>CM066252.1:5500206-6845206 GCA_033675135.1 Frankliniella intonsa | reverse complement strand
TAGGACTGCCTTGTTTCCTTGGTCACGTTCTGGGTCGGCAGATGAAGCCCATGAGCCGGCCCGGCCCGGCCCGCCGCCGGCGCTTCGATATCTCGATATCTCTCTCTGTCTCTTCCCACTCGCCACAGCGGCTCGGCGCGCCAAATTTGGAGTGTCCCGCCGCAGCTCTCCTGGGGGAAGAAGCAAATAGCATAATAAGAATCGCTTGCTTTTCTGCTGCTGCCTTAGGACGGTCGAACGTGAAAGTACTGCGGCCGCAACTCAAGCTCTGTTAGAAGGAATAAAGACTTTCAGAAAAAGAGACAAAGAGAAAAGTGTCGAAACAGTTAAGCAGGACAATACTCCGTTGTACGTGCGGTGACTATTAACATGACAAACGCCACCGGGTACAATCGCTATTAGGCTTGACTGATATTAACAAAACGCCAATTACTACGTCGGAATGAATGCGCTATATTTTTACACTGCTCAAAAAAAAATTAGCACACATAGTTGCACGAATGCTCGCCGCTCGCCACACCTCTGGGATGAACTTACAGCGGCAGCATAGAGATGCCGCCAGATTGATAAATAATGAGTCTGAGAAAATGATGGCAGATTAGTCGCTTTTTCAGACTTTGCCGCCACTTTTTCGAACCGAGCCGCAGCTGCGGATGACCCGGGGGGTCCATCTAGGTCAACCTGTCGAAGATGATTACACGTGTGCTGGTCAGACTGCTCCCGTGTGAGGTATATGCGTACCCTCCTAAAATTGGCTTCATAACAAACTTCGAGCTGGCATAATCGGCAGGGCCAGGCCCGTTCACTTTTATATCACAAGCAATAAATGATTGATTTTACCTTATTATTTAGAACAAAGTTTACTGTCCAGAACAATTCCACACATTATTGGGACGACGTCAATGGCAAAGCGCGTGGATAATATACGCGCACGATAGAGAAGTATAAGAGTAGTACACGCCCTTTTCAACCCGGCAAGTCGTCACAGCACGGTTAGGAAAAGTAAAAGTGCAATGAGTTGGAGATAGAGTCAGGGTGTATGAGAGAGAGAGAGAGAGAGAGAGAGAGAGAGAGAGAGAGAGAGAGAGAGAGAGAGAGAGAGAGAGAGAGAGTGAATGAAGCAGTTGCCCCCTCCATCTCTGTCGTACTAGCCGTCTCATCACGCCCGCTCTCTGCTCGCCCGCTGGGCGGCAAATTCGAATAAATTAAGTCGTCAGGCGGACGCGGGCCGCCGCAATAGTTCCCGAGGAGGGGCGGCGGGGTGCGCGAAATCGAATTTACAACGACAGCGGTCCGGATGGGGTGGCATACTTCCGCAAACTCCCCGGCCGGCCGGCCGGCCGCTCCACACGCTCCGGCGACAGTGGCGCTCTTAATTAACAGCGGACGGTAGCATGTCGGCGGCGCTGCTGTCGGCGTTGATCAGTCAAGGGCCCCGTGCTAATAGAGTCGATGTAGGCAATTAAGAGCCGCGAGGATAGCGCGAGGGAGAGGGGTAGGCGGAGAAAAGGAAAGAGAGAGAGAGAGAGGAAAAGAAAAAAAAAAAACTTTTTCCAAGCGCGAGAGTTGAACCTACAATCCGTGCGACAAGGTGTCGAGGTGCTCAGGCCCAGGCAGGCAGCCCCCAGCCCCCAGCCCCCGCGTGTTCGAGATAGATCTACACGACGCCGGTAACAGGACCCACACACAGGTGTGTGCACACCGTCGCGAGCGGCCCGGACCCCGACCACCACGCCGTCCCGCCATAGCCGCGTCGAGTCGGGTGAGGTTAGGTCGGCCTCGTGAGAAAGTGAGGTTAGCAGTGCGGGTTAGGCTAGGTGCAAATTTTCAAACTTGCATTTCCTTTCACACTCCCTCACGCTCTTGGATTTTCACATACTGTGTTTTATCGGTTCATAGCATTACTTTTAAGAGAAGATTCGGTGAAAAGGGATATGAAGAGAATTTTTCCGCCGAATTTATCCTAAAATCTATAGATTTTCGAGGTTGTGTTCTTCGGGCCAGGGTTGTGGTCCCCGCTCGCCGCGAGTGAGGTTAGGCGCGTGCGATTTATTCCAGGCCGCCGGGCGGCCGGGCCGGTCCTGCGCCTTGTTGTCTCCCACTTTCCATCTCGTCGATAGATAGCGCCCGGGGCACCGCGGCCCCGGCCGGCCCCGGCCCCGGCCCGGGTCACTTCCCCGAAGACAGCCCGTTGTTTTATGGGTGCACATTCCGAGAATGCAAGTGCCGTTTCTGCCGATGTACGTACGTGTGGTTTTAAAACACCGCCGCCGCGCCGACCCGCGTGCATTTGTCGTTTATGACCACGCCTTGGATGGCACACACACTCATACACACACATGCATACATACATGCACACACACACACTCCCTCACCCACACGCGCGGGCGTATATATCACGGTAACGACGCGGGCGCGGGTTCGATCCCCGCCGCCGCGACCGCCCGTTGTCGTCGTTTTATTTTTAGTGCGTAACCGCTAATACAACCTTAACCTCTTTGCCTCCCACTGCAAGCAGCGGCAGCCCCGCCCCGCCATGGCGCGCCACCACCAGGCCGACTGCCACACGGACACCGCCGCCGCCTGGCGGGCCGACCGGCCTATCTCAGCAGACGGTCCATATCACACAATGGGACCTCGCTTTGGTAATTGTGCAGGCATTCCTCCATGCTCACCCTGCTCCTGCTTAACCCCTTCGTCTCTCTCTCTCTCTCTCTCTCTCTCTCTCTCTCTCTGCAGATAACCGGTCTACAAAAAAGACGCTCGCAAAAAATCTCAAGCCTTGGTTGAAATCTAAAACTATCCGCTCCTCAAAAAAAAAAAAAAAAAAAGAAACAATGTAATTTTTTCAAATCGGTAATAGATTCACATTAAGATAAAAAAAAAAAAGAAAACTTGTGGCCGGTGCAGTGGGCGCCAGTTCTCCCTTCCAACTCCCCCACCACGCTTTGCCCTGCACTGCACGGCTTATAGCTAAACTGCACTGCCAGTCCCACTAATCAGCGTCCCGGCGGTGGGAGCGGGGGGATGTGGGGGAGGGAGGGGAGCTAGTGTCGTCGGGAGGGACGCCCTGCCACGATTTGCGACGCTCTACGGGACGTGCACGAATTCCTGGCCAAGCTTGAGCCTCCAGCTAGTCTCTCTCTCCCTCTGCCCCTCTCCCTCTCCCTCTCTCTCTCTCTCTCTCTCTCTCTCTCTCTCTCTCTCTCTCTCTCTCTCTCTCTCTCTGCGTCTTTAATGGATGGACCTATTGATGCAGCAGCCAAGGTAATCATTCGCCTTAGTTCGGTGAGGAGGAAGGAGAGCGAGGGAGGCGAAGAGAGAGAGAGAGAGAGAGAGAGAGAGAGAGAGAGAGAGAGAGAGAGAGAGAGAGAGGAGGGGAGGGAGAGACAGGTTAGTTAATTAATTAGGGGAATAAATTGATCCTACGGCCAGCCGGCGACGTCGGCGACCGAAACACGCATATTTCAGAAAAAAAAGGGAAGGAACGCCGCAGCGTGGCACTCCACAGGGGGGCACCGCTCTAGCTGTGGGGGAGAGTAAGAGAGAAAGACATAGAGATACAGAGAGAGCGAGACAGAGAATAATAAGTAATAGGAACCGCAATCGGGCGCGAGCCGCGACGACAGAATATGGATCGTGCGCCGGCCGGATATTTCTACTGCTGGACCTAACCTCACCGGACCCCTGCCAAGAAGACGGCGACACCCACGGCGGAGTCCTCAAAAAAAAAAAAAAAAAAAAAAAGTTAAAACTTGACGTAGTTTGATCGAGGGGTCCACCACTCTAGTAATCATGTGCACACTTTGGCCGGTAATGACTGGTAATCACATCCCGAAAAATACCCCATTTCATTGTTTTTTTTTTTCCCACGCTGCTGTTTCGGGTTTTCTCTCGTTAAAATACGCAACATATGACAGTAATTCCAAAGTTTATACAAAATTTTCACTGAGAACCGCTGATAATCACTGATAACCGGTAATCCTGTGTACGCTCCTGAACCGAGTGATGGACCTCTCGAGTTTGATTGAGCCTTTCTAGTGTTCTTATGTTGACATCAAGGAACGGCGACGGCGGTACGCACCATAAAATAGTGTGCTGAAATATGTCCTCGACCAAAACATGACGAGGTCCAGGTCCCAATATGCAGCAGGGTCCATAAAATAATATACAGCGTCTGTTGAAGCAATCCCTCCCTACCAAAGTGCCGCACCCACACATTGGGGGCGATAGGTGAGGGATTCAACAAGACGTGCGTGTGTGTGTGTGTGTGTGTGTGTCACAGCGCGCAGCGGCTCGGGCGGCCTCCCGTTCAGTAACTTGTAAATCAAACGTGAGAACCAATACAGAAACCATTCCCCCGTGAGCGCTCGTTTTATGGTTGTTAAGCCATTCATTCTGACGTCGGGCCTTGATGTCACACTACGTGCGTATGGGAGGTACGCGCTCGAGCGCACTGGAAAACCATTTGTCGCAAAAAAGAGTATGAAATTCTTTAGCCTAGGTTACGTTAGATTAAAATGTGGTATTTGCTGCTATATTTTGTCGCAACACAATTACACTAAATTCAAAATTCCCCTGTTGTTTCACTTTCGTAAGATTAAAAAGCAAGATTAAATTTTTTAAAAAAAAATGAGAGAGCGGTAAAAGCAAAAGTGTGGCCGCACAAGCATTTTTGCATTTTACCCGCGAATTGCAGTACATGCAAGAAAATGATTAATGACTTGGCGCCTCGCCTCTCCCCGGGAGGATTCGATTTCACGTGGGATGCACGTGGTAACGGATGGGCACCGGGTGCCGCTGGGTGCCGCCGGGTGCCGTCCAGGGGAGGCCAGGCCGGTGAGTCCGGCTGGGCCACGCCACGGGCCCTACTGACACAATGGCGGCCGCAAAAAGAGAAGAGGGAAGTCCGTGTGTGCGCGCGGGCGCGCACGGCCGCTGCGGCGCGCCATCAAAATGCTGTTGGGCTTGCTGACAGCCGGAGGATGGATAGAGCCGGCTGATGTATGGAGCCCGGTGATACCAGTAATTATAAAATAAATATGGGGATAAAGTAATTACAGTGAATAGGAGTTCGCCACTTTCTACACTGGGCACGGATGTCGCTCACGAGCAGACGGGTGTTTGTTTTCTCGCACTTTGAGGTGTGTGAAAAACTAATCGGTTACTTGCGAATGCGCGAATATTTACGGACGCACCCACGAGAGCTGAGAGCTGAGTGTGATAGTTGTGCACTCACGATGTCACATGCCAGGAAACTATGGGTTGGAACTCGATAACATGTGTGCTCGTTCAAACGGAAATTTTACGAGGAATACGATGGTGTCATCGAAAAAAGAGTTCAAAAGTTTGCTTACATGTTATTTCGCAAAATCCGCATTATAACGCGCGTTATCATATCATGTAGTAAAGATTTTTCCCCCCATTCCTTCCTCGTGTAAAGATCCGCGTCACTGACTCGACTCGCCCACAGAGCGCGTCGCCATTGGGATGCTGCCGGGTCTGGTCCACAGGGGACCGCTGGTCCGCCCCGCCCCGCCCCGCCCCGCCCCGCCGTGTCCGACCCGACCTGGAGCCTTCCCTATGCATGCGCACTCGGAGCCCCGCCCGTGTTAGGCGGGGAACATCTCTATGTTTGTTGTAGAGTCACGTCACCCCCCGTTATCCGACCCGGGAACACTTATCGCCGCCAAATCTATCCGCTGCCAGTGCGCGCATCGCCAATCGCACTATCCATCAACATAATGCCCCCCTCTGAGCTGAGCTGGCCGGTCAACTAGCGTCCAGTTTGCATAGGGACACGACTCCTCTCGAATTCTGCTGGTTATTCCCTATGGATTTCCTTTGGATTTCATCATTTTTCCTTCAAGGTTTGCAAGTGGTTACACATCAGATTGTACTTCTCCCAAATGACCAAACGACTGTCAACTGGTTTATAATCGTTTAGTTTCCCCCATTACTACTCCTGGACGTATTTGACGCCATTACAAATGCACAGTTAAAATTAACTGCTGACAGTAATATTCCCCCCATAATTTACACAGCTTTATTTCCTCAATTTTTTTTTTAAAGATTTTTTCAAATTTTCTAAAGAAACTTATTTTTGCTGGAGATGTGGTGTACCCGGTCTCACATTTTGGCGCCAACGTGTGCAGAGGCCGACGCACCGCTCACGCGAAGCTTAATCAAGCGCATCGCCGTACACTACTGACCTTATAATGCTTTTGATTCACTGCGGAAGGGAGGCACGGCGCCACGCCGCGCCACGCCGCGGTACACGGAGGATGAACCAGCCGACGGACAGTGGACAGCGACGCCGCGCCGCGCCACGCCACAGCCTAGGCCAGGCCAGCTAGGCCCCGCGGGGCGTCGGTCGGGTGGAGCCTGTAATAGTCCAGGACCCGAGAGTTCTCACGGCATCGCGCGCGCGCTCCACACACACACACACACACACACACACACACACACGGTGTTCAAACGCAAACACACATCATACGCTCCGAAATGAAATGCTACGAGAACAGTAAAACGATCGCGGGAGTGCGCGGGGCTCGGCAGCAGCCCGTTAGCAAAAGGAAGAGAAAAAAAAATAGAATAAAAAAAAATGTTGAATTTGGCACGTTCTGGGCGGGGCCGGGGCCGCAGCCCGCCGCGGCGGCCTCTTGTGGGTGGGTGGGTGGCAGGTTAGTGCAACCCGTGGGTGACCCATAGCGCGCGTGTCCGAGCCGCTTTGGGCCGGGACACATCACCTGCCACACACGCGGGACAAGGGGAGTAAAATAGAGCCGTCCAAATGTGAGGGTCGCGCCGGTCACTTATTTGGGCTCGCACTGTCAGGCGAAACCATCGCTGACAAGTGCTGCTGGTTTGTGCATTTGAATAACGGGCCGTCAAAATATTACATAACGCAGAGGGGGGGAAGGGGGAGGGCAAAGGGTGTGACAGGCGTTGTTTGACAAGTGTAAAGTTCGTGGAAACGAGCTGTGCTGGCGCTTTTCTGGCCAGTAAAACAGCCGTTTTTGGTTGAAACGAATTTTTCCTGTTTTTTTCTTACTATACAGAAAAATTGAGCAGGACACGCAATACGTCTAGAATTATTTTCAAAGAAGTTAATGAAGAACTAATGTACACAGTAACTGTAGTTCTGAAAACTGGCAGGTATTTTTTTTTCCTCGCCGGGAGGCGACGCTGAACTCGGCGCCTTGCAGCAGGCTGTCTCCTGCGAGCCCGCGACGCGCAGCAGTGTAGGTGACCGACGATCGGTGGAGTAATCTCATAAACATGGGGTCGACCGGGCACAGTGATATATGCCTCGGAATGTACATCGGGTATATACGAATTGGTTTGATACTCGGCCGTTATCAGCACTGGAGGCTGGTGGGGGGCAAGTGCGCCGGCGCGGAGCAGACGGCGGAGATGTGCCGGCCGAAGTATCGCGGTCACATGCAGTCATTTTTCCCGCCCCACCCTAACCGATCGCGGACAGGAAACCTCCGGCCTCGCCCGATCGCACCTGGTATTCATAACCCCCACTGTCAATAATTTTTCGTTTCCCGTAGGTTACGGGAAAAATTTTTTACAAAGAAAGGTGCGAGATGAAATTTTAAAATCACAATAATTATATTGCTACGTCGCAGGGACACTGCATCGACGTATTATTCTTCAGCAAGCATGCACTTTTTTTATGAACTTTTATTAATCTAGGAATTTGATAAGGTATAAGGAGTAACTGCGAAAAAAAAAAACGCACAAAATTTTGCGTTAAGAAACGCCAGTCAGTTTCACTGTGAAAAATATCTTTGTAAATTTACGATATTTTTCGTAATTTGTGATTCACAAACGGTGTTGTAACTTTACGATCGAAGTCGTAAATTTACGAAAGCCTATTTGTGCTCGTTTAAGAGTCACAAGTCGATACCAAGTGTTCTTATAATTTTGTAATTTTACAATGTGATATCGTAACTTTACGACATTTCTCATGGAAAATTTTCCCGTAACTCTTACAAAAAATTCTCACAGTGTTTCACTGAGTACTTGTCGGAACAGCAAGACGGCGATGCACACATACATATACGCCACGCGCGATGGTGAGGGGGGACAACAACGGTCGGTCAACCTCGCGGGGCGGGGCGGCGCGGCGCGCGCAGCAGCCAACGGCCGACCGAGCACAAAATCCGTCCCGCGACGCCCGTCCGTCCCGTCCCGTCCGGCGCTACGCTACGCGGCGCCCGCGCAGTGACGCAAGGCATTGCCGCATAATGGCCTGCTCTTCTTGCATTTCTGGCGCGCTCGCCTCGCGCCGCCGCGACGCCCGCCCCGCCCCACCCGGCCCGGCCCGGGACCGTAAAGCCAAAAGCGGCCGGAGCCGCTATGCAAAATCAATACACAACGCCACCGCACCACCGCGAGCACCGCCAGCCACAAGTTTATGGAAAAGTCAAACAACTATCGGCATAGGCGTCACTCACGGGATTTTCTGTGTCAAAGAAGAAGGAAAAATACGCGATGTGTGGGCCGGACGGGTGAGCGTGCTGCAGGGGTGGGGCGCCGGGGGCGGGCGGCCCGGCCGCCAGCCTCCTTGCACATGAGTAAAGACCGCACTGAGACGTTTCTCATAAAATTTGAAACACTCGAAATGAATAGGTCAAAATGGCCGTAAAAAAAATACCGCACGTACAGTTGTGGGTTAAAAGTGCGCGAAACGACTGGAATCCAAGAACAGCACATCGTGGATCGCGACTTTCGTTCGAGGTCGTTTTCGCTTAAGACCGCATGTAATAACCTCTGATCTGTATATTACACGGAATGTAATTCCGAAAAATGCTAAAATACGCTCACTGGAAAAACAAAGGTGCGACCTAATGCCTTTAAAAGGTGCTATTCTCTAGTGCCTTTAAAAAGGCGCGATTGTGTCCGAAGGCACTAAAATATAGCACCTTTAGGTCAAATTAGTGCCTCTGTACGGGTGCTGTTTGAATAATGCCTTGGTCAAGGCACTATTACGAGTAGCACCCCTAAAAGGGTGTTATGTCCTACCTTTGTTTTTCCAGTGCTCTCGAAGAGTTTTGGTTGCAATACTATGAATAACACTGGCGTAATAAACTCACTACAGTGACCAACTACACCACTACAGCGCGCGACGCGACCTCCTCCAGTCTCCGCCTCGCCACAAGGTGACACCGCCCACAACACACATGCTACAGTGATCCACTACACCACTACGGTGCGCGAAGCTCCTCTCGGCTTCCTCAAGTCTCATCCTCGGCACTTTCTCCAGCGAGTCGTGCTCGGCTACATAACACAGGGCGGTCCTGCGGCGCCGTGCCCTCCAGCAGGAGAGGGGAGGGGAGGGGGGGCAGATCGATATCGTTAAAATCCATGCCAAATTTACAACGTGATCCCGGCAAAGAATATACAATCTGCTACAGGCTTAGGCAGGCAGCATCCGTTGAGAAGGAAGGACCACATCGAGTGCAGATCTACCACAGAAATCACATCCGCCCAAAGAAAGTAGGGGGATAGAGAGAGAGAGAAAGAGAGAGAGAGAGAGAGAGAGAGAGAGAGAGAGAGAGAGAGAGAGAGACTGAGGGGAAGGGGGAGCGAGAGAGACAGAGGCGCCCAGGCCAATATGATAAATCTGTCGTAGCATCCCCGGCGGGCGGGCGGGCAGCACCCTTGCCCCGTGTATTGTCTGTGCTGTTGGATCGCGGGATGATTGCGGGTCTTGCGAAACGCCCCGTTCGCCCGTATCTCCTCCCATTTTACTCCTTTACCTCTCAAATTGGCAGGGCGGTGGGGCGGGGCGGGGCGGGGCGGGGCGGGGCGGCCTACGGCGCTAACAACACGTCGCGCCTCCGAGCTGGAGCGCTGGTCGCGTACGTTCGGAGAGAGAGGAGTGTGAACGCCTTTTCTAAAAAAAATAACAAAAACAGAAATTCATATGTAGCGCGTATTTCCAGGCAATTCCTACGGTTATTTCTTCTCCGTTACAATAACGGATATCTTCAGTTCTATACTTTCGGCTTTCTTAATGTTTAAAAACATGCTCGTGCTCTTTATAGAAGCAAAAGTGAAAAACGAGTATGCAGCTCATTTTTCTAGGTAAAAGAAAATTTTTAGTATTTTTCATGCCCCGTTTCACAGGAACAGCAAAAAAAAAAAGTACTTTTAGTGCAAGCATACCCCCATTCCACGCTGCCTTTTCGACATTACCAATCGGTAGCAGCGTGGCGCGGGGCGGACGGGACGGCACGCACTAATCGCTGCGAGCGCCTTGAAAGGGAAAGGATGCATGCTAATTCGGTCAAAGCAATAAAACGCTCGTTTTGAGGACGACACGACGACGACGCTGCCGGCGGCTCGCCACGCCACGCCACGCCACCCCGTTGGTACAGGTCGCATCTGGCCAACCAACCTGCCGCCCCACCTCCGCCACGCCCCGCCACACCCATACACTCTACCGGTTTTGTAAAACCAAACTCCTCCACCTCATCCTCCTTCTTATATTCCCCGCGTCTTTTCTTGGCGGCTCGGAGAGGCTGCTACGTCTCTCTCTCTCTCTTTCTCCCAAACAGAGAGACAGACACACACACACGCGTGTGCGCGCGCGCCCGCGGAGCAAGTGCGCTTTTGAATAAGCAGCACCCCTGAATCGACTCCCGCTACGAGTCCGGCCATTTCCTGCCCACCTCACCGCCTTGCCCAGCGCTACGGCCATCACCACCATCGCCGAGCATACGTACCACCTAGCCGGCGGGGGTCACGGGGCGGAGCAGGACGCGCCACTCCCCTTCCGGCACGTCCACATACTTGTCCTCTTTATTTTCACATGGACTAAAAATTTTCAAAAAGAGTCTTCCCAATTTTACTTTAAAATTTATCAAAGAACGGTTAAAAAATATTTCATTAAAATCGATACATTATCAGCTGCGGCTACTGTTTCACAACTCAGCTTTCGCTTGCCACGAAGAAAAAAAGGTTAATAAGATCAACATGAGCGAAAACTAATGGCTCAACTAGACATTTTTTCCCAAGTGCAGAGAATCGAATCTTAGTGTCCTCATTCGCAAATGCGACCCCGCGTGTGACCCCGCGGTGCGCTCTGCCGCACCCACCCCCGGCGACGAGTGTGAGTGAGAAGCAGCTCTCTCTCTCTCTCTCTCTCTCTCTCTCTCTCTCTCTCTCTGTCGGCCGCACTCTCCGAGTCCGCTACTGCCCACCGAGTCGGGTGGCAGCAGAAAACGAGTCTTAAAAGGCCCATCCTTCATGCACGACTATGGCACTCTCTGACGCGCTGCATATGCATATTTCTTTTCAACTTTTTTTTTACCATTTTGGCTTCCGCATTTGACTTGCATACTGTCGAAATTTCATTGAGAGATCGAAGAGAAACAATAGCGAACGTGAGCGACCTGCAATATGCGCGGGAAGCGCGCTTTCCGTCGCTACGGAGATTTATTTTGCAAACAGGACGGCGGTGAGTTTACTGCTGATTTGGGCGGGACGAGCCGAGCGGCGCGGTGCGGCGCAGGCCTGTCCGCTAGAATGGGGAAGTCTATTACAGTGCCGACGTTACTTGGACCGGTGCCTAGGCCAGGGATGAGACGGCCCACCCAGACGGGGAGCGAGTGCGGAGGAGACAGAGGGAGGGGGAGGGAGAGAGCGAGAGGGAGAGAGAGAAAGAGAGAGAGAGGTTTTTTTTTAGTTTTTAAAAGGATTTATTGGGGGGATTTTTTTACAAATGGGCCAAAAAGGAGTGAGTTTTTGTGTCACAAATAGCTGACAAGCAGCGAAACATGCAGTGCTGCTTGTTTGTGTCCTAGAGTGTTAGGCTTTAAGTATGAGCACTGAATAATGAAAAATTACAAAAATGTTCACTAGTGAGGGAAAGGGTTTTTTTGTTTTTGGAATACAAAATTAATTATAAAGAGAGAGAGAGAGAGAGAGAGAGAGAGAGAGGGTGAGATGGGTGCATGGTGAGCGCGCACGCGTGAGCATCAGTATGACATGGGGGCTGCGAGCAGGTTAAAGGTACGGGAGAGAGGCGGTGAGGTGAGGGTGGAGAGGAGGGAGCCAGCCAGCCCCTTGTAATGCGCTTGTTGCATTGTGCAGTAGCCGATCACAGCTGGTTGGCGTGGCGGGGCGTGGTGGGGCGTGGTGGGGCGGGGCAGGGCGGGGCGGGCGTTCCCGTTTCCACGGTGCTCCCGGCAGCACAACATGCTCCAGCGGCGCGCATTGTGTCGCGTCGCGACGCCTAGGCGACGCCTCGTGCGCCACGCCGGGATGCGTGCGAGTGCGAGAGAGACGGCGAGAAACGGAGAGAGAGAGAGAGTGGGAGAGAGAAAGAGAGAGCAAAGCAGGAGTCAGGTGGTGTTTTCGGACGCGAGGGATGGGGCGTATGTGTGCAACGACTCAGTGACCCCCACCACGCCCCGCCCCGCCCCGCCCCGCCTGGCACCGGGCCAGACGTGAGCATGGAGCACACGGGTGTGACAAATCGTCCCTGCAAATTAGAGAACATCCATCGGTGCCTTCGCCAAACTGTTGCTCAACACCCCGAGGGCCGCGCCCCGCCCCGCCCCAGCCGCGTATACAGGTGTCCCGCGGAAACAACGGAGGGGAGGGGTGAGGGGGGTCGATCGGACCAACGTATGGGCATGCTGAACCAACTCCGACAACAATTCTTTTCAGCGCAAAGTCATAACTTTACAGTGTAGGGATTTGCACCAAACGCCACTTGTTCCACGGCAATAAGTCAAGCGGTATTGACCGGGGCGACCACCGCCACGGGGCCGCGGTACAGCACAGCCCGCCCCGCCCCGCCCCGCCGCGCCCCGCCCCGTCCCGACCCGTCCCTCCCACGACGCGCCATAGGAATGCTGTTATATCATGGCAAAAAGCATAAGGCCCTAATGATGGCGAATGCCTGCAAAACGAATAATGCTGCAGTGCGGCGCAGGCGCAGGCCGGCGCACGGCACGGCACGGCACGGCACGGCACGGCACGGCACGGCACGGCTCGCCTCATGCAGGCCATCATCCATCCCGAGAACCTCCGTGACCCGGTGACGCAGGGACCCACATCGGAGCGGCGCCATCAACCACCAACCAGGCAGACACACACACACACGAGCACACACACACTTACACAATTACACATGCGGAGAATTGGGCTCTGTAAACGTGTGGCGCAAAGTTTTGTTGCAGTTATTGCTGAAAACCGAAACGGAGAAGATAGTGTGTGGGGCACAACAATTTCAACTGCGACTGAACTACACAGCGGCTGCAACGGGACCAAAAGCAATGCCAGTTGATGGCTAAGAAGTGGTGCGATATAGCAGGAGAGCAAAGGCCGAGAAGAAAAATGAGAGAGGGAGAGAGAGGGGGGAGGGAGGGAGGGAGGGAGGGAGAGAGAGAGAGAGAGAGAGAGAGAGAGAGAGAGAGAGAGAGAGAGAGAGAAGGAGCAACGAGCGCATGATGCTCATCTCCGATGAAAGCGAAACCCTCTGACAATAATTGCACACGTGTCTAATCATCCCAGCCGTCTCACACGTGTCAGCCGCGGGGCGGGGCGTGGCGGGGCGGGGCGTGGCACTCATAGCAGAGCTCGTGGCGTAAACCACAGGCTTTTCGTAGGCATTCGCGGAAACGACGTTGCGTCGGGAATTAAAAGGCGACGCTCGTCTGGACGCGGTGTAACGTTAACGTTACCCTCCGACGCGTTCCTCGGGTCGGGAGGGGCATCGCTCGTGTGCTGTTTTCGAGTGAGGAATTAAGTGGTAATGAGTGGGATGGCTGTGGACACCCGTCTGCACACATGTGCGGAAACGTTTGCACGTTTTAAAGGTAATAATGATCGGTACCGCTACGGCTCTGCCACAGGAGAGCTCAGCCAGTTGCGCTCTCGCTCTCTCTCTCTCTCACACACACACACGCACGCACTCTATGAGGGACACCGCCTCCTCGCTGAGTAGCGCGAGAGGATGCTTATATTGCCATCTAGCTGGATGTGATTCATACGTCTACCCTCGTCAGAAAATGCACCTGGAGAGCCGATATAACCAGAGAGAGAGAGAGAGAGAGAGAGAGAGAGAGAGAGAGAGAGAGAGAGAGAGAGAGAGAGAGAGAGAGAGAGAGAGAGACTTTACGGGTCGCTGATGCAAATGATATTGGTCCGTGTTGACACTCCGCCGCTAGTATTTGGACTCGCGTGTATGGTTTGTGTGAGTAAGTGGCTATCCGATGTCCTGTACGCGTAATGAGCAGCTGGAATCCACTTCAAATCATAAGAGGTGCCCAGAAAATAAACAACAATCTATTCTTAACGCACGAGTATGAAACGACACAGGCATAATTTATTTATAAGGTGTCTCATGAACGTCCATTTTAAGGAGGCATGTTGGACTCTATTGAAGCCTGGATTTCGGAAAAAGATTAAAGGAGAGGCAGTCAGTTAACTCCAAAACTTTAAACATTGGGAAAAGGTGTTTACACATAGCAGTGACGTATACTTAGAATAACTTTAACGACTTTTTTTTACCGATTCACTTGGAACTAGAGTCTATAGACTCTAGTATACTTATACTCGAGTATACTTAAAAAAAAGCATCAGCTGTAATTTATGAAAAATTACTTAATCCATTTAAAAACATTTCTTTTTTTTTAATTTTGATTGCGTAGCTTAGGCTCTACTGGGCTGCCCTACGCCACTGCGCGCGGCGCGGCGGCGCCCGGTAGCTCACGGCCTACAAGACCCCTGCCGCGTACAATGTACAAGCCGGCGGTGGCTCCTTTGTTGCTGCTCGTAAAATGGGATGAAGGGGGCGGGGAGGGGGCAGGGAGGGGGCGGGGAGGGGGCGGGGGGGGGGCGGGGGACGGAGGCGGGCGAGTCTGCCGTTCGCCACTCATGGCCGCGCAGCTGCACCGCGCGGCGTACAGGAAGTGCTCCAGGTTCGGGCGGAGCGGCGCGTCGCGTCCTCGTGACAGCCCGGGGGCGCCATCCTCTCCTCCCGCCGCCCCCGCCCCGCCCCACCCCACCCCACCCCACCCCGCCCCACCACGCCCCGCTCGTATCGGATCAGCTCCGGACATTTCATTCACAGATTCTCAACGGACAGTAATGCCCCGTGCCCGGCCTAGGGTGTCGCGGGGCGTGTGCGCCCGCGGGTGCCCCCCCCCCCTCCTCCTCCATACTCCGGTAGGAATAATTTAATCGTCTCGGCGAGCGCGCCGTGACCACCCCGTATGCAAAACACTTCCGCGTCCAAACGGATGTCACTTCAACAGTCATGCGGGTTGCAGAGCTGCGGGGAGAGAAAGGGAGGGCAGAAAAAAATAAGTTCGACCACCATGATTGTTGGCAAACCAACACATCAAGTCGACCACGTGGGGGTCTATTTCGATACGGGGTACGGTATTCGCAAAAAAGCTCCTTAACAAAGTCTGTTTTTTTTTTTTTTTTTGCAGTGCAGACGGACTTACACAGAAACTAAAATGTTCGACAATCTATTATGACAGCGAAATCTATTCGAGTCGACTCGCAAGTTAATAGTTTCGTTCCAAACATAAGACAAAGGTACACAAAAAAAAATGGCTGCGTGGTAGAGCGGAAGATGAGACAAAATTATTCAAGTCTTGCCCAGCATGTCGGCAGGAAGGACAAGGCACGAGCCGACGAGGCGGGGCGGCCGAGTGGTCCACATGGGACGCGCATATATCTCTGTTTGCTGATACATGACTGCGTGTTGATATGTTGTAGCTCTCCTCTCTCTCTCTCTCTCCCTCTCTCTTGTAGACACAGCTAGCGCGTTGAGCCACGGCACATCTCCAGCCTGCCCTGCTGGAGTGCGTCTCGGTGTCTCAGGCTGGATACCGTCCCGCAACACACGGCTGTCCGGCGGGATTGCCTACCCTCACGGCTGTCGCATGGCGCTGTTCATGATTCTGCGAACTTGGCCGCGACGAAAAGCAGACGGACCACATATTTTGCAGATTTGCGGATCCGATGCGGGGGGCAGCATCAAAAGCTGTCGCCCGACCCAGCTCCACGCAACCAGACGCTTTACACATTTTTTCCCTTTCGTTTTCCATCCAAGTCTTTCTATTAGCATAAACGAAACCGACGAAACGTGTCGCGCTACAGGCGCTCCGCATCGCCCTCTCTCACTTCCTCCCCCGGGTTCTCCGACAGACACAGAGCGAGACGGACGAACAAAGAGGCGGCTCGCGCGATACAGATCGCAGCACTAAAACCGGTCAAAATGGAGTGAGAGGATGTCGTCACCACGTCCAAAACTTGTGTCCCCCGTGTCCAATCACTCGTTTGAAATATGCCCGGCAATGAACAATTTCTCCTCTTTTTTTTTGTCTCGCCGCGGCGCTGTCCCAGCTGGCGGGCTTGCGCTAGCGCGATGACTGGCGAACAACACATCACTGTGCTGCGGCGGGGCGGGGCGGGGCGGGGCGGGGCGGGGCGGAGCGGGGCGGGGCCGGGTGCAGCCGCAACGCCCCGGCGCCAAGTCCAATCAACGCATTTTATACCGCACTGATTAATCTCCAGAGCTTTGTGTTAACAGCGCTCCAAAGCAGAAAGGGAGAGCAAATGGGAGAGCAGTGGGAGAGGGAGCGAGAGGAGAAGAGCAGAGGACATAGCAGAATAGAGAGAGGGAGGATGGATGAGAGAGAAATATGAGTGGAGAGAGAGAGAGAGGAGAGAGGTGGGAATAAGGGGGACTGAAGAGTGACTGGATGTGACTGGAAAGTGACTGGATGTGACTGGAAAGTGACTGGATGTGACTGGAAAGTGACTGGATGTGACTGGAAAGTGACTGGATGTGACTGGAAAGTGACTGGATGTGACTGGAAAGTGACTGGATGTGACTGGAAAGTGACTGGACGTGACTGGATGTGACTGGAGAGTGACTGCATGTGACTGGATTGGTGAATGACTTGTGGGAGACCCGTTCACTGACTGGTCGGCGCGATGCGATGCGCCCCCCGGCCGCGGCGCGCTGGGCGCACATGGTGCCGCGGGTGCGCTGTGATGGCGGCCGACAGACTATACTTTAGACCAGGAAGGTTTAAACTTGGCGGGGCTGGCAGCCCTGCCCCGGCCGGGCTGGGCGCGCGAGCGAGCGAGTGAGTGAGGGGAGAGGGGAGTATTGTGTAAAGTCTGCGGGAGGCGCTGCCTTGCGCCAATGGCTTTGGGACCCTTCTCAGCTGCCGGCAGAGAAACGGGGATTTACTACTGCTCTTCTTTCCAAACCACTACACCCGAGCAGCGCTAGCTGGATAACTTTGGTTAATTCCATGTTTTCACACACAAGGAAAGTGGGTATTAAAAAAAAAAACAGACTACTTTCGTAAAGGAAGATGAAGCAGCAAAAAAAGCAACCTCAGCCAAAATGTTGTTCCCCGGGGCGGGGCGGCGCGGGCCGGAGCCCTCGTGCGTTCAGGTCCCCGCCAGACCCCGCCCCGCCCCGCCCTGCCCCACCCCGCCCGCGTGCCCAGGAGAAGTAATGGCCGTCAATTTCACACCACGCGAGTCCGATTGACCAGTCAAATGAACGTGTAACGGCTCGCAGCAGTGCGGCGTGGCGCGGCGTGGCGGCGGCCCACTCCCATGGATGTCGGCCAAAGCCGGTCATAAGTCACCCCGCCGTGTCTGATTTTCAATTTACGGGGAAAAGAGACGCGCAACCTGCGGCCGGGGCCCGGGCCCATGCAGGCCGGCGCTGCACCCACCGCTGCACCCATAGCGCGCCGGCCGGGCGGGGGCTTCTTCGTTAATCCCCCCGCCTGGGAGATCGCGCCGAGTGTGCAAGTGTGTATGTGAGAGAGTGAGTGAGTGAGTGAGAGAGTGTGAGTGAGAGAGAGAGAGAGAGAGAGAGAGAGAGAGAGAGAGAGAGAGAGTACGCACGAGTCCGTTGCACACTTTACGAGAGGTTCTCGGAGCGCCATCTCCCGGTGCGACTTCAGAGCTCTGTGCGGCAGGAGAGTAGTAGTGCTGCAGACTTATGGTGCGGTTCCCTATGGTCCCCTATGGGCCGCCGCGCCCTCCCGCCGCCCTCCGCGGACCTGAGCCAAGGCCTGCTTTCCCTATTATTCTGTCGATGTAATGAGGGCTAGTGTGTCACTTCAACTTCAACTTGGGTTGCTGCATGGCTAATTCGGGAAGCAGCGCGAGGTGGTCATTTCAAAAATGGCTTGAGACAACCCGGCACGAATTATGTCGCTCACTTGAAGGTGAGTGAGAAACATTTACTCACTTCCAGGTGTGCGAATGAGTATACTTGCTCACTTGAATTCGCTCACTAACTAGTGTAAAAAATTTTTATTCGCTCATCTGCAAGTGAGCAAATAATTTCATCTTCTGAAGGTGAGCGACTTTCGTACACTTGGAATGTACTAATACTGCGTAAAGTTTCGCGCGCATGGACACGTAAATTCACGCGTAGCTTTCCTCAGAGAATCTGCTCTGCTCAGCCAGCGCACACACAACAGTGTACCGCGGGTATCTCGCTTGCCACGGTGATGAAGTATTGCCGAGTAGGTCTTCGCTCCGAGCCGCAGCGGGCCCAGCTCTCAGCGTGCGTCAATTGTTGCACGAGTTTTTGTGCCCCCAGGGGCTCCCTGGACGAGCAGGCGGGAGCGGAGGTGGGGGAGAAGGGGAGGGGAAGGAGAAGTACGAATGACACAGTGCGCATGCGCCATGCGCTCCAGTGAACCAGATCCTTTGCTCACTCGGTATGGCTAATCCATCAAATCTGACGAAACAAAAATGGAGATACTTTGCCAAGTCGCAGACGCAAACGACTCGAGGGTGGGAAAATATAAATCAAAACCACACAACAGCACACATACCCACACACACATACATACTCGCTACACGGTGGAAAAAGTTTCTTGAATTTCAAGATCCGGTCTTGGTTTTCATTGGCGTTCTCCATAAGGTCCCAGATCCAAGACCGGGCATACGCGTGCACATGTCCACGGGTAACCAGCCGCCAAACGTCCACGCCATGCTCAGTATTTAACTCGTGAATCGCAGAAAGTAATTGATCCCAACGAAACACTAGGGTCGTTGCGGTACGAGACGCAATGATTAAGCGGGAACAATTCTTTTCTCGCCTTCTCTCTCTCTCTCTCTCTCTCTCTCTCTCTCTCTCTCTCTCTCTCACGCACACTCACACTAGCGCGGAGTGCCTTGCGACACCGTTTCACCATACGCCACACCGCGCCACTATCGCCGCGCCCGGCGGTTCGCGAATTCGCATGCGTGGATAGGAGTCGTAACACGCCGCTTAGCGACCTCTCCCCTCTCCCCCCTCCCCGTCCTTCCCTCGCATCCCACTCCGCGCGCCGGGGCACGGCCGTACACTGTGAGCAGCGGGCACTTTCAGACTATTCGGTTATTTTTAAAATGACAACAAATCAGAAAAATGTAGGTTCAGAAAGGCAGACATTTCACTGTGATATTCGCACGTTTCGATCCAACTGCACCTCCTAGCAGACAACCACTCCTGGTGAAAATTTTAACGGAATGATTTTTCAGGACATCCCTTTGATGTACGGAAAGAAATTATGACGAAATGACAAGTGTAGTGTGGGGGGACACGTGGCGACGGGCCCGCTTCCGAACCAGGATGGATGAGGGCTTCCGAGCGAGCGAGCATGAGAGAGAGAGAGAGAGAGAGAGAGAGAGAGAGAGAGAGAGAGAGAGAGAGAGAGAGGATGGTACTGCTTCACAGCAGAGAACCGGTTGATGTCGAGTCTGGACCATACTTTCCGTGACGCGGGACGCGGGCGGGTGGAGTGGAGTTGACACACGCGCGCCCCCCCCCCCCCCCCCCTCCCGAGGTTTTCCTTCCTCCGGTGCTCAGCGGGCGCAAATTTCACTTCCCCGCATCGGCGGTGTCGGCGCGCGCCAAGTCGGGCATGTGCGCCATCAGCCCCGAATTTATCGGCATCGTTCAATCGTCACGGGGGAGGAGCGAGCGGGGCCGGGCGGCCCGACGCGACGACTCGCCGTGTCACCGCACACTCTTCCGCAGCGTGCCGTGCCCATAACGTAACGCGGCGCGGACGCTCAAAATTCTGAAGCTAGTCCTTCGGCAGCGCCGTGCATCCATATTTCGCCCCCTATTTTTTAGTCGCCGCATGAGCTTCGGTTCTTTACACCGCGCGAGAAAATATTTCCCCGCGAGAAATCTGCTATAGGGCTTGGGTCACTTATCTTAGAAGACAATCGAAAGACAGATGGCCAGGCGCGGCGGACGCGAACGCGTAAGGTTCGGGAGGCACCTGCTTTACGATCCTCTCAGCGTGCATAATTTATCTCCCCCTCCCCTTCTCTCTCTCTCTCTCTCTCTCTCTCTCTCTCTCTCTCTCTCTCTCTCTCTCTCCACTTCCTCTCCCGGATCAGGAGCGGCGGCAGAAGACACAAGTGACGCTGCTGAGACGACCTTGGGGTAGGATGGGTTGGGCCCGGCCTGGCCGCCCGCCCTGGTAGCAGGCCGGGCAGGCGCGGCCCGGCCGCTCTCAGGGGGAGGGGGCCCAGCCCGGCCGGTCCCCGCGCCTTCCTGATCAATAGTGTTGCTCATCTCCACGCCCAAGGCCAGCCACATCGACACGACGGCAGTTTTCGGCAGTTGGGATCCAGCTGTCGCGCTCACGGCGCACGTGTAAGCCGAAAACTGCCATGAGTGAAAGCAGACGCGAAAAGAGTGGAGAAGTAACAACGCCTCTCACTTCTATTTTACGGAAAACAAATTACCACCTAAAATCATTGTACAGTAGACAGGCCCAGAGGGTGTCAAATATTTTTCTGTATGGTTAACGGGATCGGCTTTCCAGCAGAGGAATAGTGCGGGGTATTTTATCACGCCTGAGACCAAGTCACTCACTCACGGGGTAATTTTTAGGCGGTTGCATCAAACTGAATTTTGTTGGAAAAGTACACGCGCATGTTACCTGCGGAAGACAGGCGGTCGGACCTGCAGCAGGTGACGCGGGACACTCTAACCTCGACGTGGCTGAGCTTCTCTTTTGGAAATATATCATTTCCAGCGGAGTGGCGGGGCGGGGCGGGGCGGGGCGGGGCGCGGCGGGGCAGGCCGGGCGAGGCGGGGCAGGGCGCGGCGGGGCGCGGCGGGGCGCGGCAAGCTCGCCTCCCGCCTGCGACACACTCCTCGCATCTCGCGAGATACACTGCGGCAAAAGAGGGGCCGAGATCAAAAGAACTCGCGAGCGCTCTGTGTTGCAATAATCAATAATAAGTTTTGGCCCCGTTGTTGTTGTTGCAGGCGGTTAATTGAAGCTCCCTCCCCGCCGCGTGGGGCCGCGCCGGGCCGGGCCGGGCGGGTCATTAGGTATGCAGATGAGCGAATTACAGCGATAAGAGTTGCAGTCCGCGGCCGTGTTCGACAATCAGACAATCCTAGTAGTGCAGTCCAATCAGAACCGCGAGTCGTCAAAGAAAAATCCCAGAGTTTAGCGAGCCGGCGATTGTCAAAAAGCACGGTTAAAACAAAACACGTTTTAATAGGGCGCGTTTATCAAAAAATCTGAAGAAAAGAAATTAAACTCGCAGTAGTGCGGAAGTCTTATTTATTATGGATCCGAGACCAAACGAACTAAGGTTACATTATTTCATCTCTTTGACATTGCATATCGAAATTTTCCTGTGAGAGTGTTGTCCAAAAAGAGAGAGAGAGGCGAGGAGAGACCTTGAAGACACGGCCTGGACCGGCGCGGCATGCGACACACGCGGGCCGAACTATCGGGCGAGTTTTATTATCATTCGGCAGACATGGCAAAACAAGAGGATGGGCCGACCGGACGGCGATTTTATCAGTACCGGTGTCGCAGGGGACTTATACCGAGTACCCCCCGGTACAAATCCCCGGGGACATCTGTACCCCCCGGTACAAATCCCCGGGGACATCTGTACCCCCCGGTACTAATCCCCGAGGACATTAATACCCCCCAGTCGAGACCTGGGGGTACAAATATCTCAAGGGATTTATACCGGGGGGTATTAATCGCCCAGTGAATTAATACCCCCTGTACCGAGGGGGGTACAAGAAACCTAGGGGTTTGATACTGGGGGGTATTAATCGCCCAGACAATTAATACCCCCCTGTCGCCCGTACCCCCGCACCAGCTCACCAGCCTCACCACCACCATCACCCTTGCCCAACAGGCCGGCTGACATCCACCCCCGACAAGGCGCTGATCTTCGAAAGCTCCTCGCGCAAAGTATTTTTACTATCGACGACATTGAGGCAGTAAAATAAAATAAAAAAGAGTGCTAGATTTCGCGTTTCAGTCGCTCTTACCTGCCGCCAAGACGATTCGCGCGGGTAGATAAGCGTCCTGCACACGCACACCGGCGTGAGGAATAACCTAGTGCAATTTATGGCAATATGCAAAATGGACGGCTGCGTTTTATTATCCCTTTATCATAACCTCCTCCTCCTCGCAGCTTCTCGGGTCCGTTCTGCTTTTGTGAGAATAGAGATGGGCAGTCAGAGGCCAAGAACACTTGTCTATGTGGGCGAGTGACAGCAGTCAGCTTTCATTAGTGCATTGAAATTTCAAAACAGTTAAAGTAACCAAGCTTTACTCTAGGCACAACCCTTTTAAAGGTTTTGTCAAAAAAAAAATCCGTGCTTTTTAAGATTTTCTTTTTTTTCAAATCTGCGAAATCTAGCCTGAGTCCGAAGAGGGCGAGGGGACAGGATTCAGCCTCGACTTTACCACACTCCCATTCCATGCCTTAAGTCATATTCGGAAGAACACTTGTCGCGGGTGGGAGAGCGCAGGGAGAGAGAGAGAGAGAGAGAGAGAGAGGGGGGGGGGGGGGGGGAAGGCGGCGCCTGCCCGACGCTGATCCCGGCCGACCTGGCGAGCCGCGCCGCGCCTGGACGAGCCGACCCGAGCCGTCCCCCGCTGATCGCCGAGTTTTACGTCCCGACCACGTGGCATATTTCATGGAGAGAGAGAGATTCACGCACTCATTCCGCCACCCGCTGTCTCTGGGCCTCATCTGCCGCGCGTGTGTTTAGGATCTCCGCATTCCCTCAAACAGCCCAAACAAAAAGAAAAACAAAACAAGGATTTGCTTCCGCAAAGTGGTCGGATGAAAGCTGGGGCGTTATACGGATACGGTTCACAATTTCTTTCGAATGCTAAAACCTGCCAACCTGAGTGTTAACAGTTTGCCTAAAAGTGGCGAACCTTTGTTCTACAGTTTTGAACCTCGACCTAAAAGTTCGCCTATCTTTCAAGTGCAGAACTGAAAGGCTTGTCAAGAACAACTGCAGAACTCTCTGTTATGCAAATCAAAGAACCTTCAAGTTCTGCACTAACTTGTGGTAAACTTTTCAGTTCTACCCTTGAAACAAAAGTTTTCAACCCTTAGAGCAAAGTGGTGTGTCGCCAACCGTGCAAACCCTGAAATAAGGGTTGAAAAGCGTCACTTTCAGCGTGTGGACAGCTCGCGTAGCCTTATTTTCCCTCCACTTTCAGAATATATTTGTCCCTGCGCGTCGACCATCCCCTTGTGGCCTCCGCGCCTCATCGTGGGTGGGAACGGCGAGGCAATTTATTTACGACGATCGTGACCAGGCGACGGGGAGGGCCTTGGGGGCGCCCGCCACGGCCCGGGCCAGGCCTCCTCCACGCGCTACAGTTTTCCCTCCCGATTTGGACCTCTATGAAACTCGGACGGACAGTTTGAAGGGCGTAGCGAGCGAGCCGTCGTCAAATGCCGCCGCTCATCCCGCTTTTTTTTCCTAACAACACTGTGAGAAATGTTTGGAGGGGTAACGGGAGAATTTTCCATGAGAAACTTCGCGTGAAGTACCGATATCAAATGGTTAAATTGAAACAATTGTAAGGACACTAGTTACTAACATACAAAAATATATTTGTATATTAGAGTCTGTTTGAGCCCCATATGCGGCTTGTGACCAGGTCACGTAGGGAAGAGAGCTTCGCTAAAGTCGACACGGACACAGCATTTTCGGTTGCAGTCCGGAACAATAGGCAACAAGTAAGCCGAAGCGGGCCAATACCAGGTCCGATCCTTGCCGGGCTCGTATTGGGGTCACCGAATACACAAACACACACACACACACACAAAACTCTCTCGTACTTGCAAACCGCACCACCTCCGGACCAGCTCGGCAGGCCTGCTGGCCCTTGATCACACCGCAATCTGTTGGCGCCTCGAGCCCACAGGCGTGGCGGGGCGGGGCGGGGTGGGGCGGGGTGGGGCGGGGTGGGGCGGGGTGGGGCGGGGCGGAGCGCCCAATGATATCGCGTCCCTTATAAACCCGGCCGCCAGGCCCATCGTGGGCATTAAAATGATGTCGGTGCTGTAAACGTTTTAGTAGATTGGTGCGAGCGGACAGCCACGCCGCGCCACTCCGCTGCCCAGTGGGATCACAAGGCAAGAGAGAGAGAGAGAGAGAGAGGGAGAGAGAGAGAGAGAGAGAGAGAGAGAGAGAGAGAGAGAGAGAGAAGGGAGGGGGGACCTAAGTCTGCTAGTGGAAGCAGTGGGCAATGCGGTTCACATCCACACCACCCCGCTACAATGCGCTGGAAACGTAAGAATGGCCTGGTCCGGTGGCCAGAAGCCAGTTCGTTACTGAAAACCGTAGTGTAGGTTACAGGTTGTCCTATTTTATCTATTTCCCTTCCACGTTTCTTTCCTTGCACTGCCGCATCACATATCAGATTTTAGTTACAAGCGTATTTTCAATAAAATTTCGTGTTTCCGTCGTGTAAACCGCATACTTTTCTTCCCCGATTCCTTAGAGGCGCGCACAAAAGTGACTGGCGTGCTCCTAATTTCGCCGCGCGCTGCACGACGCCGACCATCATTAACTCGACAGGACAGACACACCGTGCTGGAGCGGCGCTGGAGCCGCGCTGGAGCCGCGTGCCTGGCCGGGACGCATAGCACGGCGCGCTCACGACCGCGAGGAGACGACACGTCGTCCGCCTGCCTCTCTCTCTCTCTCTCTCTCTCTCTCTCGCCGACTCTCTCACACCTTTTTCGACCTCTACCTCCTTATCCCCCTGCTGCTCTTTGTCGCGCACGCCCCCTGCACGAGCAGATAGAGAAACATGTTTCGAATACCTGCAAGGCAATGAGATTTCCCGGGTCAGTACCACTACTACAACATTGTAAGGAGTGAAGTCACACAACTACCGTCAAAAATTGGAGCGAATACTGTGTTCGGTTCCTTTTTAATGGAACCGGGGTCGACCCGGTTCATGCAATATCTTCGATCTTTAATCCTTAGCGCATCTTCCCATCTTCAAATAACTTTTAAACCACCTAAATAGTTGGCTTTCGGCTTGCTCTACCAGCAAATCGTATTGTAATAACTTAAATAAAACTGTAATCCAGAGGAAAATCACAGATAGTCGGGCCGGCCCCTCCGTCACGGACAGGCAGCCAGGTGCGCGGGCACGCGCGGCGGACAGGGCGCAGGGCGTGCAGGTCTTGTCACCAGGCCGCGCCGCGCCGCCCGAGCGTGACGGCGACCAGCGAAAACAAATTCAAAATCTGTTTCCGTCTAGGAATGCGCCGAGTGCGTTAAACTTTTCCGCGGTTTATTCCTTTCTTCATAATAAACTTTAAAAAAAATATATTTTATCATAACAGCGCGGTGTAAGAAGATGGGGTGTAATTATTTATCGTAAGGTACGTAGGGGCTTATAAAGCCTGAAAGACACACACACACACACACATCTTTTCCGATCTGATTCCGTTTTGATTTGATGACACTATGCGTGGCGCCCGCCGCTAGCTCCATGCCTCCACAGCACGCGATCTCGCCATCGCATCGCGCATGCGCATATGGGACCTGCAGGCCAGGCCGGTGTCATCAGGGTAATAGAGCGGCCGGCCTGGGCTCGAGCCGCCAACAAGAGCCGGCCTCTTCTTCTTGACCCCGGGCCCTTAGGAGAGAGAGAGAGGGAGAGAGAGAGAGAGAGAGGGAGAGAGAGAGAGAGAGAGAGAGAGAGAGAGAGAGAGAGAGAGAGAGAGAGAGAGAGAGAGAGAGAGAGCGGCTACGCGAGAAGAGAGCGAGAAAGCGAGGATTAAGTAGGACCTTAGGTTGACGGACCCAGATGAGGAAGCTCCCAGCAGCTTGCAAGGTATCGCTGATGATGGATCGAACTGTTCAAGTTTTTCTTCCACCTTCATCTCTATCCCAACCTACCCACCAGCACCAGCGAGGTAAAATCTCATAAATACCGTAATCAGAGGCGTCTTTTTATTACGACCCGCGTCTGTCTGAGCGCGCACACCACACCCGTAAACACACACACACACACACACACACACACACACACACACACACACACACACACACACACACACACAAAAGCAAGCTCCACCGCTCCACTTCCTATTCTGTTACACATGTCAGTCGGGGACTTCAAATTAGCAAGACGTTATTTATTCACCGAGCTAATTACGGGAGCTCTCACGAAATAATATTGATGTATTCGGTGAGCTGTCATTAATCACCGGCTAGTGGTGCATCTCCCGTGATGAATCGCTCAGTGCGCACTCTGTTATTGCAGCAGCTCTGCGCTGCACTAACCACGCAGATACTGCTGCTTTTTCGGTGACAGGATACACTTTTTTTTTCAACGTGACTATTTGAGTTACTGGCCATCGAAAGAAAACAAAACTAAAATCAAACAGATATTATCTGTGGAGCTCTATTTTTAAGCTCACCAAAATTTTTTTTAAAAAAAGAAAAAGAATTGCTAAAAATCCATACCTTTGCTCTGCGCACGGTAAGAACAATGTCTGATTTTTTGAGGAAAAAAGGAAAAAAATTGAGGAACTCCCATAATTTGAGAGAACCTCCTGAGATTTTGAGGACGTCTCAAAACTTGAGGGAAATTCCATCATTTTTTGAGGAAGCTTCCTCAATATCTGAGGAGAGTTCCTCAAATTATGGAAGTACCTCGAAGTTTTCCCTTCTTCCTCTCTCAAAAAATCAGACATTGTTTTTACCGTGCTACTAATTTAGGTAAGGGGAGCTTCTCTTTTCACAAACTTTTCAAATTTTCGAGCCCAGACTCAAAGACGGTATGCTAAAATACAGCCACATCCCTTTACAAAATATTTTAAAACTCTTTCTTAAGTAAACTAGGAGAAAAAGGGTATCCCTTTGCCTGACCTCAAGTGGCACGTAACGTAGTATATGCACAGCCCCTAACTAGCGAAAGTCCCCGGGCGGGCCGGCGCCGAGGAGATTTAAATTGATGGCCCCTCCATGACTGATGGCGCCGCGCGCCGCACATTTGCCCGTAAGTGTGTGCCCAGTCCGATTCTCCGCGGGGGGTAATTGCGAAACTGCGGACGGATTATTGATTGAGCGTCAATCCTCCCCGGCGGATTAGCGATCATTTCGGGTTGAGCGTGTGCCCGCGCAGTTGCTTCTGCAGCTAAATTAATTGCGCGCAGTCCTCGGTCAAATTTTTATTTTTATAAGCGATATTTAAGTGTCGTGCCTGTGTGAGCGTGTTAACAAATCGACTCGCCGCCTGGCGCGTCCAACTGTAAAACGAACTCGACTGTGAAAATACACATCACCATTCCGTTTTCACTTTCAAGGTGTGAGAATAAAAAGATGATACCCGGTTTTCGGGCCTTAACTATCGGCCATAAACAGGTGAATGCTAGATCACACAGCCCAATATGATCGTGCACAGACTGGCCTCCGTCTTGGCACCGCTCCCCACCAGTCATATAGCAGCTCCCTGGGGCATATCCTCCACCCCCCCCTCTCTCTCTCTCTCTCTCTCTCTCTCTCTCTCTCTCTCTCTCTCTCTCATGCCAATGTCAGCCCCATGTCCCATCCGGAAATGCGGGCTGCGCGCTTCTGCCCGTCCGCCGCACTGTTGCATGGGGCAAAACGGGCCGTTCAAAGATGGCGGACCACCCGGACGAGTGTTCAGGGCGGCCGTATACCCGGCCATCAACGGCCATTTCCCCGGGCCGCGGCGGTGAACTATGTTGCAGAGCCGTAAAAACGAGAACACAGCAGACCTGTCCTTGGGTACGGCGGGCCGGGCCGGGCACCGGGCATAAGGCAAGTGGAGGCGCCACCGCGGAGGTACGACTGGCGAGAAAGGTGAGAACGCTCGCTGTTTGAACAGCGTGCCGAGTGTGAGCTGATTTACGGAACATGAAACGGCATGTATACGGACGCGCCCAGCGCAGCAGGCGACCTGCCGCTGGTATATTAGGTATTTAACCTCACTACCATTTTTAAGGGGACTGCACTCCGGTCCTGGGTAGTCGCGCAGTAATCACTGCACTTCCAAGAGACCCACTAAAAATTAAAATATAAGTAAGTTTTGTTTAAAGAAATGCTATCAGTTATATGAAAATTTGACAAAAAGAGAGAAATGACTCACCCCAAACATTTCAGAAAATTATTCAAGCAAACAAAAATGTCTTCCTTACAAAACTTAATAAAAGTGTGTTTATGGCCGGTTATGGAGTTTGAGGAATTTTATTCAATCCAAAAAACCAGGCTTCTATAGGCAGAAAGTAGCCAAGAAGTCCCGCTTCTCGACTCTTCTTTCCGTTGAGGTTTTTTTTCCCCAGGCGCGAGCGGGCCAATAGGACAGCGCGCCAGGTTCGGTACCGGTATCGTAGGATTGTAGAGCAAGTGTTGGAGGCTGTTGGGAGCCACTAGTCCAGCACGGGTCCGCGCCTGGACCTGGCCGGACCGCCTGGCAGGGCCCCGAACATCTCTCACAACTAATTCCGAACGGGTTTCACAGCCTAGATACCTATACAGCCCGCTCCAGAGAAGCGCCCACAGACGCTGACCGACAGCACGAACGACCGTTTATTTGCGTTGCTATTTTATTTTTCCATATTTTTTTCCCCGTAAGAGTATCTACCAGTCGCGAGGCGCGGGAGACACAAGAGCGTCTCCCTATGTAAATCGGGACGGGTGCGGCGCGCGCCGGAAACGGCCGGCGATTCCGAGATGGATGGGTGGATGGAGGGGACGATAAAAAAGGAAAAAGGTAAGGTTATGTTAGGCCTGTAAGTGTGCAAGAGGTTGAGCTGTGCGCGGTCCAGCCACAGCCGGGTTAAAAGAGTGCTGCTTTGAGGTCGTATCGGTCACTTTCACTGGAAAAACCTTGCAAACGATTGTGGCTGCTTTGTAATTACGACGAACCAATTGCGACCGATTTTCTTTTTACTGCGATCGAAATCCTTCGCAATTGCGAATAAATTTCTTTGAAAGATCACGAAGCAGCCAAATCCTTCGGAATGCGTACTAATTCGCCGCAAGAGTTCATCAGTATCGCTCGCGACGCCCTTTTTCAACAAGTAGATAGAAAAGTAAGAAGGAATAAGTGCACACATAGTAATAATAATAATAAAAATAATAGTGATAATAATAGATAGGAGTGTTTTGCATTAGATTCGCTCGCGACTGCACTTCATTTATAGACCCCCGGCGCATGCAATTATCGCAATTACTGGGGTCCATAAAGCTCCATTTACTGCGGCAAATGCTCTGCTGAGCCCTGTGGGCCTCAAATGGCTGCTCCTTGTCGGAGTGCAGCGCCGGCCGGCAGCGCACTCAGTGACGGCTGACTTGGCGCAAAAGCGCGCGCGCCAACGGGCGAGCGTCTGGAGAGGAGACATTCCGGAAGCGGGAAATTCAAATTGATTTTAATGGGTCGCGGCTCAAATTATCGCGCACTCAGTCCATCGCCGCGCTTATGCGAAAGTGTACGACCCGGCCGGGTACTTGTACACAGCAATAAAAGGCGGGGGTAAATATTTAAGGCGCGCGCGCCGCCGTGCTCGCACATGCAAGCGCGCGCAGCGGCAGGTTCGCGCCAAACGAACACATAAATCACTATTTCGCAGTAATTGCTCGCGAGGCACCAACTGCACTGCCTCATCAACCAGGCCCATGCCATGCACTCTAGAAAAAAGTCTGAATTTCTTAAAAATGAAATTGCTTTGATAGCTGCAGTGTCAGCCGCGCAAAAAAAGGAGAAAAATTGAATCGAACACATCTACATAACCAGATGTATCCGGTAAGAATATTGACACAACAAAGTGGCCCTTTTCTTGCCAGTACGCTCAACATTAGTTTTTGTATAGAAAAAGGAGAGTGCGAGCGGGGCAGTGTTTTCCTCGAGGTTGGATACTGGGTCCGCGCACCGCGGCGCGGCCCCTCCCAGTCCGTCGGCCTGTACTCGTATGACCTGCCCCATCCGCTCATAAACAACCAGTTGTGAGGAGCTGTGCGGCGTTTGACCTGCGACCCCCTCCCTTGCTCTCTCTCCATACCCCCGCCCCCCTCCCCAGATACCACACCAACTCGTCTATGTGCAATGCGCATTACGGAATGGGACCATATCAGTCTTTTATCTGACAAGAGTATAATCGCTGATGGGCAAATCCAGCGAAGTTCGGCAACGAGGTAAAGCTGATGTTGCGGAATTTGATCCCGCGCTTACTACTTCGTCCAACGGATCCGAAAAGCCCATGACTGAAGAATTCCCGCTGTCGGACCAAAATTGTAAATTTAGCGGCGTATGTTTTGTTTTTTCGATTGGGGTTTAACTAGCCTAATTTGTATACTTTGAATTATGGGCACAATTTACTCTAATGCAGCATAAGAAAATCCAACAAAAACCATTTTTACCTTATCAGAAACGTGTCTACATTTTTACTCGGCCTCAAAACTGAAAAAATGAAACAGCAAGTTTTGCAAACACGATTTTTTTTTATATGACGGGATAGCGATCATCGTGCACGTCGGTGCTCGATGTGCGAACGTGCAGCTCCCTCCAGGAGCATGATAGCAGCCCATGCACTTTCGCGAGCCAAATCGCCTTGCTGTCATTGCCAACGCACAAGGATGCACCTGGAGAGAGGGAGGGAGAGCGGGAGAGCGGGAGAGCAGGAGGGAGAGAGAGAGAGAGAGAGAGAGAGAGAGAGAGAGAGAGAGAGAGAGAGAGAGAGAGAGATAGGAGAGGTGGGGGTGGTGAGAGAAAGATGCAGGGCAAGATGCGAGGAGGGGTTGGATGGAGACCTTCATCACTGCTGGAGAGGTGAGCAACGGGACTGAGCCCGGCTGCCTGAGGGAATAGACCCATCAAAAGTAGCGCGTTACTCCTGGCTTTTGCGCAAAGACACGTATTTTCGCGCGAGAGGTCGCGCCCCGCCCGCGCCGTGGGTGAGCGCTGGCGGGGCGTAAATAACCACCACTGACACTCGCACTAACGTTATGTTTTATACATTCATGCGAACACTCGCACAGGCACACACAGCATGATATACATCTCCCTTGCGGAACTTCATAGATTCGTCTATACGGCGTCAAAGGCATTGGGGATTTATTTACGAGATGTTATTGATGGATATCGGTGCGAGAGGGGCCAGTCATACGATTAAAACCTGTAAATCAACAAGAATTCCGCGTGTTGCCCCTTGTGGATTATTATTATTATTGATTAAACCTTCACTTGAAAAAAAAATATTTTTACGGACAACACAAATTTAATTTTAAAAAATGACGCGAGAAAAATATTTCGATAACTGTGTCATCGATTTTGACCTAAGTATTAAGTGCTACACGACCCATGCGGCGGATGGCAGTAACTGGGCGCGCACTGCCCCGCCGTAATGTGCATCGGTGGGGTGGGCTGCGGCCGAGCAGGCGGGGCGGGGCGGGGCGGGGCGGGGCGGGGCGTGGTGAGGTCGGGCGGGGTTACACACAGCGGCGTGACCCTTCCCGCCCACGTTGATGTCTCTCTCAAGAAAAGAGACACAGCTCGCGATAACGTTCCGCTCTACAAGAAGATCCCGAGGCAGAGCAGATGGACTGAGTGAGGGTGGCATGGGCATCGGCAGGACTTGCCGCAGGGATCGACAACGGTAACGTAATGCGTGCGTCTCAAAGCAGTTTTTACAAAAAATACTTTTTAAGGAAAGTATATTCTACATTTGCAAGAATAGTTTTGACGTACTCAAAAACCAGTCGCTGATTTTCAAAAGCTAAAAAAAAAGTTATAATTCTCACTCATCTTTTTCATTTCTACTTTTCCCTCCTGGTAATCTTTCAGCAGCACCAAGTCTTCTCGGCCACTTAGCCGTACCGATCGGAGCAATTTGAGTCGTGTCGCGTGCGCCTGTGCGGCCTGCCTGCGCGGCGCGTGGGTGGGCGGGGGCTGCCGCCGTGCCGCCTTGCTCACCGCTCGATCATCGGTAATTCGAGTAGTTTCAAATGAAAACATATAAGGCAGTGGGATTGCCCCGTGCCGGGGCCATCCGTCCGGCAGAGCAGGGGCCCCGCTGTCCATTTGTCTCCCTCGCACTCACACAGGTGGGTGGAGAGGGAGAGGGAGAGGGAGAGGGAGAGGGAGAGAGGGAGAGAGAGGGAGAGAGAGAGAGAGAGAGAGAGAGGGAGAGGGAGGGAGAGAGAGAGAGAGAGAGAGAGAGAGAGAGAGAGAGAGAGAGAGCGCAAACGGGGCCCGGCCCAGCCCGGCAGGCAGGCAGGCAGGCACGCGGCCGGCAGGGTTAATGGAGGTGGTCAGGCTTGAGGTGCACTTCCTCCCAGTGAGACACACTGACACACACAAGCGCACAAACAAACACAGACACGCGCTCACAAGAGTCGCCGGCCGGACCCACAGGTGTATTTACTTCAGGTGAGACGGCCCGAGAACGAAACTCGGGTCGAAGAGATGTGCGTGTATTCATAGCAGCTCTATCAAGGGTCTACCAATGCCAATATTTTAAAAAAAGCACGCACACAAAGTACTGAACAGTGAATACTATGGGCCTCTAACTCAGGTAAAGACAATACTTCAAACTTGGGATGGCAGTCCCAAAACAAAACGGATAAAACGTTCAAAAACGATAGTTTCTCTCGTTTGGTCGCGGGGAGATCGACCCTTGAAAAATTTTAAAACAACAGATAAATAAGGGAAAAACGACTTTTTGCCCTGTAGGCTTATTTTGCATAAAAGAGAGTAAATAAAATTAAATAAAAGACAGGTTTTGAAAAATAATTAATGGAAGTATATTATTACATAGTACTTAAGAATATTTAACTTTTTCATGGAAATGACCAAAAAAGCCTTGTACTAAACCAATCCGGTAGCTTTTTTTTTTCTGCCAGCGCATCCCTTTTAAGTGACACACACAGATCCGTCGCGACGCTGTAACGCCCCTGGCATTATGTATGTGAAACGGCGGCGGCGCGGAAGCGTCGAGTGAGGCGTCGACCAGCGGCGGCGCGGCGCCTCCTGCCCGGCGCCAACAAAGGGGCGGCCACAATACAATACTGACACACACTTCTCCTTATTGGGAGCTCTACTTCTTCCCTCTCGCTCTCTCGCTCTCTCTCTCTCCCTCTCCCTCTCTCTCCCTCTCTCTCACCGCCATTAGAGGGAATACTTCACACGCGTGGTGGGGCGGCGGCACCGCTGCAAGCTCAAAGCGCATCTGCATATCGGGAATAGGGAGCGAAAAGTAAAGTTACAGGCGCGATACACTGTCAAACAAACGCCACAGCTGTGCAAAAAAAAATACCAGCCCGGTAAAATGAGTTTTGCATTTTTGTGAGCTGGCGCTATAAAAATGTTTACCTTATAGGCGAAACCGCATCACCCCACCCAACTAGGAACTTTAATTCATGCTGACACATAAACACACGCTTGCTCGTGCAAAGAAAGAGAAAGACCAAGAGAGAGAGAGAGAGAGAGAGAGAGAGAGAGAGAGAGAGAAGGGGAAGAGGTGATGCGCGTAAACGCCCTCCACGGGCTTCGCACGGCGCCCGTTTGGGCGTTACGGGAACTTGTCGAGGAGCTAGAAGACCGTCCACGCCCAACACTGGTGATCTCTCCCTCCCTCTCGCTCTCTCTCTCTCTCTCCCAGTAATACCGAGGAAGCTAAACCAAGACCACCCGCGCGCCGCCGGCCCGCGACTCCCCGCACAAGATTTTGCAAGTGTTACCCCCTTCCTCGGCCGCGCTCCCCCCACTGAGCGGGGCGCTCAGCGAGGTGGTGTGATGCGCGATTTCACGCTTGTAAAATCTCGTGACACATCCAATAATACAACCGCGCACGCACACACACACACACACGCGCTAATACTCTAGCGACACGAGATTGCACACGTTATTCACAACCTGTTCAGAGTGCGCAAAACCTCACGGAAGAGCAAAGTCGCTGTTCAAAAAGTGAGGATGAACACCTCAAGATTTAACTTTGGCTTCACCAGGACTCTCTTCTCCCGGCAAGAAGTCGAAAGCGCCTCGTGAAAAAGTATAAAACGTGTGAGCGACCCCCCTGTGTGCTACTCACACCGACACCGTGTCGGTCATCACACTAGCGCCTGCATGTGTGTGTGTGTGTGTGTGCGTGTACCGCCGACCAGGCCAGTCATCTCTCGAGGCCCTTGGCTTGCGGATTGGAACAGCGCTCCCGACGGCGGCGTGTAGAACCGCTCAGCCTCGGACGCTACTGTGTGCCCTGCCCTCCCGGGCCCGGCGGGGCCATTAGCTACCAGCACCTCAGCTGCAGCCGTTTTTGCCGCCCGGATAACGCATCACGCGTGTCTTTCTTGCCTCTTCCTCCCTCCCTCTCTCTGTCGCTCTCTCTCTCTCTCTCCCTCACTCAATCTCTCCTTTCTTCCTCAATATCCCTTCATCTCCCTACCCCTGCTCTCTCTCTCTCTCTCTCTCTCTCTCTCTCTCTCTCTCTCTCTCTCTCTCTCCTACTCCTCTCTGCACACGTACCGTATCCCCCGCGCGCCGCGTTTAAACCGATGGTGTAGTCTTGTATACTCGCTAAAGCGATTTCCCGCAATACACATCGGTACTTTGTCCCCCCCGCATCAGGTAAGAGAATTTTACGATGCAGTAACTCTGAGGTGGTATCGGGTACCATTTCAACGTCGTGCAAGGCAGCGCGGCCGACGCACCGCCCGCTCCCTGTGATGCCGCGCCGCGCACCGCTGGAAATTACAAAATTGATAAAATCTTCTCAACCGACAGGTGAGCCCAAAACACTGGACTGGAGTACAGAATTTGAGAAGTGTCGATTCTGGGTCAAACACACAACCTTTGGCACTTTACAATCTACTAACTACTAATCCATTAAAAACCTGCAGTAGTGGCAGCAGTTTTTTCGCACAATGGTCGAAGGCAAAGTGTTGATCGCAATGTTAACATTTATCTAAAAAAAGGTAATCATAGAAATAGTTCTGCAAGGACGAGTCGTCATTTAGAGGACTCTTTAACCGCGTGGCGGACTGACGGATGACGCCACGGGTGATAGCGCCGAAATGGCTAAGGGTCCGCGATAGGACGTACGGCACGGAGCAGCGCGGCCCACCACTCCTCCACTGCTATCCAGTGACACACCCCAGCCCAGCTCTCTCTCTCTCTCTCTCTCTCTCTCTGCGTATGTGTGTGTGTGCGTGTGATGGCGATAGTCGGCTTGCATTAGTGCCGAGGCCCAGGCCGCCGAGCCCCGACGGGAGCCCCGCTGGTTCGCATGTTCACTTCATTAGGGGTACGGGGCGACTGCGGTGGGAGGGAGGCTGCAAAAATAATGCAAGACCGCCTAAATTTGTACCGCGGCTTAGATACAAATGAGGACTAAAAGATAAGTGCGGGTACGAGTTAAGTTTGTGGACAGTGCACTGTGAAAAATATCTTTCAAAATATACGGTAAATTTTGTAAAATGTTGTAAATTTACGATGGACCTTTTTTTTGCTCATAAATGAATTTCAAGCTGATATACAGTGCTTGTCATTTTACGATTTGCAATTTTACAACTTCACGTCGTTTAAAATTTTCCCGTACCTACGACTATTTTCACAGTGTTGAACGAGGCGTGCCCCGCACTCCATATTTGTGTGGTACATGCTGCAATGTCATTATTTTACTATAACAAAGCACGCATATGATAGTTGGTTAGCTATTAAAAAAAATCTTGTCTTTGCATTTACTGGAAGTAGAGGTGCCGCGCTACCGAAAATTATTTTAACTGAAGTAGATTTGCTTCTTGTCACGGAATTTTCCTTATGAAATCCTAGCCAAGATATTTTAAAATTACACTTTTGAAAAAGGTGAGCGTCCCGCGGTTCCACGTCCCAGTGGTCCGGGGTCCAGGCCGGCCGTCCCGTCCCAGCCTGACATGTCGGCCCCGCATTGCTAATTACGCTCTTATGGCGTTCCCGTGTCGGGTCGGGCCGGGTCGGGCCGGGTCGGGCCGGGTCGGGCCGGCCTCCCCCGGGGCGAGCAGCCGTCAGCAGCACGAGTCCTACTCGTTAGACAAATTCAGGCGACCACACGTTCGGCCTACGTCAAACAGACTTTTCGCTATGAAGAATTTTCCCAGTACGATTATCGCATCGTTGTGCACAATTTCATACAACCATAGTTATGCACCAAATTGTATGCGTAACTACGAAAACATTGTGCATAATTATGCACAAATTTGTACATAAGGGACAAAATTAAGCATAATGAAGAAAAAATTGTTGCTTAAAATCCTGCACAACAAGAGGTCAGTGTGTAAATAATACAAATGTGCGCCTGCACTTGAAGTAGCTGAGGGAGTGTAAGGGAAATACTCCACAGCTCAATGTTCATAAAAACGTTTTCCCCTCAGCCATGCGTTAACTTGCGTCGTGCCAAACGCCTTCGCTAACATCGTGGGAAAGTCCTTTTTTACCAAATGCATAAGTCGCTCGGAGCTCCGTGACCCACATCTGCTTGGCGCCAGGCGCCTCGCCTCGATGAGATGACTCATAGTGGCGCTCAAGACCGGCAGTCGAGTTGAGTAGGGAGGCTGGAGCAGCGCCGCGGGCAGCTGAGAGAGGGTGTGGGAAAAATGGGGAGCGAAAGAAAAAAAAAGATTAAGGGAGCGAAGAGAGGGGAAGAAGCAAAAGAGAGAGAAAGGGTGAGGTAAAGAGAGAATCGTAAAGGGAGTGGGTGATAAGGAACCGGTCCTGGACGCTACGCGCCGCCACGCCGCACGGGGCAACGTGCCTTCGATCGCAAGGTCGCACGCAACTGTACACAATGCTGGACTCTACATTTTTTTCCTGCACTCCCTCTCCGCACCCCCCCTCCACCCTCTCTCCCGCTCATTGTTTGGTTTTGGTTTTGTTTCGTTCGTTATTTGGACTGCAGCCAGTGTTGCGTACATGCGCCCGCAGAGTGCGCTGCTATCGCACGTCCGCTGGGTCCGCTAAATGTGACTCACTGCGGAATGTGAGGAGGAGGAGGAGGAGGCGGACGCTACCGGAAGCTGCAGGTGCCGCTCCACCAGGCGGCAAGAAAAATGCAAATAAAGAGCAAAATTAACAAAAAATTTAAAAATCGACAGCGGGCGCAGAATCGAAGAGCGGGCTGGCGAAGTCTATATCAAGTGAGCGTGAACGAAAAGAATATGATCGGAGACCTCTACGCACGAGCCGTACCAAAGCGCCGACCCGGGGTGTCAGAGTATCGATACAGGAAGCCAGAAAACTCACACATAATTATTATTCGTGCACTTCTGACAATAGTTTTTATTGTTTTCATTATGTTTGGCATTATAGCCTTCATGGCTGTTGAGGATAGGGCCAGGTACAGGTACACCCCTACTGACAAGCGGGGCCCGTGTTCCTGTAATTGACAACCGGCTGGGACGTATCGCTGTGAAATATTGGTACATTGCGAAATGTGCGTGTGTGTGTGTGTGTGTGGATTTGTGAGTGGAGAGAGAGAGAGAGAGAGAGAGAGAGAGAGAGAGAGAGAGAGAGAGAGAGAGAGAGAGAGAGAATGTGTCGAAGCACGGTGGGCTGATATGGTAAGAATGGCTCAGTCGAGGCCAATGTGAAAGGCGCAGTGCAGAAACGATTCTTGGGGTGGGAGGGGGCGTCCACGCAAACAGTGAGAGACATCGTCAGTCCGTCGGCTGTAATCATCACACTCTGACTGCGCGGGGACCACGTAGCACACCGCGTCGCGCCAAAGTACGTGCGTGCGTGTGTGTTCAAAAGTGAGTACGCATGTGTGATTTCAATCTATTGGTCAGGTTCCCGGGGGAGCGCACAGCGCACCCCAACTATATACAGCACATTTTATTAGTGCGGTTAAAAAGCGATTGGGCTGGGGATCGCGACACCTGCGCAGAAGTGCATGTTCAGTGTTGCGAGAAAAGTAGGTAACAGGTAGACGAAATCCAGTGCAGTACAGCGGGTTGCATCTAGGTCTGCCTACTAGGCAACATGTCAGCACCTGTGCTAAGGTGTTGCCTGCTAGGCTACACATGCATGTTTGGGCCACTCATTGCCCACTTTTCTGGCAACACTGTTGCGCTGTGTACAGGTGAGGCGCGCGCGCCACAGTGTTCGTAATGAGCCCGCCCTAACGGGCCACGCCGCGCCACGCCGCGCCACGCCGGCCCAAGTGCATCCTCACGCAACGCGACAATCATGTCGGGGACCGCTATATTAGCCGCCTAATTGACAAGGCGGTGCAAACGGCCCTGCGAGGGCTCAAGGGAGGTGCGGGAGAGAGAGCGAGGGGGAGAGAGCGAGCGAGAGAGAGAGAGAGAGAGAGAGAGAGAGAGAGAGAGAGAGGGAGAGAGAGAGAGAGAGAGAGAGGGGGGGGGGATGGAGGGGGTGATCACGAATCGACAATCTTGCGGCATATTTTTGTAGGAGTCGCACTGCCGCTGCCTCTAAGGGTGAGCGCAGCGCGCGCTACGTACACAGGACATTAGCTACTATTGATTGGAGTTTTTTTTTTTTTGTTTAGTGTTTCATCAGCTCATCAATCAGGCGCCAAGGTCGTGCCGCGCCAGAGGCTGCGACGAAAGCAATCTGATTCCCACATTTGATCGGCAGCACGCGACTCCGCCCACACTCCCCCTCTGAAAATTGACCTCCTTTTTTTTTTGCCGATAACTCTCCCAAGGCGCGGCTATCATAACCAGCCGAGGGCCGCTTGTGTTGTTGTTATTATACTTGTTATTATTTCTTCTTGCATTATTACTATCAACGTCTTTTATCGGGAATCAAGCTCACTGCGCTCAGCGCGCGTTATCACGAGCGCGTGCGAACGGAGAGAGAGAGAGAGAGAGAGAGAGAGAGAGAGAGAGAGAGAGAGAGAGAGAGAGAGAGAGAGAGAGAGAGAGAGGCCTGCGCCAGCCAATCACACACGCCCCGCGCTGTCAGCGAGCCCAAACAACGTGCGTGTGCCAAATCAAATTAGCGCTGCCGCTGGCCGTGTAATTATCGACCCGATACCGATCCGGCTACCGACACCGTGACAAATAAGTGCCAATTATTTACTGATCGTCGGGCTTATCTCGCGGCCACCGTCGATATGACCGCAGGAGCAGTCGGTGGCAGAGAATTGCTTTTCCACGCAGGTCGTGCTGTAAATTCAGTCTCTCTCTCTCTCTCTCTCTCTCTCTCTCTCTCTCTCTCTCCCTCTCTCGTAAAAACAAACAAAAAGTGTCGGTAGTGTAAGTAAATAACGCATAAAGGCGAGCAGCGGGCAGGGGCAGGACTGCAGGCGGATGCAAGGGATACCGCTCGACCGACCAGATGGGAAGCGTTAAGGCCGCCGCTGAGCCGAGCCGGGACGCCGCCACACTACGCCACGCCACGCCGCCGTATCGCCCGGCAAACGTCGAATTTCCATTTGCAGCATTGCTGCCAATGACAGGAGCAGGCGTTTGTTTCTGCTCGCTGTCCATACACCGTGGCCCCGCCCCGCCCCGCCCCGCCCCGCCCCGCCCCGCCACGCCACACCACGCCCCGCATGGTCACGGTACGACGCACAGCGCGCCCTGCTGGCAGAAGTATGCGTCAAACGGAGCCGATCGTTCAATAACAGTCGCTTTGCTCAGCATTACGGCCCAGACAATGTGGTTACTGCCCCGCAAATGACTGTGATCGTGCCGGAGCCGTTTGCAGGCGGGTCGGACTGACTTCCCTCTCCATCACACTCATTCACTTTTGCTTTTAATCGTCACTATGCGACGCCTTTTCCACGAACGCCACTCCATAAGCAGGCCTGCGGTGTGACCATGGCCTAGGCTCTTCTACGTCAGGTCAGAAAGCGCTTCACCGAGTTATCAGCTCCAAAAAAGGGTTCTTGGTTCAAGAGTAAAAAGTCAATCGAATCAAGACTATTTTGCACTCAAGTTGAGAACAATTTCACTTGCGGTGAGACAAAAACATTTGGTCCTGGATCCAAGTGAATTTGGAACTTGGATCATATTAATTTGTCTTACAAGTAAAATTTTTCTTAGCTTGAGTGCAACATAGTCTTGATTTAATGGAGTACTTTTCACTCTCAACACGAAAACCCCTTTTTTCTGGGTGTGTAACCAAACACGGCGGAATGTCTTTTTCACTTGTCCGGTGGCCAAGTGAACTGTCAAAGAATACTTTTGTTTAAATATATTTTAAATATGTGAAATTGCCCGAGCACAGTTTTATTGACTTTTATTCAAGTCGCCATCGCGGGTCTGATACACGCATTAGCGCGGCTCACAGTGTCATAACAGCGGTTGAAGTTCCCGGTCATAAACGCTACACCTGTCCAAGCCGAACGCCGTTAAAATGTTTCACAAGCACTACCATCATCAGCATCGCCATCATTCAGGAGCCCGAATATAACGACTCTGTTAAAAATGGCAACACACTTAGACGACGGGGGCGTAATCTCCATCAGGCTGAAAATGTAACAAGTCATATCAGCTGCCGAGATGGACTCGGCGCCCGCGGTGGATGCGGCGGCAGGTACTTAAAGACATGCACATCGCCACGATGGACCCCGCGGACGCGCTCACACACACACACGCACTGCTGCCAACGACGAGAATGCGTGTGAATAGCGTATAATAGTCCCTCTCTCCCTCCCAATTAGACTGGTTACGCGGCGCTGCAATATCTGCTTTGGCCCGGCTGCACGGCGTCGCGGCGCCGCGGCCGACGCGTCGCGACGCGCCAATACGCAGGCAGTCTTGTCCGCGCCGCGATCGTAATCAGAGTGAGACACCCTGTGCACTACACGCCCAGAAAAAAATCTGTTTCTTGATCCAAGTCTATTATGGCCCAAGATCAAATTGGCCCTTGAAACAAAGCGGAAGTGCGATTGTTTGAAAAAAAAATTCTTGATCAGAGAATATTAATACCTTGGGCAAGTGCTATGGATCAGGAATCGATTTTTTCTTGGGGTACGAAATGGGCTAAAATTCAACACTCGTAAGTGTGAGTCAGTTGAAAACATTTTATCACAGTTTACAAAAACAATATCTTTAGTGCAAATAGATGAAGTCTATAGCGTTTAATAATACCCTTCAGCAGGAAACCTTGCACATCAGTGGGTACTTTCACTCACATCGAGACCCGCACAGATTTAAAGCATACGAGCGTCGCTTGAGAGAGGATAAGTCGGCCGAAGCGGCGCAGGTCGGGCGCGGGCTCCCCACGGGGATCCCAACGAGGATCCTGAACCACTCCTCTATACCATACACCAAACCATTCTCGTCCATCTCTTGACAAACTATTGTCGACTATCGTACATCGTACCTTCTCAATAATAGAAAATGCCAAAACGCGAACTACTATCATGAGAGTTTCCGAAAGTTTTATTTTCGCCTAAAAGCACCACCGAGAATCCCCCTCCTCCTCCTCAGAGAGATGCAACGAAAGCGAAAAGCAAAGCAGAAGAAGAAGAAGAGGAGGAGGCTGCATGTTTATGGTGATACCCTTGTTTACGTCTATTATTAGCGGTGGTATTGTTTACGATGTCGGAGCGCCATCTCTAGGCAGCGGCCAGAGGCAGCCGGGCCGGGACAGAGGGGAGGGGAGCCCCGGCACGGACGAGCGTGGCTGCGCCGCGCGGACTTCCCTGTAAGTGGTGCAGGCAGGGGAACCTTCTCACACTGGGACGAAAAAAAGGAGGGTATAATGTCGCGGGTGAAAAATGTTGATGAAACGGGATAGGCAGGGTAACACCTAACCTTTGGCAAGACTATGGTCATTATATGAATTTTACAAGAATGTTCGCAAGGCGTTCGACCAGAGCCGTGCGTCGAGTCACCCCCCACGACCACGAGGCCACCGGTCAAGGCGACACCGCGCACCGTCGCGCCAAGACAGCTGCCCATCCATCACGCCTTTCATCACACCGATAAAAAAAGTCTTCATATTATGCTTTTATACTTAATGCTAAACATTACTATTTCATTATTTTTTTTCTACTGGACAAGAGATGTTTCCTGAACCATGACGGGACACTGTCTGCTGGCCCACACGCAAATTAGTTCCCGGCACACCCCAGGCCATATAAGTGAGTGAAGTTGCGCGCACTCGCAAGGGCCTAAGTGCTTCAACATCATCAAACGCCTCTCTGACTGCAACAAATAATCCCCTCCCCCTTCTTCTACATGCACAACTTTCGCCAACAAAACCCGCAATTAATGCTATCATAAGCTGCTCCTCAGAGTACTGACGCTAACTACATGGGGCAGGCGGGCCGAGTGCAAAACCTTACGGTGAATTTCACTGCAAGCTAACCCATCAACACCGTACATTGATATTAGCCGTGGCGTACGGTGAAAATTCAACGTAAGCCAAAGTGCTGCAGAGAGTTTACTGTACCTTACAGCGAAATTCACCGTAAGTTTTTTGAAGTGGGCAGGAGACGAGTAAAATCACTGCGGCCGCCTGTTAGGGCGCCTATTTTAAATCCGCCCAAAACCTTCACGCCCGGCCAAAGTCGTGTTCTACCAAGTTGCCAAATCGGCTGAAGCGCGATGCCTACGGCGCCTTTAATCGCACGAGACCATCAGAAGTGGAACGCGTTGGTCCGGGCGTGGGGCGGCGTGGCGTAGGGGGGCGTAGCGGGGTGGTGCAACACCATGTCGGAACCAACCCGAACAGCACGGCCCCGCCCCGCCCCGCCCCGGGAGGGGCCCAGGCCGGAGCGAGCCCCCGTGGGGGCGGATTCGTCGCGGCGGCGGCCCGCGCGCGTCCCCTGTACGCCCCCGCCCCAGTATAAGTATGGGCTATGAGCACCGACTATAAGTGCCCGGAGCCACTCGTACACAGTCAGACGACTGCTTCCTCGATATTTTAAAAATATGTACATTTAATTTCTCGTTAGGGCTTTTAACACGGTAAAACAATACCCTAATTTTCGAGGGAAAAAGGAAAGAAACCTCATCAAGTTTTGAGGAACTCTGCTCAAAGATAGCGGGAATTTCCTTATTTTTTCGATGAGACATTCTCAAAATTTGAGGTTTTTTCCTCAAAATGTGTTTTCCTCAAAATTTTCCCGTTTTCATAAAAAATCAGACATTACTTTGACCGTGTACCCACTACTAACAAGTAAATGAGAGAATTTTTTTGGCGTCGCGATGCAAGCATTATGAAAATGGGGATGTAGAAATTAAAGCAATATCGGTCGCAGTAATATACTTTTTCAGAATTAGAAAAAAATTCCCTCTTAAATTACCATGTTAATTTGGATAAGGTGCGGCGGGATAAAGTAAAAGGGGACGTTCGCCTGGCAGGCAGGCCACGGTAGGTCAGAGGCAAATGGGCTCAGTGACGTCTGCCAAGAAGAAGACATTCCTCTGTTTGGTATTTAAGACTCAGCTTGGAAAGGGAAAGGAGACGAGAGGGCGGAGGGGGGAGGAGGGTGGACCCTGACATTTGTAAAGGCACATTCAGCGCTCGTCAAATAGACCACTTGGTCCCACGCCCCCGCCCGGACCCGCAGCGTCAGGCGCATCAGAGGGTCACACGGCGCACGCCACGCCCCGCCACGCCCCCCGATCTCATTTCACCTGCATCGCCATTTTTTTTCTTCTTCACAGAGAGCGTGCGCTCGCCCCAGGGCCGAGTTGAACCTGCGACCTGCTGCGCCACGACGGCAAAAAGGCTAGCAAAGCTTTGAGGCCGCAGAGGTAGGCCGCACCGCACTGTTCACCGAGGTCATCCGAAACCGCCCGGGGAGGTAGGCCAGCCCGCCAGCCACGGGCATGCGACGGGACTGCCTACCCGGCAGGCGCTCTCATACGGGAGGTCCTGTGATATATCTTTTCGGCCGTAATAACAAACAAATATAGATATTCACTGTAAACGTTGTGGCTACATTTAATGCCAAAATTTTGGCTGTCAATTTTAAATGCCGTTTTCTAATTTTAAAAAATGCCAATATTTGGCCCTTTTAATGCCAAAAAGTGGCATTTATTAGAGGAAGGCCAACATTTCGTTTTTGAAAAAGACTGTCAAAATTTTAAAAGTGGCCTAAAATTTGCAGTTTTTAGGGAGAGATACCATCACTTACAAATTGTTCGCTTCCCTAGACATAAATGCACATAAATGCAAAAGTTGGTACACCCCCGTGATTCAATTGAATTCTCTCTTGTAGGACTGTCCCCCTCACTCAGCAGCAGGGATGGAAATGCAAGAGATAAAAGGAGCGCGCGCAGCACGAGGGCGAGGCGAGGTGGGGCGGGGTGGGGTGGGGCGGGGCGGGGCGGGGGCAAGGGGGGACGCATGGGTTGGGCCGAGCTGCACCTCGAATCTGTAATGACTGGGCCGCCGCGAGAGAGAGAGAGAGAGAGAGAGAGAGAGAGAGAGAGAGAGAGAGAGAGAGAGAGAGAGAGAGAGAGAGAGAGAGAGAGAGACTGCTGGCACGAGCGGGGGAGGCTGGGAGCGGGCGCCGCGCCGCACCGCGCCGGGTTCTACTTTGGCGCGCTGTGATGCCCAGTGGGTGAGTGAGCAGGGAGGTGCAGGCCGGCGCGGCGGGACCGCGCGGGACCGCACGGGACCGGACGCTGCAAGATGTCACGCGAGGCGGTCCCTCGAGGAATATGACTTGGCACACCTCATCCGCATACCGCATGACAGGGCACTAGGAGCGGAAATTTGAATTTTGACATACACGTCACAAAAAAAAATACCCGTTTCTTTATTTAAAAGTTATTTTAGCGGAATTTTTTTTCAAATATTAAATTTAAAAGGAAGGTGTTCGCCGAAATTTTGCGCGTGCAAGTCGACGGTGGGGACTTCACCTCCTCCGCGCGCCGCGCCACTCCCGTTACGCCCCAACGGTAAGGCACCGGCCGAGTGTGATTATGAGGCGTATGCGTGCCGCACTGATAGCATAGCATTATCAGTACTTTGCACGGGAGTGCAGCGCTCGTGGCGGGGCGGGGCGGGGCGGGGCGGGGCGGGGCGGGGCGGGGCGGGCAGAGGCGAGACGTTACTCTGCAGCCTAGTATCGCGCATCTCGGTAAACAACCTCCCTCGGGCAGAAACAACGAGCACAACGTTGTTACGGTGCGAACGCTAACCTACTGAGCTGCGTGCGTATTTCTGTTATTTTTATTCTTTTGCAAAAAGGAGAAGAAAAAAGAAAAGAGATTCGCCTCGGACAAAAAGCCAGCATCCTTTTCACGACAAGATACTAAAATCGGAAATTAGCACCTAGATTCTATACTTTCATAAGAATAAGGGTTGATAAACAGTCGGCATGTTACGACACTGTGCAGTGGCTGGTGGCGACGTACTCGCCGTTCAGATGGCGTCAGCGATCACGGCGAGCGTCGCACCTCAAACAGAATCTCAAACTGCATCTCCCGCGCTAAACCGAATCTCAAACTGCATCTCTATTCGGCGAGCCGCAAATCTCCGACTGCGCCGTCACTACGGAGCAGATCCCGCACGAGAAGATGCACCAAACGGGAAGAAAATGAAAGGTTTGAAAAAGAAATAAAGTCGCGTGCACGCCTGCTGGCGCCTCACGATGACGGATCGGTACCCCGTAGGCCCGCACTGGCCGCGGGCGAGCGGCCGGCAGCCGCCGCTGGCCGGCCAGCGCCTGCGGTCCAGCGGGTAGGCAGCCCGCCACGCGGGTCACCTCCGGACGTATGACACGACACGGCGGACAGGGCGCGCCTACAAAAACGTGACTCACTGCAAACGCGATTGGCTGCGCTTCTTTCTCGCGCGCGCGCATACACACACACACACACACACTTACACTTGCTTCTCTCCCGCACTGCCTGTGCTGATCACATTCCGTACGGTTCGCACCTCCCTCGCCACTCCACTCTCTCTCTCTCTCTCTCTTTCTCTCTCTCTCTCTCTGACCGTCCAAGCGAAGCGCGCGAAATCTCCACTTAGCATGTGCATTACCAGTGGTCGCAGCGCTGCTGGCCTCCGGCTGCAGCGGCAGCTTTCACTGCTTTGCTCCTACTACTAGAGAGGCCAATCAACTCACACGAAATTTAAACCAATTTCAGACACATACAAGGTTGCGCGGTGCTACAAATACCAAATCGTGTGGGGCGATCTTCGAGGCCGGTTAGGTGTCACCCTTAACCCCCCCCCCCCCCCTTTCCCACTCAACCAGTCGGGCCATAATTATCGCCAAACGGCTATGAAGACGTTTCGCACGCCGCCAGCTCCTCCGCTGACGAGGACCGATAAAACGGCACAGCCAACTGCCCCGTGCCCGCCATATAATATTCCACCCCGCCACCTTCACCTTTCACCCGAGCCTCTCTCTTCCTCTCCACCCTCTTTCCCTCACTCTGCCTGCCTCTCTCTCCTACACCTTTCTCTCACTCGCTCGCTCGCTCTCTCTCTCTCGCTCTCTCTCTCTCTCTCTCTCTCTCTCTCTCTCTCTCTCTCTCTCTCTCTCTCTCTTTTTCTGGCGCTGCATCGCGAGGCGCCCCTGAGCAAAAGTTGGGTATTTTAATTTTAAATTTACACACCTGCAATTCGATCCGTGCCTTTTTACTTTCGTTGAGGTAGACGACCACTCGAAGTTACCAATTTCCCGACCAATGCAAATAGCCTTATATATAAATAACCTTGTTTCTTATAGTCATTTTCTTTCCTTAAGCCCTTTTCTAATGTAAGGAAGCCCTTGGCCCGAGCCTGAGGGCGCGGGCCGCGGGCCGCCCTGTCACCCTCGCTTGGCCCTGAGCCCTGACGCCCTGGCCGGCCCCGGCCCCGACCACGACGGGATGAGGCGAGGCGATTAGTTACTAGTTCGTGCCTCGGAGGTGGGATCCTCGTGAGTCTCGCCATCTTGAAACCAGAGCGCTGCCACACCCCCGCCCCGCCCCGCCCCGCCCCCCCGCCCGACCAGACCGCACGTCATTTATGACCAACAAGCGTGCCAATTTTTTTGGCCACCCTTGCTGAGGTTTTATGGTACGCAAGAAAAAAAACCCGAACAGTTCGCGGTGAAAATGTTCACACGTAACATCCAGCAGCGCTCATCAAACATACTCTTCCACAACATCTTTCTCTCTCTCCCTCCTCTCCCTCTCTCTCCGCCTGCTGCCGTTCGGAAGCGCCCCCCGCGATGTCGAGCAGCTGATACGGGCAGCACGTTGTCGAGTGCACGCCGTTGGTGTACGCCGAGTAGCACGTCGCACACTGCAAAGCGAACAGGCCACGCCCGCGCCCTAGCGCTGCCGGCGCATCTCTCAACACATTAAGTGCATCATGGCCACTATGTGGTCACGCCTCCCGGGTAAAATCATACACCAGAAAAAGTTTAACATTAATTTAAGGTCTGTACTTAAATTTTTGTTGAGAATATATTTTTAGTTCAAGCAGGCGCCAAATTATTATTATGGCAGAAACTCGGGGAAGCAGGCGACGATGCAAAATCGCGAGCGAGCGCGGGAGATTCAAATTGAGACACACGGGCGGTCCTGGCCGTGCGGGGCGGGGCGGGGCGGGGCGGGGCGGGGCGTGGCGGGGACGGGGTGGGGCGGTGACGCAACGACGCCGCGCGGGGGTCGCGTCCACATCGGCTATTTCGTCGGGACGCCGCAGAGGAAATCGAGACGCCAGCCGCGCCGAGCGATTCGAACGCCTGGCGTGGCGTGGCGTGGCGTGGAGGCATGACTCTGGACACGCGATAACCGCGACCAATTGGCAGGTGGGCCGGGCGGGGCGGGGCGGGGCGGGGCGGGGCGGGGCGGGGCGGGGCGGGGCGGGGCGGGGCGGGCACTGAAGGTGAGGCCTGTCCCACATTTCTGTGCAATTCATTCCGCGGCCAGCGATGCGCATGCGCCGACGACGACGGCGTGTCTTCGCGTTCCCCCCTCACCCCTCTCCCCGCGGCAAAGACACTTACGGCAATTTTCGTTTAGACCGATTTTTTGTTGTTCTTTTTCAAAATAAAATGAAAGTAATGCTATTTTGAACAGTGCAGCGTGAGCGCACTCTGCGGTGTGCGCGCGTGCGCGCGGCGTGCGGGCTGATATACCTTCGTTGCCCGGGCGATAAATGGGACTTGTCTCCAGACCAGCTGCTCCGGCCCGACGCGCTGGAGAACGGATAGGAACGCCTGGAGGCTCCGGTCCGGCCGGCTCCAGCCGAGGCTCCAGCTGGCTCCGGCCCCATGGCGAGTGTCTCCGGTCGAGACGGCAACAGAGTGGCCGGGCCGGGCCGGGCCCCGACATGTTGAAGCTGCGGTACCCCTGCGCTTTTCTTTCTCATTGAAAGTTATCTTTTCAGTTTCCCCGCGCTGCGCGAATGCTCGGTAAAAACTATCTACTCAGGATTACAGGAGAGGTGGCCCCGTCGTTTTCCCTCCGCCCCCCTCCCTACTTGAACCATGAACCACATTAGGGGCCCTCAAGCGAGGGGTCCATCACTTGGTTCAGGAGCGATCATTACCGATTACCAATAATTACCAACAGATCTCAGTAAAACTGTTAAAGAAGCTTTGAAATTTATGCCATTTCTTGCATATTTTATGGGGAAAAACCAAAAACAGCGTAAAAAAACAAAGAAAAGAGTAATTTTTGGGATGTGATTACCGGACAAAGTGTACACATGATTACCAAAGTGCGCCCTAGATCCCTTGCCCTCGAGTTTTTTTGTTTTTTTGTTTTTTTTTCGGGTCCGCAGGGTGCCAATGACGGGGAGGTGGTGGGAAGAGCGTGGAACCAGCAGCGTGGAACGAACGGGTGGGATCGAACGCTGTACAGGCCGGCCGGGGGAGGGCAGTGCGGGGCGGGGCGGGCTGACCAAACACTGCTCCACTCGTAACTCTGTCGGACGTGACTCCAAACCACGTGACCAGTCCGGCCCGGCCCGGCCCGCCGCTTCCCACGACACACTAGGGGGAGGCGCCATTAGACTATGCGCATGCAAATGCAGACGACGCCCCAGTAGACAAAATACTACAGAAAATTTGGCGAAAACTTGAAGGAAAAATAAATACGCGTATATTTGGCGGGTATTTTTTTTTGGTCGTGGGTAAAGGAAGAAAGCCTCAGCGTGCCGCGACGCCATGCAGCTCACGACGCCCTGAGTGAGACCGTCGCGACGACGACTGACGGCCACCCGGCGGGGCGCGGCGGGGCGGGGCGCGGCGGGGCGGGGTGGGGTGGGACCTGCCAGTGCAGCGAGCCGCGGCGTGGCGTGGCGTGGCGGGCCGCCGCCGCCGCCTCTGGACGACGCGAGGGATTTTTCTTTTTTTTTTTTTTGGTCCTAGTTGTCGTCGTTTTGGTTTCGCTCGAATGAGACGTCGCGCGGTGCGGCGCGGTGCGCACGCTGGAGAGCGACACGAGGAATGAGCTTTGGGTCGCCGCGGCGGCACCGGCAGCGGCACCGGCGCCGGCGGCGGCCACAAAAACGGTTAATGGCACGCTCGGGAAAATCCCAACGCGAGGTGCCCGATTGGTCAGTTTAGTGAGTATTTTCACTTTATAAGAACTCAGGTTCTGAGACTCAAAAAAGGCTAATAACAACGTAATAGTAAGTCGTTTATGGCTGTTTTTGCCTGTTTTTCGCTGAATTTGTATAATTACGGAGCGTAATACAGCGTAATAGACGTAATGGTCGGGTCACAGATTTTAAGAGTAAATCGGTCATCAGGGGGCCCAGAGGTGGCGCGGAGAACCAAGGACGGGATGAACGAACACACGTGATATAAAGCCCACCAGCACCAGCCCCCCAACCACGACTGGCACAATCAGCGAGCGCTTTCCTCATAGGCCGCGCGCGCCCACCACGCGGTCCGTGCCCGCCGCGCGCCGGGGCCGGGGCCGGGGCCGGGACCGGCCGGGACCCCACAGCCCGTCCGTCTCCGCGGTCCACGGGGACGGGGTCCACGACGGCTCCGCGCACGAGAGCGCCCGCCCCGCCCCGCCCCGCCCCGCCGCGCACGTAACTCAGCACCGCGGCCCGGCCAGTTGCGTGGCTCTTCTCCGGCATGCACGGGCAGGGCAGGCCAGGCCGCCGCAGCTCGTGTGCTCGGCTCGGGCCGGCGGGGCGGGGCGGGGCGGGCTGATTGGGCGAGGCTGTCCCACATGCAGCAGACACTACACGATGCACTCAGTCACGGATGCACCTGCACTGACCCCGTGCCCGTCCCGTGCACCGGGACCCCCCGGGACAGAACAGCCACCTAGACGGCGCGGGCCGGACCTCCCCCCCGCCCCGCCCCATGCTGGTCAGCATGCGACACCGCCTGCCTGTCCTCGCGGCAGGGGCCCGGCCCGAAGGGCCACCTCTTCTGTAGTCCTGTGAGCGCCAAGCGCTATAGCCTTTTATCAATCTAAGTAGAGACTTTAAATTATTCGAGTTGTCGTGTTACTATCATCTAGCATTGCCAGTGACGAGTAGCCAGCCCGACCGGTGTGAAGCGAATATGGGGCAATCTGCTGCCAGACGGGGGTGAGGTCAAATATGACGTTATTTGAGAACTTGGCGGGATGGGGGGCGGCGTGGGGAGGGGCTGCCCACGAACCGCGAAGCGGGAACCCTCGGGCGCTAAGATACGCGCGGATATGGTGGCCTGGCCGATGGGGGCGTGGGGTGGGGCGGGGTGGGGCGGGGTGGGGTGGCGGGGGAGCCGGCCGGCCGGCGGCAGAACACCGCGAGCAGCGAGCGCGCGCGCGCCCGCAATTGAGGAGGACACAAGGCCGTGGGAAGCGGAGCAAGGCAGACACCCCGAGCGAGCAGAGAGAGAGGGGGGCGTCTTTAGCGAGAGAGGAGGATTGGGAGAGTGAGAGTGAGAGAGCGCGAGGAGGGAGGCGACGGTGGCGTTGCGGACGCGGCCGCGGGCACCGCCGGCACCGCCAGCCAACAGACACTTATTTATCGGCCACCGCATCGCAGCCTCCCCTTCCATCCCGCCGTGTTTACCTTAGCCTATCGCCCGCCATTGTGGCCATCATAAGCGGCAGGGGGACCGCGCCTGGCGGGGCGGGGCGGGGCGGGGCGGGGCGGGGCGGGGCGGGATTAGCGAGGCGCAGTGCCAGTAATGGGGCCCTCGTTAAGCACAGCTCAGGCGACGCGTGCATGGAGAGCGCGCCACGGCGCCGCGGGCCCCCGGGGCCCACAGCTCAGACCAGCGGGGCCATCTGAAAATTTTACCCTCTCGCTAAAGAGGGGCTCGCTCTCTTCCTTTCAACCTCTCTCTCACTCACTCTCACGCACACACACACGCACGCACACGAAGCTGGCTGCACTAATTCAAACGACTCGTGATGCAGTAATGCTTTTCCCCGTCGTGCATTAAGACCCCGGTGTCCGATCGTCGTACTAGAGTTAGAGATGGAGAAGATACCCACCCGGTTGCCAATAAAATTTGAATGCAAACAAGTTTTGATTGCTATCTACCAGACCGGCGGCGGGGCGGGGTGAGGTGGGGTGAGGCAGGGCGCCGCGGCGGCGTCGAGAGTTGGGCCAACGGCCGCCAGGTGGCGCCCCGCGGCGGAAGGGTCGACGGCAGCCGCGCCACGCCACGCCGCGGAAGCAGGAAGTGCGGTGATGTGTGGCGGGAGGAGCCTGACGCGGTGGTGGTGGGGCCCAGAGGTGGAGGTGGAGGTGGAAGAGGAGGAGGAGGAGGAGGAGAGGAGGAGGAGGAGGAGGAGGAGGAGGAGGAGGAGGAGGAGGAGGAGGAGGAGGAGGAGGAGGAGGAGGAGGAGGAGAGGAGGAGGAGGAGGAGGAGGAGGAGGAGGAGGAGGAGGAGGAGGAGGAGGAGGAGGAGGAGGAGGAGGAGGAGGAGGAGGAGGAGAGGAGGAGGAGGAGGAGGAGGAGGAGGAGGGACGAAGTAGAGAGGGTTAGGAGCTAGGAGGAGGAGAGAGGAGGGGAGGGGAGAAATCGCATATGATAAATAGTGGACAGGGCTGGACGGGCCGCGGCGGGCCGGGCGCAGCCTACCGGGAGGATCGCTGATTTATCCCCGAGTTTGCCTGGAATATGAGTGATCACCCGTTGGGAGCCACAATCACACGACTACTTGTGCGCGCGGCCGAGGCGCGGCCCGGCGCGGCCCGGCATGGGAAGACGAACAGCTGTGCGCGCGCGGGCGGGGCGCGAGCAAGCGGGGCGCGAGCAAGCGGGGCGCGAGCAAGCGGGGCGCGAGCAAGCGGGGCGCGAGCAAGCGGGGCGCGAGCAAGCGGGGCGCGAGCAAGCGGGGCGCGAGCAAGCGGGGCGCGAGCAAGCGGGGCGCGAGCAAGCGGGGCGAGCAAGCGGGGCGCGAGCGAGCGAGCAAGCGACGGGGCGCGAGCAAGCGGGGCGCGAGCGAGCGGGGCGCCCGACCGCGAGAAAAGAGAGCGAGAGCGAGCGAGACACATGAGGGGCGCGACACGGTGCTTTTGTTGTGTTGCAAGAGTGACACATTGCAAGTGAAGGCTGCCTGCGTGCCGCCAGCCATAACGTTAACTGCACAATCGGTGGCTGAGAGAGGTGTGAATGCAAACGGTTATCGGCCTCCGAGGCGCAGAAAGGCGGGGCGGGGCGGGGCGGGGCGTGGCGGGATGGGGCGAGGCGGCGGGGCGGCGTAGGGCGTGGCGGCTCAGCGGCAGCAGCGTGAGCTCGCCGGGCATATTGATTGCCGAGTCGCAACACTGGCGACACTCTGACGGACGCCGCGCCCCGCCCCGCCCCGCCCCGCCGCGCCCTGCCCCGCCCAGGCGTGCCCCGGCCTCCAGCTGCGCAGCTCCAAGCCCGACGTGTCACACACACACATACACATCTGTCGTCCACATATTGCCACAAGTCGCCCGCGGGTAGGCAGCCCCCTGCGCTCCCGTGCCCTCGGCGACGAACGTGTTGCCTAGCTGCCCGGGGCACTGACGGCCGAGGCAGCGGCGGGGCGGGGCGGGGCGGGGCGGGCAGGATGGCGTAAATTAGATCAGTGATTGCCCCGCCACGCCCCGGCCGGCGCGCCGCGCCACGGTAAACACCCGGTTTACCGGCGCTGCGGCGCGCTCCACGCCGACGACGGCCTCCTATGCGTCCGCCACCGTCGCTCCTAGGCGCCCTGCGTGTCCAGCCCTCCCCTCCAGACCACACCGCGCCGCATAAAAAACCGAATCTTAATGCGAGAAAATTGCCAAAGGGCTGCCTGGCGGCGGATATCCTCGTAAAAGAGCCGCAGAGTTGAGCGTCTGCGGCTGCAGGGGCGGGTCTGGGGAGACCTTGTTCATGGACGTGCTCTCGGCGCGTACTGTGCCGTGCTAAAGGAATCCAGTCGGCCGGGCGGGCCGGGGGCGCACTACACGCTCGCGAGGACGGAGAGGACATCCTGGCACGTAGGACGTAGGACGCGACCTGCGACAGGGGCGTCAAGTGCGGCCTAGTGAGGGTCGCGTGTGAGGAGACGTCGGGGACGTCTCGCACTGGGGCCCCCTCCAAGACGGTGGCGTTGGAGGAGGAGGGAGGTGGACGATGGCCTAGTGCCCCGGCGCCTGGGACCCAGGGGGAGTGGGAGTATAGATCGAGCGGCGGGGACGTCCTCCGAACTAAGGGGTGTCCGCGGGGAGGACGCCACGCAGACAGCCCCGGAGGACGTGGGACGTGCGGTACGCGGCGGGGACGTCCTCCGAGACAAGGGGTGTCCGCGGGGAGGACGCCGCGCAGACAGCCCCGGAGCACGTGGGACGCCCCGGCGCCGGGCCGCGAGCAGCCCGGTGTGCCGGCGCTATGTGATGCGCCGGTGTCATCTTGAATTAGGAGCCTTATGACGGTGAGCTTAGGTCTTTATGAGCCTGTTCGGAGCGGCACGCTTACCTCACGACACACCGGTGGAACACGCGCGCACACACGCACACACACACAGAGTCGTAAACGCACAATGTATGACGCGTCGCATCACATACATAAATACAACGTAAGGCAGCCATGCCTCCGGGCCGGGCCCCGGCCGGGTCGGCCCGGCTCAGCCCGGCCTCATGGCCCCAGCAGCCGCCGCAGCAGCTCCGCCATGAGCGGGCCGCGCCATGAGAACGGCGATAGGCCCGCGGGGGCACCGCAGCGCAAGTGTCGAACCTCGGGGACACACTACATACGCAAGGGTTTTTATTTAAATAAAAGAAAAAGGCGAAAAAAAGCGTGACTTATTCGTTTTGAGAACGCGCGTGAAATGTAGTGAAAAAGTTCCGTCGTATTAAACTTATCCCAAGTCATGCTAGTACTGCATGTTTCCCCACCTAACGCAGCGTGGGCTGCGGGGTCAAAGGCGGCGAAATTAAACAAGGTTCAGGGCGAACCAAAGCTCCCCCGACCCTGGCGAGGAATGTTAACAGGCTGCGAACACAATAACTTAGAAAGTAGATGTCGCATAGACACACACACACACAGACAAAAGCTAGCAATTACACCTGAGGAGCGCACTCACCCACCGGTGTATGTGTGTGTGTGTGTATGTGCGAGGTTGCAGGTGCGTCTAATTACCCTTTATTTGTGTTGGTAACGTTTTCTTTTGTAATTGTCGCTGCAGTCCGTCCATCCCTCCGTCGACCTGTCGCTTTCTTTTCCTATCCTCTCCCACCTCCCCCTCCTCCTCCTTGCGCACCACTCCTCGGTTTAATCCTGCCAGGCAATGAAGCCGCAGACCGACAGACAAACACGCCGCGGACGAACAGACGGTCAGACAGACAGACAGACACACGGACGAGCGGACAGTGGGTGCGCGCCTGCGCTGCGCCGGCCGGCCGGCTGCCCCGCGAGCTTCCTCCGATTGATGGCCCAGTGCGGGGCGGGGCGGGGCGGGGCGGGCCGCTCCTGACCCGCGCGCATTCTCCCATCGCTATTTCCAAGGCTATTTCCGTAGCGTTGTCTCTCCTCCCCCCCCCCCCCCCCTCCGGTCGCCTTCCCTAACCACCCCTAACACCGCCGCACCCTGACCTGGGTCAACCCACTCGGACGGGACGTTCAAAGCTGCACTCGTTTCTTTTCTCTCCTCTGCGTAAATAGAACACGACGCAGTTCCCTCTCGCAAGGGGAGGGCGAAGGGAAAGAATAGAACCTTACAACTTCGCCAGAAGAAAGAGAAAGAGACAAATAAAAAGGTGAAGACTGCTGACGCAATGCATCCGAGGCCGGGTCGGTCTAAGGTGCGAAGCCGTTCACGCCCCCCACCCCCACCCCCTTGGAGGATGTCCGTGCGTCTCGCGCCCCGTATTGGAGGCTCCATGTCAAGTCCACGAGAGCGCGCCCGCGAGGTCATTTCAAAGTGACGCGGATGTGCTCCGAGGTGGCCGACGCGACGCGCCATCTTTCGTGAGAGGGTAGGGGGCGTCGCGGTGCGGGAGACAGACGTCGCCGTCAACGTCGTCGTCCGTCGTCCTGGGCCCCGGCGCGGCGCGGCGGCGCCCGGGCTGAAATAGACGTGCTAACGAAGGGGCAGGGACGCCAGGCCAGACGAACAGCAATCCCAGGAACTCGCCGGCGCACCACAACACGCACGTGCCCCGCCCCGCCACGCCCCGCCACGCAGCGCCCGACCCGGTCCTAACCTCGGGGGGCCATTCCACGTTGACTGTGGTCAGGGTTCCTCACGATTTTATTTACCGGCGGCGGTGGCCGGGTCAACGGCAGCCGCCTCCTCCTCAAGCTCCTCCCCGCTGTTCCACCCCACCCCACCGCTCCCGCTTGACCAGCCAACCTCTCCGCGGATTGACTCGTCAACGTAATCGGCCCGACCGAGACAAGCATCCGTCTCAAAGGGCGTGGTCTGTGGCGGGGCGGGGCGGGGCGCGGTGGGCGGGGCGGGGCGCGGTAGTCGCTTCAATTACCCGGCACACGTGTCTAATACCACGGTAATGGAGAGCGCAGCGAGTGCGGCAGGCGGGGCGGGGCGGGGCGGGGCGGGCCCACGCACGGTCACCATACTGCGCTACAGCACGGCGTCCGCGCGTCGGCGGCGGATTCCAGCAAAGGCTCGTCCGCCCCGCCCCGCCCCGCCCCGCCCCGCCCCGCCCCGCCTCGCCACGACCCGCCCCGCCCCGCCCCGCCCCGCCTCGCTGTACGGCAGAAGAAAGCTGCTGCAGGCTCACCCGCACCACGACCACGCATCGCACGGCACCGCCACGCCTGCCCCGCACAGCACCTGCCCTGCCCTGCCCTGCCCTGTCGCTGATTGAAGTTCCCCCCTGCAGGTCGCGCCTCCACCACGCTGAGCAGGACCTAGGCGGCACGGCACGCATGGCCCCGTACGTTCTGCACGATACGTCAACCATGGTCCGTACACGTTCTTACGTTCTGCACGATACGTTAGGCATACGTTCTTACACGACCTGCAAGTTTCGCACCCGCACGGTCCTTACGTTCTGCACAATAAGTCAGGCACGGTCTGCAGACGGTCTTACACGGCAAGCAAGTTCCGCACGACGGTCCGGTTCGGGAAGCGCAGCTGATCCCGAGGTCGCGGGGGGTAACCCCAGGAGTAACTCCGGGAGTAACGTGGGGGTCATCACGCGGGCCGGGCGCGGCAAAGCGGCCGCACCGCGGGCATAGGGGGTAACTGCACTTTTCACTTTGAAGCCCGGCCTTTGCCGGGGTAAAACAAGGCAAAACCGGGTAAAACGACGCTGCACTTACCTTGTAGCAGTGCCGGGCCGGGGGTCGGGGGTGCGGTGGGGGCTGCGGCCGCCGAGTGGCGCGACATTTGCCGCCCGGACAGACTTTTCCCATCGCCGCGCCGTGTGGTAATGTGATCTGAAAAACGTCATGCGAACCTTTAATGCCAATGGCTGTCCGACACAATCAATCTTGCACCATGCATATTTCAGTGTTTGTGCCGCCCCCCGGGGGCGGGGGCAGGGCGGGGGCGGGGGCGGGGCGGGGGCGGGGCGGGGGCGGGGCGGGGGCGGGGCGGGGGCGGGGCGGGGCGGGGCGGCCCATTGACCCGGGGCGAGGCCATGCGCCGCCGGCAGCTTTGTACCGCGCCCCCTCCGTTATGCCGCCAGTTTTTGAAGTGGATGAAATGACCCGCGATGAAAGCGGTTTCCGCTCCCACAAGCGATAAGCCTCCGTAAGCCCCGCCCCGCCCCGCCCCGCCCCGCCCCGATCACGTGACTCAGCACACACAACAGGAGGGCGGGAAACACCTCACACGCGACCGCGGGCGGGCCGCAGGCACAAAAAAAAAAAGAAAGAAAAGGGTGTGGGGGTGGGCGGGGGGCAAGAGCGGGTCATCAGTACACCCATAGATCTGTGCGCGGAATCACCCGACAGGGGCTGCACTTGGACGTGACGGAGGCGACGGTTGTCCGTCGCGGACCCCGCCCCCGCCCCCACCCCCGCCCCCGCCTCCGCACAGCACCTCCAGTCCCGTCGGCACAGCCCCGCATTCCAGCGTGTTCTCGTTTCCACGATCCATCGTGACGAAAAGACGCTCCTCTATTATTCCCGATAATACCCCACCTCACCTCACATCACATCACAGCGCGGCGCGGCGGCGCGGGCGAGACAGGCGCGGCCCCGCCAGACAGCCTAGCCTCGTGCCGTCCAGGCCGGCCCTGCCCTGCCCTGCCCTGCCCTGCCCTGCCCTGCCCTGCCCTGCCCTGCCCTCGGCCGGGTCAGGCCGGGTCACACATCACGCGCGTCAGGAAGAAAAAACACGCCACAGCCGTTTCGCGAGTCGTTATGAGAAATAAATAGGAACAGGACGGGTTAGACCGCGCCGCGCCGCGCCGCGCCGCCCCGCCCCGCCCCGCCCCGCCCCGCCCCGCGGCCTAGATGCCAGTCCTACCTCACGGGCGGTGTGGTGATGGGCGCAGGCTTGCTTGGCTCTGGTGGGGCTTGCGAGGCGCCGTGGAAGTAGGCAGCCCATCCGGCTCGCGGCACACATCGGCTGCGGCCTGCTCGGCGCGTCACAGATGGCACTAGAGTACAGTACCACCGCACTAAGACCAAAACAAAACAAAAAAAAGGGAAATAAGGAAACAGTCACATTGTGTGCATAAAATGAAAAGGGGTCTCTGTGCTTACTTGTCGCTCATCATAAGTGTTCCAGTTACTGATGACGATGAATGCAATAGACCCTTTACGTTGGAGTTAGGATCTGAAACAGAAAATAGTACTTGGTTTAAAATGGTTTCATGTACGTAATATTAGCAGTACAGTTTACAAAGTTAATATCAAAGAAATAAAGCATATTGCCAAGAGTTGACGATACTCAGAATAGTTATCATTTACAAATAAGTTTATATGGCAATGAACTCTCAACGTTATGAAAGAAAATATTTAATTAATCCATTATATTGTCAACTGCACAATATGCAAGGGGGAAAATGTTATGAAGAGAAAGAACAATATGTGAACAAAAATCACAATGTCAAAATAAATCTGGCACCAGGAGACAACCAGCCAAATATCAAATAAATGTCGGCTTCTTCTGCCACTATCAACTGAATGAAAACTATTGCGCAGGTTACACAGTAATTAAAGTATCACTGGCCGTTGTATGGCTTTTCTGCAAAGTGTACAGAATATGTCCATGTTTACAAAACTTAGAGAATCAACACAAACCTGATGTTTAGCTGTGCAGTCGGGACGCCCCAACCTCCTTTTCTCCGTTAGGACTTGAGCCCAAAAATGCGACATTGACGAACATATCACCAAGAGTATTGACATTATGTTGCAGAAATAACTTCGCGAGAGTTTAAAATGATAAAATTTACTCAAAAACCAGTAATATTAACTCATCAAAATGAGATATCCATTACAACAAACGGACGGACTTGAACCCAAAAATGCGACATTGACGAACATATCGCCACGAGTATTGACATTATGTTGCAGAAATAACTTTGCGAGAGTTTAAAATAACTAAATTAACTTAAAAACCAGTAATATTAACTCATCAAAATGAGATATCCATTACAACAAACGGACGGGATAAACTACGTCACTTTCCCGGGCTCACAACTGCCGGTAGAGCGGGCGCCGAGCGCGGGCTCGCATTCAAACGCTCGAAATTCTACACACAACTTGTCGGTTATCAAAGCCAATGATTTCAGATTCCGGAACATTTTAAAAACGTTAAAATGTTAATCACGAAACAAAGAACGCGGGTACACGAGGCTGAAGGTGGAGGTCGGCCAGAGGACGTGCAGCTCGCGCTTTTGAACCTCCCTTCTTCCGTTACAGTTACGCCCCTCCACCCCCTCCCCTCCCCTCCCCTCCACCCTCCGCCCTCCGCGCTGACAGGGAGGTGATGATCTCGTGACTGCGACGGACAAATAAAAAGACGGCAGCAGGTTAAGACACCTCCCGGCCCCACACGCGAGGCTTACGGCGTCCTAGAACACTACAGCGCCTCCAATAAAGAAAAATATGACACATTTTTTGAATTTGTTCCGTGACAAGAACATATGTGCACTCAGAAACCTTCGTCGAAACACAATTACCTCGATCACGCCAAAATTATAATCATCGAAATCTTAATCGCATAAGCGCATAAGAAATAATTTTAAAAAAATGGCTTTGTATCGTGCGGGTGAATATATTTCACGAGATATTACTTTTGCCCCAATGTGTGCTCACCCGATTCGAAATCGCTGTTCGAAAGGGTGGTCGCTTTCTGAACGCACCCCCGTGTTTGGCGGTTGCTGAGAAAACTCGAAATCCAGCAGACAGAGTTACGACAGTTCTTTGTCAGCTGATTGCAGAAGCACCTTATCGAGTTCCGAGTCGGACAATAGTGAATTCGAAATTATTGGAGAGGTTTACTCTGAATCAGATTTGGAAGTGCAGTTACAAGAAGAATGGTTATCAAAATTCCGAAGAAAATTTACCTTAACGTGCAGCTCTGCGGTAAGCGACAAGCTCTGATGCACCAAGGTACAGTAACCTCTCTACTCGAAATGAAGTCTTCAGAACTGCACCTTTTTCCCAACTCACGACCTTGATTTTTTTCTCTAGTAATATTGTACCTCAGATTTAAAGTACATTCGAAATAAGCGCTTGCATGATTATTTCTACAAACACTATCTGTAGCTAGCGGCGCGCCGCGCGTAGCGCCCCAGGTGTCACGTGACGCATGGGGTGGCGGCGCTCAGGACGGGGCGGGGCGGGGCGGGGCTGGGCGGAGCGGAGCGCGCCCGGACGGGAGCAGTCAGTCCTCCGCACCCCTCGCCGAGGCATGGAAGTGCACCATGGACGTGCCGGGGCTGCCTGCTGCACGCCGTAGCCCGAGCCCTTACAGCGGGAGCTCGGCGAGCCCCCGGACCTCGAGCCCGGCGTGCCCGTCGGCGCCCGGGCCCGGCGCGCACCTGGAGCCGGCCATGCCGACGGCGTGCCCCCTGTCCGCGTCCGCCCTCAGCCTCCTGCACTCGTGCGCCGTGGGCCCCGCCGCCGCTGCCGCGCTGGGTGAGCGTGAGCGAGCTCAACTTTCGAATATTTTTCTAATTATCTCTTTTCAAACGTTTTTTTTGTGATTTTTCTCGACCATAATGTAGTGGTTTTGCACCCCAATAAAATTGCTGTCTTGACCATGATCTTATAGTTGTCCCTGACATGTGCGCCAAAACTACTTTGGTTTGCTACAGCTTTTCATTTTTCTGGGCGCAGACGCGGTGCGCTGCTACCAGCCGTGGTGTGCGGTCAGCTCCGGCCCCGGCCTCCCTGGCGGAGACCTCGTCGAGCTCCGCGACCGGACGGCCTCCCGGCCGTCGCAGGAGGACGCCGCGAGGACGTCCGTCTACCCCGGGGGAGGCGCGCTGCTGGGACGCGTCGAGGACGCCTTTCCCCGTGAGTACCGTAGAGAACAACATTCGTTAAAAAAAAAATCGTTGTCATTTAATGCCGCACTGCCAATACTGTACTTCAGTGTTAAACACTTGTAGCCTTTGCTTTAGAAAGTGTATTATTTAATTTTGTACCATCGTCCATTGCCGCCTGACTGGGCCTGCAGTCCAGCTGGCGCTGCCGCTCGCTCTGCCCGGCGCCTCGCGCCGCCCCCGCAGCGAGAAGAAGCCCACGCCCGAGGACCAGAAGGACCAGCGCTACCTGGAGCGGCGCCGCAGGAACAACCGCGCCGCAAAGAAGTCCAGGGACGCGCGCCGCGCCCGGGAGGACCAGGTCAGTTGAGCACTGTCCTAAACCTGCAGGGGCGTCGGAAGTTTCTTTTGGTAGGGGGTGCTGACTCAGGGGCGTCGACTCGTCTTCTTTTCCAAAACAGGTTTGGGGGTGGGGGGCAAAAAAAGGAATTTCCGAAAGGTGGCTACCTACTACGTGCCACCACAAATTCCATAACTGTTAATTGTTGTTGTTAGCACATGCGGGGAACACCTGCTCTCCCTGCTGAAACTTGAAAAATTACGTACGTGCTCTGCAAGTGAAAGGGCGGCGTGAAAACATGGAAAATTTTTGCGACAGTAAACCTCCCGAAGGAGGTTGCGGTTCCCGCCGGGCACAGGGCTTTTACCCCCCGTGGCAGCCAACTACTTCGGTGTTCTTATGGGAACCGGTGCTTTTCTGACTGCGATCCTGTCGCGCAATTCGACAGATTTGATCCCCGTACTGCCAGATTTAGTCGTACGGTGGTTAACCGAACTGCCCTGTCCCCAGAGCATGGAAAAGCTATTTTTGGAGCCAGATTCTAGGACTTATGACCCCACGACCGACCACCAGTCGTGGGCATGGGACGGAACTTCCTGGCAACCCGCTGTCGCTACCAGTGAAGAACCTACCTGGGTTTGAACCAGGCCCCATGTGCCGAGTCTCACAGACACCCCACGGTTTTCGCGGCACCACTAGACCACTAGACCGTCGGCGATTCCACGAGGGAGGTCGGTTGAAATGGGGGGCTTGAATTCCACTCTCCAAATTGTTGTCGTCAGAAAAATTAAATTTTTTGGTAAGATTCGAACCTCCGTCCTGCGACTCTCCGCGCGGACACTATGCCGGCACGGCTACGACGCCACGGTACCAGATACCGGACCACTAGGAGTCCAGGCACGTAATAAGGGGGGGGGGAGGGGTGACCGCCCTCCCTGTCGGGTCAGCCGCAACGCAAAACGTGGGCCCGAAGGGCCCGCCTCTCCCTAGGCTACTTGGCTTCTGTCTGCAAAACAACTAAGGGCTTGCCCGGAAGGCGGTCCGCGTGACGACCCGATGACACGCACGTACATATTTTTTCAAGTTTAAGCTCGAAAATTTTTTGGCTAGAAAAATGCCGCTGAGAGCGGAGAACTTTGTCGCTGACCCCCGTCCGGCTGGCGTGTCCAGGTGGCGCTGCGGGCGGCGCTGCTGGAGCACGAGAACGCCGTGCTGCGCGCGCAGGTGCTCACCCTGCGCGAGGAGACGCACCAGCTGCGGCAGCTGCTCATCAGCAAACCGCTGCAGCTGCAGCCGCTGCAGCCGCTGCACCACCTGCAGGCGGCGGGGGCGCGGCGGGACGAGGCGCCGGCGCCGCCGTCCGCCGGCGAGCTGCTGCTGCGCAGGATGCTGCCGGTCTGAGCGACACTGGCGAGCGCCGCTCCTCGCACTCCAGCGTCCTCCAGCGCACTCCAGCGCCCTCCAGCGAGCTGCTGCTGTGCAAGATGCTGCCGGCCTGAGCGTCACTGGCGAGCGCTGCTCCTTGCAATCCAGCGCCCTCCAGCGCCCTCCAGCGCACTCCAGCGAGCTGCTGCTGTGCAAGTTGCTGCCGGCCTGAGCAACACCGGCGAGCGCCAGTCCTTGCAATCCAGCGCCCTCCAGCGCACTCCAGCGCCCTCCAGCAAGCTGCTGCTGCGCAGGATGCTGCCGGCCTGAGCGACACCCGCGAGCGTCGCCAACGCTTTTACGTCTCTTGGAACAGTGTATTAGCGCACGTTATCTGACCGCTGCGTTAAACGCGCCGTTTGCTTGCCGCCTATTGATCTCTGCCCTTCCCTGCCCGGGGCGTGGCGGGGCGTGGCGGGCGTGCTGCGGGCGAGGCGGCGACAGGTTGGCTGCACTGCCCGGCCCGGGCCGGCCCCGCTGCACCTGCTGCAGCTCGATAGGCTCTCACGCCGCGCTGAGCGACACCTCGTTTACGTCACGTCTACACTCATTTCACCCTCTCACCCCCCCCCTCTCCTCCCCTCTCCTCCACTCTTCCGTGATGGCACCCTACCCTCCTCTGCTGTGCCCTTCCTCCGCTGCGGAAGTTCTAGACGACAGCGTTAATCTGCTTGTGTGCGATTTCATCCCCTGTGTTTCAGCTTCTACGGAAATGATATTTTTTTTTTTTTTTGTATTATTTTTTTTACCTACGTGCCAAAATGTTGGCACTTGAGTATATGCTTGTTCTGCGAGGTGTGCTCCCCCAGCGTGAGGTGATTTGTAAGCACGACCCTCATGACTGCCGAGAGCGCGTCCGAAACCACCCCGCTTCCGCCCTCGGCGCGCGTGGCGCGTAGCGTAGCGCGGGGCCTAACTGCCGGCCGGCACGCCGCGCGCGCGCGTGCGCGCTGACCTAATGAAGGCCGCGGCGTACAACACGCCGTACTGCGCGATTATCCGTTTTTACAGGAAGTGAGGTGGCGGTGGCGGTAGTGTGGCGGCACTGACGGTAATTAGAGTGACGGCTGGCGCGGGGCTGGAAACAGGTGTCTGCTATCCCAGCGCGGTTGCAGGGGCGCGGGCCGGGCCGGGCAGGGTGCGTGTGACGTGGTTGTGTTGTCATCGGATGCCTTGAAATTACGAAATTACGGCGAGAGACGCATGAAGAAAGTTACGTTTTTACGAAATTATATCTAATATATATTTGTGACTTATGCTATAAGTATAAATATAAGACAGTGTGCGATGACATGAAAATTCTTTCACATTGTGATCATAAATAAAAGATTTGGGCAGGGAGATGGCTGGAGTTGTCTACACCGTGGTCTGTGATTGGTCCTCACGCGAGCGTGTCCGGGTTGAGCGAGACCATGAACTCGAGGAAGCCGTCCACATCGTCGAGGGGCTTGGACACGAACTTGGCGGCGATGGTGGCCTTGCCAGGCACCCTGGGTACCATGCGGAAGGACACGGTGGCCGCGCCGTTCGGGGGGATGGATCTGAACACAGACACGAACAGTCACCCAGGTGGAACGCACGTTTGTCAAAGTGATGTCAACATGACGTCATTTGAACAGCACCCACAAGGGTGTTGGGAATTTTTTCAATCTTAATTGTCGGGTAAGTGCTTACTGTGCCATGTCGATCTTGAGCTGCTTCTCCACGCCGGGGCCCTCGATGATGAACTGCGCTCGCTTGAGCGGCACGGGGAGCGGGTTGACCAGGGTGGCGGACGCGAGCAGCTCCCGGTCAGTGACGGGCTCGCTCTCCAGCTACAGACGCCACGAGACGGTTATAAAGTAAAATTATACGTTTTTAAAGCCGCCCCCACTCCCTCCAAAAAAATAAATAATTTACCTGAATTTTGATGTCGGGTTTCCGGACTCGGAAGTCGTCCTGGGCAAAGTACTCGTAGTTGGTGTCGTGGACGGTGGCGAGGCACGCGATGTTGAAGGCTGCCTGGTCCAGGAGGCGCGGGGCGTACTCCTCCCACGTCACGTCTAACCGCACCTCCTCCTCTGTCACAAAAAGAGAAAGAGTTATTTGAAAAGGTCCAAAATGATTTTGTTTTCGTGCGTTGGACTGGGTCGACCTGTGCCGGCGGCCACGGTGTGCACGGAGCGCTCCTTCTTGACGGGCTCCTTGACGCGGCCCGTGTACAGCACCGTGTCCACGCGCAGCACCACCGTCACGTGGTGGTCCTCCTGCCGGCTCCGGTTCCGCATCAGCACCACCACGCTGCGACCAAAAAATAAGAATCGTAATATTTTCATTCAATATCCGCGCCAGTTCATAATTTTTTTAATGTTTGCATACGAGAAGGGCTGGCCGATGACGATGTCATCCCGGAGCTGGAAGTCGAACTTGAGCTCGTTGAAGTCCTCGTTGAGGTAGTACCGGCTGAACAGAGACTCGCTCGTCTCCAGGGCCTTCAGCATCGTCGTCCTCTCCTCCTCGCTCTCTGCGGCAAGCAAGCAGACAACTTAATTCAGTCAAAATGCATGGAAATACGGCTGAAATTCTCGAAAATTCACCAGAGCTCATAACCATTTTTTTTTTGTAAGTTTGTTTGCGGCCAAACTGAGGTTGAAGCTTTTGCTTTCTTGAGCCGACCGCAGCACTGGCTCGGCTGCGCTACTCACTCTCGGGGTACTTGTAGGTGTGCGTGACGTCCTCGCGGGTCCAGCGGCCCACCGCCTTGGTGCTGATGAGCAGCCCGATGCCCAGCGTGTCCTTGCGCAGGAGCTTGAGCGGCTGCGTGGGGCCGGCGTACTTCCAGAACACCTTGTCGGCGTTCACCTCGGCGTAGACGAAGTTGGCGTCGTACGGCCGGAGGACTTCGCCGCGCTTCACCGCCGCGACGGAGGCCGGGCCGCAGCGGTACATGTCGTCGCTCAGCTCCTGCGGCGTCGCATCGATCACCTGCAACAGAGCAACAGCAGTAGTTACGCGCTTCAAACGTCAGCATTTGTTACGCGCTTTGAAAACTATTCCACGCCCAGTCAAGCGCAGGAGGAAAGGGTTGTTTAGAAACTCGGGGGGGGGGGGCACTAGGGGCCTCGAACGGGTTGTACCTGCCAGCCCGCGTACTGCGGCGCCGGCTCCAGATCTGGCCGCTGCATCCAGACCTCGTTCCAGACGTGGAAGTTCCTGGGGGAGAGACATGGTTCGCGTCAGTGAGCACCGCGTCCAGAGGGACCGTATAAATACATTGAAAAAGTTGGGAGAAGTGATGGACAGCGACTCAGCAGCCCCACCCACCAGATGGAGTCGCTGTTGAGCTCCTCCATGACCTTGCCGGCGTCGTTGACGAAATAGTCCACCGTGAGGCTGTTCTGCGTGTCGTGGGCGCTGGCGTAGCACGTGATCACGCGGCAGGGGATGCCCAGGGCCCTGCACACTGCACACAATGCAACAAAATCACACGAAAACTCACAGTTGTCCAGCTTATTTTAAAATGTTATAATTTTAAAAGGTAAATAAGTTACGGCCGTGTACAGAGACTTACGCGTGCCCAGGACGCCGGAGAACACCCAGCACTGCCCGTACTTGACCGGCTTGTGCGTCTTGTGGAACGTCTGCAGGATCTTCATGGAGCCGAGCCACTTGGTGGGCGGCGTGCCCCCCTCAAAGTCGCTCGTCCAGTTGCCCATCACGGCGCCGTTGTCGTCCGGGGAGTTGACCTTGTCGCGTAAGGGTAGTCAAATAAATTTAATTTGGCAAACACAAGCTGAGTATCTCAGGCTCAGGCTGGAGACTTGGACGCAAGTGAGTCGGGTCCGGGCCTCTGTTCGACACTAGTGTCTTAATATCCCCCCCCCCCCCCCAACTCAGGGCACGTAGTTTACGAACGACCCCTAGGCTCGGAGCTGAGCCGGCCTCCGGCCTCTCACCGCGGCGGAGAGCGCGCGCGCCGTCTTGACGGGGTCCGCGCGGCTGGAGGGCGACAGGCGGCCCACGCTGGCGGCCAGGTACAGCGTGCACTCGAGGATGTCCCGCTCGAACTGCGCGAACTTCCAGACGGTGGGCCGGATGCGGTTGTAGGAGCCGCGGAAGATGAGGCCCGAGTCGCTGAGCACGTACTCCTGTCGGAGGTCCTCGCCGTACAGGTACACCTGGTCCTCTGCGGAAGACACAATGATCTCAGGTAGTCTGATAGGTCAGGTTTCGTTCGCCAGCTCTAACCAAGGGGTAACAACTTTGGAACTTTTAATTTGCACACCTCTTGTTTTTTTAAAAAAAATTCTTTTTAAATAATTAAGATTTTTTAAAAATAAACCATATAATGCTAGATAAAACGTAAGCCAAAATATATTTCCTTTTTTTTTAAATGCCTACGGTCCCCAAAGGTTGCAGCTACTGTCCGGCACGCCCACGGCCTAGTGCCACACGGCTGCCGCGTACGCGCGGAGAGGAGGGAGAGGATGTCGCCCGGATCAGCTGCTGCTGGACCAAATCACGGGTATTACGCGAGCGGGCAGCCGAGCCACCGCCGCTTACTCCACCGTATCGAAATATTCGATCTCTCCATTCCTGGAGATCCCGTTGTCGGCAGCGGAGCGGCGGCACCCACCACACCCTGGCGGGCGCTACTGCCGCCAAGGTCACGAGCACTGCTGCGCCCACACTGACCCGCCTGTCCGCGGTTGTAAGATTGTTTTTTTTTTCGTTTTTCAAACTATTATTTGGTTTATTTCAAAGGATTGCGCCCGACGAAACACCGGGAGGATCACTATGGAGGTCCCGCGGTAGTCTCGAACGGGCTGCTTCGCTGAAAATATATGTGATCTCGAACTCGAATAGCCAAGAGTCAACCCGGAAATAACCCATTCGAGACTATCGCAGGGAGCTCTATAATGACCCTCCAGGCGGTCAGGATAGCATGGCAAATTTATGGGCATGCATTCGGTTTTTTTTTGTTTTTTTTTTTTTTTTTTAGACAAAAAGAAAGATGTAGCCGTCTGACCTGGGCACCAGGGGTTGAAGAGGATGAAGATCCCGCCGGGCAGCGAGTAGCTGAGCGCGCCGTCGCCCTGCAGCTTGGTGTCCACGTCCATCTTCCACTCGCCCACGATGCACGTCACGGCGGGGGTGATCTGGTCCAAATCAAATCCAATCCAATCGGCTCATTTGACTTGTGTGTCGGATCCGATCGGATCGCCTGGCGGGGCCGCTAAATCGGTTCCGGGGCGATCAGCCATCCGCCAGGGCCACGACGTCAGCCCCCGGGCGTACAATCGATCAGTCATTGATCAGTCAGTCAGTCGCGGTCGAGCGAGTTACACACGAGGGGTTAACAAAACTCTCAATCCTTTAGACACCACGCAATTCAGAAAAACAAAACACATCAAGAAAACTAAGAAAAAAATGGAAGAAACTCAAAGAAAACTTCGAGAAAAATCAAGAAAAACTTAAGAGAAAATCGAGGAAAATTCTGAGAAAATTAAGGTAATTTATGATAGTGATCGTCGTTCTGCTCCAAATCGGAGCTCGTTTCCCCCTCGGGATACAGACCAGCACGCGGATGTAGTTGCCGTCGGTCGCGTCCAGGACGGCGCTCCACTCCGCCGGGGAGTCGGCGATCTTCTCCAGCAGAGGGACGGCCACCAGCGTGCCCTGGCCGAAACTGTTCTTGTCCGAATCTGCAGGGGGACAGCAATGAGAAACGAAAAGTTCGTTGCTTCCAGCGAAGTCACAATTATTTGTTGAGCAGACAGACACAGTTTAGCTCTGGGAGGCGCTTACCGACGACGGAGAAGATGAAGCTCATGGCGTCCCGGTGGCGCTGGAAGGGCCTGCTGAGCGCCAGGACGAGGGCGAACGCCTGGCCGCGGCGCACCACGAGGCGCGCGCCGCGCCCGCGCTCCATCAGCTCGAAGCGGGCCGTGTTGTGCACGCCGCCGTTCTCCGCCAGGCACAGGTCCACGCTCAGCACGGCCACCACGGACAGCGGCCCGGTGGAGAGCGGGCCCGACGACACCACCAGGTCGCCGTCAAGCTCTGCGACAGGGCAGGGGTGGAAACCGAGTTTTCCCTTGATTCAGGGTATTTGGGCAGTATGGGCCGCAGGGGATGTCCGATCGTCGAGCTCACGGCGAGTTCCGCTCGCCTTGTCTCGTGTCTCGGTCAGTCGACCAAGGTCAGCAGCACGCCCCGCCCCGCCCCGCCCCGCCCCGCCCCGCCTGAGTCACAGGAGGAGGGGGGCTCTCAGCTGTTTCCCTCAGTCCACGCCCTGCCACGCGCCACGCGCCTCCTGCTACAGCGGTCACCATGGATCGCTTGAGGTAGAATTATACGCAGACGCCGCTGGCGCGTCGCAGTGTAACAGTGTTTCGTGGAGGTATTGCGAAGTCTGTTACGCGAGACGTGGTCAGGCGTACTTCGACCTAGTATAAATGTTGCCCGATAAGTAAGTAGGCAAAAACTCTCACAAATACACCTGTGTAAGACAGACGGGTATCTCCGCCTGCCCACTAGGCGAAATAAGGTAGTCTCATAAGTGTGGAGAGTTGGCCTCGAAGGCAAACGGCGATACCCGTCTGCCTCACGGACGTAGGTCACAAGCGCTACAGCTCCGGTAGCGCTACGGGTCACAAGCGCTACAGCGAGAACCCGCGCGTTAGGCGGAGCCGAGCCGAGCCGAGCTAAACCTTGAAAAATTACGCACGTGGCGTGAAAACATGGAAAATTTTTGCGACAGTAAACCTCCCGAAGGAGGTTGCGGTTCCCGCCAGGCACAGGGCTTTTACCCCCCGTGGCAGCCAACTACTTCGGTGTTCTTATGGGAACCGGTGCTTTTCTGGCTGCGATCCTGTCGCGCAATTCGACAGATTTGATCCCCGTACTGTCAGATTTAGTCGTACGGTGGTTAACCGAACTGCCCTGTCCCCAGAGCATGGAATAGCTATTTTTGGAGCCAGATTCTAGGACTTATGACCCCACGACCGACCACCAGTCGTGGGCATGGGACGGAACTTCCTGGCAACCCGCTGTCGCTACCAGTGAAGAACCTACCTGGGTTTGAACCAGGCCCCATGTGCCGAGTCTCACAGACACCCCACGGCTTTCGCGGCACCACTAGACCACTAGACCGTCGGCTATTCCACGAGCGACCTCCGTTGAAATGGGGGGCTTGAATTCCACTCTCCAAATTGTTGTCCTCAGAAAAATTAAATGTTTTGGTAAGATTCGAACCTCCGTCCTGCGACTCTCCGCGCGGACACTATGCCGGCACGGCTACGACGCCACGGTACCAGATGCCGGACCACTAGGAGTCATGCTGCGCGAGAAGCCACAGTCACCGAAGAAACGAACCCGGTGTCATGAGTGCGCCTGCTCTCCGGTCAGTGCTGGGCCGGCCGCGTAGCGTCATTGGTATCGACGCTGCTCATAGCACTAGGTGGGCAGTGGTTCAAAAACCACGTAATTGTTTTTCTTTTAAATCTTTTTTTTGTTTGGACCAAGTGCTCTTTTCAGTGCCTTTTTTGCAGTTGCCCAAGTCACAAGGACGGTATAGCTGGAAAGAGCACTTGGTCCGAACAAAAAAAGAAGAAAAGAAAAAACTTACTCGGTTTTTGAACCACTTCCCGCCCAGTGCTATGAGCAGCGACGATACCAATGATGCTACGCGGCCGGCCCAGCACTGACCGGAGAGCAGGCGCACTCATGACACCGGGTTCGTTTCTTCGGTGGCTGTGGCTTCTCGCGCAGCATGACTCCTAGTGGTCCGGCATCTGGTACCGTGGCGTCGTAGCCGTGCCGGCATAGTGTCCGCGCGGAGAGTCGCAGGGCGGAGGTTCGAATCTTACCAAAACATTTAATTTTTCTGAGGACAACAATTTGGAGAGTGGAATTCAAGCCCCCCATTTCAACCGAGCTCCCTCGTGGAATAGCCGACGGTCTAGTGGTCTAGTGGTGCCGCGAAAGCCGTGGGGTGTCTGTGAGACTCGGCACATGGGGCCTGGTTCAAACCCAGGTAGGTTCTTCACTGGTAGCGACAGCGGGTTGCCAGGAAGTTCCGTCCCATGCCCACGACTGGTGGTCGGTCGTGGGGTCATAAGTCCTAGAATCTGGCTCCAAAATAGCTATTCCATGCTCTGGGGACAGGGCAGTTCGGTTAACCACCGTACGACTAAATCTGACAGTACGGGGATCAAATCTGTCGAATTGCGCGACAGGATCGCAGCCAGAAAAGCACCGGTTCCCATAAGAACACCGAAGTAGTTGGCTGCCACGGGGGGTAAAAGCCCTGTGCCTGGCGGGAACCGCAACCTCCTTCGGGAGGTTTACTGTCGCAAAAATTTTCCATGTTTTCACGCCACGTGCGTAATTTTTCAAGGTTTAGCTCGGCTCGGCTCGGCTCCGCCTAACGCGCGGATTCTCGCTGTAGCGCTTGTGACCCGTAGCGCTACCGAGCTGTAGCGCTTGTGACTCGCAGCGCTTGCGACCCGTAGCGTTAGCGAGCTGTAGCGCTTGTGACCTGTAGCGGTTGTGATCTGTAGCGCTTGCGAGCCACTCCTTGCCTCACACAGGTGCAGTGTTTTGCCTACTAACCTTGCAACACTGCTGCCGGTATTCTATCTGAATCAGGGGGGCGGGGCTCGGACCAGTGCTGGCTCCTGGTGGTGACCAGGCGATGCTCCGGCGCGATAGAGGCGGGGCCCGACCCGGCCCGGCGCGGCGCGGCTTAAACAAACCTCATCCGCATATTCATGGAGTGTCCGTCTGCCTCCTGGAGCAAAGGGGCGGGGCGGGGCGGGCGGGGCATTCAAATCCCATTTCCCAATCGTGACATCAGCGTCCTAGCGGTGCGGTGCGGGGGGAGGGGGGAAGAAATCTCGCCTGCTGGGCTCCGTACTCGCCACTTATACTACGTCCTCCGTGAGTCGACCATGTTCGCATCACACGCTGTGTGAGCGCGCCAAGCGGTTCCCGTGTGTTGCACCAGGCCGCGCCCTCCTGCCCCGCCCCGCCCCGCCCCGCCCCGCCCCGCCCCGCCCCGCCCCGCCCCGCCCCGCCCCGCCCCGCCCCGCCCACGGCCGCGGCCGCCTGTTTGTGCGGGGCCGGGCCGGCCACTCACTACTCCACTCCAGCTTATTTGGGCGTTTGGCGCCATCGCTGATTGATTCATTCATTCATTCATTCCGCGCTGAGTTTACAACACACCGAACCGCGGACAGCCACGAATAATGAGGCGAGCAACAAGAAAAGAAATAAACGAGAGATCTGTGACACGCAAAGTAAAAATCGCAAATATGGCCAAGCTTTTTTCCCCACAGTGCCCCCTCTAAATTGGCTTGACCATCCCGGGCCGCAGGTGAAACTCGTCTCGGCTCCCGCGAGATGACACCACCGTCTCGTCTCGCCTTACCTCCGTCCGCCCCCTACCGCTCTGCCTGTCCTACTCACGCGGCGTCGGCGTGGGCGCGGGCCCGCTGGGAGGGCCGACGTCTCGAGGTGGCAGCCACGGTGGCGCCGGGTAAGTCCCTGACGGCGGCTGGGGCGTCGGGTAAGTTCCTGAAGGCGGCTGGGGCGCCGGGTAGGTCCCCGACGGTGGCTGGGGCGCCGGGTAAGTCCCCGACGGCGGCTGGGGCGCCGGGTAGGTCCCCGACGGTGGCTGGGGCGCCGGGTAAGTCCCCGACGGCGGCTGGGGCGCCGGGTAGGTCCCCGACGGCGGCTGGGGCGCCGGGTAAGTTCCCAGCGGCGGCTGGGGCGCCAGTGGCACGAGAGAGGGCGAGGGGGCTGCCGGTTGTCGCGGTGGAGGTGGTGGAGGGTACGGTGAAGGTTGCGGCTGCGGTGCCGGGGGCGGATACACCCCTGGCGGCGGGGGCGGCAGGGGCGGCGGGGGCGGCGGGGAGACGGGAGGCAGAGACATGGCGTGTTCCTCGTCGGCGACCTGCCCTGTCCCGGGGGCGAGCGCCTTCGCCGGAGCCACCGGCACGACTGACGGGCAGCCTAGCAGCAGCCTCGTCCGAGCCCAGCCCAGCACAGAGAGCACCGCGACGAGCAGGGGAACACGTCATGATGGGCAGCCAGGAGGAATGCATGGGCTCGCACGTGCACCGGCGCTCGCACGCTCTCTCTCTCCCTCCCTCTCTCTCTCTTTCTGTCTCTCTCTCTCTCTCTCTCTCTCCCTCTCTCTCTCCCCCCCCCTCTCTCTCTCACACGCACACACACACTACGCACTTGTGAGCGGAAAGGAAGAGCGAATAGAGCCCGCGCTTTCCCACCCCTTCCCTCACATATTATTGACCTCACTCCGTCTCCGTTCAGTTACGCGCGCGCACACACACACACTGCATATCGAATGGAATACGAGTCATTTTATCTGACGTATGATGGGCGCTTGTTGGCAAAAAAATAATCACTGTAACATTGTAGGTGTGTTTTTTTTTTAAACTTGGCGTTGGTGCAAGCGCAGGTGCAGGTGCGCTTGATAAACTGGCCTGGATGCGGCCCGTGCCACGCCACGACACTCGATTGTCTTGGAGCAGGTGTGACAGTTAGTGCGGGTGGGGCGCGGCGGGGCGGGGCGGGGCGGGGCGGGGCGGGGCGGGGCAAGGCGGGGCAAAGCGGGGCGCGCCAGGCAACATGACGGGGATCATAGAGTGCGACGGACTGGGTGTGCGCGAGCTAGGAGAGGGAGCCTGGCTGCAAATTGGAGCCCGTAAGGCTGCTGCCCGTAAGCGTGATCCAAATGAGGGCTAAGTGCAGCGCAAATGGGCCTGCACGGCGCTGTGTCGCGATGTGCTTGACTTGACCAGGTGCGCGGCCCCCGCCCCGCCCCGCCCCGCCCCGCCTCTGCCTCACCCACAGAAAAGTATCCCTGATTCAAGCATCATGTGATGCGTTAACTGGCAGCCGCACTAGCGCGTGCTGCGTCCACAAAAGCATCTTTGCTGGCATCTGATATGCTAGATCTACGCATGCGCGAGATAACGGACACTTTGAATCGACTTGTCATTTTTAAACGAGCTCAAATTGCCCTTCGTATATTTACGACTCCGATCGTAGATTTACAAAATCAGCAGTAAAGCACAAACTACGAAAAACTTTGTAAATTTATATGAAGATTTTGTTTTTGAAAACGAGACGATACGTCGAGACCCTATTATTCTCGTCTATTTCTTTTTTAACTTTTTTCTTTCCTTTTATTGGCGCGATGTCCCGTCCCGCAGGACGTCCCGTGGCTCGTGGCGCATGCACACGGCAGTGGCTCGGCTGCCCTGGCCCACGCACGTCCACGCACCTCCTGCACGTGTGTGACGTCAGTCAAGGCCAGGCCGGCGCGCAGCGGCGCGGCTGAGGGAGGGAAGTCACTGGGGCACGCTGCTCGCTCGGCCTAAGTCAATGGGCCAACAGGCTTGTGTGGCGTGCGTGCGTGCGTACGGCCATTCACTAATTCACAACTCTGAATTTCGAGTGTACAAAATGCGTGAGTTTTTATTTTTTTATTAAGAAAATGATCAGGACTTTTTCTAAATTTTTCGTGATTGTTTTCTTAATTTACCAGGAGTTTTCATTGAGTATCCCTTAATTTTTCCGAATTGCCTAGCTTACAGCGATATACACCGTAAGGTTTTAACAGTGTACCGTCAAAATTCCCGTTGTAATTTGTAACAGTGTAAAGCCCCTTCCCTAGCGCCCCGCGCAGCAGCGGCCACGACGGGTAGCCGAGCCGCGTACACCTGCTGCGGCCGGGGCCAGGCAGGCGCCTGGAGGTATAGGCAATGTCCGCGCGGACGCGCGCACCGGTGTGTTCGGGTTGCCTACCTCAGGTTCCTCAGGCGCCTGCCGAGCCTGGGGCCCAGCGCTGCCTCTGGGTAAACAAGCTGCCCGCGCCCCTGCCTCCCGGTCCTGACGAAGCACACCCTGCTCGTGTTTACGGGGCAAGGCCGCGGGCACCGCGACGCCCCAGGGCTGCACACTAACCGAATCTTTGATTCGTAAAAAGTTAAACAATCAAACTCACCCAGAAAAATAAAAACTTGCAGCAACCATATTATGGTTGGCCAGGGAAAACAATGCCAAATGTAATTGAGGCGACTCTCATATGGTTGTACTGACTACAAAAATAGCAAGCCCAAGCATTTCCGTTGTTGGTGTAACCATGTGAGTGTTGGCAGTGATTCGATTCGACAGCGGTTTGGAGGACAATAAGGCCATGGATTCGACTAAAACTTTCGACTGCGTCAAAGTTTCGCGGGTTCATTACTGGGCGGGTTGGTGGTGCCGTACTCACCGTTGAGCGCGCGGCCGCGGCCGCGGGGGGCGTAGGGCCCGGCGGGCGGCTTGGGCAGCACATCGCCGGGGTAGTAGTTGCGCCGGGAGCCCGGGCGCGGGGGCGCGTAGCCGTGGGAGCGGAAGAGCGCGCGCACCCGCTCCAGGAGGTTGCCGAACATGCCGCAGTCCTCGCACACCATCAAGCACGGCGGCAGGCGTCGCGACCGGCGTCGTCGGCGGCCTTCACGTCGTCCCGACCCAGCCCACGCTGTTAAAACCCTTCCGGTGAATTTCACTGTAAGCTACGGTGAACCCTGCAGCACGGCAGCTTACGGTGAATTTTCACCGTGAGCGGCGGTGATGCACCCCCATTCACCGTAGCTTAGTGGCATTCACCGTGGCTTACGGTAAAAATTCACCGCAGGCTACAGCGCAGCTGGGTTCACCGTAGCTTACAGAGAAAATCAGCCCAGGCTTTTTATCGGTGAGCCGGCCCGGTCACAGTAGAGCCTCGAGGATTTGAGTCGCGTCCCGTCCACAGCCAAACTGAGCGGTGCCGCGCGCGCGGGGCGGGCTTAGCCGCGGCTCACCACACCAGCCTCTCGCTCCCTCCCTCTCTTTCTCCGCGGTTTGACCCTCTCTGCGTCCCACTCGACGCTGCGCTGGGCGCCCCCGCTCCGCCCGAGCCTCCCACGGGAACCCAGCGCACTCCTCAAACTGTCCCGTCGCTCTCTAGGGGCGGTCTTGTTCACGTTAGAGAGACCCTCTCGAACGCTGCTAAGTGTCAGTCTGGCGAGAGGGTCCAGACCAGACCATCATGCTGCACAGAAATTTCAGAGAAGGGTGTGTGTACGGTGCGGTAGGGTAATTATATATAAATATAATTCAAGTGTTATTGTCTTGAGCTCATATCCTCAGCAGCGTAATTTATTAACCATATTCTTCTTTGTGCAAACAGTGTACTGTTCGGTAGCGACTAACATCATTGCCTACTTGCAGAGCGGCACTCATATATGTAATGCAACTTACGAGGTGGAAGTAAATACACAATCAATACTGTTTCCTTTGCTTATATTGCAATGCTGCAACATAAAATTCAATTCTTGAATGATTAAATAATTTGTTTACAAAAACCTATGAAAAGACAGTCTCATATCAAGTACAGAGAAAGCTGTATAAACACATTGAGAACGTAACGATAAACTGACTACAGCAAAACAGTCAGAAAACAGAAAATTGAAAATGTGATACATTATTTCAACTAAAGATTTTTATACATACAAACAAATTGAAATCACTCAAATGATAGCTGTCCCTAAATTAGATGTAGTAATGAAACCATGGATAATGGCAAGGACTGCCAAATACCCTCTCCACATCACAGATGGAACTTCAATACATGGAAAATGACACATAAATGGGAAATGAGGATTTATTTCCTAATCGACTGCTCCTCTTTTTTTTCTTGGCCAATGACAGGACAGTCTGGAGGTATTTCTTGGGGCACTGTAGAAGTACCTACACAACACATGTAAGAATCAAAACTAGTTTTTGAAGGAGGAAAATAAAGCATACACTTCCAAAGTAGTTCCAAAGATACAAGAAGAAACATAAAAACTAAAGATATTCATAAAAATTTAATATAGGGTAAAAGAAAAGAAAAAGAATTTTCCTTGAAAGTAAGATACAGCAAAAATCAGTCAATGGACAAGCAGTGAAATTGCTCTTCCTGAAGAGCTAATCAAGAGCTGCCGTACAAAATAGAAAGTAAAGGTCCTTATAATGTGATTTAAACAAGCCTAACTATCATTGAATAACATACTAAATTATATGTCCTACATCTATGTCTTAAATAGTGACATGTTATGCTGGTATCACTGATATGGGCTAATTCTCCCTTTTTCTTTCTTTATTTATTTTCATTTGGAAAAAGCAAAGGGAAATCAATTACCCTTTCTATCATTGTAATAATTGTGGTAAATTATGATGATTCAAAACTAGTAGCTGGTTGTTGATAAAAGTTGGTCATTCCATTCCTAGTTTGGTCTTTGGCTAAAGTCCATCTCCTGTTAAACCACCAAGCAAGTTCATTAATACAACATTCATACAAGATATCAGTTTGAGCTTAAAATAAACTTTCAAAGTCATGCTTTTTCCTTCCCTACACGGAGCAACGAGCAGAACTCTTGAATTTTCTTTAGATACCCCAAACATAGCATACCTGAACCACAGGGTACTGGTGATTGTGAAGAGGGTACTTCTGATCCTCCTGGACTTTTTTTTCTATGATCTACATGGCCATAGCAGTTCTCACATTCATCATCAGATTCTGATGAGGAGCTTTCATCATAGGGACGAGGCTTCTTATAAATGCAACAACCTGAGAGGAAAACAAAAATTGTATTGTTACTGCACTATTGGGTAAATTAACAATTTTGGATGGATCAAATCTTGACTTGCTGAATGCTTACATTTTGATTTCCTCTTGTTCATGTTTTCGTTGTCCACAGTGTCCGCATCCCACTTTACCTTCTTGTCAGATTTAGGTTTCCTTAATTTTAATCTCACTGCTGTGGGTTCCTGTAGAGAAGATAGTAAAGAGTGTTACTTTCTCACAAATTTTCAACAGGATTTTTGATCTGTGATTTGGTCAAAGTAAAGATTTTTTGTTGTTAGGCAGTGTGTGTGGGTGAGAGGCTTCCGAATGAAGAGATATTTAAAAGAAAAACACATGTGGTAGTAAACTGTTGCTTAAGACGTCTCATTCGATCCCTTATTCTCCTACCAACACATTTCACCTTAGCTTTTGAGTAATAATAATAATAATAAGCAGGGTAAGTAATTGGATTTTGGATTAGAGAAGGGGGGCAAAGAAATTTCCAAGCTCTAAATTCCAGTTAACAAGCTTTATTTTGAGATATTAGTATACAAAAGAAAAATTAAATCTAGCATGAAAGTTCATTGAACAGTTTCTAATAATATACAATGAAGATTGTCACAAATGAACATAGTCTGATAAACAGTTACATAACAGGCAAGGTTCATCAAAAAACTTAACATAACACTAGGCAATTGCCCCTATGGTTTTAAGTTGGTCAATTTTTCCTGAAGAGTAGTGAAGGATCTCCATCAAAATTTCTTCAGTATGCTGTCCAAGAGTTGGAGGAGGGAGACGAATCCGATTCTGAGCTTGGCTGAATTGAACTGCTGGGGCAACAAGTTTCACTTCTCCTGCGATTGGATGAACAACAGTCTGCACTGAATTGGTTGCAAGTATATGTGGATCTTTAAATACCTAGAATAAAGAAAATATGAATAGAAAATTTGACAAATTATCCATTAATGTAAATGTTGATAGATCCAACCATCACTAGACTTACATCAGATATTTTGTTGACTGGTCCATAGGGAAAAGATGCTCCCTCTAATAATGTAAGCCACTGATCCCTTGTTTTAGTACAAAATTTGCCTTTTAAAATATCAAGGAGAACCTTTCTATTTCCTACTCTCAGTTTGTTACTGATAAATCTTGGGTCCTTAGCTAGACTTGGCAGTTCAAAGCGGTGACATAGGTCAACAAATTGTTTGTCACTTCCTGTTCCAACAGTTATGTAACAGTCATCTTTAGTGAGCAATGCTTCATAAGGGACAATACTAGGATGGCTGGTGCCATGTCTTTGAGCTTCAACTCCTCCATTCAGAAAATTAGAGCCAATGTTTATCAGGGAGGCAATTTGAGTTGAAAGCAGATTAGCATCTATCTTCTGGCCCATTCCTGTTTTGGACCTTTGAATCAAAGCTGCCATTATAGCACCATGAGCGTATAGTCCAGTCATAATATCAGTTAAAGCAACACCTACTTTACATGGCTCTCCATTTGCAGGGCCTGTGATATGCAGCAAACCCCCCATTGAAGCAGCAATAACATCATAACCTGGGCGCTTACTGTAAGGTCCATAGGATCCAAAGCCAGTAATAGAGCAGTATATCAAATGTGGGGCAACACTTTTGAAGTTACTGTAACCTAGCCCCATGTCATCCATTTTCCCAGGAACATAATTTTCAACAAGAACATCACTACGCTGAGCGAGCTCAAAGAGAATTTCTTTTCCCTCCTTCGATTTCATGTCAACACATATACCCTTTTTGTTCCTATTAACAGCAACAAAGTAACAACTTTCAGTGGTGTTTCCTATGTAAGGTGGACCCCATTTTCTGCATTCATCGCCTTCGTTGGGCTTCTCAACTTTAATAACTTCAGCTCCAAGGTCCCCTAGTACCATAGTACAGTATGGTCCAGCAACAATTCTCGTCAAATCCAAAACTCTGACTCCAGCAAGAGGGTCTTCTGTAACACTGCTTGAGAAAAACTTTGTTTGATTTTGAGCATGGTGAGAATGTGATGGTAAGCGAAATTTCGGCGAAGGAGACGTCAACGTAATAAAGCACCTAACCAAACTAACAGAGCGAACGCAAGTCATTTTCGAGACTAATAATCTAACGCACTGATAGAGCAGGTGTTCAAAATGTCACATTCGCCTCAGCACTGCCACAAGGTACGCCGTTCTGTCAGGTGGTACCCGAAACGACACAAGGAAAACACAAGATATGATTCAAGGCCGAACATACTTGCGGTGTTCTTTCGTCGTCACATTCGACAACTGTCACAGCACCGTCGCAGACTTGTTGAGGTGGTCTTTCTGCCATTATGTTCACGCTTTACGAAAACAGGGCGACTGAGAGATAACCACAGTCAGTTTCCTAAAGTTTGGTAAATTTCCAAAGAACGGGCCACGAGCCGAAATTGTGTTTGCTCTGCGCCGTCTGCGCAGTTCCGCAACAACAAAAACAAATGACAAACGTCTCCGATGCACCGGTCTGCTGTAATGCCATAACCTAAACTTGTTAAAGTTGTTTTTGTCGAAAGCTCAAGCCTGCTTTTATCTTTTAATTGATACTGAAAGTGCTAAATGTTGAAAAATGTATTTGAAACTTGTTTTGATGATTGGTGATAGTTTGTAGTTTCGTTCTCTCCAATCACACTCTCTAGAGTTTCACTTAAAGTTTCTTCTGAAGGAGCAAGAGACTGTAAACATGAGTAAATATTCAACCGATTCGGACTCAAGTGATGCACCTAGCAGAAAAAAGGGAAAGTCAAATAGGAGGGGAAGGTGAGATATACTTTTCTAATTTTTCTTTGAAATGCGTAACGCGTGGTAAATAGCTCATTTTCCCTTTTCAACCAGATCTCCAAGTTCTTCTAGTTCAGATTCAGGCAGCCGGCACCGCAGAAGAACACATAAATCTGGTCATAGTAGAAGGAGATCTCACAGTTCAGATTTGAGTCACAAATCTAGGTTAGTATTTTTGATTTATTAGAAGACCAAAATAATGTAAAACTTAACCTCGTTTTAATGTATTACAGTCGCAGAGACAGAGACAGGTCTTCAGATCGCTCTCATGATAAGTCGAAGAGCCGCTATTCACGTAGATCCAGATCATCATCTAAAAGTCGGAGAAGAAGATCTCGCTCTAGGTAGAGATAATTTTTGAAGTAGAGTAGGGAGAATGATCTGAATTGTGTCTTTATGCCTTATATTTATTTTATTTTTTGGTATTTTGAAGGTCACAATCCAAAAGTCATTCCAGAAGAAGGTCATCATCTCACAGTCCATCTAGATCCCACAAGAAATCCTATTCCAGACGGTCTCGCTCACGTTCTAAAGGCCATTCTAGGAGGCGTTCATCATCTGATTCAAGCTCAGAGTCTAAAGACCGTACACAACAAAAGGGACGTCAGCCAGACACCGCTAATCTTCCTCTCCGTTCAAAGTATAGAACAAATTTTACTTGATTACTTACTACATTTATTAATCTTTGTAATCATATTATCACATCTTTTTACACCTCACAGAGGATCACCATCTCCACTGTCTCAAACCACTCAGGAAACATCCTCAGCTTCTCAATCAGCGCCTGAAGAAGCTCTCACAGAGAGGTTGCAGAAGGCAATCTGGGCTGCTAAAACTGCTGATCAACAGCTCCGTAACCAGGGTCTGATTACCGCAAGAAAAGAAGTAGATCCTACTTGTAAGTACAATCGTATAGTAGATATTTATGTATCACTCAAACTATCATATTTAAATGTGAACTTTGTGATAATTTATATAAGTGTAAATTATAATCTGAAGTTTTGTTTCCCATTTTCAGTTATGGTTCTTGAAGCTATTAATCGAAGTAACTTACTTGACGAAATCAACTCTGATGGTTTCTCACCTCGGCAATTCACCTCAGGTGCAAAACGGGATGAATATCCTATTGTTGTTGACCTTGCAAGTCAGCCAGCTGTTCCTACTCCTGCTCAAGTAAAGCAGGACCCCAAAGCCATTTTTCATTCAAGTGTAAGTTTTTGTATTGGTCCTTGCAATTTTGTAGTAATGTAATACACAGAAGTATGTATTTTGTCTTAACCAAAGTTATTTGTTACTCTTTGCTACAGCTATTAGTTGATGAACCTCAACGCCTGGAGCGGTGGATAAAGAAACTTTATAGTATCCGCCGGAAAGCAAGCAATGGAGAGCCTTTCAGTTTTATTTGAGGCAAGGTAAATTTTATTTTTTGGAGGAAAGGGTTATAGTCAGTCCATTGCTGAGATTTTTACATTTATTTCAATTCATCTCTCATAGTTATGTCATTTAAGTTTGGCAGATCCTAACTTACACAAAACTACAGTTCTTTTAGACTACAAACTGTATCTGGAATGAAATAATCATTTTGTTAACAAGATGTGAATTTCCTTCTTAAATTAAAATGCTGAAAAACAGTACCAATATGTAAACTGAGACAGATCTATGTAAGTGTCAAATAAGATTCATAGTGTAGTTACTCAGACAGTCCTGATATTGCAGGTCTAGTAACTGCTTGCGAACAGGGGAAAAAACTTAAGGGTGACATGATATAAAATTAATATTACAGGAAAGAGGTCACTCAGCCCTTATTCAGACTTCATCAGTTTTATCTTTATCAATCTCACACATAATCTCTTGTCTTCTAATGCTAGGCAAACTCTGGAGGAAAAGATGAAAGGACATAACTGGACATGACATGACATATCATACTAGATATGTGTACTGATGACATGCAACAAAATTGTTTTGGCCTTTTCTGTCAATATCTCATGAAATGTGCAATCTAAGCTCAATCATAGCTTGTTAAGATACCTTGCACCATACATGAGATATTGAAGGAAAAGGTTAAAACAATTTTCGTTATGCTATGACGCCCTGTTGATGACTGATGTTTGTGTTTCTTTGTGAATGTTCTTACTTCTTACAAACTTCGGCTTCCAGTTAAGTCTACAGCTAAATTATAATATCACAATTACATCAAGAGAAATCTATGCAGCACAATATCATTTGAGCTAAGGAATGAATAATGAGTAAGAGCATGTTTCACAGATTTGGAAAACTATTGCTGATTTATTGAGCAATAGTTAAAAATTTCAGAGGCTCCTTAAAATCTTTTGTTCTTGGACAAAAGCACTCTTTATGCAAAATCTGTGTAATTTTTTTTTCCTTAGTGGAAAAAAAAGTTGTTGGTTGGGGGAGGGGGCATAGTTACCAAAAGATTATTTTTTGAGTGCAAACATCTGCCTTACATCAAGTGTAGTAAGGCAATTCTATACCTTTCTCCAAACAAAGTTGTGGGCTACAAATACAGATCTTGAAAGATAATCAAATTCAGCAATATTTTGCCGGCGTGTCTAGCTCACTAAATTAAGTGGTTGCCATAGCATAGGGAAGCATAACTGAAGTCAGTTGATGAACTAAAGGAATTAAAGGAAACTAGTTTGATAATATTGTGGTAACTTCCTTATGGAATACAATAATCCATTTAGGCTTCCTTTACTTCTTGATTTTCAGTTTCCACCATTTCTTGATAGTTGACTATTTCAACCTTCATTGTGTTTCCAGAGAAAGAGCCAAACACAACTGGCTCTTCAGCACTCCTCTTAAAAACTGGAGGAGGAAAATAATCAGTAGTATAAAGAAAACTAAAAAAAACAACAACATAAAATCTAATGACATTTTTACAAACCTGGTCCAAGGTTAGCCCTCACAAGTGAATAAATTTTCATTCCTGAACATTCTCGAGCAATGTTTTCACCAACAGTGCTCATGTCAGTCAGAGGTGGGAATGCTACGCGCATGGTCTTCACAATGACTTTTACATCAGAACCACGACTAGCCATTTTGCGAGCAAGGTCAATAACAAAGCTTGGCAAGAAGACCACAGCATCACGATCCAGTGGAATCACAAAGCATCGTCGACCATCTATGTCAACAATTCCTGTTTTGTTCTGCAAATTTAAGTATGTGTAAGATAAGTATTATGATTTGGAAAGCAATAAAAGAGCTGGATTTGTAGCTTACAATATGCCAGTCATGAATAAATTGACCAGGACGTCCCCCATTGAATTCTGGAACATCAATGCGCTCATAGGATCCATCAGCTTCAAACTTTTCATAGAAATACCCACTTTTCTTGGTGTCTTTAGTCATGATCTACAAAAAGTAAACAGTGTTACACGTTGCTTGAACTTGAAGGTGTTGAAAAATTTATTAAGTAAAAGAAGAGTTAAATTAAGAAAAGATCACCTCAGGTGAAGCTACTTGTCGAGAAGCAAGTGAATCCAAGTGGTAGTAGAGATGTCGCCCATCAGTACTGTTGTAAGGAACATTCAGGAAGCCCCTGAGACGTTGCAACTAAAATTGGATGAATAAATTGAATCAGAAAGAGAAACCATAGGCAGTTTTCAAGTCTTGTAATGAAAATTATGTACATACTGGTCTGCGAGCACAATGTTGGTAGAGGTAAATCCCACCAACGATGCCGATGCTCATTACAAGGAGACCAACTAGAAAAAGGCAGACAGTGGTTGCAGAGGTCACCCGGGAATGATTTCTGATTTCAAGTGCATGTGTAACAAGCTTTTCCACATCATTATCCCTCTTCTTGCCAGGCACCTAAAAGGAAAAAAGAAGAAAAAACATTTCTGTAGAAGTTTGATAATCTAAACACATAAACTCATGAATCATCAAGCAATCTCAAGTATGTCAAATTAAATGTAATTTTACCGCCGACTGCCTGAATAAAATTAGATGGCTGTGATAAAGTTATTATGATTGACTGCATGCAAAATTATATGAATGTTGGAGTTCTATTTTCCAAGCTCATTACCAAGTTTTCTGTTTGGGACTCTACTTAGGGGGTGAGGTGAGGAATAGGGGTGGAGAACAAAAGACCAAACAGAATATTGTCTCTCTTGTTTTCATTGTCACTAATTTTTTTAATATACCCGAGGCACTTGAAGTCAGAGACGAAATGGTTTGATACTCTAAAAATCGAGCAGGACGGGGCACATCCAGCGGGCTGGAAACAATACTACAAACGTCAAAACAAGGGGGTGGATCCCGGGTCGTCTGCAGGCTTCAGTAGGCGTCTTACTCACCACCAGCACTTCGGCCCCGGAAACTGGCTCCTCGGCTTTCACTAAAGGAGTGGCCAACGAAGACTTCTTTTTCATCTCGCTGATGGGTTTGGTTAAGACCGTCATGGTGCCAACAAATGCAGAATCAGAAAAATTATCAGCAAAACAAGACGGTATTATGCTTCTGCTGCAGGTTCCACTAGCAGCAGTGTGTTTTTCAACCGGCAGGTAGCGTGAGTGTTCTTCTGGCTGAAGGGACCACTTTATTCTGAAGCCAGCATTCGGTAACATTCAAAGAACTAAACATAGCAAACTTTAAAGATCTTTATGTTTAAAATGTCAGATCGTTATTAATAATAACTTAAAATTTTCTCAAGACAGGTGGTAGTTTGGTCAGCTTTATCAGTGACTTGCGAAACGTAGCCTTTGATTTCACAATTATTTCGTTCCCTTAACGGTGTGCTCCATTTTCCCACCGATCAGCCGTGTGAAGCGTGGAAACACGCAAGGTGATATAATTGTTCTTATTGCGCGTTAACTTTGACATATTTTGTGGGTTTAGACTGATAAATTATTTGTTTGAAGGTGTGAATCAACAACAGCGCGAGAGAATTTCGCGTCAGTTCATCAAACCACGGGACGAAACCGGCATTTCGTGGATCTTGGAAGAACGCACAGTTGCGGGATACAACCAAAAAAATGGCGTCTGACCCAACGAAAAACAGGATCCTTGTTTTCAAGAACAAGGGAAAAGATCAAGATGTAAGTAATCAAAGTTCGCCCAGGGAAAGTCAGGCAATGCGTGTTGAGTATATTTTGTAGAACTACATAGCTACATGATATGCCTCAACCCGTGAAACATATTGGCCTACTGGCCCGTAAGGTTCGGCATGGCCAATATTCGTTATGTCCCTTTCACCGCCTATCTGCATTGTGTACCATCACGTCTCCTTGAAATTTCTTGTGCTGCTGTATTTGTTGTCAATCACATGCGTTCATAACATTGTGAAATAGTATAAGTGGTATTTTAAGTGACCTTCCTTTGAGGCCCTGGACAGTAAAGTTTTTAATTGTGTGATTCAACAAATGGCATTTCCAGAATTAGGCAGTTTTTCTCACCAATTTCACAATAACTATGTTCAATTTAATCTTCTTTGCAACATTTATCCTGCCTGTTTATACTTTGAGTTTTATCTTTCAACCCATGACAGGAGCAGATTGAGGTTAGTTGGCAGGGTGGGCCAATGTATCATAAGAGATGAGTCAGAGCCAAAATCTGACTGCTATATGTTTTTTTTCCCCCTCTCTTAGTAACAGTTATGTGGTGGGTTTACTGCTTTTTGAGTGTAACTGTCATCCTAAGATAGTTCCTATTACAAATATAATAATTTCTTTGTGTCGGACAAGGCCTCTTGCCCTATATATAGCAATAATGACATACATTAATGTTTCTCAATATCCTGTTCCAGGAAATGCGGAGGAGGAGAAATGAAGTCACTGTTGAACTCCGTAAAAACAAAAGGGAAGAATCATTGCAGAAAAGGCGCAATGTTCCCATTGGGGACTCCACAGGTCAGTATCATAAAAGCAGAGTATTGTGTAGGCTGCATTAAAGTCTTTTGTTGCTGTCCTTAAAATTTACATTAAGCTATTCTACTGCTTGTGTCCCTTCCATTTCTAAGGCATGAAATACTCTTATTGTTTTGCAGATGAAGAAGAAATGGTGCACTTGGGCTCAACTGACCTTAAAAATTTAGTTGAAAGTGCAAGAAGTCCCGATCCTACCATTAAGTTGGCTGCTGTTCAGAAAGCCAGAAAAATGTTATCATCTGACAGGAATCCCCCAATTGATTGCCTGATTGAAAGTGGAATTCTACCTGTTCTTGTGCAGAGCCTTCAGTGCCATGACAAGTATGTCTTGAAAAAATAAGTGCTATATCTTTTCTAGTTCTCCCCTCTCATTTTGTTTTCTTTTATTTCCAGTACACAGCTCCAGTTTGAAGCTGCCTGGGCCCTCACTAACATTGCTAGTGGAACTTCAGCTCAAACCAAAGCTGTTGTTGAGGCAGGTGCTGTTCCTTACTTCCTTCAACTTTTGGATTCAAAGCAGCAAAATGTGTGTGAGCAAGCTGTTTGGGCGCTAGGTATGTGAGACATTTCTAGGCTTGTTTTTCATTTGTTGCCGGAGCTCTGATTTAACTCTGCTCAAATAAATTTTCAGGAAATGTTATTGGCGATGGCCCTGGTTTGCGAGATTATGTGATTCAGCTGGGTGTGGTTCAACCTCTATTGTCATTTATCACACCAGAAGTGCAAATTTCATTTTTAAGAAATGTTACCTGGGTTATTGTCAATCTCTGCCGTAGCAAGGACCCTCCTCCACCCGTGGACACTATCAAGCAGCTCTTGCCTGCTCTTGGTTTCCTCATCCATCATACAGATACAAACGTGAGGGTTCTATCATAACCTGCATTATTGCAGTCTCTTTATTTTGTGAAATATTCAAAACAAATTAATTGCAAATATTATATCTTTGTTGTAGATCTTGATAGATACTGTATGGGCTTTGAGCTACTTGACTGATGGTGGTAATGAGCAAATTCAGCTGGTGATTGATAGTGGTGTGGTTCCACATTTGATTCCTTTATTGTCTCATAAGGAAGCCAAGGTAATTTTCATCTTGTAATTGGTTTTGCTGCACATTCATTTTTATTGGTTTGCCCTTCTGCTTGGAAGAAGCTATTAAGTTGGCCTATTATTTCTATGTCTTTGTGCCTATGCCCCATACTAAGTATATCTATTTTTGCAGCTTCAAACAGCAGCTCTCAGAGCTGTAGGAAACATTGTCACAGGCACAGATGAACAGACTCAAGTTGTTCTCAATTGTGATGCCCTTTCACATTTCCCGGCCCTCCTCACTCACCAGAAAGAAAAAATTTGCAAGGTATGTGTGGGTGTGATGTGTATTCTAAGAATAATTCTACTGACAATATATTACACATGTACACGTACTTAGCATTCCTTCCATATTTTGACAATTACTTATTCGAGAACTCTTCCAAATTTCAGGAAGCTGTTTGGTTCCTATCAAACATTACTGCAGGAAATAAAATGCAAGTTCAGGCAGTTATTGATGCTGGACTCCTGCCAAAGATCATTCAAAATTTGAGCAAGGTGAGTTTTAAGGTTTCAGAGTAAGCTAATTTTCAGACTGATAGCTGTAAACTTTAAATATTTTGCTGTTACCGTTCATTTTTAAAGAAGTCACATTTTTTTTTAGGGTGAATTTCAAACTCAAAAAGAGGCAGCATGGGCTGTAAGCAACTTAACTATCAGTGGATCCCGTGAGCAAATCGCTCAATTAATTCATGAAGGTGTGATTCCTCCCTTCTGCAACCTCTTGCAATGCAATGATCCTCAGGTTATTCAAGTGACTCTTGACGGAATCAATAATATGCTCAAGATGGCTGGTACTGCAGTAGACACACTCATTAACATGATTGAAGAATGTGGAGGTAAGAAATGTGCAGTATCTTGTAAGGTTTGTGGTTCAGCATGTTTGCAAATTACCTAATTACTTTCTCACTATTCAGGAGTGGACAAAATTGAAGCACTTCAAAATCATGAAAACATAGAAATCTATAAGGTGGCTTATGAAATAATTGAACAGTACTTCTCAGATGAGGTAATTTATTATTTTTTTTTAATTTTTTAATGTTTGCATACTTTTTGTGAATTTATGGAATACAATGAAAAAATCATTTTTCCTTTTCATTTCCAGCCGGAGGATGAAGACATTATGCCACAAGCAACAGATGCTGGTTTTGCATTTGATCCCAGTCAGTCCATACCTAGTGAAGGGTTCAAATTTTAAGTCTCAAGCGTAAATGACAATTTCCGAGGACATGAATAAATTGACAAGTATTTGTTTTAAGAAGAAAATGAACAAAACAATCAAACCCAGGGTTCGATTCTGGAGCTTGAATTAGCATGTGGCTTTCTAATTGACTAGACGTAATGTTTTCCCTTTGTCTCACTGATCTGTAATCCAATTTCGGATTTTGGTTTCCTTGACAGTTTTTGTGACAAATGGGGGTGAGTCTCTCAAAACATACAGCAGACAGAATGGTTTGTAGGACAAAGTTACTTTCAAAGTAAACAGTTTGAAGCATGTATTCTGGACAATGATTCCTTTTCTCTCTTAATTCATATGTTTGCTTTTAACTGTGCAATTGTTGCTTTTCCATTTTATGAAAAAGAAAACGTGTTTCTTCTATTTAAAATATATGTTATTGTTAAATGGCCGGTGCCAATGAAGTTACACAGGGTTGAGTTATGTATCTAATTTTAAATATTTCTGAACTGCTCACTTGTACTTGTACTGAAAATTAATGTTTAAGGATTGTGGCATTTTCCTCTCCTCCAATTTTTTGAATGAAAAATGAACTATTTATCCTTCAGTGGTCTTTGAGTGGCCCAACATGTGAGGAGCAGTTCAATGGACAAATACACTCTTCCGTAATTATATCCGACTTTTTGATATTGGGCTTAAGATTCTGGTCATTTTTATTGGGACATCCTCTGTGTTTCTGCTCTGTCCTTCATTGGTTCAATTAATAATTGGTTTGAATTGCTAATACTGGGCTCTACATTTTAGTTCCTTTTCAAGAAAATCTCTTAATTCTGCATATCAGTCCTATTTAAGATGTGCATGTCAAAATTCTCAAGAATTGCTTGAAGTATCTCTTTAGCAGCATTGGCTTGCTAGAGAAATTTGAAAGCAATGTGTATAAAATCATGGTCTATATAATTCTGTATTTTATAGCCAGCATTGATCTTATGATGACCTGGAATCTCTCTTACTTTACATTCTAAAGTTTCCTTTAGATCAATGTATGCCTATGTCAAAAGAGATTTTCTTGCTGAGGTCATTGGCACAAATACATAAAAATTCTACTGTAAGTGTTCAGTATCTTATTGGCATTTGCAAGTGTTAAAATTAGTAGACAGAGTGAAGTTGGTATGTATGAGTGTCCTTATGAATGAAAGTGAAAAGCCTTAATTGCAAGATCGACAGAGATGGTAAAAATTTTTAGGTCCTGCTTTGACTGTGATTGTCAAACTAGATTATTGTATCAGACCTCCTTTTTTAAAAGTTTTTTTTTTCTTTTTTTTTTGTTTTTTTGTTAATGTGTACATTTGGTAAAAAAATGTATATCCATTGTTGACTTATTGCAACATGGTTTTGGCTGTGACACAAACCGGGCCTGTGAGATTTCATTTGCAGTGAGCATCTAATTCACTTTGCAGCCCTAAGAGGATACCTAGGTCCGTATTCATTTCAACAGTTTACATTTATTTGTATTGTAGCGCTGCAATTATGGTATGTTCTCTGCAAATGGATCATTCTTAGCACTAAGAATGGTGAAAAGTGCCCTCCATAGTAGAGCTGTAGGAAGATCACCTCATGTGCCCTGTTTGTTGTTAAAATAGATGCATTGATGCATATTTTCTGTACGCATTCCACATTGGAACTTTTTACTTAAAAAAGAAAAAAAACTCAAAATTAGCTCTTATAGTAGTTTTCCACTTGGAGCTACTCACTTGCCATGTAAGGCTAAACTTGTTGACTGAAGTGATGAATGAATGGTGTAGATGATATATTCTCATCTGTAAATAATTTCAATAAATATAGCAAGTAATTTTTTTTTCATCATGCTTACTGTGCTTGTACTTCACTTGTCACTTCCCAAGGCATTCAACAATCTGCCACGCTCTCATTTACATGAAAACAGCTGATTCTAACACATTTTATCAGAACAGCCTTTTACAGCAGACAGAACAAAAGACGAAAATTGCAGCCAGCCCTCGGTGTGCCCTACGCATTTTCGTGTCCTCCCTCCCGCCTTCCTGTCGGGCGATCTTCTTGGTCCCGGGAGGATCGACTCTCGAACAGTCGAGAATCGACCCTCTCGAGGAGCTCACGACCCCCCTCCCTCCAGCGCGCACCGGCGCTCGGCTTGGCTCGGCTCGGTGCTCGGTCGGTCCGGTCCGGTTCGTCGTCAGTTCCGAGGCAGACTCGCTCGCTGCGTGGGGTGCGCCTTGTGCCCGACTGTCGCGCTCCTGTCTCGCGGCGCGACCCCGTCCTCGTCCTGTTCGCGGTGTTTGTGTTTACGTACCTGTGTGGATTTCTCGTCGCCGCCGCGCCGCGCCGCCCCGGACGAGCTGTGCCCCCGCGCCGCGAGGCACACATGTGAATCGCGTTGCGTTTCCCCGCGCCGCGCTGCGCCGCGCCGTGCTCTGTTTGGATTTACTTGAAGAGGACCCGCCATGGTCCCGCGGGCCCGGCCAGGGGTGGACGGCCTGTGAACACCTGTGCGTCGCGCGTTACACCGAGGACCCGTCCCGCCTGGGGGTCGCGGAGGGGTGCACTGTTCGGAATAGTCGGCGGCCCGTGTCCGCGGCTCGCGCCCTTCGGGTTTGGCCCGGGCCGAGCAGTGTTGTGTGAGATGTGCGGTGCAGTGGAAGAGTGAGGTTATGTTGCCCCGTGTTGTGCCCGAGCGGTCCGCCGGCAGGATGACGCGGTGGTGCGGGGGCGGCGGGGTCCTGGTGCCCCTGGCGCTCCTGCTGGTGCTGGCCGCCCCGCTGTGCAGCAGCGGCATGGCCTCGAGGACCAAGGCGCGGCCCGCGGGCTCCGCGGTGGGCCCCGTGCTGCACCAGGACGGAGTGCAGATGGTGCAGGACAGGGTCCTGGGCCAGGACAGCCTGCCGCACCACGGCCGCTGCGAGAGGATTACCATCCCGTTCTGCCTGGACATTGCCTACAACGAAACCATCATGCCCAACCTGCTGAACCACCAGCGGCAGGAGGACGCCGGCCTGGAGGTGCATCAGTTCTTCCCTCTCGTCAAAGTCAAGTGCAGCCCTGACCTGCAGTTTTTCCTGTGCTCCATGTATGCACCAGTGTGCACCATCCTGGACAAGGCTATTCCACCTTGCCGCAGCCTGTGCAGATCCTCCAGACAGGGTTGCGAGCAGCTCATGTTGAAGTTTGGTTTTCCCTGGCCTGAAAATCTGGACTGCGAACGCTTCCCTGAATCAGGTGGTTCAGAGCTGTGCGTTGGGGAGAACACAACTGCAAGTATGGATACCAGTGGGGGCTCAACAGTTTCCATGGGAAATGTTCATGGAAACCCAGGCTCAAGCAGAAATTATGGATCAAGTCCTCCCCAACAACCTCACAATCACAACCTTGGTTTCACATGCCCTGTACATTTTAGTGTTGCTGAGAGGCGCAATTATACCTTGAAAGTGGGAGACAAAGTAGAGAAGAACTGTGGGGCACCATGTCACAGTATGTTTTTCAACGATGACCAAAGAGCATTTGCAAGAAGATGGGTTGGAGGCTGGTCTGTTGTCTGTGCAGCATCCTGCCTGTTCACAGTCTTGACATTTATGATTGACACTGACCGCTTCAGATATCCTGAAAGACCAATCATTTTCCTATCAGTTTGCTATCTTATGGTAGCGCTGGCCTATGTTTTTGGATATGCTGCTGGCGATACAATAGCCTGTGAAAAGGTGGAACCACGTCAAAACCCAGACTTTAGCACTGTACCGGTATGTAAATTTAACTGCCTCACTGTATTAACAATTATTATTTTCACTTTTGTATACTATTTGTGGGATTTCTCTTTTTCTCTAGCGACCACCTTTAATCACCCAAGGAACTGACAATCGACTCTGCACCATCCTCTTCATGGTGCTTTACTTCTTCAGCATGTCGTCAAGTATCTGGTGGGTGGTGTTAACACTCACCTGGTTCTTGGCGGCAGGCCTCAAGTGGGGCCATGAAGCTATTGAAGCCAATTCACATTACTTCCACCTTGCGGCATGGGGAGTACCTGGAGTCATGACCATCAGCATTCTGGCGCTTGGCAAAGTTGAAGGTAAGTCAACCCCATTTACTTCTCCCTGGAGAATCAAGGGAGTACTTTTGTCTCTGCTGTGCCCAGAGTGTACAGGTCAGAGTCCCCTCGGCGTGGGTGTGTAAGAGGCGCGGCCAAACGAGGCGGTGTTTTAGGGCCCCTCTGCATTCCTCCGCAATCCGTGCATTGTTCTTGCGCGCTCTGCATCAAGAATAACAATCCGGCCGCCCCGCCCCGCCCCGCCGTTTTCCTCAATTGTAATCCGCGGTGGAGGAGGAGGCGCTCTCGCACACGGGCGGGGCGGGGCGGGGCCTTCACGAGCGTCGTGACGCTCCGCGGCGAGACCGTTCTGCCCCTCATCTCGGCCCACTTTGTCGCGGTCCGGCCCGGCCCGGCCCGGCGCCCGGCCCCCCGCGGACAGGGGACGACGGGACACACCCACACGCGAGGGGGAAACAACTCTGAAATTTTTGTACACCTCGTAATTCAAAAAATTCAAGAAAATTGAGGGAAAAAAATCAGGAAGAACTCAGAGATACCCAGGAAAAATCAGAGCAAAAATTGCTGAAAATTCGCAACAATGTATGAAAATTTACAGAAATTGACGACATTTGTCGAGTAGTTTCCCCCTCGCCCATGCACATGTGTGCGACTTTGTCACACTACTGGGGAGTGCGGAGACGCGGTCGCTTCCTGTGTGCGACGTTGGCCCGAGACATCCTCCGCCCGGGCCGGGCCGGGCCGGGACCAGCGCCAAAATAAACAAAGAGGGAGAACATTGTCGCGGCGAACAAAAGCCGGGGCCGGGGACAGGGCAGGGGCCTGCTGGCCGCATTGGCACCTGAGCTGAGCAGCACGCCTCGTTACCTGGTCAATAGGAGAGCCCAGCCCAGCCGACTGGACTGGGCTGGACTGACTCCGAGGAGCGCATCTCTGTCCTTGTCGCACTCGTGGCGGCAGCCCGAGGAGAGCGTGGCGGTGCCCCATGAGTGCGACGAGGACAGAGGTAAAAAGAGCGATCCTGCGGAATCAGTCGGCAGCTCAGCGCAGGTGTGTCCACCCCACCCCGGGGCGGGGCGGGGCGGGGCGGGGCCCGAAACCAGGTGGACGTCGTGACAACAGGCGACAGTAGCGTGGCCGCTGAAGGCGGGGGCAATGAGAAGATAGAGGGAGGGTGGCTGTCGTAGGTCGGAGTTCGCTGTACTGATTAGGTTTTGGGGTATGGGATGGACTGTCTAAAGAGTAGAGTGAATCCCGTACCTGAAACTACAGGAAAGGCAGACACTTGAATTAACAGGACACACCGTAGCTTTTTTCTCACAGTGTAGCTCTTGCACCCACGGCACGGGGGCTGCTTGATGGGGCATTGACAGCGGCCCGCGACGGCACCGGCGTACACCACCCCTTCCCCTCTCTGGCCCAACTCTCCTCCCCCTCTCTCCCCCACTCTCCTCCCCCTCCCACACACATGTGCCCCACATGCCAGGACGCCGCTCCTCCTGAACTTTACCGCCCTGAACTGGAGACCGAGTTTTTGAGTCGAGTTTCTGCTGGAGAGCTTCTTCTTGTGCCGCTGGAGCGGGCCGCCTGCCCGCCTGCCTGACCCGATGACACCCTCCACATACCACGAGCCTGCAGCTGCCGGCGGGGCAGGGCGGGGCCGGCGGGGGCGGGGCGGGCGGAGCAGACAGGAGCGGGCGGGGCACTACACTGTCGAAAAGAATTATTGTGGAAGAAAGAACACGTATAAAAGGGACACACGGGGGGACCGGTCCGCCGCCCCAGCCCCCCCGTCCGGTACCGGGGAACAAACACCGACCGGACTCTTAAAATTTATTCACGACTCACCTTATATACCTGCGCTGCATTGTACTCTTCTAAAAATATAATAATTACACAATTTGAAAAGGTGATTTGTAAATTAATGGAAGGTAGACGAGTATAGTGTCTCGGGTTGGATTTGTTTCGGGAGGTTTTTGTGTGTCTGGTTTATAGAGTTTGTTTTCGTTAACTTTGCCTTTCCTCTTGATTAATTGCCCAGTGCTGGTCGGTCTGGCCCGGCCCTACCCCAAGCGGGGCCCCGGAGGCTACGCCCGCCATCTTTGCATCGGTGATAGTCCGTGTGGGCGGGGGTGGGGCCCCAGCCACGGGGGGTACCGTCAGCCCCCGCCAGAAACAGAGGGAAGCAATTTAAAAATGAATAAAAATTGGGAAGTGGATGGGGTTGAACCTACGGCGTAGGGCGAAGGAATCGATCCGACGTGGCACAAAATTATGCATGGAGGCGCTCTTTGATGTAACGCGCGGGTGTTTCAGAGGGTGAATTTGTACCGTCGTAAGCCACGGGGAATAACACTGTTAGATACTGGTATGCACCGTTGCGATTCTAAGCTCTTTGCGTCCCAAGGTTCTGGTGTGGAATCACGCTACGTGTTACATAGCGCCTTTGGTTTTCCAGTGCACCCGCGCCGCGCCGGCCGGCCGGGCAGCGTGCAGGCCGGACGGCAGTGGACGGGACGGCTGCCCTATGCGGTGGCCTTGGGGCCTGCCGACGACCCTACCGCCCCTCTCCCTCCCTCCATCTCTCTTTCTCTCTCTCTCCTCCCTCTCCCGTTCTCTCGCGTCCCTTGCTCTCTGCATGCACGGCCTGGCTGCTTTTCGATATATCGCGAGCAGTCGAAACAAAACCCTGGCGGGGCGACTCCTCCCACGCTACGCTCCCCGGTTCGAAGCGGTCACGCTCTTCGATTCTCATCCCTCCTTCGCATTAATTAAACGCTTTTCGACGAAGCGTCGCCGAGGCAGAAGCACCAGCCAAGTCCTTATCAAGTTTTTTAAGCGTTTTTTTTTTGCCTTTTTTTTTTAAAGCCATTTACTTTTTGTTGTAGTCTTAGCGCGAATCCTTTGGCGCTTATCAAGACCCAGGACTGGACCAGACGGGCTTCTTCGAAAGGGATGTTCCCCCCCTCTCCCCCCTCGTACGCCAATTACTTCCAGGGGCCAAACTGCACCCTTCAAAAATAAAAGCACCGTGAAAATTTTTGCGTTAGGAATTTATTTTCTATGACTATTGTAGAAGTTTTTCTGAACGCTCTTCTTGATGGTGTATGTGGGAAAATATTAAATTTCGGTGGTTCACTCTTACATTTACACAGTGGAAAGTCGCCAGAAAACACACACTGGACAACACCTTTTTTTTTCTCTCATACGGAACTGCCATTTTTCTCGTAGCTGCTCGCGGTTTGCGTGATTGACGGGTCCAATCCGATGAGTACCACGCGGTGTAAGGCTAGGCGGCGAAAGTGTTGCACTCCTCTCACTCCTCCTCCCCTCCTCCCTCCCCTCTCTCCCTCCCCCCTCCCCTGGCGTCGCGTCGCGCCCTGGCGATGACGGTTCGATGATGCAGATTGACTGGTCCGGCCCAGATGAGGCCGGGCTGGGCTCGCTGGACCGCATGACGGGGCGGGGCGGCAATAGGTTTCTCTCGCTCCATAGGAAAGCCATGCACGTCAGGAGACAATCATCTGTTCAGAGCGGTGTAGCGTAGCGTGGCCCCGACCCTAACCCCAACCCGACGACCGGCTCACGATATTTACTCAATTTCCAGGTGATTGTTCTCCTCTCTCTCTCTCTCTCTCTCTCTCTCTCTCTCTCTCTCTCTCTCTCTCTCTCTCTCTCTCTCTCTCTCCTCTCCCTCTCCCTCTCCCTCTCCCTCCCTCTCTCCCTGCACTGCTCTCTGGCGCGCTCTCGTTTTAAGTACATCCTTCTCTGATTGCCCGTATAGCGCTTATGTAAGCCGGCAGAGGTCCTTGTGCCCAGCGCTGGCTGGCAGGCGGAATGAATTTTCATGAGTGTCCCTCCCTGCGGTGTGGGGCGCTGCGCCGTGTTGCCGCAAGACGTCGTCTCCTCCAGGTTGTGTTCCGTTTATTTTTTTTTTTTTTCGGAGGGTAAAATGTACGGGCCGTACCAACACTGTCGCGCCGAGACAATACAATTATTTTGTTTTGCTTTTTCTGTTAAGTCTTTTTTTTTCTTTCGTGTGTCGCGTCCCACAGGAAAACAGTAAGTTACAAATGCCTGCACTGTGCCTACACTGTTAATTCTACGCCAAGGCGTGCAGGCGTGTCTATGAAAGGCAAAACGCCTGCGTATAGGCAACAAGTGTGGCTTTTGTACCCTGTTTTGTTGGACTGCGAAAGATTGCCCATAGGTTGCCAGGATGGATGATGTACCTACACTAGTTTGCGCGAGTTGAGGCCCCCTCGGAGGGCGAAATGGGAAATGGCAGAAACAGGAAGACAGACAGACACAGACGGACAGACAGAGGGAGGCGCAGAAGGAGAAGGGTTGGCTTCACACCTGAGTGAGCCCTCTGGCCCAGCTGGCGGGCAGCTGGCCAGCGCAACGCGCGCGGCCGGCCGGGGAGCAGGTGGTCGGGCGCGGACGCCTCGCCCCGCAAGTTTGGCGATAGGAGGAGAGGGGAGAGGGGGAGGAGGACGGAGGGAGAGCGGGAGGGAGAGCGGGAGGGAGGGAGGGAGAGCGGGAGGGAGAGAGAGGGGGTGGACGTGTGGAAGGTGGGGCCGGCTGCGCCCCCGGGCTACACACACACGCACACACACACACACACACACACACACACACACACACACACGCACACGCGCGCGCTCACACACGGCGAGAACCAATAAGTGTAATGAATGCCCTGTCGTCGCCCCCCCCCCCCCGCCACCCCCCGCTCCTGTTACCCACCCCGCCCCCGTTGGGCCGGGGCGGGGCGCTCGGGTTACCCTGTCCCTGTCCTGTCCCCTCTCCGTCACCTCCAGGCCCGCCAGCAGGCGCCTGAAGAAGCCCGCGGGGCGGGGCGGGGCGGGGCGGGGCCGCAGGGCGCCCCACATCCTGACGCTGAGCACAGTTACCAGAGCACAGCTTCCGCACCGGCTGGACCGGCCCGGCCTGGCCCGGCCCGTTGGACGTGACAGCCGCGAGCGGGGAGCTACCTGACGGGGAAATATCTCTGAAATTTAAGTGTATGATGTACTTTTTGTTTTTGATTTCACTGTTAGACCAGTGGTCTCCTCCAAAAGAACGCCGATTTTTGGCCATTTTTAATCACTTCTAAAAACTTTATGGAAAATATTTTTTTCAAATTTTTTTGATTGTAATTTTTTGTTGGAAACTCTGGACTTCTGTTTAGAGTGCGGGTGCGATCTAATAGTATCTGGTGCCATTCTGGTGAAACCGCGGTAAATCCGCGTCGTGTGCGAAGTGTGCGAAAGTCTCCGCGGCACAACCCAGATGAGAAATATGATAGAGAAAGACGGACAGTTCCGACCCGACACCTTTCGCAGCGCGGGGCAAATATGAGTGGGACACGACCTAGCGGAATGGGAACGGGTACACTGACATACCATCGCGCGCGCGCGCACGCACACGCAGGCTTGTTATCGCGCCGCCTTCATTTCCCACTGACCTTTGCCGGTGTGTGGCGGGGCGGGGCGGGGCGGGGCGGGGCGGGGCGTGGCGGGGCGTGGCGGGGCGTGGCCGCCAGTGTCGCGTGCCTTACTGTGGTTGGCTTTGGGCTCGAGTCAAGTCACTCATGCAGTCACCGCTCCCGAGCCCGGGCCCGGGCCACTGGGGTCGCTCGCCCCTGCTCTACCCTCCCGGGGCCTCCCCTCGCTCCCTCCACTATCAGCATCGCTCATTTCCCACCCTCATTTCGGCCTCCCCGCCCCACTCCGCCCCACCCCGCCCCGCCCCATACCCCGCCCCGCCCCGCCACCCCCTGGCGCGCACCAGACCAGCAGCGCCGCCAGCGGCCGGTAGCGAGCGGCGTCAAACACGAAAGGGAAGAAAAAAGAATTAGATGAAGGAAAACAAGGAAAGTTTTGTCGCGGCGAGTTGAAGGCCGCGTGTTGCACGGTACAAACAATGTCTGGTGTTTTGAGGAAAAGGAGAAATCTTCTAGAGACTCCCTTACTTTGAGGAAAACTTCGGAAAAACCCCTTAGATTTGTATGATGTCCCCTCCCCACAAAAACTGAGGGAGACTTCCACAGTTCTTGTGGAGACATCGTGGAAATCTGAGTTTCTAACCTCTATTCAAGGGAACTCCTCAAAGTTTCCCCCTTTTTCCTAATAAAAAATCAGACGTTGTTTTTCCCGTGTTGTGGCTGGCGCTGCAGGCTGTGGGCGCGATGGTGCCGCTAGCACAGCAGGACTACTGCACCACCAAGCTGCGGTTTTAAAGCTGGCACCCCCAAACGCAATGGAGACACTTTCCTGGCAGTGTGCCGTAGACACGCGTGCGCGGGGACGCGGCGGGTGCTGGGCTCAGTCAGTGCAGCCTCCCGTGGGCGCGAGGCGGGGCGAGGGGCGCGGCGGGTGGACTGGACCCTGGGGGAATCATAATTTGGAGGGTGTTGAGGGTTGGCTTCACACTGCTGGCCCCCTGGCGGGCTGCAGCACGACGATACTGCAGCCTCTAACACTGGAAACACAAGTGTGTGAATGTCGCACACTTGCAGGCGTGTGGATACTCATTCGCGAACTTGTCACTGCAAGTGCGTGAAAGTCCTGGGAAAAAAAAAATTGACTTGTTTAACACTGTGTCAGGTACTTGTAAGTACTGTCGTATGTTTCGGTTGAACACTTGAGATTACAGTTTACAAATGGAAATTCACACACCAACAGGTGTGCGACATTCGCCAGCTTGGTTTTCCAGTGGATCGTAGTTTTGTGTAGGCGTAGAGGAGTAGACTCGTGGGTTCGTTGATCCCCGTTCGGAAATTGGCAGAGTGGGAAAGTGATTATGGTTGGACCTCCTCCAGCCAGAGAATAAGTTCCTTGGAAAATTGGCTCGAGAGGGTACTAGACGAGCACGGCGAGGCCCTGGAGCGGGGCGGGGCGGGGGCGGGGCGGGGCGGGGCGGGGCGGGGCGGGGCGGGGCGGGCGCTGCTGGAGCGGACGGCACGCTGGGCCGAAGGGAAGGGGCCTATCGTCCCGCTTTGTAGACGCCCCCCTAACGAGGAGAAGAGGGCCCAAGCCCAGCCGGGCCCGGCGCGGCGCGGCCGCGCAGACGGGAGTGCAGCGCCCTGCCCCGCCCCGCCCCGCCCCGCCCCGCCCCGGCGGCGCCGATGTGGCAACCCCGCAGGATGACCGCCTGGCCCGGCCGTGGTACTCGTGCTACCCGCGGTCCGGCCGGCTGGCAGGGGCCCTGCTGCTGGCGGGACGCGCTCGTACTACCCGCGTCTTGTGTTTTGTTGTCGGCGAATAGTTTTGTTGTGCTTTTAACAACGAGTTCATTTTCGCCCCTCGACTTGGCGAGCGAGTTGATCGCACCTGTGGGGGGCCCGTGGGGAGGAGAGAGGCAGAGGCCACACGCAGGCAACTCTCAATTTAAGTGTACTAATAAGCTAAATTCTTCAAAATCTAAATAGATTTGTTAAAGTTCTAAAGGCTCCTTATTTTGTGTTTTTCTTATTCTTGCGGCATTTTGATTTGCTGTTTTTCCCTAAATGCCTTACATTGTCATAAAGGTTTAAAAAAATTTCTAGATTTTTCTTTTAAATTTGTTTTTTTTTCTTCAAAACTGCCTGGCGTGTAAAACTGTCGGGTTTGTTAGCTCTTTAGGCCTTTAGGAATGACATGACGAGTCGTATTGATTCCGTTGGTCCGTGAAGCTCCGCCCCGCGCCGCGCCGGCCAGTCCTTCACTATTGACCACAAACGCCGCGGCGGGATAATTTATCTCTAAATGAAGCCTTTTTGTGCCGAGCGAGCGAGCGGGAGAGCCGCGTGTGGATATTTTATATTACGGCCGCCGCAGAGGTGCCTAGTCACCGGGAGATGAGGCAAGCGGGGCGCGAGGCTGCACGCAGCGGCGGAATAGGTGCAACAAGTCGCGTGTCCACTGGAAAAAAAATTAAAAAAATGCTACATAGCATTTCTTAGGGGAGGGTGCTATACTGCTATAGGCATCATGAACCCCTAAGGACACGATTTTAGTCTGTTTAGGTTTTACTTGTATCGGCTGGAGTGGAGGTGGGAAGGGCTTCTGGCTGGTGGGTGAATGTTAAAGATTGCACGGTGAGAAATAGTTGTAGGTGTACTGGAAAATTTTCCACGAAGTGCAGTTGTAAAATTAAAATCAGAAATCGTAAGAGAGAGAGAGAGAGAGAGAGAGAGAGAGAGAGAGAGAGAGAGAGAGAGAGAGAGAGCCAAGACCCGAGACGAGTGGGAGCGTAGGAAGATGGGGGCGGGTACTGCAGGAGTCATCGGCGGCCCCGGCGAGAGCGACCCTTGGGATCAATCACTGGGCTGTCATGTAGCGGACCCCTTCCCTCCCGCGGGAGGGACCCTGACCCTCGGCGGCCCGGCCCTTAGGGGCTCAGGTCACGGCCAAAGGGCCCGCTGGTCGGCCAGGAGGCGAGGGGAGGGAGAGGCCCTTCGACATGAAATGTTAGTTCATTTCATTGCCTTTGGAGGCAATGAGTCGACGTCCTTGTAAATAACTTTTGGAACTGGCGAAAGATCGCGGGTCGCGCCCACGCTTGTAGGCAGGCAGGCGGGGCGGGGCGGGCGTGCTCGCACGCGAGGTGATGTATAGCGCCTTCTGGTTAGGTTCTCCCGCGTGACGGATGGCGCCGGCCGGGACCCGCGCGCCAGGCCAACGAGACATGTTAATAGCGCCCGGCTATGGATGGGCTGGTCGGAGCCACATCTCATTACAATCGGATAAAGCTTGCGCCTCGCCGTTGGAACTAATAATCCAGGTGGGGCGGGGCGGGGCGGGGCGGGGCGGGGCGGGGCGTGGCGGGACCGCCTGGGGACCGTGAGTCACAGACGCGTTGGTAATTAGACGAGAGCCCCACCACGCCGCCGCGCTTATATAGCATTGCCGGGCCCGCAGTGCGAATCGATAACACAAATCAAAAAGTGTTCAGTTCCCAATCACACGGCGGGCGTGTCGCGTAAAAGCCTATAGCGAGAGGCGCGTATGAAACTGACCGACCGCGAGTCGTGCCGCGGCCGTAAGGGCGATAGCGGGACTGTATTGATATCACATGGTTTTAATTTTCTCCCTATGTGGCCGTTGTGGTTCGGCTCTCCATTTTCCTTACTGTAAAGAATACCTGTTAGAACACTGAAAATCCAAGTGTACGAATGTCGCTCACTTGTAGATGAGCGAATAAATTCACTCACTTGTAGGTGAGCGAATGAGTATTCACCACATGGCCATTTGCTCACCTAGCGAACAGTCATTTGCTCACCTACAAGTGAGTGAATATTTTCGCTCATCTACAAGTGAGCGACAGTCGTACACTTGGATTTCCAGTGAAGTCTTCGGATCATTTTTGACAGTGCTCCCTCGCTCCTATGTGCGCTGCACAGCGGTACGTACGTCAGGTGCAGGCGGAATATACCTGCTCTAGTGGTAGTAAGAGTAAACGCGATGAGACTTACGACGGGCGGTACGGCGCGGGCAGTACATACGCACCTACGGCCAATTAGCAAGGCGCGCACGTGGTCGTTTTCACACCTCGGAGGATAACGCCTCCCTGGAGGCGCGGCCTGGTGAGCGCACCTGTGTGGTACGGTACCGGTGCATATGTGCACCGCCTCCCCCTCGCCATCACCCCATGCAGAGCCGCGCGTATTGCGAGGCACTGCAAATATCGCCCTTCAGGAGAGTGAGAACTGTGCTGTATAGATTTCGTCGCTCTCCTGCACTGCGAGAAAAAAGTACGGCGGTGAATCCTAGTAATTTATTGCCAGCCTTTTACTGTAGTTTCAGAGGGAGGGGGGTGGATGTCTGGTTCTTTTTAGATGAGATATGCTTACTGACTTCTGCATTGGCAATGTGGAAGTAGTATTTTTATGAAATTTTCTATGGCTTCACGCTGCTCGTATGTCTCCGTTTCGATGAGTTCTCCCTCCGTGTGTGGCCAGGGGTTCTGTTCTTCATGTTTGACGTGTCAGATTTGGCGTGGGGGGCGGGGCGGGGCGGGGCGGGGCTGACCCAGCTGAGGCCAGGACCCTTTTCTCTCACACTAGGACTCAAGTGTGTGAAGTTTTCACAGGGTTTTGCTCTTCGGACCGTAACAAGCACCAAATGGTGGGGCGTTGTAGCGCGCTTCCATCACCTGCCGCCGCACCCCGCCCCACCCCCCCACCCCGCCCCACCCCGCCCCACCCCGCCCCGACCCGCTGCACTGTTGGCCGCGTTGTTTTTCGTTAACACGGAAAAAAATATCTGAATTATTTTTCCGTGAACTTGAAAAAAAAAATTACTTTGGTTTCATTCTTGTTTCAATAGACGGGTTATTGACTGTACGATGGATGAGCGTGTGTATGAGAGACATAGAGAACTCTTTCGTTGTCTACGCCACTGGCAGCCTGCCTGCCCCGGGCTCCATTTGTCATACCTGCAGGCGAATGCCCTCTGGTCGAGTACAAGGTTTTAAAAAAAAAAAATATGAAAGGGGAAAAAAAAAGATGTATTTATATAAAGCGGGTGATGGGCGGGTCGGGGGCACCTCGCCTCATCACTGCGAGCAGCAAGTTAATAAAAGGGAGGATGTAGTTGGGCTGTGCGAGATATGCAGATTCCAGAGCAGCTGCCCCCCCCCCCCATTGGCTAACGACATTACTCCATACTCGCGCGGCGGACGTTAATTCCCTCCTCTCCTTGCTCCTCGTGCTTATGTGCTGCCATAGAGCCGCATCACACACGCCGGGGTGTTCTGGGACATTTTTCAAAAGATCTCTCTCCCTCTCCCTCTCCCTCTCCCTCTCCCTCTCTCCCTCTCTCTATCCCATTCCCATTCTCTCTCTCTCTCCCTCTCCCTCTCCCTCTCCCTCTCCCTCCCTCTCTATCCCATTCCCATTCTCTCTCTCTCTCGCGCGTGTGGGTCGGGGTTCATCATCAGCCATTCATTAGGAGAGGCAGTGAGCGTCTGTATTGTGCTTACCCCCCCCCCCCCTCTCCCTGTGTCTCACCTCTTAATGTGCGGCAGTTAAGGTAATTGTCGACGCACTCGCGTCATGTAAGAAAGAGAGAGAGGGAGGGAGGGAGAGAGAAGGGAAGGGGAGGGTAGTTGTTGTTCACGTGTGTGGTTCAGTGCGCGAATCAGCTCTGCGCTCTCCCCCGCCTGCGAGTGTGTGACAGACACGGTCGTCACGCTCGCCGTCACACACGCTGTCACGCACGCCCGTCACTCGCGTCTCTGCAGGCAACTGCAGCGGTGGTGTGGTGGGCGCCCAGCGGGACTTGTATGCACCGATAGGTAGTGCACCGTGCGGAGCAGCACAGTGCAACGCGGCCGCCTGCCTGGGCAAATCGTCTGCCAGCCGTACTCACCCCACCCCGCCCCGCCCCGCCCCGCCCCGTGCCCAACAAGCAAGCAGCCAGCCAGCAGCAGCGGCGGGGTGGGTGGGTGGGGTACAGGAATGTGCGTTATAGCCATCGGCTGCGTTCGCGAAGCGCGATGGGTCTGCAGTGTTGCGCGGATTTGATCCCGCGCCTTGTTCGGATGCGGCCCCGCGCGTCCTCTACGCGTGCCCTCCATCAGCTCTAGAGAGAGAGAAGGAGAGAGAGAGAGAGAGAAGTACGGACGAGAAAGAAACGATCCCGAAATAAATTGTTTTCGCGTTGCGGGATTTAAGACACGCACATAAAAAAAAGGAAAGAGATAGTTGAGTTATGCCCTTGTTGGGGTGGTAGCTGTCCGTATAAAACCGCCCCCCACATAGTATGACTGTCCGTTACAGGGCAAAAAAATCTGAGCCCTTGTAGTAGCGTTGGTTGTTGTCTGTCTGATGTGTTACTTGGGGCCTGGGCCGGGCCGGGCCGTGCAGCGGGGCGCCTGCTGTCCCGCATCAGAATGACCGGCCGGCCGGCCGCAGCCAGTTGGGCCGCCTCTCCTTGTGTTTTTATTTCTCTCGGGGGTTTCGGACGAGGTTAGGTCGGGTTTCCCTGACGGGAAGTTCCAAGCAGCTGCTGCAGCGCCAGGCCCGGCCGGCGGCGCGCAGTCAGGGAACCTTACGGTGAATTTCACTCGTGAAACACTGAGAGCTGTCAGCACCCTTCAGCACTGTGGTAGTTACAGCTCGTCTCACCGCGAAACAAAGCGCGTCCGGAACGGCGATATTATCGAAATGGCGTCGAACAGGCAACGGCGGCCGACGGTGCGTTGTCGTTTTGACATCGTTGACGGCCCCGTCAGCCTCGAGGTGATGAGATTTTTGTACTCCTCGTTATTAAAAAAAAGTTAAAAGTCCAGGAAAAATTTTAGAAAAATTCAGAGAAATTCAGGATGAATAAAAGCTAAAATTGTTAAAAATCAGAGGGAAAATTCAGAAAAATTTAGGAAAATTCAGTAGAATTGACGACATTTGTGCAGTTGAACTGAGAGTGGTTTCCCCCTCGGTCAGCGTGCTGTGAGGTGTGTTGGCGGCACCATGCTATATTGGTCTTTGGCGCCAGGGAGCCCGCCTGGCCCGGCCCGGCCCGCCGCGCTCACTGCACACGGAGTCCCGAGGGATATTATGTTGATGAAAGCAAATGAAGTGGTCTGGATGCGCAGTGCGAACAGGAGTTCCCACCGGGCCGGCGCCGCCGCGGATGTCTTGAGGCTGCTCGAGTTTGAGAAGAAGAAGTCGCCTTTCTCAAAGTCGTCCTTTGTAACGGCCGTGTCAGTTCGAGGCTTGGCTGTTGGGGTCGCGAGGCGGAAGCATTTTGGGCTAGGCGAGGCGGGAAGTCGTGGAAAGTGTGCGTCGAGAAGAGTACTCCCCGAAGAGTCTTCCCGAGAAGTACCCCGCACTCGACAAGAAAATGACGGCTCTCCAGGAGAGCCCTCTCTGCGTGAGGCCGCTCTGGAACGTGTCCTCTCTGGACGAGGTCTCTCTGGAAGGTCTGGCAGGTGGTTCTGGACGCGCTAGAGGTCTAGGGCAGCGGAGCGGTGCGGGGCCCAGCCCCATTGATAGGGCGGTGAGCGTGGTGATAATGGCTCTCGTCCAGTCCAACCTGTTCCGGGCCGCGACCGGCACCGGCCGGCCGGCCGTAAGAGAGTTATATCAGCGGAATGAGTGGCTTCTGTGCGAAAAAAAATGTAGTCATCATCAAGGCAGCCCAGCCCAGCCGGCGCATGATATTGGAGCTGCCTGCTGCCGCTGCCGGCGCTCTGCTTGCACTTATTTGAGAGGGCAAACCGGTAGAAATGCAGTGCTTCGGGGGAAAAATTCGCCAATTTCCTTTTAAGATTTTTTAAAAAAAGCACTGCATTTTCACCGGTCTGGTCTGTCCCTTTAATTGGACGCCTCTTGGATTGGATCGGGTCCAGCCTGGATGCCACGCCGCGTTGTGCCGTGACACCTGCCGGGCGATGATGAATCTGAGAAAGGGGGATGCGTTTTGTGTCGTTGGAGAGGATTAGAGATAAGCCCGGCAGAAGCAGGAGGGGGGAGACAGAGCGAGAGAGAGAGAGAGAGAGAGAGAGAGAGAGAGAGAGAGAGAGAGAGAGAGAGAGAGAGAGAGAGAGAGAGAGAGAGAGAGAGAGAGCGAGCGAGAGCGAGGAATAACCGGTGTGTGAAGTCCTTTCTGGAAGATGCGGCTGCTGGACTGTAGGCTAAGCCTCGGCTATCATCTACGAAAATAATGGGTTCAAGTGACAAGGGGCTGTTAGCCGCTACGACTTTTGTGGGTCAACTACAACGATGCCGTATAAAAGACAACGGTGGTCCTTTTTTTCTCCCCCTCTCTCTCTTTCTTTCTCCACAGCGTCTGCATTTCTGACTGATGCGTTGGGTACCTTTTCCAAGTTTGCGATATTTCTCTCCGGCTTCGGTCGCGGCGCGGCGCGCCCCCAGCGCTTCTTGTCGCTGGCACGGCTGCTGCGTCATCTCGCGGGGCAATTTACGACCAGTGTAACGAATTCGTCATAAAGTTCCTACCGGGGAGCCAGCCTCATCCTTATGGCCGCATGGCCATGGGCAGGGCCTTCTCTCGGCCCCGCGCAGAGCTGCAGAGCTCATGGAGCCTGTCGAAAATACGCATCATGCAGTGCTGGTGCGGGCCGTGATTGATACGGCCGTAACTCTTCTCCCTCCCGCCCGCGCGACCCGCAGACACTGGGCGCGCCTGCCTGCGAGGATGTAACTGTTTCCCTTCTCGCCGGGCGAGTGAGTGAAACATGTCGATATATCGCGTCGATATATCGCTATCGCGCGCACTTTATGGGGTTCACGGCGGCCGGCTGATTGTCCACCACCCAGCCGGGCCTGCAGGCGTGGCGTGCACCGGGTCGTAAACACAAGCAAGTCACCATACGCGTCGTTGCAGTATTATTTTTTTTTTTAGCAGATGATACCTTAAAACACAATTCCTACACTAAACGTAAATGTAACTTGAAATTTTAAGGTGTCAGCAAGCTTGTACTCTCGAGTCCAGAAACCAATCGCGTACTATTACTATTATTTTTATTATTGTTAGTTGTTGTTCTTTTGCAATTTGACAGAGTGTATAGCTCTGTTTTTTCCGTCTTCTTGTCATTTGCAAAGTCTACTGCCACTTTATATTACATTTTTTTAACGTGACTTTTTTTTTGTTTCAGGTGAGCTGACCGACTGGTCGATGATGTCGCCGCGTCCGTGAGTAACTCCGTCGTTAAATAAAAATCCTCTGGGAACGTTGTTCATGGAACGCTCGATGCCTCCATGGGGTAGCAATCCATCGGTTCTTATGTGTGGTTTATTATTGTGGGACCACTCCGGCGCACTGCGGCGAGTTATGGGTCATATGGCATGAGAGACGTCGCGATTTTTCCATCGATTTATCTCGCATCTTTAATGCTCGCTTCTCTGTCATTGGTTATACACTTCTTCATAAGTTGGGAAGTAATTGGGCGTAATCAATCAGCCGGCAAACGGGCAGCTTTATCGATGATGGCGTAATACCGCACCCTGACAGTACGGCCCCAATTAGGTGTCCCCGGGATTTGGATCTCAGTCTCTTTTGTCTTTTTTTCCCTTTCATTCCCCAAAGAGGCGCTTTTTTAAAGTCGTTTTCTGTTTGAAAACTTGATGTATCGCTGTTTTAATCTTGTCTTACCGGGAATCCTGCCGGCCGCAATGAGCACCAGACTCGTTAAGATCGTATTTTAGAGGTTATCAGGACGACATTGGAGACGAGGTTCCTTTTTTTTTTTTTACCGTGCCCAGAGGTAGTAAACATGCTCCAGATAAGCATAACGTCTTGATTTCGGCCGGCAGTTTCTAAATTTCGCAATGAGTACACTGCGATTGTGTATAGGTTTTTGCGGGAAGAAAAAAAACAAACTAGAGGATCCTGGCAGGCAACAAGATGGCCAGGGCGCAGTAAACCGCGCGGCCCGGCCGCAGCCGTTCGTTACGGCGCGTCGATTGTGCTGCTCTTTTGTTGGGACTCTCCTTTCCAAGTCCCGGTAGCGAGCACACAGCTAAATTTCTTTCGTACTCTTTTCTCTCTTCCTCTCTTTCACTCTCCCTCATCTCTTTCTTCACCCAGAAAAAATGTTTTCTTGTTTCAAGTTTATTTTGTACTAAGAGTGAACCAAGATTAACTTTGTTCCTGATACAAAACTATTTTCCTTCATCGAAAGGTAATATCGCCTTGCGTCAAGAAAAAATTAATCTTGGGTCACTTTTAGTAGTACAAAATGTACTTGAAACAAGAAAACATTTTTCTGGGTGTTCCTCTCGCCCTGCCTAGACGTCACTCCCCTGCACACAATTTTATGTTAAATTGCGGTAAAATCGTGCTGACTTATTTCCGTGTCCTGTTCGCACTTCCCCTGCGGACGCGTCGATACGGGCGCGACGCGACGGCCGCCGGACCCGCGCAAACCTCTGCCGCCCGCCCCCGCCCCCGCCCCCGCCCCCGCCCCCGCCCCCACTACTTATACCTCATCACTGCAACATTCTCATCATCCTCATCATCATAAATTGTTGCCCCGGCCCCCGATAACCTGCTGTGCAAGCAACAACAACAACCGATAAGCAGCAACAACAACGTGAACGCAAGCGAGCCCCGCCTCAGAGCAAACTGCTCTATCTCACATCCGCCCGAAAATTGCGATGACGCCACGCCACGCCACGCCTTGCTCACGAACTGACGATTTGTTGTGCGATGCTATCGGGTGTCATTATTGTTTTGACAAGCTTTAGAACCATCGACCCCATGTACGGGCATGTTCGTCTATTTACACGTGTGTGTTGGCGCAAGTGTTGGTGTGTGTGTGTGCGTAAGGGAGAGCAGGGGAGAGGGAGAGGGAGAGAGAGCACTAGAGCAAGAGGGGAACAGGTGGTGGGGGTGTGGGAGGGAGAGATCAGATCATAGGCTATAGGGTTGAGGCAGGGGCATTAATAAACCGATTACCTGAAATGTGTAGCAGCTGCCTGACTGGCCGGCCGGCCGGGCCCGGTGCACATCCGCTGTGCGTCGCCATCTACCCCGTTTCTTTCGAATCAATATAGGTAATAAAATCGATCGCCGTATAAAGTCGATGAATCGATTGATTGACGAAAATAAAAGGAAGTTTGGATGGGTTGATGAGACAGGTGTGCGGGTGTGTTTATGGGGCGCTGCCGCCCTCTCCGCGGGGTCCTCCCGCTTAATCCGCTTGGCCGCGACGGCTCCACGACGCTCCGCGCCGGGCAGACTACGGTACCTAGGGCGGGGCCGCGCAGCACTGAACCTGATCCCAACCAAATTACCCTTCCTTCTCTTCCCTCTCTCCCTCTCTTCCTCTCTCTCTCCTCTCCCTCTCTCCTCTTCCTCCTCTCCGCCGAGGCGGGTACCTCCGGCACCGTCAGCGCCATCGCCCCGCCCGCCGGGAGACATAGTACCAATTATTCAATGAAAACAAGATGGCTGTCGTGTCGGGCCAGCCGGCCGCACTGGGAGTTTATCGCCCGTTGGTCCTTTCAGCGAGGCCTGCCCGGCCCTCCCCGGCCCGTCAGGTGGTTCTACCTTGACGGACTGCTGCACTCCCCTCCCCCTTCTCCCCCTGCCCCGCACCAAAACTGCGGGTGTTTTTACTCCCGGTAAGTAACCGGTGCCCGCGCCCGCCTACTTACACAGCAAAAATGTGCAGCCGTAGCCTGAGAGGGCGTTGTATCGAAAAGTATTAATAATATGAAAGGCGACGCTAATAATATTAACGTTTTCTGGAGTGGCCCATGGGTCTCGCTGTGTATGCTCTGCGGGCGTCGGACCAGCGATACTGTACCGGCCTGCACGCCGGCCCGGCGGGTTGCCTACCCCTGGCGAGTACGGCGCCGTGCGCAGAGCGTGTCTGGCGGGCAGTATCCGCCAGGAGCGCCAGTCTGCAGGTGTGGCTGGCGGCGCGTGATGTTTGGTTATTCCCCCGGCGCGTGTTTGCGGAGCGTCCGAGGGCGGGGCGGGGCGGGGCGGGGCGAGGCGGGGCGAGGCGGGGCCGCGGATTCCTTATCGCTGTCCCCGAGCCGAGCCCCTAGCGGGGCGGGGCGGGGCGGGGCGGGGCGGCCCGTCCTGCTGTCATGCCAAGGTGGCATTACTGACCTGCGGCCCGCGGGGCGAGGCCTGCGGGGCGGGGCGCTCCTGTTGTCGGGGCCCCACGGAAGTGCCCGACCCGCCTGGCCGACCTGCGACACGAGTATTTATATGCGTACAGCACGTCTAACGGAAATAGCCAAGCTGTTTTTGCGTTCTCGCGTTATTTGGGACTGGTTTATTTTCTGTTTTTCCTCGTTTTTTTACGGAGGGGCGGGGAGTGGGGGTGTCGTCGCATTTTACTCAACTTGGATCATTCTGCCAGCGATTTGCGTTTGTCGTGCTTTCCCCGCTGATGTGCTTACCGGCCGGCGAGAGCGCATGCGCTGGTGTTCGCAACAAAAAGACAAATCGCAAGGATGGTTTCTCCTTCATTTCTATCCTCTCTCTCTCTCTCTCTCTCTCTCTCTCTCTCTCTCTCTCTCTCTCTCTCTCTCTCTCTCTCTCTCTCTCTCTCTCTCTCTCTCTCTCTCTCTCTCTCTCTCTCCCTCCCTCTCTCTCTCATTCTGTCCCTCTCCCGCTCGCCCTCCCCTCTCCCCCTCTCTCGCTCTGAACTTTGAAGGCGTAGCAGGGAGCGACGCCAGAAGCCATGAAAATGTCCGTCCTGGCAGAGAACGTACGTAGCGTCTTGCAGCCGCTCGCGTTGGCCTGGCACCACACTGCGAAAAATAGCATTAAAACTATTGAAAAAATATGGAAAATCGATATTGGAAATTCAAATGCGGTAAGATTAGCCATAAATACGAACACCGTCGTAAGTGTGTCAGTTGAACACTTAAGATTAAAGTGAGGACCAGGCCATATATTACTCTATGAGAGACGAATGTTTCATTTTAATTTCGGCGATGGTAGCTATGATGTATTTTTTGCGAGTAATATGATTATGATGGGCCGGGGTCGGCACAATAGCGCTTGGGCTTGGGCGGGTGTTGATGTTCATGCGTAGGCTGGGGGTGGGCGTGCTGGGCTGGGCTCGGCTCGGCCTGGCGGTGTGATGCTGAGGCTGTTGTTGCTCCGGCTAAGGCGTTCCGCCCGCCCCACCCCGCCCCGCCCCGCCCCGCCCCGCCCCGCCCCGCCCCGCCCCGCCCTCGCTGGTGTCGTGACGGACAGCTCAATACCGGGGTCCATGCCAGCGCGGCCTGGGCCAAGCCGTGGGGGGCTGTCGTGGCGGGGTGGGGCGGGGCGGGGCGGGGCGGGGCGGGGCGCGGAGAGGTGCCGCCGTGGAGGGCCGTATACACCGGATATGCCCGGATATGGAACGCATCCACTATCCGGGGAACGCCATGTGTGAGAGAGCCAAGGGTACGGGCCATTCAATGCAAGCCGTGTAAGAGGGGGCTGGGGATTGTGCCGTAGCCGTATCCCTCTGTTCTCATCTCCCCCCCCTCCCCTCCTCTCTGTCTCTACCTCTCCCCTCTCTCTCCCACTCTCCCACTTTTGGTCCCTGTTTAATTAATTAATGTCCCGTAATAAGAGACGCGGACAAAAGGCAGGACATATGAAAGCGGCCGCCCCTGTATACATCCACGCGTCAGTCACCGCCGCCAGCCCGAGGACGCGGGTTCGAGCCCCGCCCGCGCCGTCCCACCACTTTTATAATAGCCTTTCCTTTACGGGAAAATTTCCACTCTATCGACCGCGGTGTTACAGAAAACTGGGAAGGCTAGAAACCCTGCATTCATTGTACAGCATTCAGCACAGAAAAATTCAGAACAAAAAAAAAACACTTAGAATATTTGTTTTAAAAAAGCAAAAGAAAATGAAAAGTGTCTCATTTCTGTCGCGTTGTTGCGCACAATTTTTCATCTCTGTTACTCGGCGCTGCGGTGCGGTACGTGGCATGCGTGGCTCAGGGGTCACGCAGCGGGCCGGACAGAGCAGGGCCCCACGTGTCATGGGGAACAATGGGAGCACAAGCACGCGTACGTCATACTACACGCGTACCCATTCAAGGCCTTTTTATTTCTAAATTCTATTTTTTTCTGTCATGTCCGTTGGCGGTTCGTGCGAGGAGCTTTTTCTCTTTAAAATAAAAATCTGATTAAAATTAAAACTGTAAGAAATGGCATTATTTGAAATTTAGTTTTTTATAGCTATTTTGCCGCAATTTCTCAAAAGGAAAAAGAGTTTAATTTTTATTTTTTTTAATCCCAACACTCCCGCGGTTAGGTCGTGTCGCTCGCCTCTGCGTAATCCCGTTTCTCTGGTCGTGACTTCCTTTGATGTGCGTCGAATGCTTGGTGCAAGTCAGGACCCCGCACAGTATGTGTGGGAGGGAGAGAGAGAGAGAGAGAGAGAGAGAGAGAGAGAGAGAGAGAGAGAGAGAGAGAGAGAGAGAGACTGAAATCTGACATTTCCATTTCTCGGTGAGGTGCGTGACTGGCACTGCGAGTGACCCGGCTGCGTGCGGGACACACATGGGAGGCATAGGGCAGACCTTCCAGCCTGCTTACCTACAGGATTTTTTCCTTTTTAAAATTTTTTATTTTTTATTCGATAAAAAATAATATCCAGTGTAGTGGTTAAATATCCTAGGGGTTTGAAACCAAGAATGTGTTGAAAGAAACAACACCATGTGCCCAGTGCAGATGGCAGCACAAACGCACTGATTCGCACCGTTTGTTGTTGTTGTAACCTCCAATCAGTGTGGCACTGATTTCGGCGCCACCTGCAGATGGCGCCAGCACGGCTGTCGGCAGGTGCGAGTGGGGCGGGCTGTGCGTGCGACTGGTGCCGAGCAGATGCGGCCCGCAGCTGATACACTTATCGCCGCGAGGAACGGGGCGGGGCCAGGTGGTCACCATGTGGTCACACTCACGGGGAGCACGACAAACGGCGGGGCTGTTATAAGGGGGAAAACGCGTCACTTTTCGTAATTTTTTTTTTTAAATCCGATAAATTTAGAAAAAAAAATTAGAGAAAGTCAGAAATGTCAGAAAAAAATCAGGACACGTGTGCAGCTAAATTCAGAGGTGTGGCGTGGCGGGCACCGCGCGGCTTATACCCCGCGTTTATCTCGTTGCCATTGTTGGTTCTGGTATTAATATTAATAACGCGGGCCGCGCCACGCCACGCCGCGCCACGCCACGGCGCCATATCGTGTCATGATTTATTGAAAGCGTATCGGAAACAGTTTCGGGCCGCGGTATATATGTGTTTGAGCGTTTTGGTAAAGTGAGGGTAGCAAAAGCAGAACGCGGTCGATGTATTTTTTTTTTTCTTAACGCCAAACATTATTTATATATTGAACATTTTTTTTTTTTTTGAGGAGAGTGTTGCGATTGAGAGTGGCGTGCACACAGTGGCAGCGCGCTGTATGCCCCGCCATATGTGGCTGCCACCATGCCTTGCCAGGGCTTGCTCTCTCGCACCTTTGAGATGTAGGCCGCACCGAGTCCCGGCCCGGACCTACGGCCGCGGCGGTAGCGCCCTTCTAGTAGCGGGGTCGTTAGGGGGAGAGAGAGAGAGAGAGAGAGAGAGAGAGAGAGAGAGAGAGAGAGATGGAGAGCGGTGGCGGCGGCATAGCTCGGCCGGCTGAGAGATCTGATATGTCAGGTGTGTGCTCTACATGTACATACGCCACTTGATTTGAGCCGGCCCGGTGTGGCGGTGTGGCGCGCGAGATCTGAAAGTGACAGCGAGTGCAATGTAGCGGGCCAGGCCGGGCCGGGCCGGCTCGCTGCAGTCGCACTCTACTTTCTTAGGCCGTGCGCCGCGCTATACGGCGCGAGCAGGCACGCGGCAGGCGGGGCGGGGCGGGGCGGGGCGGGGCGGGGCGGGGCGGGGCGGGGCGGGGCGGGCCGCACTGCACTGAGCTGAGCGCCGCACCGGCAACGTGCCAGCAAAAGTGCAGCAGCGCAGCGCGAGCAAAAATTAAAGGCGAAAGTAACGTCCGCTATAGTGCCGGAGTGCCGGCCTGCCTGCCTGCCGGCGGTTTGCATACATCTGTGTGACAAGTCACGCCGGATGCGTCTTTCTCCCTCTCTCTCCCTCCCTCTCTCTTCCTCTCCCTCTCCCCTTCTATATTTTTACCCCGCGAACGAGCTCCCGCACGGAAATAAGTACCCCACAAAGACTGGCAAAAGTATACAAAAGGTATACAAAAAGTATACTTAAACAATATCAGATTTGGACTACGATACTTTGCTACACTTTGAGTGACACTTTTAGCGTACCTTTTTCGTAAGTATACATACAAGTGTCATTCCCATGTACTTATTTCCATGCGGGCTGCGAGGTCCATCCCGTGGAATCACAAGTCGATACCAAGTGTCCTTACAATTTTGTAATTTTACAATTTGATAACGTTAACTTTACGGCATTTCTCGTGGAAGATTTTCCCGTTTCTCTTACAAAAACATTTCTGACAGTGGCATGTCACTCGGGAGGGAGGCTGTGTGGTAAAAGTACCTGCATCGGATGATGGCGTGCGCCGCCCCGTCACGCAACACGCACCGCACGCACGCACGCACGCACAGCCCGCCGAGGTTGTGCGCAGTGCCGCACGCGACGACGTGCGCGCGCGCGTGCGTGCGTATGTGTGTGTGTGTGCGTGTGAGATGGAATGACCAACAGGCTGCCCGAGAGCGTCCCGCCCGGTGTGTCCACCTCGGTCGAACCGGACCGGCCAGGGCAGTGGCAGGGGCAGGGCAGGGCCGGCCGTCGCGGCAATGAACTCATCATCAGCAGAACCTTCCTGCCCCGCCCCACCCCACCCCGCCCCGCCCCGCCCCACCCCACCCCACCCGCTGTACCGCCGCGCCCCTCGTCCTCGGTGTCCACGCACGCCGCCATCGGCCGATCGCGCGCTGGCTGGACCAGTGCGCGGGGCGGGGCGGGGCGGGGTGGGGCGGGGTGCGGTCACCTCATCCGGTAGCGGAGGGCGCCTGGCCTGGACTGGCCTAGGGGTCCCCGCACGGAAAAAAATCTTAATCAAACCGGTGCCAACAGGTTTTAGTAGTTAGGCTTTAGAAGTGATGCTAATAAATTAGCATCCATGCAAATGAATTTAGCTTGGCGCGACAGGTGGTACGTGAACAGCAAACACCTTAGCTCTACAGCTAAAAATTTAGCTTGGCGCATACTACTGAAAATATTTGCACCGGTGCTAATAATGTTGTATTCCGGCGACGATTTTTTTTGCGTGCGCCCCGCCCCGCCCCGCCTTGCCGTGTCCGTGCGTGCATGGATGCCCGCAGAGATGAAAATCTCAGAGCGGCGGCGCGGCAGCGGCTGGCCCTCGGTCGCTCTCCGTGGTGGGCTCGCCACGCCCCGCCCCGCCCCACCCCGCCCCACCCCGCCACTCCCCGCTTTCTGGTCGGATTACCCGCACGCTGTGTCACCCCTCTGCTACAGCAGGGGTTGCTGCGGGGCGGCGCGGGCCTGCTACCATCTCATCAGATGTTGCCGACGACGGGGATCGAATGCCGATGCCATTTCTGACCCTCGGGGTAGTGCGCGGGGGGTGGGGGGAGGGGTCGAGCCGTCCCTTGTAGGCCTCCGCCAGCACCCCCAGTGCCCTGCCAGGCTCCTGCCACGGTACATCTGTTTGCTTGGATTCCCCAGGAAAGCTAGTAATTTTTCAGGACTTATCCTGCGGAAATTCCCGCAGGAACTTTATTTGTAAATGTGTGCAGAACGTCCCGGAAGTCTCAGGAGGAAACAGATTGACCGTGGCGCCTGCAGGCCGGCAGGCCGGGCCAACCCGTTTGGGCCGCGTCGCGTCGCTCTGTCAATGTTTGGACGTTTCCGTGACGCGTGTCGGCATTGTGTCCGTCACGGCTGCCCTGCGCCGTGCTGTCGGCACCACCACGGCGGCGGTACCTCCGGGGCGGGGCGGGGCGGGGCGGGGCGCGGGGGACCCGGCCGGCTGGCTGGTGTCAAGCCGTACTTAACATACTTCCAGCTGGCCGGGGCCCCTCGCCTCGGTCGCCGCCGGTACCGTTCAGCGGGTCTGAGGGTGCCGCTGGAGAGCTCTCCGCTGGAGGAGTGTGGCGTCTGGCTGGAGAAATCTTGAGGAAATGTCCGTCGGGGCAAGGCGGGGCGGGGCGCAGGTCTGGAGTGGAGGAGGTTGACCATGCAGTCCGGGCTGCACAGAGAGCTAAACGCTGTGGTTTGGCCTAATGGCTGCGGGCGGGTGACCTGGACTCCAGGACTCCAGGCCCTGCCTGCCGCTGGCCGCCCGGCGCGCGCCGCCGCAACGCCACAACTGGAACTGGGACCGATGGGCTTAACGGGACGGACAAATGACATGCGAACCGTCTTGTTTGCTATTGGTGGGGCGGGGCGGGGCGGGGCGGGCAGACCGCAATCGGCTTTGCTGCAGCCGTTGTGCGGGCCGCCCCGCCCCGCCCCGCCCCGCCCCGCCACGCCACCCCTGCGCCGCTGCCAGCGCGGCCGCCGCCTCCGCAGGCTGATTGTCTTTTCTAATAGAACCGGAGGCTGGAGTGGCCGGCCGGCCGGACCATCCGGTTGTGCGTCCAGCTGCGGGCGAGCTCCAATTTGAACGCTGGAATTGGGTGGCTGCTAGGCTCGGCGTGGTGGGGCGGGGCGGGGCGGGGCGGCGAGGGCGTCGGTATGCATGCTGATCATGATCTAGTGACCGGGAGTCTAGCAGTTACGGCGCGAGCTGGGGATCGGGTTCCGTGCGAGGCTTTTCTGTTTCACTTCACCCGCTCAGGACAGGAACAGGCGCGACAAAACTTGGATTGTAACTTTCTTCTCGGTCGGTCGTGTCGACGTTTTTAATCGAGGTGGGCGGGGGCGGGGCAGGGTGGACTGTACCGCAGTGCGGGCGTGCGGGCGGGTTGTCTACCTCCACGGGGCCTCTGGCGTCCGTGAGGTGCAGTGGCGTTTGGCGTGCTGCCCTGTGACGGTAGACGAGGTTCCTACACCACCGCCACGCCAAGACAGGGGCAGACGGACCGAAAGGGAGAGAGGGAGGGAGAGAGAGAGAGAGAGAGAGAGAGAGAGAGAGAGAGAGAGAGAGAGAGAGAGAGAGAGAGAGAGAGAGAGAGAGAGAGAGCGCGCGTCTGTGTGCTTCCTCTGTAATATTCAACGGGCTGCGTGCACCCTGCTGTATGTGCTTAGGGTGCGTATGGGCGCCCCTCGCGCGGGTCGTGCGCGCGCGCGCGCGTGTGTGTGTGTGTGTGTGTGGTTGGTTTTACTACCGGACGCACGCACACACACACACACACAGGCGCGCACTGTGCTTAGCGGACATTGTGCGGCAGCGTGGCCCGGCGTTGCGTTCAGTGTTTAGCGGCGGCCAAGGATCCCCGACCCACAGAAAGTCGCAGAAAGGCAGCAGCAGTGCGGCATCAGAAAATGGAAAAGGGGCAGGGGGGGGGGGGGTATGGTTCCGGCTGGGCTGGGCCGGCCCAGCCCGGCTGTGTTTACGACTCTGCGGGGACGCATTCTGCAGTCCGACCGACTCGCGAATCTTCTTCCCTCTCCTCCTCCTCCTCCTCCTCTAGCTCCTCTTTCTCCTGCTCCTCTCCCTTTTCTGTGCCCCTTTCCCCATTCCTGCACCTACATTCCCGCGCGTTCTTTGTTGTTGTTGTTGTTTGTAGCGAGGGGAATGTCTGCGGCGCGCGTCGCGACACGGCGCACCGCCTTTGTAAAAACTGTTTGGAACAGTCACCCAGTTAAGCCCCTGCCATAACCTGGTGAAGCCAGGCCGCCTGGCGGGCGGTGGGCCCAGGTGCGACGGGGCGGGCACGGGCTGATAGCAGAGGGTCGGCCCTGGGCATGGGCATAGCGCACAGGCCGGTGGGCTCGTAAAATTTGAAGAGAGAGAGAGAGAGAGAGAGAGAGAGAGAGAGAGAGAGAGAGAGAGAGAGAGAGAGAGAGAGAGAGAGAGAGAGAGAAACCACCAGCAAGGAAGGGCAGCGCCCGCGTATGAAAATTTTACGCCAGGCAATTACGAGCCGTGCTGGTGCGGGGCGGGGCGCGGGGCGGAGTGAGTGTATTTCTGGAGATGTAAACCTTTACCTCTTCTCGGCAGGGGAGGAGAGGAGGGAGTGGGGGGAACTGCGAGAGTTCATATGTGTGACTGGTGCAGCGGGGAGATTCACATTTGGTTGTGCACTTTTTATGCCTTTTTAACTTCCTTTGAAAAAAATGTTGGGTCATGAGATTTATTTTAAGTGTAATAATAAATACGAAAAAGAAGAAAAAAAAAAAAATTCGCATACTGGAGAAAGAATTAGTGGCATGGTTCGCTAGGTCAGTCGGACAGGACAGCTGCATGGTTCGGAGTGCAGTATTACGGCTCGGGTCACCACAACCGTGATGTCTCATCCATGATTTCATGGTTGTTTCTGTTCTCACCAGGCGATGGTTGTTCCAACTTTTCATTTTTCTGCGGGTAAGCTGGCGGGGCACGGGCGGCACGCCAGGTCAGGGCAGGGCAGGGCAGGGCTGGGTGTTGCTGTTATCTTGTCCAGACGCTATCCGGCCGCCGGAGAGTAATGCGTCTGCAGGAGGAGGCTTGGGTGTGTCGCGCCCCGCCCCGCCCCGCCCCGCCCCGCCCCGCCCCGCCCCGCCCCCCGCCCCGCCCCGCCCCGCCCGGCGCGCGCTCTGGCGCAGTGTATCATGCGTGGATGCTGCCGCTGCGCCGCGCTGCGTCCGCTTGCTTTACGGCCGCCAATTATCTTTTATGCGCATCACATGCAAAATAGCAGAGCAAACAAAAGTTGATGGCTGGCCGGGGCGGGGCGGGGCGGGGCGGGGCGGCTTCGTGCCGAGACGAGACGCCCCCCTCGTGGTGGCTTTGGGGGGTCCTCCTGGTCAGGTCACCTCGCCTCCGTGCGTGCGGCTCGGCTGCTCTACGCAAATTAGTAATCAAGGCGGTTATTAAAGGCGAGTCTCGTTTGGGGCGAGGAGGACAATGTAGGGAAAATGACGCCTGTTATTGAAAATTTATAGTGCCACTCAAGGGGGAAACGTTGTGGGGTTTTAGGTGAAAAATTTTCGATAAAACGTTTTTGTAAAATTACAATTCAGAATTGTTAAATTACAAGCGCTGCGTATTGTCTTTAATTTTAATGACGAGGAAGAATAGGTTGTCGTAAATTTAGCACTTATTTGGTAAATAAGAAATTACATGAAAAATCTAAATCTTTGACTGTGGCCATTGATTTGGTGATGCTTTACGATGCTGAATGAATCATGCGCGGAGTGATACGTTTCGTCACGTGGTCGGTGTAGATGAATGAATAGTTCCGGATGAAACTGATCGTCACACGCTCGCTGCCCGCGTCCGGTCCGGTCCGGCCGGCCGGGTCTGCTGGCCGGACGAAGCCCCCGCGGTGCGCCCAGAGGGCCTCGCCCCACCCCGCCCCGCCCCACCCCGCCCCGCCCCGCCCCACCCCGCCCCGCCTCGGCCCGGCCGGGAATCAATTTTGGAAGCTGGCCCGGCCCGCACCGCTCTGAGCAAATAGAAGGCGACCACAAGGCCGCTCTTGCTCGGCCAGGCAGGCCCAATTACATGGCCTGGCGGCGGTGGCAGCTAAATTACACATGGCCCTTGATAAGGCGTGGCGGGGCGGGGCAGGGCGGGGCGGGGCGGGGGCTGACGTGATGTGAGGATAGGTGACGGCTGCACTGACTCCGGCCCGGCGGGCTGACGGGCGGCGGGCCGGGGCGGGCCCGTTTTGCATTTTGGAGCCGGCTGCCGCTCGGGGAAACTGGACATCGGGTTTTTGGGGGGCCAAGTGCATCAAGCTCTTTCGTCGTAAGGTTTTTATCCTGTCAAGAAATCCCCCTGAATTTTCCTTAATTTTTCTAAACTAAAATTTTCCCCTTCCATTGCACTTTGTCGCCCCCGCCTGGCTCGCGGACCTCCGTGTGTATGGGACGGGATATTCGCTGGCGAAGCCTTTTCTTGTGGGCCCCGGCTCGGCCCGGCCCGGCCCCCGCACGGCCCCTCTGGGGCCCAGGGGGCCCTCCAGGACGCTGTCCCGGCTTTAAATATCTACGCGTTGGACGCCTGCCAGCGGCCCCAGCCGCAGCGCCCTCCACGCCCCGGCCCCGGCCCCGGCCCAGCCGACTCGGGGCAAAAGGGGCCTACAGCCATGTATGTACGACCGACCCGAACCGCCTCAAATTTTCACCACCAAAGTCGTAAAAAACACACATACACACATACACACAAAATCACACAAACATAAAAAACGTGGCTTCTGAAATTGGGAACGCAGGGGCTGAGTCGGTCCCGCGAAGGATTCCGTCCGTTATTTTTGCTAGCAGAGTAGCTTGCTCCTGCCGCGAACACCTGGGGGTTGGGTTGAAGAAAAGCAATCAGCGTACATGGGGGTCCGCCAGGAGGATAAGACCACGCGACATGCGGGAAATGGATCCGTTTTGTCGCAGTGTAGGCGTCGCCTAGTTCTCGGGGCTCAAGTCCCAACATGGCACCTCCGCCGGTCGCCTGCAGTGGCTCTGCGTCCAAACGGTCCGTCTCTCTCTCCCTCCTCTCTTTCTCGTCAGTATCCAGTATCTCTCTCTCTCTCTCTCTCTCTCTCTCTCTCTCTCTCTCTCTCTCTCTCTCTCTCTCTCTCTCTCTCTCTCTCTCTCTCTCTCTCTCCCTCTCTCTCTCTCTCCCTCTCTCTCTCTCTCTCTCTCTCTCTCTCTCTCTCTCTCTCTCTCTCTCTCTCTCTCTCTCTCTCTCTCTCTCTCTCTCTCTCTCCCCCTGCATGGGCGGTCACGAGGGCTCGACAGAGATGGCGCTGGCACTGCTCGTGCAGGAGGCGGCATACGTTCGACACAAATCAATTGTATCGGCGAGCTCAGCCGCGCTGTCCTGTTTGTGCCGGGCTAATTTATCTTATTGATGCGCGGCGTGGCGTGGCGTGGCGTGCGGTAACGAGACGCCCCGCGTAACGCCCCGCGAGCGGAGCGTAGCGCCTGTCAGTCCGCGCCGAGGCGCGAGCGGGTGGGGCTTTCAGACGCGGCCCGGCGGCGGCTTTCAGTCGGGCTTTCAGCGCGGGCCTGCGCCTGCGGCATCGCGGGAAAGCGAAAGCCACCCCGGCCCCCCGCGCCCCGCCCCTCTTTCTGGTCCTGCATTGGCAGCAGGGATGAGCCCCACAAGGTGCCGTGCCGTGCCGCGCTCCCCCGCCTCCCCGCCGGGCGGCGTCGTGGTCCCGCCTGGGGCGATCCTATCGGGGGGCTTTGCTTCCCCGAACACACGGCACGGCCTCCCTCCCGCCCCGCCCCGCCCCGCGAGCCCCCCTCGGGGCCCGGGCCCTCATGTCGTTGCACTGTGCCACGCCGAGCTATGCCACGACTTATGCTGAGGGGACGTGTCTCCTCCCTCCCCCTCCTCCTTCTCCTCCTCCTCCTCCTCCTCCTCCTCCTCCTCCTCTGCCTCTGCCTCTGCCTCTAGTAGGAGCTGAGCAGGAATCTGCCGCCGTTGTGCCGTGACGGCGTGGCTCGGCGTGGCGTGGTGCCAAAGGGGACACTGGTGTCCGAGAAAATTGTCATTTTATTTTGCGCGCCGATCACTCGCCTCGCCTCTCGCGCCTTTTGTGTATCGTTTTTACTCGTCGCATTTGTGTGGAGGGTCGCGATAGAAATTAATTTCGAAGTTTCATATCGTAATGATGATATTCACAGCCAGTTTCGATTAAGTTTTCATGCTGTTTAGGGGCATAAGTTGTGGAAATATCGCAAGGGGTTAACCCTTGCAACTCTGTGCGTCTTGTACCGGAAAAATTTCAAATATTCAGAAATATTTTAGAAGAGTTTTTATAAAATGTATATGCCTCAATATTCAGGGTTCTTTTTCCCCCTTAGAGAAACGGTCGTGTACATCCTTCTGTCTGCGTGCTCTACGCTGCTCTCGCCCTGCAGAGCGCCTGGAAGTCCCTGGAAATGCCCTGGAATGCGCCTGACGCCGCTGTTGTTTGTTGCAGGGGACGTGCTGAGCGGCGTGTGCTTCGTGGGCCTGTGGGACATGACGGCGCTGCGGGGCTTCGTGCTGCTGCCGCTCGCCGTGTTCCTGGTGCTCGGCACCGCCTTCCTCGTCGCCGGCTTCTTCTCGCTGTTCCGCATCCGGACCGTCATGAAGCACGACGGCACCAAGACGGACAAGCTGGAGAAGCTCATGATCCGCATCGGCGTGTTCTCGGTGCTGTACGTCGTGCCGGCGCTCATCGTGCTCGCCTGCCTCTTCTACGAGCAGTCGTACTTCGACCACTGGATGGTCTCGTGGAGCCGGGAGATGTGCAGCAACAAGCAGTACGCGCTGCCCTGCCCGCCCGGCCCGGCCGACCCGCGCAAGCCCGAGTTCGAGGTGTTCATGATCAAGTACCTCATGGCCCTCATCGTGGGCATCACGTCCAGCTTCTGGATCTGGTCCGGGAAGACGATCGGCAGCTGGCGGGAGTTCTGCCTCAGGTTGCGCGGCCGGCGGGTGGAAGCCTACGTGTGACGTGAGTGGAAGGATTTGTTTTGTTAATGTGTATAGGGAAATGTTGTAGTTCTTTTTTCGTTAATGTGATGACCGTAATGGTGCGATCCCGGTGGTGTAATGAGCTAGGTTTGACGTTTCGATGATCCTCGCGTGTCGAAACTCACTCGTCTTGATGTCGCTGAATTTTTTAATGAGCAATGTTTGTCTGAGTAGCGTTTTAACGAATTACGAGTGCGAAATCGCTGAATACGTTTGCACTGCGTTTGACGACATTCTGCCATGACATAATCCGTTTATCACTGACTACAGTGCTGTTGCTCGTTTCTTTAATTTCATATTAAAAAATGGGCTTTTGTGTTGCGATTTATATATGTACATAAGTACCATTATTGTAAAATTGTATAAAGTAACACTTAGCTTTATTTCCCTGGCGATTGAATCAAAGGCCGTTTCATATAATTTTCAACGACCATGAAGGTCTACAAACACTGCCGATTTATTTCATAACGTGATAGATTGCAATAAGTCAAGACTGATTTCCTCAAACTTTCATAGCGCTGCCTCCACCGCGTACTTATATAACTCGAAGAGTTACTGACTGATATTTTTACCCGGTCCACCAACTGTACTGTTTTATTATTAGTAATGATTTGATTTTACGTATCAAAGAAAAATACCGTACTTGCCTAACCTGTTGCTCTTTAGTGGCGAGAAGCCTTCCAAAGACTTTACCACATACAGTATTGTGGAAAATTCGAATTTGTTTTTAATCTTTCAATCGGTATTTTGCCTTCAATGAACAATCGCCATGTCAACTTATGTGATATGCTAATTCATATTTCTAGAATACGTTAGTTATTTTGCTAGCTCGTTTCCGACAGTAGGTTGCGATTCTCGGAACATCTGTAATAATGACCTCGTGAACAACTAGCTGATGAAGCAAATTAATTTTGCTGGAACTGCTGTATTTAAATGTCTGATTGTACATATGCTCTAGTCGAATGAATGCGTAGGGGGAGGCTCTCGGATGGGAGTTGTGAGTTGGTTTAAAACATAAGCTACCTCGGCCAGCTTTCAGTTTTGGCAGCTGGACTTGGTAATCCTATGTGATATTCTAATTCCTATTCCTGTACTTTTAGTACAAAGTGAGACTTTCAGCAGATGTATTGCTCTGTATATTTTTAATTTGTGGAAATTGGCGTTTTCGTTGAAAAAATGTTTAAAAAGTTTTACTGTTGACAAAATTATGTCTTTTGCCTATTTCTGTGATGGTGTGTTAAAGCACCTGAGGCCATTTGAGAGTGCTATGAATGTGAATCGCACGAAGCGTCTCACAGTTGTTTAAATTATGTTCATAATCATGTTGTGTAAATAAGTATTTTTATAGAGAATTTGTATGAATGTGAATTGCTAGAAGGTGGCGTTACTAAATGTCGTGGGACTTGTCCTAAAGCTGTTACCTTCTTTCCCCACCGTAGTATGACAAGCTAATTTCTGTATTACCGTCCTCCGTTTTCTTTTTATAGCGATTATATCTTGTTGAATGAAATAGCTTTCGTAAATATTGTCTCGGCCAATTTTAACAAAAGCTTTTAAAGAATATTCTTGTCCCTGTATCTTGTGGCCGGTTATAAATTTATTTTCCGTTGGATGTTCTTATTGTGTGATTTTAAGTAAATGACTTAGAAGTGAGGAGGAAATTATTATCTTTTACATAAAAATGCTCTTCGATGTGACTAGAAATTTTAGGAACGAAGGCGAACTTCTCTTTTTATTATCGATATCTTAACTTTCTCTCTTCCATTCGCTGAGTGTGAAAACTAATCACTATACATAATAAAGATACGTTTCCTCAAACAAAAAACAAATGGTGTTTCGTTTCAAGTCATTAGCCGCCCGTCCCTGAAAATCGATATAAAAACACCCCACGGCGCGAGGGCGGAAGGACACGAAGCGGACCTCTGGAGATTAGTCTGTCGCCCTTTAAGGGTCATTAACCCTATGATCGGGAGGGTAGGGCGCATTGCCACCCCTAGGGCCATGGCGGTAAAATAATGGCGGGGACAGTAAAGCTCGGCGCAGCGCCATAGTCGAGCACGCGGGGAAAGTACTGCGGTAAAATAAAGCGAAAATAGTGAAAATGGTGATGTATTACTGGGAGCGCTCGACAGGGTGTGACGACAAGCTAGCCCAATGAGCTGCAGCACCAATCAATATGAAATGGCGATGATAAATCATGAACACCACAGCCATTACGCGTGACAGCGGTAATAGCATGTAATGGCCACACTCAGACTTTCGTTGTTTTTTTTTTCGTGTGTGTGATAGTCTGGGCTTGATATGTTTCGTCGCACTTAGCAGGTGACCAGCCCAGGTTGGCAACCAATCTAAATCCTAAGCAGTGCTGGTGCGGTAAAATCACACGGAAATTTCCCTCATTTTTTGTAAAAGGCTTCCTCAAAATCTGAGGAGTTTTCCTCAATAAACTAAGTGGGTTCCTCAAAGTAGTTCCTCAAAGTCAGACAGACACTGTTTCTCCCGTGCAGCTGTTCGCACCAGAACAAACTCTGCCGGTGCGGATAACACCCCGGGAGCTGTTCGCCCTAGCGCTGGTGTATAAAATAGTATCCTGGGCGTTATGTACGCCCGGTCAAACTGTGCTGCTGCAGATAAAGCAGGACGCAACGTTCGTAGCGTACCCCCCTCCCCCTCTTCTAGTAGGCGCGAATTTTTGTCATGCACTATTAAACTGGTGACACCGTTGCAGTGCCCAGAAAAACAAAGCAGAAAATAAAGAAATCATGTACGCAGCCCTGGAATGTCTGAAAGCCGTCTTTGAACGATCCATTATCACGCGCCTCAAGGGGAAAGAAAGCAAGTTAAACGCCGGGGAAGATGCAGCAGGCGGAAAACACAGAGAGACCGTCGCGCCGCGCCTGCCGGCAGGTGGTGCGCCGAATGCAAATCTTATGCGTCCGAGAGCGGAGCGATGCGCCTTTGGAGACCGTTTGTCTCCCCCTCCCCTCCCCCTCTCACTCTCTTCCAGTATCTCTCTCTCTCGCGCGCGCGCTCGCTCGCTCCCCTTGCTCGCTCACTCTCATTGAGGGAGGGTATCTCTCCGGTGAGTAATGCCGAGTGATGCCGTGAGGATCCGCGACGCGACGGACAAAAGGGTACTCCAAATATCCGCGTGGTCCCTTCCTTTCTTCCTTTATTTCTTCTTTATTTCTTTCTTTTGTTTCTTTCTTTCTTTCTCCCATTCCCTCTCCCATTTCCTCTCTCTTTTTCTCTCCCTCTCTGCCTCCACTCACACTCACACACCTACGGTGTCTTACAGCTCCACGGCGCCCCGGTAAATCTCGTCCCGGTGCCATATGGTTAGGGTCCTGGCTGGTTATCTGAGCAGCCAGTCGTAAAAGTAAAATGCTCGATGCCATCAGACAAAACACACACGCACTCACACACACACACACACGCACGCACGCCCATGTGCACAGCGCAGCGCAAGGATGCTTGTGCCAAGGGGGTGTAGTACTTACCAGTTGTGTGTTCGTGCATGCGTGTGTTTGTGCGCTATGGGTGCGAGTTCGTCGAGCCGGTATACGGTACGCGCTGCAAAGTGTGTGACATTCCAACACAGCGTACTACAAGGGAACAAGGTAAAAACGATGGCTGAGGTTTGAGGAAAAAGAGTAAACTTCCAAGAACTTCCATAATTTTAAGAGACCTCCACAGATTTCGACGAGGTCTCCTCATAAAAAAGTGGGAATTTTCCTAGGAGACATCCTCAAAATTTAACTTGTGACTTCCTCAAGTTGAGTAAGTTCCTCAAATTGAGTGAGTTTCTCAGATTTTTCCCTTTTTTTCTCGAAACAAAAATCAGACATTACTTTACTCGTGAACTTTTCCTATGGCCCGTAGAAGTACTAAATATAAGGGAGGAATGGAAAGGGAAGATGAATTTGCTGGGCTTAGGCAAAGTGCCGCTTGCCGTAAAGAGAAGAAAAAGGGCATGTAGCGCAAACCGTTGTGCCGTTTTTATCTTGAAAGCGTCGAGAGGCATTCCAAACGCCGAGACTGGCTGTTGTTACCCTTCCCTTCTCGTTTGTGTTTTGTATTTGGCCTGTCTGATTTTTTTTTCACTACGGAGGAAGCTACCGAAAATTCTGCGCAGATAGGCTCCAGCGGCTGCGTGAATAACCGATGGGTCGCGGTCATTGGACCGGGGGGGGGGGGGGGTGAGAGGCTTGGGGCCTAGCGTGGGGTGGGGTCGGGGCGAGCCTGGTGGTGGCAATGACACCGTAGCTCGGGGTGGGGTGGGTAGGTGCGCTGACCACAGGGGGCGGTGCGTTGTGTGTACCTTTTCAGTAAAGTTATTGTGACCTGTTGGTATAGTTTGAGAGTTTTAAATCTGTTGCGGTTATCCCGCTGATCAGCTTGCAAAGGAAATATTTGCAATGCGCACGTTTTTTTTTTTTCCATTAAATAATGGTAATGGTAATGCGCTGCGAAGCATAAGCAATATGCAGCATGGGCTTTAGTTTTACCAGTCACTTCTCTCTTCTTTGTGACGTCCTACAACAGGTTAGTAGCCGGTATATGCGTGTGTGTGTGTGTGTGTGTCTCGCGATGTGAGACCCCTCCCCACTCCCCTCCTCCTCTGCCTCCTGTCATATGGACCTCGCACAGCGCATCGTTCTGTCCTTGTTATTAGTGTGAGGCGTAGGCTACGTCTGGTCTATAAGCCCACCCATGCGGCAGCCCGGCCCCGCCGCGCCCCTCACTCCCTGTGCATCTCTGAGTGTCGCGAGGGAGCGGCTCGCATCGCGTGCATCCGATTGCAATACGAAGGCAAGTCTTAGCAATGCAATTATCATTTTATCGGACATGTCTCCTCTCCAGGATACACTTTTTGCGCTCTCTCTCTCTCTCTCTCTCTCTCTCTCTCTCTCTCTCTCTCTCTCTTTCTCTCTCTCTCTCTCTCTCTCTCTCTCTCTCTCCTCTCTTCCTCTCTCCCTCTCTCTCTCTCCTCTTTCTCTCTCTCACCCACCCTCAAACCCGTTAAATGCTTGGTCCAGACACTCCTACGCTGGGTTCTCTTTTAATGTCACAAACATGTCTCGCTTTTAAATGCAGCAGTAAAGCCCCACACAAGACGGGTCTCTTTATCGTATCAAATGGTCAGCTCGAGCAGACTAACTCCTTCAACAAGAAAAAAGGAAGGAAATGTCTACAGACGACAGCAAAAGCTGACAAATTCCTAAGTTTTCAAAGAGTGGCAAACAGTTTTAATAACGTAACAAAAAAAAAAAAGAAAAAAATACCCTCCCGTGTTTCCGCTCTTGGCACACTTAATTACTGTAGAGTCATTAATACCAGAGCCTGAGGTTTTGGTTTCGCTGCCACCATTCCTATACGTGTGTGGTCTCGCGCCAGGACGCCCCGCCCAGGACCTCCCTAACACAGCCTATGATGTGCGTACTGCATGGTGTTGACCTTTTGACTCTAGGCGTGGCAGAAAACACTTTCTTCCTTTAGAAAAATAATCTGAAAAGCGTGAAAAAAAAGCAACAACCGGTTAGTACAAGCTGGAGTACCTGCTGACTCTATCGTCCCATCGTTTTGCCTAATGCCCCCCGCGCCGCGCCCCGTTGAGCCAGGCTCCAGATCCAGCAGGCAGCCTCCAGCGGCGGCGGCCCGTGCCGTGCCGGCCTGGGCTGGGGCCCGTACCGCCCCGCCGCTGGAGGCTCCAGGCGATGGCGAAGTGATAAGCCGGACGGCACTCTTTACGTAATGTGATTAGCGGCCGGGTCAGCGCGGGGTCAGCCTGGAGAAAGTACCGCGCGCGCGCGCGTGTGTGTGTGTGTGCGTGTGCGTGCTCTCGCACGTGCTGTACGCGCTGGAGTTACACCCAGAGAAGCGTGTACTATAATTTCTCCAGTACATTTTGGCGCTCAATCCGAGCCCATTTTAGGCTGGAATCAAGAAAATTCGTTTCATATAAGCTCAAAGGGGAACGATTCGAAAACAAATTGGGGTTCAACTGAAGTGTCGGCCCAGGGTCTAGCGCTCCTTCGTCCCAATCGGGCTCTTGCCGGGCGCGCGGCGCGGGCGCCTGGTGGGTAGGCAGCGCCGGCTGGCAGGCGTGTCGCGCGGGGTGGCCTACCCTCGCGTGGTCAGGCGCTATCGGGTGAGTTGTCAGCCGTGCTTGACGCACTTCATCTGTGTGTCACTCGACACGCTGTGACGTCACGGTCGCTCGGCTGCAGGCGACACCCGGCCCGGCCCGACCCTGCCCGGCACGCGAGCCGGTCCGGTTCTCGTGGACACGCCATGCAGCGCCAGGGTCCTGGGGACCACCTTGGCCTGCTTCAGGGCGACTTTTCCAGACCGCAGGCGGCTGCGCTGCACTGCGCACTGCTGGCGCCTGCCTGCTGGCTCCAGGGTGCGGTGACACGGCCTCGCGCAACAGGTCGAGTGCACGCCGCGCCTGCACGCCGCGCTGCCCGTGGGAGAGTTTGGCAACGGCCTCGCCCTGTGCTTCAAGTCTGTTCTTGAGTAAAGAATAGAACAGACAAGAACGCATTGCAGAGTAAACAGGTTCTTGATTCATAAGAACACTATTGACCCTATAGCCCATACAATAAAAGAAAACATCATTTTAGGCATTTAGGTGCGTGTTGAACCGCACCCTCGCGATACAGGCTTCGCTGGCTTATCCGCGAGCGTGCGTGCGTGGGTTCGAGTCCCGGCGGAGGCGTCGACGCCGCCGCGAGAGAGCGCGGCTCTTAAAATTCTTGGGTAAGTATGCATGCATGACCGCGTCTTCTGAAATGCGCGCGCCAGCCCGCTCATGATTGTCTTTATTGTTTTCTTCTTTCATTGTTTTCGTCGGGTAATTCTCTTACTCTCTCTCCCTGCCTCTCCCTGCCTCTCTCTCTCCCTCTCCCCCTCCCTCCCTCTCTCCCTCTCCCTCTCCCTCTCCCTCTCCCTCTCTCTCCCTCCCTCTCCATTGTCAGTCCGCCCCCGCTTGGCCGCTCGCTGCGGCATTCCTTTGACCGTTTGACGACGCCAAGGTGACGCTGCATGGCTCCCATTTGTCACTGGCCTCCCCTCACTTCCTCGCCGCCACCGTGGACGTGGACGCCATCCTCGTCGTTCGGATGTCGTTTAGCCGTCCCTGGGACTTAGGCCCTTTGGTTCTTGCGGTGCCCGCGCCCGCTCGCGCCCCTCCCAGCCGTTTCCAATCAGCAGGCCCCCCGCCGGCGCGGCTCTATCGCGCGGCTCTTACGCCATTTTGACGCCGTAGACTGAGCGTAGGGCGTGCGTAAAGTAAAGTTAATGAGGTACACAGTAATCGACAGTAATAAAGTATTGCCAGGTGGCCAGCGCGGCCGTTGCACGGTAAAAAGAACGTCTTGGTTTTCAAGCAGACCATAATTTTTCAAAATTATAAATTGCCACTGAAAGTCATATTTTGTAAGCATGTGTCATGCGACGTGCGTTCGTACAAAAATGCCAAAAATTTCCGCAAAACGCTGAACTTTTTTTCACATTTCCCTTGGAGGTGTCTGACCGTAGGTCAACCTGGGCGGGGCGTGACTCGCGGGGGGGCAGCTTGCATTCTGTCACCCGGCTATGGGCCGGCAGCCATGCCTTACCTTCCTCCCACGCCTCCGCCCCGCCCCGCCCCGCCCCGCCCCGCCCCGCCACGACGGGCGCGGCGCCACACCCTGCCACCCCGGCTGCCTGATGAAGGTGGCTATAATAACAGTAATTTCAATGCAAACAAGGCACTGTTTATTGCTGTCAGCGAGGCCTGCGTGGCGGGGGGTGGCGGGCCGTGGCAGCGGCGGGGTGCAGTGGGGGCGAGGGCGGCGGTTTAGGCGGGGCGGGGCGGGGCGGGGCGGGGCGGGGGCGCGCACCAGTTGAGCTGAGGGTCGCAGATCATGCGTCGGCCGCGTTGGTCCATAAAGGAGCGTGTGCTACCGGTCCAACTTGTACCGACCGGGTGGTGTGGCGGGGCGCGGCGGGGCGTGGCGGGGCGCGGCGGGGCGGGGCACCAATCACCTTAGATATGACTACCGGCACACATACGCGTACCTACACTCTCCTGCGAACTAGGCCGGGGCTCACACACTCGAGCGCCTGCCCCGCGCACCCGCGCACACGCACACCCACACACGCGGCGTCTCTCTCTCTCTCTCTCTCTCTCTCTCTCTCTCTCTCTCTCTCTCTCTCTCTCTCTCTCTCTCTCTCTCTCTCTCTCTCTCCCTCCCTCCCTCCCTCTTACACACACTCACACCCATACAATGACCCAACTAACGCAGCTGTGCTGTGCGTGCGGCCTGGTGAACTCTCCTGCTGGACTCACATTTTTTTTCCGATTCCGCTTCACACTGTACTCTGCAAACACAATTCATAGGGCTGCTACTTTGCCTTCCTGTAATTCTGTTTCAACAGTGTGGAGCCAGGGAAAAAATGCATACACGCATACACATTATAAAAATAGAATATTTCTGGCAGTTTCCTCACGTGAAAGAACCAACATGAAGGTACCAAAGAGCTGTGCCGGCCCCCGCCGCCCCGCCGAGGTGGTTGCCCATGTGTTTTTGTCGCTGATACAGATCGAAGAGAAGGCCTCATTTGTCCGGGGGAATTTGATAATCTTCCTTTAGCCACCGCCCCTCGCCTTGTGTCCCCCATGCCGCCGTTTCGATTTGTCTCCCTCTCTTTCAGCGCGGCGCCCTATTTTTAAGCCCCGGCTGTCCTCAAGGACCTCCACGCCCATCTCCAGCCCCCGCATCTCGCGCAGCCCCATCCGATACTACCGTAACCACATTTTTTGATGGAAACGTAATCCTATCGGGGATCGTCGAGTTCTCTCTCTCTCTCTCTCTCTCTCTCTCTCTCTCTCTCTCTCTCTCTCTCTCTCTCTCTCTCTCTCTCTCCTCTGAGACTACGCCCCTCCCACCTTGATCGTGGTGTGTGCAGCATGTAGGCCACGACAATAAGCCGATTGTCGCCATTCTGGGCGGACCTCCACCTCCCTTCCCTTCCCCCTGTCTTCTCCATTCTATTCTCCAGCCGGCCCGCCCCGCCGGCGGCTCGTTCCAGTAGCGAGGCCCGGAGCCATTCTCGGGTCCTCCCGGACACCTCCCTGGAGATTGAAAACAATTTTCGACAGCGCATGGTCTCGGAGCGACCTATATAAGTAGCAGTCTGAAGGTTCAGAAAATATATTGAATAGTAGCCAGGCAAGCCCTCGGCTTGAATGCTGAGCTTAATCGCGCCTTAAGAACAAAACATTTGTAATATCGGCCTTTTATAAATTACGTACGTGCTCTGCTAGTGAAAGGGTGGCGTGAAAACATGGAAAATTTTTGCGACAGTAAACCTCCCGAAGGAGGTTGCGGTTCCCGCCAGGCACAGGGCTTTTACCCCCCGTGGCAGCCAGCTACTTCGGTGTTCTTATGGGAACCGGTGCTTTTCTGACTGCGATCCTGTCGCGCAATTCGACAGATTTGATCCCCGTACTGCCAGATTTAGTCGTACGGTGGTTAACCGAACTGCCCTGTCCCCAGAGCATGGAAAAGCTGTTTTTGGAGCCAGATTCTAGGACTTATGACCCCACGACCGACCACCAGTCGTGGGCATGGGACGGAACTTCCTGGCAACCCGCTGTCGCTACCAGTGAAGAACCTACCTGGGTTTGAACCAGGCCCCATGTGCCGAGTCTCACAGACACCCCACGGCTTTCGTGGCACTAAGACCACTAGACCGTCGGCGATTCCACGAGGGAGCTCGGTTGAAATGGGGGGTTTGAATTCCTCTCCAAGTTGTCCTCAGAAAAATTAAATTTTTATGCAAGATTCGAACCAGCGTCCTGCGACTCTCCGCGCGGACACTCTGCCGGCACGGCTACGTCGCCACGGTACCAGACGCCGGACCACTAGGAGGCATGCTGCGCGAGAAGCCACAGTCACCGAAGAAACGAACCCGGTGTCATCAGTACGCCTGCTCTCCGTGCGCTGCCAGGCCGGCCGCGTAGCGTCATTGGTATCGACACTGCTCATGCCACCAGGTGGGCAGTAGTTCAAATACCGCGTATTTATTTTAATTTTTTTTTTTTTGACACGCTGTGTCAAGTTATGCCTTTGTTTTTCCGCATATTTCATATTTGATCCGCTTTTATTATTTTTTTTTTTAAATTTTCGCTTTGCAACATTGCGCGTGGTTCAGGAATGTCCCCCGCGCCGCCGCGGGTCCGATCTCCAGAGCTCCGCGGGGGGCTTCTCCAGCGGCGCGGCCGCGACGGGCTCCAGCTCCAGCTCCAGCTCCCGCGGGGAGCTTGAGCAGTCTGCGGAGCGCAGAGCCCCGTCCCGTCCCGTCGATGAGAGATTGCCTCGCGCCGCGTTTGCACGGCTAAGAAGGCTAAGCAGCCCGGCCCGGCCCGGCCCGGCCCTACCCGCGCTCCCGTTTGGCACTACTGCAGTATAGGGGTCATTACCCACGCCCGCCGCTCCGCACACTTGGCATGAGAAAGAGCCTACCGCGTTTACACGATTAGTCGCTGCCCCCCGAGTTTTCTATATGGGCCTCTAGAAGGCGCCATATGAAAATCCGGGAAAATATGCGGCTTATTTTCACTTTGATAGAAAAGTGGCGACAGTCCCACTGTTTAGACGGTGGTATGTACAGAGTAAATATAAGACTCTCACAACGGGAAATAACCGCGTTATAGAGCGATTGTTTTAATTTTTTTTTTCTGGTGGGTTGGCGCATGTCACGACTGTCAGGTGAACGGGGCCTAGTGGGGCGCCAGTAGTGGGGCTGTGATTGAATTTTGCGCGCGTCGGTCCGGCGGTCCTGGAGGTACACTCCGCTGTGCAAAGTCATGCCGGCCCCGGCCCTGGCTTAGGCCTGCCGCGCTCTGCCCCGCACCTCGGAGGATGACGCCACGGAAGGAAGCGCGGCTTTGTGCTGCTGCCGTACTTACAGGCCAGGCGTGTGAACGCGCCGGCCGGGCCAGGCCGCCAAGGGACCACAAATCCGTTTCTCGATTCAATTATTTTCACCTCTTCGTTCTCCTTGTTTCATTACTTTTCTTTCACTTTTGACGACGATCTCTCCTCTACTGTTCAAATATCCTTGTCTCATAGTAACTAAGAGAAAAGTGTCGTATACTTTCTTCGCTCACTTTACAATTTCGCCACCCCCGTTCTCTCTCTCTCTCTCTCTCTCTCTCTCTCTCTCTCTCTCTCTCTCTCTCTCTCTCTCTCTCTCTCTCTCTCTCTCTCTCTCTCTCTCTCTCTCCCTCTTTGATGCGATCAGTGCCGCTCGCGCGCTGAGATGGGGGCAGGACCCCGGGAGAGGTTGAGGCATCAGCGGTGATGGTATCGGTACCGAAATACAAACAACGCCAGGAGAGAACCCGCCCAAATCCATGAGCTATGATCTGCCTGCCCTGCCGGCCGCGCCCTCTCCTCCACGCACGTCTTTTGTCTTTTTATGAGTCCGGCTAGTTTGGCGTGCGCGCGGCAGTTCGTTTTGGATTCCCAGGTCATCCGTAGGGCTCAACACAACCTCCCGGAGCGAGTTGCATGCAGGGCGCTGGGCCCGAGACAGCCTAAACGCATGCGACGCTTAATTTTATGTGGCGTTTAAGACAGTTCCTTATTGTGTCTATCTCTTCCTGGAGGAAAATGAAAAATTTAAAGTTGAAGTAAATGTATGATAGCACAATTAGTAAATAAAGCATGATGACTTTATTTCATCTTGCAAAAAATTAGTATTTAGGCAACGCACCCGCCCCGTGTCCAATTTCGGATCGCGTAGTAGCAGCTTCTCTATCGCTATCAGGTATTTGGCCCCCGGCGCGAGTGTGATACCAATCATCATCATAGTTCGTGTAATTAATGAGAAAACACTGGAATGCGAATCAAATTACTACTCGTCCCTGACAGCGGCCGAACCGACCCGTCTGACAAATGAAGCGAACCTCGCACCTCCGCCCTCTCGCCACGCCCGGCACCGCGCTGTACGCTAAAAGACGCGAGTGTTTTTATTTAAATCTCTTTTTTTTCTACTTTTGACTGTGTACGTATTACTCACTACCGGTAGGAGAGCTCCCTGCACCCTTTAAACGCGCGTGCACGGGTCTCATCACAGCCTCCCGGTGAAAAATATCCTACGAAAGCCTTCATTCGCGAGACACGGGATGTTTTTCATATTTAATGGCGAACGGGTATGGTCACTCCCTCCCTCCGTCTCTCTCTCTCTCTCTCTCTCTCTCTCTCTCTCTCTCTCTCTCTCTCTCTCTCTCTCTCTCTCTCTCTCTTACTCACTCTCTGCCCGCTCGCTCACTTTTTAAGCGCTCTGCCCGCGATGACGGATAAAATCACAGTCTTTCGCCTCTTTTGATTTACGGCACGACGAATCCGAATCTGTATCCGATCACAGCGCGGTGGGGCTGGGTCTTCCCCAGGTGCCCATATGCACCGGGTCACGCCACAGTGTGGCGGGTCTGCCTACCCGCTGCCCGTAAGGCGCCATGGCCCCTAGAGTAGGCAGGCCCGCCACACCGCGTTCAACTACCACGCTTTAGTTTTACCATTGCAGGCTGCGCTTAACGGCTAACCACTAGTTTCACGCATCTCCCTCCACTTTCTTGCTGCATGCGTTTTGCACTTTGCACGTCTCGGAGGCGCTGCGCGTTTGAAAGACGTCCCGACCGCGCAGCGCAGTCGTGTTTGGATTCCGAGGTGCTTCCCGTTTAATTGCATTGGCAACTCCATCGTGTATCGTCCTACAGGACAGCGGTTAAAAAGGGAAGCATGAGGCGGGGTTTGATTGCCATGGGTGAGGATCGCGCCGACGGCACCTCGTTTACCACGTCATGTGATGATTTTTCCTCTTTTCCTTTTTCTTTCCGAGTAAAAGAGGAGGGGGGGGAGTAGTCTCACCGGGAGGCGAGACGGGCGATGCGGGATGGCTCCCGCTCTACCTGTCACCGACGTTTTTCCTTGAAATGTTGTGTTTCCTGATTTCGATGCGTCATTATGATCGTTATAACATAACGTCCCGGCAAGGACGGCGCGATGAGCCCGCGATAAATACCGGACTGATTTACGGTTAATAATAATAATAATTCATCTATTCGAAACGGCTTTGCCATCTTAACTTGCGAAATTCGGGTCTCGCGATAGGGACGCTTCTACACGCGCACTCGAATGATCTAGATCGTTCGCAAAAATAGAACCAGTATCCATATTCTGTTACGATTAATTTTAAACTTGAGCTAGTTAGCGCTTTTATGTCTTTTCCAAAATTGACTTTTAAAAAAATTGTTTTCCTCGAACCGCGTTTTTTTCACATGCAGCCGCGGCTGATGCCTATCTCCATACAAAGATAAACACACCCGGTGGCTGCACGCAGCCAACCCGGCTCTATTTTATTTTTTTATTTTTTTTCTACCCAAGCCTTCCCATGTGCGTTCACGCACTTGACCCTCGCACACCGCGAGACGTGGCGGGGCGGGGCGGGGCGGGGCGGCCACAGCTCTAGCGGCGCGGGCCTAGCCCGCCCGGGCCGCACGCGCGCGCTCTATGACCTGTTTCTTTGCCCTCCATTGTGTCAGTGTCAGGGCGCAAGCGGCGTACGCCGTGGCGGGGCGGGGCGGGGCGGGGCGGGGCGGGGCGTGGTGCTACGGGGCGTGGCTCAACTGGACACAAAAATATGTACCGTAATTTGGCCGACGGGGTTTACCTAGCGGTCCCCCGCGAGCTAAAGGCCCCCCCGGCGAAACGTTTCGGACGGCCACAATGGATACGCCCGCCCCGGACCAACACTCTACCAACACTCCACTCGAGTCAGACGTCATGCAAGTGGGCCGGACAGGACTGCCTACCGGACAGCTTACTGGCCAGCAGCCTACTGTGGGAATGACAGGTCACCAAAAAGTAGTCAGCCGACAATCTTTTGCAGCGGAAAGTCTGGCGAGTCACGTGTCGCACACAACGACAAACTTAAGGTACCCCCACAATGAAATCTTCGGGAGGCGACGGCACGAAAATTTGGGCACCAGGAATTTAATTCCTGCTTCTCCCTGCGCTTGGGCTCTCCGGGTAGGCCGCCAGCTTCACACAAGTGCTTGGCGGGTTGGCCTATCCAGTGTGTCGCAGGCGCTTTCGTTAGCTCCGCCTCTGTAACATCCACTGTGGGGGCGCCATTATTAGGGACTTCTTGGACATTTGTCCATTGCGCGTGATGGATTTACTATGCAGAGAAATATGGAATGACAGAGAGATACTTTGGAGAGAGAGAGAGAGAGAGAGAGAGAGAGAGAGAGAGAGAGAGAGAGAGAGAGAGAGAGAGAGAGAGAGAGAGAGAGAGAGGTGGGGAGGGGGAGGAAGGGGCGTGCAGTTGCAACGCGTGGTTCTGCGGGGCTCCGGCCGATTCATCTTCTGTAATGAGGCGGACACGCCGGCCCCGCCCGGACCCGGCGCAACATGTTTCCGCGCCGGAGGAAATCTCATTTTCATACTACAAAGCAGATGCGCGGGAGGGGAGGGAGCGGGGTTATGGGCACTGCCATTACTCTCCCGCAGTTTGGGGCACACGGCGACACGGCCCCGGCGGGGGCCCCCGCTGGGGCGCGCAGGGCGCCCCCTCACGCCCCGCTGGGCTGAGCCGACGCCGGCCCGGCCGGGGCCCCGTCGTCTCCGTCTCGCCCGGGGCCCGTCTGACTGAAGCGTCGAGCGAATCAGACGGTGTGCGAGTGAGAGGGGGCGCTGCGCTGCCGGTGGCCGCGGGAGAGAGAGAGAGACAGCGAGAGGGTGCTGGCTGGTTGACCATTCGGCAATAGACTCTGTATGACTTGGCGCTTCTGCCGCCGCCAAGGCGGCGAACAACAAAACTGCGGCGTGAATAATTTAGGAAAATGGACATATTTCTACGTTCGTTGTGTTGTTACGCTCGTAGCCTAGATGAGCCCTATTCGGCCCATTCACGCATTCTTTCGAATATTTTTGAAAATATTTTTCTATACTGTTCGTTGATACACACTAAATGGCCATAGACTCTTAGAGTGTAAATCTTAAAATATTTAGAATAATAACGTGTTTTTATTTTAAAAAGACGTTTCTCCTCGCTGTGGTAATAGGGGGCGCGATGGTGACACAAAACGGTTTTGCTTAACTAAGAGCAGGAGAGCGAGGGAGTGGGAGAGCGAGATAGGAGAGAGGGGCGCAGGGGAAAATGATGACGCAGGAGCCCGGGTTCGAATACCCCGGGCTGGCCCGGCGTGAACGAGGTGTTAATTCTGTTGCTAACGTGCGCCGCACGCCGCCTTGCGCCGCTCTCGTTAGGCCCGCACTGCGCCACGCCACGCCACGCCACGCCGCCCAGCCCTCCAGCACCGAGCAGGCGACGTCTTACAGGTAGTTGTTGTAGTTGGCGCCGGCATGGCTTTCTCTCTCGTGTCATGCACAGTGCGGGCACGCTATCCATCCATCCATCCATCCATCCATCCATCCATCCATCCATCCATCCATCCATCCATCCATCCATCCATCCATCCATCCATCCACCCATCCACCCATCCACCCATCCACTCATCCACCCATCCACCCATCCACCCATCCACCCATCCACTCACCCATCCAACCATCCATCCATCCATCCATCCATCCATCCATCCATCCATCCATCCACCCATCCATCCATCCATCCACCCATCCACCCATCCATCCATCCATCCATCCATCCACCCATCCGAGTTAACGCTATAAAGTCCCAATCAAGCAGAATCATCCCCAGGCTCCCCTTTCTCCCCAATACTCGGCCGCGAGGTCGCGTCTGTAAATAGGAAAAAGACGAGTCCCAGTAGGAAAAAGGGGAGAGAGACAGAGCGGGCAGATGGGAAGCCCGGAAACCAGCCGCCCGGACCGAAAAGAAAAATAGCTTACCTCCGGAAAAAGGGGCCTGTGGCGGAGGGCGATCGGGGAGGGGAAGGGAGGAAGGGGAGGCGAGGGCGGAGAGGAGGCAGAGGCGGCTGCTGTTGGGTCCAATTCAATATCCCGAGCGCCGCGAACCGGGCAGCCGTCGAAATTGCGTCGCTTTGAAAACGGGGAGGGAAATGCCAGTGTGGCCTGCAGTTTAGCCGCTCAATCTTGTCGGGGCGGCGAGGCAGCTGCTTAGGGAGCCAGGGGGTACTGCTTTGAGATATTTCTAGAGGACAAGGTACATTTATTTCCCCGTGAAAATATAGCTGTTACTTCGCGTTCGCAAGGATTTGTTTTTTCTTTTCACAGTTTCTCCAGTCAAGCTTGTTCTCTGCGGGTAAAATTCTTGTCACGTTTGCACCACCAGAATTTAGGAAATGAAATGTTTTTAAATATCATAATAATTATTTTAATTACTCGGACTGGAAGTTATAACGGATCGCTGGCGGCCGCTGCGATATGCAAGTAGCAGCGTCTGGGTGAGGCGGCGCTGACAACCTGACGTATCAGCCGAGCGGGAGGGAGCGAGCGAGCGGGGCGTTACAGAGTGAGAGAAGCGCCGTCTGTTGCTCCGCACACACACCTCGGGAGAAGTGAGGCGGCAGCGCAGCGGCAGCTGCCGGCCCCGCGCGCATGTCGTGTGATTTTTCCGTTTTCGCGCATTTCATTAACGCCATGAGAGTCGTCATCGTTCAGTGTTTCGCATCAAGACGAGGAAGGCTGGCGATGATGAGAGAGAAGTTGGCAAAGGTGGTCGTTGGGGCGGGAGGAGGAGAGGCAAGTTCGATTTTATGGACAGTTTTCAGAGTCTGTACAGTGTTATTTGTGGGGAGAGAGAGAGAGAGAGAGAGAGAGAGAGAGAGAGAGAGAGAGAGAGAGAGAGAGAGAGAGAGAGAGAGAGAGAGAGAGAGAGAGAGAGAGAGAGAGCCCTGTTTCGTGCGTTCGGCCGGACGGCGCGGTGCTGTGAGTCCTGTGTACTTCTTCACCTTCTCTTTTTGTCCTGTTGTCATATTTTCGGCCGCGACAAAAACGCAATCATCTTGTTGGCATCGCGTCCACCTTTCCCCTCTCGCCGTGCGTGCCTAACGAAGCGAATGTCTCCATCGTCGCGCGCGGCGATGTGGCGGTAGTCTGCACGTCATACCTTTTCTTTCACGTACATGGAATTATAGTTTAGATTTGATTATCCTGATTGTTTTTTTAAAAATGCATGAATGCACCTTTTAAAGCTTTTTTTGAATCAATTGTGAAGTTTAAATCGATTTGTTTAAATTTCCATAAAGGGCTTAGTATGTGTGTGTGTGGGTGTGTGACGGTCACGCACCTACAAATGTGAGACGTTCTCACACTTGGGTTTGCCGTGGAGAAGCACCCGCCACGCCGGTCGGGAGCACACATCACACCGGCCCTACTCTACCCCGCCCCGCCCGCCCCGCCCGCCCCGCCCCGCGTAAGCGGTATAACATATCCGGTTAACTAATCTGGTGTCTGTTGAGCAATTTGTGCGAAAGGCGATGAGAGCAGTGGCCACACCCCGCCACGCCCCGCCACGCCCCGCCACGCCCCGCCCCGCCCGCTCTCTTGCGCGCTTTCGTCTAATGGAGTTTATTAGAATCCACTAACACCGCGCTCGAGTGGGGAATGGGCGTGTGTTTATGAACCCGGCCGCGGCAGGTACACTGTTCGGAGAAAAAACTTTACGGACCTATAGTGGGAAAAGGGCGTGGTGGTGGAACTGCTGCACGCGGAATACGGTATAATTGGCTGTCGCGTGGCTTAAATACAAAGCGAGAGAAAGAAAGCGCGCGTTACGCCGGCATCGCCACCGTGACCACATGGTGACCACAGGTGGGCGGAACCGCAGCCGCCACCGCGCGGCTCTATCGGAGGTGTTCACATGGCCCTAGGCCTCCCCTTCGCCACGCTACGCCCCGCCCGCGGGAAAGAGGGGGGGGGGGGGCGGCAAGGCGAAAGTCGAAAATTCCTGTTACGCATCGAACTGCGCGGCTGCGGCCTGACGACGCCTTAACGCCGCCCCCTCCGGACCTGAAGCCGTGGATTGATTAGGCCCGCCCCGCCCCGCCCCGCCCCGCCCCGCCCCGCCCCGCCCGCCCCGCCCCGCCCCGCCCCGCCCCGCCACCTCATCGCGCTGCAGCCGCCGGCGGTGCTGGCACAGCCTGACCATTTCACACTCAAAGCCTGCGCGTCGCCGAAAAGCGCATTGGGCAACGCCGCCGTTCGTTTGACTTATACGATGCGATAGCGGATTATTTCCTTTATTTTAAGCAAAACGAAAACTCCGTTTGGGCGGTGGCAAAACAGCATTAATTTCTTCTTCTTGATCGGGGTTTTTGTTTCTTTTTGCGCCGAAGATGCAAACAAACAGCTGGGCGGGCGGGTTTACGGCGGCGTTTCGGCAGTCTGTCTTTTCCACGTCATTAATTGTCAAACAGTTTTCATGCGCCAAAGGGAAGAGAACCTCGTATATAACCGTCTTCAAAGCCTTTTTTTTTTTTTTTGAGGGGGGGGGGGGATTTTATTTTTATAATTTTTTTTTGAAGGATTTTGCAAAGCAGAAGGGCGGTCTTAAAACTCAACTGAATTCTAGTCCTGTTTGCGCTTGGAGATGGCGAGGCAGTCGTAGTTGTTGTTCGTTCCCGCTGCTTGTCAAAAGCCGCCGCGCCCGTGTGAGAAATAGACGAATCGCTGGCGATGCCCATGGGAGACGCGGAAGAAGCAGAAGAACAGGCCACGATGTTCAGAGGGTGAAAGCGAGTGCAATGCAATGCAACATCAGTCAGCCGCCACCCAGGAAGCGTGGCCCCGCCCCGCCCGAGGACCGCACCCACTAAGGTACCCGCAACCAACTCTATGTATTTCTGTGTATTTTGAAATAATTCGCTGTATTTTTCGTGTATTTTGGAGTACGCGTTTTTTTCCTCATGTTGGCCGCCCTCTTGGGTACCTGCTAGAGCTAGAACACCCCTTCAGCACCTTTATCCCGACGCACAGAGAATAACATTTTTGAAAACTGTCGAAAATTTTACCATACTGTTAAGTTACCGCCTTTTCCTTTCCTTTGAATAGTACCGGATAGTTTACAGGTGTCGGATAGGCCCGCATAATAACACACTACAGATCCGGTGGGGTCGCAGGACGGCCGGCTCCCCACCTCCCCCTCGCCCGGGCTGGTCCCTGGTCCCGGCCTGTCCGCTGGAGTCACCTGGAGTATAGGTTTCAGTCGCTACGGCCGATATGGCCAGAGGAGGAGGGGAGGGGCCGTGACACGTGACGGCTTGATCACTCCAGCCAGCTTCTCCAGCCAGCAGCAGCGGACTTGCTGGAGAAGACACTCCAGCCCCCCCCCCCCCCCCCTTCTCTTTCCCTTCACCTTTACCTGGCCGCTGCCCCGCTCAGTTTCACGTGACTCCTGCTATGAGTCTTTTTTTTTCCCGTAGGCGTCGCCGTCGCCCGCGCATCCCCTCTGCTGTCTAGGAAATCCGAGAGCTCGTCTCTTGAACGGGGCACGGGGCATGGCGCCAGCGATCCCAGGGGAAGCTATATTTATACCTAACTTTATCTTTTCCATCATTCTGTGCAGGAATGTGCATACACTCTAGTAATAGGAAGTGCTCAACTGACACACACTTACAAATACTTAACACTTTTAAGGTTTAGCAAAAACCCCATGTATTTTATAGGAGATAAGAAAGTGCCCAACACTTCCGTTGGACAAATTCTGATGGTAAACATATCAGTCCAACAATACTTGTGCGTTCGACCTAAGCATAAAAAAAATGTTTTTGACCTTATTGTGAAATTTCACTCTTTCATAGTGATTTCCCCCCCATAGCGACATGATTTAGCTCTCTATCCGTCGTTGAGCCCGCACTAATCCCTTCCCGAATGGCGCCCGGGTACGCCCTTGCCTGCTCGCGTCCCCGCACCGCCGCAGTAATTCGCTCACTAAAAGGCGCTCGGACAGCGTTTATGAATGAGCCAAACTACCGAAATTGTGTCTCATTACAACTCGAGCACGCACCGTAACGGACGGCTGTAAATTTTTATCACGGTTTTTTTCCCCCTCTCGACTGTTACACGCCACGGTCCCGTACGGGTGCGCCGCGACTAGCGTCCCTAGGCCCCCTCTCCTTTCTTTTCCATTCTCCCTTCCTCTCTCCTTTACTCTCTCATCTCTCTCTCTCTCTCTCTCTCTCTCTCTCTCTCTCTCTCTCTCTCTCTCTCTCTCTCTGCTGTTCGCGGGTCGATGAAGGATCAACCGGACGTAGGTCACAAGCGCTACAGATCACAACCGCTACAGGTCACAAGCGCTACAGCTCGCTAACGCTACGGGTCGCAAGCGCTACGAGTCATAAGCGCTACAGCTCGGTAGCGCTACGGGTCACAAGCGCTACAGCGAGAATCCGCGCGTTAGGCGGAGCCGAGCCGAGCCGAGCCGAGCCGAGCTAAACCTTGAAAAATTACGCACGTGGCGTGAAAACATGGAAAATTTTTGCGACAGTAAACCTCCGAGGGAGGTTGTGGTTCCCGCCAGGCACAGGGCTTTTACCCCGTGGCAGCCAGCTACTTCGGTGTTCTTATGGGAACCGGTGCTTTTCGATCGCGATCCTGTCGCGCAATTCGACAGATTTGATCCCCGTACTGCCAGATTTAGTCGTACGGTGGTTAACCGAACTGCCCTGTCCCCAGAGCATGGAATAGTTATTTTGGAGCCAGATTCTAGGACTTGCGACCCCACGACCGACCACCAGTCGTGGGCATGGGACGGAACTTCCTGGCAACCCGCTGTCGCTACCAGTGAAGAACCTACCTGGGTTTGAACCAGGCCCCATGTGCCGAGTCTCACAGACACCCCACGGCTTTCGCGGCACCACTAGACCACTAGACCGTCGGCTATTCCACGAGGGAGCTCGGTTGAAATGGGGGGCTTGAATTCCACTCTCCAGATTATTGTCCTCAGAAAAATTAAATGTTTTGGTAAGATTCGAACCCTCGTCCTGCGACTCTTCGCGCGGACACTATGCCGGCACGGCTACGACGCCACGGTACCAGATGCCGGACCACTAGGAGTCATGCTGCGCGAGAAGCCACAGTCACCGAAGAAACGAACCCGGTGTCATGAGTGCGCCTGGTCTCTATGAGCTGGTAGGCCGGCCGCGTAGCGTCATTGGTATCGTCGCTGCTCATAGCACTGGGCGGGAAGTGGTTCACAAACCGCGTAAGTTTTTTTCTTTTTATTATTTTTTTTTTGTTCGGACCAAGTGCTCTTTCCAGCTATACCGTCCTTGTGACTTGGGCAACTGCAAAAAAGGCACTGAAAAGAGCACTTGGTCGAAACAAAAAAAAAAAAAAAAAAAAAAAATAACAAGAAAAAAAAATTACGTGATTTTTGAACCACTGCCCACCTAGTGCTACAAGCAGCGTCGATACCAATGACGCTACGCGGCCGGCCTACCAGCTCACAGAGAGCAGGCGCACTCATGACACCGGGTTCGTTTCTTCGGTGACTGTGGCTTCTCGCGCAGCATGACTCCTAGTGGTCCGGCGTCTGGTACCGTGGCGTCGTGGCCGTGCCGGCATAGTGTCCGCGCGAAGAGTCGCAGGACGAGGGTTCGAATCTTACCAAAACATTTAATTTTTCTGAGGACAATAATCTGGAGAGTGGAATTCAAGCCCCCCATTTCAACCGAGCTCCCTCGTGGAATAGCCGACGGTCTAGTGGTCTAGTGGTGCCGCGAAAGCCGTGGGTGTCTGTGAGACTCGGCACATGGGGCCTGGTTCAAACCCAGGTAGGTTCTTCACTGGTAGCGACAGCGGGTTGCCAGGAAGTTCCGTCCCATGCCCACGACTGGTGGTCGGTCGGGTCATAAGTCCTAGAATCTGGCTCCAAAATAGCTATTCCATGCTCTGGGGACAGGGCAGTTCGGTTAACCACCGTACGACTAAATCTGGCAGTACGGGGATCAAATCTGTCGAATTGCGCGACAGGATCGCAGTCAGAAAAGCACCGGTTCCCATAAGAACACCGAAGTAGCTGGCTGCCACGGGGGTAAAGCCCTGTGCCTGGCGGGAACCGCAACCTCCTCGGGAGGTTTACTGTCGCAAAAATTTTCCATGTTTTCACGCCACGTGCGTAATTTTTCAAGGTTTAGCTCGGCTTGGCTCGGCTCCGCCTAACGCGCGGATTCTCGCTGTAGCGCTTGTGACCCGTAGCGCTACCGAGCTGTAGCGCTTCCTTATTACACGCGGTTACATACAGGGTATGTCTACGCTCACCTGCGTACGCACACTAGCACGCACACACAAGCACGCTCTCACACACACACACAACCACAAGAGACTGACCAGCCCCATCTCTGCCTAACTACCGGTCTTGCCGGCCAGAAGACTGACCAATACGCACACACACACTCACACGAGGACTGAATCTCCATAGAGAGTTGACTGAGCAGGGCACCGGACTTCCCCCGCCCCGCCCCGCCCCGCCCCGCACTCCCCTTACACCGCGATTACCTAGTTCGCGCGGCTAATGGTCGTACGTCCAATTATGCAATGTAGGGCTCTTGTGATTCTCACGCCTGGGCCGCCCCGCTCCGCGCCGGCCTGCCTAGCCAGGCATCGGCCCCCCCTGCGCTGCGGGGCCGGGCCTAATAATACACGGAGTTCTCCTGAATACTTCAAATTAAGTGCCCATACCATACGCTTTTCGTTTTCCTCTTCCAAGCCAAATTTTTAAGTCATAAAAAAAAGTCTTGCGGAGAAATTTTATTTAACAAATAAAAATTTTAATGTGTTAAGCATGCACTACTCCTATTTCATAAGGTGAAACACTTTTTTTTTCTGCCGGGCACAATCCATTTTATTTCATGCTCTCGATTCTGAATATTTGAAGGTATACATTGAAGGTATACAGTAAAGAATGCATACTTGTACACCCTTGGTATTCCAGAGCATATGAATTGATTCTGCATCAGTTTGGTGTGGCAGAGGTCTACAGAGCCTCGCCTTGGGTTCGAGTCAGACCGGCGGCCAAACCATTGGCGTGGCCGTGGCCCGGACCCCAGGTGGTGGCCGCGGCCGGGCCCAGACTCACAGCCGTTATTCGCAGAATGATGCAGTCGTGCCCCTAACGCCGCTGTCGCCTGTTTGCACCGCACGGGTATGGCCTTCGCCATACATGTGCGCCACAAATGGGCTGCCGGCGCCGCGCGGCGCCCCAGCTCGTCACGAACGAGCCCTGCAGCCCTGTGGCCCTGTAGCCCTGTAGTCCTGTTGCCCTGCAGCCCCTCCGAGACCTGCAGCCCTTCAGGGTCAATGGTATCGGAGGAAATTCTGCCCAGAAAAAAAATATTGAGAGAGAAAGTTTTTCTTTTTTCTGTTTGCGCGACTATATTTCCGTGTGACCGCAGGCAGGCAGGCAGGATTCTCTCTCTGCTCTGCTCATCTCTTGTGCCCAACCCTCGTTCCCGTCCAGGACACTGTGGTTTCGTCTTTTCCGGCCGCAACCCGAGAACCTCTCTGACGGGGCGTGGCGGTGCGTGGTGGTTGGGCTTGTCAACCTCCGTAACGCAGTGTGCCAAGGCGGCTTTCAGTTTTAGAGTAAATTCGATTTACGAAACTTAAGAAAACCCACTTAAGAAAAAATTGTACTTTGTCAAAACGGAGTGGGCTATTATATACTAGCCTCCTTCGCGAATCTTCTGGCAACAGCGTCCTTGTACAGAGAGAGGGAATACAAACTATGGTCCGAAATGGCTCCGGTCGCTTTACTCTTTCCAGTAACGTTCCCAATCGTATGTCTTCCCGCGGACTCGTGCGGACCGTGAGAAGAGGCATGTCACCGCGCAGACAAGTGCTTTGTGAACTACCTGCGCGACTTTCGAAATATGTTTCATCGGCCTCTGGCGTGGCAGCGCAGAATGGTGTTGGCTACTGGCGCGTCACTGCTACCGAATCGGGCCGTGCGTACGCCGCTCCTCGATATGAGAGACGTCATCTCTCTCTCTCTCTCTCTCTCTCTCTCTCTCTCTCTCTCTCTCTCTCTCTCTCTCTCTCTCTCTCTCTCTCTCTCTCTCTCTCTCTCTCTCTGTGGGAACACGGCCATGTGGTGGTTATTTACAGGGCTGGCCTGAGTGAGTGTCCGCCCCGCCCCGCCCCGCCCCGCCCCGGCTGGGCCTTACGGCTACTCCGGGGACAAACGGGGGCTACGCTCGGACCGCAACGGGGCAGGGCACTACTCCGGGCCTACGTGACGGAATGGACACACGTGCTCTCTCTCTCTCTCTCTCTCTCTCTCTCTCTCTCTCTCTCTCTCTCTCTCTCTCTCTCTCTCCGCCTTGTAAATCACGCAAGACACGCGTAACGCTTGTGTTTTTCTCCTATTGGCAGCTCTGCTGAACGAGCCGGTGCGTAGGCTCTCTATGTGAAAGAAGTAGAGGAGGTGGAGAGAGGAGTGAAATGTACGCTGCAGCCTAATATGTGAGCGTGTGCAACATAACAAACGCACGTCAGCCCGCACCCCGCTGGCCGGCCGGAGTCAGTGTTGCCAGAGAAGTAGGCAAAAAACAAAAAACAAAAAAAAGCGAAATGTAATTTCATGTGTGGAGAATTTGCCTAGTAGACAGGCGGAGATACCCGTCTGCCTGCCTCACTCAGGTGATATCGTCGGATTTTTTTGCCTACTTTTCCGGCCACACTGCTCGGCGTGGGGTGGGTCACGAGTTATCGGACGCCTGTCACGTAGGCTGTACCGCGGAACGCGGCTGTTCGGCGGGGTTGCCTACTTCGACTTCTGCAGGCGGGAACCCCTGTGCATAGGCCGTACCGCAAATCGCGGGCGTCCGACGGGGCTGCCTACCTCGACTTTTGCAGGGGCGTTCTCTTGCGGTCGGAGAGAGATAGAGAGAGAGAGGGAGGGGGGCGAGGGAGAGAGAGAGAGGGAGATGATGTAAAATGCAGATCCCTTGTCGACCGGAACACGCGCGGCGGCCGAGATTAAAGCTCCACCCCGCCCCGCCCCGCCCCGCCCCGCCCCGCCCCGCCCTGCCGGACTTAAAGAGGTCCCATGAGGCTACCATGCGGGTACGGGGCGGGTACCGGGTGCCGCACGCATGGTATCATGACGTGGCGCGGTCGCATCTCCGCCATGAATAAAACATCCCGGACAAAGTGAGCTGACATTCGATGCGGGCAGATAACGCTCTCATAACTAGAGGAACAATGCAGGCCGGGCCCTCCTCCCCGCAATTAGAGTCCGGCCGGTGTATTTGTACGCGCGCCTCGCAGCTTCCGGGTCGCCACCTCCAACCTCCCGCGCAACACTCGGCTTTGAAACGATAAATTCTGACGGTCAGTACATAGTCTATTTCCCGATGTGCGTGCCTGTTTTTTGGCGTTTGCGCTTGTCGCATTTATTCGCGTAATTTTTATAACAGACTGGAAAAACAGAGAACAGAGGTGATATGTAGCACCCCTTAGGGGCGCTAGTGCAGTACACTGTAAAAAAAATACCGTCAATATGAACCGTACAACCGTATTGTACTCGAAATTAACGGGTAAACATTGTCCATTCGATACCTTTTACCTTCAAAACACCCACATTATGACATGGAACGTACTCTCGATATTGGGATGTCTCTTCCAGTATCATCTGCTCCCAATTCCGATCCTGGTTGAGAATTTTTTCTTGATCGTTCATAAACCATGTAGTACGCGGCGTGAGGTTCACCGTCCGTCGTCGCCGCCATCGTGACGCCCCCGCCCAGCCCCCGCCCCGCCCCACCCCACCCCATCCCGCCCCGCCCCGCCCCGCCCAGCCCCGCCCCGCCCGCCGTCACTCGGCTCAGGCTTTGGCCCGACAGCGTCGTATTCAGAGCGACGCTGTCCGACGGCGTCGTGAACGTCAGGTTCGCCGTCAATTTGTGGGACAATCTGCTCCGCGCGCGGCCCGTCCCGTCCCGCTCCGCTCGCGCCGTGCCCGTGCAGGCCGCGCCCCCCCCCCCTGCCCCTTGCTGCCCCCCCCCCCCCCCCCCCCGGGCAGGCCGGGGGGCCCGGGCCGCGCTGTCAGTCCTCCTGCCCTTCCCCGCACAGCACACCGCCCAACGCGGGACCAGGCAAAGCCACAGTGCTGCAGTCGTGTTGTATGGAAGGAAACATAATCTTTCACTTACTTTTTACCGGCAGACTTTTTACCTGAAGACTTGTAACTGGCCGACTTTTAACCGGCAGATATTTCACCCACAGAATTTTTACTCCATTTTTTTGCAAATGGGAATCTTATTTTTGTAGCGCCTATTGTGTTCCGGTTTTCTTCTTGTGGGCGCGCTCCATTTGACGTTATTTTCTCGGAACGGAAGAAAGCGTATTGCAATATAAAAAGTGTGCGGCTCGTCTTCACTGCCTCGCTACCCGCGCGGATCTAGGGGTGGGGGGTCCTTACTGCCTCAGTGAGGGGTAGGCAATATGTTCCACAACCCGCCCGAGTCTAAGCCAAAGGCGAAAGCTTCGCCCCCCTTCTGGGGTCAGCTGGACCCTGACTGGATGGTGATCCCGGTCCCGATCAGGGTTGCTTGTTAACATTACACCGCGCTGGGCTGCTCTTGTTACGTTGTCGTGCGGATAATCCTGCGGTGCAAACGCCGACAGCACCTTGAGACCCGCGCTGGTTTAACCACTTCATCGGTTCGGTCGTCATTTGTTCTCCCGATAAACGCACTCGCGCTGCGCCCGCCCCGCCCCTACACGGCAACACTTTTACGCGTGGTTTACGGTCTGGCGGGTTGGTGTTCTAACGCGGCCCGCCAGAGTCGCACACAGCTTCGGAGGCAGCCCCTCCCGCCCCGCCCCGCTCTGCCCCGCCCCGCCCCACCCCGCCCCGGGCCGACCGGTCTGCGCCGCAGCGCCGCACGCGCGAACAGCGACACCCGTACCCACCGCACCCCGCGGGCGCGGCGGGGCGGGGGCGCGGCGGGGCGCGGCGGGGTGCACCGGTAATGCATGTCACTGAAGGGCCCGTGGCCACCCGGCCTCCCCGGGCGCCGACAGAGTCGAGATGGGAGAGTCTTTTGTACTTTTCGCGCGAGTTTCTCCCCTGCTGGGGAGACACCTCATCTCGTTTTCTCCCTTTCTACCCCTTCTCGCTCTCCTCTCTCACCGTCTCTCACTCACTCACTCACTCACTCACTCACTCACTCACTCACTCACTCACTCACTCACTCACTCACTCACTCACTTCCTTCCCCACTCACCCGCTTACTCACGCTTGCTCGCTCTTTGCTTACTCCCTGCGATGATGGCGGGGTGCGCATGCGCCTCGCGGCCCGTAAAGCTGTCTTTGCCGATCTGCCTGGCCTGCCCCGACCTCTAGGGTGAGAGAGAGAGAGAGAGAGAGAGAGAGAGAGAGAGAGAGAGAGAGAGAGAGAGAGAGAGAGAGAGAGAGAGAGGAGCGGGGAGTAAGGGCACCTGGGCCATTTGGATTCCTCTCTCGGTTCACTTCACTCCCCCTCTCCCCACTCCCTGCAAGAGTTAAGGTCCTACCGCTCCCCCACCTCTCTCTCTCTCTCCCTCTCTCTCCCTCTTCGCTCTGGTACTCTGTCCTGCCGGCTGGCTTAGGAGTATGCCCGAGTGGTCCCTGCAGCTCGTCAAACTGCAATCTCCGTTTATCACGCAGGACCACAGCTCGCCGAATTCGCGTCCGCCCGCCCCGCCCCGCGTGGTCACAACATTTTGAGGCGAGATGCTGCTCGCTTGATCGATTACCCAATAATCGGGATCGATTTTACTTAAGCCGTTGATTGCGGCCCGATCATCAGACCATACCCGTTGCTCTTAGTTAGGGTTTGGATTCAATCAGCAGAATTATCGCCTTTTTTGTGGGTATCACGTAAGTTTTTCTACTTGGGGTCGCAAAATGTAGACCATCGCGGAGAATGTCAGGAACCGCTGAGGGAAGGCGTGGTCATGTCGGAGAGGTAAATCGGGTCCCGGCGCGGGTACCGAGCAGGGTCAGCGGTCAGAACTGTACCTGAATGCAGACAGGCACCCCGTCCGTTTGTTTTACGGGGAGACGCTTTTCATACAAATTCATTGCTTGACCTTTGGAACGTAACATTTCCCCCCACATCCTGTAGTGTTTGTGTGTGTGTGTGATACGTGTGTGCATGGGACAGAGGGAGGGGGGTGGGAGTGGGGGTCCTCATGTGTTATTCATTTTTGGGCAGGCAGTGTGTCGCGGCTGGCGTGTGTCGTGCTCGACGCCGTCCTCGCCGACAAGAGCGTGGCGGAGAATTGATTCGGAGGTGCGGGAGTACCGCGTCGCGCCGCGCCACGCCGCGCTACTTCCTCAAAATCTGAGGACTTTTTCCTCAAATTACGAAAGTTTCTCAATGTTTTCCCCTTTCCCCCCCAAAACTCAGACATTGCTTTTACTGTGAGTGTTTCTGTATCTCGGTGGGAGCGGTCGCCCGTCCGTCCACTTAACCCCTGGCACGTCTCAATCCGAACACTTTTTGGAACTCGTCTAGGCTAGGCCAGGCCAGGCTAGGCTAGGCGCGTGGCTAGTCGAGATGAGGATGAGCGAACCGCTGTGGAGGGGATGGGCAGTCTGCGATTGAGATGCCCGATGCCGGGATGCGAGTTCATAAAAGTTGTAACAGACCCGAGCCCGAGCCGAGTCGGGCAGTTCGGCCGAGCCGAGCCGAGCCGAGTACTCTCGAACCTTATGCATTTTTTGTGCATGGCTGCACCATATTATGCTCCAGCTAAATGTATGTCTTCTAAAAAGTATGACTTTCCGATCGATTTCCTCCTGCGCGCCCGTTGGCTGACCGCCACCCTGATGTCCTATTCGGCCAATCAGCATTCAGGAGGAAATAGATTGGGTGCGGTCATGGTTTTTTACTGTGTAGGTTTCGACTGTCCTGCAGCGGGCAGTATGAAATACCCCTGTGTGATTGCTCTGACATGTACGGCGGCTACCAAGAGCCCCGTGGACGTAGGCACTCCCGCGGCACACGCGTGCGAACGAGTGGCCTATCTCGGGTCTCGATAGGTCCTGCGAGGTTAGCGACCCGGGGTCGGGCGGGGCGGGGCGGGTGGCGCACGGCGAGACCGCCCGACAGTGACAACATGGTTCGGCGCCCAGCCCAGGGCCTGGGTGGGGCGGGGCGAGGCGGGGCGGGGCGGGGCGGGGCGGGGCGGGGCGGGGCGGCGCTGATGGGGCACGGGCCTATCCATGGACCGGGACCGACCGGGTTCGACTAGGTCCGCGGCCCGACCCAGCCCAGGGCGCACCCACTACACTACAACCAGTTGAGAGGTGTGGCGGGGCGGGGTGAGGCGGGGTGGGGCGGGGTGGGGCGTGGGGCAAGGCAGCCGTAGTGCCGGAAATGAACTCCACCGGTCGAATGGAACGGAAACGAAATAAGAAAAGCCTCGACGGAATTCTAATTCAGGAACGCAAAACGGTGCTCGCCACCTCTAGGATAAGACACTCACTGGACACATTATTCAGGGGACTAAGACCTGACCCTGTAAAAAAAAGATTAAGACAAATAATTTTAAGAAAACATGCACACGAAGTGCTCATTGCCGACTGCGCTGCGCCGCCCGAGACATGACTTACTGCCGCTCTCGTTATGGATCACGCGGGAAATAATTACCATTTCTCTCGAGTAGAAGCAGAGAGAGAGAAAGTCGAGCTGGGCGTGGCGGGGCGGGGTGGCATTGCCATCTTCGGTGGAGCCCCGGGCATCGCGATTTGAAATGTGACACCTGGGAGCCCACGGCGCTCTGCGCTGTGATGGATGACCAGGAGCACTAAGGATTTTGTGGGGAGGGGGCATGACACCGCCCCAGTGGCGGGGCCGGGCACACTATGGGTGGCCGATCACATCGCAAGGTCTCTCTCTCTCTCTCTCTCTCTCTCTCTCTCTCTCTCTCTCTCTCTCTCTCTCTCTCTCTCTCTCTCTCTCTCTCTCTCTCTCTCTCTCTCTTCCACGTCCAAAACTTAGCGCCAACTTTTCATTCCCGCAGACCCTCTCCTCTACAGCCCGCATTAAAAACGGTTTGATTAATTACAAGTTTTCTCGCTCCGGATCTGATTTGCCGCCCCACACGCACACGCATTCTGCTCTGACGTGCCGCCGGGCCGACCGGCCGATAAGCTGGTACATTATGTGGACGAGGCGTTAACCTCGCCTCAAACGTCTCGTAGGACGGAGGGTCCATAATGAAAAAGAAAAATATTACGCCGTACAACATAAGTGCAAACAGTAAACGCCGTAGTCACTTTGAATGCCAAAATTTTGGCAATCATTTTTCAAGGCCGAATCAGATGCAATGGTTGTTAGAATATTACATTTTTTGGGGGTGAAAAGCTACTGAGTCACTCGTTTTGTTCTACCACTGAGGAGTGCGGACGGCAGGGACCTGACCGGGAGCTGGAGTCGGCCCTCCGGGTGCCTGGTCCAGGGCGGCCACTCCGCCCACGCCACGCCGGCGAAAAGGGCCCAGAGGTGGCCCAAATGGGATCTCAGAGGTGCAATGGCCATTTCCATCTGATAGCAGCAGAGTGCAGCCCTGGCGGAAAGGCAGGTCGCCTCTCTCTCTCTCTCTCTCTCTCTCTCTCTCTCTCTCTCTCTCTCTCTCTCTCTCTCTCTCTCTCTCTCTCTCGTTCGCGCTCTCTCGCCTGATCGAATTTCCATCATCGGCCGATCAGGACCTTTAAAGAGAGTCTCGATAGGATTGGGGACGGGCTGGCTGCCGGCGCGGCACGCTCGACGGGCCCCCCTAACCGCCACGCCACAGGACGCCCCGCCCCGCCCCGCCCCGCCGCGCCACTTCGCAGGACGCCCCACCCCGCCCCGCCCCGCCCCGCCCCCGTGCCGAGGGGCAGAACAATGGTGGCGATAATGAGCGACTCTGTCAACCAGTCGGTAATGTTGTTTCAGCCCCCCCTCCTCCTCCTCCAGCGGCCCCCTAAAAAGCGCGCGCGCCCAATCCCGGCCATTTGCATCGAATCCCGTCCCGTCCCGGGGCGTCCCGTTCCACCGCGGCCAGGAGGAGAGGAGATGTCTCCCGGGCCGAGCAGGGGATCCGGACTCCAGGAGGGCGGCGCTGTTGCCGGCTCGGCGCCCGCGTCCAACACACAAGCACACACACACACACATGCACACCTCATCCTACCATTATATTTTATATTTATGAAAAATTCATGTACTGCCCCCTTTTTTTGTGCGGATCCAAATTTTGCTCGTCCATCGCACCTCCCGTGCTCCTCCGTCTAACCGTCACCGGTTAAACAGAGTCGACCAGAGTCGATCATCGGAACAATGTTATTTTTTCCGTGTAGATAGAAAGAACAGAACTGGGTAAACAGGCCACCCTCTCACTAGGTACAGGGGTGACATAATTTACGCTCACCCACCCCGCCCCGCCCCGCCCCGCCCCGCCCCGCCCCGCCCCGCCCCGCCCCGGCCGCGCACGCGAGTGAGGTGGCGTGGCGTGGCGCGCAGCTGCTCGTCGCGGTGCGGGGCCGTTAGTTTTTCTCGCCGAGAATTGGTGAGAATAACGCCCGGTCCGTAATTAGCGGTCGTAAAATGTCGCGTCGTTACGGCGTTACTCGGCGTTACTCGCGGCGTTACTCCTGCTTGCCCGTCCTGGCCGGGCGTCGCGACTGAGATGGGCGCCGAGTGCATAACGAGACGGTCGTGGGGGTGTCCGGCCCGGTCCAACGGCCCTCTCGAGATTATCGCGCGACCTCGAGTGCACGGCCACGGCCACGGCACTACCCTCCTTACACTGTTACTCTGGAAAACCAAGTGTGTAGTATCCAGGCAAGCCTTCGGCTTGAATGCTGAGCCCAATCCCGCCTTAAACTTGAAAAATTACGTACATGCTCTGCAAGTGAAAGGGTGGCGTGAAAACATGGAAAATTTTTGCGACAGTAAACCTCCCGAAGGAGGTTGCGGTTCCCGCCAGGCACAGGGCTTTTACCCCCCGTGGCAGCCAGCTACTTCGGTGTTCTTATGGGAACCGGTGCTTTTCTGACTGCGATCCTGTCGCGCAATTCGACAGATTTGATCCCCGTACTGCCAGATTTAGTCGTACGGTGGTTAACCGAACTGCCCTGTCCCCAGGGCATGGAAAAGCTGTTTTTGGAGCCAGATTCTAGGACTTATGACCCCACGACCGACCACCAGTCGTGGGCATGGGACGGAACTTCCTGGCAACCCGCTGTCGCTACCAGTGAAGAACCTACCTGGGATTGAACCAGGCCCCATGTGCCGAGTCTCACAGACACCCCACGGCTTTCGCGGCACCACTAGACCACTAGACCGTCGGCGATTCCACGAGGAAGCTCGGTTGAAACGGGGGGCTTGAATTCCATTCCAAGTTGTTGTCCTCAGAAAAATTAAATTTTTGGGTAAGATTCGAACCTTTGTTCTGCCACTCTCCGGGCGAACACTATGCCGGCACGGCTACGACGCCACGGTACCAGACGCCGGACCACTAGGAGGCATGCTGCGCGAGAAGCCACAGTCACCGAAGAAACGAACCCGGTGTCATCAGCACGCCTGCTCTCCGGGCAGTGCTGGGCCAGCCGCGTAGCGTCAATGGTATCGACGCTGCTCATAGTACCAGGTGGGCAGTGGTTCAAAAACCGCGTATTTTTTTATTATTTTTTTGCTGTGGACCAATTGTTCGTTCCAGCTACACCGTTCTTGTGACTCGGGCAACTGCAAAAAAGCACAGCGACTGACTAAAAAAAAAAAAAAGAAAGAAAGAAAATGTGACCGGCTTTCGAACATAATGCATAAGGGTTTAATGTGTGTGTGTAGCAGCGAGGCTAGCGCGGGCGAGACAGGCGTGCGGGCAGGGGGCCGTAGCGAGGCTAGCGGGCGGGGCAGGCGTGCGGGCCGGGCAGGGGGGCCTGGACACCGCCCCGCCACCGCGCAGCGTGTCAAAAGGAGCGGGTTGGGTCGGGAGGGTTAACTGGACCCTACCGGCTCGGTAGCTCCGCTCCGCCCCACCGAGGCTGCCGTCCAGCTAGTCCGGCCGCGGCGCGCACGAGAAGGCTCTTATCTGATGCCTCTAATCCCCGCCTGGAAATTTGTCCCTGTCCGACGCCAAACCTATTTGGGCGCTGGAGGGGGGGGGGGGCGTGAGCCGCGCGGTGTCCCATTCTCATGATCAGCGCGGTGTTGTATTCCAGCGATATGATGGACCGCGTGCGGTTAATCACACTCCTCAAAACTGACAACATTGTCTCAGCGCGCGGAACTGGCTAGAAATGTGTTCTCTCTCTCTTTCTTATCCTCCTCGCGAGGAGGAAAATTGTTTTCGCTCTTCGCTGGTGATAAATTAGAAGGATAGGTTGTATCCCTCTACCTCACCCCTTCTTGCATGATAAAAGTGGCTGATATTATATAAATAAGGAGGCGTATTAAAAAGTGAAGAATTACCTCATCGTCGTCGTCGTCGCAGCGCCGGGCGAATTTTCTTCGTTGTTCATTTTGTTTTTAATTTCGTCCCGTCGACGAAGCGGCGGCACCACCGTGGAGGTTCTGCTCGCGGCCGCTTCGGCGCAGTGCATAATGCAATATTTTTCCTGACACTTTTTCAAAGTCTTGATAAACAGCCTCCAGCCAGCAGCGAGCCGCCGGACCCCGTCCCGACCCGTCAATATGAATATGTATGCAGGGTTAATGAGGCCATGCAGCAGGGACCTGGACCTACCGTCCTAGGAGAGAGAGAGAGAGAGAGAGAGAGAGAGAGAGAGAGAGAGCGAGAGCGAGAGAGAGAGAGAGAGAGACGCTGCGTCAGTCAATTCTGACCCGGCGCGACCGCCAGCCAGAGCACTGCCCTCCCCATGGCTTGCATAATATTATTGAATGGAATAACCTCAAATACTCGCTGCAGAAATGTCGTCGTAACCTATCGCGGCATGGGCGGTGGTGGTCCCGACCCCACAGCGATGTCGATCACCCCCCCCCCCCTTTCCCCCGGCCCGCGCGCCGCCCCGGGGTTCTCCGTCAGTCACTCAGCCCCGATACGAATGCGATTAAGGTTATTTCCCGCTTTTCCCCGCCAATGATCTGATTACATGTCCATGGACCAGCTGCAGGCACGGCGCGACCATTCTACTCTGTACGATACGTTGCCACTAAATTTTGCGTGGGAGGTGGCTGTCGACAGGCGATTGCGACTTTTATAAAAGTGCTTATTTTTAACAGTGCATCAGGCGTGCCATGGGAATCCGGCTCAGGTTTCGTGTAATTACACTTTGTTATCGGCCACTTATTACGTGGTGCCGCCCTGGATTTCGTCTCGAGCCGGCCTCAATTTTTACGTCTTATCACGGCGTCGTGGGCGGAAAAGATCTCCCGCGTTCTACGGCGGGCGGGGCGGGGCGGGGCGGGGCGGGGCGGGGCGGGGCGGGGCGGGGCGGGGCGGGGCGGGGCGGCTTGTGGGTGTATAGTTTGGTGGTAATGCTCCCGTCACGTTCGCCAAGGCCGCCCTGCTCACGCCGCCTAAAGGGTTGCGGGTCGCGTGCGTTTTTTTATGAAAGATTTATTGTTATTGTTTCACCTAGAATGGAGAAAAAACAACTTGCCACAAAAAAACAAACCGCATGACACGGAATAGAAATAGTTTTGTGAAACATGGCGCTTATGGAATGGTGGTCAGGAACGGCCGGTCCTCGCTGCGGGGCGCCGCCGCCGCCTGGGACGGGTCGCGTTCAGGGCGCTTCGGCCCCGCCCGCGCGCCCAAGTCTCTGGCGGGGCGGGGCGGGGCGGGGCGGGGCGGGGCGGGGCGGGGCGGGGCGGGGCGGGGCGGGACGGGGCGGGGCGGGACGGGGCGGGGCGGGGCGGCACTAGGGAGCTCCACCCCGGACCTGGAGGAGGAAGAGTCCTTTATCGTTCCCCGGCGCGGCGGCGTCACACAAGTCAGTCAGGACTGACTGAGTACACATCGAACAGTCGCTCCTCTCTTTATATTTGCGCCCGTGCCTTTGGTTCCCGCGCTGCGCCCGCCCGCTCCGGTCTGCCCGGCCCTGCCCGCGTATAACATATAATGAGTTCATTTCACGGCTCGGGCGGCTGGGGCTGGCAGCACTGCGGCTCCCGACAACAAGCTCCGGCACCTGCCCGCTGCTGGAGAGCGAAGCAGACGACTTCCATTTAACCGACAATTCACGCCAATTTTGTATTTTCTTTTTGAAATTATTATTTCGAGTAAATACTGTTGACGTTGCTGCGGTCGGTGATTTGGGTTTCTGTGCGGTCGGTCGGCCAAAATTGTGGGTCAGCTCGGTCAGCTCTTTCTTGGCGCTGCCGAAGTGATGCCGCACCTCCACACAGACGGGTGAGGCGGGTTGCCTGTCTCGGCATACTTCAGGGATTTAACGAAATTTAAATACCATAAACATGCGCTTTCTAACTTTCACAACGCACTGCTGAAGATATCCCGTGTGGTAGGACAAAGCCTGGTTAAAAAGTCGGATGTTCGCACGCGCGGCGCATAACTTTTGCAATGAGGCGGTGCGGGGCGGTGAGCTTACTGAAGACGAACGGTGGTGGCGGCGCGGGGCTCGGGGCGAAGCGCGCGGCCTAACGTGCCGGCCGATCCAAATCGGATTACGATGGTAAAGAAGTGTGTACGCGGTGGCGTCCCGTCCCCGCAGCGGGCGGACGGAAGGACCGACAGACAGACAGACAGACAGACAGACAGACAGACAGACAGACAGACAGACAGACAGACAGACAGACAGACAGACTCGTATGCTTCAGCCATTTGTCACGGCGAGACTTGCAAACTGTTATGACCCTGCCAGGGTCCAGGGCGGCTCCAGTACCGGCGCTGGACTGGGCTGAACTGGGGTCGGCTGTGTTCATAGAAAAAGCAAATTTGCACATTTCGCAGGGGACTTTTTTTTCCTGCGGGAATTTGATGCGCGCTGATAATGAACTGTGCGACCTGCGACGGTCCCGCCGCGCGTCCGCTACCAGGAAACAGTCGAGCGATGGGATGCGAGGGAGACTGTTCGACGAAAGCTTCCTCAGGAAGTGCAGGAAGGCGATGGAAATGCGTAACGGAGCAAAGGGTTAAAGACGTGGGGGCATTTCGCGAGCAAAAGGAGAGAGAAAAAAAACCATGCCAATGGTGCATTAGTGTAGCGGTGTGCTGTGCGCGCGTCCTCCCACCGTTACACCGGGCCGACCAGCCTGCCCTGTCTCAGTGCTCACCCTTCGATTCCCATCACAGACGGACCGCTTTTGTTCCCGGCTCGGTGCGGCGGGCGGGGCGGGGGCGTCGTCGCCTGCGCGCGCGGGGCGCCGCGGGACGGCGCGGAGCGGCGCTCGTTTGAACGCGACGCCGGCGCCGCGGCGGCCAGAGCCGAGACATGATGCCGCACCACTATTAAAAATGACTACGGGTACGGCCCGGAATTTTTTTTTTTTTTTTTTTTGACGGTTACAACCGTTTTTCAAGTGTATGGGACCGTTTTACCGAAATATCTTGAAAACCAAGAAAGATTGCATGTATTTTTTTTTTTCCCCAAGAACTTTTGGAGAAACCAAGAACGCCGCGGGACAAGCTATGCGGCGTGCGGCGCCCGCGCAGTCCGCTCAGGTTCACATCACATGGAAATGCAATTCGCTGAAGTGGAGCGAATGTACCGGGCCTGGGCAGCGGCGCGCGTGGCTATGGGGTGTGGAGAAAGCTCATCCCAGCCCGCGCGACCCAATAGGGAGGGGAGAGGGGGGGGGGGGAGGCGTAGGTCACCCCAAGTCCTGACCCGCGCAATGCACCGGCACCTCGTCCTGGCGGAGTAGGTTCCCCGGGAGGTACCCGGGCGGGAGGTACCCGGAGGTGAGGTGCACGGGAGAGAGGCTTTCACTACAGCTCCCGCGCACTAGCCACCCACGTCCACCCACGTCCGCATCGCCAGGCCTATCGGCGCCGCGTAGGGTCACCACCTCTCTCTCTCTCCCTCCCTCTCACCTCTCTCTCTCTCTCTCTCTCTCTCTCTCTCTCTCTCTCTCTCTCTCTCACTCTCTCTCTCTCTCTCTCTCTCTCTCTCTCTCTCTATCTCTCTCTCTCTCTCCTGGACACGATGTCGGCTTGTTATTTGCTACGCTATTCACCTGCATTAATTAATCGGGCAGTGTGCCGAACACACACACACATACGCACGCACACTCACACACACTCACACAACACACTTGGGCACGAAAGTAATTACGGGTACAACTCACAAGTGCCTTATGCAGGTATGTGTTACAGTATTCAAGGAGACGCGTGGCCCTCCTGGCCCCGCGGGCCGAGAAGTCATCGGGGCCGTATGGCAGGGATTGGTTTTAGTGAAGAAAGAACCATGTTTCCGCACTACTTTTACCCTACCTGTTTCAACTCCTGCCACATCTGCACCTCCTCATACTAATTCACACTCACAAGGTGAGGTATTCTCCTCTTTGGCACACTGTAGGGTGCTGGGGAATTTGAACGGTGTAAATGCCAGCCTCGTGCCAGCAGCAGCTCCGGCACGAGGACAAGATAGGTCCGCCGAGATGGGGCGCGAGCGGGGCGGGGCGGGGCCCGGCTGGACCCCCCATAGGAAACCTATATGAGACGGTGCTCCCCCCCCCCCCCCCTCCTTTCCCGCATCGCCCCACGCAGCTTCGCCCCGCCGCGCCCCGCCGCGCCCCGCCGCGCCCCGCCGCGCCCCGCCGCGCCCCGCAGCGGCGATGCTGTTGGTGTGCGCGGGTCCCCCGGGTCCCCGCCGGTACGGGCCCCGATGGGCCCACCCGGCAGGCTGAGCGGGAGGCTCGGGCACACGCGCCGACCAGCCCGGTATCACTTTACCACCCACCTTTTATCAGATGGGACTCGACCCGGCCCGCAGTGTCCGGGACCTCGTCCGCTGCGACAGCCTCCTCCTCCTCCTCCTCCTCCTCCTCCTCCTCCTCCTCCTCCTCCTCTTCCTCCTTCTCCTCCTCCTCCTCCTCCTCCTCCTCCTCCTCCTCCTCCTCCTCCTCCTCCTCCTCCTCCTGCACTCTGAGAACCGCTTCTTTGGCGGAAAGAAATTTTAGTTCCCTCAACGAAAATCTTTCGTCGTACCTGAAATTAAAGTCAAATTTCCGTTGGGACGACGAAAAATGTTATTTGTTCCTTCCAATTTCGTTGATAACGGGGACGAAACGATTTCGTTGGCACAAAGTGGTCTTCTGAGTGTGCTCATCCTCCATCTCAGAGGTGCGGGCGCGCGCCTGAAATATGTGGTGTCAAGGAACAAATCTCTGGGGGATACCCGACGCTGCACCGCCACCAACGACGACCGGTGTGGGGCGCGGGGGAAGAGAGAACACCTCTCAAGTGCACGCCCCGCCTTGCCTCGCCCCACCCCGCCCCGCCCGGGAGGACACCGCGGCGGTACAGTGGACCCATCGATCTCAGCCGGGTTGTGGGAGAGGACCGGTGACCGGTGGGGAAAGAGAGAAAGAGACGGGGATTAATAAAAAGCCCAGCCCAGGCCCCGGCCGGCCCGGCCCGGCCCGCAGGCACCTCCCACCCACCCACACGAGACGAGATGCGAATAACCTCAAGCCTGACCCGTCCTGCTGGCTGTAGTCACCCGGCCGGATAGGGTACAACTCTGACAGGTTGACGATGTAACTTTTTAAACAAAAAAAAATACAGTTTTTGGCAGTGCACACTAGAATTCTTTTGTACTTAATTTTTTTATCTCTTTTGTTTTGTTTTGGAAATATATGCCAGCTACGTATTCTTCTGGAAACCTGCTTTGTCAGAACTGTTCTTCATTTTTGAGAAGAAAAAAAAAGTATGAGGTTGGATTGAATTTGGGTTCCAAGCGCGCGATTCAAAAAGCGCACTCTGCCCGCCCCCGCCCGGCCCCCGCCGCCCCGGCCCGCCCACTGCTGCCCCCTGCCGCCCCCGCCCACCTCCAACCGACCGCGGCCCCGCAAAACAATGCCATGTTCGTGTTGCAGGTGGCGTGGCGTGGCGTGGCGTGGCGTGGCGTGGCGTGGCGTGGCGTGGCGTGGCGTGGCGTGGCGTAGCGTAGCGTGGCCTTCCCCCCTAACGTGTTGCACGGCACATTTTCGGCGCGGTTGGCGCGGCTGGCGCAGGGGGCGCCACGCGGCGCAGGCTGCAGGCCTGTAGCCTGTGGCGGCCGAGGCGGCTCGTTAACAGGTAACAGGAGTAATGGAAACCCCTTTGCCTTTGCATTTTTACGATTTTCGGCCAAAAATTAATATTCTCCGAAATGACGGGGGTTGTGCAGGGGGACTCTAACGTACCCCTAGACCAACCCCCAAGGGTCAGTTCGTCCGAAAACACGGTTTGTCTGCGAGGAAATGCAGTATTCTTGATAGCGCGCATTGTGTTCGGGCGAGGTGGCTTAGGGGCGTATTTTGTCACTAATGAAGTCCGGTATAGGACTCCTAGGACTTGCTATGTGGTTTTTGGTCCCAGAAGAAGGTAACCTGTGAATTTGGTTGAAATCGGAGACAATTTTTTTTCGACCGAAAATCGCAAAAACGCAAAGGCTATAGCGTCACCAGGTCGCCGCAGACGTCACCAGGAGGGTCATCGGAGAGCTCCCCTCGATTGTCTCGAACGGGCTACTTCCGGCGTCGAGTCCCATTTAAAATACACATGACTCGAACTCGAATCGACCCGGAAGTAGCCTGGTCCGGGGAGCTCCCTAATGACCCTCCTGAGATGGACTCAGCGCCCCTGAAAACCCCTGTAGGGGTTGTCCGGGGCGCTGAGTCCATCCCTGGTGACGTCCGTTTTCATCTCCCGGGTCATCCTGAGGGCATTGTGTTCGGGCGAGGTGGCTTAGGGGCCTATTTTCTCACTAACGAAGTCCGGTATAGGACTCCTAGGACATGCTATGTGTTTTTTGGTCCCAGCAGAAGGTAACCTGTGAATTTGGTCGAAATCGGAGACAATTTTTTTTCGGCTGAAAATCGCAAAAACGCAAAGGCTATAGCCTTTGCCTTTTTACGATTTTCGGCCGAAAACTGATTTTCTCCAAAATGACGGGGGATGTGCAGGGGAACTCTAACGTACCCCTAGACCAACCCCCAAGGGTCAGTTCGTCCGAAAACACGGTTTGTCTGCGAGGAAATGCAGTATTCCTGATAGCGCGCATTGTGTTCGGGCGAGGTGGCTTAGGGGCGTATTTTGTCACTGACGAAGTCCGGTATAGGACTCCTAGGACTTGCTATGTGGTTTTTGGTCCGAGAAGAGGGTAACCTGTGAATTTGGTCGAAATCGGAGACAATTTATTTTCGACCGAAAATCGCAAAAACGCAAAGGCTATAGCGTCACCAGGTCGCCGCAGACGTCACCCCCTGTAGGGGTTTTCAGGGGCGCTGAGTTCATCCCTGGTGACGTCCGCGGGGACCTGGTGACGCCCTCCGGGAGGTGAAAACGGTATAGCCTTTGCATTTTTTACGATTTTCGGCCGAAAACGAATTTGCTCCAAAATGACGGGGGTTGTGCAGGGGGACTCTAACGTAGGACTTGCTTTGTGAGGCTATAGCCTAGGCGTATGGGATTTTTCTTTAATTTTTTTATTTCAAACCTGTGAATATCACTTATCTGTACAGTCAGCCTTTTAGTATGTAACCCTGCGAATATCACGTACTTCATAGTAAGGCCATGAGCTAGTAGCATTTGAATTTGCCGCAATACGCGAGCCCCATCCTGATTCTAAATGCCAGTGCTCGCTGCCAACCTAAAAGCAAAAAAAAAGAGCGTATGAAAGACCTGGGAAGCATAAATTTCGTAAATATTGTGGTACTCTTGCTAAAAATTGTATATGGAATTCTGGCTTTTAATTCAGAGCAAGTCATTTTCCACTTTTACGAAAGTGGTCTAGCACAGTGAAAAAGTTGTACTTGGCTCTTGGCTGTACACATCGATTGCCTGCCTACTTCGTTCGAATTTCTAAACAGGAACATTGCCGGTGCGAATTGCTTGTACTCTCTGCTCCCTGGTGACCATTGATGTTTTTGTATATTGCTGGTTATGAGCCCCAGTCGTGCTATGAAACATGCCCAAAGAATTACTAAAGGGAAAGGCCCTAAACGTGAGTTATATACTTTTGAATTCGAATTATAACCAATCGCTGTCTATCCCAGCAAGTTTACAGGCTTACACCTAAATGCATTAAATTGATTGTATTGAGAACGATTTAACCTTCTTGGTTATTTCAAATTTTTGACAAAATACATTTGTTTCAGGACTTGCAAGCCCTTCAGATGACAGTTGCTCTGAAGATAAATTGTCCCGCAAAAAGCGTGCTAAGAAAGAGCCACTTCATTGTGAGGTTCACACAATTCATAATGTCTCTCCTGAAGAAGGGCAGAATTTTACTTCATCGTTGTTGAATTGGTACCATAGAAATAAAAGAGACTTACCATGGAGGTCTTTAGCAGAAAATCTTTCACCAACCGACAGGGCATACTCAGGTAATATTTCGTCAATAAAAAATTCTGTAATTATTTTTACTTTCTGTATTTATATTTTATTTCTTTCTAGTTTTGGTGTCAGAAATAATGTTGCAACAGACACAAGTTGCTACAGTTATTCCATATTATACTAAGTGGATGGCTCGCTGGCCAACATTTCATCATTTAGCACAAGCATCATTAAATGATGTTAATGAAGTGTGGTCTGGAATGGGGTATTACAGCCGAGCAAGAAGATTATGGGAGGCTGCTAAAAAGGTTTGCCTAAAATACTGTGAAGCAATTTTCCTCCAATTATTATTTATTAAGTTTTAGCCATTTCTTGAGCTTTGCCTTAATTTCCAGGTAGATGAAGAATTAAACAACCAAGTTCCCTTAACAAGCACTGAACTTCAAGAAAAATTACCAGGTGTAGGCAGGTACACTGCTGGTGCAGTTGCTTCAATAGCTTTTGGCGAGAGAGCAGCTGCTGTTGATGGAAATGTCATACGAGTCTTGTCAAGAGTGCGCTGCATTGGAGCTGATCAGTCATCAAAGGTATCAACGAGTACTGATTATAACAGGATTTTACTTTTGGGGCTGTTCTCATTTAGAATATCTCATCCCTTAGGTGGTTTTGGATCACATTTGGAAACTCTCTGATCAGCTTGTTTCTCCTGAAGAACCAGGCAACTACAACCAAGCCATGATGGATTTAGGGGCCACCATTTGCACCCCAAAGAAACCCTCTTGCAATTCCTGTCCTGTGTCACAAGTTTGTAGAGCTTACCGGCGAGTTCAGTTGACTAATCCTTTAAAAGAATTACAAGTAGAATCAAAACCTGATGTCTTTGATATTGAAGATGGTATGGGTCATTCGATACTTTAACTCTTAAATACTGAAATTCATTCTGTCTAAATATATTAAACTTACATTTTGATCTGCAGCATCTTGTAATCTGTGTCTTAAATCAACTTGGGACAAAAGGTTTGTTTTTATTTTCTATCTTATAAGATTATTTGACCTACACCTACAGTTTTATTTTTGATACTAATTTCTTTGGTTCCCTTCTTTCCAGCTTGGGTGTTATGAACTTTCCACAGAAAGCTAAAAAGAACCCTCCACGTAAGGAAGTGACAATAGTTTGTGTTTTCTATGTTTCAACAAATAATGAAAAGGAATACATCGTAACAAAAAGGCCCGAGGGAGGTATGTAGAACATTATGCCCTTCCATAATATTGCTGTGTCATGAGTCATGTATAATTTGTACCAAATTGTTTTAGCTTGCTCTTAAGTGTTCCCCAATGCTTGTCACAGGTTTACTTGCTGGATTGTGGGAGTTCCCAAGCGTATTGTTTGAGGGCTCACGTGATGACGATGATAGAAATGAGGAAAGAAGCAAGCTAGAAAAGAGCCTCGTGGAGCAATGGGGAGCCAGTATATCAGGTTCTCAGCCGCTCTATGTTGCTGATGTCCCACATATTTTTTCACACATTCATCAGATGTATGCTGTCTATTCAATGAAATTAAGCAGTAAGGACAAAATATCCTGTAACAAGAATGAGCAAGAAATAAAGTGGATGTCTTCAGATCAAATTCTGTCATCTGCTATATCAACTGCAATGAAAAAGGTGATTACAGTCTTTCTGTTTTGTTTTTTCAATCGGCAAAGAAGGGAAAATTGCTTTACATTTAATATATTTTGTTTGTCATTGTAGGTTTTTAAAGCAGTTTGCTCTTCAGAAAAGAAGGTAAGTGTTATTGCATGTTTTTGTTTGTGTTCTTTATCACAAAGCAACATTCTCAGTGACTTTTCTAATTTTCTGTCTGTAGACTTCTGGAGATTCAACTAAAGGGCATTCCAAGTCTAAAAGAGTAAGTGAAGTGAAAAATACTCGGAAGCTCTCAGACTTTTTCCAAAGGACTCCCAAGTGAATATGTAATTCATCATGAGAAATGTGAGTCTTTTATCTAAATGTTTGAAAACCTTTGTATCTTATTTCATCTGTTCGATGTTGGGATCTGCATGATTTAACCCATTACCATTTTGTTGTTGTTGTTTTGGTTAATTAAGTACTTTTATTGACGTTCATTGCTAAGGTACTTTGTAGCATGACATACAGGTACATGTAAACTTAGGTTAAAACTTCATAGATGTGTGCATATATACTGAAAATCTCAAACTTAACATTCAAATACTCTAAGTGACACAACATGTTATACAATTTTTAATACAGTATAACAGAATATATTTATAAGTAACAATCCATTTGACTAGAACATTAATGTACTGAAGTTTGCATCACCAAAAAAATGCATCACGCATCACTAGCAACATCACAAGCCACAGTCATTCCTTCATTTTGATTTAATCTTCTAATATTTTTTTACTCCTCTGCTTGGTGACTTCTACAAATACCTACTTTTTTAATATTAATATTTTACATTTTCATAGCTTGCATGTGACAGTTATTTATTTGATCTGAACAAAAAGCTGTTGTCCATATCTCGCTTGTTAGTTTTCTTGTGGTGAATTTGACATTGAAGCATCTTCATAGTCTGAGCTCTTGTGTAACATTTGACTTTGTGTTTTTTCTAAATCAAACTGTACAAGTTTCTGGAGATTTTGAAGGACTTCTTGTTTTGGTTCTTTGCCATTTTCAATATCACTAATCACCTGTTTGTATTATGAAAAACGAAAATACAGGAGATTGTGCACTTGTATTCTACTATGATCAATCCATCAAGTCATATTACCTGCTCTGCTAGAAAGCGGCCCCATTCTGCCCGCTCTGGGTCCAGAGTAAACCAAAGAGCCAGAGCGCAACGTGATCCCTGCTCAACACCATGCACTCCATGTAAATTCTCTATGCCAGCGGTAAATCCTACCAAGCGGCCACATTTTGGCTGGATTGAGCTCTACAAAAAGGAAAGTTGAGGTCAAAACATTGTGGTTTGTGTAACAATGGTCTAGTTTTCTATTAAACATTCATACCTGGATGTGATTTCCATTCACATCTGCACTAAATAAGAAATCTCCACCTTTGAAGTTATCATTTAGATATAACAGGGCACTGGAATTTGAATGCTGTTTGTAAGTACAATCTTGCATGGCAACCTTACAATCAGTTTAAAACAAAATTTACCTATAATCTCTCCAATAATATGCTGGGTATGCTTTAACACAATGTCCATCTTTCAGCATCAAACAGTTATCTGCATGTATCTCATGGCTGAATTGAGAGCTATTGAAGAATTTCCCTGTAACTAGACCTTTTTTCTGTCTATCAAACTCTTCTAATTTTTAAAATATTTTCAGAACTTTCAAGACTAGCTTTGAAAATTAAAAATACATTTTATCATTTTCACCTGACTCACCTGATTTTGCAGAGCGACAAACAAGATGTGTGTAACTGAAGTACAAATTTTGGGGGGGTATGTGAAAGTATGATGCAACAATATTTTTACCTCTTTCACTTAAGTTAAGAAAGAGTTGCAGAATAGACCTTTCAATCAAATTAAAATTCATCATCTGGAAATGAAGAAGAATTTGTTATGCATAAAGAGACTGCCTCCTAAAATGCAATAAGGTTGTTTTAATCAAGAAAAGCAATATTTCTACCAGTGCAGCCTTGCCCAATGTTACTCCTTCAAAAGTTTCTTGTGGGGAGTGAGGTGATTTGTTTCCATTATATCCATCTCCTGAAACAGCACTTGCCTAGAACAGGAAAAGGAAGTAAATTAATGCACATTTTCTGTATTTCATTCAATTGATGAGTAGTTATTCCCTCTCTGTCTTTTTTTAATTTTTTAAATTTATTTTTTATTTACCACTTGCCTTTGCAAACTGTATCAGACTTTTACACTCAGTTTCTTCAGCTAGTCCATCAATGACAAAACGATTTGCACCTCCCAACTCATCTTCTTTCCTCAAGTTATATAAAGGTCTATGTACTGTGCTTTTTAGTTGTGCCAGGAGTTTGAGATAGGTCTCTGAGTTACTTGCCATTTTGTTCTGACTTTCAATTGACACATCCTGAACTTTCTGACGCTCTCCAATTATTTTCTGTGCATGGGTAATGTTAGCAACATCCGGGATCAAATTATCTTCTTTAACTTTAATTTTGGTGAGAATTTTGATTGTTTCATACTTGATGGGCGTCTCTCCACGTCCATCTTTGTAGATCTGTCAGTAAAAAAATGAAACCTTGGTCAAAAATAAATCAAAATTTTAGAGTTGGAAGCATTAACACTCTCAGCACAGTAACTTAAGTTAATGGTATTTAGGTGCTAGGTATGGATCGGGGAGCATGTTCTCATTTATACGTACACACAACAAAATGACACCTTGATAGGTATGCAGCTATGTTCGATGAACAACAAAACCAGATGAAATACATTATTAAAGTTAGTTTTCCCTGCATTTTTCAAACTGTGATGAAAACAATGAGAAAAGAAACAGAAAAGTACCAAGTCCCATATAGCCCAAAGGACAGTGACGGAAGGGTTAAGTCCATAAAATAAGAAAAGAGGTACTTTGTTAGAAAATATTATTTTAACTTTTTATTTACACTTATTACAACAAAATACATCAGATCTAAGAGGATCACAGTCTTAACATTGTATAAAAAGCTGAATAGAGAGATTGCTGAGACAAAAATATGTATATATGCTCTTTTCATTCTACAATTCTGGTTATCAACAACACAATTAAGATATGGCTAAAATTGCTAAATTAGAGTAAGGCACAGACAACAGTACACTTATGAAGTTAGAGCTGCGTTTGAAGTCAAGACTAATTTTAGTGGATCTACTTTTGAAGATGATATGAACATTAATGTAACACCTTTCCTCACCAGGAAAAGTTTTCAAATAGGTAATGGCTTCTCTGTTTGTAACACTAATTTTCCTTTCAGGAGGTTTCTTGCTATTTGAATGGATTGTTCAATGTACGTGTAGTTTACATTGAATTATCTGTGCTTTAAATACCCCTGCTATGGGTAAATCTGAAAAATTGAAACCCCTGCAATAAAAAAACGCAATGTAGAATAGTGAGCATGCAGTCTACCCGCTATAAAGAAAAGGACACACATAAACCAGAGGCAGCATGCATAATGTTACAGCATTGTGAGAATAGTTGCATATTAATGTAAAATGTTGTGACATTTCAAACTTTTGATGTTTTTCTCACAGAAACACATTTATAAAACATCTACTGTATGTCACTTAATGCAAGAGATACATAAAGAAATGTGTTTTCTGGGCCCCAACAAAAACCGGAGATAATGTGAATTTTCTGTTCCACAAGAGAAATCTAGGAATTTTTTTCCGACTTATGATTGAAACAGCCTGAGTTCTCTGTGAACTGCATATGCACACCCATAGGCATTCACATTCAATAATTACCTCTTCAGCACTTGGAATTTCATTTGTATCGTCTTTTTCTTCAAAAACAAATTCATCTGCTATGTAGGTCAGCAATGTCTCTTCATAAGACTGCCTTTTTAAATACTTGACAATGTCCTACAATAGAAGTTAGCAAAAAAATAATCTGTATTGTAAAACTGACTCAAAATTGAATTTCTGATATAATTTTTTTCAATATTTACTCACTGGCCTAGGCTGGAACATGGTGTCATCTACCTTTGGCAGTGATTTGTAGTATTCCACATTTTCTAGCATGGTGCTGTCACCAGGTAAGAACATGAGGTATGTTCCCGCAGCAGTGCATGCTTTCTTTAAATTTCCCTCTGTAAATGAATCAGTGAAATTACATCATGTCACTCATACATTTCTAAATTAAATCAGGATATGTGGTCTTACGTTTATAATATGCAAATTGAAGGTAATCAAAATGTTTTGCTAAGAAGTCATCATAATTTTCACCATTCATTCGACTAAGTTTAGATTGACATTTTGCCTTACATTTAAGGCAGTAAACAAAATGATCTGCAGAAGAAAAACAAATAAAAGAGTTGGTTGAGATATTAACATATTAAGATAAAGCTACAAAACTTTTTCTGAAACCAAAAACACACTTGCAATTGATGATGTGAAGTCTGGTAACCATCCTTGATCAAAAGGTCCTTCACAATCAGCTCTACATTCATCATTCGCTTTTAGAAATTCTTTTATTGAAGCCTCCAAATTAGTAATAGCAGTATCATACTCTTCTGCGTAGTAGGCCTCTGTTCCTTGAAAGTATAGTGAAACAAATTTCTGAAATAGAAGTTTTCAATTAAATTAATTTAATTTATTTTCATTTTAATAGCTTTGGAACTATGCATTATCTCACCTCTGCTTCATAATTAACCATATTATTGGCATCAATTTCGGGCTTTTCAAGGTAATATTTAAAATTATGCCTCATTATCTCATTTTCTGGATCATGGGATAAAATTGTGAAAACCGCTGACGCTGCCTTTTGAGTCTGCTTAGTCTGAAACAGCAAAGACAAAAGTTGTCGTTGAAAAAATATTCCGCAGTCGGTAGGACTCGAACCTACGCTCCCAGAGGGAAACTGATTTCTAGTCAGTCGCCTTAACCACTCGGCCACGACTGCGACCTGACATGGGAGGGAGAGTTGCGCTCCTTTATTTCGAAAAGTACGGGGTAATGGCCTTGAGAGGTACAATAGAAGGAGCAGAAGGCAGAGAACTGTGACGTCATGCGCTCCAACGATGGCTGCCGGCGCGGGCTCGGATCGCGCGGGACTTTTGAACTGCGGCGTTGCGGGACGATGAACTAGACGACACATATGTTGCGGCCGTAGGCCATAGAGACTGCTAGAGACATTTGGGCCGTTTCGACTGCACCCATCGCCTCACTACATGCTGACGAAACCCTCACCAACAAAAACACAAGTGTGTGAAAGCTGCACACTTGTAGGTGTGTGAATGTCCATTCGTACACCCACAAGCGTGCGACATTCACACACTTGGGTTTCCAGTGCATGCATTTCGCTCAGCCACGTTAGTCGCCGGCAGCCAACCTTAATCATTCCTTCTAATCATTCGTGCCCACTTCCGGTTCCGGGCCCAGGCCGTCACCAGCGCGATGGAGTGCGGTCGCTACTCCCACTAGACTCCCATCCTCTCGAGAGAGAATTGTTTTGAAAGCAATGACGGGATCGGCACGTAACCACGTGCAAAGCGTTGCAAAGCGTTGCAAAGCGGCGTTGACTCTGGCTGCACTGAACGCTTTGCAGCCTTTACTACTTCCCTTGTTTGGCGTGCCAGTGGTGCATGCCCTGCGCGCAGCACATGCACTTCGAGTACACAACCCAGCGACTTGCCATCTCACCCCCCCCCCCCCCCCGCACGTGCGCGCACACACACACACTCACACACCAATCGTAAAACGGAGCCGAAGCAACTGAGTAATTGTTTTTGTTGAGAACGCTCGCTGAACTGTCCTGCATGCTCTATGAAAGTACGGTCAACGCCGTGACTTTTGTGCAATCACACTATAGTCACAATGCTGTCGATGGCTTGTGTCTACCGATTTCGCAGTTTAGTGTCACTCCTTTTTGCACCCTCCCGCCTACATCCGGTTGCCTTGCTTATCGATATCGGTCCGGACATTTTTTTATTAGGGATAGGCGCTCCGCGCACACCAGGCCGCCTTCTCGCAGATAAGGAGCGACTATGACATTCCCCCCCGCCCCCTCCCCCTCCCGCTCTTCCCCCTCCCTATTCTCCGAGATTCGTCGTAGCCTGTTGGGTATAGTCAGACTGGCCTAAGGTCACACTCGGTTTCCACGCTGTCTTATGGCAGCCAGGGAGGACCTTAGGCTAGTTTCACTCTAGCGCTCTTGTTTTGAGAGGAAACGACCCCGGCCTTTGGATGTCGGCGCGGCGCGCGGCGCGAGCTGCGTGAGGGGAAGAGACCCGCGCTGTTGAAAGCTTACAAAACCTTTTAACAGTGCGGCCGTCGCGTCGGGCCGTCGGCCGTGCCGCGAGTCGCGAAATGAGCAGGAAATTTGATCGCGACGCGCGTCTGTCCGCGTCTCGCTGAGGCAGCAGCGGAATATGTGAGCTGTGCGCGACGGCCGGCAGAGTCGCGTTTGAGAACTACTGGTCGCGACCTTAACGCCCCCCACCCCCACTCCGGAGCGTGTGTGACTGCGTGAGTGAAATAATCTGTGTGAGAGAACGAAAAGAAATGGCGCGAGGGGTTCAAACGTTGAATGCGAGGTCAGGAAAAAAATAAAATTAAAATGTGGTACAGTGAGGGATGCATCCTCGGCAACATGTTCACATCGGTGCTTGGATGTTGCCTTGTATGCAGGCGCGAGTGAAGCCCGCCTCACTGCACCATCTCGAGGCTTTTTACTGCCTACTTTTCTGGCGGCGCTGCTTTGAAGCGTATCGGATCTTTTCTCGCCGCCCCAGCCTATCCGCATGTTTGATTGGCTACCAATCAACGCAACGAGAACAGAGGGCCAAACTGCCGGCGTGGATGTCAGCAGGCGAGGATGAGAATTGTTGAGCCGAGACGGAGACGAGGCGTCTCCCTATCTCTCCACTAAGACATAAATTCAGTGTTGCCAGAAAAGTAGGCAATAAGTAGCCCAAATACAGTGGAGTGAAGCGCGGGCTGCACCTACGCCTGCCTACTAGGTAACTTGCACGCTCCTGTGCTATGGTGCTGCGTCGTAGGTAGGCACAGATGCAGCCCGCATTACCGTGTTTGGGCTAAATTGTTGCCTACTTGTCTCTCTACTCCGTACGAAGAGACGAGGTGCAGCGGCGCCGTGAGCGCGGCAGCGCGGCCGCGAGGAAGTTCAGGATGAGTACCTCGCGAGCTGCTCTTTGGAGCAGGCGCCACTGTTTGTATTTGGCGTCTATTTCCAGCCCTGGGGTCGTTGGCGCACTCCTCCTTGCTCTCCGCCTCACCCCCACCCTCTCCTTTGCCGTGCTCACCCGCTCCGCCCCCCCCCCCTCTCCGCCAGATGTGTAAGTCGTCGTCACCTACCTGATAGTAACACAGCTGGAGATACTCGTAAGGCTTGAGGTTCCGGAACGTCCGCTGCACGGCGGAGGGCAGGGCGTCGGGCGTAGCGTGGCCGCGGAAGGCTCGGCGCTTGCACTTGAGGATGCACAGCGTGGCGCGCACCATTTCCTCCACGAAGTGGAGGTGCTCGACGTCCTCCGGGTAGAGGGGCGCGGCCCGGCGCGCCTCCGCGCCGCACCGCATGCGGCAGTCGATGTTGGCGCGCCTGAAGAAGTGCCACTCGACTATGGCGTTCTCCAGCGCCTGCGAGCACTCGTCCCAGCGCTCGCTCAGGTACGCGTCCACGCCCAGCTTGAACCAGTCGGGGGCGGACCGGTTCCAGGCGGGCTCCGGGGGCGGCACTTCTGGGGGCGGACCAGCCGCGGCCGCCGCCGGCGTAGTGTTTTCGTCGGGAGCCTCGCTCGTCGGCGTGGTCACTGGCGGGGGCGAAGAGTCGACGGCGACCTCGGCCTCCGTCTCTCCCGCGGGCAGCACGGTCTCCGCCGACTCTCCCTGCTCCGCCGGCGCCGCGTCCACCTCGTTATCCTGGAGGGCCTCGGCGTCCACCTCGTTATCCTGGAGGGCCTCGGTGTCCACCTCGTTATCCTGTAGGGCCTCGGTGTCCACCCCGCTATCCTGGAGGGCCTCGGCGTCCTCGTCTACTCGTGGGCGCGGGGCGGCGGCGTCTCGGGGAGACTGTACGTCGTCTGTGGGAGCCGGGGGTGACTTGTCACCGGCGTCCTGGGGCCCGAGGGTGGCGTCCTCCGTGGCGGCGCAGAGGCCCGCGGCCAGCAGGAGCAGCAGCGCGCAGGCGGCCGGCTTCATGGTGCTCTTCATGACGCGAGGGAGGCCATGTGGCGGGCCGGCAGCTGGGAGGCCGGGGCAGGGGCCGGGGCACGGGCAGGGCGAGCGCTGCAGATGTTTGTGGTGAACTGAGACCGACCGACTGCGATGAGGAAGGAGAAGGAGGATGGGGACGCGCCGCACTCGTGGAGGGGGGGGGGCGGGGGGATGGGGGGCGGTGGGCCCCTCGGCGGGCTCTGTCGCGAGGGAGGGGAGGAGATGGCGGGGGGGCAGAGGCAGAAGAAATCCACTCGGGAAGGGCCGGAAGGGCCCCGCAAGGCCCTCTCATCTCTTGCCCGCCGCGCCGCGCCGAGCGGGTGAGCGGGTACCTCGCATCTCGAGAGGAGCTGGCGAGCGGTTTTGCGATTTTCGGCCGACAAAAAATTGTCTCCGATTTCGACCAAACTCACAGGTTACCTTGTTCTGGGTCCAAAGAATACATAGTGAGGCCTGCACAACCGCCCTTATTTTAAAGTGGGAAAAGAAGAAAAAAAAAATCATCATTTTTTTTGGGAACTTAACGTAAAAAGCAAAAATTCATGTGAGGTCAAAATCATTAAAAACGGCTGCCTTGTCTTCTAGTTTTCAGTCTTCTGATTCAAATAAACCTTACGGGGACTTCCTCATTCATCAGAATTAGTCAGAATCTTGCGCCCAAGCCTTAATTTTGGAAATCCACTTTATGGTGGTTTTTTGCCAATATCTTGGCTTTCCCATGACTTTTTATAAGTTTCTATACCAGAAATGCATTCAGAATTAAATTCTGCATCTGAAGACACCCAGCATGTGACCAAAACAGGCCATATCTATGTTTTTGTTTTTTGAGTCCAACCACTAGAGAAATTAACTTTTTCTCACTTGAATTCTCTTGCCCTGTAGGTTTCGCACTTGGCACAGGAGACTATCAACGAGACTAATGAATGGGATGCAACGTATCAATTACTGAAGATGACTGTTTCTAATAAATTAGCCAGATGTATTAATTGGGATGGTGGAAAGGGAAAAATAGCTTTTCATCAAACCCATCTAAATAAGGCTATTTGTGGTAAGAGCGCATTCTTAAGAAGTGTGAAGAAAATGGTCATTTGACACAGGTCTATCTTCATTACTCTCTCTCTTTCTGTTTGCAGCTGTTCAGCTTAAACATTTCCGGGAGGGAAAGTTAAAACTTACCAAAGATGCAATCAAGCGTTGGTTTAATACTAGTGCTGGAAGGGCTATGGAGGAAAGTTCTGAGTCCGAGAATGGCAGTGACTCTGAAACTAACAACTGATGACTAGGCAAAGAAGTCAAAACTATTTTCTATTCTTATATGGTGACCTGATAAATATATTTCTTCTGTTTGTTAGGGCTGTGATACAATCTTGTCAGAAATGTCATATATTTTTTGTTAAAATTATCATATTATCTATCTATCTAAAATTATACGTTTTTCTTTTGTTACAATAAAACAAAGTTTGACGAGCATAAATTTTGGTGTGTGAAATTCATTATCAATCTCCTATATATCACTAAGGTCAATATGTGACTATGGGTGGCCCCACAATGAACCGCGCGACGCTACCCATCACGCCCATCACCCATCATGATGGTTGGTTTGAGGCTCACATCACGGTCCGTCCGCTAGATGGCGCTTTGACCTGACCCAGCGTTGTTGTGCGCGCCGTGCTAGTAAAGCCTACTCGAACATAAGTACTGTATGCATAGCGTCCAGATTAGACTGATGTGCTCAGCAGACATTCTGTTGATGGAAGGAATGTCCGACGCACTGCAATGTCGCCCGTCTCGTAAACAGACGTTCGTCTCATTTTTGAAAACAAATCTGGAACTTTATGCAGTCGTTGGATTATGTGGGATTTCGGTGCATCAGCGGGAAGCAGCGGGCGTGCCGTGGTTGGTCATTGGCGAGAGCGGGAACATGTATTGACGCCCAAAGCAGGGGCGGCCACCAGATGGCGCCTTGGCTTGACAATGCGCTGTTGCTGCGCGGGCGGTCCTTGATACGCCAGAATATATAGTGCCCAACACCCATCTGGAAGGTTGATGTGAGGCTCACACCACTGCACGGCCGCTAGATGGCGCTTTGGCTGCTTTGGCGCTCTCTGTCTACCTAACAGACATTCATCTCATTTTTGAAGACAAAGATGAAACTTGTGGCAGTCTTTGAATCATGTGGGATTTCAGAGCAACAGCGGGAGGCAGCGGGCGTGCATGGTCATTGCTGAGCGCGGAAACATGTGTTGGCGCTTAAAGGCTGGGCCAGGTAGTGTTTTCCGGGTCGGCCACCAGATGGCGGCTCGGCTTGACCATGCGCTGTTGCTGCGCGGGCGGTCCTTGACACGCCCCAATACATAGTTCAAATTCTCACGGGGGGCACCCGTGAGATCGCTCTTGAAGGGTGGGCGGGCCTTTCTGCCACACCAACTCTAGTTGAGTAACTTATATGCACGGATTTTTACTTGGAGAAAGTCAATGATGAGTGATCACAACGTTAGCTCTCGCGGCTGACATCAAACACTCAAAAAGCCTAGTCCAAGTGTCTTTTAGTAAGGGTGGGCTCAGGGTGGGGCTTTTGCGGCCACACCAACTCTAGATGAGTAACTTATACGCACGATTTTTGTTTCTTTAGTGTCTTTGAAGGTAAAATAAGACAAATTATTGAAATTTATCAATCAACATTAAAAATTCGTGCGTATAAGTTACTCAACTAGAGTTGGTGTGGTCGCAAAAGCCCCACCCTGAGCCCACCCTTACTAAAAGACACTTGGACTAGGCTTTTTGAGTGTTTGATGTCAGCCGCGAGAGCTAACGTTGTGATCACTCATCATTGACTTTCTCAAGTAAATCCGTGCATATAAGTTACTCAACTAGAGTTGGTGTGGCAGAAAGGCCCGCCCACCCTTCAAGAGCGATCTCACGGGTGCCCCCGTGAGAATTTGAACTATGTATTGGGCGTGTCAAGGACCGCGCGAGAGCTAACGTTTGTGGCAAAGGGCGCACCCTCACTCTTGCCACAAACGTTAGCTCTCGCGCGGTCCTTGACACGCCCCAATACATAGTTCAAATTCTCACGGGGGGCACCCGTGAGATCGCTCTTGAAGGGTGGGCGGGCCTTTCTGCCACACCAACTCTAGTTGAGTAACTTATATGCACGGATTTTTACTTGGAGAAAGTCAATGATGAGTGATCACAGCGTTAGCTCGCGGCTGACATCAAACACTCAAAAGCCTAGTCCAAGTGTCTTTTAGTAAGGGTGGGCTCAGGGTGGGGCTTTTGCGGCCACACCAACTCTAGATGAGTAACTTATACGCACGATTTTTGTTTCTTCAGTGTCTTTGATAAATTTAATAATTTTTCTTATTTTACCTTCAATCAACATTAAAAATTCGTGCGTATAAGTTACTCATCTAGAGTTGGTGTGGCCGCAAAAGCCCCACCCTGAGCCCACCCTTACTAAAAGACACTTGGACTAGGCTTTTTGAGTGTTTGATGTCAGCCGCGAGAGCTAACGTTGTGATCACTCATCATTGACTTTCTCCAAGTAAAAATCCGTGCATATAAGTTACTCAACTAGAGTTGGTGTGGCAGAAAGGCCCGCCCACCCTTCAAGAGCGATCTCACGGGTGCCCCCCGTGAGAATTTGAACTATGTATTGGGGCGTGTCAAGGACCGCGCGAGAGCTAACGTTTGTGGCAAAAGGGCCCACCCTCACTCCACCCTACGAAAACGAACTTTGACTAGGTTACTTGAGTGTTTGATGTCAGCCGCGAGAGCTAACGTTGCGTTTAAAATACAATTCGCATCTCTCAACACTGACTTTCGCCAAATAAAAATCCTTGCGTATAAGTTACTCGACAAGAGTTGGTGTGGCAGAAGAAAGCCCACCCACCCATCAAGAGCGATCTCACCGGTGCCCCCCGTGAGAATAAGAACTATGTATTCTGGCGTATCAAGGACCGCCCGCGCAGCAACAGCGCATGGTCAAGCCGAGGCGCCATCTGGTGGCCGACCCGGAAAACACAACCTGGTATTCAAAAATGAGATGAATGTCTGTAAGGTAGACGGGCCGTGCCGTGGTGTGAGCCTCACATCAACCTTCCAGATGGGTGTTGGGCACTATATATTCTGGCGTATCAAGGACCGCCCGCGCAGCAACAGCGCATTGTCAAGCCAAGGCGCCATCTGGTGGCCGCCCCTGCTTTGGGCGTCAATACATGTTCCCGCTCGCCAATGACCAACCACGGCACGCCCGCTGCTTCCCGCTGATGCACCGAAATCCCACATAATCCAACGACTGCATAAAGTTCCAGATTTGTTTTCAAAAATGAGACGAACGTCTGTTTACGAGACGGGCGACATTGCAGTGCGTCAGACATTCCGTCCATCAACAGAATGTCTGCTGAGCACATCGGTCTAATCTGGACGCTATGCATACAGTACTTATGCGCGAGTAGGCTTTACTAGCACGGCGCGCACAACAACGCTGGGTCAGGTCAAAGCGCCATCTAGCGGACGGACCGTGATGTGAGCCTCAAACCAACCATCATGATGGGTGATGGGCGTGATGGGTAGCGTCGCGCGGTTCATTGTGGGGCCACCCTTACAAGTTTGCCCACCTGGTGGCGCGGAAACCACACATCCGCCAACATGGCCGCTGGAAACCGCCCAACTTTACGCCATGGTTAAATCGCGCTAGAAACTTGAATTTGAAGTTTGGGACCGAAAGGTGGCGCTTTCGTGTAGCAACTGCGGCAACGGGTAGCAACGAGAAGCAGCTGCCGCCGCGCGAATATTTAAACCGGAGAAGCGCCGTAAGCATTACAGAGCGGCAGAGGGCAGAGTGAAGTAGAGCAGGCTGTGCTCTCCTCCCAGCTTTCGCCTGCTTTCGCACTTTGCCCCTCCAGAGTCGCCCTGCACAACTACCGTCATTTTGGAGAGAAAAAAAAATTCGACCCAAAATCGTAAAAATGCAAAGGCTATAGCCTTTGCGTTTTTGCGATTTTCAGTCGTAAATTTTTTTTTGCGTATTTCGACCAAACTCACAGGTTACCTCCTTCTGGGACCAAAAAACACATAGCAAGTCCTAGGAGTCCTATACCGGACTTCGATAGTGAAAAAATAGGCCCCTAAGCCACCTCGCCCAACATTGCGCGCTATTAGGAACACTGCATTCCCTCGCAGAGAAACCGGGGTTTCGGACGAACTGACCCTTGGGGGTTGGTGTAGGGGTACGTTAGAGTCCTCCTGTACAACCCCCGTCATTTTGGAGAGAAAAAAAAATTCGACCCAAAATCGTAAAAATGCAAAGGCTATAGCCTTTGCGTTTTTGCGATTTTCGGTCGAAAAAAAATTGTCTCCGATTTCGACTAAACTCACGGCTTACCTCCTTCTGGGACCAAAAAACACATAGCAAGTCCTAGGAGTCGTATACCGGACTTCGTTAGTGAGGAAATAGGCCCCTAAGCCACCTTGCCCGCACACATTGCGCGCTATCAGGAATACTGCATTTCGTCGCAGACAAACCGGGTTTTCGGACGAACTCACCCTTGGGGGTATGTCTAGTCTAGGAGACGACAGCCTAGTGGTATCGCCCTTGCCTCCCGTCCCAATAACATCTAGGCTGTCGAGACGTTTTGTGGGTTCAATCCCGACCGATTTTTTTTCTCCACAGCGCATCGTCAAGCCAAGGCACCCATTTGATGGCCGACCCGGAGAACGTACCCTGGCCCAGCCTTTGGGCGCCAATGCATGTTCCCGCGCTCGCCAATGACCAAGCACGTCCGTGCGTGGAGGTGCGATGGCAGTGTCGCACTCTAAGCGGCGATTAGCGGACGTTTTTATCAGATATCTGGGAGCGCGGCAGGGCATGGCAGGGCAGGGGCGGGGCACGGCGGCCGTGCTTCTGTCCGATCAGTCTGCCACCATGCATCGCATCGGCTCCATCGCTGCACTCTGTCTGCTGTACCTCGCTGGTGAGCGTCCGTCTGGCGTGCTGACACGTATCCAGCATATGACAAAACAATTAAATGGAGAAAAATTGGGTGGAGGGGGAAGGGGAGGGGAGGGGCTTAGTTTCTCGTGGTTAGATGCACGTCTCTCAAATGAAGTCGTTTTAGGGACTATTTTGGATATATAAACTTATTTTGAGTAGTGTTGCCACGCCAGGAGGTGAAAATTGCCTCTATTTTTTTACAGGGTAGTTACCGCAATGTAGAAATATTTCTCTCAATTAGGGTAAGAAATGCGAGTGGGATATTTGAAAATCTGTAAATTTCTACAGACACGGGTAGCTATACAAAAAAATGGCCCCTCCTACAAAGTTTTTTATGACAGGATTTCAGGCCGTACCTTGATGTGTGATCACCATGAGATAAATTTTTATTGACTTATGAACAATCTATTTTCAGGTGCTCATGGCGGACGCCTGCTTCAGTCGTCAGATATTGAGCCGTTCATTTCGGGCGCAACAGTGTCTGACAATAGTAAGCAGATTTTCTAATTTTTTTTTTTCAATTTTGTTTTGAATGGTGCAAATTTAAACATAGTTGTATGGCAATTCCAGGCAAACTAGTGTATATCGTTGAGCTGATGAAAGCGCCAAAAATATGGGGCATTGACGCACTCGCGGAACACCTTGGGGCTGGTACATTGCTGACTAAGGACTGGGTGCTCACCACGGTAGACGCCGCGCCTACACTCAGTATTTGGGAGAGCTGGAAGCACGTTCTTGTGAGTACACTCATGTGTGACATACAGGGTCTGTCTAGTTTACCTAGCACGCGGCGTGCGAGTAATGTAATGGGGGGGGGGGGGGGGGGGGGGCTCTCAAGAGGACGTTTTTACTGTGACAAGGCTGGGTTACTTTTGGCGCGGAACCGAATAGTAGTGGGATGTTGTCCAAGTCCAAGCAAGAGCTGCACATCGAATGAGAAGTGCAATCACCGTTAAAAATACTCATAAAGTAAAAGAAACAACATTCCAGTTTCACCTCCATGAATGTGGACATTTCCGGCAGATTAAGGACTTTTACACATAAAGATTCGTCATATCTGGTTCGCTTGGTAACGCAAACGTTATTCGGCACAAATAACGGACCGAAACATGACGCGTGCAGGTGGCCGTGGGCCGGGCAGACGGAAGCGACGGTATCCGGTTTGAAATAGATGACAAGAAGAGCGTCATCGAGCCCAATAAAAAGATCCTGAAGCTGCTGAAGCTCACAAAGTCCGTCGAGTTCAACGCCTTCACGCGGCCTGCCAATCTGCCATCCTCCAGCACCGACAGCGCAGGTACTTACTTCCACTACCATCACACTATAGACATTAAAATGTTCACGCACTCGATTTTTCCATTTCGACACGCGAGATCAACCGACCCAATAGAAAACCGCTCACCTCAACCGACCCGATAGAAAACCGCTTATCTCTCGGTTGGTTGAGGTGAGCGGTTTTCTATCGCGTCGGTTGAGGTGAGCGGTTGTTGATCTCGGGTGTCGATTTACTCACAAAGAAATGCATTTGTTGATGCGCTTTAGGACTTGACGCCATACTGGCGGGCTGGGGAGACGACGCGAAGCACCTCAAGTCCACGAGCGTGACGGTTCTCTCCCGGACTGAGTGCGGGGCGGACGTGGCGGACGACCAGATCTGCACCACGGAAGAAGGCAACGCCTGCAAGGTGAGTATGCACAAGGATTGCAGGATATCGAGCAGCCTGCCAGGGTTCGCCGTAGCTTACAGTGAAATTCACCGTAAGCTTTTATTAGTGAATAATTAGTAATAATCGTCGGTAATCCGTGGTAATCTCTCGGTAAACCCTGGCAATCTCTGGTCGTCGCCATTGGCTTTTATCGAGTTGGGCATTTATTTTTCTAATCCAACTTTTTGAAAAACATTTTTCCAGGGGGACGACGGCGCCCCCTTAGTCGTCGATCGCAGAACGGGTGCGTTCAGATTGGTAGGCATCGCGACCGGGACGGACAAGCAGGACAAGAAGTGCGAGAAGCGCACCGTCTATGTCAACGTCGCCATGTACACCGATTGGGTGCTGACCGTACTCTACCAGTGAGACCATGAGCTTTTAATAAACCAATTTAATCATGTATTATGTTGTTTTTTGTTTTTTTTGCTGTTTTGTTTTTTTCGTTCTCGTGAATACTAGTTTTAAAACTGCTTACAAACATGAAGAGACAACACAACAAACTAAACCCTTATAAACAGTGTTGTGCAGATGCAGAACTCTACTATGGCTTCTGCCGTAAGTAAGAAATCTGCGATTTCGACCAAACTCACAGTTCATTTTTCGGCACATTCAGAACAATGTTTCATGGAATGTAAATGTTGCATGGAGGCTTTCTTTGGACAACTCGCGGCGAGTGTCAAATATTGCAAAAGTACTGAGATCGGTTAGCTGTAAAGATCCGGTTGGAGCAGGTGGACGCTGCGCCGTCGCAAGTCGAGTCGGGTCGAGTCGTCTAGAAGAAGGTGGAGTCCCTGCAAAAGCAGCCCGCCAGCCTGAACTCGTCCCGCCGGTGCAGGGCGTACATGCGCTGCGGGCAGGTCCTGGCGGCCGCGCTGGGCCGGGGCGCGCGCACCCGCATCACCACCTCCTTCGTGTCGGCCGCCGGGAAGGCGAAAGCCTTGGCATGCTCGGGGCGGCCGTCGCCGCGGCCCGCGCCGCCGCTCGCGTCCGACAGCAGCTGCGCCATCTGCGCACACACACACGCACGTCAGTGACAATCTCGAGTCGAGTGAAATGCATAAAAGCGCAGAAACCGCACCTTTTGCGCCTCCGCAAACATGGTCCTGATGTTGGCGCCGATGCGGCCGCGGGCGCCGCCGGGCACCGTCACCTCGCGCAGCTCAAGCAAGGCCGTCAGGAAGGCCACCATCTCGTCGGAGGCGTCCGGGGCGTCGGCGGCGGCGCCCTCGGCGGGGCACAGCTTGCAGCGCAGCGAGCGCGCCGTGCAGACGCGCCGCTCCGCGTCCTCCAGCTGCGACGCCAGCCGCTGCGGCAGACAGGCGGACACGCGTGTAGGTTGGGTTGCCTAACCTCCCGGCGCTCCCCGGCGGGCGCATAGCCTACCTGGTAGGTCTGCAGGGACGGCTCGGGCTCCCTGCTGGCGGCGACGGCCTGGCGCGCCACGAGCTCGGCGCCGGGCCGCAGGCCGGGGAGCCTGCCGAGCAGGGGGTCGCCCTGGACCTCGGCGAGGACGCGCAGCGCGCAGGCGTGCGCCAGGGCGGGCAGCAGGGCGAGCGACAGCGCGCGGGCGGACAGCGCCTCCAGCCAGGCCAGCACGGCCTCGGCGGACGCGGTCGCGTCGAACAGGGGCGCCTGCCTGCAGGCCGGCACGGCCGTCGCCCTGGACCACAAGTCCACCCACATGTTGTCCGGCAGGCGCATGCGCGCGCTCAGCTGGCCGCGCCGCTGGCCCCACTCGTCGAGCTGCGCGGGCTGCTCCTCGATCCAGTCGCCCGGCGAGTACCAGCGCACGAAGTCCTCCAGGGTGCCCGCGGGGTTGGCGGCCTTGAAGGACTTCATGTCGGAGCTGGTGACGCTGCACGAGTACATGTGCACCTTGGGCGCGGCGGCGCCCGCCTCCACTAGCGGCTGCTCCGACTCCAGCTCGTCCTCCGTCTTGGGCACCAGGTCCTGTAGGGGCAACAACAGGGGCCAAGAGTAAGAAAAGACAGACGGGCCTGGCAACCTCAAAACAAGGAAACTTTCAGGGAATTTCAGAAAAATTCAAGGACATTTTCAGGAAAATTCGAGGAAAATTTCAGAAAAATTCCAGGATAATTCCAGAAAAAATTCAAGGAAAATTCCAAAAAATTAAGGAAAATTTTAAGGAAATGCACCGTGTTTTTCGAAAACAAACGTTGTTTCCGCCACTGACCTGCGTCACGGGGATGTACAAGGGCTCGCCCGTCTTGAGCAGCTTGAGGCTCGGGTGCGCCTGCTTGCGGCCCTCGGGCTCGGCGCTCTCGCGCGCGTCCGGCATGTCCTGCGCCTCCTGCGCCTCCGACGCCGAGGTGTCGCAGTCGAAAAACTCGTCGTCGCCGTCGCCCTCGGAATCTGCGCGCGGGGAAAAAAAATAAAAATGAAACAGGTGGCGGTGAAAAATGGCGCGAACAAGGGCCTTGTCCGGTTGCAATTGCGCGTGGCGATATCAGACCCCCGTAGAAGCCTTGTGATCAAACGCGAAGGCGTAGATGCCTCCGTTAGGAACGGGCACGCGGGCGGGGGGGGACCTTATGCGCCCAAAACGGGCACGGCCGGGGAGGGCACCACGGCCGCGTACGGCGCGCGAAAGTGAGGGCATTCTGTCACGCGGGGCCGGGCCGCCGGGCGGGGCCGGGCCGGGGGCGTGCTCGGCCTCGGCGCGTGCGCGTGCGTAGGGTCAGGTGCGGCCGTGTCGTGTCGCGCCGTATAGGAGAGGACCCCACCCCCGGCCGGCCCGGGGAGAGTAGAGCGCCTCGCTGTATGGGACGGATACACTGCCGGAAATACTGCATGGTCGAAAGCAGCCGACGCGGCGAGAGGCAGACCGGACGCGTGTCCAGCGTCCTGCGGGCGTTGGGGTAGGGCCGGAGGGCCCACAGTGGGGCGGGGCGGGGCGGGGTGGGGCGAGGCGGGGCGGGGCGGGGCGGGGCGAGGTAGGGCGGAGCGGGGCGGACAACACTTTGCAGTTACGGACGCTATTACCATGTTTAGGGGCACAACGACCACGGCCGGCGCGGCGCGGCGCGCGCTGCTGACCGCCACATCAGCTGTGAGGAAATGACAATAACTAAAGCCGAGGGGAGGGACTGGACTGCGATAAGGAATTAAAAGAAAAGACAAAAGGGCGGTAGTGCCGCGCCGCGGCGCCACGCACTGCACTGCGGCGCGCTTTTCCCCTTCCTGAAATCATTTGCCAAACAAACAAAACCTTGTCGCCGTGGCGGGGCGGGGCGGGGCGGGGCGGGGCGGGGCGGGGCGGGGCGGGGCACCGAGCCCAAGACGCCACGGCGTTCTCTAATTACACCGACGAGACGCACCACACCACCCTGAAGGGCGCGCCATAATTATTTCTTTTTTAAAAGAGGGAATGCGATTGTCTTATGAGGCACACCCTGTCAGTGAAAAGACAAAACTTTCTGCATTCCTCGTTATCTTCTAAAGCCTAACTCCGCAGGTTTTTTTCCTGATAAAATTACTAATTTGAAGAAATGCCGTGCCGCGCAATGTTTCCGAGGGAAAAAAATAAATATACTTCGGACCATTTTTAAGCTATTTGAGATTTAAAAAAATGACGCATTGATTACCTGAGCTTCCCACGCGGTGTTGGCTCACGGGCTGCGACCGAGCCTTCTTCTTGGCGATGCACACGTTGAGCATCTGCGGCCAGCAATCAATCAATTAATCAACCAACCAACCGATACGAGAGTGATGTGTGAGTACACAGCCGAGATACTGGGCCGCGCACGGCCGCCGGTGGGAACGTCGCTGTCAGCGGCCCGGCTCACCTGTAGCTTCTGGTGCAGGATGCAGGTCTTGTGGTCCGCGAAGCCCGGTCGCACGCTGCAACAGAAACGCACACAGAGGGGGGCTAGAGCAGAGCGTTAGCGTTACCAAGCGTTACGGAACAGGCGAGGCGAGTCACAGTAAAACATCAGGGGGCCGGCCAGGGCCCGGGCCTGGTCTGGTCAGCGCGCCGCGCTGCCCACTGCGCCCTGTTCTGTCCAACTCCGTGGACGAGCAGTACATTGGGCTGCTTTTACGTAAGTGCGCACGCGCACGCCACGGCGCTGGACGGAAGCGGCCGGACGGCCCCGCGCTGCACGCGCACGCATTATTATCAGCGAGCAGCGCTCTGTGCGACCAAGCGTCGTGCGCGTGCGCGGCGCGTGTATGCAGGCCAGGCCCGGCCCGGGCCGCAGGGGAAGAGATGCACCACTGCACCGGGCCGGGCACGCCCGGGACCTGCTCCACGGCGCCTGCTGGCGTTAGCCTGCACGCCACTAAATCCTTCCGCGCCGCCGTGCTACTCATTTACCGTTCGTTATCACCGCTTCCTCATAGATCACTCCGATTCTCCTTCCTTTTCTTTTTTTTTATTTTATCCCCACCCTGCTCAGCCAGAGATAAAACATATCCGAGAAGTTTATCTTCAGGACTGATCTTTCTTTTTCAGGAGTTCGGGGAGACCCCTTCCGGCTTACGCGGCTGCAGTGTACCGCCGCGCACCGGTGTGTGCTGGTTGCCTACCCGCCTCGCCCGTAAGGCGCCATGCGCTGGGCGAGCTGCACGGCACACACACACACGCCTACTGGCCTGTACCCTAAGGTCAATAAATTTGCAGGAATTTTGATTTTGACCAGTGTTAACCCACCGTGAAAACGGCAGTGCACGCAAATAAAATGAGGGGAAAAAAAAAAAAAACTACCGCTTAACAGCTTAAAGGCGCGTTAAGAGGAAAGCAAGTCAGATCTCCTATACTCGCACGAGTCGCCGAGAATCATCCCGTGTGATTCTCTTGCCAGAGGGAATAAAACTTCTCTGAGGCGGATAAAACTAGATTGCGGAATTCCACGGATGTTATACCACTGCGCGCCGACATGACAGACCAGCATTGACTTACGCCCCCCCCCCCCTCGGCCCCAGTTATTCTATTATGCCGGTCGGTGCAGTGCCCGGTGCCCGGCCGGCGCGGCGCGGCGCGGTGCACCCTGCAATTTCTTTCGTCCTTTTATTATTTCCTTTGCGAGGCTGGCCGGGCCGTGCCGGCTGCGCCGCGCCTGCAGCTGTGCCCGCCCCGCCCCGCCCCGCCCCGCCCCGCCGCTGAAGATGTTCGCAGGTGCGCACCGCAGCTGCTGGAATGCACTGCGCCGGCACGGGTTGGTTTAGGCCCCTCGCGGTGCCTCGCGGCGACGCCGCCCCGCCCCGCCCCACCCCGCCCCACCCCACCCCGCCCCACCCCGCCGCACAGTCGCCTGCTCCGTTCCGCCACCGAGGCAGCACTAAGGTTTTCCTATTTTTGTAAAGAATAAAGTAATGAAAAATTCCGCGAAGCAGTGTTGGTGGAGTAGCAGCAGTCCATTCTCCAGCGAGTGAGCTTCCTCTGACCCTGACAGAGGGGCACCCCGGGGGGCGTAGTCTCCGGGCCCACGAGCCGGGCGCGTCTGCAGACGAGCACCTAGCACCTGCAGGAGGACGCGGCTGTCGCATTTGTTCTCGCTCGAGACAGCACGGCCGCGGGCGCGCCCTGCCCCGGGCCCCGGCGCATCCTCCACCTCACCTTGGCGTCATTGTCGGCACCGCGCCGGGGCGTACCGTACCGGGGCGTACCGTACCGCGGGGGCCCCGCCCCGCCCCGACCCACCCCGCCCACCATCCGCGACAAAGGTGCTACTTACGTGCGATTCACCGCCCCGCCTCGCCCCGCCCCGCATCGCCCCGGGCGCGGTAGCACCGCGACCCCGATGCGAAAATCGGAACAGCGACAGCAACACAACGGTGACAGAAGTAATGCGCCCGGCCCGACCCGGCCCGGGACACGGGAGGCGGCGGGGTGGGGCGGGGTGGGGCGGGGTGGGGCGGACATTTGTCACGAATACCAACCCTTACACTGCGCTGAATTTTCAGTTTAAATTGGAAGTAAGCGTGTCGCATTCTTAAGTTATGTGTATGATTTCTGACACGATGAACACCGTTTCGTTGTTACTGTGCAAAAATAATAGCACGACGGTACAGGTTAGTTACGTCTTTTTTTGCATTTTAAATACATGGCCTGTACGCGCGGCCCTGACGGACGGGTGATGCAGCTCGCGAGATGATGCAAAGTTCAAGTCATCCCATCGCATGGCCGGGGCGGGGCGGGGCGGGGCGGGGCGGGGCGGGGCGGCCCACACGACAATGTCAGCCATGCCATGCTCCCTGCTGCAGCACCTAACCGCACCGCACCGGGACCAGGGCTGAACTTTGGCGACAGAGTGAGCGTCGGGACGCCCGGCTCAGTTCAGCGCCGTCAAGGAAAAACATCTTCTGCTTAACCCGAGGAAATTCTTTTTTAGAAAAAACGAATTGTTAAAATTTTGAATCAAGAAACGCGCGCGAGCTGAGTACGGCACGGCGCAGCTAGCTGACCCTGGTGTATTTGAAACAAGGGTGGCGGCGAGGAGAGCGGCCTGGGCCGGGCCGGGCCGGTGGCGCGGCGTCGAGGACGACGGCGGGGACACGACACGAGACTTATTCTCGAAAGAATGGTAATATTCTGGCGGGATGATTAGCAGACACCTCATTACCTCTCCTCCTGTAAAAGGCTCCCCCGGGTCCTTCCCCGGGGAGCGCCAAGCTAGACAACTCGTCGCTTCGGGCTCGCTCGTGCGCTGGGCTTCCGGCCGCCGTCCAGCCTCTCTCTCTCTCTCTCTCTCTCTCTCTCTCTCTCTCTCTCTCTCTCTCTCTCTCTCTCTCCCCCTCTCTCTCAGTGGGGCGCCACAGGATGCACCTCCCGACTCCGAATGACGGTCAAGGCCGGGCGCGGGCCGAGGCATTAGGGAACAAAACACACAGCGAGCAGCGAAACTCATCATCGAAATCTCCAGGACGGCCCCATCTTCCCCCACACACGCCCAAAAAAGTATTCTACATCAAAGTAGTGGATTTTAAATTTTGAGGAACGCAAAGTGCATTATTTATTATAATTTACCATCGAAAAAAGTGGGACAAAAATCTTGACAGTCCGTATTTCTGGGACATGCCACGTAGCGACCCATGAGCGCCGTGCTTGACCCATGAGACTGGAGATAATAAACTCCCGACGATAGCTCTAAAATTTACAAGAGCACGGTGCAAAACAAAAAAACGAGTACCCAGTCTACTACACGTTTTAATTTACGGTGGCAGCAGGTAGCGCAAGTCAGCAGCCACGCTTTTAAGGGGAAGTCCACGCGTATGCTTGAGCGACCCGCGACTGCTGTTGTAAAACAGCGCGCATTAAAGAGGAGAAGCATCGTGCAGAAGCGCGGCGGGGCGGGGCGGGGCGGGGCGGGGCGGGGCGGGGCGGGGTGTGGCGGGGCGTGCGTAAACGTCTAAAGCAACTTGACGTCTTCGGCCGCTGGGGCGGCGCGACGGGCCGGACTGGACATGCGGGGAGAGGGATCGGGAAGAAGCGGTACGATGACCTGGACTGCATAGCCCCCCCTCCCTCCTACCCCCTCCACACCGGCGCGGTGCGGCGCGCGGCGCGGCGCAGCGCCTCCAGTCAGTCCGGCCCGAGCCGCCGCCGCGACGCCACGCCGACGCCGTCAGGAGCGCCGCGACGCCCTCTGGGAGTGGAGACGCGAGAGACGTGAACGCCCGAGTGCCGCGTGCGGAGTGACAGCGCGAGTGCAGTGCGAGTGAGTGAGTGAGTGAGCGAGTGAGTGAAGAGTGAGCTCAGTGCGCGACCAGCTTCACACAGTATAGTGGATCCATAGCGAGATTTACTTCAGAGAATTTTAAAACTGTCAGGAGACATATAATCCGGTTGGTGGCGGATCCGAGGACTTGCACCTGCCCCAGAGAAGGACCGCGAGCGACATAATAAGGTGAGTTGTTTGTCGCCAGTGTGTGTGTGTGTGTGCGTGTTTTTTTTTCTTTAAGTGAATAGTGGCTTGATACGCTGCAGGATTACTTCGATCAAATTTTTGGATTATTCCTATAATTTTGTACACAAAATTACAAAGCAAAATAAAAATATGTCAGTTACAAAGGATTTACTGCGCATTACTAACGATAAAAGTTGTGAGAAGCATATAAAGAGAAAATTTGCAGAAACAGTAACAAAACGGTAAAAAAAATCTGTAATGAGCTGAGAGAGTTAGAGAGAGTGAGAGGGAAAGAGAGATAATGAAAAGGGAGTACAGGAGATACTGATCCGGAACAGACGGTCAGTGAGAGAGAAAGAGGATAACCTGCCCCGAAAAATCTCTCATCGTATCGGAGAACGCCCTTATCTGGTGCGCTCCGGGGCGGGGTGGGGTGGGGCGGGGATATGAAGTGGGCCGATGGTCGGCCAGCATCATAAACTCACCTGAGCCCGCACGCGAGAAAGTTTTGGCAAAAACAAGGGGAAAGAAATTTTTCTAAAACCCGCCAACAATCAAATAAAAAAATGGCTTTTACAAAAATTAACATGGAATCTTGCGACGACGAAATGGGTATATTCCCGCACGCCAATGCTCAAGGCCGAGCAGCAGCGGTGCGGTCGACTGATTAAAATGACTCGCAGACGATGAGCGTTTATTGAAAATAGGTGAAAACGTGTGGGAACGTTGAGACGCATGCAGTGGGAGAAGTTTTCATTATTAGAATAAGAAGGCCACGCTAAGGGTAGGTCGTAGCGGGACCAGAGCCAGCGCCTCGACTGGCGAGCGGAACGCGTGCACTTCAGCGTGCGTTCTGGGCGGTGGGCACGCTTGGCACGCGAACGAGAGAGAGAGAGAGAGAGAGAGAGAGAGAGAGAGAGAGAGAGAAGCCCCTGCCCTAGGTGCCCGGCTGGCCGGGTAGGGGGCCTGCCTGGCTGGCTGGCGGGTACCCGTTACAGGTGCCGGCTGTCCCGCTACCTGCAGGTACCTCCCCGCCCCACCCCGCCCCGCCCCTCCGCGCCCCGCCGCGCCCCGCCGCGCCCCGCCCGCACCGCCACGCACCCAAAACGCAGGCGGGGACCGTCTCGGCGCCGTGACGACTAGGTTAGCAGCGACGAGTCACGTCGCCCCGTATGAGGGACTACGAGACCCTCTTAAAAAAATATACGTAAATAAATTATAAATTTAAATAACTTTCCAGAAAAGTTGCAGCAATTATTGGGAGTGCAGTAAAATAACTTAAAAATTACATATATAATTTTTTAAACGCAGACCTGAAGTTACTTAAAACATTTTGACCCCGTGATTTAACGCATGGTGTTTACTATGCACTGAATTGCTTAATTTGCAAAGTACGTGGCGGTGTCCTCTGGGGCCTCTACAGCAGGTCAGTGAAGGGGCGTCCCGTCCCGTCGCGTCTCGCCTCGTCGCCAAGTTCAAGGCCGTGCGACTGGCCCTGCAGGTTCCGCCCCAAACCAGGCCCGGCCCCGGCCTGGCCAGCAGGCGGCTCAGCTCAGAGCGCCGATGAATGACCGAATGACCCATCCCGCTGGCCCGGCCCCAGGCCCGAGCCTAGCGGGGCGGGGCGGGGCGGGGCGGGGCGGGGCGGGGCCCCCAGCCGGCCAGTCTGGTGGCGCGCGGGGTGCGGCGGGGCGGGGCGCGGCGGCCGGGCCGTGCGGGCCGCTCGGCGTCGCGACGCCCTGCCCCGGCTAAAAGCCAAGCGTCGTCGGGCTGGGACGCCACGCCGCAAAAGCGCTCCGCTGCAGGCGGGCAGGCCCGGCCGGGACTTGATTCAGCCCGAGTACTTAGTACTTTCACCACATCGTGCCCGCCCGCCCGCGCCGTCCCGTCCCCTCCGGACGCCCAAACCATGATGGCACCAGCCCGCCCGGCCCCGCTCGGCCCGCTATTTGCTTCATGTTAGTCCGCGCCGCGGGGCCAGGCTGGCCACTCAGCCCTCGAGAAAATGGAGATATCTTCAGAGTCCCGCAACGCTTAAAAAAAAAATCTATGTAAAACGTTTTGCTAGTTTTGAATGATTACTCGAGCGGGCATTGCGCGCCTCACGGCCGGGGCGGGAGGGAAATAAACTCGTACTGCCATTAATGTGTGTCTTACGCGACGCACGCGTGGGGGCGTTATTTGCACGTGGAATAGCCTTGCATCGCTTTTATTATTATTACTTGTACGCGGAGATGCGTCGCTGTTGGACGCGTGGACGCGTGGGCGTGTGTAGCGGGCCGCGCCGCGGGTGGACCAGTCATTCGGGGTCGCTGAACCTGGTGGACCACACCTGCACCGCCCCGGCCCGGCCCGGCCCCGCGCCCACCCACGTACCGCCGATCGGAGGAGTATGATAATAAAAATATTTGTTATGGATGTCAAACAGGGGGCTATGTTCTGTCTATATGACCAGGATGACGTTGGATTACTCTATAAAACGAGAAAAGCACAAGACGCGCGGTGCTCTTTGCTCTAAACTGAAACGATAAAGTTTTTATTTATTTTTATTTTTAATAAAGTCCTGTGACTCTACACCAGGCGGTGGAAGTTGGGCCCCCCTCGGATTAGCCAGGCATTTTCCGCTCGCCTGGTCCTGGGCGGCGCGGAGTGGGCGGGGCGGGGCGGGGCGGAGCCTTCGTGGTCCGCGAGGTCCCAGCAGCAACTCTGTGCCGTACACGGCTGCAGGAGCAGGGCGGGGCGGGGTGGGGCGGGGCGAGGCGGGGTGGGGCGGGGCGGGGTGACCTCAGGGCGGCTGCTGGCGGGGACACGGGCAGCGCGAGCGGGGCGCAACGTGCAGACAAAACTATTTCCTGCTCGCCAAAACGGAGGGTTACGCCGGCCCACCCCGCCCCGCCCCGCCCACCCCGCCCCGCCCCTTCAGTCGAGTGGACGGGACAGTCCGGCCCAGCCGCCTGCATGACCGCCCAGCCCACCCACGGGAAGTGTTCCACCCGCGAGCATTTCGTAAAACCACCAGCACCAACACACCACACCTCAACACTCACACAACGATAAGAAATATGTGGGTCAGCTTTGAAACAATAATACCGTACGTCGCCGGTGCTTGCCTATAGCGCAGCACGCGGTGCATCGGTATTGAACAATAATGCGATCGCGTCGACAAGGATCGCAATTATTGTCTGCTCATGACGGACAGCAGGTCGACGCGACGGGACGGGTGCGGGCGGCGCTAATCTTATGGGAACACCCCCAGCAGCCAGCACTCCACAGCGCGGGGAAAAGTACTCGCTCATCAGATCATAAGCCTTTACCCCACCCCGCCCCGCCCCGCCCCGCCCCGCCCAGGGCATCACGCGTAACAGAAAGCGACAACTTCTTTATCAATCTCCGGGCTGGGCTGGGCTGGGCTGGGCTAGGCCGCGCGGTGCTTGTACTGTACTTCCCTGTTGACCCGCGGCACTCTCGGCGTCGCTCCGGGCGTCGCTCCGGGCGTCGCTCCGGGCGTCTCTCCCCCGCGGGGCGGCGCCGCGCCGCGCTGCACCACAGAGAAGCGGAGCAGCCTGCGGTCGTCTTTAAAGCAGAGCGCCGGTGTTGTGTGATCAGAGAGCAAAGTTGTCGCAACGTCAAGTTGAGCCGCAGCCAGCGGTCCTCGCCTCGGCAGCGTTTCCTTGTCTTTTTCCACCACAGCACCCTCCTCTCTCTCTCTCTCTCTCTCTCTCTCTCTCTCTCTCTCTCTCTCTCTCTCTCTCTCTCTCTCTCTCTCTCTCTCTCTCTCTCTCTCTCACTCCTCCTCCTCGCTGATACTAATGAAATAATGGTGTCGCTATAACTCACTTCCCTCGACCCCCTCTATCCAGCGCCGCGGCTCGTTTTGCCGCCAAATTAGTCTGTATTGTAACGCAGAAATGTTATTCCTCTGTCACGGATTTTCTGTGCGAGAGAGCGAGAGAGAGAGAGAGAGAGAGAGAGAGAGAGAGAGAGAGAGAGAGAGAGAGAGAGAGAGAGAGAGAGACGGCGCGGACTGGACGGGCTAACAGGGCCACGCCGCCGTGGGCTAAGAACTTCCCTCCCACGACACAGAGACAAACGATGCCGCCGAGTCCCGCTAACGTTTCACACACTCGGGTCCGGCCCGGCCCTACCCACCCAGCGGGTAGAAGGGAGTGCCTTCAAAAAAGAAGAGAAACATAAGGACTGTCCACGAGTCTTAATTTGTAACCCGACGCAGTAGTTCTCATTTTTTTCCTCCCTCGTTTTCGTCCTGTCCTGGGCGTGTTGATATTATTATTATTGTTATTATTATTCTCATCATCATCACCATCACTGCAGTCTAGTTCCTCGTTAGGGTGGGAAGCGGGCCGATAGTCTTGCCACAATAAGGGAATATTCAGAAAAAATGAATGAGATGTTTGAATGAACGCGTGCGGCATCGTACTACGGTATGCACTAGTTCTACGCGTAAAGAGCGGTTTACCGATCGAAACTGGGGCGCGTAGCGTTAAAACTGCTAAAGACAAAGCGCTCACCGGAGCGCGCGCTCCCGCCGTTGGGAAACGAGATGGTAGTTAAAACGAGAGGTAGGCATTCCGCCGCTTCCGCCATCGGCCGTGCCGTACGAGAGCCCGCTGGTCGCGCTCCGCCGAGCGGAAAAGCGTCCGAATCGATGAATCGATTTTATTCGATTTGGCGCGGCGGCCGCGGCGCGCAATAAGCAATACGACGCGATGCGGCGTGCGGCGGGCGGTCACACCCGCGGAGTCAACTTACGGCCGTGTTTAATGTGGAGACATGTGAGCTCACCGGTACGGACCATACCGCGACTTTTATGCTCTCACATTAGTTTTATCACTGTACTGAAAAATAAAAATTCTTCCGAAATTATTACAAGCAGGACTGGAATTTTCATTTCCGCCTGGCTGTCATAATAATTATTTCCAGCGCTGTGAAGCTTATTTTCGCAGTGTCTGCGAGGCGAAAACGTCCGAGGCGGTATGTTAGCAGGGAAACGAGGTAAACGCATCCACCTTCACTCCGCCGCTTGCTGGGGCGTCGCGCCCGTCTCGCCCCGCCCCGGCGCCGCGGGGGACACCCCCGTCTAAGTGACCGGTTCCGCCCCTGCCGCTGGTCGCCTCTGCACTTAGCGGCGCCGCCGAGCGACTTTCTAGCGCCGCAGCACCACAGCCCAATGCATAGCGCATTGGAGTTTATGGTAAAGCATGCACTGCGCTGCGCGCCCCGGCCGGGCCGGGCCGGGCCGGACCCCTAGTCCCTCTATTATTATCGCCTGGAAACAATTTTACTGTTATTTGCCCTGCACACGGATGCCCCCCCCCCCTCGGCCCGCTCGGAGCAGACGTGTTAAGACGACAGCTCAGCCATTCAGAGCGGAGTAAGAGGCGACGACGACGTCCTGCGAGCGAGTGTGCAAAAGTAGATAATAGCGCCGGGGCTTAACTCCACTGCGCCCTGCTCTCCTAGGTGTCCGCGAGAAAGCGTAAGACCTCGCTCGAAATATATGCGCCGTGCCATCAGTCAGCTAATATGCAGCAATGGCGGTTTCACGTCACGGGAGTAGTAGATTTCGAACACTACAGAGTAGACGTTATGTTTTCGAGGATTGGTCCAAGCCAATACCAAAGTAATGACTTCATTCTTCTTTTTCCTTTTTTTTTACGACTTTGTCCGTCTTTCTCAACGGTTTGCGGTGAGGGTCAGGATGCGAACGGCGGAGGTCGCTCGGACTGCCTCCATATACCCGCTCAATGCCAATGTCAAGGAGTGAGTGAGTGAATGAAAGAGAGCGAGAGAGAGAGAGAGAGAGAGAGAGAGAGAGAGAGAGAGAGAGAGAGAGAGAGAGAGAGAGAGAGAGAGAGAGAGAGAGAGAGAGAGACCGTTAGCGGGAGCCGGTCAGCGGTCCGGCCACACCGCACGGTAACATGTCTTACAGCACACGTGTGTGTGTGAGTGAGAGAGACAGAAGGAGGACAATCAGCACTCGGGCCAGCAGAGCCAGAATAGAAATAGATCGATGACCGCGCCATTTGTGGGCTCAACGCAATCTACTTGCTTTTCACAATCCCGTCTATTCGATTCCACGTTTCTTCCCGCCTAAGCCCCGTACCATGCGTACACAAACTTCTTTCTTTCTACCTCTAAATCGAGTTTACAATTATACACAGGCCCTCTACACAGCCTGATTGCATATTGATTGATTTTAAATTTAGTTGCCCCACGGGTGCTGTTTTAAAAAAATTATTTATATAGTTTTGAGACAAAAATACCTGGACGACGTTCAGACATTTTTGCCGGAGGTCGTCGGCAAACGGCGCGCGATCGACTTCCACATTCCGGTCCGGCCTACTGTACCCCCCTGAGCCACGCCTCGACCGCTCCACCCCGCCCCGCCCCGCCCCGCCCCACCACACCCCGCCCCGCCCCGCCCCGCCCCGCGGCTCGTCCTCAGCCACCGACGACGACAGGTTTTCGGAACGCGCGCTGAGACGTCTGCGTTCCCCGGACATCCACGTGGGCCGGGCGAGGCGGGGCGGGGCGGGGCGGGCCAGCCACCAGCCTCATCTGGGTCACGGGGAATAGCCTATCCCCTGAGGTCGGCCCTACCGCTCCTGCTGCACACCAAACTTTGACACGACTCGAGCGCATCTTCATCTATTTCCGTTTCGAAACACGCGCGCAGCCGCGGCCGCGGACACCAGAACGGTATTCGTCAACTTTTGCGTTCGAAATAATGAGCTTGCGTAACGCCGAGCAGCACAGCGGTGCAGAGCCAGTAGTGTGGCGGGGCGGCGTGACGCTCGCCAGATGTAACGCGAGGAGTCATCAGCGTCCTGATCACAAGCCGCTCGCGCCGCCCCGCCCCGCCCCGCCCCGCCCCGCCCCGCCCCGCCCGCTGATGACCAGTGTGAGCGCATGCCGATGCGCACGCCGACAGGTCCGCGGCCCGCGCCCGCCCGGAACAACCCGGAGCGGAATCTTTTACGGCTCCGGCGAATTCCAGCAGGGTTGCACATGCACATGCAATAACGAAAAGAATGAAAAAATAAATGCGCTAATCCACCGCCCGCACAGCAGGGGCCATGGCGCTGGCTATGGTTCTGGAGCGTGGGACTTCTCCAGCCTGGAGGCGCCGACATGTGTCAGGAAGCCCTGCAGCGCTGATGGCGGCGGTCAGAGGGAAGCTCCTGGAGTAACTCAAAGACGCCGCTTGTCCAGCTCCAGCAGCGGTGCGGTGGCGCGCGCCAGACTCCAGGCCGCTCTGCCCGGACTCCAGCTGCTGGAGCGGCCCGTCCGGCCCGGCCCGGCCGCCTAGTACCGTAACGGTCCGCGGCCCGGCCGGCCGGAGGCTGGAGTGAGCGGTGTCACGTGCGCATGCGACCAGCTATTGGACAGGGGAGGGGCCCTACGCGAGGCTAGGCGCCACATCGCGTTCACGGTCACGATTCTTTCCACCAATACGGCATCACGGTCACAGCACACATTTCCTCGGGTTTATCGGAAAACGATCCTAGACACCACGGATGATCGGAAACTCCACACCATTAATTTAAGTTTTCCTAAATTTTCTTGATTTTGGTGATATTTTTGGGGGCTTTGTAAAAGTTGTTAACCCCTCGCGAGCCGCCCGGCTGGGCGCCGGCGCGGCGGCGCCTGTCCGCGTCAATCGCAGAAGAGAAATCGAAACAATGGCGATTTATTTGCGAAGAAAATGGATGACTGGTCTCGGCCTGGACGGCCCGACGCGGCGCGGCGCGGACGAACCGGCCCGGCTGCCCGGCTGGTCGCTCGGTCGGTCGGTCAGATGCGCCTGTGTTTTTTTCCCCGCTTCAACTTCATTATTTGCTTTCCTCGGCGACAAAGTAATTTTGAAACAAACGTCCAAAGTCCCGGGGCGCGCTGCGCCCTCTGACGTATGAATGGAAAGGCTTTCACCGCGGCGGCCGGGGCGCGGGGCATAACGACGCTCGCGCCCCGGGCGGGGCGGGGCCGCGCCGGGTCGATCATCGGACAGAGCGATGCGCTTTTATTGCGAAGGCGAGAAAGAAAAAGAAAAGATGGAACCCTCGGCTGGAAGGCCTCGAGGGAGACCAAAAAAAAAAAAAAAAAATCAAACCAGAAACCAATTGATTGATGGGGCATATTGAATTGGATTTATAGTCTGAAGCAGCATGCAGCCCGGCCTGCAGGCGGGTGGTACCCTGGTCTCTGGGCCTTAGGCATCTGTCAGGGGCGCTGTGAGACACTGTCAGACACACTGTCAGAAACAATGTCAGACACACACTGTCAGATCAGTGACACTGCTGCAGCTGCTGTTGGGACCCCAGGGAGCAAGTCACTCGATCCGACACTCCCGGCCACGCCCACGCCGATCATGTCCACGACAGAAATCACGACAGTCATCGGTTGCGACCTGTTTTTGTTGAATGATGAATAGAGAATCTTAAGGGCCCTTAAGATTCTCCTTAAAAGTCTAAATTCCGAAGTGTTTTTTTAGTAAAAATTTGCAACGTTGCCAGCAGCCCCATTTTCCCCTCTCTAATACTGTCACCGAATGCATGGGTTCGGCGCCACATTAAATCCCCTTTAAAAAAAATTAATAAAAAAGGATATGGAGCTCGGGTGACATGCGAGCAGCGCTGGGCGGGTGACGCCGGGTGACGCCCCTGCAGGCGTCCCGACGCCCAGCCCGCCGGCGCGGATATCGCGTTATCAGCCGCGGCATCCTCATTCCGGCGTCGAGATGGAAAGTCCCGACGGCGTCGCGCCGCTTGTCTTTTGTCAGCGTGGCGGGGCGGGGCGGGGCGGCTGTCAGATTATGAAGGGCCGATCCGACTAGCCCCGCAGAGCCGCGGTAGAAAATGCAAGCAGAGCCCCGGCACGCCCCGCCCCACCCCGCCACGCCACGCCCCAGCGGAGCGCGAAATGACAAAAGGCCATGATACGATGCAAAGATAACGCATTAATATTCAGCCTAGTGACACGGTCCTGCCGTGGGCATCGGGGTTAGCGAGAGCCGACGGGGAAACAAATCCGAAATTTAATGTACAAATGTCTTGAATTTTTCTAGATTTTTTCCTTCTATTTTAGCCTTGAATTTTCTAGATTTAGAAAATCAAGCCATTTTTATGTGAATTTTCTAAATTTTTCTGAATTGTTAGGATGTACACAAGTTTTTGACTTATTTCCCCGTTGGCCAGCGCGGTGCTTTCGCGGCCCGAGCCAAGACGTACCCAAACCGCAGGAAATGTGTTCCCTCTCGACCTCTCGCTACAAACTCACCTGCAAACAGAAGGAAACAAGGACACGCGTTAGAGAAAGAAAAAGTAGATGGAAACACAACGCAGGCAGGCGCGGAGAAAACGCCAAGGATCCGCCCTCAATCTGCATTTCATCCTCCAAGCGAATTGCAAATTCTTTTTTTTCCAGGCGGTGAAATTTTCCAGGAAGTGAGTCGCCTTGGGGCAGCGGGGGCCTAGGAGACCTTCCCTCACGCCAAACCCGCCAAGTTTCAAATTTAAATAATAATTAACAGGAAAAACATGGCAAGTGCGAGGCGGAGGCGGGTGTCCGGCCGGGCCGCCCGGCGGGTAGGCAACCACTGCGCGGCGCTCACACGCGAGCAGCGTGGTTGCCTACCCGGAGATTCGCAGGCGCGCTCGCCCACAAAACCAACTCCCTTTCTCCCGCGCGTTGAGATGATGCTGTTGGTTCGTGCGGGCCGGGCACGCACCTCGGGTGTCGCATTTCTAGCGCATCAGGCGAGGCGGAGAGCGGCAGGGCACCGCGACCTCGCTGACCCACCACGCCCCGCCCCGCCCCGCCCCGCCACGCCCAGCGTCTCACAATGACGGCCAACAAAGACGCTACTGCCGATGTGCTCGACATCCCATACCTGCTTTCCCTACACCGCACCGCACTGGAGAGCGCGGAACGCCGCTAGGCGCCCGGCGGGCGGGGCGGGGCGGGGCGGGGCGGGGCGCCGCACGGGACGCATTGGACCGGCAAATTGTCACATGACCGACACTCTAGCCGCGCCTGCCTAACAAGACACCCCACTCCTAGTTTCCCCCTCATAATAGTTTTTTTTTTACACGCCAGTCTCCTTATTCACACCCTGCAAAAAAAACAACCATTTTCACTCCCGTCCCGCGCGAATATTTTGAGGCCACGCCACCCTTTTGTGGAGTACAGTATGTAGTCCAGGCGCGCAGCTTCCGCGCTCCAGAGAGATGAGGGTGTCGCATCGCGTCCGGCGGGGCTGAGCAACACGGCCATGTTCGCCTCCTCCACGCTGCATCACACCCAGCGGCGTTGTGCAACCCTGCAGGAGCGTCGCGGGGGACGGAGGGCGTCCCGACGCCCGCTTGTGGAGCGAGTGACACCCGCCTCGGCCAACGTATCGCACAGTTTAGTATAATAGTCAATGAGAGATAAGAAATATCCAGATAGCTAAAAAAAACTAGATATTAGAAAGTTTTTCAAATATTCCAAAGTTTTTCAAATATTCCAAAGTTTATCAAATATTCCAAAGTTTTTCAAATATTCCAAAGTTTTTCAAATATTCTAAAGTTTTTCGCAGGTATTCCAAATTTTACTCGGGTTATAAAGTCTCCACCCACACGCCCAAAAGAAATGTTTTAATTTAAATGTCACGGACACTGTCGCACCCTTTCGCGCCGCCCGCTTAGCTATGGGTTTCGCGCACTGCCGCAGGAATGTGCAAATTGCTTTCACAGTCGTCGTCGCCCTCCGTGGACGCGCGGGAAAATGGCATGACGGGGACGTTCCGAGTGGGCGGCAAGCAGGCGTGGCGAGTGCGTTCAGATACTCATGTCGAAAGTGACGCCCGGACGCGAAAACTCGGCGGAGGCGGCGGGGACCTCAACGCACGGTAGGGCAGGGCGCTATGACACTTTCACCCACGCCACGGGACCGGCGCCAGTTTTATATATATCACGCCATCTCTCAATTTTCCTTGTAGTGGATACAGTTTTAATTCACGCCACGAGATTATGCTTTCGAATGGAAGAGCACATTCCATGAAACATAAATAAAAAACTTACATTTTAATAACTTAAAAAAAAAAAAAGTATCACGAATGTGTTAAAAAAAGACGATAATTTTGGCTGAATTCAAATTTTCTTTAGAAATTAAGCACAACTAAGAAGATCTATGGGAAAATTTCTTTCTTACAATAGAGTAGCAGGAGTATAGGACGCGGTTCACAATACGAGCGCCGGCCCCCGACTATTCATTTGTTTGTCGAGCTGAGCCGGGTGGTCTCCTGAAGGGCCCTCAAAGGAGCGCGCAGGAGAGGGAAGACCAAGGGCCTCGCCTGCAGGGCCTACAGGGCTGCAGGGCTGCTGCAGGCCGCAGCGGCGCCGCGGGGGGGCCGGGCCGCCTCACCACCTTGTGCCCCGTCAATTACCATTACTATTATTAGAGTTATCACTCACGCAGCAGCAGCAGCCACAAGCGCGCGCTGATTTTCAAAAGACGCGCGGAAAACGCCAGCTCGTCGTGTCGCGCAACAAGGGGGCGGTGCCTGACGCCATGACAGACTCCTCTGAGTTAATCCCGTTTCTTTTTCTCTGTTCCAGGTAACTGCGGGGAGCAGCAGGGGGCGACGGTCAGCGGCACGAGGCGAGGCCGCAGCGGCTGACAGGTTGAGATTGTCTTAGAATATTATCTCTCGCAGAATAAGTATTTAAGTTGTAGAAAAAAAAGGGAACGATATAAATTATCAAAATTTTCTCAAAACAGCAAAACGCAATGACCAGTACAAAAATTTCGTCTTCTGCTTCAAGACAGCTTTTGAATACGCTCAAAACGACATTTGAACAATTTCTCGTAAAAAAAAAAAAATTAAAAATTATAAAAACCTTTTTTGATGTGCTATTGTATCCGCGCGTTTTCGTCTTTTACGCGGGCGGAAGGTCAGCCGTTTGGGAAGTTGAAGGATCTCTAGCCTCGCGCGGGGCCGTGATGGGCCCGCCTCGCTTTCACGGCATGACACACGGGAGCAGAGGAGAGGAGAGCGTCCTGTCCTCCGTCCTGCCCTCCTCCTCCACGGCCGGCAGCGCAGCCATCATTACGAGAATGATAGAGAGCAGAGGCGGGCAGGCCGGGCCGGGCCGGAGCCGCAGACTGAAAGTGCAGCCAGCGCGCCGGGCACAAAGCACACAGGGCTGACCTCAACAGAGTCGTCATGGGCGACATGAGCCCCGCATGAGCCCCGCCCCCGGCCCGCCCCCGGCCCGCCCCCGGCCCGCCCCCGGACGACATGCAGTGCGCATTGTGATGATTGCAGGGCCCAAGTCCTCGGGGCGGGCGGCGCATCCGACCAAATACATACATGTATATTACACGAATAGCAGGCCGGGGTGAAGTGTCGACACATGAGTGCGAGTCCTCCCTCCGTGTCAAGCAAATAATACAGGTGAATACCTGGTACTCGTGAGCCGACCGACGAAGGTCGCGAGAGAATTGTGCTGAACGGCTTGAAGCGATGGGCGAACCGGTATAGGGAACAGGCACGCACGCACACACACACACACGCGGTCAGCTCGGACCCACAAGCACACACGCGTATCGGCGTGAGCGTGCACACACACGCACGCACGCACACCTTGAACTCCATAAGCACTGACCAGAATGTGCGCCGGCCGCGCCGATAGCCGCCCTTGTTATTTTTTCCGCTGCTCTTTTCACTCGATCGTCCTCTCTACTCGCGTCTTCTCTGACGCATGTATTCACTGTACTGTATACAGTTTACTTATTGTGGTAATTCATCGTGCTGAATGTGTTGCGTTAAATGGATTGCGTACTCTGTTTTTTCCCCCTCTCTGACGATAGCAGTGCTAGTTTCAGAGCGTTCAGATGTCGCAAAATAAATTCCCCGGCGGCGAGACTGTTTGGCCGCGGTGTTGGCAGCGCTGATAGATCGCGCGGGACCGAAGAACACAACAAAAGTAGAGTTACGTGGGAAACACCGGGCGGCGGGGCGGGGCGGGGCGGGGCGGGGTGGGGCGGCCACCCCGCTGAGCACCCCAGGCGGGGCGGGGCGGGGCGGGGCGGGGCACCGCACCCCGCAGTGTCGTAAACGCGATGACGGTTATTAGCACTATCAGTCGTGTACCCGGCAAAAGAAAAGGCCGTTAAAATTGATCGTGCGGCGTGTGGTGGTGTACAGAGCGTACGCAGGCCCCCGCGCCTTCAACAGGCTCTTAACATGTGCCACAAAAAAAAAAAAAAAAAAAAAAAAAAAAAAAAAAAAAAAAATCAGTAGCAAATTATTTTGAGCTCGCGCGGCTAAGATCCTCGTATAGTAAAATAAAACCTTGCACGGGATCGCGGAGATCTCTCCTTATAAACCCATCATCGGCCGGCGGAACGCGACGGCTCACAGGCGCCGCCACATTTTTTCCTCCCATCATATTACCAAATAAGAGGAGCGGAGCGCGCATGTCCCGAAATTAATTACGACCTACGAGCTGACTTTCATCTCATTACGAATTCTCGGGTGCTGGGCCGGGCGGGGCCGGGGCTTGGGGGCGATACAGATTGCTATCCCGCCCAGCCCAGCCCAGCCCGGGCCGCAGCCTGCGAAGTACCCGTCCGCCGCGGAGGCTGCGTCGCGCCCCGCGCCCCGCCCCGCCCCGCCCCGCCCCGCCCCGCAACAGGTGTATAAGTGTGTTTCGTATCGCGTCTCAAAATCTCCGGCCGGCGCGGCGCGGTGCTCTGCTTCGCTTTCATGGGCTAGGCCAGCAGCCGAGCGGGCCGGCTCGGCTCGGCTCTCGGCCCGGCTCGGCTGTGCTCGTGCTCGGCTCGGCTCGGCTCGGCCCGCCGCTCCCGCCGCGCTCCCGCAGGGCACAAACCACCATTCTTCGGCTTTAATTGTGAAATTTTCGTACGCCAAGCCGCATTAACACACAAGGCACCGGGCGCCACCAGCACACCCACACTCACACACAGAGGCGTCTACAGGGACAGGGCAAGTCTCTCTGTGGTGTGTGTGTGTGTGTGGGGGGGGAGGGGTAACAGAGAAACGAGGAGACAGCAACAGGGTTATTGTAGCTGCGGGTGTCTCAAACAAAATCCTCTTAATGTCTTCTATTCTACGTAGGGAGAAAGAGGAGAGAGGGAGAGGGAGGGGGAGGGAGAGGGAGAGGGAGAGAGAGAGAGAGAGAGAGAGAGAGAGAGAGAGAGAGAGAGAGAGAGAGAGAGAGGGAGGGAGAGAGGGCCTCGTTCGCCACACCAACACAACTGGCCGAGTAAGACGCGTAGAATGTGTAGCAGGTTTACGCCTTCACGCTCCCGCTTGTCTTTTTTTCTCTCCTTCCTTTTTCCCCGCCCTCTCCTCTCTCTGCTACTTTACTTGTATTGCTCCGGCTACAGATGGTTCGAGCTTGCGCTGGGAGAGAAGCGGGGAAAAAAGAAAAAAAAAACGAAGAAAAAAGGAAGGTGTTTGCTGCGAGACCGTGACTAACATTTACAACGACATGGAGCACTGCGCGATTGTTAACTTTGGGCAGACATGATCGGGCGCGCCTGGAGGACGCGGCACGGCACGGCGCCCGAGACCCTCCCGTTTAAATACCTGCACAGGTGGCGGGCGGGCGGGCGGCCGCCCCTGACCCCGGCCCGACCCGCCAGCGATAAGGTCTGCCTGCACGCACTGCTTAATCGCGCACGATTCCTGCCGATTTACTTTTCTCATCCTGCTGCTGCAGGACCGCAGGGCGCAGGGTCAGGGTGAGCCGGCGGGGCGGGACCAGGTGCCCGGCGCGGGTCCAGCCTCGATCCCTCTGTGGGGAGAGTTTGCCTAGTAGGCAGGCGTTGATACGCGCCCGTTTCACACAGAGGTGCATCGTGAGCAATATTTGCCTACTTATCTGGTCAAGGTCGGTAGGCACAAGAAACGGAACATCTCTCTTGTTCCAGCTGGGCCTTAAATACGCCCCTGTCAGGTGTATGCGGAGAGACAGAGAGAATGAGAGAGAGAGAGAGAGAGAGAGAGAGAGAGAGAGAGAGAGAGAGAGAGAGAGAGAGAGAGAGAGAGAGAGAGAGACGGCGGGGCGCGGCCGGACACCAGGTCGGCCCACTCGCATGGGAAGCGAGGCACAATGGATGCGGATGAACAGTGTCCGGCTGATCGCTACGACGCCCCCTACGCTTAACGACATGAATGGCATTACACTTAGAGGACCCCGCGTGCGCGGGTGAAATGATGCAATAAGTGTGGCGTGTCGCAAGTAGTGGGAGCGGCAGGGCGGCAGCGTCCTCTCCAGTATCAAGAGGAGTTATATTGTGTGCAGCCGGGTCGGGCCGGGTCGGGCAGGAGGGACTCGGCCTCCATCGGGGCCACTCGAGACCCAACGTAACCCGACCTGGATGGCGCCGCGGCCTGGGCAGCGTAAAAAGACTGAGGGCCAGCTGGTGGCGCAGGCGGCCAGGACGACGCGAGGTATACAAGTTGTGGGCAAACGAGTAAAAACAGAGCTCGCGAGCACACGGGCGGCTAGCATGCACCGTGAACATGCCTGCAGCGGGCCGGGGCGGGGACAGTGTCCAGCACCAGGTCATTGCACAAGACCGAATACCGAACCCTTTCTGCGCCGCGCCGCGCCGGGCCGGGCCGGGCTGGGCCTGCACGCCGCCCTTAGCGGCCACCACTACACAGCGATGTATAACACGTGAGGCTGCCGGCCGGCTGGAGCTGGAGCTGGAGCTGGAGTTTGGCAACGCTCGGCGGCACGCCACCGCGGGGGCCGACCTGATGCTGCTGCTGGAGAAAAACAGCAGTAGGACACGCTCGCGACACAAGAATAAGCGCCGACTTTAAGCCGCCTTAACATGAATCATTTATAATAAAAACTTAAGATGTAGTCATTATAAGTGCTTAAATTAAGAGCACATTTTTCTTTAGCAAAAAATCATTACGTAAATGTGAAAATGGCGAGAGTCCTGGAGAAAGAATTTGGAAAAGTTTTTAAAAAAAGGCAAACCTAACAAAATAAAGTCAAAATGAGCTCTAGTATATCCTAATAAGTCGGTGTGTTTTCCTTTGCATTAGCCGCACTGCTGACCGGTGAGGCAGGGCGGGGAGGGGACGGCCGTTGCCCTGGTCTGGTCCGGTCGGGTCCAGCCCGGCAGCCTTGGCTGGGGCGGCTCAGACTGATCATCTTATTTGCGGCGGAAAATGCACAACGCAAAACGAGAAGAAGAAAACGTTCTGCAACTGCATTCCACGAGCACCGGCCAGACGGACGGACAGGGAGAATCTGTCACGTCAGGAGCGTCGCACTGCACACGGGCGGGGGGAGAAGAGGCTGCTTATTTTATTATAGAACAGCCCAGCAGTCCCGCATTTCGAGGGTGCGGGCCTGTCGGTTCTATCCACACGTTTAAAATAATGCACAAGAACGGAACGACATTTACCGGAAAGAAAAGAGGATTTTTTAAAATCATTAATAAAAAAAACATACGAAAACGTACGAACATACGAAAAAAACAGTCAGATCCGAGACAAAACTATAAGGCTACTTCGTGCCTAAAAATTACGTTAAACATATTTATAAAATAAATACAATTTAGTATTGGGCAGTTTATGAAAGGCACAGTGCACGTTCAAAACCGCTGATTCCGGAATCAAGTATTCCTTAATCTTGGCTAATCTTCTTGAGCTTGAAAGCTTTCCTAGGCACAGCACAGAGAGCTAGCTCCCTGTCGCTTATTCATGATGTCACGTGACAATGCGGCGAGAGGGGAAAACTCTCATCCCTCTCACTTTTTGTTCCTGAGAGGTTAGGTTCACGGTCGGGTGAGGCTAATAACGACATCACCAGACACACACACACAGACACACGTACACGATGTCACATTGTACCGCCCGGCCCGGGGGCATTGTGAGGGTTACGTCAAGAAGCAGCAAGGGCCGGACGACACTACCCTTTCCTTTTTTAAAAGTAAAAGGTATTGTTTCGTATGCCACTCTTAGCCATCTCCTCTACGAGGACCGTATGTATGCTCGTGACATCGTAAATCCTTATTGTTTTTGTTTCACTAGAACAGTAGTGATAATTAGGCATACCGCCCACCGTTGGCGACCTGATTTTCTAGAGAAGCTATCTGGAAGTCCCAACAGATTCCCAGTGACTCGCGTTTCGTATTCAGTGAGCTTTGCAGTCCCAGTTATTATCGCAGACAATCCTGGAGACACTTCCGCTGCACATATGCATTTCTCCTTTGACCAGTCCGCATCGCTTCCGGCTGCGATCTCCGCCCTGATTGGTCGTCGTATAGGGCGCTCCCGTATGGCGGCGCGGCCGGGCCGAACGGGGACGGCACGGGCACAATCACTGTGCCATACGCGCCATATACGAGCGGTTATACAGAGCTGATAGAAATTTCGACAGACATATGAGAGTACGAACCTTGATTAGATGTATTCAACTTGACAAATGTGCGGTATCAATCATTTACCAGTACGATTGAAAAGCAAAAAAGAAAAGAACTTTCAATAATGGCCAAACGTGGCTCTCTCTCTTTAAAAGTGAAAATAGTATCCCCATTTCAAATACGCGTAGCAGATAGTTTTAGTGATTTAACCGAAACCACAATCGAGAGGTAATTCTTTCTCTCGGCGCAAAAAGGCGATTGCGATGAGTTCACTCCGGGCTTTAGCGATGCGGCAGAGCACCGGGCAATCGAAAAAAAAGGGGGAAAAAGAAAACAGAAAGATACAAAAAAAAAAAGTTGTCGCTGAGTGAATAGCAGTGGCGCGGAGCAGTGTCAAGTTCGCGGCCGGGCCGGGCCGGGCCGGGCGCCGCGCTAGGCCATGGCTCGTCGATTTGCGTCGGGAACCGATTCCGATTGGCGGAGCGTCGTTCGTTGACCGCCGCGCGCCCAGAGTGGCGCGTCGCCCTGCAGTGAAAACAAGGCGGTGGTAATAGATGGCGACGTCAGCCAGCGCCACCTGCCGTACAAAAGGCACCATGAAATATGGAGTGTGACATCGGGAGAGCGCCCCGCCCCGCCCCAATCACTTTCATTTCTACTTCGCTTTCAGTCTTTCCCCGATCAGCGCTTCTAGGTGTTTCCTGGAGCTTGAAGCATCCCATAAATGTACCGCGCTCAGCCACAGTTTGGTCTCGGTGCATTTCACTATGAAAAGAAATCAAAGCGGGGCGCGCGGCGACCGGGGCGCTCATTGCGACACGCTGGAGCGGATTTGAACCGCACCCGACAGGAGGGGGCGCGGGTTCGATCCCCGGCGCCGCCACCGCCGCTCGCTCAGCGCGCATCGCGGCCAGCAGGAACACCCATTGTCCGGCTGTCGATCGAGACGTCACCTCTGTAACGCATTGCAGTAACGATACCATCAGGGCGGGCCGTATATGCGCCGCGGCGGAGCGCCAGGGGCAGACGTTACCAGCGTTACGCACGCCATGTCACGGTATCCTGCTGCGTTACTACTTACATGAATATTTAGCTAAATAAACGTATGCAACACCAGCCCGGGGAGCCGTACCACACGCGCAAAACACTCCTTGATTTCTTCATGTAACGGGGAAATACTGTTGCGGGTCTGCCCACTCTAGTATACACAAAACAGAAGGCTAAAAAAAAATCACAAAAACGAGGAACAGCTGACCGACCCAATCGGCCGCGGGCTCCCATTCATCCCGGGCGACGCGGCGTCCATTCCATTCATTCGGCCGGTCCTTGGGGTGCGTACGCACGTGCGGCCCACGTGCACGTATTGTTTCCGTTGGACGCGCCGGAGGTCACCGGTGAGGTCCAGCCCAGTCCGACCAGACCGGCCCACGCGCCGCGGACACAATGTGACGATGTGCCAATGTGTGACCGCGACCTAGGCCTCTGTGCCCCGCGACTCACCGTTAAATAAAAATAAAATAAAAATAACGATAAAGTGTGTACGTCTCCAGCCTGCCCGGTGCTCAATTTAAAAAAAGCTATAGTCCGGAGGGAGAGAGAAAATGAGAGAGATAAGGGGCAGGAAAAACGACCGAAAAATATAATTGAAATGGTGGAGCGGGCTGGGCTGGGCGTGCGGACCGAGTGGGAGGAGTCCGCGGACGTGATTTGTAGGAATGCCAGGCGATACCCCGTTTGGGGCCCTTGGGGCCCCCCTGGGGAGGCAGGGGGCGTGACTCTCCTGTTAGGTGGCTGGCTGCACTTAGGACCTTCGGACTGAGCGGGCGGGGCGGGGCGGGGCGGGGCGGGGCGGGGCGGGGCGGGGCGGGGTCAGCGGTCCCATTAACACGGCAGCAGGGCAGGCGAAGACGGCGAACAGGCGGGCGGTGGCGGTGGTGGTTCAAGGTGCGCGGGTCAGCACCGGGCGGGGTGCGGCGTGGTCAGGGTGACAGACAGACAGACAGACAGACAGACAGACAGACATACTGACAGACTGACAGAAAGGCTGACAGACGGACAGTCACGACTCTTCATTCCCTGGAATTGTCATCCCAAAGAGTGATATGCGAATCAAATGGCGCAAACAACCGTGCTATCGTTTTCCTTTTTGGGTCTGCGGCGGTGGCGCGTTCCAGAGAGAGAGAGAGAGAGAGAGAGAGAGAGAGAGAGAGAGAGAGAGGAAAAAAAAACTATTTACGGTCAATTTATTGACGCATTTGTCTCTATCAAAAACAATCGGGATAAGTAAAAAGAAATCAGTACAGTAAGGAAATTAATTTCGAGTCAGACGTACAGCAGTACGGCGGCGAGCGGGCCGGGCGGGTCCTAACGGATGTATCTCTATTAGGCCCTCTCCGGCACCTCGATCAGTTTATCGAGACCACGCGTGTAATCACCGGGAGCGGGGCGGGGCGAGGCGGGGCGGGGCGGGGCGGCACCTAACCTCTCCAAGATACCACACATAATAGAACAAACGTCGGAACGGCCTCTCCCCCCCCCCCTCTCTCTCTCTCTCTCTCTCTCTCTCTCTCTCTCTCTCTCTCTCTCTCAGCACCGCTCTACCGGGCGTGAAATCCCCTCATCGGATATAAACAACCCGCCGGACTGCCCGCGCTCTCGGGTGGATATAGCTTGTCCGTTCGGGTCGGAACTCAGTTAAAAAAAAGAATAAGCAGCTGCTTAGCGGGAAAAACACCGTAAAGAAAATTCACTAGCAGTACGTCATTTTTTCTGACACTCCTATTGGCAGAAAAGGGGTCATAAATTTGCTGTAGGCCGATCTGAACAACAACAGTGACACGTTAGCCTATTGGTGCGGGCGTATAAAGCATCAGGTCGGAAGTTGACCTCGGCTTGTGGCATATGGGGCGGCACGCCCCGCCACGCCCCGCCACCACCACGCCCCGCCCCGCCCCACCACGCCCCGCCCCGCCCCCGTTGCACACGCACGCGCGCACCCGGCCGCCTCGTGCACTGCATCGCTATGGGTGACTCAGTCACGACGAATGCCAACGGCACCCAGCGGCGGGGCGGGGCGGGGCGGGGCGGGGCGGGGCGGGGCGCACCCAACAGCAGCGGGGCGTCCCGCAGCGCCTATCAGCGGCGAAAACGCAAACACCCCCGTGGTGATATATAGTGCACTAGACGATTGGGGGCCGCACTAGATACTTCTAGTTTACAACACCTCTTCGAGTAAAATCCTAAGAAAAACTAACTTTCATTTGTTTGATTAAAATATAAAATTGGAAGCCAAAAGTATTACTACGTACTATTATTTACATAATACTTTGGGTGTATAAGCAAAACGTAAAAATGCAAAAGTCAGTATTTAATGAAAATTTTACAAAAATGTCTAGGTGATGAAGGGCAGTTCGGAGTTGGTTCAAAATTGCGCCAAAAGGGGAACAACGCCCCGCTCCGCCGCGCCCCGCCCCGCACCCCGGGCCGGCGTGACCAAGGACAGTGGCGTTATTAGTGGCGCCTCGCTGTGCTCTGCGTGTCAAGGGGCGCCTGCTGCCTGCACCGCCGCTGCCCGCCCCGCGCGATCTTGTGACTAATGTCTCCATTTCACAAGCAGACAGACTGCAGTGCAGCCGCCACGCTTGTGGTTGCGAGCGACACCTAGCCCCGCCCCGCCCCGCGACAAGACATGATCCACACAAAAGACTCTGCACGCCACGCTAAAGCTTTTTGTCGCCGCCGCCACCGCCTCCAGCAGCAGCGTCCGACAGAGTAAAAGCCTGTGGGTTGGAGTGTGAATCATGCGGGCACAGAGTGTGAGAATGTTGCACACTTGACTATTCCTTTTCTTTTTTTGTTTTTTGTTTTTTAAAACAGAAATTTGGAAATTAAGCAAGTGTGCGAATGGAAATTCACACAGTCTACGTGTGCGACATTCACACACTTTGCTTGCACCCTGTACAGCTATACTATTCTGTGCCAGCTGACGCCACTGAAGCTCACTCATGCTGCTACGGGGGCACAGCTGACACACTCAACAATTCCGCGAGCGCCCCCCCCCCCCCCCCAAGTATGTTCCGTTACGCGATGGCCGCGCGTACGTCACACGTCACAGGTGCCCTCCCTCCGGTGCCCTCCCCACGGGCCTAACGGACAAGTGCCTTACTGTACACACTATTGCCTTTGTCCCTCAGTCAGACCCTGGCCGCGGCCGTACGGACCCGACAGGCGCGGCCGGCCAGACAAACAGACCGTTTTGCGCACCCGATAGAAAATAACGCGACGAGCTATTTGCCTGTTTATATTTTTTTTATCGTGACCGATTTGGTCGGCCGTCAAGGCGAAAAGGCGAGGCAGACGCGGGACGAGACGCACGGCGTGCCGGGAGAAAGGGACGGGCGCGGGCGGACCCTTAAAATTGTTAAGAGTTTTTGTCGGTAAAAGTTTTCTACGCTGAGCTAATAGAGAAGTCGATAGTAAACGAATGATAAAAAGTCCTTTGCAGAGAGGACATTCTTATAGCATTCAATAACGGGCACACACACACACACACACAGAGCCACCTCGGCCACCGCCTCGCAGCTGTCAACGGCCATTCCGTGGGAAACGGGCGGCAGCGCGGCGCCCCGCTGTCGCCATCTGTCACAGCGGCATCTGCAGCTGCCGATGCGTTTTACATTTCCACACCCAGAAAACCCGCGCGCTCCCGGATCAGAACCAACGCCACGAGGCCAGTAAAACATGCATTACAACACGACGCAAACCCACTTGTGACCGCTAGCCCGGCCGCGCAAGTTACCATATAGTTCAATGAATTTTTGTTCACCCAAACTTGACTTTTCTGGTTGCAATAAATGTCCTAGGGGGGCGACGCCCCGGCCCAAAGCTCCGCCGAGACAGTTTCAAGAGTAAAAGTGAGGCTGGCCCGGCGGCCTTATCTGCCCCGGTAGCCTCGCTGCAGGCCGGCCGGACACGACACAGCACGGCGCTACGCTGGCGCGCTTCAGTCTGCGATCAGATTCGCAACAATCAGACCAGCCGAGTGTCTAATTGGCGATTCGCAATCTCTTTTGTTTCCAGGTAAATGGCGAAAAGCAGCCGCCGGACAACAACAACAACAACGGGAAGCTGCGAGGAAAGTGAGGAGACTCTTCACAGTCCGGCGCGCCGCGCTGCGAATAGCGCACCGAGGTGTGAGTACCCTGTCCCCCAGGCAGCACGCGCGCGCGCGGGCGGGGGCGTGTCGTGCCAATAATGGGCGCATGCGTTAATTACCCCGAAAGGCAAGCCATAGCGCTCATGAGCCTTATTCGCAGAGCGGCAATTAAAGCCAGACAGCCAATTATACTTTACTACGTGCGACGTGGCGCGGCGTGGCGCGGCGTGGCGGGCGCTGCTAGCAGACTGCACGCAGCGGCTGCGCCTCCAGTGTATACAAACACAGTCAACTTCAGCCGGCACCTCCAGTGTATACAAACACAGTCAACTTCAGCCGGCACCTCCAGTGTATACAAACACAGTCAACTTCAGCCGGCACCTCCAGTGTATACAAACACAGTCAACTTCAGCCGGCACCTCCAGTGTATACAAACACAGTCAACTTCAGCCAGCACCTCCAGTGTATACAAACACAGTCAACTTCAGCCGGCACCTCCAGTGTATACAAACAAAGTCAACTTCAGCCTGCACACTCGCGCGCGCATGCGCACACAGCACCGGGGCGCGTCGGCGGTTTCGTTCCTCTGGGCAAAATCCAACTTCATCTCTGTTGCACGAGCAGTGCCTGTGAACTGTTATTTTATCGGGTCGAAGGCTGCACAAACAGCACTTCCGCCGCAAGGCCGCGCCGGGCCGCGCCGGGCCGGGTCAGCGTCGTGATATTGCGCCATGTGTATGCGCCCTGCCCTTCTGCGGGGGCGGAGGGGGAGGGGAGGGGAGGGGAGGGAGGGGAGGAGGGGAGGGGAGAGGGAGGGGGAGGGGGAGGGGGAGGGGCCGAGGTGCAAGCTGCCGGCCTGACCCGTTGACCCCGCCCGCCACGGCGCCCCGCCCGCGGCGTGCTCCCCCAACCCAATAAGCCAAGGCCCGCCCCGCCCCGCCCCACCCCGCCACGCCCCGCCACGCTCCAGGCAGCTAAATGAGCAGCGTGTTTCGCTCAGACAGCCAATCGAAGTGGGAGCAAGGTCGAGGCGCTACTGCCGCGCAGTAGTTCCCTGCGGCTGCCTAAACGCATGGCTAAACGCTTTTGGGGCCGTTTTGTCGTGTCGCGACGCTTCGCTGCACCCGACGATAAGTCACATTTCATGTACTTGACATTCGTCAGACATAAATTTTCAGGCCCCCTGGGTTCTACGGGAGGGAGCTTTCGTGTCTCTCAGTGCGTTGAGGTCTCCGAGCAGCTTATTCCCGAAAAAAAAAATATTTCGATCCTTTTTGCTGTGTACGAGTATTACAGGCGCCAGTGGCAGGTATACTTGTATTAATCAACGCCCAATAATGAGAATAATAATTACGAGTCTCTATTCGTTACTCTTTTTTTCTGCCTGCCCCAGTCAATTGCCCGCGTGTAATTCGCCTTGCTGCCCTGCCCCGCCCTGTCCAGTTCCACTTTACAAGTTTGTAAGTCGACGAGTAATAACACCCATCTGCAGCCGGCGGTAGCAACAGCCCCGGGGCCCCGGGGCCAGGCTCGTGAGGAGTAACGTATCTCCACGCCCGGCCCGGCGCAGTTACCCGCGTTATGACGTGCGCCCGGGCGGGGGCCTCTGCCTGCACCCTGCAGTATCAAGCCCGCGCGTCCGCCTCCTCCGAATCCAACGCGTCGTAGCGAAAGTTTTCATCGACCTGAAGCCCGGCCAGGGCCCAGGCCAGGCCCGGCCAGCGGCGCCGCGGCGCACAAGGCGTCCCGACGCCGTCCCGACGCCGTCCCGTGCGCGGCGCCTTTCCTTTCCCTTCCTCTCAGACACGCGTGCGGGGACGTGAGCGTGCATACAACACGTGAGTGTCACGTCACCCGGTGAACTCTGCTCCTCAGAGAGGAAGAAAGGCGAGAGAAAGAAATAACATAAAGGTACGAGAGTGGAGGAGAGAGACACACGCGGCGGAACTTATGAAGTCGACTGGGCACGAAGGAGTTTAGTTATCTCATAACCTACAGGTTTCCCGAGGAATCATGAAATATTTACTGCCACTGAAGCAGACGAAAATTTTTCGAAGTTTTGAAAATCAGGGTTACGAGGGAGCCGGACAGGGTGTCGGTGGGGGTATTTCCGGAAACCATTACTTCCATCCCGTGATAACAGGAGAGAGCACACCTCGTGCATTGATGGATGACGCGATGACGCGCGGTATTTTTGAAAAGAGTCTCCGTCCGCGTCCCGTCACCCGTCACCCCGGATGCTGACTGAGCGACAGAGATGTATCGGGGGGGATGCGACGCGGCGCGGCGAGCCATTGCATCACGCCGCGATAAGCGAGATGAAGATCCTTTAGTCTCTCAGAGCGAGAAGGAGGGAGGGAGTGGGGAGGGAGGGAAAAAAACAGAGACCACGAGCTTCCGCGGGGATTAGAACGCCGGCCGGTAAGTCCATGCAATCAGTCTGGATTCGCCGCAGGTCGCCACCAAAGGTTTTTCTTCCGCTCACGACAAATGGCCTCTCGGGCGCCACCCGCCACTGAGACGTCCTGCCAGTGCGCTTATGGCGTAGGAAATCGTACATAAAAGTAAACGCTGTAAATGAGAATTTTTTTTCTTTAAGCCAAAAGTTAACTTGCTTTTATTTTCCAATGCGTCCGACAGCGCGGTGCACAGTATGGCAACAGGTTGGGCTGCAGGCAGACTGCGGATCTGGACCAAGCGCATTCCAAACAACGGTATTCGAGTGCGAGTGCGGTGCCAATACCCTGCCCCTGCCGGCCTACCGGGGCAGACGAGTCGGGATCAGACGTCGGGGGTCGCGAGAAACATATAGCAGGACGCAACGGCCTACATGCCGAGGGGGAAGGAAACAACTCTGAAAATCAGTACACCTCGTAATGTACTTTCGAAAATTTTTAAAAAAATTCAGAAAAAAAAATCAGAAAAATCAAAGAAGACATTGGGAGAAAGGGCATTAAACATTCAGAAAAATTTAGAAAAATACTGATCTGGAAACAAATGATTCAGAGTTTGTTTCCTCCTCGCTACATGCCCATTACATGCATGTCTGACTTGCAGCAGGGTCGATACTCTTTTTGAATTTTCGCTTTGCGAGGTACGCCGCTCACTTTCCGGGACATTTAGCGCCAAACACAGTAGCAGCACCGCCGCGTGCAGAGGTTCAAGGTAACCGTTCCCTCGACGAAGGGCGTGCTCCAGGCGAACGCCTCGCGGAACGCCTCGCGGAACGCCTCCCCGAGCGCGCGTGTTTTGGGAGGTAAATGGAGGGGGGTAGTAGCAGTGCTGTGTGACAGCTCTATTCCTTTGGAGCCGGCTAGCCGCAGCTCGGTGACAACCACCACACGGCGGTCGGCAGTGGCCAACTTCACGCTCAGTCGGGCCCTGGGAATGTGACGCGACGCGGGGCAGGCCCCATCATAAACTGCGCGTCCAGACACGGACCCCAAAAGGGGCTCTCCCACGAGGCCGTCCAGGGGATGTAGCACGCCGGCCCGATTTGCGGGCTCATTTGCCGCCGACAATGGCCAAGGGCAGGGCCTTCTTCTTCTTCTTCTTCTTCTTCTTCTTCTTCTTCTTCTTCTTCTTCTTCTTCTTCTTCTTCTTCTTCTTCTTCGTGCCGTTCGACAGGCTTGACCCCGCAAGAGTCACGCGAAAACGCCTGTGATACTGAGGGTAGGCAGCCCCGCTCGACAGCCGTGTGTGGCGGGCCTGCATACCAACAGGGGGCCTCGGGAGCGGAGATTTGAGTTACCGGTAGCAGCGGCAGCCGCCCTTTAACGCAGCCGGTGCCAATAAGGCGGATGGCAATTAAAGGCAGCAATTGGCGCCGCGACGCCGCAGCAGCGCAGCGCCGCGGCGCCTCTAATTGGGCCGCCGAGGCGTCTCCGTCATTAACGGAAGTGCGGCGCCGACAGACCGACCACCTTCATTTAATAATCCAAAGACATTTAATAACTAACTATTAATTCTTGTATTTCGCGCGTGTTCCTGTGCAGTGGAGTGGTACAACTTGTGCTTACATTGCTTTTTATGTAGAGGTTTGGCGGAGGTTGCGCAAGGACGTGGACCCTACGCGCTTCTGCACACAAAGCGCTCTCTCTCTCTCTCTCTCTCTCTCTCTCTCTCTCTCTCTCTCTCTCTCTCTCTCTCTCTCTCTCTCTCTCTCTCGCCTTTGCTTGGTCTCATTAGATCCGAATAAACACGAGAAAGAGAGAGAGAGAGAGAGAGAGAGAGAGAGAGAGAGAGAGAGAGAGAGAGAGAGAGAGAGAGAGAGAGAGCACTCTAAGCGCCGCCGCCTGTCGCCCGACCCTCAAAAGGGAGAAAGTGACAAAAGGGAGCGTGGTCGGGCTGGGTCAGGTCGAGCTGCGGGCGGCGTACAGTACAGTACTGCACAGGGCAGGGCAGGGCACCCACGGGCAGGGCACCCGGCAGGATCCGTATCCCCTGCCAGCCCTATAGGGCCCCCTATAGGGGCCCCAGCTCGCGCCGCGGGGGCTCCGGGGGGCACAAGTGCTCAGATCGGATCACACGGGGAGAGGAGGGTGGGGAGGGGGGACATCCTATACCGCGCCAATACGACCGGAGTTCCCTTTCACCGACTCCGTTGCTATACGGCGCGTCGCCAATGTCGAGGTGCTATCAAAATTATTATTTTATGTCTTTTTATTTTGTCGTTCTGAAATAAGTTTCGACTCACTATATATCGGTCGTTGAGCGGCGGGGCGCCGGCCGCAGGGGCCGGGCTGGGCCGGGCCGGGCGCACCACATTGTCCAGGACCTGTCTTCTCTCCATTAACTTTTTAATAACGAAGCCACAGTGCCCGCCCCGCCCCGCCCCGCCCCGCCCCGCCCCGCCCCGCCCGCAGCCGCAGCTAGGGCCCCCGCTGCTGCCTCTACGGTGACACGCTGCAGGTTGTACCCGAAGCTGCCTGACATAAAAGTGTTGTTGGCGTATTTCTCCCGCCAGTTAAAATATCAAAAAATTTTAAATTTTAAAGCTAGACATCCTTACGCCGGCTTATCCCGCGCTTACTACAATATTTATTCCCGCCTTAGCGTCATCGTAAAAGTGTATACAGTACACGGGCGCGCAGCGGCGATGGCAGTGAATCGGGTTCCGAGACGCGGGGAACGCTAACGCAATTTCGATATGAAAAGCTGGGAGGCTGCGGCGCTCAGCGCTGCCAACTTAACACGCTCTCCCGCGCCCGGCCCGGCCCTATTCACTCCTCCCTCATCACTTTCACCCTTATTACATTGTAATCAGCGACTTTACTCTGGCCCCGTCCCGCGTACAGCCGAACTATACCATTATCGCTGCGGGTTGACGCGGGAAACGGTCGGCCGCGGAACGGAGCGCGAGAGCAGACAGGGCGAGTGCGCGAGCGAGAGATCGATCTATCGATCGCTACAAACAGGCGGCGGCTCAACTTTTCGCGAAAAAGATCCGGGGAGCGAGATACTGGGGGCAGCCGGCCGCACCCCAGCCTTCCGTCCAGCCGCTGACCGTGAGGGGAGGAGGGGCGCCTGCACGCACTGCTGCAGCGCCCCGCCCCGCCCCACCCCGCCCCGCCCCGCCCCGCCCCGCCCCGCCCCACCATCCAGCAAAGCACGCCAGGCCAACACGGAAAGCTCAATTTAAGCCTGAGTCTAGAGCAACACAGTTCCTGTCCAGTCCTCATCTCTCTCTCTCTCTCTCTCTCTCTCTCTCTCTCTCTCTCTCTCTCTCTCTCTCTCTCTCTCTCTCTCTCTCTCTGCCCCCGCAGCGCGCGCGCACACGACTTGTTATGCAAGGCGATGGTCGGTAGGGACACAGCGAGGGACAGCAGTAAGGCACGGTGGGGCGGGGCGGGGCGGGGCGGGGCGGGGCGGGGCGGGGCCGGGCTGGGCGGGGCGGGGCGGGCGTGGCCGGGCGCGACCATTCACATGTAGAGTACTACGCCTCCTCCATTCATCAAGAGATTTCGATCTGCTCTCAAGCGATATCCATGTAAGTTCTCGCCATCACTTAGAGGCCCCTCCCACGACAACGGACACAATCTACTGCTCTTATTAAAGTGGACTTAAGAAATATTCTTGAGAAAAAAAATATTCTTATTCATACAGGAAATCCGCGCTGTTTCTCAAACCCAACAACCATGTTCAAGCCCGGTGTGGAGAGGAAAATTTTTCCAGTATTTACATTTTTATGGTATAGCGATAATACACCGCCCGCCCGCCCGCCCGCCCAGGGCTAAAAGCTTTTCGGCCTCATCAGATTTAGTTTGCAGTCCGTCGCGCAGAAAAGTGAGTTCACCGCTTCGTCGTGAACATCGCGCGCCGCGGAGGGGGGGGGGGGGAGAAAAAAACCAGCGGCAGATTCATCAGGGAGTCTGCACGCTCACTTCTCTCTCCGGAGCCGGCCGGCCGGCGCGGCGTCAGCATTCGACAGGTCGGCTGGGCTTGGAAATCAGTCTACTCTCTCTTTCTCTGTTGCTTCTTATCTGCTTTGCAATTCCCTTCAATTACTGTTAAGAGATTATTGTTATTTCTTTATTGCGTCTTACCCGTCTTTCAGACACTGCATTCGCAGCTCGCTGCCCAGAAAACAAAATAAAATCTCGGCACATATATAATAATATTGGCAATGAGAAACGGCGACCGCAAAATTTCTTTTCATTGTTATAAATTTCAGAATGGTAAAATATTTGATTGTAAACTTCATTATTATATTTCTTGAAAAGAATACTTCCAAACTGTCTGGCGTCGCGCACGAAGAGCCGGGCAAATAGCGCTTCCCCCGCTGTGGCTGGGGCGGACGGAAACGAGAGTGAAAATGAAAATGAAACAACAAAAAAAGTAGCAGATAGAAGAAAAGAGTGAGACAAGATAAGAGCGACACGCCGCCGAGATATAAGGCGATAAGAGGTATGAAAATGTCGGCGGTGCAGCGGAAGGGGTGAGGTGGGGTGGGGTGGGGTGGGGTGGGGAGGGGCGGGGCGAGGCGTGCAGCTGGCGGTGGACAGAACACCAGGAAGGCGCAACGCTGCCGCTGGACCCTTTCTTCCGGTGCAGTGGGGCGCAAGTTTGGCGGGGCGTGGCGGGGTGTAGCGGGGCGGGGCGGGGCGGGGCGGGGCGGGGCGGGGCGGGGCGGGGCGGGGCGGGGCGGGCAGCCAGATCAAATCTGTCCGGGGCGCAGCGCCACTGCAGCAGCGGCACGGACCCAATTGCAAACTCGTGTCACGCATCACGCCAGGCACGTCCTCTGGCGTCGTGACGCGAGCGTGACGGGGTCGTGACACGAGCGTGACAACCCGAGTATCCCCAGGAACGGGATAACAGTAACGCAAGGGGTGCTCTTAATGCAAAAAGAGACAAAACACACTGATGAGAGCGTGATGATCACGACAAAACTCTTGAGAAAGCTGTCGTGGTGGGCAGCGGGGGGCGTGGGCGATGGCAGGTCAACAAAGAGTATTGACATGCCAATCTAAGCGCCACGCCGCCGCTTCTTCTGCACACAGCCTTGTTTCGCGTCGTTGTGTCCGCGGCACGATAGAGTCCCTTTTTTGTCGCCCTCCCTAAGAGAAAATAGATGTCTATTTTATGTGCAATAGACGTCTACAGGTAGACGGCTAGACGTCTAGAAAATTCCGTCTTGATGGTCGCTAAATTCACGTCTAATAGACGTCTATCTTTAGACGTCTATGTCTAGATGTGTCTAGACGTCTATGTCTAGACGTGTCTAGACGTCTATCGTTAGATGCTCTTTAGATGGCTACCTTGAGACACCTGTAAGATGTCCAGAAAGCGACCGTCATGAACGAAAATGATTTTATAGCTTCGTTTTCTGTTAATGACTATTTCTCTTACTCGTTTGTTGATCGTAATTTCACTTAACCTATTTGATTTGATTTATTCTATGTAATTTACCTTACCTTTGCCTGGATTCGAACCTCGGAACTGTGAGTTGGGAACCTATGACGATGACCACTGCACCACCAGTTACCTCCTACCTGAGGAAAGTCTGGCTCCAGTGCCTTTCATCCCGTCAGACTCGGGATCCCCTCTCCTCTGACATGGACTAGTCAAGGGATATTTCGCTAAAATTACCCTTGCAATCTGCGGTCAATTTCGTCAAACAATCGCACTACCGTACAAACATCCCAATGTGTTCAAAACTTTCGTATCCTACTTGGTTAAAACTTGAACGGTTTGACCGGCTGAGTTCATAGATACGCCAGACAGGAAATAGATCGTCTCGCGTCATCTACACTCCGTTTATTACTAGACGTATAGCTTTCATAGATTGGTTAGATGGTTGTTAGATCGTCTTGGCAAGTCTACAATTCGTCTACTGCTAGACGTCTTAATTCATGGATGGGTCGGACAGGAAATAGATTATCTCGTGTCGACTACACTTCGTCTACCCCTAGACGTCTAATTTTAGAGATAGGTTAGATGGTTGTTAGATCGTCTTGGCATATCTATACTTCATCGACTACTAGACGTCTAGGTTCATAGATGAGTCAGACAGGAAATAGATCATCTCGTGTCGTCTACACTTCGTCTACACCTAGACGTCTTAGTTCATAGACAGGTTAGATGGCTGCTAGACCGTCTCGGCATATCTACACTTCGTCTACCGCTAGAGGTCTGGTTTCATAGATGGATCAGATAGGAAATAGATCGTCTCGTGTCGACTGTTTTTCGACCAAGCCTAGACGTAGACGTCAAAAGACGTCTATTGGACGTCTTTTAATCATCTACGTAGAGACATCTACAAATTTAGACCAACTATAGCAGCAATAGACCATCTACAGAAATCTATAGACGTCTATTTTCTCTTAGGGCTTATTTGCGTAAGGATGCGCCGCCGTTCTGGACAGAGTTCAAAAGGCAGAATTTTTTTTTTTAAGGTAAAGACCTTGCACGACTGCGCCTACGGACGGCGTGCTAGAGAGAGAGAGAGAGAGAGAGAGAGAGAGAGAGAGAGAGAGAGAGAGAGAGAGAGAGAGAGAGAGAGGGGGGGGGGGGGAGCGCAAGAGGGACCCCACGCAATATAAATCAACGACGCTGGTTCATTTTAAATTGCAACAAGGATCGCAACTTTCTTCCAGCGTCCCTCCATGCAGTGCGGGGCGGGGCGGGGCGGGGCGGGGCGGGGCGGTGAAGCAGGAACCCGCGGCGCGGCGCGGCAGGCCTGCCTGCTCTACTGCACGTCGCCCCGGTTCGTCTCGCTCAGTCGATTTGCCGCAGAATTGCATACCATCACCTCCGGTTCTTGCCGATCAGGTCGGGGGGGAAGCACCAAACACAATCCTAGCGTCCACGAGTGAATAATAAAAATTCGCGCCTTCACTCGGACACGAAGGCCCGCGCGCCTTCCGCGGTGCACAACCATCTTGCAGCAGAGAAAATGACGCAACTCACTTTATTGAATGCCGTAGATACTTTTCTGTATTATATCAGCCGTAACAGATGGCCGGTGTGACATGCCAACCGCTGCGGATGGTGGGAGCTTTCCCGCACGCCCCCGCCCCGCCCCGCCCCGCCCCGCCACGCCCCGCCACGCCCGACGAGCCCCATACTTCATACCGCGTCACAGCCAATCAGAGCGAAAAGTCACCGTCTACCTGACCAACCGCTCGCCGTCCTACCGCGACCCCGCCGGTACAAAAGTCGACCATAAAGGACGGAATACCAACGACGTGGTGAAAATAGAAGTAAAGAGTAAGGAGGGGCCTGGCCTGGCGGGGAGTATCTCCGTGAGAGCGCATTTTGAAGCAGTCCACTCCAGTTGAAGAAGGCCGTGAGAAGCGAGACAGCGGACAGGCGCGGCGACACAGAGAAGGCGGTGCAGGCCGTCTGGCAGGCGACCAAACCCTTTTCAATTAGCCTGCGCTGGCCGCTGGCCTGGCCTGGCCTTCCACCAACCTTCCACTCCTCATGGACTTTGGCTCGGCCGGGCCCCCCTGCTCTGAGCCTTCCTCGACACACAACACGCACTTAACCTACATGCATTTATTTTTACCGCTAGGGATAATAAAAACAAGCACTATGTATTATTTTTATCCGGCGAAAAATAAAATATACCCCACCAAAAAAAAGTGCTTTACAAAAAAAATACATACATGTTTTTTTTTGTAAAGTAAGCAACAGTACTTCAGAAAAAGCTGAGAAGTAGACTCAGTGCGCATTTTATTCTCTTATTGAGGCACAGCAATAACCACGTGGTGCTCAGGTCCCCCTCCCCACCGACCCGCGCCTACCACAGGCCCGCGACACCACGCCTCGCCTCGCCTCGCCTCGCCCGGCGATGCTCGGACCGCGATATAAATCCCCTGCCGCAAAATAACAAACCAACGAACCAACCAACGACCGAACGAACGAACGCGCAATTAAAGTGCCTGCGAGAGGCGCTTATATGGGCCGCGATAGGGGCGTCAGTGACCGCGCGGACAGGCGCCCTTAGCCGGCGGGGTGGGGCGGGGTGGGGTGGGGTGGGGCGGGGCGGGGCGTGGCGTGGCGGGGCGGGGCGGGGCGGGGCGGGGCGGGGCGGGGCGGGGCGGGGCGGGGCGGGATAGGGACAGGGCGCAACACTTCGCAAGCGCACGCGACGCCACCGCGCCGCCACCCTCCAGGACCAGTCTAACTCAGCCATCTATCCATCTATCTATCGATCTATACCCGTCTATCCACCGAGCCATCCGTCGCGCGTCTGTCCACCGGGACGGCACTGCTGTCGGCCTGAGGAAGAGGAATGACTATGTTGCACTGAGGGAGAGGGGGGAGGGGCGTAGAGCGGTGTGTGGCTGTGCGGGAATGCGTCCTAGTTGCGAGAGAAGAGTTGAACAGAAGCGTAATTTTGGGAGTTTGAGAGGCCTTCCCCTAATTTCTCGTAGAAAATAAAAATGCCTGCCGTTAATAACCGTGTTTCTAAATATTTCAGAAAGCTTCCTTAACAAAAAGGAAAAAAAAAACAAAAAAAAAAAGGATTGTGACGCAACTTGCTGGCATGGGCAGGAATGTCTCGGCGTTTTCTAGCGGTGTACCTAGAGGACACTCAGCCGGCGCGCGCCACCCGCGCCGCCTCCAGGACAGGGCCGTGATCGGCCCCAAGCAGAGCGTGACGTTTGATTTTGATATCGGCCATCATGGCGGTCTCGGGGGCGGTGGCGGGCGGGGCGCGGGGGCGGGGAGGGACAGTCTGGTGCGGGAGTGAGCCGCCGGACATGGGCAGTTTATCCGAGGACCGCATCTCGCAATCAAGGAAACCTTTTTCAGTTTCAAATACTTCTTAAACTTTGGGGAATGGAAGAGTTTTTGTTTTTGCAGTGTACTAGCTGCGGCGCGCCGTGGCAGGGCAGCTAGCAGGGCGGCAAAGGGGTCCGTATATCGAGCGCGCTCGCGCCGGCCCGGCCGGCCCGCCAGCGACAGCGACAATGGAGATAGGGATCTAAATCAAATAAATAGTGACCAGCTCCGTGCCAAACGGGAGGTGAGAGTGAGAGAGTGAGAGAGAGAGAGAAGGGGTAGGGTAGAGAGGGAGAGGGAGACGGAGGGAGAGAGAGACCCAAGTGCACTGCACATGCACGCAAAAAGGCATTCTTGCATAATGAAGTGTCTAGTCGTTGGGGTCACCACGCCGCGCCACGCCACGCCACTGGAGTAGTGTTGGAGTGTGTCTCCCTGGTCTATCGACAGGAGCCGCGCATTCAAAGGAGCCACTGCAAAATAAAACTAAAAAGGGCGAGATGCCCCATTTAAGTGAGAGTTTAGGGGCCTCACTCTTTTTGGGAAAGAATCCAAATTATCACTCAAATAAAGTGAGATGAAATCACACGAAATAGTTACTTCCCAGGTGTTCCTTTCCGTTTTTGTTTTTTTTTTAGGTGTACAAGCAATTGCAAGAGTGCAAAATTCAAGTGCGAGAATCGCATTAAAACGTGTCGGCGCAGTGCCGCTCACTCCGTGCACTCTCTTTTATATGGGACTTTCGCGAAGGGGATAATGTGTCTTATTGGCGGTGTGGCGGGGCGGGGCGGGGCGGGGCGGGGCAGGGCGAGGTGGGGTGGCCGTGCCGAATCGGGATCAGGGGAATAATTAATTGTCGTGTAAAGCACCGCGGCCGCCGCAACTACTGCGTGGCGTGGCGGGGCGTGGCGGGGCGTGGCGGGGCGTGGCGGTCGGTGCACGTGCAGCTGGCGGGGTGGGGCGGGGCGGGGCGCACTGCACCGGACTGTACCGCACCGCGCCACCCGCGGTCACGACCCCGCCCCGCCACGCCCCGCCACGCCCGCGCGCTGCCCCAGTTGCACGTGTCCAGCTCGTGTAGTTAGGCCCTTGGATGGCGCCACCGCTCACGCACCCGCGGCCGCATGCCGACGCTTAATTTATTCCTTTCACCAGATGCGCCCGGCACGGCCTGCAAGCACGCGGGCAGGGCGACAAGACACACAGGCCGCTACTGACAATTTTTTTGACTTGCGATAAAATAATTTTTACAAGAAAAATTATTATTATGAGTATTGCATAGGAAATAGAATTTCGGAATTACTGACAAATCTTTCTGGCGTAGGTAAAAATAATAATAATAATAAAAAAAACTCTTCACGAGACGTATGAGTATGTTTGACGATTTGTATTACATTGTATTCAGTACATTGTATTACATTGTATTCAGTATTTTGTTGAAGTATGTACTCAGAGCATTTTGGGTTTCGGCGCGGATCGCATAGTCGGGAGAAGTAGCACATATTTTTCCATTTGGCACTTGCGGTGGCGCGGGCATTCCTGGCACGGCGATATGCAATGCATCGCATCGGCTCTTTGGCAATGTCAACATAACGAATCGTTAGATGGTGGGATTAAAATAGCGACATGCCGGCCCGGCCCGGCCCGGCCCGGCGACGAGAGGTCTTTGACGGCTATGATATGGAACGAGTTTCCCAACAGGCCCGAGCGGAGCTCCCGCCACACATACCGGCCTCCACCCGCCACCCACACTTCACGACAGCGCACTTCACAACACCACATCACACACATCAGCCTTCCGAACTGCCGAGTCGTGACCATCTCAAGGAGCTGCAGACCCCGATAGCCAAATTGAGTCCTAAGAGCCGGTCGCCACAGGCAGAGAACCAGAGCAAAAGAATTTTAACGAGCAGCTTAGATAGGTGATTTTTATCATCGAAGTTTGTAATCATGCTTTTTATTTAAAATAAATCGAAATGCTAGGACCAAAAAACTGATGGTTTCTTATGAATATCAAGTTTGTCTAGTCTTTAGGGAGTTATTAAGCAGCAGTGTTCCTGTTAAAATCGGAATGAAATTGCCGAGTGTAGAGTTGAAATCTCCTGATCTACGGCCTCTATGCGGCAGATTTAAAAAATTCTTTGACACGCACAAATTGTCTCAGTCAAACTCGGCATGCCGTCACGTTGGCATTCCGCAGGAAAACCGAAAATGGCCAGAAGGCGGCGGTGCGGCGGGCAGCAGACGGGGGCGCGTCGGACCAACTTGGTGCGATTGCAAAAGATTAATTTCACCCAAGGGCGAGGCATGGCGAGTAAGCGGGGAGGGGAGGGGGGGGCAGGGCGATGTCAATCGTGAGGAAAAGCGCAGGGCAGCTGTCTCACGCCCAAGACAGAGGGGGTGGAGGGGGCACAGATTGGCTCGACCAGGCCCGAGCGGGCAGCCCTTTGGGACAGTTTGAGTCAGCACAGCCGAGGTGGTCCGGTCACCGCCACCAACAAACCCGTTGGGATTAATACACACAAAAGTGACACCCCGTCACGTGACAGTACGCCCTCCTATCTGTTTACTAAGCACCATACGATTTTGAACGCGTACGCTGGTCTAGTTTTTTAATCAGCGGATAAAAGTTAGCCTGGCTCTTTGCAAAGGAGAAGTGGACAGAGAAAGGCGAAGATGCCAACGACCAGGGCGGCGCGGCCCCGCGGTACAGCGACCTAGACCTTGGCGCGCAGGCCCGGCGCCAAGCAGCGGGGCAGTCTGTAAGCGCCACGCTGGCAGCGGGTTATGCGACGACACTCCTCCTCCTCCTCCTCCTCCTCCCCCCCTCCTCCTCCTCCTCCTCCTCCTCCTCCTCCTCCTCCTCCTCCTCCTCCTCCTGCCTCTCTGGGAGCGCCTCTCTGCGTGCAGGAAGCAGGCGGCAGGCAGCGCGAGATTGGGTCAGATCAAAGATGTCGTACTATGTGTCAGCCGGCACTTAATTAAATAAGGGGCATGTGAATGTGTGTGTGTGTTTCTGTCTGCCTGTCTGTGTGTTAGTGTGTGCCCTTTTATCGCCACCAACAGCAACACCACGGCGACACGCACGCATAGGCAATGGATAGGTATCCGGAACAGTGTCGGTAAAACTTATCTCACCTCCACCACACTGCCGCCTGCATAACCAGACGACAAGGGGCGGGGCGGGGCGGGGCGGGGCGGGGCGGGGCGGGGCGGGGCGGGGCGGCGCAGGACACGAGGTCCTCCTACACATCGCCACGCAACACGACGAGCTCAGGTGAGAACACATCTCAATCCCCAAACCAAATGAAACAGATGTTCGACTGTTTCCCTAACATTTTCCCTCAGCTCCGTCGCGCTCGTCCTTATAGAACTCACAAGGGACACTCGGTCCAGCCCGGCCCGGCCAGGGCCGTATCGCTCCAAATTTACTGCACAGCCGGGTTGTGTCACGAGCGCCATGGGGCCTAACGGCCGGGGCGTGGCGGGGCGGGGCGGGGCGGGGCGGGGCGGGGCGACCACCACGCCCTCACGATTCCTTGTCTTTTTCTCCCCAAACTCCTCCCCAGTTTCCCGCAGGTAATGAGCCCGGTTGGACCGCGGCCCAGCGCCGGGCCGGGCACACCCCGACGGCGTGTCCACAGACATGTCTGTCGAGTCCCACGGGGAGGAACCCGCCCTCCTTGGAGTTGCGGCAACACGCCGTCCTGGACGTGCGCGGGGACCGGCCGGCAGGTCGCGACCGGGTGGAGCCGGAGGAGTGGGCGAAACACAGGGGGCGGGTCAGCACTGGGCAGGGCAGGGCAGGGCGGGTCAGTACCGGGTGCCGAGCTCTAGGACAGGCTCCACGGCACTCTGTACCTAAAATGTGTACTACTTGACTTGAGGAAATAGGCTGACACGATTAAAATTAATTCTTAAAATCTTAAAGAATTAGAAACGCACAGCTATTTTTTCTTGTGTGCGATGACAAACAAAGTCATATTTTGGAAATGAAAGTCAGGACAAAATGTATTCGGTAATTGTGTATTGTGTACCCCGGCTAGGATCCTTACGGAGACAAACTTTTAAAGTAGGCGAGCAGCCAAGTAAGTACTCTTGAGGCGGGCGGGGTAGTTAACATCGCAATTATTCCCATTGGTTGCGGGGCGGGGCGGGGCGGGGCGGGGCGGGGCGGAGAAAGGCGGCTGACTCATGCGAGATGGAGGCTGCGCTCAGGCGGCGCCCTTCTCCCGCTGCCGCGGTTCATTTCTGCCAGAACCGCAAACGACGACACAAAATCCATACGGCGGGGCGGGGCGGGGCGGGGCGGGGCGGGGCGGGGCGGGGCGGGGTGGGGTGGGGGGGGGTGGGGTGGGGTGGGGCGGGGCGGGCCCAACCCTGCAGCGCCCCGGCACCGCGTTGCTCAAGGCGCTAAGCGGACCCGACGACCCAACCCGCAGCCCGATTAACCCGCCCGCACCTCATCAGACAAACCACGCACAGTGTTCTTTTTAAAGTGCCGACTTAACAGAGCATCACCCTTCCAAAAACATTACGTACGCGTCGAAGTTGTTCGAGTAAAATGTGAAAAAAAAAAAAAATCAATTCCCACACAGTGACTGGTACCGGCCCAAATAACAGGGCAGGTGGAGTGTGTTTTGATGATACAGCAGAAGGCGCCGGACTCAGAGGGAAGGACCAGTCCTCCAGCTTTGCAGTTGGATTGCGAGGTGTGAGAGTGAGTGTGGGCATGTGTGTGTGTGTGTGTGTGTGCGTTATTCAATCGCATCACACACAAGCATTCGTAGGCGTGCCATAATGTCGCAAGGCGTTACACTTTATTAGCATATTTTGCAGACGTCGGTAGCAGCATGCAGTCGGACCTCACACACACTCTCACACACACACACACACACACACACACACACACACACACACACACACAGCATCCCCCGGGTGCTGGTGCAACGGATCGAGACGCCCCCTAGCGGCCGCCGTGAGAACTCACAGCAGCAGGCTTATTGTTGCCCCAAGGAAGTGCAAAATGTAATTAATGCCGATGCCGACCGGTGATACCGGACCGGCCAGCCGCGGCCAGCGTGTCGCGAAATAAACAGCGAGACACAAGCCGTTTCGCAAAAATTTCGCAATTTTTTTTTTTTTTTTTAATATATTGTTAGATTTTTACTCGGCAGAAAAAAAAATTAGGAAGAAAGTAGACTTATACCAAACCCCCCTTATTAATTTGTGTTTTTTCATTTTTTTTCAATTTTTTTTCTTTTTTTTCTTGAGGGTAGGCGGTTTCCTTCCGAGAGTACGTACGTATAGTAGCCGGCGTGCCGTTGCTGACCGCATCACCGGCCGACCGGGCCCTTCTGCAGTAGTCTGGCCGCACGAGACGTCATTTTTTTTTCGTGCCGGTGAGGCTGTTGGCTGCCCTGCTCTGCCCAGTACAGTACAGGTACACGCCGCGGATGGGCTGGGCCGGCCGCGCTGGCCGCCTGCCCCAGTTCCCGGGCCGCACGCACACGAGTCATTGGCACGGCCAGCGCTGCCAGCTTAACAACAACAACATCACAACAAAAGGCGAGCACCCGCAGTGCTACCACCATGGACCCGCTCACTGTAATCCACGCACGTCGGACATTAGGACGCACAGCTCTCTCTCTCTCTCCCTCTCTCTCTCTCAATTTGGGCGCACGCCTGCGCTGCCGCCGGCGAAATAAAATTGTTTCGCGGGTCTAATGGAAAAAAAAAAGAAACAAGGCACAGAACAAATGAAGGCGCGTGCGCCTAGTGAAATGGCGCTTGTGTGTGTGTGTGTGTGTGTGTGAGCGCACACCTCGTCAGAAGAGAAGTTTAATGCCTCATGCCACATAACTTTCGGTTTCCAGCAAGTAGTATGGCGCGGCGGCGGCGCGTATGGTTGAGAGGACTGCCGCTGGAGAATTCCGAAAGCGGTGATCCATGCGAGGAAGCAGGGGAATCATGGAGTGGCTTATTGTACGCAGAGCCCGGCGGCGGCCGGCCATAAAAAAGACGAATATGTCAACTCTAACCTCACTCTCGCCGCGGAGGTAGGCCCACCTCACCGGCGGGCCGAGCGCTCTCGTGGAAAAAGAAGTCACACAAGCGCAGGATGAAATGAATCATTGCTCAGGGTGAGACTGGTGAGGTCTGCAGTAAGCCCCTCTTCCTTCGCCATCCGTCATCCGCTCCGCGCGGCGCACCGAGCCGAACGCATGCTTTCCAAAAAGGTCTTTGTAAAAGCTTTTCAAAACATTTCTTTTTTCCTGTTTGTTGCAGGTAAATAACGGCTGCCACTACGCTTCCGTTCATCTCCCCGCCGGGGTAACGTATGGATGGATGTCCCTGGACCGCTCGCTAGCGTTACCTTGCGTCACGGCGAGACCGTAACGCGAGTAATGATAGTAATAACGCGAGCCCTGGTCATCCTGACGGAGGAAGCTGGGGAAAGGGATCGTGCCCCGGATGGGTCAGGGCGCAGGAGCGGGATTTACGTCTCTAAACCTCAAACTTATTTCTCGACCGTACTGTTTGGAAAGTTTACACGACATAGTAAGGAAACCGTGGTATTAACCCAGTATCTGCACGTAGCCCCACGTTTTAAAAAATTAGTCTGCTGACTTGTGTTGACGATGCTAGAATACAATTGAATTTTAAACAGGCCAGACGACAAAGCGTTGGTCGTAGGCCCAATGAAAGTAAGAGGCATTTCGTTTTTAGGCTCGAGCGGAAGATAGAGCGACACAAGTAGCGCCAGCTCCACCTGGCCCAGATTTTAATCGGGAGCGTTACGTTCCGCGAGGACCCCGCCCGGCCCCGCCCCGCCCCGCCCCGCCCCGCCCCGCCGCGCCGAGGACGCGAGCGCTACGGGCCTCATTTAGACGGCGACCATTTAGGCGGCGCGGCTCCGTACTAGGAGGCGCCTCATCCCGCAGAAGGACGCGACGGTCGCGCGCGCTGCCGCCCCCGGGGCCCGGGGCCCGGCCGGGGACACGCGCGCGCCCCCGCCCCCCCGCGGCACGGAGTGCAGCAGCACCTGCAGACATCCGGCCGCCAGGGCGGCTGTGGTGTCGTCGTGAGGGAGAAGGGCACATTGAAAAGAAGCACCAGCGCGGCGCAGACTGACGGAGAGCAGGAGGGCGGGCGGTGTGTTTGGGGGGGCGTGGCGTGGCCCGAGCCCATCGGGTCCCGCTGGCTGGCGGGCTGAGTGGGTGGGTGGAGCAGCGGTTCTTATGCGCCGGACGGACGGATAAAGCGCACGCCACCCACGCACTTGTTCACGAGAAAAAACTGTATTAGCTGGATGTGCCTTAGGTGAAATTATTAGCTGCCTCAGCCAAATTTTTAGCCGATTTTTAAGCGACTACTGAGTAGCTGTGTCTGCTAAACATTGGCTACGAGAGCTAATATAGTAGCTATTTCAGCATTTTTTTCGTGGTCATCAGCAAAGGCATCCATCCATCCATCCATCCATCTATCCAAACATCCATCCATCTACCCATCCTTCTATCCTTCTATCCATCCATCCATCCACCCGACCACCCGTCCGCCCCAAACTACTCACCGCCGTCGGCGCCCGGACGGCCCCACACTGCCACTAGCCTTACCTGCAACAAGGAATTAAAAAGCAAATGAGAAATAGAGCTGGCAGCCGCAGACTTTCATCACGGGAGGGCCTGGTGCGCCTGCTGGGCCTGCCCTGCCGCTGGCTGTCGGCTGCAGCCGGGCGGGCAGAGCGCGCCGGGCCTGGGTGGCCTGGTTCCTCTCGTATCGGGGGCAAATAGCGACCAAAAGAGGATCGCGGATCACAATGAAGAGGCTCACCGCCCGCCCCGCCCCGCCACGCCCCGCCCCGGGGGCAGCCGACCGTCTAAGTGGCGGCATTACACAAATTCATAAGGCATGAGCTGCGGGAGGCAATGGAGCCGAAAAACCGCATCTGCTCGGTTATCGGCGAGCGGACTCGAACCCGCGGCCGAGCGACCGAGCGCGTCGGGGGACGGTGCATGCCGGTGGCGCAGCGGTTCAGCGTAATGCAGGTGCAAAACGACACCGAACTGTTAGAACACCGACAAAATATAAACTCTAAAAACTTAACGTTCCTACTGACTATGGCGAATAAGCGCCCTCATTTATTTTTGGGCACGCGTTAACGCATCGGCATTTCCCGTTTTAGGGCGTGTGCTGCGCGTGTGCGTGTGTGATAGAGAGGTGGTGTGTGTGTGTGTGTGTGTGTCCGTGAGTGTGTGTTTTAAGGGCACGGCGCGGCTTCCCGCGGGAGAGGGAGAAGGAGGGAGAGGGGGGCAGAGGATGCTCAGGAGAGGCCGGCGGGGTGGGGGGAGTGGCGGGGCGGGGCGGGACGGGGTTATCCCGTTAGATTCTTCACTGAGCTCTCCACCTGACCCAGAGGCGCTCCTCCACATAACAGGTGACTCGCGCGGCGCGGCGCGCTCCGACTAGGGCTGTCGATAAAGCGGCTTGCGTTTTATATTTCTTTATTGCGAGGTTCTAATCTAAGTATTACGCATTGCGACAAGCAATAATATTTTTTTTCTTATTTGATCATTTAAAGGAGCGAGCCAACGACAAAAAGTGTCGATAGTTGGTCTTAAGTTTTTGTATTGAGATTTATATTTTTTTTTATCCCATAGTAATAGGTAAAATTGAAACACCGGACTCTGAGAGCAAATGAGTCAGAAAACAGTCTCTACCAAATTTTCTTGGACAGCATTATTTCGGAGGCGGACGGCAGGCTAGACCGCCATCAACATACCTTTTAGTGCCTTTCATTTAGGCCCCTCAGTCGGGTGATCATTCCATCTCCGGGTGCCGTAAAGGCTATACGACCCGTCAAGTCAAACAAAAAACGACCAAATTGGTATAATATACATTCCAATCTCCGGCCGCGGAGATCATCGCCCACGAACAGTCACAAATGTGACGTTTCTTTTCAAAAGAAAGGGAACTTAAATGTTCAAAGCATGTTCGCTGTCAAAAAAAAAATAAAAAAATAATCGCGCGAGTAGGAATTGTTTCCCGTTTTCATATTGCTGACTGATAAAGTAAAAAAAACGTCAAAAAGACTGACGGCGCGAGTAACCCGTGAGCGCGGCTATTATGCCGGGGCGTACAGCTGTCGACAATTAGGTCGCGGCGTCGCGGCGCCGGCGCCCTTGCGGGTTCTCTGCGGTGCAGCGCGCCCGCGCGCCCGCGCCGACACAACCGCGCGACAAAACCGACCAGACGAAAACCCACTTAGTCTGTCGCCACCCACTTTTCCTCTTTAGGAAAAATAAATAACCGTGGCGTGAAATACCTTGTTATCACATAACAGTTCATAACAATTCATATCGAAATTTCGTGTATGCTTGTATGAGCACGGGGAGACCGAAACGTCATCGGGAAGTGAAGGTGCGACCGGCTGGTGATCTCCTTCAAGAAGAGGGTAACGGTGGTGGTGGTGGGCGCGAGCGGTGGACCGTCGTCCTACCGCTTAAAAAAGTGGCTACTTGGCTCTCAGGCGCGAACACCTTCAAAGAGTTGCGGCGTGGCGGGGCGTAGCGGGGCGTGGCGGGGCGTGGCGGCGAAACTGAGGCACTTTAAATACCGGGCGAAGCCCACCTGCTACAGGCAGGCGGACCGCGGCGCGGCGCGCAGGCGAGCCCCGGGGCACTGCCTTTTAATAGACGCGGTTCGTTTCGACCGTTCCGCTCGCGATGGTCAGGGGGGAACAGCCCGAGATTTTAACACGCAGCTTGCCGCTTAAAAGCAACAGGCTACGGGGAAGGTCTAATTCAAAATTTATTGGCTAGTAACACACGAGGGTTGTAAAACGAAACCGTTCCCCGCAGGGATAAAATTATTTTCAGTACGGGCTTACGTCACACGGGCCTCATGGCGGGCGGAAATTTTCACGTGATAACCGTTTCCTTCTGCGTTAGGGCTGCATTTGCAGAGGCATTGAGCCATTGCCAAGGCGTTAAGTCGGTTAAGACCTTTGTTTCTCCTGAGTGCAAGACTCGTCCCGCTCTCCGCTACAAAAGACGGCCGGACCGACCCGACACCCAACAGGACCCGAGTTGAGATAGACGTCAGTGTCGGCGGTCGCGCCAACCAGTGGCACGAATACCCCCTGACCACAACAACAACAAGAAAAACAAGACCGTCATCGAAAACGTGACCGCCTGCCCTGCCTGTGTCCGTTGCGTGGGCGGCGTCCTGTCATGCCACGTAAGGGCCGCGCTCCTCCGGGAGCCGCGCAAATACAGAGGGGGGGGGGGGGCCAAGTAAAAAGAAGGGGAAACAAAAAAGTTCTCACGGCAGGCAGTGCAGTGCGGCAGCGTGGCCCGTGTAGCGGATCACAGCGAGGCGCGGCGCGGCGCGGAGGGAAGGTCAGTCAGAGGCAGGGCGCTCGTGTCCACGCGAGAGAGAGAGAGAGAGAGAGAGAGAGAGAGAGAGAGAGAGAGAGAGAGAGAGAGAGAGAGAGAGAGAGAGAGAGAGACTCACACACACACACTCACCCGTACGCGCGGCCGCAAGCACCATAAAACTTTTCGATTTAACGGTGAAAATCAAACCACCGTCGCGCGCGGCGTTTTTCGCGCAGCATTGTTGTAATGGACAGCACTTCCATGGCCCGGGGCGCAGCGCAGCGCAGGGGCGGCCAACAGTGAAAGGTCATCTCGTAGCGCTGGCCCCTCCCGCCCCTCCCGCCCCTCCGGCCCCTCCCGCCCCTCCGGCCCCTCCCGCCCCTCCGACCCTCCGGCCCTACCTGCCCGATAGCCATTGTCGGACGCGCCGCTGACCTCCTAGTATTGAACTTGGCGCGGTGGGCTGGGGACGGGACGGGACGGCCCGTGTGCGCCGGGACGGCCTACATCGGGCCGATGATGATCAGTTATAAGAGTCGACGCCGCAGCGGTTTCCTGGCGCGGGGGGCGCCCTGTCCCGCCGCAGGAGGAGGAGGAGGACGTCCACGCCGACCCGACACTATCGCTCTCCCGTTACATGAAAGTGGTATGAAAAATTGAACGGAGCATCGCTTGTCAGGTTGGGGCGGGGCGGGGCGGGGCGGGCGTGTAGGGACACCGCGACACCGCGCGGGTAACGCGAGAGCCGGGACCGGGCGGGACGGGACGGGGGCGCCGCCTTCTAGGAATCGGGCGGCATTGATGGACGACGACATCCGTGGGTGTGACGCGAATGATAGAAGGCGGTGAGCGGTGCGGCGCGGGGCGGGGCGGGGCGGGGCGGGGCGGGGCGGAGCTGTATCACGGGCTGCTGGCGCTAGTTCCGAGAAAGGACCAGCAGGGCGGGAGAAAGGAAAGGATTGGGTGCGCGCATCCCGGCACGTTCCAAGACGACCTGTATGAAAAATTTTCAAGAACGGCCGGACGCTAACGAGAGGGAGAGGGAAAGGTGGAGAGCGAGCGAGAGAGAGAGAGAGAGAGAGAGAGAGAGAGAGAGGAGGGGGGCTGCGTGTTTCACGGCCTAATGGACAGATATGAGTACCGGTACTTAGGGTGGGCAGGCAGCCCGCAACACTCGTGACCCACATATGGCCTGAGAGATTCCAGCAAGCCGTGGGATTCGCACTGGGAACCGAAAGACTCCCTGATGTATATATGCAAGAAGAGCCCCGGTGGTGCACACTGTTGCAAAACCTGCTTCCCTCCCATGTCTGACGTCGCCAGGGTAATGTGTTCCGGAACACACACACGCACGCACTTTACGATCATGGAGTTTCGAAATTGTCTATATTGAAAAGAGAGGCGTTGAACCCTGAATTGCTGCCATGCACTTGTCTGCAAGTACATTTTGATTTCTCAGCAGAAAACGTTTTACCATTACAATTTTGATGGCACTTTCGTTCTGCCGTGCGTAGAGGTCTCTCGCGCCCACAAGTATCATGCCAGCGGGACAGTTTCAGTTTTGAAATGTTGCATTTCATCGGTTGTATACGACGCTTTCACGTTCACCTTGCTCTAAAAAATAACCGTGAAAACCACCTTAGGCAAAAAAGATAAGGCTAGTTTGTTCTCATATTGAGGTCCGGCGGGCCGGCGCGACCGAGATGTCAGAGTGCGTTCACAAACGAGCGGAACTCGACCGAATATAACGCGCTCACTCTAAAGGGGCGTGGGCCCAGTCGTACAGAAATTCGGCTCGCTTCGAGTTATCTCGAACAGCTCCCCCGCCGGGCTGGGGCCCCACAGCCTTGCGCAACAAAAGACTGCGCCGGTCAGGCCCGGCCCGGCCCGGCCGGGGTGTATCGGAACTAGACAATGCAGTGTCATAACCTCAGAGTGGATGAGAAATTACTACTCTGAAAAGGCCGTTCGTGTCCAACCGACACCTGTGGTCAGTAAAAGGACGTTTTAGCGATGCCGTCGTCTGCAATAAGTTACTCTTGAGTATTTGCAGGTCCAGCCGCGGGGCGTGTTTCTTTCACGCACTAGTGCCCGTGATGAAGAAGGAAGCGGGCGCACAGTGTGAAAATAATACCGGGGATTAGAGAGAGGTACGCGGAGAATACAGCGGAGCGAAGTTGCGTAAAAGAAGGAGGAAACTATCAATAAGGTATCGATCCTCATCGTTTCTGAAATGGATCGCGATGATCCGCACCCGGGTGCGTTCCGCGGCAGCGAAATATATAGAAGGCTATTGCACCGCGCGCGGGGAGGGGAAATTATGAACAGAAAAAAAAATGGAGCAGCTAGGAAGCAAATTGAGGATCTTCCATTCTGATAACCACATTGCAGCTCAAAAGTGCGCACGCGCGTAAAAGACTCATCTTGCATTCAGTCTCAACAGAATTAACCCGTGGATACCCCGCGCGCTAGGGACTCTCCGTGATTTCCTTATGGGGAGTCTCTCGCGCGTGGGGTATCGCAGGTTCAATGTTTTTTTTTGCGACTGAAAGTACCGCGTGCGCAGCAAAGCAAGCACATTTCAGTAGCAGTTTATGGTATTAGTACAAGGCTCGCTGCTTTTTGTTTGTCAGTGTGTGAACTCACGCCGACTGCTGCATCTCACGGCACGCTATTTTGTAAACGGTCCTCGCTCCTGGCGGCGAGGCGCAGCGGGGTGCCGCATGACAGAGCCGCACCTGCGGGTCCAGCCGTGAGAAGACTCGAGGAGCGGCGAGGTCGAGCTCATCGTGTACACAAGGCGAGGAGGGCCGGCGTTTTTATCGCTATAACCCTCTCGTGCAGCAGACGACGTCATCTCAGTGGGTGGACGGAGACTATTATTTTTAGTTTTTTCTTTCCATCTCTAAAACGTCATAGCTGTTTACTGAGACACACATAAACGTCAGCAGAGCGTTTCGTGTCTCACTAAAGTAAATAAAAAAAATTGCGGTAAAAGTTTTGTCTTTTCAAAAAAAAAAAAATATATATATATTCGTCGGCTTGGTGAAATTTCGTTTTTTTAATATTATCATTTTAAAGAAAAAACAAAGAAAAGCGGCAGGAGCACTGTGCGTGCTGGTGCGTGTTCCTCTCGCTGCGGGTGGAGCGTGCACACTGCACTGCACTGCAGGGCCCCGTCATTGTTCGATATATCGCACTTACGTGACGAGGTATCTCGCTGCGCGCGAGACAGACGCACGGGCCGGCCTCGTGACATAAGCGGCTCAGCACGTCATTAACCAGCCGCGTCACTGGCGCGTCATTCCGTCAATGACACGGACACGCTAGGCGTCCGGCCGGCGCCACGCCGTGGTGGTTCAAATGGCGCCGAGCCGACTGCTGAGTGGGGTCAAAATGTCACGCGCCCTTTTCGTCGGGCGGGGCCGCCCAACATGCAACGTCAAGGCGCAGCAGCAGCAACGGGATCAAAAGTCACCGCGGCAAAATCATCAACGAGTTGCACAATCTCATCAATGAGCAAGACTCGCACCGCCACACCAAACACTACAACCTGAACTAATTCCAGCCGCCCCGCCCCGCCCCACGCACGGAGCTTTCAAATTTAATTTGCGAGCCATTCATCCGATGACTCTGCTATCGCGCTCAGCTCAGCGCGGCCGCGCCTACACTTCCGGCGCGCGGGGCCGGCGGGGCGGGGCGGGGCGGGGCTGGGCGGGGCGGGGCGGGGCGGGGCCGCCCTAACCTCACCCACCTCATCCACACACGCATGTTGTAGGTGCAGCGCTCTGTGGCGACCTCCCCCTCGCATAATGGCCACCATCACCTCTCTCTCTCTCTCTCTCTCTCTCTCTCTCTCTCTCTCTCTCTCTCTCTCTCTCTCTCTCTCTCTCTCTCGCTCTGCGTGGCGCCACGGTCGGCCCCCCGTGCATGTTAATTAGAAGGCTACGCTGCTCTAACTCTAAGCAGGAGCGCCACGCCCCGCCACTCCCTGTAAAGAGGAAGGGAGGCTCTTCAGTGAAAGGACGCCCGCGGTGGCGGGGCGGGGCGAGGCGGGGCGGCGCCCCAAGAGCGAGTGGTATGCTAAGCCAGAACGCCGCGCGGACTTTCGCCGAATCACACCTACAGCACAGCCCTGCCCTGCCCCGCCAGTGCAGCCGGCAGGCCCGTTGGCGGGCAGGCAGGCAGGCGGGCATATCGTGCGCTGCCGCCATCGCAGCGCCTGTCCCTCTCGCACTCATTACAGGAGAAATGAAGGAGAATGGAGAGAGAGAGAGAGAGAGAGAGAGAGAGAGAGAGAGAGAGAGAGAGAGAGAGAGAGAGAGAGAGAGAGAGAGAGAGAGAGAGAGAGAGAGAGAGAGGTACGGCTCGTGCCGCCCCGCCCAGCGCGCGCGTGCGGGTGTCCATGGCCCGGGGGGGTGTTGGGCGTGGAAATGAAGTAGTGACCGAGCAGAATCGAGCAGCCGCCTGGATGGCTGCCCGCCCCGCCCCGCCCCACCCCACCCCGCCAAATTCCTAAAGCAGATAACAGTGCGCAGGCCTGCAAAGGAGCCGCCAAAGCCGCGCTCGCTGACGCTTCGAACAATGCAGCTCACGCTCAGCGGCTCGGCTCGGCTACACTGTACGGAGAGAGCCTAGACATAGAGAGGATGACGTCTCCTGTTCCTGAAACTGGCCTGGAACACCCCTCCTGCTGCCTGTTCGTCCGCGTGAAAAAAAAAACAACTACAGGAGTATCAAGATAAAAGCCACGCGAAGGGGGGGAAAAAGCCTGGCAATGCATTATGGTAATGTATTACGGCAGTGTAGCCCGGGGGTGCTCGCGGTCCTGCCGCGGGTCCTGACGGGCACAACGTGAAAGTTACGCCTTTTCAGACGGTCGGCGGAACGGATATACCCGTGCGCGGGGCGGGGCGGGGCGGGGCGGGCCCGCCAAGCTCGGCGAGCGAACGCCCCGCCCCACCGCGCCCCGCCACGCCCAGCCGGGGGCAATAGCACACCGGCCGGCCGCCCACGCACGGCGCACGCCACCGCACCTGCTACACCCCACCCGCCCCGCCCCGCCCCGCCCCGCCCCGCCCCACCCCGCCCCGCCCCACCACGCCCCGGGACACGTACGCGCGCAGTTCCGCATTCAGGAGCAGCTGTTGGGCGCTGCAGGGCCAGGGATGTCGGAGGATAAAAGGACTTTCTGATCGTGTCCACTGTCCGCTGGGCCGTGTCCAGCAGACCGGCGGAAACTGCGCGTGTCTGACTCACGGCAAAGTCCTTCCAAACCTGGAGCCGCAAAACTACGGGAACACGATTTTTTTTCAGTTTTAAAAAAGACAAAACCTGCACGGCAACACCTTAATACGATTACAATCAAAAGACAGTGAGGTTAGGTTAACTTTAGGTTAGGTTAGCATTAACGAAGACGTTCGCAGACGCGTGCTCAGCGAGTACGTTAGTTAATCCGACAGCGGGCAGTAATGACGCCGCTACCGCTTCGAGTGGCCACGCCCTAGAATCTGCCCGCGGCGGGCTGCGCGCGCGCACACACACACATACACGGGGACACGGGCAGTTTATCAGCGCAGCTGGGCCGGGCGCCGCGCCGCGCCGGGCCCTGCCCGCAGTACACACACTCACTTTGACTTTCTCTATCCCCTGACACCCTCTCCTCCCTATCTATCTTCTATGCGCTCCGAGTTAGCCTCTATGCGGGCCCGCCATGCTCGTCGGGAGTAAACACCCCGCTGGCTATCACACGACAAGGCCTCAGTACTTGGTTTACGGACTCGTAACTACTGCAATAAAAGTAATACGTAGGAAAACTTTAAAGTCAGATTAGATTTTTTTTTTAAAGAAAAAAGCTTCCCGTTTTGCTTGAAGTTGCAAGTCGCGTTGTTTTGCAAACGGTTCCCCTAGGCGCCGGCTCACTCGCACTTGGCTGCGTCTGCAGTTTGCGAGCCGAGCCGAGCCGAGCCGAGCCGAGCCAGGCCGACCCACGCCCAAAAGGCGTAAAATTTACATCCTGCTTCCCTCCCGACATGTTGCCTGCCCCGGCCCCGACCGGCCCCAAGCGGCACACACCGGTACATCTGCCGTAAAAAATAAAATAAAGTTGCGCACGCGAATCGAGGTGCGGCGGGGCGGGGCGGGGCGGGCGGGAGGTGAAGGTAGCGGGGGGAAGTCCTCAGAGGCGCGCGACTTCGAAAAGAAAAAGTCTTGGTTCCCATGCCACCGCTGTACAGAATATATACCGTCACAGCAGGCAAAACTCTTCACATTGCCTGCTGGGATTGTTGCACACACACACGGCTACGCGGGGGAGTACGGTACGCCCTTCCGAAACACATTCATGAGGAGAGCGGTGACGCCACACGCCCGGGGCCCACGGCAGTGAATGGGCGTACGCGTGTGTTTTGCCCACGGAAGCAGGATGGGATGGACTGGTCATTCATGTCTGTGTCATCAGGGACCTGACGCAACGGCCCCGGCTTCTCATCCACATCCTCAAAACTGGGTGACATGAAGCAAAGCGACAACTGTGTTCCTGAGCTTTTTTTTCTTTCAATATATTTTTTTTTAATTTTCTCGCACAAAGAGTTAAGAAAATCCATAAATTAAAGGTGTTTCCTTATTTTTAAAAATAAATAATTATATGTTAAAAGTAGGTACACTGTTTGCTGCGTGTCGTACGCTTTTTGCAGTTAAGTCCCTCGCCCACTGGGCCAAGAAAAAGAAAAAAAAACATGGAATACTACACGGACGGGCGCGCGGTGCCGTTCCGTACGCGGTGCAAAAAAAAACACGACGTGACGGTCGAGGAGGAGTCAGTCACGCAGCCAGTTAGTCGTCAGTTAGCGTTCGTCACAGTTTGCAGACTTTTTCTTTCTTTCCCCTCTCTCTCCCTCTCTTTCTCTCTCCCTGGGTCCTCAGGCGGGAGCGAGGGTATCCTATCGACAGGACAGAACGCCTGGCCGCCCCTATGGGAAGCAGTCCGCCCCGCCCTGCCCCGCCCCGCCCCGCCCTACCGTTATAGTTGTTTGCATACACAGGCGACGCCCGGCGCCGCGAGACGTGTCGCTCATACTCCTCTTTGGCGCGGGGCAGAGAATGGGTCCGGACTAGGTCCGGGGCGGCTCCCCGCCAGACATGGCAGAGATGACCCGCTTGGCCCGCACCCAGCAGCACAGCGCCGCCGGCACTCTCCTGCTCCCGCTGCAGAGCTCCGTCCCCAATAACGAGTGTATTACCTTCAAGCAGGTTTTAGGTTCAACCGAAACTAAAACTAAGTAATTTGCGAAAAAAAAAAATAATTTGCCAATACGAGGTTTAAAAACCTTTGAATTTCAGCAGTGCGAAAATGGTCGGAATTTTTCCTAAATTTTTCGGAACTTTTGATTTTTTTCTGAAGTGTTTAACACGAAAATTGAGAGCCTTAGGGGTCGTGTGGTGTGTTATGGGCCCCGGCCCGCGCCGCCCCGCGCCCCCGGTCCGCCCCGCGGGTGTCGCTAGGAAAGCGTGGCTAACGGACAAACGAGGTGGGTAATGGTGGTGTACAACGCCGTTTCACGCCTCGCGACCACCCTCAACAGCAGCAGCAGACCCCCCCCCATGTACTGCACGCGCTGCACTCCGCGAGGAGGAACTGGGTCGCGCGACTTACAAGACAAAGGCTACGGATACGAAAAAATTGTACCAAGCAAACAGTTCGACGTACTAAATCCAGAGAGATTAAAGAGAAATTTGCCGTTTTTCCCGCACATTTTTAGTTGTTGCTATCTTAATTTTTTTAAAAGGCACTGTATTTCCGCGAGGCAGTCCTGTGCTGGGGCGCTGGTCGTGACCTTGGCGGATGCAGGGACGGGCCCGGGGACGCCGCGGCGCGGGGCGGCGCAGCGAGAGTTGGCGCAGCGGCGCGGAGAGCCGCCGACGCCGACGCGAGGCGCCGCGACGCCCCGCCAAGCGTCTAACACCTTTTTTCCCCCTCTTGTTTTTTTTAAAGATCGCGCCCGTGATCGAGACAAAACCTTTCAGGCACAATGACGCCTCGTCCAAATTGAAAGTTTCTTATTCGAGTGAGTAAGTGAGTAAAAACTCGGAAACATCCCAAAGAATTTCAGGCCTGCTTCGGCTAATTCAAAAGCAAAATATCTTTCTGAAAATGTCAAGAGTTTTATCGAAATCTCGAGTACCTTCCCTTCTCCCTCGACGCAACTACTTAGCGCCAAACCGCGTGCCTCACTTTCCCCGGGCGGGGCGTGGCGTGGCGTGGCGCCTCGCGGGCCGACACGCGCGCCCCTGGTGTGCACGCCCCGCCCGGCCCGGCCCAAGGTCACGCGCGTGCGTGCGGCGCACGGCCGGGGCGTGCACGGGTACGTGCGGCGGCTACCGGCCCGCCCCAGACCATCTGCACATATCCCTCTGGAGCCGAGCTGACCGCAGCCCGCCGGGTCACGGGGTCACCGGCCAGGCCCCGCGCCGCCACCGTAATTGTGATGCAATTAGGTCCGAATCAATCATGCGATAATCCCAGGCGAAAGGCTACGGGTCATAGCAATGCGAGAGTGACCTGCCCTGCGTCACATTTGACATTTGATCGATACGATAATCACAAGGCACCACAGTAAAATAATACCGAATTCCCCCTACCCCTACTTTAAAAATATAAATGTTTTAGCGGTGTACATAGGAGTAAAAATATATAGGGATTTTTCTCGCTCGAAAAATGAGAATGTAAATTTAGTTGGCGATAAATACGCGGCAGCGGTTGCTTCTGGCAACGTGTAAGCTATAACGCGGCCGAGCCTGCCGCCCTGCGAGCAAGTCTAACGACATGCCACCAGGGTCGATCGGAAGTGCTTCCAGGCGCCGCCCTGGCCCCACAACTCACTCACGGGCCGGGCCGGGCCGGGCAGCGGGCTGTACGCAGGCAGGCAGGGGGCGATAGGCGACAGGGCGCGGGGCACGACGCCAGGTCCCACCGCCGCCCCGCCGCCGGCAGCGATGCGCGACCGACTGCCATAAGATAAAAGAGGGACAGGCCAGGAGGGCGAGAGGCGGTCGCCTCCAGCCCGCTGGCTGGAGCGGGCCAGGTTGGAGCGGCAGCAGCCTACGGGCAGCAGGCAACAGGCAACACGCCCACCCGCGTGCCTGGCGGGTATGCCTACCCGCAGGGCGCCTGGTAACTAGGCAACACGCGCACACGCGTGCCTGGCGGGTCTGCCTACCAGCAGGGCGCCTGCCACGTAGGCAGCAGCGCCGCACGCGAGCCCGGCGGGTTTGCCTACCCACAGGCTGCCTGCCTGGCCTCCTCTCGTCCATCAGATTGACCGCACAGGAAACTCGCCCGCCTAACGTTGCCGCGGCCTCCTTGGCACCGCCCGCCGCGGCCCGCCCCGCCCCGCCCCGCCCCGACCGCTCCTCAAACCATCTTTACCCGCTCACTCACTTACGCCCCTCGAGTCCAGTTACCCCGACCGCGCGCTACAGTTACCCGCTTAATTGTATAATTGGCCGCCAGGTGGCGCTCGCGGCGTCGGCGTCCGACACCGCCGCGGCAGCCACAAGAAGAAAAGGCGTAAATGAATCGGGAATCACATTTTGGATTTGGCGTCCCGGCGCCGACGTCACGGCAGCGTGGACGGAGCCGGTGCGGCGAGCGGGCCGAGCCGAGCCAAGCCGAGCCACGCGCCGGGGCCGGGCCGAGCCGGGTCAGGCAGAAGCTTAGTATGGTTCGATGACCGACGACGCCAGGCGCCTAATGGCAACTCATGGCGGCCGGCAGCCACTTAGCTTGGAGGAGAGGGGGCACTCTAATACCAAGCGGCAGGGCAGGGCAGGGCAGGCCTCGCTGAGGGGACGCCTCGCGGGCAGGGCAGGTGAACGTCAGGAGGGTCACGGTCGCGGTCTAACACGAGACCTCTCTGTTGCAGGATGACGGGGAGGTGCAGGTCGGGGCCGGGGCCGGGGCGGTGCCGCCCCTGGCTGCTGGGGCTGCTGGCCGCCCTGGCGCTGCTAGCGGCGCCGGCGCGCGCCCAGTGCCCCTGGCACCGCGACGTCAAGGAGCTGCAGTCGTCGTGCATCTGCGCCTACAACCTGGGCCAGGAGCTGTCCGTGCAGTGCGACATGGTGGACTTCCCGCGGCTGCTGTCGGCGCTGGCGCGCTTCGCGCGCGACGCCTCGCTCGACCTGCTGTACGTCAACAACAGCACGGTGGGCGCGCTCGGCGACGACGCCTTCCGCCACCTGCGGCTCAAGAGCGTGCAGCTGTCGGGCTGCCGCATCCGGAGCATCGGCGCGCAGGCCTTCCGCCAGCAGGAGGCCACGCTCAAGAACCTCAACCTGCAGGACAACGAGCTGGCCGAGGTGCCGGTCGAGGCGCTGCGCGGCCTGCGCAACCTCACGCTCCTCGACCTGTCGCGCAACCGCATCGAGCGCGTGCCGAGCGGCGCCTTCAGCACGCTCCGCGGCCTCGCCACGCTCAAGCTGGCCGACAACAACCTCTCGCTGGCCGTGGACGCCTTCCACGGCCTCGAGGACACGCTCAAGAACCTCAACCTCAAGGGCACGCGGCAGAAGCGCGTGCCCGAGGCCATCAAGGGCCTGCGCACGCTCGCCTTCCTCGACCTGGCGCAGAACGGGCTGCGCGAGCTGCCGGGCCCGGCGGGCGCGCACATCCTCGAGGGCCTGCACTCGCTGTCCGCCCTCAACCTGGAGCGCAACCTCATCCAGAGCGTGGGCGAGACCACCTTCCGCGGCGTCAAGGACACGCTGTCCTCGCTGTCGCTGCTCAACAACCTCCTCACCGAGTTCCCCGCCGCCGCCATCAGCAGCCTGCACGAGCTCCGGGTGAGTCACTGCGCGGGAGCTTGTGCTCCGCAGAGTACATAGATTCGGGCCGCGGCGCGGGGTTCGACAGCAGTGTGCAAGGCGCTCCGGTTAGGCAAGTCGCGCCCGAGAAAAGAAGCCACATTCGGCAGGAAAAAAGACGGGGACGGTGGAGGAAAAAAGGGGTTTTGGGCGTACAATAGGGCTCGGGGTGGGGTGGGGTAGGGTCTGTCCCTTCCCACGCTCGATTACAGGGTGAAGCCTGCCCGGGCGGGGCGGGGCGGGGCGGGGGGACGCACCGCTGCACCAGACCTCATTCTCGTGCCAGTTCCCTCCGCACCGGGTCGGCTCGGGTACCTATGGATATCCCGGCCCGGAGCGGAGCGCGGAACGCACCGCCAGGAGGAAGTCGAACGGGGAGCCAGTGCATGTTCGTCCGGGAACTGGACAGGACGAGGCTCTGGCGCCTTTTTTAAACGGGGACTGACCGGTGTACTCCATTCCGATTTATAATTGTATAAAAAAAGAATGCAGAGTAACGTAAACACACGAAACCAGTTAAGGTTAGTGAACTACTTGTCTAGTTCTAGCTTCCCCGCGTCGCCGGGGGCCTTCGGTACGCGCCCGGCCCGGTGGCGCCACGTAGGGAAGGTCCTCTCAAGGAGAACAGGTTGGAGAGAATCGGTTGGTCGCGAAGATTCCGAGTAGAAGCGACGGCACCGGGGGAAGGGGGGGGGGGACTACGGCGAGCAGGGTGAGGGCCCCTACAAAATTCCTGCCTGCGCGTGAAAATGTGAGGGGCCCAACCCGCGCAGCAGCGGCGGGCGAGGCAGCGCCGGGGCGTAGCAGCCCAGTGGCGGGGCGAGGCAGCCGAGCTTGCAGGATTTCCGCGAACGGCTCGCCCGCCAGGCACGCCGCGTATTATGGATACCGCACCGCTGTGTTTTACTGCGACGCCCCGCCCCGCCCCGCCCCGCCCCGCCCCGCCCCGCCCAGCAGCGGTCAGCGCGGAGAGAGAATTCCTGGATGCGCTCTCCGTGCTCGTTAACGCGGCCGGTGGCGCGGCGGGCTGCATTAGTGCCCGTGATTAGGGTATTCCTACCCCGCGAGGCAAGCCGAGGCCGGATAAGCCAACAACCTGGGGCGTTCGCGGGGCGAGGCGGGGCGGGGCGGGGCGGGGCACGAGCCTGGCGCAGTAGCGCGCCCTCGCAGCCGGGTCAACGTTGAAAAATTGTACTTCCAAACCGAACGAGTATGACAGGGTTAACGTTATCCGTACTAACTCCGGTGTACTCAAAAGCGGAATAGGGGCAATTTGGAGCCGTTGACTTACAAGTTGATCGTCAGGTGCTGGACATCGGCTTCAACCTGCTGACCGAGCTGCCCGTCAACGCCTTCTCGGGCACGCCGTCGCTGACGCTGCTCGCGCTGGACGGCAACCCGCTGGGCGGCGTGCCCGAGCGCGCGGTGGCGCACCTCAACACGACGCTGCGCGGGCTGTCGCTGGGCGGGCGCTTCTTGGCCTGCGACTGCACGCTGCGCTGGGTGGCCGAGTGGATCGCCCGCGGCGACCTGCAGGTCACGAGCCGAGAGCGGAACCCGCAGTTCTGCGGCAGCCCCGCCCACCTCAAGGACCGCAGCTTCTACGCCATCCAGCCCGCAGGTGAGTCTAGTCCAGGACCTGAGGCCTGGAGTCCAGGTCCCCGGGGGCGAGCTCGACTGACTCCACTCCGCTTTGCAGAGCTCAAGTGCACGGGCGACAAGGAGAAGGAGGCCGAGGAGGCGGACGAGTCGGAGCACCGGCCGCAGGTGCAGGAGGAGCCGGAGGCCGACTCGGACCCGCTCGACTCCGACTACCACGCCGTGCAGGCCAACACGGCCACGTCGCCCACCGCGCCGCCCACCACCACCACCACGACAACCAGGGCCACGACCGTGCCGACCACGACCACGACCACGACGACCACCACGACCACCGCGCGACCCACGACGCCGCCTCCGACCACGGCGACCGCGCCGCCGACTACGACCACGACCACAACCACGACCACGACCCCCGCGCCGACCACCACGACCACGACGACCACGACCACGCCCAGGACGACCTACAGACCGACGTACAAGACGAGGCCGTCCACGGTACCGACGCCGGCCACGACTACGACCACGACCACGTCGACGACCACGCGCAGGGGCAACGGCCTGGTCGCGGCCAGGACGACGGCGTCCCCGGGGGTGTGGCGGAGCAACGCGTCGCCGCAGGGCAGCGCCGCGCCCGTCCCCGCCGGCACCCCGGGCGTCGCGGCGCCCGCGTCGTCCCCCGCGGCCTCGCCCGCGCACCCGCCCGGCCACGGCCCCGGACTGTCCGGCTCGGCCTCCATGCACCGCCCGCCCCTTGTGCTCGGCTTCCCCGGCGGCAACCACGCCAAGCACACCGACCCGGAGGAGGTAAGGTTCCCTAGCTACGCCCCTGGCCCCACGGGCCTAGGGCAGGGCTGCGCACATATTTCTTTCTAGATTTTCGTCACAGTTAAAAGTGAGAAAGAGTCAAGTAACGTGCACGCGTGTCCTCTCCCTGCCCTATCCAGGAGGTGAAGGTCCGCAGCGCCTACCGCCAGGACAGCTCCATCATCATCCAGTGGGACTCGCACACGGCCAACATCCTGGGCTTCCGCGTCGTCTACCGCCTCTTCGGCGACAAGTCCTTCAAGCAGGGCCCGCCCCTCGAGGCCAGCGAGCGCGAGTTCAAGATCAAGAACGTGCCCTCACAGGTGAGTTTGGCGTGCTGGATGTGATACGCGACACCTGCGCCCCCACCCCGTTACTAACCCCCGGCCGCGGCCCGGCCCGCCCGCAGGAGTGCATCGTCGTGTGCGTCATCTCGCTCGAGGAGGTGAACGTGACCCCCGAGATGGTGCCGTACAGCCAGTGCCGCGAGGTGCGCACCGTCACCTCGCCCACCAGCAACATGGACAAGATCACCATCGCCGCGTCGGCCGCCATCTGCGGCACGGTGGTCATCGCCGTCATCGTGTTCGTGGCGGCGTCGCGGCGCCGCACGCGCAAGCTGCACACCCTGCAGCAGCACGGCTCCAAGAACGGCATCCCCGCGGGCGGCAGCGTGGCCGGCCTCGGCCTGGGCGGCGGCCTCGGCCTCGGCCTGCCCGTCGGCTGCTGCGGGCCCACGCCCTCGCCCGCGGGGCCGCTGTCCTCGCTCGCCACGCTCAGCGCCTTCACCAACCACAAGGACTGGGACCAGGTGTCCGTCTACAGCAACCGCAGCATGGGCCGCGCGCCCAGGATGTACCACGTGGAGCGGCAGGGTGAGTACACGTGCGCGTACACGTGCACGCACGGGTGGGCAGGCGCGTGCGAGGGGAAAACAACTTTGAAATTTATTTTTATTTTATTTTTCAATTTTCTGAATTTTTCTAATTTTTGTTTTTTTTTTTGTAATTTTTCCTGGACATTTCCTTAATTTTTCTGCCTCTCTCGCACGAGCCTGGAAACCCCACTATCAGCTGCCCCCTAGGGGCAGCACAGCACTCAGCACGAGCTAGCCCGTAGAAAGCACTGTAGGGGAGTACTGATTGTTACTAAGTATTGGGATTAGATCGGCTTACTTTTTAATATCAATTGCAGTACTGCCGCGCTATTTGCCAGGCATTGACAAGCAATGGCACTTCCAGAAGAAAGGTCGTCAATTTTAGTGTTGGAGGTTTGCACCAATTAGTGTTGAGATATTTGTTGTGGTAGTGTCAATAACATTTTTAACTGCATATGTAGTCTAACACAAGACAAATGAAAAAGGTCCATGTTGTGGTTGTGTATTTAACTACCAACAGTGTTTTTGTATCGCTGGAAAATAGCACTACTTTCCGGGTCAAAATGTAAGCTACCTATTCCACAGGCTCAATTAATGCTGGATGTGCTGCCGACGATGTTCGAACCCACGCTTCTCATTTCCCGAGCAAGCCTAAGACACGCTCCATCGCAGACGGCCAATCGCAGCACAGCTTCTCCAATCACTCTGGTCGCTACCTGTCCGGCAACTCCTTCGCCCCTGGTCTCGTAAACTCTCCGCAAGGTGCTTGATCTTAACTGCTCACTGCATGCTAGCTTATTCTCGCTTTTTTTGTGTTTAGTATGTTGCACTTGTGAGTTACAATATGTAAAATATTAAAATTTGTAGTCGACAAAAGATTCACTAACAATACCGATAAGTATTCTTGTAAGGCATCGGGCTAACTATTAATGAAAATAGAAAAAACAATGCTGATATATAAATAATATTTCCCCTTGAGCTCCCAACATTAATGGACCTTCCTTCCTGTTGCAGAGCTACGGCATTCAAGACAGTCATTGGCTGTTTCTGATCGTATGTCAAGGGTGAGTTACCCCGCTAGCCATGCAACCCACCATCAACCTTCTGTGGCTTCATCAAGGAGACAACGACCACGCTCGCGTACTCGTGAGTCCACCACCAACCAGTCTCTGGCTCACAGTCATGCCCCCAGCATGACCAGGCCTGGTAGTCGCTACAGTGCTGCAGGTTCAACGCACACCCTAAACAATTACTGCGACACATCGGATAACTGGACAGACCATGACATGGACATATACATGGCTCGTAATCCTACAACTAGGACTGGACTAGTACCTCTATAGCAGGTCACCGCCAGCACGCAGCAACAAAACCACACACAGCAATCCAGTAGTGGGGAAGAAAGTGACAACGGCTGGTTAAATCGTGTTAAAGACATAACACAGGGAAATAGAACAGCTGTTGGGTCGTGGAGTTACCGCCAAATTCAATAATACAGAAAATCCATAAAATTCTTGCATTAAGTTTAAGTGAAGAGAAGAAACTGCAGTGAAATATAATGCAGCATTTGTGCAATGCGAAAGAGGAAATGAAAAACGGATCGTGGCTCTGTCTGTGTGTGGTTTTTGGTAGAAGGGGAGCATATGTTAAAATATGATCAGAGAGGAGAGAGCAAGTTGTGGATTTAACACCCAGCTTAGCTCAGAGCTGTGTGCTGGCACCCTAAATTTGATGCCCCAATAATGGTTTCAGTTCACATTTTGTAACATGTAAATCTTTCTTCTTTTCATTATTTGGGCATCAGGGTAATAACATTGGCCATGCAGGATTCAATTACAGTATATGGACAGCAGAGCCAATATGTGCCATGGTTCTGATAGGAAAGGGTTCAATGTCAGGTTCTTTGCCGTGTGCAGGAATCTGACTGAATATTATATTTCTGCAGATTATTAGCATTAAAGTCTGAGAATGAAAATGAGTCATGACATCGAATCTGTAAGAGGGGGAACTATAACAATGATACCAAAGAACCGCTCAAGGCTATGGCCTTCTTTCAATTATTTTTTTAACGAATCATTAGTGACACCACTCTAGTTTTCAAAGGAAAAAATATAAGTGATTAGTGGTTGAAATAGATAGTCCTTTTCCAGAGAAAAACGGTAAAAGCGCTTGAGGATTGTAGATTCAGCTTGGAAGATCTACAGTAATTCTTCATTTTGCATAATGACTGTAAATTTGTATTATTAACTTTTTTTTTCACTGTTTTAGTCTGGTGGCAGAAGTCATTGAAGGGCTACTCCTTGAGGAAATCATATTGAGAGAGGAGATGACCCTTCTGATAAATGTTACCATGATTAACTCAATGAAAAATGTCAATTGAATTTATACGACTTACACTCTGCAATAAGCTCCTGAACTTATCAATAGGAGTAAAGCTGTGTTAATATATGAGTGTTATGAGGGAGTGCAATACTGTTAGTCAAATTAAATTATGTGTAAATATTATAATAGATGATATTTGCAAATAAAATTTTTAGAGCATAGAAAGCTATAGGATTTTAAATTACTAAAATACCATGACATGACGTGTACTGAATGTAATGACTAGTAAATTAAATTACCAAACTTCACTTCCACTCCTTAGAACTTATTCTCAGCTTGACCATTTACTGGTTCAAAAGGGATCAACAACCAGACTGACTTTGAACTTTACACCTTCTGGCCTAAATTACGATGGTAAAGTACTCATCAAAATTAGTCCTATTTGTGTCCATGACATCTAATTGCCGTTTTGTTGAAGGACTAAGTATACCCTGTGTAAATAATACGTAATACATATGATACATAAGGAATATTAGATTACATATTTAAGTATTCAGCAGGCATCTGTAAGTAGTATTGATGTATGTGTGTGTTATTTGGAACATGATGTTAATGAATGTAATAATTTTAAATTTGTTAAACCTTAATGACTTTTACATCTGTAACAATATACAATTTGTAAATAAAGTGTGAATTTTTTGTCGTAATCAATTGTAATTTGTAATATATGTGGTTTAATTGTAGGGTCTTGTACTTCCAATGAAACTACAAATCACATTCATCTGCACACAAAAGCAAAAAACCATTCATGCTAGTGCTGTATGTTTATGTACTGTCTTGAATAGATGAATGAAAGAATATTGTATGTGTGAGTGTGTATGAGTGTAACTGAACACTTTCATACAAGAAAATATTGTGACACTGTTGATTTTGCACTTGCCTTTTTTCTAAATCTGTTGTCAGTATTTATATAACTATTTTGTAAAGTTCCATCTCTTTGACTGAGGTAACTCTTTGTAATAAATTTTTTTTACAGAAATGCCCCCCCTAAATTATTTGCCACTAAACTACACAGTAAAACAGAAAGGAGATCAATAAAATTGCTGATTTTACTCACCCTGGAACAGGAATTGCTTGCTCCCAACGGAAGCGCATCTCTTCAGTGAACTCGAACCACATGTGAGCAGCAGCAGCAACACCGTCTCTTGCATAGATTAAAGGAAGCAAAAGAGCAAGTCTCCAAACAAGGCCTTCAGGGGGTGAAGATTTGACCCCATCCAGACATTTGGGCTAAAATGAGAAGAGAAAAATAATTGGGTCACTTCAAAATTATTTGGCAAAACATAGTATTTGGAATGTATATTCAGAAAATACAACAAACTTCCAAACTCGACTTACAAATTGCGTGCTTTCTAAAGTCTTAGGAGAGTCCTGTTGAGCCTCAAACGATTCATAAGGCTCTGTCTGCAAAAAAAAATATTAAAAAAAAAAATATGTAAGTTTTACTTTTCTAAAATTTTAATAATTTGATAACAGTTGTTGGTTGCGAAGAGAAATACATACTGAATTGGGGTCAGCGTCCGGAAATAGAAAATATAAATATTCCTTTAACCTGGAACTAGGAATAGCACCTTGTTTCTTTTTACTAGAAGCACCTGACGAAGTGTTTCCAGTAAGAACACGGTCAAACACTTTTGAAATAGTGGGCACTTTGGACTCTGTTAACGCATCAAGGGATTGGACAAACTTCTTTGAAAATTCCACTGTAACTAAATACCCAGAATCAGTTAGAGATATTATAAGCACCAGTACTGGACAATCTGAACAGCATAGAGGCAAGTAAATTACTTACAAGGAACATGGGGCTCTAGGGCCATTTTACAAAGAGAAGAAAGACACAAAGACAGCTTGGGTGCTCTAAGGTTTTCAGTTAATTCAATCTGAACGGACCACATATGTGCTTGCATTGGTTCTAGATCAGAATAACTTTGACTGTCTACAACCATTTGATCGGTCAGCTGTGGCCATGTTGCTAATAAATGCAGTTTACTGTAAAACAAACCCCCATTTACAAAGAGCTGATCTAACCAGGCACAATGTAATCATTCATAACACAACAACAAGATAAAAACTTCATACTTGATAGGATCTGATGCCAATCCGAAGGGAAGGTTTAACATTCCACCCCTGTTACTTGTAAGAACATTAAAGTTTTGCAGTGGGTTCAACATCTTCAGAGAATATGTCAGCCTCACAGCTAACTCAATTGATGGCAATTGCTGACCTCTACTAATCTTGGATTTGAAGGTATCAAGCAAACCTGCAGTTTAAAGTAAAGTTTAATGTACCATAAAAGGCACAGCAAGAATGCCATAATATTCACAATGGGAATATTGAATCTATTACCTGTAAGGTATTTGCAATGCTGAGGGGTTCTTTCCAGATGAACCATTTCATAATCAGCAATCACTTCTTTTCCAATGCAAGATCCGAGATAAAAGTGTTGCCAGTCTTCAAGAAGCTGTACAAATGCTGGAATTTCACTACAACAAAGAAATATGTTATGATAGAGAGTAAAAATATTGAATGCTGGAATATAAGTCTGATCTTTCTTTGAGTTGACTTACCAGCCAGTAGCATTTAGGGCTATTGTTAAACAGCTAAGAGGCTTAGTCTCGGAGGAGAACTTAGATTTATCAGCCTTTAAAAGAAGAAATTCTCTAACCCCGTATAATTGCGCAACTCTAGGACAGCTAGACGCCTGCAAGAAGAGATACATTAGGTTAGCTTTTCCTGATTTCAAAACTACAAAGCATTATGAAATATTAAAAGGTATACATACCGTGACAAAGTCACCTGCTATAGACATCATGTCAACTAAAGATTGAGGTGTATGAGATACGGCAGCGTCAATATCTCCAGCATTGTGTGCTTCATCATCTTTTAAATTCCACCAGTGCAGTAAAATCCGTTCACCTTAACACAAAAAAGACATTAGATAATTATTCAAATTGTATATGATTGTTGATGTGCTTGTTTTGTTTTAACTCAAAGAGAATAAAGTGGCAGTGAAAATTTATTGACAGTTCCACAAAGTTAAAGTAGGCCATAATAAAAATCAAATCAAACACTACATTTTGGGGATGTCGTGGAATCTACAAAGTTTCTTTTGTTTATAAAGATTAGCATAGGGTAACATAACCTCAAGTTGGAGCATCATAACCTTCTATGTTTTCAACAAGACAGTTTTTTGTGACATCAAATCTTAAATAAAAAAGATACGTGCCTTCATAAAAAAATTCCTCTGTCTTCTTCTCCCACTCTCCCTCTAAATCGCCTTTTTTTAGGGGTTGTCTAGTTCTGGGTTCGTTTAACTTCCATTTAACGATAATTTTTTCGATACGGTCAACAAACTCCTCCCAGCTCGAGGCTGTTGTAAAATCTTGGTGATAAACATCGGGATCGTCCACTTCTGCAATCATTTTTTTGATTGTAAGAAATTAATTCAATCTTTTGACAGCTGTTTGTTGTCCTGCCCATATGAGACAGCGAGGTCGTCTGCTGCGTGTTTACAGAAGAATGCAGTGCTACCAACACACATCAACATGCATGATCCATGATCATCGTCAACTTTTCACCGTTTTCACCCGTCAACATTTGTTGTATGAAAATGCTACATTTAGCTAGGATGTGGAAGGGCACTAGTACTTCGTGAAGCATCAAAATATGCTTTTGCTTCTAACGTGACGTGCCATCAACTCTTGCTCTGAAAAGCGAATCAACAGGTGTCATTGTTAAGATTTGAATGTAACCGCAATAACGACAGGCTAGGAAAATCTCACTCAAAAATATTATCTCGCTCGAACAAGGTCCAAAATGCGCTCGCCAAATTTTGTCCCAAGAGGAAAACCCCGTTAAATAGCAACAACAACTCGCAGACCTCCTTGGCAGGGAGAACCTTATCGACAGACATCCAGGTAATGTTATGACCTTTAAGCCCCCCGCAAGCACTGTGGCGCGGACGGGCGACGATACTCCCGACGCACAGCGCGTCGGCAGTCGGCAGAGACCAGAATGGTGATCTGTCAGGTGGCGAGCGGCGCGGCGCGCGCGAGACACCATGCCGAAGCTCCACTCGTTCGAGTCCCTGGCGAACTTCATGCACGACCTGGAGATGGAGAAGCGCCACCAGCCGGCCGGCGCCCCGGGCCCCCGCGAGTGGTACCAGAAGCTGCGCGTCGATTACTCGTGAGTACCCCGTCGACAGACACGTCACTGACGCGTCAGCTGACAGACCGAGAGGCGGGCAAGGGCGTCCCCATGACCTTGCACCGTAAGCCCGCACCGTAGCCTGCCGACTGAGTCCGAGGACTGCTCTGTCCTTGTCGCACTCATGGGGCATCGCCATGCCCAACATAGGGCACCGCCATGGGTGCGACAAGGACGGAGGTATGTATCAGTCGGCTGGAGGCGCAGGGCGCGGGGCGGGCGCGGGGCGGGCGGGCGCGCCGCTCAAGTAGGTATCGACAGCGCTATAAACGGCCCGTTGACAGGACTTCCCCTCGCCTAGCTCAGCTCGCCCTTGTCCGTGATGTGAGGGCCGCGGGGGCAGGCCGGGCCCGGCCAGGCACACATGAGCGCAGGGCAGGGGCTCACTCGCAACCCGGCTGCAGCCCCGACGGGACGGGACGCCACTGGACGCGACACTTTACGAGGGGTGTCACGGGGACGTCTGCCGCGCCGCGGTATCGACAGCCGCACGGTGACGCGCGCGCGCAGCCAGGGTGTCCTTCGGAGAGACACCCTCGTCGGTCGACTGTTCTATCGCGGCGAGAGTGTGGCCCTCCTGTGTCATCCCCGCGGACTTGTTGATGCCCTGCCCACCCGGCGGCAGAGCGGATTTCCGCCGAACCGGGGAAAAATACTTCTTCAGCGAAGGGCTGGAAATGTGAACGCCATATTAGTCTTACTGTGACCATAGGGGTGTTGTGTTGAGGCTGACTGGCTGACAGCTTGGTGCGCGTATTTAAGTTACTTCAACGTCGGGACATCGGCCAGACGTCCACGGCACGGCAGTGCGCCTGGCGCGGCGCGGCGCTCGCGTGGAGGTGAAGGTGCCCGTGCTCGCCTCACCTCCACGGCCCCGCTGCGCCCAGGGCACGCACCCATCCATCCACGCTCGGGGCGTGCCACCCCTGCCCCTGCACCTGCCCGTCATGACAGCGCCGGCAGCCCCGGCAGGCAGACAAATTGCTCGTCGAGTGGGCGGAAGCGCCGTGGGCGCAGGCCGGGCCGTGGACGGGCGAGGTGCGGGGGAGGCGATTAGTCCACGTCGGATTATTCAACGCTGAAGAGCGCGCGGAGGGCGTGAGCGCGGCCGGAGTGGGCGGCGACCCGCCGAGGAAGGCGGCCACGCCGGCGTGGGAGGTCGTCGAGGAAGGAGTCGTCGAGGAAGGGGTCGTCGAGGAGGAGGTCGTCGAGGAAGGAGTCGTCGAGGAGGAGGTCGTCGAGGAAGGGGTCGCCGAGGAAGGAGTCGTCGAGGAGGAGGTCGTCGAGAACACGCCCCAGCACCATGGACGGCGCGCGGCGGGCTGAGAGCCTGTGGGCCACGCTCGACCTGCTCGTGGGGCCGGACAAGAAGCGCACGTCCAAGGACATCCTGGAGGACGTGGACGAGTGGCTGGACATGGTCCGCGCGCGCATCGCCGACGCCCGCTCCGAGGCTGCGGGCGAGGGGGCCGCGGCCGCGGCAGCGGCGGGGGCCGTCGGGGAGAGGGAGGGCGTCGGCGAGATGTCGGCCGGCGGCGGCCTCGAGGCGTCGGAGCGGGGCCGGGGCGCCGCGGGGAGGTTCGGGGCCGCGTGGGGCCGGCGGGGGCGGGCGGGGGCGCGGGCCGGATCCGCCGCTCCTCAAGACAGGCCCAGGGCGCCGGACGCCTCCAGGAGAAGCGCCCTCGCCTCGGCGGGGCCAGCACGGAGCGCCGAGTCCACCGCGGGGCTGGGGCCCCTCAGTCCCGGGCTGGCGCCCGCGCCCGCGGCCAGGATGGCGGCCTACTTCGACGAGCGCGAGTCCGAGGACGGCCGCGGGGGCCACCGCGTGCAGTTCAGCAGGCGCGCCTCGTGCGCCAGCAACAAGGCCAAGAAGAACAGGAAGGACCCCGGCGACATGACGCAGATGCTCATCTGCAGGTCAGTTAGCTGCGCGCTTAGTTTGAAGTCTTTTGTTTCCCCACCGTGAAAAACGGCATAGTGAGCGTGTCAGGTGATGGACAGGCTTCGCCTCATGCAATTAGAGGCATTCCTCCCCCGTCCGTCCCGCCCTCAGACCGCCTGACTGATAGTATTGCTGAAGTATTGCTCACGGCCCCGCCCCGCCGCCTCCTATTAGCTGCTGATCATCACTGCCCTATCCCACCCCCGGCCCGGCCCGGCCCGGCCCGTGCTGAGGTCAAAGTCAGCTGCTCGCGGCCTGACCTCGGCCGTGACTGCATCCCTTGTCACGTTACATCACTCCGCGTGACGTGACGGGCGCGCTGTTCTGTCAGTATCGGCAGGCTGTCACGTTTCCCCGGTACTGTATAGGGACTCGGCCGCCGAGCCAACAAGACGACGTGATAGCTGTGCACCCTGAGGGGAAAAAATACTGGTGAACCCGCCCTTGGCGAGGTGCTGACCGGAGCGGTATAGCTGGAAAGAACAATTGGTCCACAGAAAAAAAATTATGAAAAAAGAATAGAACAATAACCAGTTTTGAACCACTGCCCACCTAGCGCTATGAGCAGTGACGATACCAATGACGCTACGCGGCTGGCCCTGCACCGCTCGGACAGCAGGCGTGCTGATGACACCGGGTTCGTTTCTTCGGTGATTGTGGCTTCTCGCGCAGCATGCCTCCTAGTGGTCCGGCGTCTGGTACCGTGGCGTCGTAGCCGTGCCGGCATAGTGTCCGCCCGGAGAGTCTCAGTACACAGGTTCGAATCTTGGTCAAGAATTTAATTTTTCTGAGGACTACAACTTGGAGGAGTGGAATTCAAACCCCCCCTTTCAACCGAGCTCCCTCGTGGAATCGCCGACGGTCTAGTGGTCTAGTGGTGCCGCGAAAACCGTGGGGTGTCTGTGAGACTCGGCACATGGGGCCTGGTTCAAACCCAGGTAGGTTCTTCACTGGTAGCGACAGCGGGTTGCCAGGAAGTTCCGTCCCATGCCCACGACTGGTGGTCGGTCGTGGGGTCATAAGTCCTAGAATCTGGCTCCAAAAACAGCTTTTCCATGCTCTGGGGACAGGGCAGTTCGGTTAACCACCGTACGACTAAATCTGGCAGTACGGGGATCAAATCTGTCGAATTGCGCGACAGGATCGCAGTCAGACAAGCACCGGTTCCCATAAGAACACCGAAGTAGTTGGCTGCCACGGGGGGTAAAAGCCCTGTGCCTGGCGGGAACCGCAACCTCCTTCGGGAGGTTTACTGTCGCAAAAATTTTCCATGTTTTCACGCCACCCTTTCACTTGCAGAGCACCTACGTAATTTTTCAAGTTTAAGCTCGAAGCCCACATGCGACTGAGCCACAATAAGGGGCGGGGGTATCGCCGTGCCGCAGTCCGCGGGCGCTACTCTAGCCTCGGCGCTACCCCACGGTCCACGGCGCACCGCCCCCGCCCCCGCGTCCGCAACCAGAGGGCGTTACGTGTTGCACGGCCAGGCGCCAGGCAAGCCCGCCAGCCCGACCCGACCCACCTGGTCTCTGCCCCTCCTAAGGTGACACTGACAATCCAATTGATTAGCGATCATTCCTTTTTCACGGTTTCAAATCAATCAGAAAATGACGAATAAAACTTCAACCGTGGTTAAAGTCTATGGACAAATGCACTATGAGCCTGCCGGCCTATGGCCCCGGGTGGAAGTGCATTGTTCTGCCGGTTCCACCGCACATGGCCAACAGACCGGCCGGGCGATAGAAATAGCTCCTTCCGGCGAGGTTAGGCGAGGCGACAGGCGAGGCGACAGGTCGTGGGCCGACAGGCACGGCCCCGGCCCCGGCCCCGGCCGCTGACAGCAGCCTAATAGGACTGGAAGGGAAGGCAGTCTGGGGTGACAATGTCGTCTGCATCGTCGGGGTGCTGCAGTCTGCCATGGTCCGCCCCCGGACCCTGGTCGGGCGAGTCAGCCGCAGCCCTGCACCACGATGGACGGTGGCCTCCAGTGGCTGGAGAAGGACGTGGGCGCGGGGGCGGCGGCGGGGGCGGGGCGGCCCTGGGCCGCAGACACCAGCCTCCAGCGGGGGCGGGACGGGGGCGGGGCCGCGGGGGGCGGCGGCAGCCTCAGCCTCCAGCGCCTGGATAAGGACCTGACGGTGGTGCGCGGCCACACCACGCCGGCCGGGGTGCGGCTGCTGGAGCCCTGGTGCATGATGTGCGAGCCCAGGGTGCCCGCCGTGTGCTGGTCTGAATCCAGGTTAGTACGGGATCAGTCCGCCCCGCCCCGCCCCGCCCCGCCCCGCCCCGCCCCGCCCCGCCCGGTCACGGTACGCCCCAAGTGGGTCAGGTAGTCTGCGGCTCACTCGTGCATCGCGGCCTCGATCGCGGCGGTCGGGGCAGGCGCGTCAGCAGGCCGCAGGTTAGGCAGCAGGACACTGTTATCAGGCCGCCTGCAGGAGGGAACTGACAGCAGGACGTGGGCTGCAGCCTATGCGCAAGGACACGGGCAGCAGGACATCGTCAGCAGGACACATGCACCGTTATGGCGACGAAATAAAAGAAAAACGCGGCGCGGCTCCCTGATCGCGCAGGACGGCGCAGTAGCGTGCAACCCTCGCCACCCCCGCCCCGCTCCCCATCTGTTTTTATAGTTTTGCACAGCGCGGTTGTGAGAGGCGGCGGGGCGGGGCGGGGCGGGGCGGGGGGCGGGGCGGGGCGGCGACAGGCACTGGCAGGAGCAACTGTCATGTGGGCCGCAGCGCAGCGTAGGGCCCCGCTGAGCTGACACGGTTAGGAAGCGCTGCTCGGCTGTTTTGTTTAGTGCGTTCGTTTGATTACTGCCATCCAGTTTGCAACTACATTTTTAGCGACATTATTGCAAAATTGAACGACGAAAAGCATTACTTCACCGGGGAAAGCGATACAAGGCGATCGGAGCCACGCCTCTCCCCAGGGACCCAGTAGGCCGCAAGAACTGGTGTTAACTTTTTGGTTTCTTTCTTTTTATGGCTAAAAGACAGCATGTCGCAGGCGTCGGGCGGCAAGCAGCGCACAGACTGTGGAGTAGTTAGAGCGCAGCGGGCGCACATGTTCTGCTGTGGTTCCGTCCAGGACGTCGGGGCCTTCTACATTCGGTGGGTGGGGGTGGGGGTGGGGGGGGCATTGGGCGGGGTGGTCAGCTTTTATTCCGTGGGAGTCGCTTTGCATCTGCGCGCCCCGCCCGCGCCCCGCCACCTGCTACTAACCACAGAACTGCCTCCCCTCCCCCTCCCCCGAACCTAACACGCCTGGCGACACAATAGCCCCTCCGTACCCCATCACCCTCTGAAACCCAAATACCCCCTCCCCCCTACCCTCCCTCTCTAGGCACCCACCCCAAGTCACCAAGGCCGGTGTGAGAAAGTTGAAGGTGGACTCCCTGGGATTAGTGACCCCCTCCCTCTGCACCAGGCCCCGGTATGAAGCGACAAAAGATTCATTTGCTGAGCGTAGCGAAGCACAATGTTGGGAATGTGGAGGTTCATAAGCATAAGCATCCCTCATGGCGGGGACGGGCGGCGGATAATGTTGATCAGCTCGTCAGAGGACGGCGCTCGGTCCGTTCCGGCGCATCTAGTACCCCTTTATGAGAAATATTTCGAGACGACGCCGTCCCGGGTAAGCCACCGGGCGTGCTGGCCGGGCCTGGCTGGCTAACCCGCGCGCAACACTCAGGCGGTAAGGCGACACGACACCGCGGCGCCTCCTCCCGTCCCGCGTCGCGGCGCGTCCTCTGTGCGCCCCGCCCCGCCCCGCCCCGCCCCGCCCCGCCCCGCCCCGCCCCGCCCGCCGCTAAGGGATAATTTGTCGGCGTCCGATCTACAGAGGCGCCGTGGTCGCTGCACCATTAGGGCGCCGTGCCGTCAACAGGAAATACTGAGAGCGGCCGTGGAAATGAACCAAAAACTAGCAAGGGCAAAGCGGCGTCATCAGCACGCCTACTCTCCCTGCGGCGCTAGGCCGGGGTCGCAGGGGATTTATATCGAGTTTTCCCCCGGTACAAATCCCCAGGGACATCTGTACCCCCCGGTACTAATCCCCGAGGACATTAATACCCCCCAGTCGAGACCCAAAGGTTCAAATATCCCAGTAGATTTATACCGGGGGGTATTAATCGCCCAGACAATTAATACCCCCTGTGCTCAGAGGGGTCCCACTCTAGAACTCTAACTGCCTGCGGCCCGCCTCGTGCGGCCAACTTCCCCCAGGCCAGGCAACGGATGTCGAAGTTTGTCCCGCAAAACTTTGGACTCTTTGGACATCGTGCAGAAACGATGATAGGAAAACGGGTAGGGTACCAGCGGGCGTGGCGGGGTGGGGCGGAGCGGGGTGGGGCGGGGTGGCGTGGGGCGGCGCGGCAGGGAAGTGCATGGCGCACCCTACTTCCTGGCTGCCTGGGGCCGCCGCGTTTTGTGTCTGTTCCGTGATGCTTCGTTTTGATGGATCACAATCCCTGAGGCGTACTGCCTTGATGGGTCCAACGACCCCCCACCCCCTGTCCCGCCCTGTCCCGCCCCTCAGAGGGAACTCCAACCCTCACGTCATAAATTCCCACTACATTCCGCCCCTGCGCCCCCTCCCCCACCAGCCCCGCACCAACAACAGCACCGCTGCACCACACAGACCACAGTCCTAAATGTATCCAAGACTGTGAATGTTGCACCATGAAGATGTGTGAATTTGCCATGACATTCCGCACACTTGCGCAGCCCAAATAAAAGTTCATACACCTTCATGTGTGCGACATTTTTACACGCTTTGGGTTGGTCGAGTGCATGTGAGCGTGCCAGACTCTCGCATTAGCGTAGGTGACCTGGAGCAGGGAGATGTCGTGTCCTGAGCGGCGGTGGGGGGTGGGGGAAGGGGGAGACGGGGATGGCAGGGGGGCGGCGCGGGGCGAGGCGGGGGACGGGGATGAGCGACACAGGGTAGGGTGGTGGTGTTGGTTTCACGTGGAGTGTGTTAGTGCGTGCGCGGGGGCGGCGCGGGGGCGGCGCGGGGGCGGCGCGGGGGCGGCGTGTGGGGGCCGAGCACATGGGGTGCCATGCACGTCGCGAGGCTCTGCACGCCCTGTGGGCTGTGCGGGGGGCAGGAGGGAGCGGCAGGCCGTGTAGCCGCCCCCCAAACGCCCCCACTCCCGCCACCACCCCCATCCCCCGCCAGTCCCCAGCGTCGTAAATTGAGAGTAGGAGCGTGTCGCAAAGGCGAAAGGCTGAGGCTAGCGGGGGACAGGGGGAGGGGGGGATGGGGTGGGGAGGGGAAGTCAGGTTAGGAAGCTCGGCGCCGGTAACCGTCATCAGGGGCGCACAGACAAGCGCCGAATAACTTGTCGCCCGCAGAAGTCCGGGAAGTACACTATGTGTTTCTGCGGGGGCGTCTTTGGCCGGCCCTGGCGCCGGCGCCTGTGGGCGGAGCGGGACGGGATTGCGCTCATGTTGTAGGGCAGGGTGACCACCCATTGCGCCCCGGTCGCCGTACTGCTCCACGCACTCGTTGGTCGGGAAGTAAAGTGTGAGTTTCTGCGGAAAGCCGGTCACATTTGATTTAAGTCCTTTTTTAGTCAGTCGCTGTGCCTTTTTTGCAGTTGCTCAAGTCACAAGGACGGTTCGAGTGCCTCCCGGAGCTGTAGTGCTTGTGACCTGTAGCGTTCGTGATCTGTGGCGCTTGTGACCTACGTCCGCAGAGCGCATACAGTACAAGTTCTCTCCTGCCGCGGCCCTCGCCACGCTCCCCGCCTTCTGGCCTTGCCATCTTCTTTTATTATAATTCCGCCATTCGAAAGGCAATAATAAAACACACGAGAAAAGTCAACAAAAGAAAATATGGCGTACTGTCAGACCTGGCCGGGTCGGGCAGAGCTCGGGGACCGCCTCGCCTTGTCCCGGGAGGCAGCATGGCCGCTCAATCAGTCAAAGAGCCAAAGTTGCGGCCGTTCCTCGTGCGCCGCGCCCCGCCCCGCCCCCGCCCCCGTGTCCCGCTCCGCATTGCCATTTTTCTTATCTATCGGGTCAGAAAAGGTGAACGATTGCGGCGACGGACGCCCCGCGAGGCGAGGCCTGTTCGTCGCCAATAAACTTTATCGGGACGCGGCATGCGAAATGGGGGAGACAGGGCCGCCCGTCCGCACTGGTTAGCAAGTCAAGAAAAAGTACACGCGGTAGCGGAATAAAAAAATAATGTTAAAACAAAAACTAACGGAACCGCGATGCGATATGATACGGCGACGCGGAGGCGTCTAGGGGGAATTTGTATTTTCTAATTTCCGGGACAGCGCAGCACCCGACGCGCGAGCGAGCGGTGCCCCCGCCCCGCGCGTGACGACACGCCACGTCCGTGAGGGGGTGGACGGCCGGGAGGGGGAGGAGGAAAGAATACAGAGCACCTGTCAAATGTCCCTGCGACACAACGGGGCGGGGCGGGGCGGGGCGGGGCGGGGCGGGGCGGGGCGGGGCGGGGCGGGGCGGGGCGGGGCGGGCGGCGCGTAGCCAGCCATAATGGTTAGGGTAATGGGTAGCGGGGGTAAGAAGCGTGGGGGGAAGTGCTACCGGGTCAAGGAACCGCACCGCGTGCACCGCGCCGCGCTCAAGGGCCGGGGGCCGGGAGGGGGCGGGGGAGTGCGGTAGGGGGCGGGGCGGCCATCTGTCCCCCCGGATAGGCTAGGGCAAAAGCATACATGCCGATACTTCCATCTCCCTCCACCCTCGGCTTTGCCGCCCCGCCCCGCCCCGCCACTCCACGACCCCGCTTCCTTCCCCCTGCTCGCCCACTCCCTCACCCCGCCCCGCCCCGCCCCGCCACGCCCGCCTTGTGCATGGTCGGGGTCGGGGTCGCTGCTCCGCGAGGAGCTCCCCTCGGCATAGACGGGCCGGACCCGCCCCGCCCGACTAGTCGCGCCCCGTTACCCACACCTGGCGGACGCCCAGCACCAGGACCGCGTCGCACGTGCCGCCCTCCACGTGCGAGTGCACGTGTGCACGTGCCGCTAACGAGCGCAGCACACCCGCGCAAAAAGCACCACGGCCCAGCCTCAATGCCGTTTTAACTCCCGCCCGGTTGTCTTTTTCTTTTAGTTTTTTTTTCGTTCTCGTTCTCAGAATCCCGCGTCGTTTTCCCCCGCCGCCTTGTTGGGATCGCCGGTTCGTCCAGCCCTGCGCCGGCCCCGACCGCGCGCGCGGGGGCGGGAGGCCGGCCGGCGGGATGGCACCGTGACATCTCCGCGTCCTCCGCTAATTTGCATATTTTTTTTACGAGAGTCTTCTAATTGAAACGGCCGGCAGGCCGGCGCGGGCGGAGGGTGTGGCGTGGCGCGGGGGGCGTGGAACATGGGTCTCACTGAGTGGGCTGGCCCCCGGGCGCCCCGGCGCGCCGGCTAACTGCCGGGGCGGGGCGGGGCGGGGCGCCGAACTTGATCCTGAACGAAGAAAGAACAACGGCCCGCGGGGACCAGCGGCGCCATGGGGGCCGGCGACATCATCGTGGTGCCCGAGACGGCCACCATCTCGGAGGCGGCGGCGCTCCTGTGCCGCGGCCTGGAGGAGAGCCGGCGCGCGGGCCGCGCCTCCGAGGACCGCCTGTCGCGCGCCAGCTCGCAGGACGTCATCGCCGCCCTGGGCGTCGTCGCGGCGGCGCCCGCCCAGGACGCCGACGGCCCGGCCTCGTCTTCGTCGTCCTCCTCGTCCGCCGAGGCCGCCGTCCGCCGCGCCGAGGAGGTCGACCCGGCCGCCACCCTGACGCGCTGGGAGGACTGGTTCACCCTCGCGAGGTACAACCTCACCCACGAGGGTCGGCCCTTGAAACTTGGGAGACCGGCCAAAAATACCGACGCCCCATCGTCCGCCGCACGCCCCAAAGTTGTGCCGGCGCGGCGGGGGCCGGGCGGGGCGGGGCGGGGCGCGACCACATAGTGCTCACGCCTGCCTGCTCTGCGGTTACCCGCTCACTCGCGAGGCGTTCGGATCACGCCATGCCAGGGGTGGGGCCGACAGGAAGGGCGTTCCGAGACCGACCTATAGGTTAACGCGGTCCAGCGGAGCTAACGGAGGGACTCAGGTTTTATTATTTCGACCACTGAAAGTCAAAAGGTCGTAATCGTAATACAGATGGTCGGTTCTCGCGGGGGCCTACGACGCATGGGAAAAAGATAAGTTCGTAACTGCAAACACGTTGGCTATATCTGCTGGACAGACGAAACATAATCCTCTCTAAATATCGACCAAAGTCGGGTCCTATGAGCTACGACCTTGTAATGTCAAGGGTCGATGTCCGCAAGCAGGTGCTCCCTGTTGTCACTTCCGTATTGCCGTTTCACTAATCCCTCTCTCTCTCTTTTCCCGCACTGGCAAGAGAGAGTGAGCGCCGTACCGCGCTCGGGCCCGGGCCGTTCACCGAGCGCCAGCCTCGATACGTCAGCCTGCCTGTCATACGCCTGTCCTGTCATTGATATGGAGAAGAGGGGTGAGGTTCGGCTCCGTGCGCCCTCCCCCACCCCACCCTCTCCCCCTGCATTCGGGCCCAGAGCTGCAGCCCGCCCGTAGCGAAGGCTCGCTTGCCCTGACCTCAATCCATCCGACGTTTTTCACTACTTACGACCGAGACACGCGGGGCGGGGTGGGCAGAGATGTGCCCGTATACGTAAACGGGAGGGACAAAAGTATGTCCTGGGAGAGTGATTCGCTTAGCGCCCCCGCCCCACCCCGCCCCGCCCCGCCCCGCCACACCTCCCCTCGACCCATAGACCGCCCCGCCACACGCCCCACAGTCCCGCAAATTCAATTAATTTGGGCGTTAGCGAGCGCCCTGGCCGCCGCGCCGAACCGCGCCGCTCAACTTTGGGGTGGTGTCTGTGGGCTTGCGGTGGGTGCATCGGTGCTGGTGGTGGTGGGAGTCCGGTGGGATGGGGTGGGAGGCGGAGACCTGACATGCCAGAGGTCGTGGGTTCAAATCCCAACGCAGTAATACTGTTAGTTTCACTTTTCGGGTGACAGCAAAGGAGGCCTTCTGAAAAGGATCAATCAATGTCAATATCCATTGAGGGGTGGCTCGAGAGGCACTACTGCGACGTACGGGACCACATTGTGGCCACGCTGAGGTCACGAAGGCAGAGCCTGAGGCCCGGAGGTCGGGCCGGCTCCGGCCGGAAGCTGATGAGACCTGTGTCAGCGCCGTGGGGTGTAGCGCGTGACCGAGTGAGAGGGAGAGAGAGGGGGGGGGGAGTAAGAGGGGGGAGAGAGAGGGAGAGAGAGTGCCACGGCAGGCCAAAGAGGGAAAAGAAAAGGGTCAGTTGGCCATGGGTCTGCCTTTCTATCCACCGTGCTGCTGCTTTAGGGTGTCAGTTGCAGGGATTTGGGAAACAGAGAGGGCTGGTAAAACGTTTCGTGAAGTACGCCGGACGTAGTGCCCCGCCCCGCCCCGCCCCGCCCCGCCCCGCCAGCGCTGCCTGGTTTGATCGGCAGAGCGAACCAGAGAGCCTGACTGGGCAGCTCTGGGTACGGCACACCCCCGCGGGGCGGGGCGGGGCGGGGTGGGGTGGGGCGAGGCGGGGCACACCCTGTCAACTTCAGGGCGCCCTCCTGGAGGTGCCGTGCCGCCCTGCTATAGTGCTTATAAGGCTGCCTCCCTCGGCCGCAGTTACGCGCGCACAGAGAAACTGTGACAAGTGTTAAAACTGTGCGTTAAGAGTTACGCAGCTACTGACAATTATTTTCTACTTTGACGTGGTGTGAGAATCTTAGAATCTGGAACGCAGGGCAGGGGGGGGGGGTGACGTCATACATGGAAACCCCTAGACGTGACGGCTTCCTACAAATAACCTCATTTCAAAAATTACAAGGGAATATAGTCGAATATAAAAAAAGAAGGCCGCACGGTACACAACGCTGTTGCGGGACCGGCGGCCGGCGCCAGAGGAGGGGGGCGGGCTCGTCGCCGAGGTAGAGGCGGGGGCGGAGGGGGTCCCCGGCCCGGCCCGGCCCGCTCCTTCTAAGCAAATAGCGTGTCAGTGTCTTCCCGTCCCTCCCGCCCCGCTGAGCCCAACACGAGCCCAGCCCCAGCAGGGGCCATGGGCGCCCTGGGCCGCGCCCGCACCCGCGCCGCGGGGGCGGCAGGCGCCTCCTCCGCGGCCGCCCCCGGCGCCCCGGCCCCGGCGCGGCCAAGACCAGCAGCGCCGCCGGCCACCGCCCGCACGAGTAAGTGAGTGAGTGGGGCGGGGCGGGGCGGGGCAGCTAGGAGAGAGTAACTCGACACTGCCGTCGCGACTATCTCCATCCTTGTCGCACGCACGGCGGCGCCCCGCGTTAGGCACGGCGCCGAGGCTCTCGGGTCCAACAAGGACGGCGAGGACGCTGGGAATCGTCCGGGACTGCCTAACGTTTCAGGACCTCACGCAAGGCGCGTGTGTTCTCCACCGAGCCTCACTCACGCTTATCTCCCGTGCGGCAGGAGTAAGTGTAACCCTACCCTATATCGGCATGGCCTCGGGTACGGCAGCGCAAGGCACTGTACGGTAGGACCGGGCAGGGCGGGGCGACCCTGGCTGGAGGTGAGCGTGTCGCCGGGGCCGGGCGGCGCGCGCCAGGAGGACTTACCCCCCCCCCCCCCCCCCCCCCGCGTACCTAGCGACCCCTCAGAGTCAGTGATAACATCGGCGGGCAGAAGCAAGTGGCTGAGCAGGGTGAGCGACACCGAGTCGACTCGGGGGTGGCGGTGGGGGTGGGGGTGGGGTGGGGTGGGAGGTGTTTCCAAGGGGAAAGGGAACCATGGCGCGAATTGAACTGTCCAGTGAGCGGCCAGTCTGTGTGCAGACAAAGAGAGGGTAGCGGGCTGAGAGAGCGAGAGAGGGCGCCATATAGGAGGCGAGAGGGAGAGGGAGAGAGTGAGGCCCGGTGGAGGAAAATCCCTCCTGCTCCCACGTGCCTTGCTCCGCGTTTCATTCGAGTCGCTGCGCTTAGGGCTTTACTCGTCCGCACCAAACCGACCAAACCCCAAGTACCGGTTACACACGCACTCACACGAAAAAAAATTAAAATTAGATTTTATTTTTTTTGCCTTTTTTTTCCACGGCGATTTATCCCTCCACCACTTTCCGCTCCTTTTACCAGCATCACGTTGACCCCGTGAGGCAGACGACGCACTAAAATAAATTTATCTAACGCCCAGCTCATTAGGGCTTTATACAGGGCGACCTCGGAGCCATACGAGCCCCATGCGCCGCGCCGCGCCCAGTGTCTCCTTAGGTGAGGCAGGCGCCAGACAAAAATTAGGATTTTTTTCCCCGTTTTTTTTCTCTGTATAGAAAGCTCGCCCTGCCGCTAAAACGCGGACCACTACACACGCACTCACTACTTTTGGAGATGAATTACCCCCGGTTGTAAAAGTGACAATGATGACTTTAGTGGCAGGACGGGGCGAGGGGTGCGAGCTGGCCCAGCGGACAGCAGATGACACATTAAAAAAGAAAAACAATAATTGCTGCCGCCTGCTGTCCCATCTCGCCACCCTCATAAAACACTGCAATAAATCCCGCAGAAGACGCGCCGCCGCTGGGAACCCCCCCCCCCCCCCACAACTCCCTGCAACCTCACCATAACAGAAAAAAAAAACAAAAAAAACCGCAAAATTACAGAACATAACTGCAGCTACATTTACTCAAGTTTGATAACCCTTCCAAAAAAAAAAAAAAAAAGATCATACACCAGCTCAGAAGTGCGTAGAAAATACAATGACACTGTCTCGGCCCAGTGCTCATTCATCCTACCAGGTAAGACACGGCATTGCAATGCGGAGACTGGGTGAGTAGTGAGCTAGAGGCGTCGGGCTGAGCGCACTTCCCACGGGATGCCTCGGAGCCCTTCACAAGTACACAGGGGCCTTGCCCGGGCCCTACACTAATCACTCACTCACACACGCAGGCTCACACACTCTTCCGGACAACCTCCGGCAGTAGGGCGGTTTTGTCTGATGAGCAGGATCACGCTCCCCCACCCCCACCCCCACCCCCTGCTCATGTTTGGGGTGGATTAGGGATTCCCCGACGTGTCAGACGCCGGCGGCGCCCGCCCCCCAACCTCTCGCTCCCTGCACCTGCAGCTGGGGCAGCGGGGGCCGCGGGGGGCGCGGGGGCCCCATTAGGGTGAATGCTTTGGTCGGGCGGGGGGCAGGGGGCGGGGGGTGAGGAGGGGGTTCATCGCAATTCAACGAAACGACATCACGCAGCGGCGTGTCGTGTATTATCCCCTGATTCATGCGGCGGGGACGCGGAGGGGGGGAGGAAGGGGAAGTTGGTGAAAAGGCTGCGCGCGAGGGGAGCGCCCCCTCCCCTCCTCGGCCCGGTGGTGTATCGGCTCGCGTGCTCGCGGGGAGTTTGCGGGGGGCCGCGGGATGGTGGGCGCCGGGTGTTTCGAGAGACGCTCCCCCTACCCGCTTCCCTCCCCTCCCCTCCCCTCAAACCCTACGCCCCCCACGACGGACCGAGGTTCGTAAACACACGCTGATTGCGGCGTCGCGCGGCGCGTCGCGGCGCCACCAGCGGGGCGGGGCCGGCCGCCCGGAGGGTAGGCCACGCGGAGCCAGCCGTGCCGAGCGGGCTGCCTACCCGCGCCACCGCGGGCGCCCCGCCCCGCCCCGCCGTCACATGCAGCTCAGCTCAGCTCACTGATTTCACCTCAGCTATTTGAGTCCAGTAACCACATCTGACCTTTTCGCGCTCTCGCGCCCCAGCCCCTCACAACTTCCGGTGTCTGCCCGACAGCTTCAGCCACCCGCACGTCATGTCGCGCCTGGAGCGGCTCATGGGCAGCAACGTGGTGCGCATCACGGACCGGAAGTACATGCTGGAGCTGCAGCGCCGCATCCGGGAGGACCACATCCGGAGCGTGCGGGAGCGCATCCGGGCCAGGGAGGTAAGTCAAAGGTTATTGAGTTTTTGCAGAAAGCGAAATCATTATTTCAAGAAGGAAGAAAAACTTCGCTTTAAATTTTACGTTTCAATTGGAAGTTAAAGTGTATGGTTTTAAAATAGAAACTACCAAAACTATGAAACTTAAGCCTGAAAGGAGATAACAGCAGTCTCCTGCATTGATTGATTTGCCTTATTGGCAGCTACTGGCTGGCCATCCTACCGCTAACCCTTCAACAGCATGCTCAACAAGTCGTTTCCGAGGAACTCACAAGAGTGACGTCAAGTACCGGGAAGCGCCGGGCGTCGGTACCGCCCGGCCCGCCCCGCTCCCCACGCGCCCACATGTAGTGCTCTCGCCTGTTGACTCTGGCATTTGTGTTCCGGCCTCTCCTCCCTCCACCCCGTGGACCCTGCGCTGGGGATGGGGAGGAGAGGGGGGGCGTTAGGTTAGCGACCGGAGACGCAAGGCAAACCTACTGAAACTCCTGCATACGGATTTAAAACTGGGTTTATACAGCGGATTTCTCTAACGTGCAAAGCAAGTACTCCGTGCGAGAGTATTGTGGCATGGCGGCCGTTGTAACTCGAGTGGTAACTCGGCAGGTGGACGAGCTGGAGCGTGAGAAGAAGCTCATCCTGAGCGGGCGCATGTCCCTGGACGAGGCCCCCAAGGAGCTCGTCGACCACCCCGTCTTCCAGATCTCCCAGTTCATCAAAAACGTCCTCCTCGGAGGGAAGGTGGGTCACTGCGATTATTCGCCGCTACATATTTCATTCCGCCGCCTTTTAAGTCGACTCGACGCCCCATTTGCCCGTAGCGACTTTCTTTTGTTTTTGTTGGGTCGCGGCCCCCACGCGCCGGCCGGCCGGCCGGCCTCTCCGCGCCTTCATTACACTGCAACAAACTTTACTCATCTGCCGGGATTACAGGCCGAGCGGCCTAACTTCCGCCTAACTGCCGCCCGGTTACCTGGGGGGGACTTGAAAAGTGTGCTAAAAGGGCAAAAAACAGAAATAATAAGAACGGTGAAGTAATAAAAAAAAAAGACTAAAGGTACGGGGGTAGGCTACGGCGAGAGAGGTAGTGGGCGTGGCGTCGCCTCTGCCCTGACGTCGGCAGTACTCCTTCATCTTTTACTGAGGGCTCAGCAGCAGCAGTATTATTCGACCATGCACCGCCTTTAGGAAGTTATGGCTTTTATACGCGAGGAGGGGGCGGGCGCCCGGCCGGCCGGCCGGCTCGGGGGCAGAAGGCGTCGGGGGCGTCGCGGTGCGGCGGCGGCCAGGTTTGGCATCGGGGGCGTAGGCTACGGAATGACGTCACCCCGAGGCCCAGCCGCGCGGCCCTGCCCGACCGCTATTAGTTGTGCAACAAACAAAAGAGAGGGAGACTTTCCATTACTTTTATCCCCGCCCCCGCCCCACGCCCATTCAACAGGCTGGGTGACGTTAGCTCCGCACTCCAGAACACCACATGACGCAAGACCCAAAAATTCAATTTACATTCAATTTTCGGCAATAGTAGCAGCAGCCGCAGTATTGGTCTGCACCACGCAGGCGCGTTATAAGGGGGGGGGGCGATTTTCCCACCCCCTCGACCTCTAGTAAACCGCCTGCAAGGTAGGCAACGTGGGCTACAAAACCCATGTATGTAGGCAACCCAAACGGCACCGTCCCCCCCTATCTAGAAAGACCTTATAACGCGCCTAGCACCACGGCACTGCACTGCATGACGCACGGCTTTGCAGATCCCCTGGTACCTGAGGGCGGCGCGGAACCACGTGCATCCCGCGGCCCTCCACCAAGTGAGTGATCGCGGTGTTCGTCCGCGCGCACCCGGTGTACAGTACGGAGAATACAAATCACTATCCTGCTGTGTTTTACCAGCAGTATCGAAACCATAAGTGTCCCTAATTTTATCTGCACTGTCAGTACAACTTTGTTGTAAAACAAAATCTGGTTTTGTCCGGCAGATGGCGTCTAGCGTGTCGCACAGCACGTCCTCCAGGCAGATACTCACCCTGTCGCGGAGCTGCCTCGCCTCCGAGGACGGCGCGGACCGCACCCTGGCGACGCCGACGACGCTGGCGGCGGCCTCCGCCGCGGCGCCCGCGGCCTCCGCCACCGCGTCCACCTCCTCGCGGGCCGCCTCGCCCAGGGCCAACTCCCCGAGGGACCGCTCTCCGCGCGAGGACGCCGACGGCGGGGCGGCCGAGGACGGCGGCGAGGAGGGTGGCGGCGGCTCCGAGGCCCCCGGCCAGGAGGGCGAGGCCGAGGACGCCGACGCTCCGGAGGTGGTCGAGCCCTCGGAGTCCGCGTCGGAGGCCCAGGTGAGGTCCTGGCATCTGCAATTCGGTGAACAGATGCTTACAAAGGATAAACGGGATTTTTTTTCTTATTTTCGAGCAAGATGACGAGATGAAAATAAGTATGAAAAGGTTACTCACTACGTGTGCAGGACGGAGCGGTGGTCGTGCAGGTGGAGGAGCACGAGGAGGGCGAGGACGCGGAGGAGGGCGAGGAGGAGGACATGTCCGGCATGTCGGCCTGCGACTTCGAGGAGGACTTCGACCGGCAGGCCGACGTCGAGCGGGGCTACATGTTCACCCAGGAGGACTACGACCGCATCAAGTTCGAGGCCGAGAGCGTCAAGAAGATGTGGGAGCTCGAGGTGCCGTCCTGCATTTCACCCTTATTGCTACACCTGTAAAATGTCACATAAATTTCACATTTCTTATTTGCTCTACTTGTAGACCGTCGAGGAGCTCTACGCGCTCGCCGAGTCCATCGTCAAGGAGATGGTGGCGCAGGGCGGCGCCCCGGCGCCGGCGCCGGCCAAGGCCGAGGACCGGACCCCGTCGCCGGCGAGGTCGACCAAGTCCCCGCCGCCGGGGCCAGGCTGAGTGCCGACCGCTGAGACCCGCACGGCGTCGAGGTGCGCCGGGCCGGGCGCCAGCGTCATGCGTCAAACTGGTTATTTTATACGTTTTCCTGATTTAAAAATAATTAAAAATAAAGCGTTCGCAAAACGGATAAAGTGCGGGCCACCTGGTGAACACCTTCCTCCGATACTCTACGGCCCCCGCCCCCCCCCCCCTCTCTCTCTCTCTCTCTCTCTCTCTCTCTCTCTCTCTCTCTCTCTCTCTCTCTCTCTCTCTCTCTCTCTCTCTCTCTCTCTCTCTCGCTCGCTCGCTCGCTCCATACATCACTATTGCCCGTTTAATAGGTCAGCCCCTGGTCCCGCCCCTGTCCCGCAGCCCCCTTGGGGCCTCCATCGACACACACATACGGGGCCCCGTGGACATGGTGCGGGGCAGGGCTGGCCAGCACCAGCGGGCTCAGGGGTCAGGAGTGACCACCTGCTCCGCTGCAGGGGGCGCGATGTACCCTGCTCAGGGTGACCCACTGCGCAACTTGAGTTTAGCGAAAACGCGTAGCCGCACAAGGCTCCTCCCCCGGGACTGGTGTCTGTCATCCTGGTTCTCGCCGTGTGCCCTCGCGGCCGGAGATATTGCAGCTGCCGGGGCGGGGCGGGGCGGGGTGGGGCGGGGCGCTGCCAGCGCCTGCCGGCCCGGCGGCCATCAGTCACTTGATGAAGCTAATCCGCGACCCGGCGCGGCAGAAAGAAGGCGAGCAATGGGCCGGGGAGCACCCCAGAACTGGAGCGAAACATTTCAGGATTGTGCACCGTCACCCTGGCCCGCCCCGTCCCGGCTCGCCCGCCCCGCCAGCACTCAGCGCTGTAGGGCTGCCCGTCAGGCTGCTCGTCAGACTGCCCGCGCCCGCTCAGATGGTTATTGCACTGGAACTACAAATGTACGTCTGTCGCTTCCTGCTCGCAGAGAAGCAATTTTTTTTTCGCATACTTCGTCGGTGCGCTGCAAATCATTGGCACACCTGTAGGTGATTGTAACGCCCACTATAACCGGAAGTACAACACAATCCTCTTTATCAGCGCAAACACATCGTCCGCTCCATACCGCACCGGCGACCATCTGGTCAGCGGGCGATTAGACAAGCCGACTCGACTCGACACATCGACCCGACCGAGATTCTATTGACTCCCCAATCACAGCGCCCTTTAGCACTGCGCGAGTGAGTAGGTTATCGCCGAGTTTGCTTGCCTCCTCTTTACATCGCGATTAGCTGGATTTCAGATCTTTCTTAATGTCATCGAGAAAGTATACGGCTGGAGGCTGGGGCAGTAGCGTCATCGCGCCGGCCGCCCCGCCCCGCCCAGCCCCGTCTGCTGGAAGCCGAAGTCATAAACTATCCGCACTCCCCGATATTAAGCGCCTTTCCCCGAACCATGGGGGGAGAACTGAGGCGGGGCGGGGCGGGGCGCGAGAAGCTGGAGCTCCAAACAACGAACAGAGGGAGTAGGGCGTGGGGCACTTGGCGTAGGCGCGCAGGAGGCGGCTCGCCTACACGCCGACCACAGCGTGATCAGGAGGGGGCGTACCATCATCATGGAGGATTGCCATACCTCCCGTCCTTTTCGCAGGCCTGGTGCCTGGTGCCCGGCGGGCAGTGGTTCGAAACCCGGTCACATTTTCTTTTTTTCTTTTTTTTTTTAGTCAGTCGCTGTGCTTTTTTGCAGTTGCCTGCGTCACAAGGACGGTATAGCTGGAAAGAACAATTGGTCGACAGAAAAAAAGTATATAAAAAAAGGAATAGACGGGGTTTGAACCACTGCCCACCGGTGCTATAACCAGCGTCGGTACCAATGACGCTACGCGGCCGGCCTGGCAGCTCATGGGGAGCAGGCGTACTGATGACACCGGGTTCGTTTCTTCGGTGACTGTGGCTTCTGGCGCAGCATGACTCCTAGTGGTCCGGCGTCTGGTACCGTGGCGTCGTAGCCGTGCCGGCATAGTGACCGCCCTGAGAGTCGCAGAACAAAGGTTCGAATCTTGCCTAAAAATTTAATTTTTCTGAGGACAAAAACTTGGAGTGGAATTCAAACCCCTCCTTTCAACCGAGCTTCCTCGTGGAATCGCCGACGGTCTAGTGGTCTAGTGGTGCCGCGAAAGCCGTGGGGTGTCTGTGAGACTCGGCACATGGGGCCTGGTTCAAACCCAGGTAGGTTCTTCACTGGTAGCGACAGCGGGTTGCCAGGAAGTTCCGTCCCATGCCCACGACTGGTGGTCGGTCGTGGGGTCATAAGTCCTAGAATCTGGCTCCAAAAACAGCTTTTCCATGCTCTGGGGACAGGGCAGTTCGGTTAACCACCGTACGACTAAATCTGGCAGTACGGGGATCAAATCTGTCGAATTGCGCGACAGGATCGCAGTCAGAAAAGCACCGGTTCCCATAAGAACACCGAAGTAGCTGGCTGCCACGGGGGGTAAAAGCCCTGTGCCTGGCGGGAACCGCAACCTCCTTCGGGAGGTTTACTGCCGCAAAAATTTTCCATGTTTTCACGCCACCCTTTCAATTGCAGAGCAAGTTAAAGCTCGAAAATTTTTGTACGCTTTCGATATGCTGTCGCCCAGGCTTCAAAACGCCCAACGCTCTATCCCCTGTCTGCCTGCTGGGGGTAGAATCATAGCACTGGGGGGGTAGGATGATTGGGCGAAGGGGGTAGGTTCTTTACCTCACACCAGGAGCGTAGCGCGGCGGGGCGGGTGCGGCGGGGCGGGGCGGGGCGGGGCTGGCCGTGGTTAGCAAGGCTTCATTACGGCTGTAACGCGCTGTCATAAGCTCGAGCCCGCTACGCCCGCTACGCTGCAGAGCCACCCCCCCCCCCTACCCACCCCTCCGCACCCCCTTCCCTTCACCTACACGTCCGCGCTCGTCCCTGACTCGAGAGAAAAGAAAGGAAACATTGCATGACGACACTTTTTTGGCCTGGGCGCGCGGGGGTGGAAAACGCCAACCCTCGTCGCGTCGAGGCGTTAACAGGTTAGCACGCGAGCCGCGGGTGGCCGCGGGGTAGGTCAGGGCAGGGAGGTCAGACACCAGGCCAGGCAGATGAGGTGCAGAACGGGGGCGCGCGTGACCGGCCCGCGAGCCGGCGCCGTACAGGCCTCGCCCCGGCCCGGCCCCGGCCCCGGCCCCGGCCCCGGCCCCGGCCCCGGCCCCGGCCCCGGCCAAAGCCGCGCGCTGACCCTAACCCCACGTAACCCCGGGCGGCCGCCCCGCCCGCCCCGCCCCGCCCCGCCCCGCCACGCCCGGGCGTAAGCGCCAGCCCCCTCTTCCTCCCCCCACCCCGCCCTCCGCCGGCAATCCTATTACAACAGAGCCTTTTCCGGGAAAGCGGGCGTGTGCCCCGGCGTCGCCCGCCGCAGCAAAACAAGCCGCTAGATTTTTCATTAACGCGCGGAAAATTGTTAGTTATGAAAGCCGCGCGGCTTACAGAGGGCATTTGTTTTTTTGTCGCGGTTCGTGCGCAGGGACGCGCGCGCCTTGAATATTTTATACGGCGTTACATGTCCCTCGGTTTTACTGCGCTGGTCTGTAGACTATCGACTGCTCCCCCGCCCGCCCCGCCGACAGGGTCAATAATGATTTATCAAGTGTCCTCATTGCCCCGGTGACCCGCGCGGCCGGCCCGGCGGGCAGGGTATGGACGCAGGCTGCCCACCGCCGAGTAGATCCACAGATCCACTCTGCGGAGTGCACCAGCACCCGCGCCCGCAGCCGCCTGCACGCGTAATCCAATTCGCATTTTTGGCTGAGGCGACATGGCGCAGTCCCGTCGATGTGTGTGTGTGTCAGAGAGAGAGAGAGAGAGAGAGAGAGAGAGAGAGAGAGAGAGAGAGAGAGAGAGAGAGAGAGAGAGAGAGAGAGAGAGAGAGTGAGGGAGAGAGAGAGAGAGAGCGGGGGTGGGCGGGGGGGGGGGGGGAGGGAGGGAGCGACATGCGGCCTCCCAATAGTATCAAAAGGGAAGCGGTCCCCGACTTGTTCGAATTCTCCGCCATCCTCTTCCTCCTCCTCCGCCTCCTCCTCTGGCTCCTCCCCGGCCTGGCATTTGTTTGTGAATACAGTCGATAAGAATCTCAGACTCGGGGTACCCTCCGATTGTAGTTCAGCCCAGGGTCCTTACCCCGTGCTGCGCCTCTGTCAGAGCCAGAGGAGGGCGGGAAAGGAACGCCCATCCCCGCGTGCCGCGCCAATAACGGCCCCGCGAGTGTCAAGTGCGGGAAGCGGCGGGGCGGGGCGGGGCGGGGCGGGCGGGCGCTAACAGAGGGAACGGAGGGCAAAGGAAATGAAGGAAGCTGTGTAGGTGTCGTCGGGTCGGCGGGGCGCGAGCGAGGCAGCGGGCAGCGCGGGGCCCGACCCGACCCCGCCACAATTCAGAGTTGCTTCCCCCTCGGCGGCGCGTTTCATCGTCGGGTAGGCCACATGGCCCGCTCAGCCTAGCGCGTGAGCGCGGGGTGCGTGGCCCTGTGGCGAGGGCGCCCTGCATCCCCCCCCCCCCCTCCGGCCGGTGCCGCCCCCTCCCCTCCCCCCGCAGGCCGGGGCGCGGGACGTATAAAGGCGCGGCAGCGCGGCGCGCCCGGTTACTCCTTGCTCAGGCCGTACCGGAGCGAGTCGCGTCACCAGCGCCACCAGCGCCCGGAGCCGCACCCGAGCAGCGTGACAGCGAACGCGGCGGTCACGCTATCCATCCGCGCCAGCCGTGCCGGACGCGCCAGCTGCACCACCTGTGCCGGACGCGCCAGCTGCACCACCTGTGCCGGACGTGCCAGCTGCACCAGCCGTGCCGGACGCGCCAGCTGCACCACCTGTGCCGGACGCGCCAGCTGCACCACCTGTGCCGGACGCGCCAGCTGCACCACCTGTGCCGGACGCGCCAGCTGCACCAGCCGTGCCGGACGCGCCAGCTGCACCAGCCGAACTGGACGCGCCAGCTGCGCCACCTGCGCCAACCTCGCCAGCCTCGTCGGCGGGGAGGGCCGGAAACACGCCCCGGCACCGCCAGGATCCTGGGGCGCCGGCGCGCAGGATAAGAACGACCACCGAGGATTCACTCCAGAGGTGAGTGCAGGTGGCCCGCACCGTCCCCGCCGTTCCGTATATTAGCCGGAAAAAAATCTAGTGAACGGGCTGGAACACTTGCAAAAGCTTCCAGTGAAATTCACCGTAAGGTTTTAACAGTGATCACGGATATTGTGTTCCTTGGTTACGAAGAGAAGATTATTTATGTCAGGGAGGAGGGGGAGAGGGAGGGTCGCGGGTAGTTAGCGCATCGGGCACAGCAGGCAGGCCGGGCCGGCCGGCTAAGACAAAAACCCCAACCCCAACCCCTACCGTCCCCGACAGGAATAACCAGCGGCTCACACAATGTCGGGGGAGGGGGGGGGGGGGCTGAGAATGCTCTGCAATAGGAGCAGCCCATTCAGACCCACGTGAGGTGTGGGCCACGTGCCGGGCAATATGAATGGTTACTGGCGATGAATGGGTAATGTCAATGAATGACCCTGCTGCTTATATTGGAGTACACGACACGTGCAAAGCTTGCAGGCTTCCTCGACGAGTGAAACAGTTCGTCGGTGAAACGGGGGATGAAACTCCATTTCAGACCACATGCTTCCCGTGCATAGCAGCCGCCCCTGGCTCATCGCTGACGCGTGAGGCCTTTCAGACGCGCCGGGCCGGGCCAGTGCTGCCAGCCCACAGCCCCCATCCCTCCTAATTGGCCCGCCCCCGCCGCTGCAGTCGACTCCCGTGTGTGTAGCGCACCGCTGTGTATTCTTTTAGGTTTTTGCGTCTCTGGCGCTAACAGAGAGAGCGGGGAAGACAGGGAGATAGAGGGAGAGAGAGCGAGCGAGAGAGAGAGAGGGAGAAAGTGAGAGAGGGCGAGAGTGAGTGAGAGAGAGAGAGAGAGAGAGAGAGAGAGAGAGAGAGAGAGAGAGAGAGAGAGAGAGAGAGAAAGAGAAAGAGAGAGAGAGAGAGAGAGAGAGAGAGAGAGAGAGAGAGAGAGAGAGAGAGAGAGAGAGAGAGAGAGAGAGAGAGAGAGAGAGAGATGGAGTCTGGCGTATCTGCCTAGGGATTTTCACAATCCGCCTCCCCTTTCCCACCCGGATCTCGCATACCCACACCCACCCATGCGAACCGCATGCATCCCAGCTCCCGCTTCCCACTCGTACGAGCGGATTCTTTAAAATTAAAAAACAAAATACGAACAATATAAAATGACGAGGGATGTAACAACTAATAAGGAGCCCCGGCGCGGCGCTGCGCTGGGCTAACGAGGGGCGGTTTTAATTAAGTCTGCGGACCGCGTGCGCGTGACGGTTCTGGCGCATCGTCACGTGACGACCAGCAACAGTCACGAGTAATACTCGCGACGAAAGTATTGATCCGTCCGTGACTGTCCCGTTCTCCAGCGTAGCGGATCCGAAACGCTCCTGTCATCGCTGTCTAAATCAGTTTTCGTCGAAATAACCAGATCGCTATTACTTTGTGACTATATCCGGTACCTGGTATCGAAAGCACTCCGAGCACTTGCGAGCGGGGCCAGAGCAAAAGAACATTTTGGTTCGATCCGACAATGTTTCCTCGAATTTTTCGCACACCATGTCACGAATCCTTTTTTTCAGCTTCATGTTGGGAGTTATTTTAAAAGTCCACTCGCGTCTATTCCCAAAGGCATTGGCTGCGAATGAAATGCGCGTACGGGGAAACAGAGAGACGGAGAGAAAGAGATGGAGAGAGGGAGCGAGAGGGAGGGAGGGAGAGAGCGAAAGTCCATCCGGGGCCCTCGATGGACGCCTCATAAAATATCGATGTGAGCGTGTCGCGGCCGGAACATTGTGCCCCAAACCGTGTTGCGCCTCTAAAAATTAAAACAGCAGCAGAAAAAAAAAGATGTAACAATCGAGGCAATTGAAGCGTGTTTGAGCTCCGTGACATATTGCCGCTGTCAATCAGTGGTTGTGTCGACAAGCGACGGCGTGCCGGACGCACTCGCAAACAGGAGAGCATGAAAAATAGGGGAAAAGGTTTAAAAAAAATTAAAGCTGCAAAGTTGTTGAGGTCGGTGGCGCGGTGGTCGGGTCGGGCACGTCGGCTTCCTGCAGCTACTTGTTGCGGGGGTTTGGGGCCTGTTGCGCCACCGGGGGCAACACCAGGCTCAGGCCAATGCGCACAACTGGCTTCTCCTCCGGCCCAGCTCGCCGCTCGCCCACTTTAAACTTCCCGCTATGAAGAGGCAAGCCTTCACAGCCCTAAGACTCATCCAGAAAGTACGTCCGTCACGCGCTATGAATAAGAGACTGCAAAGTTCATCCTGTGCAAGCTCTCGAAGCGCCTGGCAGGTAGGCAACACACGGACTGCAGTGCATGAGTGAGCTGCGGGCTTGCCTACCCTCAGTTCCACAGGCGCCGGCCTCCTGCTCCCGCATAAAAACCAAGAAAACCGACGTACTTTCTGGAGCATTCCCTCGGGAGTCAGGGGGTCGGGGAGGGAATGAGACGCCTGTGTCGTAAAGAGAGCAGTAGAGCGAGTCATGCGGGGGACGCGTCGGTCCGGTCGCTCCAGATGAGAAGATACAGGTTCAATATCCAGTGAAGGTAGAGCGATGAGCGCACTGGGGTACCCGCACCCGCGCGGGGCCGAACACCAAGTAATTTGCTAATGGACATGCGCTGTACTCGCGAGGCGAGCACACACACTTGAGGCGCCAGCTGGACTAAGATAGGGCGTCCAATTTAATAGTACTCGCTTCAAGAGGAAAATCAATAAGTGCTGTCTAGAAACAGTCGGGTTTTACTGCCGCAAGCGAGCGATCGGTAGCTCCAGCATGATCCAAGCGGACGCCCGCAAAGAGCTCGTGCGATTCCAAAAGAGGATTGATCCCAAAGGAATGGTGACCGCCCACCTCACGTGACCTCCGGGCGGAGGGTGGTGCGGGGTGCGGGGCTCCGGCGCGGCGGAGGGCGGGCGTTCCACGGCAGAAAGCAGGAAGGAAATGGCTAACGTCGCGGACCAAAGGCTGGGGTAAGGACGCTGGGCGGCTCGGGGGCGGCGCGGGGGCGGCGCGGGGGCGGCGCGCGGGGGCGGCGGAAGAGCCCGCGCGATGTCCCATCCTATCGCTACCAGGAGGAGGGCACGGAGAGGGCGGTGTGTTCAAATCATATTACCGCTCAAAGACACCCTCCCCCTCCGCCCTCGGCGCGGCCCTTCGGCCACTTCGCTCCATCGTGGCCCCGCGCCGCCCCCACCCGCTCGAACGTGCTCAACAGCGTCAGGGAAATGGGTCAAACTAACCGCACCTCTACGGGGATGTAACAGAGGGCGGGGCGGGGCGGGGCGGGGCGGGGAGCGCGACAAACGGGTGCCCCGCCCGCGCGCGACCCCGCACGCCCAGCGGGGTACGTCCAGCACTGGGGCAGCGGGGGCAGCGGGGGCAGCGGGGGCGGCAGGGGCACTCACCCACTCAGCCCTCTTATGGACGAGGATGACAGCTGTCGGCGGAGCGCTGTCTCTCTAATTAAACGACGTGGTGAGAGAGAGAGAGAGAGAGAGAGAGAGAGAGAGAGAGAGAGAGAGAGAGAGAGAGAGAGAGAGAGGGGGGGAGGGGGGCGTCTAGCTGCCAGCGAATAAATTCGTCGCGCTTTCGCACCACCGGTCAGCCGGCTGTCCTCGTCCCTGTGAAGGTCCTCGGCACAAAGGTGCATGTCTCCGCATGGCCTGCGCCAGACACGGGCGGGGCAGGGCGGGGCAGGGCAGGGCAGACACAAGGGCGGGTCTGCCGCGGCGCCGGCGCCGGCACTGCGCCCGGGGCGGGGTGGGGCGGGGCGGGGCGCGGCGGGGCGGGGCCAGCCCGGACTCCTCCGCATCTTTTGTGCGGCCCTGTGGGCCCTTTGCGCGCGGACGTCCACAGCTGCGACACGCAATGCCCGCCCCGCCCCGCCCCGCCCCGCCCCGCCCCGCCCCGCCCCGCCCCACCCCGCCACCACTCTCCCCGATCACCGGCGAGTCGCGCGAGCCTGACACGACAAAAGGGACCCCCTCCCCCCCTTGTTCGCCCTACCTGGTTTGCTATGGCAAAATGACGATCACAGAACCAAACTTTTTCCTCTATTGTCCGCCCTTTTATGTAACGGAACAGTTCTTTTCAGCGCCGGCGGCGGCGAAATGGCGATCAAGTGCACAAGGACCGGACCACACAGGTTTTTGTTTCAGCAGGGGGACACTAGCGCGGTCAGGCTTGGGGGGCTGAAGCTGAATAGGAGGGGGGAGGGGGTAGGAGGAAGAGGAGGAGGAGGAGGAGGAGGAGGAGGAGGAGGAGGAGGAGGAGGAGGAGGAGGAGGAGGAGGAGGAGGAGGAGGAGGAGGAGGAGGAGGAGGAGGAGGAGGAGGAGGAGGAGGAAGAGGAGGAGAAAGGAGAGGAGCAGGGAGAGTGGGAGGGGGCGGGGGGTAGCGAGTATCTGGCACACTTCTCGTGCGAGGGACCAGGCGCACGGAGGCGGCCTGCACGGAAAAAAGCGCAGTGTCGTAGACAGAAAAAGTTAAAGTGGATGAACATCAGGTGACTTTTTTTTCCTCATCAGGACGCGTTGAGGTTAAAAACACAAGCAGAGAGGAGAGTGGGGAGGGGTGGGGGTAGTGAGGGGGGGGGGGGGTCACGACCGGGCGGCCGGTGACACCCCTGCTCACCGGACTGCGGTCGTGTTGTGGGGGGAAGAGCGTAGAGTGTGTACACACACACACACGGCTCGCATTGCAGCCGGGCGTGGGCGTGGGCGAGTTGGTTGAGCACATCCTGCCCCCCTCCCCCTCCCCGCCACGCTGCTTGTGATAGCAAAGCTGTTATAAAGCGATTCGATTCCGAGCGTGTTGATGCGATGCGTCGCTAAGCACACGAGGCCGAACGCAACACTACCGGAACCGGAACCACCTCGCGGCCAAACCGCGAACGTGTGCCAGAACACACACACACACACACACACACACAGACGGGTAATTAATTGAAATGGCTAGGAGCAGCTAGATGGATGGACGACTGGATAGGTGGGTCGACGGGTGGACGGATGGCTGCCGTGCAGCGACGTTATTGGCGGGCGATGTCACGTGGGCCACGCCACGCCACGCCCCGCCACGGCCCCCGCCGCCCACGCGCCCGGGCCGGTTCAGAAAACGCCCTGCTCGAAATATTTTTTTCCAGACGCTGAGCACGCCGTTTAACCCGCCTTTCCGTTTCCGGCAGGCTCGCCGGCATGGGGCTCGTGGCGCTGGCGCGCTCGACCCGCCTGGCCGTCGTGATCCTGGCCGTGGTGCTGGCCGCCGCCCCCGGTCCGGCGAACGCCACGCCCGTCGCGTCCCAGGACGCCGCCGAGGCCGCCGCCCAGAACGGTAAGCGTCGACTCCACTCGACTTAGATACGAGCAGCGCGAGACAGGTTGGGTTGGCACAGCCGGCGCTGCGGGTCGCAGGGCGGCCAACACAACCTTGTTGTGGTGCCCCCACCCCCTTCCCCAGGCCTGCCCGAGACACGTTCAGCAAATAATCCCGCGGTGATGAAGGACTCCACGGTGGAGGGGAGGCTGGACGAGGCTTCCGTTATGACGCCAGCCCCCGGCCCGCCCCCGGCCCGCCCCCGCGGCCCGCCCCCGGCCCGCCCCCAGCTCACACTGACGCCTCTGCCCCCGCTGCCCCCACAGGCGTCGACGGCTACCTGGCCGACATGCCGACCTCGCAGCTCCGGGAGGTGACCGAGGCCCTGGTGGACCTCGTCCGCAAGGACCCCTGGAAGGACAACCAGCACCCTCTCGTGTTCATCGAGCCGGCGGCGGCGGAGGCCCCGGCCGCGGCCCGCCAGGACGACGACGACGGCCACGTGAGCCAGCCGGGGCCGGGGCCGGGGCCGGACGAGTACGACGACCTCCTGGCCGCCGGCCTCGGCCTGTCGGCGCCCGCGCGCAAGCGCAGCCGCTACTACCGCCGCTACCCGTGGAAGCGCGTCACCCGCACGCGAGGCTCGTACGACCCCGACCAGTACAACATGTGCAACCCGTCGCGCGAGGACGTCATCCAGCTGCTCGTCGGCCTGCACCGCGCCAAGGAGGGCGACCTGGGCCGCACCATCCAGTTCTGCAACCGGAAGCGGCCCGCCGCCTCCGTCTTCACCAACATCCGGTTCATCGGCTAGGGCCGGCTAGCGCGGCGCCGGGCGGGGGAGACAGACTCTCACGAGACTGGAGGCGAGAGGTCGAGAGAGAAGGAAATAGTGAAGTCTAACATCGATTGTCGCAGCGTTAGAAGTTGTGGGTGTGTAACCCGACAGACAACTATTGCTGCGACTTTTTAAAATTTTGTTTCCCTATTTTTATTTATTTACTACCTTCTCAGAATTAGCGAATTTTACATTGAAAAAGGACTCCGAGTACCTTTTGAAGTTGTGATGGGTTATAGTTTTCGAAGTATTGGAATTATATAAGTGGGTTTCATACAGTATTACACAGCACACCGTCAAAAATAAACTGCGAGAAGATCCCGCAATCGCACAAAGGGCAATCACTCAAAGTCCGCGGATTTGAGAATTTAAAGTTTCACAGAGGGAACGAGCAGTCCAAAAGTGGAAAGTGTCGAATTGATTCCGATCGGGCTAACTTCTCTTATCGCTCACTGCGACCGAGATGCATATCATAAAGAAGTACCGCATGCCGCTACCCTCCTAAAAACAAAGCAACGCCCCTCAGTGCGCTGGGGGTGTAGCAGAACTGAAAGTTAATATTTTAAGACACCTCACGTTTCGCGTCTTTCCTCTGATTTCTTTGCGCCGCTTTCCCTGTGCTCTATGAGGTGTAAGTGACTCGCATGTCGCTAACTTAATTAGCTGACACGGCGACGAACGCTGCCAACCCCAAACTTAACTTTAGACTGAACTTCTTTTTAAAATTCCGAGTATATTTTGAATATCTCTTGTAAATTTAGACTACTTTCATCTATATTTTCGTTTCCATTTCTGTAGATGCTTTTCTAACGCCTCTTGGGCAAAATGATTCTACCGCCGAACATGTCGAAAGGGATTGTATTTCTCAAACTCTCTAAAATAATTACTTTCTCCTATCTCACAAAGTCCTTGACATTTAGTGTCCAGTCAAATAAGCTCAGGGGCCTATTAACTACTTAGTAGTTGTGATAAGTTGTTCAACCAAGTGCCATGATCAAATCTGCACGATAATTTTTGGCGGATTTGTAGCCTCTCGAATTATAAGCCTAGCCCTGGAGTATTACCTTAGCTAACCTATCACAGTTTTATCTCTTTTCCAGGAACTTTGCTATCATCTCTAAAATAATGAACGGTTGTGGAAAGCGTAACATGGCCTGTCAATTAAACTGTCGAGGAAAATCGAGTTACGCGTGATTATATTGTAGATTTCGAGATGTTGTATGTATCTATATGTGTGCAAGAGATCATTTAGTCCGTTGCTTATTATATTATTATTATGGTTATTACTAAATATTATTATTATAGGGATAATGTCAACCAAGCGGCAGACAGCGGAAAACACTGGTGTGATACCTGGTAATGCAATAAATGGTTAAGTTTTTGGTGGCGTTACGCATTTGATAAAGTTTTATTCTTGCCTCGCGCCACGCGTACCCACACACACACGCGCGCATTCTCACCGCAATAACATACATTTGTACAAAGAATTTCATAAAATAGATAAAAAATAAATTATAAAAAAGAGGTTCGCGGTGGCGTATCAGCAGGGCAGCTGCGCGTACGAGACGTTCCACCGCGCGTACGCGACGTCCCTGCGGAGGCGGTACGGCACCTCGATGGTCGACGACGAACCGAAAGTCAAGCCTGCGCACAAAAAGCTTATTCACTCAGCACCCCGCCCCGCGGGCTCGCCGGCGGTCACTCATATTTTTTTTATTCATTTTAAAATTATAATTGCAAAATAATAATTGCAGAGTAGCAGGACGCGAGTGCTGGCCTCGCCTCGCGGGGAGTAGAGAAGGCGCGTTGTGGTACGCAGAGGGGTAAGAGGGAAGCGCATCATTAAACGCTCGTGTAAGCGAAAGGAATGTGCCTCTCTTTTTAATACGAGAGGCGCGGAGGGGGGGGGGGGGGGGAAGCGGCCTTAACGCCGAGTCCAGACGGTCTGGCGAACGGAAAAATACAATGGAAAAAAAACAACGGTGTGACTTCACACCTTTATGCGTTTCAAAACACATGAAACAGAAGGGATTATTTTTTGACGCCCGTTAGGGCTTTTTCGCGCCTTCGCAACGGCATTACGATCTAATAAAAATAATTATAAAATTGTACACTTAACACGTTCATTTTTTTTCAGTGTATACACTTTCTCACCGTGCGTGGTGGCGCGCAGGTCGGCCTCGCAGTACTTGTGGTTGCGCAGCGCCAGGTAGGAGTCGCGGCAGTCGGGCCCCGTGGCCAGCGCGAAGTCGTGGAACTGGAGGCGGAGCGCGCACCGGCCTAAGTCGCAAAGGCACAAGTAATGAGACTTACGGCACGTCGTGTCGTGTCGTTACACAGCTTTTACTGGAATTTTTCTTTTTTTTTTTTTTTTAGAAACCATTTTCCAGCTTTTGCTGCCCATTACTGGACAGACGGAGGCGTAGCGGTCAGGGGGCGGGATAGGGCGGGTATGAGGGGGGGGGGGGGGGGGCAGCGCTAACGCACGATTATTAAACCGCAACACGCCGCACCGGGATTAGAAGGGAATCCCCGGGGGGATTTCGTCCCCGGGCGGCGGCGGCGGAGGCGCGTCTTTGCCCACGGCGGAGCAAGCCACGTATGAATTCTAGTGGCGGGGCGGGGCGGGGCGGGGGCGGGGCGGGGCGGGGGCCTTGACTTAACCACGCCTCACTAACACCGCCGCGCGAGCGCAGCGGGATCCTTTCTTTTCCCCTGATCCCCGGCCCCGGCCGCCGCGGCGGGGGGCGCCCGGTGGGTAGGCAGCCCGTCGGCCAGCGAGCACGCCGGTGTTGTGGGTTGCCTACCCGGCCCGCGGCGGGCGCTCCAACGGCCGCCTGGCTCTGAGAAGGGAGCGCAGCCATCTAAATAGTTTACCGCGCGGCGGGGAGGGGCGGGGTGGGGTGGGGTGGGGCGTGGCGGGACAGCGGCGGCTGCCTGCGAGAAGAGACGGGACTCGTCCCACCGGCGACGAGAACTTCGTTATTGAGATGTAAGAAGTGGGTTATAGAGGGACTCGCGGGCGCCGCGGTAGAACGGCGATATAATCGGAGGGAATAGCGGCGTGACATTCTAAGAACGAACCTTAAAGGCATTTCCAGCTGTCTGCGTCACGTTTGGTTTTTGCGTTACGGCCTCGGCCGCCGCTGCGCTGCAGGAGGTGAGGTACAAGGTGGACGTAGTCGAGTACGACAAGTACAACGAGCACAATGCCACCCGTGCCGTCGGGCGGGCGGGGCCTGCCCAATGATGGCGTTACCCCACAATTCCTCCCCCATCGGTCTCCACTGAAGCTGAAAGCTGATAGGGGCGTCCGGGAGGGGGGAGGGGGGGGCGCACACCGGGACGAGCGAGCAGCAGACGCTTTCTGCTTTTTTCGAGGTGAGGCAAAATCAAACGGAGACCAGGCTGACGTTACGAGGAAGAATGGTGGAGAAAAACGCTCCGCTAACCGGTGCTGCAAACGGCACCTGCTGTGGGGATGCGTGCGCGAAAACGTTTGACAGCACCGACAGAACAAAACGGGCGGCTAATTACCAGCGAGGTTACCGCTCTGGCCACCAACTGTTGCCTCTTGCACCGCAAAGCCATCCAAACACGGTAGCGTTTTAATTCGTTGGGTAGCTTTGAATCCCCGACGAGTGGTACTGAAGTAACTTAGATATTTTGAGTTAAATCGGGCGAGCAAAAAAAATATCACACATTGAACATAAAATAGCTGTCTCGAGCCAGGGCCGGAGCGAGGGGAAAGGGACGCTTTTTTTGTATCACGTCCCCGTCGTTAACAACGAGAGGGCTTAAAGAAATCCCCCCTCCTCCTCCTCTCACGGGTCCAGCAGGTGGATTGACTTTTTCGGCGCCCCGCCGCGTCGCGTCCCGCAATCAAGCCGCCCCCCAGAGCGGCACGAGCAGGGGCGCCCGCCCGAGCACCAGCACGAGCACGAGCAGGAGAACGAGAACGAGCACCTGCACGAGCAACAGCATGAGAACGAGCACGAGCTTTAAAAAGCCCGCGGGGGGAAGCGTCGCCACCAGCTGTCCGTGTCGAGCTCGGTGCACGAGCACCAGCATGAGAACGAGCACCTGCACGTGCACGAGAACGAGAACGAGCACCTGCACGAGCGAGCAGCATTAAGCACTACAAGAGCGGGGCGGGGTCGGCAGAGGCGGCGGCTCTGCGCTAAACCTTTTCACTTCCTGGCCTGAGCCTCTTGTCCTCCGGGCGAGGCGTGATGCCATTCGCACCTACATACACGTGGTGCTGGTGCTGAGTGCGAGCCGTGTGCTCAGGTGGGTGGCGGGCCGGGACGGGACGGGACGGGCGGTGTTTGCACAGCGTTCCATCAAGGGGGCCGTGGCTGGCAGGGAGAAAACACGCGAACGGGATACGGCCGGGACGGGCTGGCTATGGGGAAGAAGGGGATGTAACAGGGGAGGCATGGACGCACGCGCTACATCCCGAGACACAAAGTCACTACCCACCCCCGCCGCGCCGCCCGACCCACCGTACGTCAGCTTTTCCCCCCTTTTTTTTTTTAGAAACAGGCGAAATGCAGACAACACGGTTTTTCGTAATCACGGAGGATTTCCGGAGCCGCCGGCCGCAAAGAAACGTCGCGTACTCCACGTCGAGTAAGCTGCGGCTGCGACGGTCTGCCCCGCCCCCCGCGTAGCGTCTGTCTCTCTCGCACTCGCGTGAGAGTGAGTAGGTCAGGCAAACAACGCGGACAAATTTACCTGGCCGAGTGGGCTGTGGGCTGTGGTGACCCGGCCCGTCTCGCCCGCCTGCCCGGCTGGCTCGGCTACTTCCTGCCTGCTCCTTTCCCTGACCTGACCGTCCTGCCGGATCCCCCCGTTCCTCCCCCCACTCACTTTCTTTCTCTGCTTTTTTCAGAGAAGCGTGTGCCGCCCCCCCCCCCTCCCCCAACCCATCGGTCTTTCGCCCACGCGTTTTCTTTAGAGCTGCTTTCCGCTCCTCAGCACGGCGGACATAATCTGAAAGTCATCACCGCGCGCCACCTTCGAGGCATCACGGGCGCAACAGGGTAGAGGCCGGGGGCTGGGGGGGGGGGGAGGGGATGTAGGGGCGCTATGGACAGGGGGCCGCTCGTGAGTCTGCTGGTCCGGCCCAGCCCCCTCCCTCCCGCCCACCGCGGGGACCGACGCAGCGCTCCCTACTCCGGCAAAGAGTAACCGGGAACAGTATTTATTCTGTAAAGTTTGCGATTGCTTTCCTTGCAACTCTTTTTTTCTTTATTCTTTGGCAAGAATGCGCGGCGATCTAGCAACAGATTTGGTCCTCAATCAAACCCCTTTTTGCCCTCGACGACAGTCCTCCGCGTCAAAACTAGTTCATAAAAACAAATTCATCATTCTATGCCCTTTTTCATCTTAGTTTTTTCCTCCCTCGTTTAAAAAGGGCGTGCAATTTGTTTTGCATAACTTTCATTTTTTTTTAAATCTTTTTTCTTGTGAGCGCCGGCGGCGGCGTGGGGTAGGCGGCGAGTAGGACAGGCGTGAAGTGAAGGCACGGAACACGCCTGGAGCTCCGCCCGCCCCGCCCCGCCCCGCCCCGCCCCGCACGCCCCCGCATCACAGCCCTGTAGCCAGCGCGAGCGCCACGCCACGCGGCGCCTGAGCCCGCCGCTGCTGCCAGAGGCCCTATTGGTGCCCGCCCGGCCGGGATGATCTCGACAAGAAAGCGCCGCTCGAGCCTAGACGCCGCACCACCACGCCCCGCCCCGCCCCGCCCCGCCCTCTTGGCATTTCCCCACTCCGGTTTGGCTTTTCATTCTTATTGTCGACCCTCCATTAACATTATCGAGCACTTACAAGATTAGCCCCGCGCTGCGCCCCCGCGCCGAACAGGTCCACTCCCTCTGCCCTTACTCTCCGGGTCTCGGCGCTCGTGGTGTCCTAGCCCCAGCCCCTCGGATAACACCCTACATGGAGGCGTTGCTCTTACCTGGGCTCCGGCGGAACAGGTAGCTGCAGGCCAGGTCGTTGGGGGACCGCGGCTCGAGGCTCGGGGCCTGGATGGCGCCGCGCACGGCGTCCAGCACCACCACGCACGCCGTCGGCGGCGCCGGCGTCGTCACCGCGTCGTCCGGGGCCGCCTTGCCGAAGCGCGCGACGGGCGTCACGTCCACTGCTCGAAATAAAAAGCGTCATAATTACATTTTCGGAATGCAGTCAGTTTGAAACGTTGGGCTGCTTATCCTGCTGTACTCACGGTCCAGGCAGTCGGCGACCTGCTGCAGGTGGACGAAGAAGTCTCCCTGGGCGCCGGCGGCAGCGGCCTCCGCCTGGTACACGATCCGGACGGTGTCGCCGAAAAAGTCCACCATCACTGCAGGCAGCGCAAAAAGGAGAAATAGATGGCCGATATTGAATCAAAGACATCACTCTCGGGAAAGTTCCATCTTCTTTTCATTTTTTTTCGGCGTCCCTCAGCCTCTTGGCGCGAGCTCGACACGGACAGCTGGTGGCGACGCTTCCCCCCGCGGGCTTTTTAAAGTCGCAGACGGGGGTGGGGTGGGGGCGGGGTCCGTGGCGGGTTGGGGGCGGGGCGGGGGCGGGGCGGGCAAAGGGGCCGTAAGCACAAAATTAAGACAACAGTGAGAGGGAGGTGGGGGCGCCGAGGGCGCTGTGGGCGCTGTGGGCGCTGTGGGCGGCAATCGTGAGGGCCACTCTGCAAAATAATACCGTGCCGCACGGACAACAGGGTCAGCGCGGAAACCGCGAATATTCCAACACACAAAATTGATCGCACGTGGGGAAAATGTGCAAATAGTTTCTTGCTGACGCTGACCTAGTTTGGAAGAGGCAGTCTATTTTGAGCGGGTAATTTCCTCTCCTTGTTGTCCGTCACCGAGAGGGGATCAAAGTCCAGAGAAGCTGGCACAAAGGATCCCGAGGGCGCTGTGCGCCTCAGCCCGGGCCGGGCCGCGGGCCGCCGCTTAAAGGGCAAAGCGTGAGTGGTCGTTTAACCCGCCCGCCATCCTGAACTCGACATTAACCGCAACGTAAGCAGCTCAGAGGTTAGGAGGGGCCGCGTCCAGACGTAACACAACGCGATAAACTTAACACACGATTGATTCTGGGGGGTAGCTAGCCGGGCGGGCATGATGAGTAGGCAGGAAAGTAGACGCGCTGAAAAGTGAGGTTAGTGTACGAGCGTGTGTGCCCACCTGTTTGGCCGACCAGGTCCGGCCCGCAGAGCGTCCTGTCGCCCAGCACGATGTGTTCTCGCCGGCAGTCCAGACTCATGCGCTCCACCAGCACCTGCAGGCCGCAGATGTCCTGCACACACGGGGAGGCTACCGTTATTGAGATGAAACGGGGAGCGGCTGTGAGCTCGTCCGGGCGGGCGGGGCGGGACAGCTGCGGCTCTGATCCACAGGTGTGCCAACTGCTGGCTCGGCCGGCAGAACATCTGAGCGCGAGAGGGGAGGGGGAGGGGGCAAGCAGAAGCATTACCGACTTCGAGAACATTCGGGCTGCTCACACTGGAAATCCATGTGTGTGAATGTCGCACACTTGTAGGTGTGTGAATTTCCATTCGAAAACTTTCAGATGTAAAATGTGAGAATTTTCTCAAGATTGTCACACACTGGAAAGGACAAGTGCAAAATCGAAAACGAGATCCAGTTTTTTTCTTGTTTCTCTAACTGCGCGAAGGACAAAGTATTCTCCTTACCTGACTGACCCTCCTCACGGTAAAGACGCACTCGGGGTGGGAGTAGACGTCACGCAGGCTGAGGGCGAACTGCTGCTGCCGCACGTCCCCGCCGCACACCGTGACCGGGGGCGGGGGCGTCCTCGGGGGCGGCAGCGGGGGCGGCGGGGCCGGGGACTGCGTCGTCGCCTCCGGGTATCGCGGGTAGTCCGGGAGGACGGGAGGCCGCTCCGGCTGGCCGGACGCCTGGTAGGGGCCCTCCTCGGACACGGGCACAGGCCGCGGACCGTAACCAGGGTACGGGCCAGGGACCGCTCCTGGAGTGTCTATCGGAAAGCCACCCGGAAAGACTCCGGGACCACCTGCGGGAAAGCCTCCTGGAATGCCTCCCGGAGGAACACTCCCTGGAAAAAAGCCCGGAGCAGCCTCAGGTGTCCGCCCTGAAAAGGGACCAGGGTAGGCTCCGGGTACGAGGCCCGGGACACCCCCCGGGCTGCCTCCAGGATAGACTCCGGGTACGAGGCCCGGGATACCGCCCGGGCTGCCTCCAGGGTAGGCTCCGGGTAAGAGGCCTGGGACGCCCCCCGGGCTGCCTCCAGGGTAGAGCGGCGCGATGTCGGACACGCCCCCGGGCACCGGCCCCGGGACCACGCTCGGGAACGGCCCCGGGCCGGCGCCGGGCACCCCGGGGGCGCCGCAGGCGACCTGGCGGAACGAGGCGCGGAAGCCCCTGGCCGACACGGCGTTGTCCGTCACGAACAGGATGTCGATGTACAGACTGGACTCGAAGCTCACGTACACTGCAGCGAGATAATCGATATTCTCCCACGAATGCAGATAAAAGGAAATGGAGTTACGGAAAGGGGGACTTACAGGTTGTGGAGGCCAGGGTGGACCCGCAGTACCGGGAGGAGCCGCCCAGACTCACGTAGTCCTTGTTGCAGGCCGGCGACGGCTCCAGGTCGAAGTCGAGGAACGTGACCTGCACGCCGCACTGCTCCGGGTACCGGAAGATCCTGCAACGCGCGCACCTCCAGGCTGCAGTACAGGCCAAGTCAAGTGAAACAAGAGCGCAGCGGGGGACGTGTCCCTACCGGTAGCAGACGCGCGCGCTGTTGGGGTACAGGTCCGGGTACCGCGGCGTGGCGAAGAACCCCGTCGGGCCCTCCAGCTTGCGGCACTTGGCGAGCGGGAAGATGCCGACGGGGCACTGCACGAGGGCGGAGGGCACGGTCTGCGCCCAGGCGGCGGCCACGGCCATCCAGTCCTTGTAGGAGGGCGCGCCGCACGTCGGCAGCAAGCCCAGGGCGGCGCTCCGGCCGGCGTCCGGGGCGGGGCCCGCGTCCACGCAGCAGCTGGAGTCCTCCGGGAGCAGCTGGGGGTCCTGGTCCCCCGGCTGGGAGGGATACTGCGGGGGGTATTGAGGTCCTGTTTGAGGGTACTGGGGACCGTCCTGAGGGTACTGAGGTCCTTGTTGAGGGTACTGGGGACCGTCCTGAGGGTACTGAGGTCCTTGTTGAGGGTACTGAGGAACGTCCTGAGGGTATTGCGGTCCTGTTTGAGGGTACTGGGGACCGTCCTGAGGGTATTGAGCTCCTGGTTGAGGATTGCCTTGTTGAGGGTATTGAGGACTTGGCGGAGAGTCTTGAGGGTAGTACGCGCCCCAGTTGGGCCCGGGACCTTCCTGGTGCGCCCTCGTCGGTCCAGATGAGCCGCCCGCTCCAGGGAAGCGGACCTGTCCGGCCCTCTTGATGTCCGATGTGATGTTGCCTACGACCCACTGTGCGGCACCCCGTCTGCGACCGGGAGTAAAACGACTTTAGAGAGACTTTGATAAGCGCATCCTGGTCCAGAAACGCAGAGGCTGACTCACCCGTCGAGGCTCCTGGCCGGCCAGCCGGCCCAGGGCTGCGGCCCGGGGGAGAAGCAGTCCTCTTGTACCACCTCTATCATAAAGGCACCCGTGGCGAGGGGGTGGCGGAAGTACCGGAACTGCTTGAAGACCTCATCAACCCTGTGCAGACCAGTGCGTGAGCCGGAAACAGACCTGTGGCACCCCACGGAAACAGTCGGGATGATCAGCCACTCACCGGAAGTAGGACACGAACTGCGCGCGGCTCTGGCAGCCGCACAGCCGGCGGCCGTCCACCTCGAAGAAGTGCTTGTCGCAGGCGGCCAGGGAGCCGAGCAGCAGGAAGTGGTGCAGCACGAGGCGCACGCGACAGGCCTGCGGGGACCAGCGCGCCACGCGGAACACGCAGTCCGACAGCCCCAGCCCCGTGGGGAAGCCCGGGCTGGTGATGAACAGCTGCGCGCCGGCGTGCACGCGCCCGCAGCACTAAACCGGAAGCAGAACGAGGCCCGGAGCCGGAGCCGGATATTGTGACCGCCCGTGCGCGCCTCAATGCGTTTGTTCAAAGCCTCCCGCAAGAGCCAGCGCAGAGCGCGGCAAACACGGCGGGGCGGGGCGCGGCGGGGTGGATCTGGCACGCGCGAGGGTTAGGCGGAGCAGCGCCGAGGAAATCCGCGTGATATCAAAGTTTTTGTATTTTTTATTTATTTAATTGAAGACGAAATTTAAATGAAGGTGATTTTGATGTCAATAGATTGATTAGATAATCCTGGGGCTCTGGAGGTCCCAAGAGTTCTCAATTAACCCTTTCTCTCCCGCGACTAGATCCACCTCCACCAATACTACTAATCGACCTACCTGAGGAGGCTGTGCAGCCGGGTACGGGTACCCGGGTAGAGGCACTCCGGGGCCGGGGCCGAGGCCGGGCGCGCCCAGGGAGGCGCTCCTGTTGCCGACGGCCTCGGCGTCCACGGCGACATCGCGGCCGGCCTCGGCGCACGGCACCAGGGTGGCGAGCAGGCGGAAGCCGGTGGCCGAGGCCTCCCCGTCGGACCGGAAGCGGAGGCGCGGCGCGGCGCCGTCCTGGCGCAGGGGCAGCCTCGTGGTGCCGGAGCGGGAGCCGCAGAACACGGCCTCGGCCCCGTCCAGGTCCACGCCCTCCACGACGAGCCGGTCCCCGGTCGCGCAGGCGGGCGGGGTCGAGGCCAGGTTGAAGTCGACGAACTCCACGTCCAGGAAGCAGAGCGGCCTCTGCGGCGACCTCTGCTGCAGCGCGAACAGGCAGTGCTTGTGGTGCGGGTAGCGCGCCGGGTAGCCGGGGCTCAGCAGCCCCACGGCCTCGCCCGCCGTCACGGCGTACAGCCCGCCGCAGTCGCTGTCCGACACGTTGCTGGCCTCGCCCGCGCCCTCGGCGTCCTCGCACTCCACCAGGCGGAGCACGGCGTCCAAGTCGTCCACGGACGGCGCCACAGACCTGACAGAATGTTACGTCAGGGAACGCCTAGTGTAACGGGAGGCCGTGGGCCGGGCCTGGACTCACGTGTAGAGCACGGGGACGCTCTTGGCGGGGGCGGGGAGGCTGACAGTCCTGGTGCCCAGGTGACCGCCGCACAGGAGCTCGCCGCCCACCCGGAGCGCGCCCTGGCCGCACGGCAGCCGCAGGGTGAGCAGTGTCAGCTGGACGCGGCACACGGGCCGGCCCCGCTCAGACTGCAGCTCCCAGGAGCACTGGCCGCCGGAGCCGCCCCCGGAGCCGCCGCCGGAGCCGCCGCCGCGACCCTCGCCGACGGACGTGGACCGCAGGCGAACCACAGCGCTGCGCAGAACCACGCCGCCCGCGCTGGGGCAGTTCTGCAGGCAAACATTTTCGAGGTTAAACTTGAAAAATTACGCACGTGCTCTGCAAGTGAAAGGGTGGCGTGAAAACATGGAAAATTTTTGCGACAGTAAACCTCCCGAAGGAGGTTGCGGTTCCCGCCAGGCACAGGGCTTTTACCCCCCGTGGCAGCCAGCTACTTCGGTGTTCTTATGGGAACCGGTGCTTTTCTGACTGCGATCCTGTCGCGCAATTCGACAGATTTGATCCCCGTACTGCCAGATTTAGTCGTACGGTGGTTAACCGAACTGCCCTGTCCCCAGGGCATGGAAAAGCTGTTTTTGGAGCCAGATTCTAGGACTTATGACCCCACGACCGACCACCAGTCGTGGGCATGGGACGGAACTTCCTGGCAACCCGCTGTCGCTACCAGTGAAGAACCTACCTGGGTTTGAACCAGGCCCCATGTGCCGAGTCTCACAGACACCCCACGGTTTTCGCGGCACCACTAGACCACTAGACCGTCGGCGATTCCACGAGGGAACTCGGTTGAAATGGGGGGTTTGAATTCCACTCCAAGATGTCCTCAGAAAAATTTAATTTTTGGGCAAGATTTGAACCGTCGTTCTGCGACTGTCCGGGCGGACACTATGCCGGCACGGCTACGACGCCACGGTATGAGGTGCCGGACCACTAGGAGTCATGCTGCGCGAGAAGCCACAGTCACCGAAGAAACGAACCCGGTGTCATCAGTACGCTTGCTCTCCATGCGCTGTTAGGCTGGCCACGTGGCGTCAGTGGTATCGGCACTGCTCTCAGCACCAGGAGGTCAGTGGTTCAAACACCGCGTATTTTTTTATTTTAATTTTAATTTTTTTTTGAATTTTTTTCACCCGGTTGCGCGGCTCGGCGCTTACGCCGACAACTTATTCAAGTGGCGTAGTCGGGGCGGGCAGGGTAGAGTTGCGTACATCAATCAAAAGCACCTGAAGGAGGGGTGCCGCGCGAGGGAGGCGGGGCGAGGCGGGGCGGCCAGCACTCTCGTCTTGTCTGGAGTGCTCTCCTCTCCTCTCCCGCCCGGTGCTCGTGCCGCCCCTCTCACACCCCCATACTGGTACGATTGTTCTGGTAAATGGTCTCAGTTCTCGACCGTGGACTCGCGAACAGCTGACCAGCCTGGCCCCCGAGGGGAAATAACACGTTGAATTGTAGTGTACAAACGACGCGACTTTGTTTGAATCTCATACCGATTGTTTCTCGAACAAATAGTGCGCAAGCCAAAGAGAAAGAAAGAAAACTTTATGCCGTTATCCCCTTGCCGGCACCGCACGCTGTCATGTGCCTTACTGAGACTGCGGCGTGCTGCAGCACGGTGTCCAGGGAGTCGTTGAGGTGCCTGGCGGCGGTGACGGAGGAGAAGGGCGACGACGGCGACACGATGGGCTCCCAGTCCCCGCAGGCGGCCAGGGCGGCGTCCCCCGCGGCGAGGGCCGCGACCACCGCGAGCAGCGCCACCGACGGCGTCCTGGGCGGCATGGTCTGCACTGCTTCCTCGCGGTGCGCCCGACCCGACAGTCCTGACTGACCAGGGCCGGCGGCGCGGCCGGCGTCCTGACCTGACCTGCCTCGCCGCCGGCAAGGCTCCCCTCCAGGGGCGTCACCCTCTGAGTCAACACGGCTGCGCTCGGTATTGACGACGCGTCCGCGTCAACGCCAGCGACTGCTCCGGCGCCAGGAGAGACGGGAGGGGGAGGAGGGGAGTGTCACCTCTCCGGCGAAAAAAAAAGAGACTATACGTACTCGCCGTACTCGAGCCCAAGGATGAGGCAGTCGCGGCCATGGCGCGGCGGTCGCCGAGTTGTCATCCGTTAGTGCCGCCCCGCCCCACCCCGCCCCCGCCACGCCCTCCGGTTGGGACACACCCACGCTCTGCGCCTCATGTTTGCACTCTCCTTTTCCCGTCTTTCTCTCCGACGTTCTCGTGTTGTCCTCTTTACCGGTTACCCATTGAGCGCGAGTGCCGTGCCGTGCCGTGCGCACGCGCGTCCCTTATTCTCATGGCGGGGCGGGGCGGGGCGGGGCGGGGCGCGGTGGGGTGAGGTGGGGTGGGGCACGCCCGGGTGTGGCCCGGACGGCCAAAGTGTTTGTCCTCTACCTGCCGCCGCCGAGCTGGACCGGAGCGACATGGCGGGGCGGGGCGGGGCGGGACGGGTTACTTGTGTAGGTGGAAGCACATAGTTTGACGACATGAAAGTTCTGCGGTCCCCACTTGCTTGTCTTTTGCATAATAATGAAACACTTCGCCTAGCGTCGGCGGCGCGGGGCGGACGGGGCGGCGCCGGGCGGGGTGGGGTGGTTGGACGGAGTGGCGCGACCCAGCCTCCCTCCCACTCGATGTTATAGTATTTGCGGCGCTCCGCTGCTGCAGCGTCCGAAACCGCGGGAAAACAGAATAAGCCGGTGGATTGACGTGACGTCCACCAAAACAACGAGAGGCGTTGTGCGACCGTTTAATTCCAGACTCGTGTACGGGAGAACGTCAGCAGTCTATCACGGGGCTTCTTTTTCCCCCTTTATCTCATTGAGAGTGAGAGAGAAAAATATACGCGACATGGCTGTACAAAATTCTTTAATTAACGATAAAAAAAATAATACATTCAATTTGTTAACCCTAAGCAGTCGCTGACGCAACTCACCATACGCAGAAACCCGGGGCGTGTGGTATGGACAGTGCATACAGTATGAGGTGGAGATGTAGTTTTTAGGAGGGTAGCTATAGGAAGGTGGGTTACAGCTTGGCCCTGCGGCGGAACACCTGTCGCGGCCTGGACGCCAGCGCCTTGCTGCTACGCTCCAGCTGCGCGTGGATGATCCCGGCGGGCTTGTCCGTCGGCTGGTACACCTCGTGGTTCTCGCTGCCGGCCTTGATGGTGGACTGGAACTTGGACAGGTCCAGCGAGTTGTAGTGCTTGTTGGGCATCTGCATCTCCACGCGCTCGATCTGCGGGGAAAAGAGAGAGGGAATGTTGGTTATGGGTGTCAGGGGGGCGTTTGAGACGACCAAGTACCTAGCGGCAGCAGCGTCCTACCTCGTCAACCTGGTCGAGGACCATCTTGGCGGCCAGGTACAGCGTGTTCTGCACGGACGGGGAGAAGATGCCCTCCTTGGGCTCGCCGGCGAACTTGTCCAGGATGCACTCCTTGACCGTGTGCCTGCGCAGCGCAGAGAGAGAGAGTTAGGCGGGTGGACAGCGCGGGGCGGAAGAGACGCACTTTTCGTTTTAAAGAAGAACTACTTGAGCTCGGCACGGTGCGGCCCGACTAGGCCCAGAGCACGAGCCTCTCTCTCTCTCGAGCGAGAGAGAGAGAGAGGAGCCCGAAGCGGTCACAGGACGGTTGCCGGAAGTAATTTCCGACCCTCTCCCCTTCCCTTTCCCGCAGTGCTCCCCAGGCGCACTGACCAGCTGCACGGCGGGGGGAGGGGGTCGGTGCGAGGCTAACCCCACGGGCCCACCAGTAGGCGAGGATGGAGGCTACAGGCTAGAGAGAGGAGCAGTAGGAAGTAGCCGACCGAGCCGTAACTCCTCTTGTACTCCTTAACGCGCGTGACTCACGGGCGGGATGGGGAGGGGCGGGGCGGGGCGGGGGAGGGACACCCAAGGACACGACACAGGGCTACACACACACACAGGGACGGGGAGTTGGAGAGGAATCGTCTCGCAGCGGAGCGCGTCGCGTCTCGTCGCGTCGGCGTATCTCATCGACGACAAACACACTCACACAAGGCAAAGGGGAGTGGTATGAATTTTTCATATACAGCGGACGGCAAGCGACTGCGTAGTACTGCTGGGGAGCCGTAGGGAGGCCATAGGGAGGGTGTGTAGGGGGTGGGGTGGGCGGGGGCGGTACCGCGTACATGTGTGTGAGGCGGGGCGGGGCGGGGCGGGGCGGGGCGGTTAGACCAGGCCGGCCCGGCAGGCAGGCAGCGCAGGCTGGATGTGGTGGCTGATGACGTTAACAGCCCACCAGATGCAGACAGGACAGACAGACCCCCTCACTCACTCGCTCAGCCCGCGCGCAGCCGCCGCCCCCTGACACCCGCCCTGCCCCACCCCACTCCGCCCCGCCCTGCCCCGCCGCTGGGCTCGTTTGCTCTCAACACACACAACTGAATATGCGTCATTAAGCAGTTTAGCCACCCCTCCCCTTTCCGCTCAAACCCCATCGACATGCCACCCCTTTTGCAGCTGTTTGTGTTCCTCGATTGCTCACCTGAAGACGGCAATACACTCTTGCACACACACGCTCGTGCGTACACACGCCCGCAGAGTCCACACCCGCCAAACTTCCGCGCGGATCTCAACGGCGACGCATTTTGCGCCGCACTGGCGGCCGGGCCGTCAGAGTAATAATCTAACGCGCCAGAGCAGCAGCAGTGCTGCCAGGAAAGTAGGCAATAAAGCGCCCAAACACGGTGGAGTAGGGCGGGCTGCATCCCCGCCTGCCTGCTTACTAGGCAACACCTCAGCACTGGTGCGTGCATGTTGCCTAGTAGGGCGGCGCAGATGCAGCCGCCCGCTTCACTCGGCTGTGTTACAACGCTTTATTGCCAACGTTTCTGGCAGCACTGGGCAGCACGGGGCACGCGGGCTGGCGGTGTGCACGGTGAGGGGGAGGACGTCCTCCCTCGGGACCGCCGCGCCGCCACCACGCCCCCCACGCCCCACGGCGCGGCCAGGACGGCCGGCGGCAGGAAGGCGTCGCGCCGGGGCGGGGCCGGGCCGGCGCGTCCTGCTGCAAGCGCCGACGCGACGGGAGAAAGTTGGCGACCCCCTCCCACCTCACCCCTGACTCAGTCCGGTCCGGTGGGAAAGTGGAGGGCTCGGCAGGAAGTGGGAGGCGGGGCGGGGGGCACGTACGCCTCACCCCCGGGGCAGGGGCGGGGTGTGGCGGGGCGGGGCGGGGCGGGCAGGGGGTATTCTTGTATATATTCAGAGCGATAACGCTACTGGCGCAGCTCTGCGCAGGCCGGCGGCGGCGGCTCGGAAAATTGTGTATCGCCGACTTTGCGGCCGCAGTCTGGAGATAAGTTGCGATGTGTGTGTCCGCATAATGCGAATAGCGGGGCAGGGTGGTGGGGCGGGGCGGGGCGAGAGAGCAGAGAGGCAACTTACCACACTTTGTCGAAGTCCACGCTGCCGGTGTTGTACAGCCAGGACGCGGTCACCACCGTGCTGAAGATGCGGTCGTTGACGTCCGGCAGGGTGCGGAACTCGTCCTGGACGAAGTCGCGGAAGGCGGACTGCGTCGTCTTGAGGACGCGGAGGCCGTGGAGCTCGCCGCGGATGCGTGGCGCCTCTGCGAGGACGAGGACATTGCACGATACATAACAGAAGACTTTTATTCTCCGTTTCCATTCACTTCCAGTTTGAGCGCGTAGGCCTACCGTTCCTGCGCTGGCTCACGGTGCACGAGCGGTACGCCACGGGGCTCATGACGAAGGCGTGGTTGTGCTCCTGGCCGTCCCTCATGATCCTGGTCCAGGGGTACTCCTCGATGTGCACGGAGGCCTCGGTGACCTGCGGGTACGTGTACAGGAAGTGGCTGCAGAGCAGCAGGCTGAAGGCCTCGGGGGACTTGATCTGGAAGAGAATTGAGACAGGGAAATTCAAAAAGAGAATTGAGACGTTTCTTTTTCAAAAAATAAAAGTAGAAAAATTGAAGAAAATTCATTCAAAGAACAGTTAAGATAAATTCTTAAAGATTTGCGTCATCACAGATATCCCGAAACGTCGTGACTCACCCCGAACTTCTTGGCGAGCACGTAGACCGTGTTCTTCTGCGTGTCGGTGGCGATGATGTGCTTGTTGTCGCCCTGCAGGAAGTCCTCGCGGCTGTCCAGCTGCAGGTGCGTGTTCACCTCGTACTCGCGGATGTTGTGCCGCAGCCCGTCGCGCCGCACCTTCAGGACCTTGACGTAGTTCTTGCCGTAGCCGTACTCGGCCAGCTCGTAGGTCTCGTCATCGTCCGCCGCCCTCGGCGTGCCGGACGTCCTCAGGTCGTCCGGGAGGAAGGACGTCTCCACCGCGGCCGAGTACGACGGCTGGACGTCGCCCGCGAGCCCGTGCGCATCGTGACTCTGAGGATTCATCTGAGGACGAATAAAACAGCGGGGGAAAAATGAGAACAAAATGACCATATTGACCAGTGCGGCGTCAGTGGCGTGGGCGCTGAGCGTAAGGACCGCCCACATCCTCGGCCTCTTCGTTTTCTCCCCATTCTTCTCCATCCCTCTCTCGCTAAAATCTCCCCCTCTCCGTGACAGCCTCTCCCCCTCTTTGTTTTCCATCTTAATTCCCTGACACCCTGGCGGCCGGCCTGCGAGGCCTCGGCTAGTCCAGCTTTACTGAGTGCTCCCATGATAATGTGGCGTGGCGTGGCGCGGGGTGGGGTGGGGTGGGGTTGTGGGGTGAGGTGGGACCGCTGCCCCCGGTTACTTATGCCCAGGACGCAGCGGGGCGGGGCGTGGCGTGGCGGGGCGGGCGAATTCAGTGTTGGTTGCAGGGGTTGGGGACTAATCATGCTTTTGTGACCCCCGGCGCGGCGGGGTGGGCGAGGCGAGGGTAAACACCAGGCACTTGCTGACTGGCGGGGCGGGAGAGGCGAGGCGAGGAGGGTTGCGGCCACCACCGCAGCGTGTGGACCTCGGGCCGGCCGGGCACCTCCAGAAATAATTGACGTCGGTCGTCACTAATGCAGCGCGCCGCCACCGCGCGGCCGCCTCCCCCCTCCCCGCCTCACTACCACTGCAGCAGCGCACTCAGTCACCCCCACCCCTCCAGGCTCCCCTCCACAGGATGCGAGTTTTATATTTGTTTCAGAGGATTAAATTACGACAAGAGCGGTGGCCGGCGAGAGCACGGTGAAAGTTGGGAGGCAACCAGGCCCCAGCCCAGCACCAGGACGGCGACGGCGCGACCTTGCCCCCCGCGCTGGGCAGTCCCGGTGCAGGCCGGCTGGGCACGTCACCGATAACAACGCCTCCGTGTCGGCGTGCGACAGAGACAGCAGCGACAGCAGGCCGGCGGCCAGTGAGATAAACCGAGAAAAAATACGGGTGATACGTGCTCGCCGGGGAGCAGCCGGCCCCGCCGCGCCCCGCCCCGACCAATATAGCTGCATGTTTTGATTTTGATTGTGACGGGCAGCGGCCCCGCCTGCGTTACAAAACTTGGTCATGTCATGTCATCCGCAATCGTCGTACATCGTCACCTTCTTGGCCTCCTCGGGGCCCCGCAAGGTCTCGGCCGGCGCTGCTCGGCGCTGGACGCCTGCTGGCCTCGGCGCCGCCGCCCCCGTGACCTCTCCCAATCCTTAACCCCACCAACCTACTGTACGCCCCCGGCGGATCGCATTTCCGTACTGAATTAAAATCCTTGGAAGAAGTCTGACCGCAGAGCAAACACCACCCCCGCACCGCACTGAGCCCGGCGCTGCAATCAGCCTCCATAATCATCTTGCAACGAGATTGGAAAATATGTCACGCGCAGGCGTCGGGAGGGAGTGGCCGACTTCACTTACCGCGAGGTTTCTCGAAGTGTCGCAACTGATAAAGCCCCCCGCTTCATTAAATAAATAAATAAAAAAGTCGGTCTAAAACGACCGCCTAAAAACACATACACAACGTCCGCCAGGCTAGCGCCATCTTGTCGCCAAAGTAGTTCTTGGCCTGCTTTCCCGCCACCCTTGTGCCCTTTCCTCCGGCACTCGAGGTCCGGGCGCACGGTGCCCGCCTGTCCCGGTAGACCTGCGCTCCACGAAACGAGAATGGACTCCCTTTTCCGCTATGCGGTTTACCGCGAATAAGCCCCGCCCCGCCCGTGCTAAGCGGGGAGCGGAGCCGGTGCACTACGCTTCCCTTCAACGACGCCGACCTCCTACTCGTACTCGGGCCCGGCCCGGCCCGAGTCGCTGTTCAAATATCTTTTCATTTCCCGGCACCGCCGCGGCGCGGCTGGGAGCGGCGTATGCAAGTGTTCGGCCGCTCGCCCTCACCTTCGGTGGCCGCTGCAGCTGCTGCGTGGTGCCGGTGCGGTGGTCGCGCGAGGGAACGGCAGGGTCTCGGGGTGCTTGACGTCCTCCTGGATCTCTCGCGCGCCGACGGTTCTCGCACACTGCCGTCCACACCGCGTTCGCGGTATCGGCCCCCCCGGGTCCCCGGCTCGCATAACATCGTCGTGATGTCATGTGATCGCGAAAGGGGTGAGGGGGCGTGGCGGGGCGATATTCTCAGAGAGGTTATCGCTTTGCAAGACATTTCAAGACCACCAGCTAAGTGAAAGGGGGCGGGTGGGCGCGCGGGCCGCGGGGCCGGTGAGAGGAGGAGGCGGAGGAGATGGAGTGGAGAAAGGGAAGGCATCCCGAAAGAAAGTAGCAAATTTAAAAGGCAGAGGTCGGGTACGTCGGCGCACGTCAGAGAGGACGCCGGTGTGCAATATAAGCAATGGCTCCCTCGAGTCCCGCGCAAAAGAAAATTCAGCGTAAAGAAATGTCGTTCCGACACATGCACCTTATACTGGTTCTCTTCTGCCCGTCCGCGCCTGCGTGCTCGCACACATCCATACCTTCCAAGATTAAGCGCAACAGCCGGGAAAATGTGTTCTTTTAAAAAGAAATAAAATATCGAAACAATAGAAGCAGATCTTTCTCTCCTCCCCCCGCGCAGCACAGCACAGCGGCCTTTGAAAATGACGCAATCGCTTGGCGGTATACAAACAGCGGCCCGCCCCGCCCCGCCCCGCCCCGCCCCGCGCCCCGGGCTGGCCTGGCCTACAGGGCCCTCCCCGGCCCGGCCTCGCGCTAGTCCGCGGAGCACAGCGCTGTTGACGGCATGGCGCAGCCCCGTACGCGGCGCGGCGGGGCGGGGCGGGGCTGTGTGGCAATCCGAGTGCCGCCGCCAGGCAGGCCAAGGCAGAACAGGGCAGCGCCCTGCTGTTGCCAACGACACGGTTATTTTGCCGTCGGATCTTCGACGAACAAAGAAAATTATTAACTGTTTAGCGGGGCGCGGGCCGCTGCTACGCTTTGCGTCAGTGCAGCCCCTCGGGCGGGGCGGGGCGGGGCGGGGCGGGGCGTTCGCGGGCGCGGGCGGCAGCCCAGTCGGCTCTCTAATTATGTTTTGATGTGGCCCAAGTAGGGCAAGTGCGTCTCCGCCTCGGCCGTCACAGGCCCGGCCCGGCCCACGGCCTGAGCGCCGCGGCGCGGGGGTGGGGGTGGGGAAGAAGGGGTAGCGTCGACGCCTTTCGGGGGAATAATTGAGGGACGAGAATCACTTTGGCCGGCCGGGTCGGGCGGGTCGCTACGACAGCCCTGGCCCCGCCCCGCCCCCGCCCCACCAGGCGCTAATCAGCCCAGCTGACTACTCGGCTTGATCGGCCCCACCCCGCCCCGCCCCGCCCCGCCTCTGCTCCGCACGATTAACGCTTAGCTCCACGGGCTCCAAAACGACCAGTCGGTATCAATCAGATCCGCGCGGCCGTGTCGCCATGAGTCAGTGTCACTTGCTGCTCGGCTGCTGATCGGCTGCTGATCGGCTGCAGCGCCCGCCCCGCCCCGTCCTTGGGAGCGCGTGCCATCATTATAACTTGTTGCACTCTTATCGGCGGGGAGCGTTCGCTGCAATCCGACAGCGGAGGAGGCGGCGCTCGCGCGATCCTTAGGACACGGCACGCGGAAATGGGTAAGGGGGCAAGCTGCAGGGGCAGGCTTCTCTCTCCCTCTCTTTCTATATTTTCTTCCCTTCTCACTCGCACTCACGCACAACGCCCTTTTCCTTGCTCGAACCTATGATGACATGACCTATCGATTTTCCTGGGCGGGGCGGGGCGCGGCGGGGCACGGCGGGGTGAGACGGGGCGCGGCGGGACGGGGCGGGTCGCAGCAGGGCGGGGCGGGGCGGGGCACTTGTCGGCCCAGCCTCGCGCCCGCATTGACCCCAGACCGCGGCCGGGCCGGGCCGGCTCCACGCAGCCAGCCGTGACTTCCAAGCGGCTCCGCGTCGCCCCGCACGCGTCGGGACTGTAAAGCTGTCGGGCCCAATCGCGTGAGGGGAGGGGCGGGTGAGATAAAATCATGAGAAGAGGGCGCCCTCCTCATGATGAAATGGTAAGCGAGAGGGTGGGTCGTAGCCGGGGGCAGTAGGAACAGGCAGGTAAATGTGCACACAACCGGATCTCGGTCCAAGGACCTGCCGAGCCTTTCCGTCCCGAACGGGAATAGAGCACGCCTTCTGGACGGGTCCGCCGCGCCGCCGCCCCCTGAGAGCGCCCCCTCCTCCTCCTTCAAGTGAACCATCTCGTAGGGATCGCGACCATGTGACCAGCATTTAAAAGAGAAAGTAGTTCCGTTGTATTGGTAAGTCAGGCGACGCCGTAGGGCACGCTGCTAGCGCTGCTCGCGCGGCTACGCGGCTGCTGTAGGGGCGGCTCCACGCTGCAGCCCGCCCCCGCCCCCGCGCAGGCCACCAAGGCCAGCACGCCGCTCCAGGCCGACCGCCACCAGGACCGGCGCGCCCGCGCCGCCGCCAACGAGGCCCCGTCCGCGACCAGCCTGTGAGGACAGGGCAGACAAGAGCTGCGGACGAGGGGAAACAACTCGGAACTATGCGGTACAAATCAAGGAAATTTTTCTGAATTTTCTTGAGTACCTTATATTTTTTTCTGATTATTCCTTGAATTTGTTTTTGATTTTTTTCTGAGTTTTTGACCCCTCGGCTGCGAGTCGCCGACCGTACGGCAACGTCCGAGTTTTACAAGCTGTGGAGACTCACGCGTCTGGCGGGGCGACGACTTCGCGCAGCGCTCCGACGGCGTCCTCCTTGTCGGTCGGCAGCGACAGCGACCTGGTCCTGGCGGGCCCCCAGGGCCGGTGCCGGCACGCGCCGTTCTCCCGCAACACGTCGGCGAGCTCCGCGCCGCCCGGGCCCGGGCTCTGCAGCACGCCAGAGGTCGCGGGTTCAAAACTCACTGCAGCGGGGAACACTTTTATCTCTCCGCGGATGACGCAGACGGACTCACCCAGGACCCCCAGGACGTGAGGGGCTCCAGGCAGTGGTCGTCGCCCTCGGCCAGGTTGACGAGGGACGGGCTGTGCTGCGGGCGCGGGCCGCCCGGGCCGCCCGGGCCAGGCTCGCCCTGGGGACCTTGCGCGCACAGGCGCCGCTGCTTGCTCACTCTGATAACGGTCATCTCCGAGTCGCTGGGGAGCGAGAGCTGATCCACGTCTCCTCGCAGGACACCCATCGTCGAGCACGGCCTTGCCGAAGTCATTGTTGCCATGCTGACGTCAGACGGCGGGCCCGGCGGGCGCGGCGCAGCGGTCCGTCTCGAGAAGGCAGTGCCCAGGGTGGGGACCCTGCCCGCCCGCGCGCAGCCCACCGGGGCGGCGCTCAGCTCGAGGATGCCTTGGGACGTGTCCAAGTTGAACACCGGACCTCCGGACGGGGCGAGAGGGCAGGGCTGAGGATGCTGACGCCGGGGGCCGCCCTGGTCACCGCCACCGCGCCCATGAGGGCGGTCCAGGAGGTCCTGGGCAGCCTGGTGAGCCTGGTGTTCCCGTCGGCCACCAGAGGTGAGCGCAGCGCTACAGTAACCTGATGCACTACCTGGAGCAAATGAAACTCATCACTGCCCGGGCGGCCTGTCGCAGACCTGCCGACCCAAGGCGCCAGGGGCGGCCCTGTGTCTCCCCACGGCGCTGGCGCTGACGTCGCCGAGGTGCTGCTGGCCGGGGCCGCCCTCGCCCTGGCCATGTTCACGCTCGCGCTGGTGGCCACCTGCCTCCTCGCCACGCGCGTGCCCTACGACCCCAAGGCCGTCTTCTTCGCCATGTTCGAGGACCGCATCCGGTGCGCCGCGCCAGGCATCGCGCCCCGAGCCGAGCCGACACCCGGACAAGTAGAAGTAGTGCGCTTACCTGATCCTTGTCGCCGGCCGGGCCGGCTAGTGGCGGCTTCCCCGGGCAGTCGGCGGAGGCCCTGAGCACGATGCTGACGGGCGTGAACAGCGTGCTGAGGCCCGCGCCCGAGAGCCCGTGCGTGCTGCTGCTCGTGAGCGGGCCTGGGGCGGAGGACACCGCGCTGCGACTGGCCAGGGCGCTGGCGAGAGCCGTGCAGGTGCGGGGCGGGGCGGGGCGCCCGGCGGGTAGGCAACCGCGACGCACGCCTGTCCCGCGGGACTGCCTACCACCTCCCCGCTGCTGTGCCGCCCGCAGGCCGCGCTGCGGACCTGGCTGCCGGCGAGCTCGGCGAGCGCGGAGGACGTGGAGGTGCTCGGGCGCGAGTTCAGCTCGCACGCCGACTACTGGCACCTGTACGAGACGCTGAGCAGGCGGCTGGAGGAGGAGCGCGTCGTCGTGCTCCGCGACCTGCAGGCCGTCCACCCGCGGGCGGCCGCCGCCATCTCGCACCTCTGCGACGACACCTACCCGCCCTTCCCACAAGTGCGTCGGGTCGGGAGGAGATGAGTCTAGTGGGTCGATCCGCTTTGGTAACTCACTTGCCATCAGTCCGTGCTGATCCTGCTGCTGAGCCCGGGCGCGGACATCTACCCCGAGGACGCGGAGCAGGCGAGCAGCGGCGGCCGTGCCGTGGTGGTGGCCGAGCAGTGCCTGGTGGACTGCTGGCTGGCGCGCGCGCCGCCGCCCTCGTCCGGGGCGCTGCCGCCGGCCTGGTCCAGCCCGAGCGCCCTGCCCGGCGTGCTGGCCCGGCTCACGGGCCGCGCCGTCCTCGTGCTGCCAGAGCCACCCCCACCCCGGGCCCCGGACTCACCCCGGGAGCTTACGGATCCCGGAGTGCGCCACAGACTTGTCGAACAGCAAGTTCAATAAAAATAGGAAACAAAATTTTTAAAAAAACGTCGGGCAGGTTTTGGGGGGAACTTAAGGCCAGTACTTTGAAGGCCAATAACGCTTTCGATCTAGGGGAGAAGGGAAAGACAACGTTTAAAAAGATGGCGAAATTTGACAATTTTACAACGTTTTACTGGGGATTGCCGCTGCTCCTCCCGGACGCCGGCCCCGGCCCCGCCTGGAGGGCGGCCAGGCGCTCCTGGAGCTTCCTGAGCCGCTGCTGCAGGGCCGCGCGCTCGGCCCGGGCGCGCTGCACGTCGCGCTGCTTCCTCGCCAGGAGCACGGCGTTGCGCTTCTGCAACCGGGTGTGGGGCGACTCGATAACCAAACGGCTCAGGTGAACGGGCAGCCAGAGCCAGGTCTCTGCGGCGCGGCCGGGCGCGGCCTACCTTGAGCAGCTCCACCATGTTGGCGGTGTTCTTGGGCATGCCGCGCGTCGCCTCGCGCAGACGGTCCCGCTCCGCCCTGAGCCGGGTCAGCTCCTCGCGCTGGAGCAGCTCCGCGTCGTCCTCCGTCTGGCAGCCCGCCTCGCAGGTGGTCGGACCCGCCGCCGCCGCCTCGCCATCTGCCGATACACCGCACCGCTAGAACCACACGTGGCAGAAAATACCCCCGCCCCCGCCGGAAATATCCCCCGCCCCGCTGGGGCGGTTCTCCCCCCGGCCTGGCGCCTGCCGGCCACCTGTAACTCCCGGGCGTAAAGCCTAGGGCCGTATTCGGGCGGTGTACCCGGCCGCCTATCGGGGTGTGCGCGGCGCGGCGCAGCGCGGGCCGGCGCGGGCACAACGCCCGTTGAACGGCCCGGTCCGACCGCGCCAGCCCGCCCCAACCGACATGTCGCCTCCTCGCTCGCCCCGGGACCGGGTACGTACACGATAAGTGTCACGCTAGGTGTTCACACTCCTGACTTTCCAGTGCTTCAATCATGAGAGGAGGGCGCCCTGGAGAAGAAGCAGGACCCGCCCGGTAGCGTGATTTGACAACTGGGCGACCAGCTGGGAGCCGCAAATGAAGGCCCTTCTCTCATGCTTCTGTACATGCTCCCAGGTGTTCCTGCCGTACGCGGCCCTGGCCCTGGCCCTCGTGCTGCTGGCGCTCCTCGCCGCCGGCGAACTGGGGCCAGGCAAGAGCGTGGAGGACCTCGTGGAGAACAAGAAGTCGGACGTCTTCGGGAGGCTGAAGGACGCGCTCAGCTTCGCCCCCGGGTCTGCTGCCCCTAAGCACCTGGATGGTCCGGGCAAGGCGACGGCGCCGCCGTAGTGTGTCCTGCAGGGCCTCACCCCCCCTTCCCCTCACAATAAAGCACTAAACGTACCGGCACTGGAGAACTTGAGCCTCAACGAAGCCAACCTTGCCCGCTCCAGCTCCAGCGCAGCCATTTGGGACACCTGCCTAGTGACCAGTGACCCCGCCTGCATCCGCTTCTCCTGCGGTGGGAGAGGCGCGATGAGTTTTAGTCAGGGACCTCACCTCCACTGCACAGCCGTGACTGACTAGTCCGACATCAATACGACCGAGCGAGGGGTTAGGATAGGATGAGTTCACCTTGGCCGCCCGCTCGAGTCGCGCCACCTTCTCTTGGAAGTACTTGCACAGCAGCTCGCCTCCATGATCGCCGTCACCTTGGGCCCCTCGTGCGCCGCGGTATCGTTCACCCATATCAGTAAGGTTAATTCAATAAGTTGTGATCTCCAAATACTATGGTCTCGTCTCGCTTACCCTACACGGGGCTAACTGCAGTCGCAACGCGTCCGGCTTTGGCTACGCCACGCCGGAACTTGCTTGGAACAGGTCTACCAACCCGTAAGGGGAGTGCAACAAGTGTTGTCCGATCTAGTTTTCACTTTGAATACTTTGCTTTCCTCTCTAAAGGTTGATTTCTGGTATAAAGTCTAGCTCAAGTTTAAGTTATTTTCTTTGAGGTAGACCTCATCAGCAAATTTGTTTTTCGGGGGTAGTTTGACGACACATCGTCTTTATAGGTTGTTTATCGCGTCAATTTAAATTTGGTGCGCCTGTGTTTTTATAATGAGGAATCCCCACCTTAAAAAATGGAATTCTGGATGGATAGATATATGCATTTATTCATACACGGCTCCCATAAGCACAAACATATAAACTCTTAATAACAATGAATTGTACAAAGTGTTAAAGATAAAAAGAAACATCAACACATAAATAAAATCATCATAATGTAACACGCGTTTGCTCTGGCAGATAGAAATTTTCAGTAATGTACCATTCATTATTCACCGCTTGCAGCTGATATGCTGATTTGAAAATATTCTCTTGTAAAAGATCACAATAGACAGCTCAAAATGTCTCACATTGAGATTCATCTTTGTTTCACAGTATGGTACAATTTAAGAAAACTATTCACCCAATGATACATTGAGCTTTGCACCATCTACATTTTATAAAATTTTCATTATCACAAAATTTGTAGGATCCCTACCTCCATATATTAACTGAAAACTGGATTATTAGCCTGAGATAACCAGCTCTAGGCTACTTTTTCAATAAACCCAGAGTCAAAATGAACAAAGTGCACTTGTAGTACTCTTGACCGTAACTTTGTCTTAGCACTATATTCACAGTATATTATACATATCGGTCAAAGTGTTAAAACAGTCTATAGCTACCAAGATGTAACATTTGAATGTAATCACAATTCTTACCATTACAGCCAGCCTATTGGTGTTATATCCATAGCATGTGCCATTTGTAGGAAAAACTGAAGTAAAACCAGAGAGCTAACTAAGGAATTAGAACAAGTTGGATTTAAAAAAAAAATTATTATTATAATAACAAGATAGAATTTGTGTGTGACAACAGTGACAGCACTAGCACAGATCAAGAATCAGTGTCACATTTCCATTAAAAAGATGAGAAAAATCTTACAACTTCTGCACAACTCAGCACAGTGAGTCATAAGTTCATCAGCGCCTTCATAGAGCTCTATTAATTTTGATCTCTGCTAATGCTCAGAGATAAAAGCAGAGATGAAATGGCCATAATCCCCATTTGCGGCAAAATAAACACCATTCTATATATTCTAATACTTGATTAAATAATACAAAATATATATTCCAATTACTTAAGGGAGGAATGCTTAAGCAAAAGCCAAGAAAATGAGTCAGTGAATTTGATCCACTTACACTCAAACATGGCTCACAAAAATCGGGTGAGTTCACAAGAGTCATTCAAGTTAATGGTGTAGAGTAACCTGAGACAAATAACAGATGTCACATGTCACTATTGGATTAATTAATTTTAAAAAGAAAAAAAAAAGAAAAAAAAAGGACATTGGATTGAAGCAAATGACTAGGCATAAATATCTATACAATTAAGTCTATATATATAAAATCATAAGTATAGTATTAGTTATTACAGGATAGAAGGTATCTGAGGATTTTGAAAAATGAACCTCAACCACCTTTTTGAAAGACTATCACTATAGTTACATTTACAAAGTCATATACAATCATGAGAACAGTTCAAACAGTAATGTCACTACTTTACACAAACGTCATGAACCGACGGGGGGATCACTTCAAAAAATCATTGTACGGCCCCCAAAAAATCATTTGAAAAATCAAAAAAAGAAAAGAAGAAAAAAAAAAAGAAAATAAATAAAATCAAGAAGAGAGTTACAGAAAAATCAGAAAAATTGAGAACAAATAAACAAAAAAATGAAAACAAATTGAAAAAGTCATTAAACAATGAGAAAAAATTTTGTATGAGTGATCCCCCCTTGTCCTGAACTTAAAACTACAAACTAGTGGCACTGCAATAAATAAAAGCTTTAAAACACAAATGAAGACTGAAAGGATGAATTGAAAAGTCAGCACGTGAAACCATTCAAGAGTCAATAAAATAAAATACTGCTTCCTAATTATTATTATTCTGACCTCTCATTGAACTAAGCACTTGCCATCAAATAATACAATCAAAAAATTGCAAAATGAAGTGCGATAAGATGGAACCATGAAAAGGACAGTTACTTCCAAATTATGAAAGAGAAACAGGCGTTTGGATGAAAAAGAATAACAGACCCATCTTCAGTAGACAGATAGGGAGGATCTCCGGTACTCAAAGAATGCATGATTTTCAATCAAGCTACATAAGATTCCCGCTGTTTGATGTCATTCAAATGTCAGCTTTGATCTAGACCAATAATAATAAGAATAATAATATTGCTTCATGTGGACCAAAACACAGACACAAAAGAGGTAGTGTAAAACGGTACTTCAGAAAATAAATGTTAAAAAACTGATGCCTTGACACCAGTGTTCAAGAACTAGATGGAAAGATACAAAGGCTCAGTCTTAATAAAGAAAAGAGTAAAAGAGGGGACAAGTCTCAGTTACAATTGCAGACAGCTTATCACATCAGCTCAAACTTTTACACATTCCAAAACCTTACTGTTCCTTAAAGAAGTCAATTATGTTAGAAAGGGGTTGCAGCGGTCCAGTTTCGTCAAGAACAATCTTACTTTCCTGAAGGCTCAGCTGTTCTCTTAGAACTTTCCATTGGTTCAAAACAAGGGTGTAGTGTGCAACTCTTTCAACATCGTCCAGTTTTCCATACACATGACAAAGACCCCGGTAGTCATATTCCAAACCAGAGTATGTTTCACCAAAGAGTTTAACGCCTATGGAGAAAAGGTTATTACCAAGAGCACAGATTAATTAAGACATAAAATCTCATGAGTAATAACATACCTATTTCAATTGAGCGTAAATAAAGTTCAACTGCCTTTTCATATTGTTTAGTATGATAAGCATACAACGATGCAAGGTGGCCTAGAGATAATCCTACTTCATAGTCGTCCTTTCCCAACCTATCTTCTTTTATGGCAATAGCTTTGAGATGCATTTCTTCTGCTTCCTAAATTAGATAAAATAAAACAATTTTACCACAGCTACACAATTAGGTCTTACTTGTATAACAAAATCCTCATTACCTTAAACTTCCTCATACTCTGATACAATCTGCCTAGGTTACCATAATGTTTGGCAGTTTGCACATTATGATCACCAAGTGCTTTGATTGATAGTTCCAATGCGGTTATATGCAACAGCTCCGCATCAGGCAACAAAGAGTCAACTGTTGAGAGAGTTCAACATATTACATTTTGTATAAAATAGCAAAAACACTACTTATGAAATTAGTAAAAAACATACCCAGTGCATTGCTATGCATGTCAAGAGCTATTTCTTCCAGAATTAAAGCCTTTACACGTTTTGCAGATGACAACATGAGATGATTAGGAGGCAACAGCTCCTCCAAAATAAGAATGGCATCTTCAGAAAAGTCTCTGCAAAAAACAACAAAAAGGAATTATACTAACTCTTATAAAGTGCAACACAATATGTATGAACAGGACAATTCTGGCTTACTTCCTGTACTGACATACCTTGCTCTTTTAAATTTTCCTGTGCTGTATTCAAAGACATATAGAGCATAAGCGAGGTCTTCCAAAGCTGTTGCAACATAGATATTTTTACGGCGATAAGTTGCCTTTTTGATTTCTAGTGCCTTATTAATCACTTTCACACAATGGTTGATGCAGTCATAGTTAAGCAGGAAAAATCCATAATCTAGAAGGGCATCAGCAAGCTTGAAGTGATTTGGTTCATAAATTTCATTAGCCATGCGCACTGCTTGTCGAATAACAACTTCAGCTTTTTTGAACAGGCGTTTAACAACACAGGTCTTGGACAATTGTCGTAAGACATCAACCACAACACTAGCTGGAAGTCCAGGAACCAGCTGCTTCAAAGCCTCCACACTCCATTTGTGAGCCTGGATGAAATAAAATAACCAGTTAATACAGTATTGCATAGACTAAAGCAAAATCAAGGCAGTACTGTATGTACTTACTTGATCATATTCACTGCGTAAGAAAAAGTGAATGGAAAATTCTTTGTACAATGCAGCTAAATTAGGGAGTTCATTCATATTCTTTAATGTCAATATAAGTTCATTAATTTCTTGGTATGTCTTAGCAGCCTCAGGAAAAAGGCAATAGATGGCTTGAGCATGAAATAGCCTGGTAAAAATACATGAAAGTTGTCAATGAGTCAATTAAAAAGGAGTGTTACTTCACCATAAAAAGCACTATTACTTATGATAGCACTCAAGTGTTCTTCTAAGAGAGGCGGGAGTCTCAGGAGCCCACAAACAAAGATCTCTACAGTGAACTAGTACACTTTCACTGTCTTTGAACCAGCCAGCATCACTCAGAAAACCACCTGGTAGACAAAAGAGAAAGCAACTTCAAAAGAAATTCAAGGTCTCATAGTAAATCTAGGACTTAAAGTCATAAGTTCCCTAAATTATATGGTAAATGTGGTGGACCATAGCAAACCCCAGCAAGTGCCCAAAATTATAAATTTTTTTCTTTAAAAGTAAAAAACATACAAAACAGAGCAAAAACATTACAATTGGGCTGATATTTACCTAATCTCAGGCCTAAGTCAATTGTAGAATCCAGAAGAGAGGGGCACATTTGAGAGCACATACATTTGGCAGCATAGGACACCGCCAGCTCATTGGAAATGTTTGTGCCATGGTCCATGAGAGCCTAAATGAAAAGAGAAATAATTGGAGAATGCTGGTACTTTCAATTAAAAAATTAAAACTAATTTTCCAACATATTACCTGAAAACACTGAAGGAGTTGCATCCTTTTGTGTGTGACTTTCAACATCCGCGCAAACACATTTAAGTCAACCAATTCCCATCCGAGAAGACATATTCGGTCATGTTTGTACAGCTGAAAAAGAAATTTCACTAGAATGCTCATGAAGTATGGAAAATGCGATTAATTGACCAGAAAATATTTTGTAGCAACTGAAACCATAACCTATGCCTCAGTGTTTACAAACAAACCAATCATAAAAGAGAAATTGTAAAAGTTTGACAGTCACAAAATTAATAATTTAGATTTTTTTTAATACCTTAGGAAGCCAAGAGAGTGACATGAGAGACAAAATAGATATAAATCCAAAATGACAAAAGAAGCTGGGAGTTGGAGCAAGCCATTTAAAATAAACTTGATATCAATACACAATACTTTTCGAAATGGTCCAAGTATCATGAACACGTTCAGGTGTTATGGTATAAAATTAAATGAATAAATAAAATAAATAAATGCTGAATATTCTCAGGGTGGCTGGGAACATAAGGAGAGACGAAGTCCCGACAGCGGCGCTCCTACATTTACTAGCGAGAGCAAGGCTGGCTCATCAATTAATTTTAAATGTTTTTAACGCCCCCAGAACAAAGAATTCATGTACAGGGGGGAAAAGTCAAAACAAAACAAACCATTGGCCATTATCAGTGGTCAAATGGGAGTGGAGGGAGTGGGGGAGATTACATTCCCGACATCATCACTCTAAACAGACCCATTTCGCCAAAAACGTACAGATTACGTGACATACTAAACGAACGCAGCAAGGAAAAATCGTGAACAGTCAACTCACCTTGTAGTAAAGATCAAACAAGATATTGTCGGGTAGAGATATCAGGTCCTTTTCGTGTAAGCCAAAGTAGTTAATTACGACTGAAGAGCTCAAATCATAAAGTGTGTTTACGTCCATGAGATTTGGTCTATCAGCCATGTTGGTACGGTCACAATCACTTCGGGCTGAAGTGTTAAGAAATCGCGGAACTAAATGACACTTATGGCGTCAATCACTCTTCGGAATTCGGCTGCCTTACAGCAGCTTTACAAGCTCTTGTCCAGACAGATGAGAAAGACAGCTGACGTTCATGTGGGTGGTGGTTCAACCAAGTTTCGTCTCCTCACACTAGTCCACTGTGTCCCGGCCTCCTCGATGGCTTGTAGAAAGTGAAACGATCAGTTTAGCCACTAATCTAGGTTCACGTTGAGCACTTCCGAAAACAAAATCTCCGTTTATTAAACGTTCCTATCAATATTCACAGTGTTGCCTTCAATCTTTCTACTTTAGTTTTAAAATTCAAATACATAATTTGTTTTAGAATCATATACTTTTTTTGTAAAATCAGTTGGTAATAGCTACCCCTCACACCACTTTCCTCTCCCCCACTCCCCTCCCCCTTCGTACTTGTTTATCCGCTTGTGCTTGTGCTTGTTGCCCTTGCCAAACAGTTTCGGACTGTTATTTACTCTTGTTTTCGCCTGGAATTTCCTCGTGGCAATTCGTTTCCTTTCACTAATCCGGTAGATAGTGTCATTACATCATGGGTGGAGGAGACTTGGTAAGATTAACTGTTTACTCTAAAAGTAACCTCATTATATTTGAGAAGTATTTCATTTGTTTACCTATTTCTATTTTATTATTATTTCAACTAACCGTTGTGTGTGCTGTCACAGAATTTGAAAAAGTCATGGCACCCTCATACCATGAAAAATCAGGAGCGAGTGTGGAAAGCCGAACAGAAAGACAGCGAAGAAAAAAAGAGGATTGCAGAATTGCAACGAGAAATAAATGCAGAGCGTGATAAGGAAGATATGCAAAAGTTTGCAGAGAATTCTGGGGTTGTTAAGTATGTGACCTTTTCACTTAAATGTATCATACTTTCTTAATCTACTCAAGTAGTCTTCAGTTTGTGATTTCCATTTTTCAGCTCTTTGCTCATTTTTGATAGTACTGTTGCAGGAAAAAAGATGATGTAAAACTGGAGTGGATGTACAAAGGACCTAGTCAGTCTGTAAATCATGAGGAATATCTGCTTGGAAAAGCTATTGATAAGAATTTTGAGAGGTACACCAATGAACAGAGAGGTGGACCATCCCAAGATGAAGGTTTGTATCCTTTTCTATTCTCATTCTCCCAAGCCTTGTGTACATCTGTACAACAAAGCCTTTTTAATTTTCCAGAGAGTTTACCTGACGCAGTGCGACAAGCCAAGAGCAGTATGTATAGTGAGCAAGTTGATGTTCAACGGAAAATGAATGAAGATCCTCTTATGGCAATTAGACAGAGAGCTGTAGAAAAGGCAAAGGAATTGTACAACAATCCAGTCAGACTCAAGCAAATTCGGAAGATGGTCTGTAGAGTGTTAAGCTTTGATTTAATTTGAAATTCATCAGTTGCCATTTTCTAGCTCATATGATAATCTTCATTTTTCTTATCCTAATTAAGGTTTCAAAGTCAGAAAGTAAGAGTCACAAGAAGGAAAAGAAAAAGAAGAAAAAGAGCAAAAAGTCAAGTAAAAAAGATGAGGAAAAAGAGCTTGATGCGCTTTTGACAGCAAGGTTAAAAAATGCTTTAAAGGACCGTGACTTACTCAAAAAGCTCAAAAAGAAGGTTCGAAAAAATGGGGGTGAAAGTAGCAGTAGTAGCAGCAGCAGCAGTAGTGGTGATGATGATGATGAAAGTGAAGATAATCAATCAAATTCTAAGAGCAGCAAGCTTTATAGTGGACATTCTGCAGAAGGGAAGAAACCCCATGAGAGATCTCAGTCTCCGCAAGATAGAAGGCCAAGGCATGCCAAATTTAACACTGATGAAGAAAAGATGCGCTCCAGAAGTCCATATAACAGGAGAGAATATCATGATCATTCCAGAAAAAGGAGCCAATCTAGAAGCATAGATAGAGAGAGGCAAACTAGGAAAAGGGATTATCCTTCCAGATATGTGGACAGATCTATGGATGAAAGGAAAAGAAAAGAGAGTCAGGAAGCAAGTGGTTCAAGGGGACGGGAAGTTTCACCAGAAAGAAAAAGAAATTACAGAGATAGATCATCTAGTGGAAGTGAAACTGAAAAGAAGAAAAGAAACTATCAGGATGTGAGACACAAGAAGAAAGAAGTATCTTCACACAAAAAGAAAACTTACAGAGATCGATCATCTAGTGTAAGCGATGATGATGGAAGAAAGAATATCAGACAAAAAAGCAACATGGAACATCATTCGGAAAGTAATGACTCAGATGATGACCACCCATCTCGTAGAAAAATGACATTCGGACTTATGGTAAGTTCCAGCAAGCAAAATGTAACTCCATTCCAGAAATTGTATGATTATTTGTCTTATGTTCTACTCCTCCTCGTTTTTCTAGATGGCAGATGGATCAAAACCTGTTGTTCGGCAAAAACCTACCCAACAAGAGGTGAAATCATCTCCAGCTTTACAGCAGAAACCTGTTCCATGGCAAAAGAAGGAAAGAGTCAAGCTGACAGAGGAGGAAAAAGAGAGAAGACGTCAAGAAATGCTTAGCAATGCAGCATGGCGTGATAAAGAACGTGAAGAAAATGTTAAACGTTATAGATTGGAAGAGGCTCGAGAAAAGAAACAACTTCATGAAAACTTTGATGATGACTTTGCCAGGTATTTTATTTTATCATCTTTATTAATATTGTTCCTCCTTTCTTTTTCTTTTTTTATAAATGGAATACATTTACGACTCATTTCTTTGCAGGAAACAGTTTTCAAAAGCTACTGACCAGACTTCAGTTGAAGGAAGAATTAAGTCAAAACTTAATACAATACAACGTTCAAAAATGGCCATGGATCAGAACTTTGCTAGACGCTAAATTCCTATTTTTCAATTGATATTTGAATCAACCAGATACATTAATTGAGTGTTGTGTTGACTGTACCTGAAACTTTAGGTAAGCAAATTATAATTTTTATTAAAAATACTTTTTGCGCTATTATTCTTACAACTTTCTTGAGTCACGAAACCAATGAGTCTTTGGAGCCAAGCTGGGTCTGTGTCCGCTTTCCAAACAAATCCCTAGCTGGAACCGACCTCGAGTTTCAATTTAGAACTCGGGTGGACATCGGAATATGAAACATTCCAACTTGATTTCCGAACTCGGAATGAAGTAGGATTTTGTTCGGGTAGGTGAGCCAGGGATGTTATAGGTAATGTGCACATTAATCTGCTAAAGTGCACATTACTCCAACAAATGATTTTGGTTAGGATATAGGAAACAACCATCTTCTGCATTCAGGGCCTTTGTTTTTTAATAACCTTTACAGCTTAGGAAAGAACATTAAAAATAATTTTACATGAAATTTGCTAGGTTGATGACTACTTTCATGAAATTCTTGCTGTTTTATATCTATTTTTCTTTCTCTAATTCTTGAGCAATTATATTCTTAATTTTATCAGGATCTAGCTGCACCTAAACAGTTAAAAAACAACATGTTATTCACAATTCTCTTATCATGGGAAGTACATCACCAAAACTGAAAAGACTTACCTGGTCTTTTAATGCAATGAATTTCTCAAGTGTTTCTGATTTTTGGAGCGCCTCCAGGTATTGGTTACGGTAGAACAGAACTGTGTCAACATGTGTGCGATTCTTTGTAGCAAGCTCGAGGGCCCTGCATATTTGGAGAGAAACCAGAGGTTAGGGAGTTTAAAAGAGCGGGGGGCAGAATTTTTAAAAAACACTATGCAGTGTATTACCTGTTCCAATTATGTAAATGTACATTCACCATTATTGCCCGATATATTAATCCATTTTGCATTAACAAGTTTTCGGCCTCCTCAACACCTCCTGTCATGAGAACCATTTCTGCCATTTGAGCAGTTTTATTTGGAATGGTCTGAAAATCATTCTAAACATCAATACAATGTGGGTGAAATGAAGTTAAGAGGAAGGAAGAAGGGAGGACTCACCTTTATATGTTGAATGTATTCTACTTTATCCATTTCTTCTATTGCTGCATAGGCTTCCTCAGCTATCAGCAAATTTTTAGCTTTTGTAGCCATTGCTGCTAGGCAGGCCCAGAGAATGTCCTCCTGAAGGCAAATTAGAGTTAAATATTTGATTGAACTTGTAGTACTGAAAAATAGTTGTCCCTTATGTCATATGCATAATGCACAGAATGAGCAAAAAATGTGTTAGTTATGTTCTTTTCCTTTTGAAAATTTTATGAATCTACTATAACTAAAATATATGTTTTTTAAAACAAACTGATATTAACCTTAACCATGCGACAGAGTTTACGTGCTTCCTCCCAGCGTGCTGTAGAGGCAAATTCATGCAATATTGAAACTGTCATAGGCACTGCACTATTAATCAGAGATCCATCAACTCTTCTGACTCCTACATGATTTCCATAAAAATTCACTACAACAGGATTCTTCCCAAAATCACTAAAAGAAAAGAGCAAATCACAATCAACAAAACAAATTATAATATGTTTAAATGAATATTTTTAAGTATGATATTTAGATGAATTTTACCTTGAATCATTTTTGGCACAAGTTTTTTCAACAATATGTTTATCACTGAAAATCACAGCAGGATAATACCACACAGTGAGTGTTGTGTCTTGGATAGCTGCTAAAATGTTAATGTTGCTGTTCCAGCGTAAAGACTGCACCATTCTACCTTTAAAATGAACAGAAAAATGGTCACAATATTTTTAAAGAATCAAGAAGAAACACTAATAGCTAAATAATATTTATTTAGAAAAGTAACCTAGTTTTCCAAATTTCCGTTGTCCTGTTCCGTGCACTGATGCAAGAAATAAGTCATGACTTCTGTCAACAAAAGCAATCAGTCTGTCTGCTGCAGATCCTCCCTGATTCAGGGCAATCTCAAGGATACCAATTGTGTGCAGCATTGGAGGGGCCTCTGAAATTGCCTTTGTGGACCCAATCTCAAAAACATGTATAACTGAAAAAGAGAAAGAAAGAATTGAAAGTGTAGTTGTTTCATCTTGATCCTTCTAAAGATCTATCTTTTCACATGTACTTTTTGGGTCATTCTGATCACGTGCCGCCAATGTATCATCACTCAAGCTAATACTTTTTTCATTCATGGTTTCTGGCTGCATTGCAGCCCACCGTGGAGAAGAAACAAGTCTTCCTTCATAGCTATACAAATTAACACTTGATCTTTCAACCAACAGGAAAAACCTAAAGCAAAGAAAATAAATTATCAGTGTTGCACAATTCCAATTATTTTTAAGAGAAAATTCAAAGATGTAAACTACTTACTTCGGACAGAGTAATAGCATACAAACTGATCCCTCTCGTAACTCTATTATTGTTGGGGTATTCCAGTGGTGACTGTTGAAAATGTGGCACTGTGATGGTGTTACAACCACTAAATGATCATATCCAAGAGCAAGTTGGATTACCCGGTCTGGAAATTCCAAGCGCTCCCAAGACTCATTGCTTACATCTCGAACAGATATGCTTCTTCGACCCGTGAGGGATGCCTCATATTGATGCCACTCAAGGCGTCTAAAGGGGAAAAATTTTAGGTGAGTTTACAATTCAATAAGAGAGGTAGAGTTAAAATTAATGACAAGTACCTTTCAATGACATGAGCAAAAAGACAATGTCCATTGGCACATGCCCCAGCTATTTGAGTTCCATCACTTGACCATGCCAAGGTATAAATACTTCCTGTATTAAGTTTTTCTAAAGAGTGTGACCACTATGTTTTTTAAAAAATAACAAAAAATTTCAGAAATTTATAAAAATTAAAAAAATACTAAGTAGAATATAGTTTAAATTGTAAGTGTCAAACTCACACCACTCTCATCACATAATCGTAATGTATTATAAGAGCCAACTGCAAATAAACCTCCATTTGGGGCCCATGAAATTGCAGTGATTGGATACTCATGGGGTGAACTGCAGTATAACTGTTGCCCAAAAGGATCCCACACCTACAAAAAAATTTTTATAAGTTAGAATCACAAATGTCTACCAAAATGAATGAAAATGAGATTTCCCCTACTTTGTAACGGTTGTCTTCACCACCTGAGACAATTAGGTTGTTACTAGGATTCCAAGCAACTTTCAAGATTAATCCTTCATGAGCTTTCCACTGTGGAACAGACAGAATTGTATGACCTTTATTTGATTAATTTTAGTAAAGCTTGTGCTTGATTGGTAAATAGTTACCCGAATAGGATTACTATTTGGCATTAGAGGTTTTACAATGAGCATTTTTCCTTGTGCATATAGAACTTGATTTGAATCTGCACTCCATGCTGCGCTATACACTGGAGCTCCTGACTGAACGACAGTGGATCTCAGCATTCCACCTCGTGACCATATTTTAACTTGACCATCCTCACCAGCTGGGAATGTTTAAATTCAAAATTCATTAAAGGGTGACCATGAAATATTTGCTATATCGCAAATAAAAAATATACCTGTCAGTAGACCAGCACCATCGTAACTCCATCGACCCACTAGAACAGCTCCTTTGTGGGCATCAACTGTCCTATCTATTCTTCCATTCTTATTTAATAGATGGAACTTGCCTGTGCACAAAACATTTCATCAATTTGTGCATTGGTTTCATTGAGTGTCTGGATTTTAAAAAGCACCATGGGCAATGAAACTGTGTACTTTATTGAAAATTATTATAAATAGTGTGCATGTCAACCTACCATCAGCTGATGTTATTAGCAAAAGATCGGATCCTTGTTTTCGGTTGCTTCCAGGGCCTCTAGGGAACCAATGCATATCCGTTGGAAATAAATTGTTTGGTAGGTCTGTCATTTTTATTGTTTCCCCATTCATAAGATTCCATTTTAATAGTGTGTGGTCATCACTATACCCAAAGAAAACAAGTGGTCAACAAATTCATCACAATAATATTTAATTTTTTGTCACTTTACAAATTGTGATTCATTACCTGCATGAATATACTTCTTCTGTAGTATTCCAATCCACACAAGTGACAAAATCACTATGTTTTGGTTCTTTGGAAAATGAGGTTTTGAATCTCATAGTCAAATAACCTTAGGTCAAGCAGATTTTCTTTTACACAATTTGCCTATTACAGCTGTAAATTTGAGACTTCTGTTGAATTGCACCATACAACGCCTCTAAATCGTCTGAATTCTTGTTGATTTCAGGAGTATTGAGGAGTTACTTGACTTCTGCTAGCGACACTAAACATGTACACAGTGCGTCGCCATAGCAACGGACGGTCCTGTGATTGGTCTGCCTTATTGTGGAAGTACCGGAAGTGCCAGCAGCAGCGCCATTATTATGAAAAGTCTTCTAATCTGCGTGCTGCCTACTGCTGCTCTGAATTACTGAACTGAACTCAGCTGGCTTCCAAGGTATTTAGGAGATCTTAAACGCTTTTCTTACTCTGACTGTCGCGTGGATGGAAGGGAAAAGAAAAAATTCGAAAGAACGTCGAACCTTGACATATTATACAAGTTTTATTTACACCCGTTAATCGAACATGGTCAGCTTTTCTGCCTCGGCTGGATGGACCACATGGGAGTACCCGTTTCTGCCTTGAGGCTGTGGGCGCACGGGTGTGCGAAAGACGAAAGAAGGGCATTAGTCGCTGCACATATCAAAACGTCAAAAGCAACCGCAAGTCAAAATTCGTTGCTAAATAAGTCATCGATGGGCGTGATTAGGTTATCAGGTACGATTGTGACCCTCGACATGTGCACCACCACCAGCGGACGCGCGTCCCAGAAGCGAAAAGTCCACCGCAACCAGTCCGCATGGTGCTCCAGGCGCACGCCACGCTTCTAGTGGTTCTGGTGCTCCCTGGGGCTGCGGCGGTGCTCGCTGCAGAAGGTGCGGGTGACGGTGGCGCCGCCGGGCCAGGGCCCCACCCCGTTGGCCGCCTGCAGGCCGTGCAGGCCCCTGAGGCTGTGCAGGCCGGCTAGGCGCGCCTTGAGGCCGCCCTCCACGCCGAGGAGCACGCTCTTGGGGTTGAGGGCCTTGGTGACGGCGGGGCCGAAGCCCAGCGAGAACCTGCAAACCGAGCACAGCGCGAGTGCCGCGAGCCGCGTGCACACGTGCGGCGGGGCGGGGCGGGGCGTGCGGTACAGGGCAGGGCGTTCTGCCCGGTGCGGGGGTGCCTGATGCGAGAGGGAAACAACTCGGAACTTCGGGAAAATAACGTCAACTTTTCTGAAAAATTAGATTTTTTTTTTTTTTTTGGTTTTGAAATTTGTTTATCTAATTGTTGGTTTTTTTCATTATGCTACGTGGTGTACAAAAGTTCCTGAGTTGTTTTGGCCCCTCTGCTCGGCTCGGCTCGGGGGTGCACGTGCTCGTGCACGTGGAGGTGCACGTGGGGGCCTACCCGTAGCTGCCCGGCGTGCCGGGGGGAGGGCTCTCCGCCTCGTGGCCGCCCGGCGCGCCCTGCGGGGGGTTGCGCGCCCGCCGCTCGGCCGCCATGCGTTGCAGCATCCCCGTCGAGTGGACGTGCACCAGGCAGCCGCCCAAGGCCATGAGCGCGGAGCCGGCGACCAGCACCCACGGCAGCACCTGCAGCAGCGTGAGCCGGCGCGTGGCCGCCTGCAGCTGCTCCAGGCTCGGGCCCTCCAGGTCGATGCCCTGCGGACGCAATCAGCGGTGTTGGTTATAGCGCCCGCGTAAACCGTTCCTCCTGGTGGACACGCAGGCCTTTAGCCTCGCCAGTGACTCGCGGCTCGCGTGACCACCTCCGCAGGTCGCCGTGGCGCCATTACTGCCGCCGCTGCCGGCTGATTCCGAGGATCGCTCTCGCACTTCTGTCCTTGTCGCACTCATGTAGCGCTGCCATGCCCAGCATAGGGCACCGCCATAGGTGCGACAAGGAAAGAGGAACGAGAGCGATCTTCTGAATCAGGCGGCTGGAAGGGTGAAATGCGACGCCGCGGGCTCGGGCCTCGCCCTCACCTCATCCACCCAGAGGATGGGGAACAGGCCCTCGCTGACGGCGCTCAGGGCGTCCACCTGGTCTATCTTTGTGAGGAACATGTTGAGCTGCACACGCTTCCCGCCGCGCAGCGGAACCCCCGTCATCTGCCGTGAAACATCCGCGGGAAATGAAAAAGACATTATAATCGATTACAATACACGCTCCGCTCCGCTACCGCTACTCACGGGCTCGATGTCGACAAACGTCTCGTGCTTGGCCTTGATGGGCTTGAGCCCGATGGCGTAGTCGTGGAACTCCTTGGCGCCGAGGTAGAAGTGCGGCAGGGTGAGGATGACGGGCGAGCCGAAGCACGTGCTCATGTCGAGCGCGCCGTCGGGCAGGCACGTGGACGCGTCCCGCGCCTCGCGCCTCTCGTCGTCGGCCACGTCCCTCCGCCTCCGCCGCGCGCCGGCCTCCGCGTCGTCCGGGCTGCTGGCCGCGGTCGAGGCCTGCTCCGCCTCGGCGGCGGTCTGAGCCTGGGCCTCGGTGGTCAGGGCGGCGGTCTGGGGGGCCTCAGCGGCCGTGGTGACCGCGGCGGCGGTCTGGGGGGCCTCGGCGGCCGTGGTGACCGCGGCGGCGGTCTGGGTGGCCTCGGCGGCCGTCGTGACCGCGGCCGCGGCCTGGGCGGCGCTGGTGAGGGCCTCGGCCGCCGTGGTGAGCGCGGCCGCGGCCGGGGCGGGCCTGACCGTGACGGCGGGGGGCGCGCTGGCCGCCCCGTCCTGCAACAGGGAGGACTCGTGCTCACTCGGCGCCCGGCGGGTAGGCCGCACTCGGGCGGGCGCGCGCGGCGGGTCGGCCTACCCGGGGCTCCGCGGGCGGTGGCGGGGCGTACCTTGTCCTGCTCCGGCGGCGCGGGCGGGCAGAAGCACCGGTTGGGCTTGTACGTGCGCCCGCTGGCCAGCATCTTGGGGTCCGCCACGTAGTGCAGGCCGCGCACGCCGTGCGCGTGCATCGGGTACTCGAAGGTGACGTACATGGAGCGGCAGGAGCCCGACACGAAGACGGGCAGCCTCTCGGGCGGCCGGATGAACGGGTGGAAGATGGTGGTGTCCGTGCCGTTGATCATGTTGCAGTGCGTGTTCTGGCGCCACGCCGTGTGCAGCGAGCTGTTGCCGAAGCGCAGGATGCGGCCCAGGGCCGCGGGGTTCCGCTGGCCGCGGTTCACGCGCACGCGGTGCTTGGTGTCCGTGCCGTTGAGCTGACGGAACAGACTTCGTTCAGACCACGTCCTCTCCCGAGGCTGAGGTAAAAGCAACTCTGAGTTTTAATGTTTAAGCTACGTGAGTTTATCTTGAATTTTTTTAAATGGAATTTCCTTGAAACTTTTCATGAGTTTTTCTCGTAATTTTTCATGATATTTTTTGTGATTTTGGCCGAACTGCGTACTCTAAAATAATTCAGAGTGGTTAAGCCCCGTCCACTCCGGCCCTCCCTCTGACTCACGTGGTTGAACATGGAGAAGTAGAAGTTCTTGCCGTCCTTGCGGAAGGTGACGGGCGCCCGGGTGCGCATGCCCGAGCAGACGGGGCCGACGGGGAAGTGGGTGAACGGGTAGGAGCAGTTGACGAGCACGCCCTCGAACAGCACGTCGCGGACCTTGGCGGTGATGAAGGCGGTGGACGCGTTGGGGAAGATGTAGGGCAGCGCGTCGTTGAACAGCGGCAGCGCCATCTCCATGATGCGCCGCAGCATGAGCCCCGTGCCCTGCGGGGAAGTCCACGGGACATGTAAAGCGCTGTCGAGGACGGTGCTGTAGAGTAGAGTCCTACTGTAGGACTCTACTCGGAGGCGAGAACTCGAAAGGTTGTGTCGGTCTAGGAAGGCCGCTGCAAAGAGCCTCTCTACTGCTTTATTACCAGCACCGGGGCGTTGAGGATGGTGACCACGTCGTCCTCAGAATGGCAGCCCGACTTCTCTTGGTTGAAGCGATAGATCGTCTTGTCGTAGTACGAGACGGTGTCGTCCTCGGGGTGGAACTGGACGTCCACGCGCTCCCTGAACAGGCTGCGGGCGGGACGGGGGCGGGGGTGAGTGGGCGGTGCGGGGAGGACGTTCGGTTACCGGCATGGCGCGGTGCACTCACTCGTACACGTAGGGCCCCTTCTCCTTGAGCACGGGGCGCGCGCCCTTGGCCACCTCGGCGGGGTTCTCCACGTGGAAGATGTACGTGTAGTAGTTGAGCGGCTGCGGCGTCACCTTCCAGCGCTCCAGCGCCTCCGAGTCGTCGCTCAGCACCACGTTCTGTCGTCCGAAGCAGAGGGGAGGAAAGTGATATAATTTCCCGTGAACTCTCTCTCTTTCTTTCTTTCTTTCTTAGCGTCGTACGAACGCCCAGAAAACTCAGCCGCGGATATGAAATCGAAAGCAAAGAAGTGATTTTGGTCGGTGAATGGTCCCGGTGGTGACGTGCCTATCCCGCAGCGCGTGACGTGACGCCGCACCGTTCCGTGCGGGCCGCAGCTCGATTGTCCACCTCGATACGCCATTTTTATACCCGCGTAGCAGACCAGAAAGGGTGTTTTAGCCTCCCCCGGCCCGGCCCGGCCCGGCCCGGCGCCACCCTGCAGCGTAGCAGTTCAACGCCCCAGGTGCGGGCCTGGGCCTGCCTGGGCCTGCCTGGGCCCCCCAACTGTAGTGATCCCACCCAAAAGTGTGGACTAGCGTCTCGAATATTGGCCCTGCGCGCGGCTATTGATTTCTACCGATTTTTTTTTCTAGCGTCCCTACCTGCGTCTGTTAGGTCTACTAGGGTGATAAGCGACCCCACGGGTGGAAATTCTGGTGCCAAGGGGGAGCAAACTTTCGCATTTCTGTACAATGACATTTCAGAACAGTTCAGAACACACCCAGAAAAATGAAAAGTTTTCGCATCCTGGTGAGCTCAGGGACGACCCTAAAATCCGCAGTTTGATCCAATTCCAATCAAACTTGATACCGAGTATGACGGATGACTGTCAATCAACGTCGCGAGGCCCGGGCACCACGAGGGCGCGCAGCGCGCACGCAAAGAGAACGAGCCGTGTCAAAGCCAATAGTAAAAGAAAAATATTTAGAAATTATGTGATGACAGAAAAGGTCGTGATAACGCGTCGATCTTTGCCTCGGCGTTCCAATGACGTGCTGGCCCCAGTACCCAGTACACTTTTACTTTATTCACGTCTTTTGTGTCATCGCATGATCAGGTGAGACGCCCGCCGACAGGTGAATCAATTCGTTGACGATCGCACATGGACTCGAGCCGCAGACAGAGGGCAGGGCTACGGCTAGGCGGCACGCGGTGACCCTGGCGGCCTGGTATGATCGAGAGCTTGACAGTCGGCCTAAATAGCCGTCTGCCTGCAGCCTTGGTGTGGACAGGTGCCTCTTCATCAAGGGGGAACAACTCTGAATATTGGTGCACACTCATCGACGTAATTTTTCTGAAATCTCTCGATTTTTTCTGAATGTTTATTGAATTTTTCTGCATTGTCCTTAACGAGGTCCTTAATAATTCACATTTTTTTCTTGAATTGTTCTGAATTGTGTGGTGTACAGAAATGTCAGCGTTGCCCTGGGGGGAGCTCTCCTCTCCTCTCCTCTCTCAGCCCAGCCCTGCCCCACTTACCTCGATGACCAGCTTCTTGAGCACCGCCGGGCCGCCGTAGAAGGCGCCGAACAGGGCGGCCAGCCCCAGGGCCAGCCCCGTGCCCGTCAGGCAGAAGCCCTTCTTGGTGCGCATCCTGGCCCCGCCTGAGGCCACCCTGAGCCCTGAGGCGTTCGCGCTTGTTCCGGGAGACTGAGGATGGCAGTGCTATCAAGCATCCCCTGCTAACATGCTGGTATGGTGTATTGCGTTCAGCCTCTTACGCGTTCAAGATCTTGCAGTTACATTGCTCCTGGAGAATCAGAGCAGAGTTATTTTTAAATAAGTTCCGCCGCCGGTCCGAGTAAAGTGCATTATCCGAGCACCGAAGCGGGTGTCGAACGTACGGCCGTGACATTGATGCTTACCGAGTAGTGCTGGTGGACCACTGGACCACTGGTGCCCTGCCCGGCCCTGCCCGGCCCGGCGCCCGGATGACAGCGGAACAGTGGCGTGTGACAGCCGCGTGCAGTGTAGGTGTGTGTGTGTGTGTGTGTGGGCGTCGCGGCGCCGAGAGGAAGGTCGCGCCGCGCCGGTATGAAGGACGCCCTCCGGGATGTGATGACGCGCGATGTAGAGCACTCCGGTCGCGCCCGCGGCCGGGCCGGGCCGGGCCGGGCTGCAGCTAGGACTCGGTCGTATTGCACAATGTTGGCGGACGCTCTCGCAGGCGACAAGTACACGAAGCAGTCCGCGCGGGGCGGGGAGAGAAGTGCATCCGGGGGACGCTACAGTGAGGTCGCGGAGGTCACGAGTAGGTCGCCGCGCGGGGAGAGGAGTGCATCCAGGGGACGCTACAGTGAGGTCGCGGAGGTCACGAGTAGGTCGCCGCGCGGGGAGAGGAGTGCATCCGGGGGACGCTTCAGTGAGGTCGCGGAGGTCACGAGTAGGTCGCTGGGCGAGGACTTCGGGCAGGCTGCCGGCCGGCGTCGACCGTGCCGGACCGCGACCGACTCACCGGGTCGGCGTCGTTACAAGGCCTCGCGGACTCGACGGCTTTTGGCGGCCGTGTGGTGTTGCGCTCGCTCCATCGCTCCGGACGGCGCGGCGCGCTGGACGCCTCCGCGCCCGTCCTGGCCGTGCGCGCGGGGGGAGAGAGAGCGCCAGCGTGCCGGGGCCCTCGGGCGCGAGAGGGAAGGGAAGTCCAGGCCGGCGCGGTTCGGACGCGGCGCCGGCCCCGCCCGGCCCGGGCAGGACGATGTGCATGTCATGCCGGCCGGCTGCGTGATAGCCGTACCGTATCAGATCTCTCCCCACCCCAAAATACTTCCCTGTTGCTGTTCATGCCGCGCCGGTTATTACTGAGAAAATCTGACTGGGCGCGGAAACCCCCTGATGTATTGTGGCGATAGGGCCTGGCGTGGACAATAGGCAAGGCCAATCAGCTGAAGCTAAGGGGAGGGAGTCCTCCAGGCTCCAGGTCCAGGACAAGCACACACGTTTACGGAAAGAAAACTTTTATCAATCAACGTATTATCAGCGTACCGCTGAGTACCTAGGCTAGGGTGTGAAAGTATATCAGAAACTATGAACAACCTTAACTGCCAATCTTTTTTTTTTTTTTTAATGTCTTTTTTACAAACAAGTTTGGGATACAGTAAGCTACTTTGGAAAAGTAAAAGGTTGTGATGGTATACATTATTGGGCTGATATAGTATAGTACAGTAAATTACAGTTTAGTGAACATTAAGATAGGAAAAAAGTGGGTGAACTTCTGTAATCCAAATGTGTTTTTTTTTTTACTGTTTTATTTTTCTTTCTCCATTGATATTGCAATATTTTTGGGAACAGTGCAACCAGTGCAATCAGCCCTGCTAGTAAAACAGGGATCATCAATTTATAAAATGGAGAGCTGTATCATCAGGGAAAAGACCAAACAAGCCACCCTGATTAAGGGATTCTTACTATAGAACAAAATCAATTGATAAATAAAGGAGCAGAAAACTCAATTTTATAAAATATACAATAATATAGATACAGTTTAAATTGTGTCCATAAATAAAATGCATCTCAGTCTTCTACAATATTCTAACTATTATCACATAGCATTGCTTAAAATTTAAAATTAGATGGTTTTTCCTGAAACAAAATATTTTTAACGTTTGGTTCTCACAGTTGAAGATTGTTCCTTCTCCATACGCTCTTGCTGTCTGTGTCTTCTCATATTTGAAAGAATTCCTGAAAAGCTTGATGTTTTTTTCTTGGCACTTCCTTTGGGTCCCGATGCTTTACCCTTCCTTAGAATTGGAGTTGCAGACTCATCAAAGTCAAAGTCAAAATCAGACTTTTCTTCAATCCTTTCAAAAAGAAAATATAAAAAATTACATAACTTAATTTGCTAAATTGGAAATAGAGATCAATACTCTCAGTTACTGTTGCAGCCAAATTACTTTATTGACTCCTCTTCTTCATCATCTTCCTCGATAAAGCCTGAAGAGTCCATTGGTGCTCGCCTTCCATGTGGCCAATTCCACTGAATGGGTAACGATCCATTGGTACTGTCCAAAGTTTCATACAATCGTATTCTTTCATTAGGGGGTGGTACGGGTTCGGTCTGCAAGTAAATAAATATTATGAGTGGATGTAATACCTAAATTACGGATAAAATAGAAAATTCAAATTGATTGAACGCATTTTCAACATTTTCTATTTAGAGAACGAAACCAAACAAAACAAAACAAAAATAACATAAAAATTAGATTATTTTTTTTAACCTTGCTTGAGCCGTTTTCATCATCTGATGAGTCGTCCACTGACCAACCTTCCCCATTTTCCCCTATCTCTGGCATCGTATTTTAAAAGTTAAATAAGTCACGAGATTAAAATTGTATTAGTTACTTTTGACGTCTCCAGAAAATTTAAAAGCAAACCCTAAGATGCTCATAACTATAACCCTACTGCTGCAAACCCACAACAAACTTTGATTTCAATGGCGGCAATATTTTCTTCTCATTTTTGTAGAGGGCGCTCTTCGACTGCGAATAACGTACCGAAGCATAAGCCCTCTGTCTCTAAACGTAAACAAAGCTTAGGGAAGAACAAATTCTCCTCAGATATATATATTCTTTGAATGTTTCACAGAATATGATATGTGAAACTTAGCCGTACAACCTGATTTAGAGGATAGAAATACAAGGACCGTTATTCATTGCTCAGAACACCTCACGTACCTAAGGTACCTATATGTGTAACTGGTACATAGGTTTTGTCTGTCAATCAAATTTTTCGACTCAGTACAGTTTCGTATTTACTATTTAAACTCTTTTACGCTTAAAATCTAACATTCTTCTTCATGTCAATTTTGTTGCAAATATATGTCTGTCATTTATGCCATTGAGAGAACATCGATATTGAGGTTAGGACTCTGTTTCAGATGAGTGGTAAAGGAAGATCTCAGATGATGCAGGGATGGTATCAACAGTCCATCGCTCAGCATGCCAGAGATACTCAAGATGATGACGAAGATGATGATGATGATGAAGAAGAGGATGAAGTTGTTAGCCAAAATGAAAGTGTAGATTATAAAGAACAGTACAAACGTCTGAAGCGGAAACTTAAATACTTAATCTATGTAAGTGTTGTGTGTTGTGCTCACTCAATCATTTATAAAACTATTTCCCTTAAACGATTTCTGACAAATGATCTTTTGTAGGAAAATGAATGCTATCAAGAGAATCTTAGAAATTCTAGAGCAAAATTGCTTGAAATTGCAAGAGATAGGAGTTTTCTTCTTGACAGACTTCTGCAATATGAAAAGGTTGACATCTCTTCATCAAGTGAGAGTGGTGAAGACACAGAATCATCAGACGGCGAAGTTGAGCTTCCTAGGCCAGATGTTACTAAAAGGTTTGTAGACCTCCAAAATTATGTTCTTTTTTTTTAAGTTCTATAATTTCTTTTTATAAATATTTAATTTTTCAGGAGAAAAGTAGAAGCAAGTTCTCATCCTCAACCTCAACAAATTCACTCAGCTGGAACTTCAGCAACCCCAAAAAACTCTGTGCCTCCTAAGAAAAAGAAAGCAACAATGAGGGTATCAAAACAAAATGCATCGTCGGTGAGCTTCTGTTGGCTATGGTCCTGAAAGTAATTCTTTAGTTCGTTTTTGTAAAAATTAAACATTAATTGTTCGTGACTTCAGGCTAGCCATGGATCACTTACAATACCTTCAATTTCACCTGCTGCATCATCCTTGGCCCCCGATGGCCACATGACACCTGAAGAAGTTGAACGACACCTGTCTGCTCGGGGGCAATCATTCATAGGTTTGCTACCAGAAAAAGCACCACCAACAGTACCAACAGAAATGTTCAGTAATGAACCTTCCTTGGACAGGTAAGTGTGCAATCATTCAGTTACCTCCTCTCTCGTTTCTGTCCTCTTATGATTATCACTTTTCTTTTCTTAGTGAATCCAATGATCCAGGAGATTTAGAGACATCACCAAGTAACATGGGCGAGGACTGCTTAAGTGTAGACATGCTTGGGGACTAATATTTGCCCCCTGTTGGTACCATTATGTAAGTTGTCTTTTTGAATCTGTCTAATTTGAATCATTGTGCTCCAATTAGTATTTATTTGACCTGTAATTTTATGTTCATTAGTCATAAGGAGTGTATTTTACTCCCTGCTTCTGTTATTCTCAGTCAATAACTGTTCTTCAGAAAATTTATGAAAGGTACTTTTCTATTCTGACATTGGTTTGAAAACTTCACTTCCTGTGTCCCTTGTGTACCAATGTATTTTTCACATTTTATATTTCCTACTTGTACAAGAAAGGACTTAAAAACTCTATAAAAGCAAAATTACTACACATCTAGTAACAAAATGATATAATTCAGATTCTTTAAAAGTAACTGAAGTGATGATATTTATCTTTGTCATCACTAAGAAATATAGATAAAATATTTCTTTCTTTCAACATGCAAATTTCATTGTTTACTATTGGTCAATAGTTAGATAATATCTTCATGAGGGCACAGGTATTTGAGAATTTGAAGTCTTTCCTTTTGCTTGAGGCTGCAAAAATAGGTACAGAATTATTTATGTACAAATTCAACTTAGAGAAGTTTTAAAGTGGATAAAATATAGTTTGTCATTCGTACCATGACATAAACATGAGTTGGTAAGCAGCGCTGAAGAAGTTCTGCCAGAGCAGAAGGTTGAAGTTCCAACTGCCCCTCTTTGACTAGAGAGAGACAAAGTCGAGGCAAAGCTACCAGTCCAGATAAGAGTGGATACAAATTATAGTCAAGTGTACGAACTGATTCTGGTAATAGACACAATTGAAGCTGAAATATAAATCACATTGCATTTAATAGTTGGCAGATATTTCATATAATATATCATAAAAACGTCTCTTTAAATAGATTTTACCTGTTTATGACCAGCAAACATGAAGGCATCACTTGCTTCCATACTTAAATCAACATCAATTAATCTAGATGTGTGATTATGAATGCGATATGACACTGCCATGGGTGTTCTCACCCACCCATGAGCAGGAAGAACCATTTCAACATAAATAGGAGCATTTTCTACTCTCAGGGTAGGTAACGTGACAGTGCTACTTGTAATCATGTGCTCTTGGCCCTTTCTAAGAAAAAAGATGGTTTTAGTTATCAAATTTTTCGTTTTTAAAAATTCAAAGAGATAGAAATATTGCTCACCTGCTCCATTGCAACTGATATGTCCCCACATGAACAGGTTGATCACTTGGCTGACTGACAGTGAGAACACTAGCCTCTGCAGCCATCTCCCCCTTTTGCAACTCCAAACCTTTCAGTTGTGAAATAAATGTATCATCAACCAAACTGACGTTTGGTGCCTGTACAGGAGCATCAAAAACGTCATCAACAGTCAGCATGTGAGTGGAAATTAAGTCAATACTGATTGATTTCTATCTTACAAGTTCAAAGGATGAGTTGTGGATAACTATGGGCCACGGTGATAGACACTCTGTGTGAGGCATGGCAATCAAGGGCTCAAGAGCAACCCCTTTGGTTAAAGGATCAAGTTGCAAAGATACAAATTTAGTCAAAACATCAAATGGTTTGACAACTGATATACTAACAACTTTTTCACAAGCATTCCAAGATTCTGAATTGTTGCCTAATGCAGCATCAAGCATCAAGTATTTTGCCTGTGCAGGGCAAAAAAAGAAAATTAAAAATCTGAAAAAACTTTACATTTTTCCACTTAATAATTATGAAACTGTACCTTAATCAGAAGATTACGTGTGTTCAACCTTAAGGCTCTGACGTAAAAACAAACTTCTCTTGTAGCACCTACATCCATGTTGCCAACTGACAGCTGCATTGGAAGAGAGACCAGTTCTCCTGAAACATCCTTGCACAACTGAGTGGTCAGTTCCTGATGTGGGTCATCCATACTTGGAATCAGGGAAACATCAAGATTCAGTGAAGATATGTTATATTGCTCCTTGTTTTGCATCTCAATATGCACTCGATACCATTCACCAAGGAGGGCTGGAGTGTCATGGTTAATAGACACATCAAGTAAGGAAGTCCGTGGTATCAGATGTGTAGTTGATTGAATACGAATGCTATCAAAATTAATTGATTTCATTGGAGTTTGTCTGAAGTGCTGTAGCTCAGGACAGATATCATCTGCGCCAACAGATTCATTGCTGACACAAGAATATCTCAAAATAATGTTACGGTCTCCTTCTGAGCCCATATGTAATAGAATGGAAGTAATTTGAATTTCATTCCCAACATCTCGATGATCTGGAATGAATTGACAAACAAATACCTTGACAGTATTAGTTTCAAATAATAGGGGATGATCTTCAGTTGCTCCAATAATGGTGGCAGGTAGTTCGGTGCTCATACTTGGTGTTGTTACAGTAACCAGTAGCTTTGAAAACTGAATTTGGTGTGGGCATGCACTTTTTACAAATACTTCAATCAATACAGGTTTGTCAACATGAGATTGCATACTTGTGAAACGAGCTTTGCTCTCGACACAGGAAGCAACATTACTCATGTCCACAGTAACAAAGGGAGGATCCGCTGATGCACAACTTGCAGTCCACAAGTCTTTGGCATGAGGTAGATCTATAGGTGATAATCCTGGTTCTGGGTCAGGAAGTTGCCGCTTCAAAATTTTGTTAAGATTTTGAAAAATTCTTGTTTTGTCTTGAGGGGTGAGTTGAGCAGCATTTCCTAGAGCCTCAAGTGAAAGTGTCACATAATCCTGGAGTCCTGCCGTTAGATATGCACAGCCTAATGCTCGAAGGAGAATAGCAGACAAGAGCCTCCACCATTTCTCCGACCTATAATCCCAGAGCATGTGTGTTAAAACTGTGAGAGCCTTCCCATAGTCTTTTGCACTAAAATATTCTTCAGCCATCTGCACTAAGAGGTGTCTTCTCATTCGCGGACAGCGAAAAGCTTTGAACTGTGAAATGGCTATGCCGAACAAAGTAATAATTAGGCTTGAGTGGTTCACACCATTTTTTTCCCGAAACTGTAAGGCTAGGATACCATCTCTTTCTCGGTTAGGGTCAATTGGTTCGACACTTAAACTCCCAGGTCGCCAAGGTCTCTGTCCAAAAAACTCTAATGTGTCCATACCAGTCAGCGGATCTGGTTCAGGGTAGGTTGTAACATTCTGACATAGTTGTTCGCATGACTGCTTCCTCTGAATTGCAAACTGTGCTGCCTGTTGGTAGTAAAATCCTGGATGCTGTGTCTGCACAGCTTGGACACCCTGCTTTATAGCTTCATCAAATAAATCTCCGAACACCCAATACTGTTTAGCTAACCAGCCAAAGTGCTCAAAAACAAGATCTTTGTGACCTTCACGGTTTTTAAATGCTTCGGAGTGGGCTCTGAATTGGGCAATAGCATCTCTAGGCATGCTTTGAAAGAACAAAATTCGACATATTTTATAGTTGATAAGCCCTGCAACTGTTTTCACTTCCATGGCATTTGTATCAGCAACTCGTAAATCCAGCAGCTGACTATAAGCTTGAGCATAGCTCCTGAGAGGTAGAATTCATTTGTGAGTATGTAATTAACTAATGTTTAAGAAACAGAATTGAAAATGATTTATTATTTTTATGTTTTACTTACTTATGAGCATTGTGAGAGTCCTGTTTCAGCTCTGATAGGAATCCTATTTTAAACAAGTGCCGCACCATAAGGTACTGCTGAGTGGTTTTATTGAGTTGATCTCTGTGAGACTTGACAGCCCTTATTGCTTGGTGGTAATATCCTTGGGCAAGCTCCAAAAAAGCCTTTTCCAGCCTGGAGAACAATAATTAATTAATTAATTCAGGTCTGTCACAGTAAGTGTTAGGCCACTAACTTTCATCTTAATACCTCAAAATATATCCCTGAAGATGGTCTCCTAATGGAAGAACAAATAAGCACTTGGGGTTTAGTTCACAAGCTGTGCATAGGGCATTAGCCTTATCTGCAGCAGAGGGATCCTCTCCAGCCACAGGAGCAGTCCTCTGTATAAGGACTACAGCTAGCCGCGTCAGCCTGCCTTTCAATGCTCCTCTGAAAACAAGTAGAAGAGAAAAAATGCTATAGTGAGTAAACAACTAAGTGAGACACCTAAAAAGGATTCTTGAATGTTGGTATTACCGTATACTCTGAAGCCTATTAGCACAGTCAAGTTTCTTTGCTGCAAAATTTGGATCATCCCAATCCAGATGAAAAAATAAAACATTAACAGCTGGCAACTCTTGAAGATGCTTAATGATCCAGTTGCGTTTCAAGATGCCTTTAGGAATGTACCAGTCATATGTATTTCTCTGCGAATGAATGAAAGGCTTGAAACACGAAGATTTAAGGAATTAAAGGACAAAGATGTCCAAGAATAGGGTACATACTTTAGGTTTCATTGGGGGAAATCCATGTTGCGGTCCTAAAAGCTTAAAGTTAATGAGTGCTCTGTTTGTCGCTCTATTATTGCTCAGCGCTTCCCACAGCTCCCGATCTGAGATGTTTTTTGCAATATCCATCCCTGATATACCAACTAATGCTTGAGGTTTATTGCAAAGTTCAGTAGGGAAGTCAAAGCCATCATTCCAAGCCGCCATGATGGTCAACAGTTAATGCCGGGACAGATCAGTCTGAAATAATAATGAATTGTTTGATTCATTGGTTGTAAAATGTAGATTGTCTAAAATGTCTACTGATATTAAGGTTAAACTTTGTTCCTCACTATTGATTTTAACATTACAGTATGATCTTCTAACACATATTCAAAAACGAACTCATCAGGAAATTCTATTATACTTAAAGCATGCATAAAATTATTAATTACTTATTTTTAAAACAAGAAATACAACATAGTTTAGGAACCTGTTGTCATTCTGTCTGCTAAGATTTACCTGCTTTTTGTACTGAATAGATTATTGTGAACCCACTAAACTCTGCTCAGTAACATGACAAAGCTGAGCAAGATACAATGCCAGTAAAAATTGTTTTTTCTAATATATATTTACAGTAATAATAATCGCGAAATTCTTAACATTAAGTCACTACATCAGAGAGCTCCCATATCCCATAACCTTAAACCTGGACATTGACAAGAAAACAAATCAGTCTGACAAACAGAAGAAGTCAGAATATTTTATTTTTTAGACGGAAATCCCACGTCTTTAAAGACCAAAGTCTGCGAATTTTTTTAATATTCACTAATAGCCTGATGTATCTTCCACCCAAAGTCACATTTATCACATTCGGATTAAGTGTTGGTGTCTAATGTTGGTAAACTTCACTGTTATGTCGTCTGCACTTATTGTTAGGTTATATAATTTGATGACAGTGATTGTGAGAAATATTTATTGTAGGACAGTTTAAATTTATTTGACTTAAACTTTCCAACGAACAAAATGTTTATTCGTTCCTTGAAGAGGCATTTCTCAACATTGCACGTGACGCCTCGTTGTTTTGATATAGTGACAGATAAATTTGGTAGCAGACTGCAGAGCAGTACATCATTTGTGCCTCAGCATTTGCCTGTCAGGGAAGAAGACATTGATAAACTTGACCGATTAATATCAGTTTCCAGAAATATTTTAATTCTGACTGGAGCTGGCATTTCTACTGAGAGTGGCATACCCGACTATCGCTCTGAAGGAGTTGGTCTGTATGCTAGAAGTACCAACAGACCTGTCCAGTACAGAGATTTTCTGAAATCGGAAGCTGTACGGAAGAGATACTGGGCCAGAAATTATGTTGGCTGGCCAAGATTTTCATCCTTTAGTCCAAATCAAACACATTTAAGTGTACGTAAACTTGTCAATGACATTGGTATTGCTCGGTGTGTAGTTACCCAAAATGTAGACAGTTTACACACAAAAGCAAAAACAAGGAATGTAATTGAACTACATGGCTCGGCATTCAGAGTTGTTTGTCTTAACTGTGATTTCAAAATAGAAAGACACGCTTTCCAGGATCTGTTAGCAAATTTGAATCCTGGTATGAAAATAATAGATCAAATGATGCGCCCTGATGGAGATGTGGAGATGAATCAAGTAACTTAAATTATTTTAAATGATTTTTCAAAATCTTCAATTAAAACTTTTGATTTTAACTTGACTATAATTTGCAGGACCAAGTGGAAGGCTTTAACATTCCTTCATGCCCATCGTGTGCTGGCCTCCTGAAACCAGACATTGTATTTTTTGGGGATAATGTACCCAAAGACAGAGTTGAAGAAGTACGCAATGAAGTGCAACTATGTGATGCTCTTCTAGTTCTTGGAAGTTCTTTGACAGTTTTCTCAGCGTATAGAATTATTCTTCAAGCAGCTGAGCTTCACAAACCAATTGCAATAGTTAACATTGGAGAGACACGAGGTGATAAGCATGCTTTGATTAAGATCAGTGCTAAATGTGGTGATGTAATTCCCCACCTTTGTAGATAACCAAAACATATATTAAGAGATAAATTTTCTTCTTTCCTATCTCAAATGTCTTCTTATTGGTTGAACCCTTTGAAACATATGGCGATAGTCTTTGAAAAATGGCGCTAAATCTGCCCCGTCACCTGTTTTCATACTTTCTCAGTTTGCTCATAACTGAAGCAAGAAACTTTAATGTCAAGAAAGTTCATCCATATCAGGAGATCAAATATTTTTTGATCCAACAAGGTTCAAATAAATTAAAATAATTGGGAATATAGTTGTGTCGCTGGTTTCAAACAATATACAACAACATCCATAGGTATATTCAGAGCACTATTTTTCAGCTGTAGGTTGGCTACCCTTCTTCTCGTTTAAAAATTGCCTCCAGCTCCAGCCAGTGCCAGTGCAGTCAGTAACCGTTGAGGTCAGTTGCGGCTTGGACCAACCCGTTTTAACCATCGACTTTGTTTTGAATATGTTTTTAATGCTCAAATAATAATGGCGCAAGTGTTTGAGGTAAATATATGGAAAGTCCTTCACCTATTGATTTTATGGGGAAGTAAAGTTTATGTTATACTGTCACGTTTGAACCGTTAATACAGATCAGCCCGCCCAAACGCGTCAAGAAAAGTGACAGTGCAGATGAGGAGACTGGGTGTGAAATATTATACCTTGCTCCTTTTAAACCTCTTCCGAAAATTGTCTTCGAAAATGTGAAAGTAAACTCTAAAGCAAAGAGGTTGTTGATCATCCGAAATCCTTCAACCAACAAGTTGTCTGTGAGTTTTTTGGTACCCTCCTCATTCTTTCCAAAATCCCATTCAATTACTGCTTGTTTTGGATTGTTTCCTGGAATCAGAAGCCTGTGGGTTTTGGAGTTCACTTTGTTAAGTTCATATTGTGAATTAATTTTTTCTAGGGAGAGCTTTTAAATCTACCAGCTGAAGACCGTGGATTTGAGTTTAGTTTTAAATCTTTTGATTTGGCTGGTGCTGAAGAGGCTTGTCTTGAGATAACCTGGGTTCCTACTGAAGCTGGGAGCTGGAGAGATACTGTCCCTGTTCGGACTACGTCAAAGTTTAAGTCTGATATTGTGATCATAAGCACTAGTGTTAATCCGCAAGTTAAAAAGGTATGTTCCTCTTAGTTTATGGAATTAGCTTGTAACCTTTCAAGTCCAGTTCTTTGAACATTGGTTTTTATCCCTATTCTAGAATGTTCGGAGGCCAGTGACATCTAAATGCACAGTTAAACCCACTGTTAAACCCACAGTGCTGGCAAAGAAACTTGTCTTAACAAAGCCTTCTTCTCCAAAACCTTTTACCACAAGGAGTGTTGTGCAGCAGCATGTACGTATTGCAAAATCTCTTCCAAGGACTGGAAGTTCTTCTCCATGTCGCCGGCAAACTTTTCTTGTAAATCCTGAGAACAAGGAAAATTCACCACCAGCAGTGTCTGTGCCAACTGAGAACATGAAGAAATCCAAACATGACATTTCAAGGAGATTTGAAGATTTTGTGCTGTCCCCTTTGAATACAAACTTTAATGTCTTACATGTCAGGAAGACTGCTATTGATGATTTAGTTATGTCTCCTGTTGTTCTTGCCAAGCCAAGTGTTGATTCTGTTGATGGTGATGCCAGTGCTACTTCTAAAGCCATTGTACCTATTTACGAAGAGGAGGAGAATTTGTCTCAAGCTGATATAAGAAGAGCCACATTTGATATTGGTGCCCGCCCATATAATATCCAAGTAACTAAAAGTGTATATGCAGGCACTCCAGAAATTAATTTAGAACCCATCGAGAGTACCAGAGATGACTTCTATGACAGTTTGGATGAAGGCCATGATAGCCCAACTGACAATATTCAAGATAAATTATCTCCTTGTAATGCAGGCTACAGTAAGAATTTGAATGGGAAGCAGGCTTACAAGGATGTGGCTCCTCCTGAAATCCGTGATTCTTTTATGAATTCAACAATCAAGTTTGATCTCCCTCTGCCTTCTGAGGATCCTCGACGTTGTTCAACTGGTGTTAAGGCTCATCCTGAACCTCACAATGAGGGAACAGAATCGCTGAAAGTTCGTAAAGATTTATTCGAATTTATGTGTGGTTCATCTCAGCAGAAACAAATTGATGAGCTGTTTGCACTTGATCTGGATGTATCTCAACCAGCTGATGGAATTCACTGTGAGCTCCCTGAGTGTATGGATGCTGGTTCCAATGATCGTCTCAGTACAAGCACTTATATCAAGGATCGTCTCAGTACTGGTACTTACATCAAGGATCGATTGAGTACAGACACATACATAAAAGAACACCACTCCAGAGGCTCATGTAGCTTAAATGAAGATTCATGTGATGAGGCAGCTAAACCTGGTCATAACAATATAGGTATGGCATTTTCTCCGAGGAATGGTGAGTATCAAAGCATTGGCAAGTCACCAAAACAAGATGATCATCTGTTACGTTCAAAATCACCTAGGCTTGACGATCATCTCCGCTGTGCAAAGTCTCCCTTGCTGTCAATTCAAGAGGAGGATGTTGGTGGCGGTGGAATTGGTTGTGAATTTTCCAGCCGTACTTACACTAAGAGCACTGCATTCACAGTGTCTCTTTCTGATAACCCTGAATGTGAGAACTCTTCTAAAGAAAAAATGCAGCCAAAATTCACTAGACCAAAAGCTCTCATGTCAAGCAAGCCTCCTCAAAATCGCAGAGTTATTAAAGTTTCTCCTACATTGAAGAAACCAATATCACCTCCCAAAGTTCAAGTGAAACCTAAACTTGTTGCAATCAAGTCAGTTGGTTTGAATTTAAGAAGACAGTCAATTGGAGGCTTTTCAAAACCCATCGAGAAAACTGACAGAAGACTAAGTGTTGGGCCCATTGGTTCTAGGCCCTTATTATCCTCTAAACTCCCAGAGTCAAAACTTTCTCTGTCAAAGAAAGAGCCACCTGTATTCAAAATTCCTCGTGGGTCTAAAAGAATAGCTCAGATACAGGCTGCCAAATCAGAAGTTTTGCACAACCTGGATGACATTTTAGCTGAAGTTACAAACGTTGACCCCTTTGCTGCTTCTACAACATCAGATCCTTTTTTGAACCAAGCTATCTACAATGACAGTGCTTGGATTGCTCGTCAAGAAACTGACATGATCAAATGGCTTAATGCCATGCTGACTCCACCTGCAGAACTGGAAACCAATTCTGATCAGCAAGTGATTGACATAGGAGACCTTTGGCAAAAGACTTGTCGTGTCAAGGATGTTGGCTTAGCTCCATCTCGTGAGGAAGTTTCTTCTGACCTCTACGATGAAAACAATCGCCTGAACACATTGCGGAAAGGTGCGCTCACTCTTATCCGCTCAAGAGATATTGCAAGCGTTCTACAAAAAATATCAGTACGTGTTGATCAGAAGGTCCTGTCCATACGGGACGACCGTGACTTGCACCTGGATGTGGGGCTGCAGCACCAGGTCTTAGAATTACTTCTTGGCTACAACCCGCTGTGGCTGCGTATCGGCCTGGAGGCTGTATACGGTCGGACGGTCCACCTCAAATCCAACAGCGATTACGTCGGTCTGACCGCCTTTCTTGTTCACAACCTGCTCTCAGACAACTACATTGTGAGCACTTACTCACACCCAACTGTGCCACACCTTAAGCTCCCCGGCTTTCAGCAGGAGATGAAAAAGTTCATTCTCAAGAAGTTCCTGTTTGTCGTGTTCTTCTTGGATCGGGCAAAGGAGAGCAAGCTGATTGGTCACGACCCTTGCCTGTTCATCCGCTCAGCCAAAGTCAAGGACAGCCGCGAGGTGGTGGCAGCCTTCGCCAGGGACCTGCTGGCGGGAATCGGCGATGTGAACCGCTTCCTGTCCTCGCTCGGCTGCAAGCTAACCGTCAAGCAGACGTACCTGGACGAGTTCGAGTACGCGGTCAAGAACATGCTTGACCTGCGAGACGGCATAAGGCTCGTGAGGGTCATGGAGCTGATCCTGTGCGACCACAGCCTCCACGCGCGGCTGCGCGTCCCCGCCATCTCCCGTCTGCAGAAGGTCCACAACGTGGACCTGGCTCTCGACGCCCTCAAGGCGGCCGGCTACGAGCTGGGCGGCGGCATCACCTCCAAGGACATCGTGGACGGCCACCGGGAGAAGACCCTCTCCCTGCTGTGGCAGATCATCTACAAGTTCCAGGGCCCGCGCTTTGTGGCCGCCGCGGAGACCATCCAGCGCTGGTGGCGGCTCAGCTCCCTGTCGCGGGAGATCGACCGGCGCATCCGCGCCCGCAAGCGCGCGCGCCGCGAGGCCGCGGCCGTCACCGTGCAGGCCGCGTGGCGCGGCGTCCTGGGCCGCAGGCGCGCCGCCGCCGCCCGCGAGGAGCACGCCCGCCAGCAGGAGGCCCGCCTGCGGGCCGCCGTCGTCCTGCAGAAGCACTGGCGCCGCCACGCCGCCGAGGAGGCCCTGCGCCGGGCGCGCGGGGCGGCCACCTGCATCGCCCGCTGGTACCGCGGCGCCGTCGAGACCCGACGCCTGCGCAAGGACTTCCTACACCGGCGCGCCGCCGCCGTCAAGATCCAGGTAAGTTGATGTACTTGGGGCTTCCCTCCGTCGCCCGAGCGGTCTCCCTCGGGGAGACGGAGGGACCACTCAGAGTTTTAGTGTCTGAAAACATTGTGAATTTCCTTTAATTTTTTTGAAAATTGCTAAAACTTTTCCAGAAATATTCTTTAATTTTTAAATAGTTATCTGTAATGCCCTTGGTCTTCCCTGTGCGCCCCTAGGCCCACTGCCGCGGCATGCTGACGCGTCGCCGCTTCGCGGACCTGCGCCGGATGGCGGCTTCCCTGCGCCTGCAGACCTGGTTCCGCCGGCGGCGCGCAGCCCGTCAGCTGGAGCTGGCCGCGGCCCTGGCGCGCGGCTGGCAGGAGGAGCGCCGCCAGCAGGCGGCCGCGTGCCGGGTGCTGCAGGCGCGCGTGCGGGCCTGGCTGAGCATGCGCCGCGCCCGGGACCGCTTCCAGGCCGTGCGCGCCGCCGCCCTGGTGGTGCAGCGGCGCTGGCGGGCGCAGCGGGCCATGCGCGAGCAGCGGGGGCGCTTCCAGACCCTCCGCGGCGCCGTGCTGCGCGTGCAGAGCCGCTGGAGGGCGCAGCGCGCCATGAGGGTGCAGCGGGCGGCCTACCTGTCACGCCGCGCCGCGGCCGTCACGGTACAGCGGTGGATGCGCGCGCGCCGCCAGCGCCAGGACTTCCTTCGCCTGCGCGCCGCCGCGCGCCTCGTGCAGCAGCGCGTGCGCGCCCGCTGGCAGGCCAAGACCCTCCGCGTCGACTACCTCATGAAGCGGATGGCCGTGGTGAGGCTGCAGCGCGCGGTGCGCGCGTGGGCCGCCTGCCGGAGGGAGCGCGAGCGCTTCCTGCAGCTCCGCTCCGCCGCCCTGGTCGTCCAGCGCCGGGTCCGCGCCCGCGCCGCTCTTCGCCAGCTCCGGCACGAGCGGCTGGAGCAGGCCGCCCTCGCCGTGCAGCGCTGCTGGCGCGCGCGCCGGGCCGCCCGCGTCGCTCGCGAGGAGTTCTTGTCGTTGCGCGGCTCCACTCGCGTGGTCCAGCAGCGCTTCCGCGCGGTCCGGGCCATGTGGGTCGCGCGCGAGAACTTCGTGCGCCTGGGCCGCGCTGCCGTCACCCTGCAGCGGCGCTTCCGCGCCAACAGGGCCATGCGGCTAGAACGCGCTCGGTAGGGATCCTTCACAACTGTAGTCACCCTCTGAGTTTACTGTGCTTGATCGGAATGAATCAGTTTGACGAATTATTTTTCAGGTACCTGTCAATGCAGAGGTCGGCACTAACTATCCAGCGTCTCTGGCGTGCCAGAGTGGCTATGAAGACTCAGCGCTCTGAATTTGTGTCGCTGCGCAATGCTGCTATTGTTATCCAGTGCAGGTTTAGGGCCCAGTTAGCTATGAAGATGGAACGTGAGCAATACCTTCAAATTCAATCTGCTTCTATACTTATTCAAAAACACTTCAGAGCTATGCAGATGATGCGTCGCGAACGTGACCGGTATAGTAATTTTTTACAGAGTTTTATTCTCACAGAAATGGTCATCTTCATATTGTTTATCCCTATTTTCTAAATCCGCAGGTATGTTTGCCTCAGGAAGGCAGTTATTACAGTCCAACAACAATGGCGTGCAAAATGTGCTATGAGAATTCAACGTGATGAATTTACTGCTTTGCACCATGCTGCATACACTATCCAAACTAGATACAGGGCCTACAGATCTATGAAACATGAGCGTAGTCATTACCAGCAACTTCGCTCAGCTGCTGTTATAGTTCAGAGACGGATACGTGCTAACAGGCTCATGCATATGGAAAGAGCTCGGTATGATGATAAATTTTATTATTGATCAGTGCTGTTGGCTTAGTGACAGCTTTGGTTAAAAATAATACTAAATCTTTTCTGATAGGTATTGTCAGCTGCAGAATGCTACAATCTGTATTCAGCGTAGATGGAGAGCCAAACAGTCTATGGACTTTGAGCAGAAGAAATATGAAGAACTTCGTAAAACTGTTATTTTCATTCAGAGGTGCTGGAGGTCAAATCAGCTTACCAGGCAGCTTTCCTATCAATACCTTGAGATCCGATCAGCTGCTCTCACTATTCAAAGGAAGTGGCGTGCTATCCTTGAAGGAAGAGCAGAGCGTGGAAGGTATCTAGTAATACTGGCTTCTGTAAGGCTCATTCAAAGTACATGGAGAAGAAGAAAATTATTAATGCACCAGAAAGCACAGTACCAAGCTCTAAAATCTGCAACAGTTACTCTTCAGGTACTATACATGTCTTAATGCCTGTTATTAAATCCATAACATGTTACAGATGTGAGGCTTCTAATAATTTTTCTATTCCATAAACCTATCTATGATCTTTTCTACAGAAATATACCAGAGGAATGTTGGCTCGTAAAAAATTTAGAATTCTAAGAGAGCAGCAATTGCGCTTCACTGAACTCTATGAATCATCTGCTAGAGTAATTCAAAGAACCTGGAGAAAGTGGCATAAAACTCAACAAGATTGTAAGAAAAGAGTTGCTGCTGTTATCAAAATACAGGTACTGTACTTTTATGAATTCTTATAACAATTCCTTAATGAAATTTACATTAACTAATTTTTCCTTGTTTCAGGCTTACTGGCGTGGTTATCAATCTCGCAAGAAATTTAAAGAAGAAACTGCCAGGTTGCAGGAGATCAAGAGACAAAACGATGCTGCTGAAACCCAGTGCATGAATATGAAAGAACGTATTTCTGTACTCTGTATTGAACTTGATGCTGAAACTGTTGGAAGTGTTGTGTGCACATTAAATGCATTAAGTGAGTTCTTAAACATATGGATTATCACACATTTGCTTATAATAATTTAATATTTATATCTTTTGGATGTCACAAATTTTTCCTCTGCCTTTTCAGACACAATTAGTATGATATCACCAGTCTTGTGCGAAGAAATGGTTTATAATGACTCTGTTTCTAAGTTATTCAATATTCTCTGCAACATAAATAGAGGGGTAGCAGATTCAGAGCTTGCTCGTTTGTCATCAAAAATATTGGTTCAGTTGTGCAAGTATGAAAGAACACATGAGGCTGTGTGGCAGGTAAATCTAAAATTAATAAGCCATATGCCCAATTTCCAGTACTTGAACATTGACTTTCAATATATAAGTGCTCACTCAGTAACTGTCTTACATATTTTTTTCCCTTAATCTAATTTTGCTTTTCTATTTTGATTTTAGGATGGAATGTATTTGAATGTGTACCCACACCTAATGAAGAAATGGATCTCAGTAAATGATAAAATTCTTCTCTATTTCATTACGATGTTATGGCACTTCAGCCAGAATCCAATGAAGGCACAAGTAAGCTTACATTATTACAGCCCAATAAGTATTTAAGTCAGCCTCTGCTCTCCTTTAATCTTTTTTCCTTCCAGGTTATTTTGGCAGATGACAAACTGAAGAGCACCATTGTATTCTTTTTATCGAAGTACAAAAACAGAAAGAGCAAGAATCCTACCCAACCTGGCGTACTTCCCTCACTTGTTCCTAACTGGGGTTGTATGAGAAAAGACGCTCGCCCATTTGCTTTTGAAGACCCCTTGTATGGACTTCGTGCCCTTTGCTACAAGTTAAAACTGTAAGGAGGGTTAATTCTGTCTTGTATTTTATCTAGTGATAGGCAACTTTTAGGTTTTATTTTAAAGCATGCCTGTGATCCTTGTATATAAGTATTGTTTGCCTTTATTTTTTTTTATTAACAATTTCAAGATGTATAACTTTAATAAATCTTTTATCCAACATGAAAATTTTGGTTCTTCTTTTCTTTCTACACAAACAAATAACCCTTTTCTTTTTCTTTTAGAATGTAATGCTACTAAACATACAACACAACTGAAGAATTTTGATCCAGTCAGTGCCAGACAAATGTGAGTTGGAAACAGCCTCATAGCTAATGATGAAGCCACTGTATAATAGGGATATTTTGCAAAACAGTCTGAGAGATGTAGTCTCCCTCCGAAAAATACTTAAAAGTAACATTTGACCTATGGGCTACCACCATTTGGAATTCAACTCGCCAAAGAGCCCTAAAAGGGAATTGATCCCAATTTCGCGTAGGCTACTCTAACGCCGTGTTACCCGGACGGTATACCCAACATAAACCCCTGACTATCGGAGCATAGGCAACAAGCCGAACATGTGCGTATTGCGTTGCCTATCTGTGAGGCACTTTTCTAATTTGGATCTCTTCGTTCCCTCAATGTATACTCTAAGTCAATTGGTAGAGTTCGCTTTCGGGATGCCCGCCCAAGGACTTGCTGTTCATGTGGCACAGGCGGAACCCGTGCGCTGCGCAGGCTTCCGACTGACGACCCGGCCCGGCATGTCCACGTCTGAGGGTCCATAATTCTGTAGTGTACCAAGGCGACACGTTTGTAGCTCGTTAGGACGCGCGCGCGAGGTGCAGGAAAGGTATCGCTAGACTAAGTATTTACTGGTCCTAACCGGTGCAAAAGAGGGGCAGATGTTATTCGAACTTAAGCGAGTGCCCAAGAGACTGCTTCCCTATTCATCCACTGAATTTAATTTATCTGTATCCCCGACCTGCCCCAAACAGGCTTAGTAACAGTTTTTGGGTTCTGACACAGTGGTCGGGTTTAATGTCGCCAAAGACCTCGCCTCATCCCTACGGGAGCAGAGAGAGGGGAGGGGGAGTGTTGAGAAAACAGCAAAAAGGACAAAGTCCAAAAGTCGGGCGAAATGTTGCCGAAAGACTTCATAAAACGACACTTTGGGGGCCGCGGCCCGGCGCGGCGGGGCAATCAGATCGCTTCGAGATGAGCCCGCAGGATGGCCCCAGCCACCTTGGACGGCGGCGAGCCGGTGGGCTCCGGTTGAGGGGGAAACAACTCTGACATTTTTGAACACCTCATATTTCGGAAAAAGTTAGAGAAAATCAGGATAAATCATAGCAAAGTTTGCAAAAAAAAAAAGGACTCAATTAAAATTCACAAAAACTCACCACGACACTTGTACACTAAAATTCCGAGTTGTTTCCCCCTCGGCTCCGGTGAGCGGAGAGTTTGAGACGGGCTGGGGCTGGTCGGGCAGCCAGGTGTGAGTGAGGGCAGGGGCATGAGGATGGGGCCGCCCGAAAAAAAAAATGAATATGGATTCTCGTCTCGAAAACCGATTCGAGGCGAGCTGCGCCTTTGAATGTGGCGCAACGGGCACCAGCGGGTACCCGGCTCTGCGCGCGCGGGGCGGGGCGGCGCTACCGAATAGAGTCGGGTACTCATTAGCTGTGACACGGCCACAAAGGCCGCGGTCGGGCTGGGCCAGGTCGAGGCCAGGGCGACATGGCAGAAGCTAGGCGATCCGCTTGTTCAAGAAACCGATTCGAACCGGATGCCATGCCGGGTCACGTTTGGGTGGCGCCTGCCGCTTTTTGAAAAGCTCCAAGTCGGACTGGCTGGGGCGGGGCGAGGGGGGACCCTCGGAACCTGCCTAGGCGACAACAGTGGGCTTGACCCTGAGGCGGTGGGCGTTGGCGCGGGTGGCGCGGGCAGGCGCCTCCGCTCCAGGGCGCCCCGTGCCCCGAGCCCCATGCCTCACCTGCTGGACGGCCCTAGCACTGGCACTGAGTCACCGCGCATCTGTCTCTATCGTGGGAGTGCCCCGCAGTGCATCTCGAACGCTTACGTCCCTCTGGAGTCGCTCGCGCAGCACAGTGTGCGGGGCGGGGTCAGCACGCTCGCAGGAGCGTGGCGCTCACGCTCACGCCCTCACGCGCACCTCAGCCACCGCGACCAAATCGGCGCACGTCGCCTCATTTGCATACGGTATCGCTCGCTGGCCGGTGGCGGGGCGGGGCGGGGCGGGGCGCGGCGGGGACCCAAGCACCTTGCTTACCATGTCCCTGCAGAATCGCACTGCTGCTGCAGACATACGGGGTCGTTACACGCGCACCGCTCCTCTGCGGTGGGTCAGCTCCGGGAGGGAGAGGGGGGCTAATGATCACCGTAAAGAGAAATACAAGTCAAGTACGCCCGAGCCGATAGAACGCGCTTCATTTTATTTGGGATATCGTCATTATTCGCGTTACCCTCGGAGGTGGCGGGGGCGGGGCGGCGGCTCATGACGTCACCTGTCGCCTCGCGCTCGCGCCCAGGTGACAGCGTGTCCGTGTCCTCCCCCGCCCCGCCCCGCCCCGCCCCCGACATGTTTTCGTACACCTCCTCTCTTTGCCCTGCAAAGCCGCCCTCCTTTACAGCTCGGGCGTCATCATCTGATTTTTTACGACAAGGCGACACTTGTGTCCGAGCCGCCATGCCGCGCCGCTCCGCTCCGCTGTTTATGCCCAAGGACGCGGGGCGTTCCGGTTTTGAACCGAATTATACGAACGTGACGGCGACACAACAACCGGTTCCCTTTTGGGGACGGAGCCGGGCCGGGCCGGGCGGGCGGGCGACACTAGCTGCACTCTAGCTCATCACCTACTCGCGGCCCCGGCCCGGCCCGTCGCGCCGCCGTGGTGCCGGTCAGGTACTTCCGAGTCCTCACCTCGCCCTCTCGTGCAGCCAGCCTGCCAGCCTCTCCAAGTCTCTCCACCAAACCTCTCTATTGACTCTTCCTACTGAATCTCGATTCAGTCGATGCACTCGGTAGGAATCGGCGAATCTGTAGCGCGCGATCGTCATACGGCCACATCTTCGTCACGCCTCTATCGCTGTGGGCGGGTTTGTTTTGCGCCGCGTAGGAAACCGTCCTCCTGGGTCCCGGCCGCGGAGGCCCGGCCCGGCCCGGCGCGGAGCACGTGAGCGACACGTGACGAGCATAACCGGGATGTCCCCATGGCGGGGCCCTGCGCGCGCGAGGCGACCGGGGCGGGCGGGGCGGGGCGGGGCGGGGCGGGGCGTCCACCACCTCGCCGTCGTCTCGTCGGAAGGACGCGCGGCGCGGCGCCGGCCGTGTCCACCCGGAAAACTCATAAACGGCAAAAACAGACGCACGGGGGGATCTGGTTTTCGTTATCTTTTAATACCACCACCGGACGTCACACGCGCCGGCCCGGCCCGGCCCGGCCCGGCCAGGACAGGACGGGTGACAAAACTCGGATGTTAGGATGATGTCCCGTCGGTCCTGGAGCTCCACATCCGCGCGCCGCTCTGGGGCCGGGACCGGGGCTGGGGCCGCGGCTCAGCAGGGCGGGGTGCACCTCGTGTTCCAGTCCATCGCGCCCAAATACAGGCCTACAGGCCTCCTCGTCTCTCCTCTCTCTCTATCTTGTCACTCTCTCTCTCCGGCACTGGAAAGCGCACGGCGCTCGGTCAGCAGGTGCATCAGCTGCAGTTGAGTCCCTGTAGTCTCAGACTCCAGGCTCCAGGGCAGGGGGGGGGGGGGGCGTCTAGGCAAACCGCGAGGATTTCCCGCCGCGGCTGGGCCGCTCGCGACCATGCACCTCGTCGTCGCGTTTACACACACACACATGACGCACGTACCAACACACATACCTGCATTCCTTTCGCATCGCCAGGGTTTTTTGATTGACTGAACTGTCTTGTCCTTCCCCTCGGCCGGCGGGGTGCGGCGCGGCGCGGCGCCAACCAGCGCGTTACCCCCCCCCCCCTCCCCTCCCCCACTCCCTCCACCGTGGAGGGAAGGCCAACGGCAGCCCCGCCGCGGACCCCGAGTCCATAAAATCGTACGCACGACGGAATCGTAAAAATCTGCATTTGATACTTACTTGGTTTTGATCCTCACCGCGGGCTGGCTGTGCGTACAGTACTGGACCCCTGGAAATGTTTTAAGACTCGCCGCTTGATTCACGCTCACGACGTGATCCAATAATGCAGGCTGAGGCTGCATTTGTTTTTTGTGAGGTGGCGACTTGCAGGTCCTGCCCTTATCGTTCTAGCGGTGGCACGCCGGGGCGGGGCGGGGCGTGGCTGGGCGGGGCGGGGTGGGGTGGGGCGGGGCGGGGTGGCGCGGTTCGGAGCAGCGGACGCGACTAAACTCGCCGCGCGGACGGCGTTTACAACGGTCTGGATTACGAGGGCGACTGTCTCATGTCTTATCAAGGATCGCGATGCGGGTAGATCCGGTTTGGCATGCGACTAATGCTCTCTGCTGTCCGCGTGTTTAGCGCATGCGCGAAATTTTCCTCGAGCGGCAGGGCTTTGCGCGACAGCTGCAAGTTCATGGTGACAACCCAGCTCAACCACAGGCCTCGGCCACGGCCTCTTACGTTTTACGTCGTCCGGCAAAAACCATCCACTAAAGGATCTTGACGTTTTTGGTCGGGTTTTACAATATTCCTCCACAAGGAAAAAAAAATAAAAAAACTCGCTCAGCTGAAATTGCTTAAAAATTAGCTGCGCCTTTTCAGCTAAAAAATGAATACACTTGCTAATTGTTTTGCTCAGACGCGAATTATTATTATTTTTTTTTAGTGTTGGATTGCGTGGGCGTTCAAAAAACTTAAGACCTGGCCAATAGGGCGGGCGGGGCGGGGCTGTGACTCGTATCGCACCCGCGGCTCAGGCAGGCGTCCGTGACGTGCACGGCTCACACCACTGCTTAACACCCACAAGTGTCCGGGCGGGGCGAGGCGGGGCGAGGGTGACCCTCCCCCGGGGCAGGGCGGCGGCGGCGCTCACAGGCCGCGCCGGCCCGACCCGACGCCGCCGGCACGGTGAAGCGCGGCCAGCCGGCGCGGCGGCGGGCACCGCGGCCTGGTCGCCGTCCGTCGGGCGGGGCCGGGGGCCGGGGCCGGGGCCGGGGCCGGGCGGGAGGCGGCCGGGCTGGCCGGGCTGGCCGCCAACGACCAGGCAGGCGGGGGCCAGGGTATACACTACGATGCGAGTCGGCTGGTCGCACAGCGCTGCGCTGCGCAGGCGAGTCGCTCAGGCCCGTCCCGTCCCGTCCTGTCCCGCCGGCATCAGTCCGCTCCGCGACCATCGCCACTCCTGTCGTCGCGCTCCTGCGCCCCCGCCCCCGCGCCGCCGTCCAGCGTGCTCGCCCACGGGGTGCTCGTCCTGCTCGAGGTGCTGCAGGCGCGGGCTGAGGGACCGCCCGCGTCCCCGGCGGGGTGCTGCCGCTGCCACCCCCGCGGCACGCTCCGGCGCCACGCCCCCTCGCCTCCAGGATCATGGATAACTTGAACGTGTGCAGCCTCACGCCCTCGGAGGAGCTGGTGAGTGCGCCTGCCCGCATGTCCGACCAGGGCCCTGGCGAGTGTCTTAAGGGTCTTCTTCACGTACAGCAGAAAACGGGCAGGGGTAATTTTTTTTCTGGATCGGTATCTGCGCGATATTGTCGTGACTCGGAAGAGATGATGATTTGCATTGAACGTATGGAAGTGATTTTTCCGTCGCTGACTACACGCCGTGCCGCGCGGGTGTGCGGTCGCTCCCTGCGTATCGCGCGCAGCGTACAAGTCTCTGTGGTCCCCGGGCCGGGCGCATGGCCCGCCGCGCGGTCGCTAGACTCGCGGCGCGCCGCGGGAGATTCGCGCTGCCGAAAGCGCCTGCTGTCGATGACTTATTGAGATTTGTAAAAAAAAATATACCGTCTGAACGTTAAGTGAATATGTGCCGTGGTGGCTAGACCCGGCCGACCTTACGGCTATCCGTCAATCAATATCGTTGGGTCCAACAATTAAATATCCATACGCGTCGCGTCGCTGTGTTCGCACCCCGTCCCGTCGCGTGGCGTGGTCAGCACACGCGCCTTCCCGCCGGGCGTTCCACCCCGCCCCACCCCGCCCCGCCCCGCCCGGCCCCGCCGCCACTACCGCCTTCCAGAGGATGCCCGCTCATACACGTTGTTGAATTATTTTTCGCGCCATCGATCTACGACTGTGCCGGCGGGCCGGGGTAGCAGAGCGGGCGTTCCGTCTCCGAGTGCCGGGCCGGGCGGACAGTCGGGGTGGGGCGGGGCGGGGCGGGGCGGAGCGAGGGAAGTCCCCCTTGGCAATCACACCGAACGTAAAAGCTGAGGGGATTTCGCCTTCTTTAGCAAGTCAGATGCAGTAGCGGTCACATGGGGGGTGGGAGGGGAGGTGAGCAACTCTCACTTGGCCTGCTTGTTTTGGAACGCACTCTTCGCAAACTGCCCCCTCCAGCCCCTCTCCACCGCCCCGCCCCTCCCAGGTCACGTCGCCTGTGCTGTGTAGCGCGGCGCGGCGCGGCGCGGCTCGTCCGCATGAGCTCCAAACGACCTGCTCTAGTGCTCTCAAACGGTCAATTGTGGTCAGATGTGAGAAATGTGTGGGTGGAGCGCGTGCCGCGGGTCAGGGGCAGGAGCTGGAACACACCCCACGAACTCACAATCTGCAATACTGTTTTGCATTGCATATACCAGTTAAGTCATTTCCCCCGGGCATGTCTCCTACCGAAAGCTCTCCTCCTGACCCTGGTTCCACGGTGTTGCTGTCCTTCCGACGGCCCCCTCCCCTTATCAAGGTTGGCCTCCGCGGGACCGTATGGGACTTGACTTTTAAAACGCCCGCGTGATGAGGGACCGATTCCTCGGCGTCGCGCCGGTGCAGTCCGGGTACCCGATTAGAATCACATGCTTTGCAGTCTGACCCGGGCGGCGCGGCGGCTCGGCTGAGGATCGTCCGAAAACTCCCGGCGACGTCCTCTAGTGCCTCTCTCTCTCTGTCTCTCGTTTCCCGGACGCAGTGTGATTCGTTATTGAGGGCGCTTTAATTGGAGAGCGATGCTCTGAGGCCGAAGAGAGGCGTCGCTGTAACCCCCTCCACCCCCCGAGCCAATCACGTGCTGCTAATGTGGCATATTGCAGCCAATAAGAGGGAGCTAGGCCGGGACGGGCGCGGGATCCGAACCGGGTATCCGAATTCTCTTCGGCGTCAGTGCAGTGTGCCGCTGTGAGCTGTGCGCGCCGCGCTGGAGTCGGTCTTGGGATCCCACTCAACCGAGTGGGAAACAACTCGAAATTTTGTCGTACTTTTGACGTATACTCCCCTTTGAACTTTCTTGGAGTTTTCCTGATTTTTTAAAAATTATTTTAAGTTTTTGTGAGTTAAGTTAATTTTTTTGATTTTTGTAAATTTTATTTTTGAGTTGTGTGGTGTGCTGAACATTGAGAGTGGTTAACCTGTCGCCCTCGCCCCTGCCTCCCCCCAGTGGCGAGCGCCCCGCAGCCGCAGCATGGGCCTGGGGAGCGACCTGGAGGCTGCCGAGCGAGAGCTCGAGCGCGCCGAGCATCGCCAGCGCCGGCGGGTAAGTGCGCGTCCGTCATCCGACTGGCAGGAAGCTGTCACCCGGGACCTGACCCGTCACCCAGGGGGCCGTGTCACGCGGGACCTTTCAAACACGGTAGCGAGGAGACCAGTTCACTTATGCCGTGCGCGGTTTTAATTACAATAATTAGACTTATTATTTTAAATATTTTTCTCGAGAGGGTGGTTGTCGTTGTCGTGAACCGTGCCGGGGCGGGGCCGACGACGACGGCAGTGCCGGTGTTAACCTGACGGCAATTACCGAGTGTGGGGCGCAGCGCAGGGGAGCCTGACGGAGCCTGACGGAGTGCGAGGGAGACCAACACTCTCCTTCTCTGTGTCTGCGTGCGCGTGCGCGCGCGTGTGTGTGTGTGTGGTGCGTATGGTGATTCGGCGGGTGCCGTGGTTACCCGGCTGCATTAGCGCACACCAGGCGGGGTGTTCCGCCATGACACAGTAGCAGCCGCAGCCCTTGGAGAAGGATGTTGTACCGAGAACGCCCCGCCCCGCCCCGCCCCGCCCGCCGTGTACCCATGACAGGCCTCCGCCGCCTGGCAGCAGCCCGCTAATCAGCACCAGGGCACGACACTGTGAAAAATAAATCATTAGAACGTCATTTCAGCGCGGTATGAGGATATTTTCGCTGAAATCTCGTCCCATTTTAAGGATATTTTCATGATTTTAATTTCACTGCCATGTGACGAAATCTTTGTTGAAATTAATAACATCGTTTTTGGTATTAAAATTCACTCATAATTCACAATAATTTCGTTCAAATCAGTTTTCATATTTAATTGAAATTTCATACATTTTTAACAGTGCTGGCACACGCGCCTGCACGAGGACAGGCACAGGGTAGCGTGGCGCGCAGACAGGTACACGGTATGGCTCCGGCAACAATAATAGAAATCTTTACAAAAAAAAAATTGAGAATTAAAAGAAAAAAATTGCTGTTTTTAGTGTTTTGTAAAATTTAAAATATTTTTTTCTTCGTTCTTCCAAACACCCGCGCTGAAATATGTAGCGGCGCTGTGCGCGACTATGCAAAAGACGCGGTTAGGGTTCCCACAACTCTTGTTTCCGCAGCTCACTCAGTGGCGGAGATGAGAAGTGAGGGGTCTGTGATGACGAGAGATTATCGAAACCGCTTGGCGCCGAGGGAAAAATAAAACAAACATTCCGACGGCAGTGGAACAGGCCAGGCGCCGCAAGTTATTGCTTCACGCCGCCCCCACCCACCTGAGAAAATATGTGTGGTAAAATTGCCAAAAGTAAAACCTTGCGTTGAGCTGCGCAGAAGTGAAGTGCTCTCCCGCGGAGTCCTCCTTATCGTCCGCAACGCCTTTTTTTTTAACGTTTCGCTCGATTCATGTAGTCTGGTCGACTGGAACAAAAGAGTCGTAACTGCTAATGAAAACCCCCGCACCCGCAACGACGTGGTGGCTTTGCTCCTCTGGTTATGGCAGATTGGACACAGACGAGGGGCATAACGTTGAGTCGGGGGGAGCGGGGGAGGGGAGGGGGGGGGGAGACCTTTCAAAGGCCAGCTGACAGTGAACCCAGTCGCTCTGTACGCGTGCGTGCCTACGTGCCCATCTACCCATAGAGCAGTAAACCAATAGAAATATTGCGCTCTTTTTTTATTCCTCGCGAACTCGAAAATTTCTTATGTCGTCCTCTCTTTTCATTCGTCGCCGAGATTGCCTTCGCTTATTCGCGTGTACTTGAGAGAGTGTCAAGTTTTGGAGCGCGCGTGGCAGCGGGAATGAGGGTCCATGTGTCGGGGCGGGGCGGGGCGGGGCGGGGCGTGGTGAGGCGGGGCGGGGCGGGGCACGAGGTTAAAAAGTGCAGCGACCCTCCATTTCGTCTCGCGCCGCCGTGACTTTGACAAAGAGGGCTGCAATTACCCCGCATGGCTTGGGCTTGCCTCCCTTTTTTTAAGTTTTTAAAGTTTTTTTTATTAACTGGAAAATAACCCCCCCACGAGACTAGTATGCACGTGTGCGACTGGATCGTGGTCAGTAGTTCCGCTTGGACGTTTATTTGTATTTATTATAAGAGTGTAATCCACGAGCCATTCGAACCACTTGGCTGCCCTGCTGGGCCGGCCCTGCCCCAACGCGGAGCGGAGCGAGCGGAGCGGTCGCTTCACTAGGGTCCCTTGGTAGCCTCACAAAGCCAATCGCAGTACAGTGCGGCCGCCCCGACCCGCCCGGTGCGGACCGGACCGCGCTGTCCAGCCCCACCCCTAGCCTCGCACCGTCGCAATTTTGTTTTTCCGGTTTTGTCCGGTTTTGGAGCGAATTAAAAAAAAATCAAAGTGTGTGTTATTTTCGAAGAAATGTTTGGTCGGTAATGTCCTGCGGCCACGCTCTAACGTGTGGATGTCGCGCACTTTTCGATGCGTGAAATTCCCATCAGAAAAAAGTCACACCTTTACTTACTGTTCGCGTGTACGAATTAACACATCTACAAAGTGTGCGACGTTGACAGCACAGCACCCCGTGTAGGCAGCACCCCATACAGTACCCCTCCGCCGTGCAGAACACACGGTGACAACCGCTAATAAACGGCCGTGATGCGCCTGGTGGGCCCGGCCAGGACGGGCCGGCAGGGCAGGACGGAGCCTGGACGGGCCGGGGCGGACGGCTATTCCTGGCCGTAACAGCTGATGTGCCGGGCGGCCGGCCGGGGCGGCCGGGGGTCATCAAGGACGCAGAAAGGGTTTTAAAGTGCGGGGAAAAATCACTGCATGAGCTGCGCGCAACCGCGGGTGCACTGTGTGGCGAGGGCGGGGCGGGGCGGGACTCGAACCGGCGACAGTGATGAGTGATGGGCCGGGCCGGGCCGGGGCGGACAGGTGGTTGCGAAACTTTTCAAAAATCTGATTTACTGATCTCTGTCCTGTGCGGTGTGCGGGCGCGGTGTGCGAGCTTGTTCCCGCGGGCGTACTGTCGGTACAGTACTGTCCCGGGGCGGGAGCGAGTACGAGCTTCTAGTAGGCTGAATGGAAATGCCGCGCGGCGCGGGAGAAAAACAAAAGACGCCTGCTATTCAAACCACGGCGCTGCCCGGGCCCCGGGCCAGGCCGGGCCGGACAGGTAGCTCGTCCTTTCACCGGCGCGCTGGGGCCGGGCCGGGGCGCGCCGGGCGCGCTGCGGAGCCGGAGATAACGCAGGACAGGCGGACACTTGGCGCCGTGCGCCCGAGCACATCAAGACCGTCGTATCTCACGCGGCGGGCTGGGCGACCTGCGGCGGTTGTGAGCGGCACCGTGGCCAAGGCCTATGCAGGGGCACGTCCTGGACATGTCTGTGTGTGTGTGTGTGTGTGTGAGTGGGTGGGGTGCGGTTCCGCCTGGACGTCGAACACGTTCACGACGGTTAAGACAGACGTATCTGACGCGGCCAAGGCGACTGGTCACTGGTGGCTTGCGTTGCGTCGCGTCGCTTTGCTCGTGCAGGTCGCCGCGGTGTCCGGTGGGGCGGGGCGGGGCGGGGCAGTGGCGGGGTGGGGTGCAGGAGGAGGGCACGAGCCGAGGTGGCTTCCAGGAGGAGACCGCTGTCTCCACCGCATGCCTGCACGCTCGTCGCCCCGCCGCCCCCGCCCCGTCCTCCGTCCCCGCCCTTCGCCCCCGCGCACTAAGTCCACACCCCGAGGCACAACAGGTACATGCGGCCCGGGGCCACAAGGTGCGACACAAAAATCGATTATCAAATCGCGTCGCCTCCGCGGGCGAGGCGGGGCGTGGCGGGGCAGGCGCACCTAGGCTGGGCGAGGCGGGGCGGGGCGGGGTGGGGCAGGGCGGGGCCCCCCGGTGGGTGGCGGGGTGGGGGATAAGAATCATCGCGTGCGCACCGGACACGCACACCAGCCACCGCTACCGCCATACTTTTTTTCCTGTGGCTACCGCAAAGCGCCTAGCGCAAAGCTAACCCGCGGGGGCGGGGCCGCCGGGGCCGGGGCGCGAGCGGGCGGGGCGGGGCGGGGCGGGTAGCAGTGCTCGCCTGGCCCGCACCGCGCCGCGCCGCGCTGCGCTCAGCCGGTGTCGTTAGGGCCCGGGCTAGCCGCGTAGTTCGACGCCGTCCTCTGACCACGGCGTCGCGACGCCCAGCGGCATGAGCGCGCACGGGCACGGGCGGGCGTCCCCGCAGGACCCGCAGGGCCCGCAGGACCCGCAGGGCGCGAGCCCCACGACCAGCAGGAGCGACTGGAACAGGCGGACGGTGCCGACGGGGCCCGCGCCCCGCCAGGGCCGCCAGCCCCGCGGCCGCAAGAAGGCCGTCGTCATGCACTACCTCACCCCCGAGTACACGCCGGGGCCGGCGGCGGTGGCGGGGCCCTCCGCCGGGCCGGTCAGGGGGTACCAGGGCACCGCGCAGGGCCGGACTCGGCTGTACCTCAGCAGGGTGAGTAGGGCGCGGAGGAGGACGTCGAGGTGGCCGGGTAAAACACGGCAACATTTTAGAAAACGTAAAAACATAAGTCGTGCAATTTACTGATATTGTTGAAAATGTTTCGCTCCACAAGAAAGGCGTTTCAGAAAAATTTCCCGATCGGAAATCTCTCTAACGCTGGCAATGCCAATGCTTTTATCTTAGTTTTTTTTAAAAAAAAAAACACTATTTTTGGAATAAGAGATTCAGCGGTGAGAGAGGGTAGAAGACAGGGAGGTGCTTGTGCTTAATGGCTCTCGGCTCGCGCCTGCAGGCGTCTTTAAGCCGTTGTCAGGAGTCACATGTCGAAGGTCGCCAGCGCGCCGTTGACAGGACGCTCCGGACTGAAATACGAGTGCATGACACTCCCAGGCCAGGTGTTGCTGCGCCGTTTTCGTCGGTTTAAAATGGCGGTCAGAACTTTATCTTCGCCTGCTGACGGAAGGCTTTTGTGGGGGGCTCTTAGGCGATTGCCCTTTCGAGCGTTCGCGCCATAGGAAAAACACAGCGCCCTAGCGTCACTGCGGGCCGCGGGGTGGAGCCCGTCTCTTCGTCCTGTTTACGCCCCGCTGTCGCGCCGCTGTTTAAGCCCCTACCATGCACCGGGGGCGGGGCGGGGCGTCGAGAACCGGGTAGAAGCCGAATGAGTCGCGGTATCTGCCCGCCCGGCCCTCCGCCGGCAGATGGCGGGTACCCACTTTTATGGCGACATTATCCGCCGGGGCCGGCCCGGCCCGGCCCGGCCCCGCAGCGCAGCTCGCGGCCCGGCTCAAGCCTCAAACCTAATCTAATTGCCGCATCGTATAACGCGATCGAGTTCCCGGAGCAAGAATGTTGCACGGCTTTGTGTGCGCCCCGCCCCGCCCCGCCCCGCCCCGGGTCATTGTCTCCCTGGCGACAACATCAGGACCCCGTAGTGCTGCCCGCCCCGCGGTCGCGTCTCCCAGAGCGCCCGGGAGGTAGGCAAGAAGAAAGACCCGTCGGACACGGGTGCGGGCGGGTTGCCTACCCGCCCGGCGGCTGCAGCGGGGCGGCCCGGGGGCGGCGGGCACGTGCTTAATGCACGCCCCTAATGGTGGTCGGCTGATCGATGCGGCCCGCGCCCCGCCCCGCCCCGCCACGCCCCTCTGGTCACTGCACACCGCTGCACTGCGCGCCCCTGCTGAGCCCCGGGCCTCCGCCCTCGCCCCCGTCTACAGCGTCGCCCTGGGCCTGGCCAAGGCCGCGGCCCCGGCCCGGCGCCGGAGCTTGACCTCGGCGTCGGTAGAGAGATACAACATGCAACCTAGTGGACCGTAGGAAAGATACAAAACTACAAATTGTATTAGGAATATTTCCCGTAACTGTACATTCTCTATGGGTTAGACCGTAATCACGGGCGATAGTGAAATGACAAATTGACACTGTAGCATGTTTTACTGACAGTGTTGTCCCGAGGCGCACTGCGCCTGTGGACTCAGCGCGGAGCGTCGCTTCCGGCCCGGCCCGGCCGGCCGACCGCACAAAAGAAATCGAGGAAAATGATCGATCCACAGCAACAGGGCGGTGATAGCGGAGGGTCAGGGGGCGGAGGGAGGGTGGCGCCCTCCCAAGAAACTCTCTATTTTTTTTTTTTTTTAAACAACCCTACATTTTTGCAGAGGTAAGCACGCGTGCTGCGATTGGCTGGCCATGGTCTGGATTTCTCCGATTGCCAGTGTCGCGCCCCGCTCCGCTGCCAGACTGGTGTCTGCCCCGCCACCTAATCGCGAGTTATATTTTTATTCCCACCGGCCGCGCGCGTGAAGTCGTCCATGTGATTGGGAGGTGCCGGCGACAGTTTCAATATGTTTCATTAGGAGAAAAAGTAAGGTCGAGGGGGGAGGGAGGTGGCGGGGGCGCTGGCACTCTCAGATAAAGGGAAATGGGACAAGGTACGTCAACATTGTGCACCGCTGGCCTGGTAATCACTGCAGGCCACTCGAACTGGCTCGACTCAAGAGGAGGAGCCGCGAACAATCGATCAATCGATGATACAGAACGATTTATGAGGGTCAATGCTGATGCTGGGAGCAGACCGATAACGCCGCGGCGCGGCGGGTGCGTGGGCGGCGTCAGCCCGAGGGTGCGGTGAGGGCGGGGCGGGGTCACTCTCGAGGCCACCGCCACCCTGCAGGCAGGGCCGGGCCTGCCACCCCCAGAGGGACACTGGGCTGGGCTAGCCTCTACCTACCCCAAGCTAGATTCAACGGGAGGAGTGCGCAACACTGTGAAAAAATATCTTTGAAGGTTTACGATAGATTTTGTAAATTACGATTTACGAAATATGTTGTAAATTTACGACAGACCTTTTTTGCTCGAGACTGAATTTCAATCCGATATGTAGTGTTTGTAATTTTACGATTTGCAATTGTAATTTTACAACTGCACTTTCGTAGAAAATTTTTCAGTAAATCTACGACTATTTTTCACAGTGACGTATTCGAAAGAGGGAATAATACAACACACGCGCGCACGTGCCAAAAGCGCCATGGGTTTGAAAGATAAACTATACTCCTCCGGTACGCCTGTACGCCTGTGGGTACGCCTGTGGGTACGCCCGTGGGTACGCCCGTGGGTACGCCCTGGACGTGCCTCTCCGTACGCCCCGCGCCGCGCCACGCCGCGTGCTCCAGTACGTGCGTATTGTCCGCTTCCGCGATTTCATGCAGCGAGAACGGGCGTGGTTCACTGCGACTGACGATGCCGCTGCTGAAACATTACTACTAGCAATTTACTTTGAACGAGCAGAACAGGAAGAATAATCACCAGCCGTTATTGACTCGTGTGTCCAGCGGCGTCCTGCGTTTCTTAATCGAACCAAAGTGACACTTGTCAAAAAGGGCGATCCGGCAACGTCGATTTCGCTGTTGTTGTTAGGGACTCCCCACCCCACAGACAGGGGAGAGGGGTCAGTAATTAACTTCCAGCGCATAAGTTGCGACCCCCCCCCCCCTGCCAGGCTGTCCCTTACTACTTCGGTGACCGTTTCTAGCCCCCGCCCCGTCCCCCGCCCCCGGCCCCTGTTCACTTAGCGTCTCCCCGCTGCAGTAGACGACTCCCCCCGCCCTGTAGGGCCCAGCCCACTGCAGTCTTCATGAGAGAGGAGAAACCCGCCCCGCCCCGCCCCGCTAAACGGTTCTCGGCGCGTGCGCGGTGGAGGGAGGGGGGGATGGAGGCCAGATCAAATTTCATGTCGTACCGGATGTGACAGGATACACCCGAGTGTTGCGGGCCTGCCTGCTGTTCGGGTGTAGAGGTAGAACCGCACACACCTTCATTCACTCGGGTTCGGCTTGTGGTGTGTGTGGACTGTACTCATTTGTGGCACAGTCCGAACCATTAGGCACGCCATCTGCATACACTTAAAATATTTAAAAAATAAGAGGAGGAAAAATGCGAGCGTTAGTATAAGCTCCGTGTAAGCGGCGGCTGGCGCTGCCCGCCCCGCCCCGCCCCGCCCCGCCCCACCCCACCCCGCCTGCTCTGTAGGTCACGGTATCCCTTAAGCGGGGTGCGGCGGGGCGGGGCGGGGCGGGGCGGGGCGCGTGCCTGGCAGCCTGCCACCCACCGCCCTGCTCCGGCCGGAGAAACAAATGCCTCTCCCCGCCCTCCAGCCAGCTCCGTCTGCCACCTTGGAACGGCCAGGCGCGCCGCCGCGTGGCGGCCGAGTGCCACATAAACAATAACCCCCACCCCCGTATCGCGTATCCTAAAACGAAAAAGAAAAGAGTGATCAGCGGGGCTCGATCTGCGACTCTAGAGCTTGTCAAACTTGTGCTCTAGCCACTGAGCCAACATCTTGAAGTTTTTTCCCCCGTCCATCCTTACGGCTGTTGGGCAAAGTACGTAGTGCTGAGGGGACGGCCGTTGTCGACGCACACGCTTCGCTGCGCTGCGCTGCGCCGCGCCGCGCCGCGCCGCGGAGTGCGCCGTGGACGTAGGCAGCCCACCGTACTCGCCGTCCGGCGGGTAGCATACCCTGCGGGAGCGAGCGGGCGTGGCGAGGCAAGGCGGGGCGAGGCGGAGGGCGGGCGGAAGGGGCGTGGCGCCGGGGCGGGGCGGGGCGGGGCGGTGTGTAAGTCTCCAGCGTCTTATTGGATAATTGGGCGTGGACGCGGTCGTCAACGGAGGTGGCATGCTGCTGACATGTTTACACACACACACGCACATGAGGAAAACTCGGAATTTTGATATGTTCTTCTAAGTTTTTGCTGATTTTTTTTCAGCTTGCGTGGTTTACCGAAAATTAAACTAAAATTAAAAAGTTAAAACCACAATACCCACTTCTCACTGCAATTTTTTTTCAGCTTTTGAGTGTTTAAATACTTATACTTTACTTTTTCCTTGCCGCTGCCCTCCCCGCAGATGAACGCGGAGCGCAAGATCAGCGCGCCCGCCGCGCCGCTGTCGCACGTGCAGCTGGACGGCTCCCCCGGGCTGAAGGCGCGCGCCGGCGCTACGGACGAGCTCAGGCCGGGCCGCAAGCTGTCCAGCATGTCCAGCTTCGACGGCCAGCGGTCGCGGAGCTACCTGTCCCCCGGCGCCGGCGAGGAGGAGGACGAGGAGATGGACCACAAGCTCGCCCAGAAGCTGGGCATCTCCGACTCGCTGTCCGACGGCCACATCACCCCCGGCAGGACGAGGTAGGCTACGCGACCCGGCCGGGCGCCAGGGGACGAAAACTAGCCGTCTGTAAAACAGCCCTGAAACAACGTGGTATCTTACTTTATGTTGTAATTTTCTGACCCACTCGTCTTTATGAAAGTTACCAAATTTTCCTTTAATTTTCCGACGTTTTCTAATTTTTTTTCCTGAATTGTTCCTGAGCTGTTAATCCGTTGAAATTAACCAAGTATTGCTCCGGGCGCGGCGCTGTAAAGGTATACAGTCGGCTCGGCTCGGCGGAGGCTGTATTTAAAAGCTTCATCGCGGAGCCTTATGGCGCCTTATGGCCGTTTGTTCGAGGGACGGGGCGGGACGCATGGCTGCACCGCGGCGGCGCGGCGTCGCGGCGCCCAGGCCCCAGGCGTCGCGGCGCTCACTTTATTCGCGCGCAATGTATTTCACACTGCAAAAAATGTTATCATTGCGGGGGAAAAACTTCAGAGCGGCGTTAGAAATTTCATAGACACCTCGATAAAAAAAAAAGTGAGAATTCATTTTCTCATTCCACAAGTAGTGCTTATGCCAACGTCCTGTTCCGTCCGCAGCTTTAGCTCGCCGCCGCTGCACCCCGGCATCCTGAAGCACTCGGACCACGACCTCCGCTCGCACCAGAACGCCGCGTACGAGGCGGACGACGTCCTGGGCGGGCACGGGCTGCCGGGGCCGGCCGGGGGCGGGGGCGCGGGCGGCGGGGGCGTCCTGTCGCCCGGCACCCCCGGCACCCCCGGCACCGCGTCCACCACCTCGCCGACGTCGCCCTTCAGCCTGGGCAGCGCGCAGAGCGGCGGCGGCGCCAGCGTCACCAGCCAGACCAGCGAGCCGCGCCGGCGCGTGTCCATCGTCGTGCAGGAGGAGACGGAGCGCGAGCGCGAGGCGCGCGACCTGGCCCGCGACATGGCGCGCGAGCGCTCCAAGAAGCTCAGCACCTCGTCGTTCGCCTCGTCCGTCGGCGGCCTCTCGGCCCACTCGCACCCCAAGGCCGGCGACCTGCACCAGCACCCCGAGGGTGAGGCGTTTTTTTTTTATTTTTTTTTTTAAGTTTCGATAAAGAACTGTTATCGAATTGTTTCGATAACGAAATGTGATTGTCGCCCAGCCCTGGCCCTGGCCTCCAGGGCAGCTGTCACGAGACAAAAGCAAAGCTCCTGCCGGCCGGTCCGGTCCGGTCCGATCGATACTCTCGACCGAGGTCGACTTGTATTTCGTCGCGATGTTTTATGCAGCGCCGCGACGATTATTCAAACATTGATGCGGCGGGGAGGCCCCATAACACACCCCTAGAGGGCCCTGGCCAGCCCTGGCCCTGGCGGGGGCACAGGGTGGCACAGTTCGAGAAACAAGGGCCATCTTCAAAGGGTCTTGTTCGAGCCGAGGGGATGCGGTACGCGCGCGCTCCTAGTTGAGGATAACTATGGGACGTTTCCGATGCGCAAGATAAATACTATCAAGTGGCGGCTCAGCCCATGCCGCCCCGCCCCGCCCCGCCCCACCCCGCCCTACCCCGCGAGGGCAATGAAGAACGCACTTTAGGCCCCAGCCGGTGACGCTTCAAAGCGCCATTACAATATCCGGCGGGACCCGACATCATCCTGGTCCAGCAGCTGGCCGAGCCGAGCCGAGCGGAGCGGCCATCCCAGAGCCCAGTGTCCAGGCGCGGCCTACTGCGTAACTACTGCAGGCGGGGAGGGCCAGGCAGGGCCTTACAGGCCCGTACAGCTCAAGGACTTGGTGTGCCCTTGAGAAGTACTCCAGTCGGCGGCGGCCAAAGCGTGCGGGGCGGGGCAGACCAGACCCTCCCCTCCCTGTGGTCATCAACTACCACCGTCAGGACGCGCATCATCCATCACCGTGCCCATCACCCCTACGCCTTCGACCATTGAGGAAGGAGCGCGAGAAAGTTAAAAAAACACGTCAGGAAAATTTTAAATGATTCAAACAAATTTAAGGCCCTAAAATTGAGAAATGTTTCGAAAACTCCAGAAAACTTGCAAATAGTTTTCCATACATTTGTACGCCACACCAAAACCCCCTCGGCCCGTGGCCACGAGAGGGTGGGTTGTTTCCTATCTCGTGTGTTTTCTCGGGAGGTCCATATACCCCGGCCGGCACGTGGGTGCGAGCAAGGTGCCTCCAAGGACTCGGCATGCTGCGCGGCGCGGCCCGCGGCGTCCTCAGGTCGTAAGGCCCCGCCGCGCCCCGCCGCGCCCCGCCCCGCCGCCCCCCCGCCGCGCCCCGCCGCGCCCCGCCAGGCGTGACATACCACGCGTGCGCAGTAACGAGGCTGTAATAACACCAACAATAGTGACACGGCCGGGCCGGGCCGGGCCGGGCCGGGCCGGGGCGTACGACTTGCACGGCGACAGGCCCGGTCCGGCGCCACCCTGGCCAGGTTGCCTCACACCGTGCCGCGGATGCTCACGTGACCTGTCCGGCGGGCAGCCTGGCCTGGCGCCGGGCGGGGCGGGGCGCCTCCTGCAGGTCCCCAAACCCCTCCTCCCCTATCATCACGTCGCTGAAGAGGCTGCCGCTGCGCGCCGAGCTATGTACTCGCTCTCCTCCATGTCCTCCGTCCTCCTCCCCCTCCCCTGTGTGCGCCTCCCCTTCCCCAAGGTGCTTCCCCGCTCTGTCGTACTCGGCTCAAAGCGATCCCCGTGCGCCGCGAAGTGACCGCGCAGCTGCAGCAGCTGCAGGGCCTCTGTGGGCGGGCGCGGCGGGGGCGGGGCGGGGCGGGGCGGGGCGGGGCGCGCAGGGCCGAGGGTGGGGCGTGCCGGCTAATCTCGGCGGGGTGGGGCTGGGCGGCCAGTCGGCGCGCGGCTCGTCGCTCCGGTGCACGCACATCCAGTGCCTCCTCCACATGGACGCGCGCGCTGAGGAGGGCGACGCCGCCGCGCCCAAGAAGAAGAAGCAGGCCCGCGTGTACTACGGGCCGCCCGTCGAGCAGACTTACGTCGAGGACGGCGACGACGAGGACGAGGGTACGGTCCGGGCCGACGCCCCCCACCCTCTCTCGCACCCAGTCTGGCGGGGGCCTGTCCGAGACATAGGGAATTCCACTCCCACGGGAGTCCTCCCCATACGTGGACAAGAGACAAGTGTGTTGTTCGGCCTGCTCAGCGTGACGTTGGTATCACATCGGCCCGTGACTTCTGCTTGTTGCAGAAAACGGCAAGACACCGGCCATCGCGGAGAATGGCGTCCTCAAGAAGAAGTCGTGCATCGAGTTCATGTACAACAAAGTCTACCCAGACCGGAGTATCGAAACGTGAGTACTATCTCAGCATTTCTGTGAGTGATATGAGGGTGTATTACAAGGCGGAAATTTTGCAAGCGCGATTTTTCTCAACGCTCGCTCTCAAAGAGAAATTGAAATTGTTTTCCTGGGCCGAGGCCCTGACTCCCTCTCATGTGCCCCCCGCTCCCTTCCATTGTCTGAGACACAGTGCACGCGCCGCGCGCCCAGGAGAGGCCTAGCGGGCCCCTGGCCGTGCCCCGGCCCCGGCCCGCCCCAGGACGGCCCGGCTTAGCTCGTCGATTGGATGATTAGCTCAAATTTAGCTGCGCCCCCCACCCGCCCCGTCCCTCCCCCGGCCGGCCTGCCCTGCCTTTTCCATGCGGAGGCAGTTCTGCGGGCCCGCGCGAAAAAAAATAAAAAAATAGCTGATTGCGTTTGCAAACTACTGGTACCTAGGTATCAGACGGTAGTGTTTACGGCCTGCTCATGTGTCATGGGGTTGATTGAACCCTCTGGCTCCCCCCCCCCCCCGTCTCTCTCTCTCTGTGCATACCTCAATGAAATAACTTTGGTTTTCTCCGTGGTGACGCGTGGAACGCAGCCGGGCCTGGTCTAGTTCTAGCGTCGCTTCCGACTCTGAGACGAATAGGCGAGTAGAAATAAGTGTCTGACTGTTTCCTGTGTACACTCTGGGCGAGAGCCTTTTGGTTTAGCACGCGAGTGCCGCCCCCACCCCACCCCCCACCCCTACCCCCACCTGTGACTGTGTATGTGTCGCACCCTCTGCAGGCAGCGGAGTTTACAAGACCCCGCCGCTCCCTCGCGGTCATGTCAAAACTGCATCATGCAGTCACAAAAAATGCACAAGAGCAGCAGTTGGTGGGCGCGAAAGTGTATCCGCGGAGCGCCATAGGTACGCTATACGTAGGTAGTGCGGGCACGGCGCCGCGCCGCCGCCGCCGAACTGCAGCCCACTGTATCGCGGACTCGTCGGAGCCGAACGCCGACGTCGGCAACCCTGGTGGGCGCGCCAGAGAGGCGTTCTCTTCGGGGTGTCCAGCGGGGTGGGGCGGGGTGAGGCGGGGCGGGGCGGGGCGGCAGGTAGTCGGGTTGGCACGGCCGAGGATGGCCCGGGCCCGGCCGGCTGGAGGATGTGCACGGCATAGGTGCGGTACGGTGCCAGTGGCGGGGCGCCCCGCGCTGTCCCGTCCCGTCCCGCCCGCGCCGTGCTGAGCCGTGCTGAGCCTGGCCGTCAGTGTGACGGTCGCCGTCCTGCCGGCACGAGCCTGTGCAGTGCTGTGCTGAGCTGCGCTGCGCTGCGCTGAGCTGCGGTCACTTTTCGGGTACCCGCCGCACCGGCGCGGCGCCACTCGCGACGCCAGGCGCCGGGACGCCACGCGCCGGGACGCCCTGTCCTGTACCCGCTCCCGCCGCGCGAACCGCTAACGTCCACCTCGTCGCGACGGAAGCGTGACCCTCTTGTCGGTGACCTCGCATCACCACCGCCCCGCCCCGCCAAGCCACGCACGCGCCTGTGTAGCGGCACCACCCCTTTTCAAGTCCAGGGCGCACCCCCTCCTCTCCAGGATGCACGAGAAGTACGTCGTCGTCGTGCACCTGTGTCAATTTTGTGTTACCTGTGTGTCTGTGTCTATGTGTGTGTGTCAAAGGGGAAACAATCTATATACTTGTAAAAAAAAGTTCAGAGCGATTCGCTGGGCAGTTCTGGAAAATTTCTAAGTCATTAGCGACATTTTTGGCGCGAAATTCAAGTGATGTTTTTCCCTGGGTGTCTGTGATCCGTGATCCGGCTCCGCGCCCCTCGGTGCAGAGTTCTAGTGTTCAAGTGTTGATGTTCAAGTGCTCCAGTGTTCAAGTTTCAGAGCGCTCATGTAATGATTTCCTCCCGGTGCGCCGCAGGTCGAGCTGGTACCTGTTCTGCAAGAAGGCGCGCAAGAAGGACGAGGAGGCGGCGGTGGACGCGTGGGAGCCGCCGCACTGGCAGGCCGTGTGCCCGTACCCCTTCTGCCCGACGTACCGCCAGTTCGCCCGCTTCCTGGGCCTCACCCTGGTCGTGCTGCTGCTCTGGGGCTCGGCCTACGCCGTCCTGGGCGACACGCTCGCCCCCGGCGGCGGCCTCTTCAGCCTGGCCGTGCTCGTCGTGGCGGCGCACTTCGGCGGCTGGCTCGTGTCGCTGACCACGCTGCCCGCCCTCGTCGGCATGCTGCTCGTCGGCATCCTCTTCCAGAACGTGGGCCTGTACGAGGTCAGCACCGACATGCTCGAGGTCGTCGGCGTGCTCAGGTGAGCGAGAGAGCGGGTCAATCATAGAAAATTTAGAAGAAAAAAATTAGAAAAATCAACAAAAATTGTAATTAAGTCCAAGGACTACCGACCGCCCAGGTGGCGATAGAGATGTGATTAATCTCCAGGAATGGCTGACTCCCCAAGGACCCTCCCCGCCCCGCCTGCTGTCCTGGGCGGGCCGGCCCGGCGCCTGACCAACAGGTTGTCGCCAGAGCTGATAAGAGACGACGTTCTCGTTCCGGTCAGGCGCGCGGTGTACGTGCGGCACACGCCCCCCCCCCCCCTCCCCCTTGCCTGCAGCTACTTTACGCGCGACTTTCTGTCACTTTTCCTTTCTGTTTTCTGACAACTACATGCCCTCTCTCTCGTGTTCCAGGAAAGTTGCCCTCGTCATTATCCTGACGCGCGCCGGGCTCGACCTGGACCCGCCCGCCCTCAAGCGCCTCCTGTGCACCGTGCTGCGGATCGGGCTGCTGCCCTGGGCCGTCGAGTGCATCGTGCTGGCCGTCATGATGCACTTCCTCTTCGGCATGCCCTGGATCTGGGGCTTCATCCTCGGGTAAGAGATATTTTTTTATATTATTATTTTTTCTGCTGTCGCACGGGGGCTACCCGCGCTGCCCCTGCTTCCACGAAACTAAGCACCACCCTCCTGGGCCTGCTGGGGCATCCCCTTGCTGGGGCGGGGCGGGCCGAGGCGGGGCCTGCTCTCACCGGGGGCCTCCTCGCTACTATGGCCCCCCGCCACGGGCCCCGCCCCGCCCCGGCAGCTCCGGAGAGAGGAGAGTGGAGTGCAGCCGCACACTGCGCTGAGCTGCGCTGCGGTCTGGAGTCATGGAACTCTTGCGAGGGATTCCCACAAATTGGGAGGAAAGGGCGAGGGGGGGGGGGGATAGCATTCCGGCGCCTGAGAGAGGCTGAAAAGCACTGTCTACACATTCCGATCGTCTTGATGTTTAAGGACACTAGAACCTCTTCTTCTTGCATATCGGCACAAAACGTGAGCGCGCGCGCAATTTTATTTTTGTATTTTTTTATTAATTAGAAGACACGGTTTGTGCATCCCGCCATTCGATAATTTAGGGTTTCCATCTGATGGCGTGCAAAACAGAAACGGGAAGGGAGACTATTTGAACCCGTGACTCTGTGACAGGTCGTGAAAAGTGTTGTCGACCTTCCCGCCGCGCGCCGCTGCCATGCCGGTCCACCGCGATCCTCGTGAGCGCCTCGCGCCGCGGGCGGGGCGGGGCGCGGCGGGGCGGGGCGGGGCGGGGTGCGGCACGGGCGGCAGGGTTACGGTCAGCTGTGGCGGCGCGGGCCGCCCGTGGTCCTGTCCTGATCTAAATTAGATTAACAGGTGGGAGCGGGGCGTGGAGGGGGCGGGGCGGGGCGGGGCGGGGCGGGGCGGCAGACCAGACGGTCGCTCATGCAATGTCAAACACGCTGACGACACACGCAAAACAGTAATAATCCTCCACACTGGACCGGAAGCGCTCCCTTTTTGGGCCCGCTCCTCTTTATTGAAAAAGCTAAGCAGCGCGCTTAAGCCCACGCAGCGGTCCCCGTTCCTGTTTCTATTTCCTAAGACAGTTGAAGTTCCGGTCGGAGTGGCGCACAGACAGGCGCCAGGCGCTAGATGAACATGTGAGAAGTGCACATTGTGGAGCGGGTAACCAGCCCACCGGCTAAAGCTTTATCTGGCCACTTCTGTCACTCACTGACCATGAGAAACATACCCATCCGCCCTCGTGTCGGCCATCCCGGACCAAAACTCAAAGGGAACGGCACACAGTTCAAATGCGCTAGGAATCGAAAAATTATTGATAATAATTAAGGGCTGCAAGTTTTTCAGTTAGTGACGCGCTTACTGGACAGGATCGGTGAGTCGTGTGGGTTTGAAAATACAATAAATCCCTTTACTCACGTGGGAGTGTTTCCGGGCCGACTGCACTGCACATTATGTGTCATCATGTTCGAACAAGGCCTGCAGGCCCAGGCCCGCGCCTCGCTCTGGTGTCCTGGTGCGCTTCCCTGCTATGCCCCGGTAACGCATATGTACTACGTCACCACGTAGTAATGGCGCCTGAATGCTCTGAATGGCGCAGTGCTGCGGAATCAGCGGCGCAGATAGTATCTGTATCTCCGCCTGCATGGTGGTTCTCTTGTGGTCCCAACTCCCCGCTGCCGGACTGCACTTTCAAACACACATTACTCCCACCTGCAACAAAAAAAAAATCACCACTCCGGGGTTTTGAACCGCGGACCCTGCTCTCCGCTGGCGAGTGTGCTGTCCGCACGACTAACGCGTCCTTTGCCTGTTCCAGCGCGACGGTGGCGGCGGTGAGCCCCGCGGTGACGGTGCCCTGCCTGTTCCGGCTGCGCGGCAAGGGCTACGGCACGGCCAAGGGCATCCCCACGCTCATCATCGCCATCTCCGGCATCGACGACGCGGCCTCCGTGGCGGGCTTCGGGATCATCAGCAGCATCATGTTCTCGCACGGTGAGGGCAGGGACTGACTATTTACTCCCTGAGGCCGGGCGGGGCGGGGCGGGGTGCGTGTGACGCCCCACCTCGCCCCGCCCCGCCTCGCCCCGGTCAGCTGACCGGAGCCGGACCGGAAGGCGGCTGCGTTAGGGCGGTGGACCGGCTGGACGGGACCCCGCGGGCGCGAGGGTTGTCCTTGCGGCCGATTGGAGCGCTGCGCCGGCCCGGCCCGGCCCATCCCGGCAATTGCAATTGGAGTGTCCAAAACGTCCCAATTGTCAGTTGTTTCCAGGACGCAAATCGCAGCGAGGCCAAGCCGGCCGCCGCCATGCCCGCGCGCCCTGGTGGCCCTGGTGGCCGTGGTGGCCCTGGTGCTGGTGCTGCATGCCGGCAGTTTGAACCCCGCGCCGTTTTCTGACGTGTTTTTGCCGTTTTGCCCGCAGACTCGCTGCTGTACCAGATCGTGCAGGGCCCGCTGTCCGTCGTCATGGGGCTGGGCTTCGGCGTGCTGTGGGGCGTGCTGGCCAAATACGTGCCGGAGCGGAATGACGTAAGAGCGAATTTTGGTGAACAAAATGACGCGAATTTCTCTGAATTTTCGTTGAGTTGTTTGGTCTCTCCCGCAGCCCTTCGTCGTGCCCATGCGCGTCCTCATGCTGTTCGGAGGCGGCCTCATCGCCGTCCTGGGCTCCGAGTCCATCGGGCTGGGCGGCGCGGGGCCGCTCGCCGTCGTGTCCGCCGCCTTCGTCTCGTGCTACTCGTGGACGCAGCAGGGCTGGGAGTTCGAGGAGGTGAGTGTGCTGGCGTTCGTCTCCCGTTCCCTGTGGTTGCGCGAACGAAGGCGTCAACTTGTCCGTCTGTTTGCAGAACCCCGTCGCCACGGCGTTCGAGATCTTCTGGATGGTCTTCGAGCCCATCCTGTTTGGGTTGACGGGCACCATGATCAAGATGGACGAGCTGGACCCGCAAAACGTGTGGAAGGTGATCGGGAGCTTGATCGCCGGGTTCGTGGTGAGTGCTGCAGCTGCAGGTGGTGCGGCGACAGATGGCTTTACAGATGGTCGCTGAGCTGACCCGGGTTCTCGTTCGCAGATACGCATCCTGTTCACCATCCTGGTGTCCTGGCGCAGCCGGCTCAACACCAAGGAGAAGGTGTTCGTCTCGCTGTCGCTCATGGCCAAGGCCTCCGTGCAGGCCGCGCTGTGCACCGTGCCGCTGGACCTGATCCGGGAGTCCTCGCACGAGGCCGAGGGCGCGGCGGGCGCGGGCGGCGCGGGCGGCGCGGGCGGCGAGGGGGACCGCGAGCACGCCGAGCTGTTCCTCACGACGTGCGTCATGTCCATCCTGCTCACCGCGCCCACCATCGCCATCCTCATGACCCTGCTCGGCCCGCGCATGCTCACCAAGACCACGGTGGACCCCGAGTTCCCGGAGAACTGGCGGCGGCACACGCGGCCCTCGCTCAGGGACATCTCCATCATCGACGAGGGCGACGAGGAGGACGACGAGGACAACCTGGGGAAGCTGTCCAGGAGGTCGTCGCGCAGGAGGTCGTCCTCCGCCAAGGACGTCGGCAAGGAGGCGGGCAACCACACCACCACGCCCACGCCCTCCGCCAACTCGACCACGCGCGAGACGTCCCTGACCACCACGTCGGTGCCGTGAGGACACCCCGACACCGTCACCGTCTTTTTCATATAAGGCTGATTTACAGTTCGAGTCGCACCCGCTGCCCGTGGCCGCTGTCGACAGCGCTCCAATTCTAAACGTCGACCGGACTAGGAGGTTGGAAAGTGTGACGCTAGGGTGGAGGGAGAGGCCAAGGGCCCCGGCGCAGCGCCTCGTGATTAGTGAATGAAGTGGCTCCTGTCGAGCATAGTTACCAAGACAGTTAGTTGATGTATGAGTCATTGCAAAAATTCGACATTCCATTATTGTAAAAATGTGATCCTTGCTGTTTCAAAAGGAAATAGAAATTTTAAATATTGAAAAGCTCAAAGAGACGGGGTACTATCACAAGGGGGGAAAAGGGGTCGTAAATGTAAGATGTATCAATGATGATAAGCGTATTTAACTCGGGGACCCAACTCATTGTGCGTGAATTTTAACATGTAGTCTTAAACGCATTCCAAACCGCCAGGCCTTGGCAGATAACTCGTATATGTGCCTTTGAATGTGATAGTACTTAACTTTGCTGACATTTTTCTGTGAAGAGGGAAGTGATAGTTTATTTGTCATCTCTGATGAGAAACATACCCGCTCCAGTTGTTTCATTTGTCTACATAGCTCATTAACATATCTTCCAAAATGTGATACCACATTGTAAGACATAGTTGTGATAGAAGTTGGTCCATTCCAGAACCAATATGGTGCCAATTTAATTCATTTATTAAGATTTGTATATATTTGGTTTGGTTGTGTTGATGTGAAAATTTCTCAAAATTATGTTGGTCTTTGGACTTATTGTATTTCAAAGTCAAGCACTCTGAAAAATTAATTATTAATATTGTCATTTTCAATGTTCATTTATATTTTTCGGATACATTTTATTTTAATAATTAAATTGCTTTTGATGAATTCTAAAAGCAATTAAAGGCGCAGGAGGTTTACCAAGGGGTCAATTTACACCAGTGTGTATCCTGTACATTTCGTAATGGAAAAGAGTGCAAAACTATTGTTATAAGAAGTGTGCCTTGAACAAATGTGAACTATTTTCTTTAATACTCATTCACTTGAATTTGTTGTTAGTGTAGTAGAAAAATATACTCGGAAATATTTTGTGCCAATTTTAAAGTATGTGTATTATGTAAGACTAGATATGATCTGCGAGCGTAGTCCTTGTTCCTGTCGCGGACAGTGTATGAGTTGTACCTTAATTTAATAATAAAGTTAATAATTATTGATGTATTTCGGCCCATACGTTGTGGGCGCAGCGGGCGCGCCGGTGGTTAGGCAACCCATCCGACACGCGGCATTCCCTGCGCGGGCCGGAGCGCGTCGTGGCGGCTTTGCGCAGCAGCTCAAACAAAACCTCCACCAGGGGCCGCCGGGCTGGTGAAAGCCGACCAACCTTGCTGGTCTTTTTTGTGGTGGACGAAAACCGAAGACGGCTCCTCGCGACCTACGACCTTGCGGTGGTGACCGCGTGGTGCGGAGCGGGGAGGACAGCCGGGTGCACTTCTTGGACGGGATCACAAACGAGGTGGACACTGTTTTCATGTTTTCATTCTCGACGCACCGTACCAGTTCGGAATAGCATTATTCATTCGACGAGATTAGAGACTAATCGCTCCGCTCCGCGCCGCGCCTCGCGCAGGAAGCGGGGCATTACTCACGGCCCTCGGGTCGTGCTGGGCCGGGCTTAACGGCACTGTACTGTCCACGACACCTCATGGACAGGACAGGACGCAGGGACATACTCCGCGCCACTGCGGCCGGCCAGGCGCGGAGTAGCGCCGTGGAGCGTTCTTGGAGGCAATCGGAACCATGGGCGGGCGGAGAACAGAGCGGATCTGAGCGGCGGCGGCGGCGGACCTGCGAAAGTGTTAGTCAGGCAGCGCGCGCGCGCGCGTGTGTGTGTGTGTCTAGTCTGTATGTTGGCGCGTGGCGGCGCGGCGCGGCGCGGCGTGAACCCGACAGAACACACCAGTCAGTGGGCCCGACCAGTCAGCGCAGGCAGCGCGGTGCGGAGCTGATACTTGGCCAGGCCCCGTACCGCTTCCTGTACTGCCGGGAGGTGGCGGCGCGTGGCGGCCGGGCCAGGCCGGGCCGCTGAGATACCGCGCGGCGCGCCCGCGGCCCGTGTCGTGTCGTGTCGGACCTCGTCATCGGGGTCCTCGGGAGGGACGGTCAGGACGTCGACGAGATGGAGCTGCTCGCCGGCCAGGGCGCGGCCTCGTCCACCTCCTGACGCCTGCGCCTGTCGTCCAGGATCACGCCCTCGGCCACGTAGACGCGGTGCGGTGAGTAAATCGCTGTGGGTTAGGCTTTGAAGTTTACCGATAAATTTGGTAATTTACCGGTAACCTGCCGGAATCTTCAGTAAGTTACCGGTACATTACAAAAATTACCGGTAAATTTGAAACCTTGTTGTGGGTCCACAGAGATCGGCCCCCGCGACCGGGGCACCACGAAAAACAATCAAGTCCAAAAGGACTAGAGATTGCGGCGTTTTGCGGAAACGAAACTCTGCTTGCTGCTCATTCGAGCTATCTGGCTGCTTTAAAATTTTGTCACTCTAATATTTTTTCGAGCTAATCACATATTTTAAACTTAAGAAATTCAACGAAAACTTGTCTCACTTATTCGGGCTGCTAACATAAAGTGAATGACCTAATACCGACGTCAGGACGTCGACCGCGAGAATTGTCCATTGTCGCTACAACATAGGTACGACATAGGCCGGCGCCGGCGGCGCGAAGGCCCAGTGCCTGCCCCGCCTCGCCCTGTAAGTGCTCAGCGCTCAGCCCAGACAAATAGCTTACTCCGGCTTAAAGGAGTGTCACCCAAGCACCTGAAAACCGTGTGTTATTGATTTTCTCACGTACTTGAAGTTTTAAAAGAAAAATCCTAAAGTTAAACACTGACTACCTACTGATTACCTCTCCACTTGTCAGCAAATAAGTTAATGTAGTGTTTTTTGGGTGTGTAGAGTGAGGCGAGGCGCGGCATGGCGCTATGTGCTGGCCTAGCAGCGGGGTTTCCTCGCTCCCATGAGCAGATGATGACCACCGTGACTGGTGATTATCAGCTTCCAGTCGCGTCGGCGGCCACTTGATTTCCAGGTAGTGAGGAGCGAGGTGTCTTCAGGGGGCCTGAACTCGCGCGTACTCCTTCCGGGAGAGGGCCAGGCCGCCGGGCCGCGGGCCGGGCTGAATGAACAGTATATTTTACTCGACGCCGCGACGTGCGCCGTTGTAAATCGCCATCAGAATTAGGGCGCGAGCGAGCAGGACAGCATCCAGACACCCGCTGCCATCTCAAAATAATGCAGCCAGGGCGGAGGTGAGGGGGTGCGGGACGTGCGGGGTGCGCGGGGTGAGAGGGAGGGAGGGCGCGAAGTTTCAAAACAGAGCGCTTCATTTAGTAACCAGCCGAGCCGGCGCAGGCCGCAGTAGTAGAGCGCCGCACTTTACGGCCTGAAGGGCAGCAAAGCGATGGCCCCTGATCTAATCCCTGAGCCGCCTGAGGCGCCGCGGCGCCCCCAGCCCAGCGCGTCGGCGTCGCGTCACCGCAGGGGCCAGGGCCAGGGGCCAGGCACGGGCGTCCTTCTGTCATGAGCTGGGCGGGGCGGGGGTGATCTCGGGAGGGAGTTATAACGCGGCCATTTGGCCCTGTCCCTTCCCCCGCCCCGCCCCGCCCCGCCCCGCCCGCGCGTGGGCGCCCCGCGGAGGGCGTGGTGACAGTGCTGCGCTCCCATGTTCTGGGAAACGCAACGAAAATGTAAGTGGAGTAGCGTCTGTTTATTGCAGCCCGTAATAGGGGACACGAACAACCCCTGCGTGAGTCGAGTCATTCAGGGCAGCGTTATGATCGTGACGCTACGTAACGATACGCGACATTTTGATTGAGGGGCGCCGCGTGGTTTAGAGAGTGAGCGACACGAAACAATTTTGCTTGCGATTGGCTTGAAGCTTGTGCAGCTTTGGGTCTTACACCTTATTAAGCAGCAGGTGGGACGAGTAGCAGGAGGAGTTTTCCCACATGCAAAATATGTGTGTTAACCATCTTAACTATTGTATGACGTTCCAGTTTTCAGGAGAAGTGCCGTGTACCACGTACAGGGCCGCGATCACAGCAGCCTTATTTTACGCCCGGTTACGACGAACCACCCCCTTGCCTTCCATCGTCGCGTGGGCCGCGCTGCGCCCCGCCGCGCGCCGCGCCCAGCTGTCAGCGCAGGCCGGCCGCGCCCCGCCCCGCCCCGCCTCGCCCCGCCACGCCCAGCCCCGCCCTGACCAGCCAGCCTACCGCCACACCGCACAAAGCGCAAGGCCGGGCGCGGCGGGGGCAGCAGGACGCCACCCCGGGCCTCAGGCAGACGCTCACCGCCCCGCCCCGCCCCGCCCCGCTCCACCCCGCCCAGCACGCAGCCGGCGCCGGGGTCAGGCGCGCGTCGCAGGCAGCAGAGAAGCAACAGCTGCTCGCGTAGGCGCCCCACCCCGCCCCGCCCCGCCCCACCCCCGTCCGTAACCCGCCGATCAGTCCCCGGCGCGCCTCACGGCGGGCAAGACCTCGGACACAGTCTCGGCTCGGCGACATGGGCCCCTGCGGCCTGAGCCTCGGCCTGGGCGCCCTGCTGCTCGCGCTGGCGGCGGGGGGCGGCCTCGGCCAGGGCCTGCAGTACGACGAGGTTCCCGACGACGACGTCGAGACGTTCCAGCTCAACCTGACGGCGCCCGCCGACGCGGACGCCGCGGCGACGCCGACGCCCAGCACGGCGCGCAAGTGCTGCCCGCCGGGGCTGAGCATGTACCGGGTGAACGCGCCGGGCTGCGACAACCAGGTCACGTGCAAGATCACGGACTCGCCGTCCTCCATCCTGTGGTCGCTGCAGCCCGGCAGCGCGGCCGGACAGTACGGCTTCCCGACGTCCTGCCCGCGGGAGCGGTGCCACCTCGTGCTGCTGGACAACGCGACCGAGGCCGTGGCCGAGGCGCGCGCCGAGCCCTACTGCGTGGACCACCTGGCCGAGACGGACCTCAGCGGCCAGGTGGTGGACCGCGTCATGGCGGGCATGGCGTGCGTGCAGGGGGCGGTGTTCGGTGAGTCCCTCCTTCCGTTAAGAGCGGACAGAAAATCTCCCTTTCATAAATTTCCAAATTTACTAGCCAGGCAAGCCTTTGGCTCCAAAAGAATTTATTTAAAAAAATTAAAAAGAAAAAACTCTGTACATTACGTGACTGTGTATACACTGTACACAGAGGGCGGCACCCGGATGGGGCGGCTGAAGGCGGCCAGCGACCCGTCGGCGCAGCCCGCGCCCGCGTCGCTCGTGCCCTTCCGCAAGTGCTGCCCGGTGCACCAGTGGTACGACCTGGCCTCCAGGGCGTGCGTCGGGCTCAAGGACGGCGCCGGGGACGAGGGCGAGGGCGACAACGCCGTGAGCAGCACGTGGGCGCCGGCCGCCGACTACGACCGGCAGCAGCAGGCGGTGCAGGCGCTGTTCCGCCGCGTGTTCCACAAGAACCTGACCGCGCTCGTGGACATGAGCGTCGGGCCGCCGGAGTGCGAGCGCCCGTCCCGCCCGCCCGCGCGGGGCCAGTCCGACCAGGAGAAGGACGAGCAGTACGAGCACACGGTAGGCGAGGTGCCGTCGGGAAGGTGTAAAGCAGGCCTGGCCTCCGCGTCGCGCTCGTAACCCCCGGGCTGCCCCACTGCCGCAGGCGCTGTTGGACGTGGCCGTGTTCGACGTGCCCTGGGACGAGCAGCTCGCCGACGAGCACGGCGTGCTCACGCTGTGGCCCGCGGCGCTGCGCGGCGTGGGCGAGGACCCGCCCTGGCGCCTCAGCCCCGGGGACTACTGCGTGGACGACGCGGGCTCCGTGGGGACGCTGGCCGTCAAGGCGTGCCTCGGCGCGGCCGAGGCGGCCGCCAGGCACCTGTGCCAGCGCTTCGGCTGCTTCCGGAAGTGCTGCCCGCACCACGAGTACTTCAAGCCCGTGTCCGGCGGCCACGCCTGCGTGCCCCGGCCAGCCACGCCGGACCCGGACAAGCCCCCGCTGCGCCCCGAGGTAGGCCACCGTCACGGAGTGGTCGTGCTCCCGAGAACGAGTAACCCCAGGATAACCAGCACCCTCTGCTCCAGGTCCACGACCCCCCGGCCGTCAACCTGAGCGACCCGGACGCCTACGTGCCCCGCTCCGCGCAGGAGCTCGTGGACGACGCGTACCAGCGCTTCGTCGCGGACCAGCGCCCGCACCAGGTCACCTTCTCCTCCGTGGTCTACAACGTCTGCCCCGACTTCCGCTTCCGGCTGGACGACAACTCGGACGTGTGGTTCTTCGACCGGATGGGCGCCGTGTACCAGCCCTCGTGGCCCGACATCGTCCACACGGAGTACTGCCTGGACGACTCCGAGGAGCACGACAACCTGTCCGTGCTGGTCTGCCTCTCGGAGATGGACCCCACGCAGGTACGACGGCTCGGCTTTACGACTCTGTCCGAGCAGGGGCGTCGGAAGTGGGGATCAGGGGGTGCGCTGAGCACCCCCTAAAATAATATAGACTACGAACAGGGCAAGCAAGCCTTCGGCTTGAATGCTGAGCTCAATCCCGCATTAAACTTGAAAAATTACGTACGTGCTCTGCAAGTGAAAGGGTGGCGTGAAAACATGGAAAATTTTTGCGACAGTAAACCTCCCGAAGGAGGTTGCGGTTCCCGCCAGGCACAGGGCTTTTACCCCCCGTGGCAGCCAGCTACTTCGGTGTTCTTATGGGAACCGGTGCTTTTCTGACTGCGATCCTGTCGCGCAATTCGACAGATTTGATCCCCGTACTGCCAGATTTAGTCGTACGGTGGTTAACCGAACTGCCCTGTCCCCAGGGCATGGAAAAGCTGTTTTTGGAGCCAGATTCTAGGACTTATGACCCCACGACCGACCACCAGTCGTGGGCATGGGACGGAACTTCCTGGCAACCCGCTGTCGCTACCAGTGAAGAACCTACCTGGGTTTGAACCAGGCCCCATGTGCCGAGTCTCACAGACACCCCACGGCTTTCGCGGCACCACTAGACCACTAGACCGTCGGCGATTCCACGAGGAAGCTCGGTTGAAACGGGGGGCTTGAATTCCACTCCAAGTTGTTGTCCTCAGAAAAATTAAATTTTTGGGTAAGATTCGAACCTTCGTTCTGCCACTCTCCGGGCGAACACTATGCCGGCACGGCTACGACGCCACGGTACCAGATGCTGGGCTACTAGGAGTCATGCTGCGCGAGAAGCCACAGTCACCGAAGAAACGAACCCGTTGTCATCATCACGCCTGCTCTCCATCTCCATACGTTGCTAGGCCTGCCACGTAGCGTCATTGGTATCGACACTGCTCATCGCACTAGGTGGGCAGTGGTTCAAATACCGCGTCTTTTATTTTTTTAATTTTTTTTTCTGTCGACCAATTGTTCTTTCCAGGTATACCGTCCTTGTGACTCGGGCAACTGCAAAAAAGCACAGCAAGTGACTAAAAAAAATATATATAAAAAATAAAAAAAAAATAAAAAAATGTGACCGGCTTTCGAACCACTGCTCACCGGTACTGTCACCAGTGTCGGTACCGATGACGCTACTCGGCCGGCCTCGCACCGCAGGGAGAGTAGGCGTTCCAGAATTGAGAAAAATTGGTGTGCGCTTGACTGTATAGTGAAGGACCCCGTGACTGTCACGCATACGACTCTGTCACACGCACGCACGCCTCTGCCTGCAGGTGGAGGAGAACACCCGCATCAGCGTGATCGCCGTCGGGCTGCTCATCTCGTGCCTGTTCCTGGCGCTCACGCTGCTCACCTACTGCTGCCTGCCCGCGCTGCAGAACCTGCACGGCAAGACGCTCATGTGCCACGTGTCCAGCCTGCTCGTCGCCTACCTCATCCTCGCCCTCACGCAGATGCTCACCAAGCCCGTGTTCCTGCAGAACGAGTGGATCTGCACCGTCATCGGTACGACTGTAGGCTGTAGACTCCCTCTGGACGGCGACGCGCTCCCCGACTTGGCAACCCTAAAGTTTCGAGTCGCGGGGTGGGGCGGGAGGGGAGGGGGGCTCCCCCGATGGGTCGGAGAGAAAGGCCGACCCGTAACGCTAAACACAGCGGCCGCAACGCGCCGCGCCACAGCTAAACATAGCAGTAACCTCCGCGGCCTCTGCCTTTTGAGAAAGAATTGAGCTGACTATATTGCTAAGTACTTAGTTCTCAGCAGCAGGAAAAAAGGAGGGAGGGAATAAAACTACTTCTTTCAGCTACGGTTATGAAATGCGAGTCGTTGATGACCAAAATGACAGCCCTGCGTGGCACACGGCCTGAGAGTAGCTATGGGCCGTGCGAGCGGTGGTCGTGGTGGCCGTGGTCGTGGTGGTGGTGGAGAACAAGTTGCGTTCAGATAGGGGTGTGGGCGTGCCGCAACAGGCGGGGCGTGGCGGGGCGTGGCGGGATCGCTATTTGAGGGCCCGGCGCTGCGCGGCGCGGCTCGGCGCGAGTGTTTACGGGAGCGAAAGAGTAAACTCGCGGTCTGCCGAGTAGATCCACATGCACTTTGTTTCCCCTCTCATTACTCTTTTCTTGTTCCATCCCATTTCATTCCACCCGTTTCCCTTTTCTTTTTTTTTCTTTTCTTTCCCAGGAAACTGCGTCCTCTTCACGTTCCTGTCCGCCTTCTCGTGGCTCAACGTCATGTGCTTCGACATCTGGCGGACGTTCGGGTGAGTGCGGGTGTGCGGAGGGCCCCTGCGGGTAGGCCGCCCGGACGCGCGCGTGTCGTGCGCGGCTGCCTACCCCGCGCGTCACAGGCGCTCCACATAGATGAGCCGCCCCGGCCCCGCCCCGCCCCGGGCCGGCCCGGCCGCTCTTATGGGGCAGTTTGTAAAAGTCACCGTGGACGAGCAGGGCGTGGTCCACTCAGGGAAGGGCTGACCGGACCGGACCGGACCGGAATGAAGGGGAAACAGCTCTAAAAACTTGTGTGCTGGCTCGAAAAATTTCGTACGCCAAACATACTTGTTTGACTGGAATTTTTTTAAGTGTCGGCTCGAAAAAATTGTTCACACAAGATATACTTTTTGGGGCGTTTTAGAGCCTGGGGAACAACATATCGAAACCTGGCGAAAATTTTGTGTGTCGTGAGTCGCGTGTTTGTGTGTGTGCGCGCATCACAAGGCCTTGCATTCATCTCCTGGGTCACGAACGCCACAAACGCCCGTGGATCTCTGATATCGATAGGGACAGTCCTCTCCTTCTCTGGCTCCAATCTACTTTAGCCGTACGACTCCCCCCCCTCCCCCTACCCTCTCTTCTACGCCGCGTCACCAAGGGTCCGCCCCTATCACCCCCCCCCCCTCCTACTTTTTCTAATGCGCGATTCTCCCGGCGGCCCGATTGCTGTTTGCATAAGCAGCAGGGGCATTAGTGTCGCGTCTTGTCGCGCCCCAGCACCCCGCCAGCTCTGCTCCTCGTGACGGTCACACGGCCGTGCGCGTGTTCGGCCGGACCTAATGCGCCGGCCCTCCTCCTGCGGCCTTGCTCGTGCTCTCACGGCTGTCCCGGCTCGTCCTGGCCTGGTCCCTTTTATTGACGAAAACCAGGGGCGGGGGGAGCGGGCCAAAGGGCGTCATAACAGTCAGCCCGGCACGGCACGGCGAGAGGGTAGATGATCCCACCCCCTGTGCTATGGTTCCACCCTCCCATCGCCGTGCCTGTGCGGGGGAAAGGGGGGGGGGGGTAAGATCATCGCGCGATGACGGGGTAAGATCATCGTCTGATGATATTTTTACCGGGGGGTAATATCTTGGTGGTGGCAATCTGATCGCCCTGCGCCGGCCCGGCGGCCACCAGGACTGCTCGTCGTCGGGAGCCTCGATCCCGTCCGCGGCGCGGCGGTGCGGCCGGGGCTTACCGGGCGCCAGCAGCCGCTGCGGTGCGGTGAGGCGGGGCGGGGCGGGCGGGGCGTTCTGCTTTGCGCTGTGTTCCCAGAATGTGTTTCTCCCCGGTGTATATAGAGCGGGCGGGAGCAGCCGAGGGCCTGGCGCGGGCGCGGGGGCGCAGAGCAGGCCGGTCAGAGGGACATCTGAAACAATACTCGCCTCGGACTGTCGCTTTGAAGGTGAGGTGGTGGTGAACGGAACGGAGAGCGACTGAGAGGGAGTGGGGAGGAAGTATGCGCAGGATCCTGGTGTGTTGACGCACCGACACCGCCTGTTGACCGAGGCGTCCTTACTTGACAGGCTCCACCAGGTCGGTCCCGCCCCGCCCGGCCCCACCCCGCCCCGCCCCACCCCGCCCCGCCCCGCCCCGCCCCGCCCGGCCCCGCCCCGCCCCGCAGTCCGCACTGGCCTGGTCGGGCGCAGAGTGGCACCGAGTGGTCGTGTCCCACCCGCTCGCACCCCCTAATCTGCTGCGTGCAGTTTGACATTTTGTGCTCTAATCCGCCCGAAAACCTGCAAACGGAAACGATACGGCCTTCTGCACTGAGATCAGGAGCGGGGGCGGGAGCAGCTCCGAGCTGTGTCCAGAGGCAGAGGATGCGGTGCTCACCGCGAGCCCAGGGCATGGCGCCCGACATGTACAACGGGCGCGCGCGCTCCGCCCGGCTGGCGGCGCTGGCCACAGATGGGCTGTCGTCTGCTCGCCAGTGGCCGGCCAGGATGACGTCCAAAATGTGTCGACTACTTCCGAAGTAGCGGGCGGACCTCCGCCCGCTCGCTTGGCTGGAAGATGCATCTACTGAACTACTCCACGCCACGCCGAAAAGTGTCGGGCGGTGCGGGTGATGAGTCCGCCCGCCTCCGTAGCTGGGCCCGGCCGGGTCGAGCGCCCAGGTGACACAGCTCGGACGGCAAACGGGCGGAGCGCGCCCGCCCGTTGCACATCTCTGGCGCCCACCCCGCCCCGCCCGCCCCACCGCGATGGCGACGCCGACGCCCCTGGTGCCAGCGCCCCCTCCGCGGTGGCCTTCCGGTGGTCGGGACGGGACGGGGCCGTCGGGACTTGACGACATCCTGCCAACACCCAACACACAGGCGGGGCGGGACGGGGCGGGGTGGGGGTGGCGAGCTGCCGCCCCGCCCTCAGCCCGCGGGGTCGCAGGCGGGGTGCGGGGCGGGGGTGAGAGCCAACTCATTAACGGATATCGCTGACCCACCCCGCCCCTCGCCCCGCCCCCCGCCCCGCCTCGCCGCCACCCTATCGCCTGTTTATATACAGGCGCCAGAGCAGAGGTACGTACGTCCTTGAGACGGCGGGGCGGGAGGCAGGGGCTGCCCTCCCTTGGGGCTGGATCCTTCGCGACAACCGAACCTGGTGACCTGGTGACCCATCGGAGCTCAAGCATACCTTCTCAAGGTTGCATTAGCATTACTTGTTCAGTCATAGGTCTCTCATTAAAATTTAAAAAAAACAAAAACAAAAAAAAAAAAAAAAACACGGGCGCGCGTGACCACATGGTGGTCACAATAAGGTGGCATTGCGTTGCAGCGGGATGACGTCGACGCGCACGGTGAAGCGGTCCAGCGCGTCCCGGCGCTTCCGCTGGTACTGCGCGTACGCCTGGGGGCTGTCCAGCCTTATCACCGTCGTCTGCATCACGGTGGACCAGTGGCCCGGCAACGACAAGAGCGTCTTCAGGCCGCAGATCGGCGACGGCTCCTGCTGGTTCAGGACCGAGCCCTTCGAGCAGGGTGAGTGAGCGGAACGAGTGAGGTAGTTGCGAGGGCGAAACAACTCTAAATTTTGGTGTACAAATGTCGTGATTTTTTTTTATTTTATTTTGATTTTTTTGAATTTTTGTAAATTTTTTGAAGTTTTGAATTTTTTTGAATTTTTCTGAATTACGAGGTTTACCAAAATTTCAGAGTTGTTTCCCCCTTCACACTTATTCATCCTGGCTATTTTTGAATATTTTTTTTTCGCAGCGTACGGCATCCTCATCTTCTTCGTGGGCCCGCTGCTCGTCCAGACGTGCTCGAACGTGGTGCTGTTCGTCCTGACGGTACTCAACTACTCGCGGATCAAGAGCGAGATCACTCGGATGCACACCGCGTCCAACTCCAGGAAGGTCAAGAAGTTCCAGGCGGACTCCAACAAGTGAGTAGAAACACACCAGATGGACGACGGCGACGACCTCCGCGCGCCATAGCGTCACCCCGGGCCTTTCCGCTTCCAGGCTCAAGATGAACGTGAAGCTGTTCGTGGTGATGGGGGTGACCTGGGTGCTGGAGCTGGTGTCCACGTTCTTCCCCCGGGAGCACGCCGTGTTCTACCTGTCGGACGCGGCCAACGCGCTGCAGGGCGTCATGATCTTCGCCATCTTCGTGCTCAAGCGCAAGGTGATGCGCAGCCTGGCGGTGCGGCTGGGGCGCGCGCCGCCGCCCGCGCCCTACTCGGCCAACCCTTCCGTCAACGCGGACTGCCGCCTCGCGACCGGGCTGGCTGTCCGCGGCAAGACCACCAGCACCAACACCCTCTTCACCTCGGACTTCCGCAGCACGGCGTCCAGGGTGGAGACCGCGCAGTGATTCTGGCCTGGCCCGACCCGGCCCGGCCCGGCCGGCTGACACTTCTCTGACTCGAGAAAAACTTTGTTCTGACAAGGCGCCCGCCCTTCCCTCGTGACTTTGACTGTTGTGCTGGACTATGGCGCCGGGCGCCGCGCGGGACGTCCTACTCCTCAATGTGATACTGTAGTGATTTGTAGTTCCATAAAGCGGCTGATGTTAGGTTTAATGGTTGCGTATTTACATGGCGCTGAGATGATCTCATTTGTTTCGTTCCTTAGAGCAGAACCGCGTGGTGACCGCTATGACCTTGGAATTATATTCTGTATTTTTATGAATTAAAACTAATAGACGTCATTGAATCTATGCTGAAGTAAGGTGCTGGCTAGATTACGCACACTGCACATACATATAAAACCTTTCTGTACACAACTTGTTAGTTGACAGGAAGAAAAGTATATGTGCCTTCTATCGAAATATAATTTTAAGTTGATTGAAAAGGTGGAACAAACGGTACCATCCTAGACTAGAATATGTTTCATCGTGTATTCCTCTATTTGCTTAACTAGCATGCTTGCGTTTACTTGCTGTATATGTAAAAAACAGACATTCCTGCTGAGCTGTGCAATTCTTCTCTTTGTACGTTAACTCTTCTCTATGCTATAAAGACATAATGTATTGACGGGCTCAAATACAGGTATTGAGCCAAGTGTGCATCTTTGGTAATGAATTATTTGTGCTTGTATTAGAAATAAATTTTAACTTTGAGTAATTGTTTCCGAGTACGTGACAAAATACCCCTCAGCTCTGCCACACTCAGGACTAAGGCGCCCCCAGCGCGCCCGCAGTCAAGACTCGCGCCAATATGAGCGGAACTAACTCACTGCCTGCTTGGTGCCCTCAGAGCTAGCCTCGCTCAAGGTGTCTCGCGAGAACTTACCACACTATCTAGAATGCCGTGTCTCAGACGTTTCTAGCTTCGCCATTTTTAAGGACAGGGCTGGCAACTTTCAGTTGGACGGTCATAGTAAGTTTTTGCTGCAAATTTCCGATTACATGACTTAATTTTTATTTCTTTGGGTCATTTGGCGATCTCCATGGGGATATCTTTGGTGACCTTTCATCCAACTAGTTGCTATTCCCCGAAATCCGCGTAGGCCCCCAGACCGCGTTACCCTTGGGTTGTGGCTTGGGTTGCGTTGGGCTTTTGGACGCCTGCCTGGCGAAACAGATCCAATGCGATACATGAATATGCAATCCTGAATTTATCTTGGTTTGTACGTTTATGCCTCCTTTCCATATTTTTCGTCTGGAAATAGCTTTATAATATGACATTATTCGTAATTGCTTGTCGATCCCTAACAAATTATACACGAATCTTGGTCAAATGTAGAATTTCAGACTTTCTTCGCCGTTGCCTGAAAAGTTGCCTTACTTGTTAATAAAGTATTGCCATAATTTGAAAGCCGAAAGTATGTTGTTAACTTCTCTGCCGAGAGATGCGTATTTGTAAACAGTCTGATATGACAGCTGCATTATTAAGTTTTATTTATATCTGTAACCTTTGTGCCAGTTAACCTTCCTAAATACTGCAAGAATTTTCCCTCCAAACCAACTTGTGTAGTTTCTCGGCCGGTTGTTGCTGTTTGCGCAGACGGAATTCCATATTTTATTCAGTTTAAAGCATCCGACTTGAACAACTTATTTTACATTCGTATTATTGTTTTCTGACTGAAAGCTTTTCTGAAACAACCTTCATGTTGTTTTATATAATCAAGGTTAGGATTTGCTTCACTTTGAGATAATTTATCAAGTTTTTGGAAGGGGAACTTTAATTTTAAGTAATATCCCTGTTTTCGATTTTATCTATGACATTATAATATTTTTAATTTTTGCAGGTTGTCCAGTTGGAGACAGGTGCCTGACGCACCCTTACAGCCATGACTGCTGACACAGAGAATAAAAGCATGCATTGCTTGCTGTGTAATAGTAGAGTTGGAGTGTCAACCAGGAACAGTTGTCCAATTTTCCAGCAAAATGTAACAACTTCAGATCGAACTGTTGCTGCCACACTTGGACTTGTGCTTAACCAGGAGTTGACCGAAGATACCGTTCACAGTGATGTGGTCAGTAGATTTTCGATAGTAAAGAAACCTTGTCATTGTTTCAGTTTGATCAATTTTCAAGTATTGTGTTTTGATTTTCCTTTTCAGGTTTGCAAGAAGTGCTTTAAGCTGTTAAATGAAGTAGATCAACTTGAAGAGCGACTAGTTGAACTGCGAATGGAACTTTCAACTAATTACAATCGAACCCTTGCAAAACGCAATGGTGAATTAGCTGAGGAAGATCTTGAAACTGATGAAGCACTAGCTGAAGCTGGCTGGACTGCTGATGATAGGGAATACAAACCTCAAATCAAACTCCCCCTGGAAGACGGCAATGCTCAGCCATCTGGCAGGGGCCGCAAGAAAACAATTGTCAAGCGAATAATCAAAGTAGAACATGGAGATGGAGAGCAAAAGGTACTTTGATTTCTTTACTCTTTGTTTCTCTACGATAACATAAACTTGAGTTACTGAGTTGCTTTTATTTATTTATTTACAGGAGAATGAAGGGGAAGGAACGATTGTTGAGGAGTTTGAAATTGAGTATGATGCTGCTGATGTACCAGAAGGTGCAGAGGGATCAAAGGATGAAGAGGGGGAAAACTCAGGAGAGGGATCTGGAGCTGCTCCCAAGGTTTGTATGACAACTTTTTCTGACCATTATGCTCTAATTTATTGTACTTTGATTTAATATATGGATTATTTCTCAGGCTGAAGATGGACAGGAAGCACCTAAGAAAGTGTCTTACCCTCAAGTTAAGAGGAGGAGGAGAATGCCCAAGAAGCGAGGACGAAAGCCTGCCATTAAAGTTAAACCTGAAGAGACTCGACTTGTTGAAGAAATGGTTGCCAGAGAAGAAAATCAGTATGTTTGCTTGGTGTGCACTGATCAAAAGGTAAGTGTTGAAAAGTACTTCAATTCAGTAGCTAATGTTCCAAGAATTGTAATTTTATTGTGTCTCTGTAACAGGTTATAGGAGATGACAAGACAATGACAGCTCACATGCGTGATGTCCATGAATTTAGGCTGTATGTTTGTGACATTTGTGGTGCAGTATTTAGAAAGCGCACAGAAATGTCTCTTCATTTGGATGAACATGTGGCCAATGAGCAAGGTGATTTCCAATGTGAAGTCTGCAATCGCATCTTCAGCAACCTACGACTTTTCCGAATCCATAAAAGAATGCATTATCCATCCACTAAACTTCATACATGTGAAACATGTGGAAAGCGCTATAGGTATTTATTCTCTGAACTGTGGGTTTAATGTGGTGAATTCTCGGAATTAAGTCAAATTTATTACCTTCTAGTTCCCGAAATTTACTGGAGGAGCACATAAATACCCACACTGGTGCAAGACCTTATGTATGCAATTGTGGGAAAAGTTTTGCCTCCAAATATACTTACAAGGCTCATGTCAAGATCCATGAGTCACGTCCACGTCCTTACCACTGCACTGAATGCGATAAAACATTCCTTACCTCTCAGAACCTCACTCAGCACCTTCGCACTCACTCAGAAGTCAAAAATTTCATCTGTAAACAATGTGGTATGTTTTCATTGAATTCACTTGCATATTAATGTTAACCATTCGCCGTGAATTGTGATCTCATGGAATGTTTTTTAACAGGGAAAGGATTTGGCACAGCTCGTAATTTGGAAGTACATGCAATTGTACATACTGGCTTCAAGCCATTTATCTGCAGGATGTGTGGCAAAGCATTTGCAAGAAAGGCGGAAATTCGAGATCATGAAAGGACTCACACAGGAGAGAAACCATATCAGTGTGAGTTCTGTGGTGCCACCTTCAGTCAACGTAGTAATTTGCAATCACACAAACGAGCTACTCATTATGATGATAAGCGCTACAAATGCACAGAATGCACCAAAGCATTCAAGAGGCGCCGGCTCCTTGATTACCATATGAAAGCAGCCCATACTGGTGAAAGACCATATAAGTGCAACACATGTGATGCCACTTTTGTCTATCCTGAGCACTTCAAGAAACATCGTCGTATCCACACAGGCGAAAAACCTTACCACTGTGAGGTTAGTACTGAGAAGTGTTTATGAAGTGCTGGCTCATTCTATTTGCAAGCAATGAATGGTTTTTAAGTGGACTATTTTTTTCTTCAGGTCTGTGGGAAAGCATTCAACAGTCGTGACAATCGTAATGCTCACAGGTTTGTTCACAGTGACAAGAAGCCATATGAGTGCCTTGTGTGTGGAATGGGCTTTATGCGCAAACCTCTCCTGTACAATCACATGCAATCTCAAGTATGTCTCTAGTTCCTCACATATTACACACTCATTTTCATACAAATCTAACCAATCTTATTCAATATTTCTTCTATTTAGGGTCATTTGAATGACACCATTGTTGTCAATCAGCCCAGACTGACCACAGAGGAAGACATTATGGCAGAGGGAACTGAGGAAATGGAGATGACTATTGTTGGAGAAGATGAGTTGCAAGGAGGTCACCCTGTAAGATAATGAACTTCTTATTTGACATTAAATTCTAATGTGCAGCTCCCACTTTCTTTAAATCCAACTATATTTCCTCGTAGGTCTACATTGCTGAACTGAAGGACCATGTTATAATTCAAGAGGGTGAAGATGGTGGAGAGCGAATTGTGCTTAGAGATGGGCAGGATTTAAGAGAGCTGACTGAACACCACATTGTAACCGAAGGTGGTGTGGGTCACCTGATTATTGATGGACAGGTGAGTTTGGAACCTTGTAGTTAAGTAATTGTGCTATATTATTGCATTGAAAGGGAAGAGAGCTGAATCTTAATTTCTTATAACTTGCAGCAAGTCCAGTTTGCCGAAGCAGACCTGGCAGGAATTGAACATGTTGAAAATGAAGCTGGTGAAACTTTCACCATTGGTGGTCATCGTACATTGGTGGTCCCAGCAACACCTCATATGGCAAACTATGCAGATGTTGTGGAACAAGATGGTGATGGAGAAGTGATCACTGCAACCATTCCCGAAGGTGATGAACAAACTGTGGATGGTCAAACTGGGCCTGTACATCTTGTCCAAATCAAAATTCCAACTGGCAATGAGAAAGCATGGTTAAATATTGTTCCATCATCATAATGTATTTGAATTTCATGATTAGCTAGCTAAACCCTAGTTTTTATTTCACTTATAGTTCTCAGCTTCCTTGGGTTAATTGAGAACCACAATTGTACATAAGGAAAAAAGATAATGTTTATCTTAACTTTAAAAATAACATTGTTAACACATGTTAATTTCCCCACTATGTATATGTAGTTGCAGGGGATTAGAACTTTTATCAACACTCCAGTTCATTACTTTGGTGTTACTTACACCATGGGTTAAGCAAAGACTGTACATTGCATGAGCATATTGATAAAAATTTACATTTTTTTTTTTCTGACACCCAAAGATAGAATCAAGTCAATAAGGAAGTACAGTGCATTCTTGCTGTTTTATCTTATCTCATACTTCAAATATATAGTTTGATTTCTTTTCTATTAAATTAAATGTAGTGTACTTTAAAAGTTTTGGTAACTCCCTTAGGTCCCGCATATTATCTTATGGCATTCTATGATTTTCAAGGGATATGTAAGTGCTGCTCATCTATTTCTTATTGAACATGCTTGTTTCTGTAGGTGGGTTTGCCATTCTTTGTATGTTGTGTGTTTTTATGAGAGAAATAGGTTTTCAATGTTACTTCTCTTGGTTGTAGAAATTAATTGTATTTTAAGGAATGTTCATGGACTTTTGTGTATAACTGTCAATATTTCTGTATCCATTCTTTTCTTTGTGAATTTTGTGATAATGTACTTGAACGAATGTGAAAACACGGTATACCCAGGTCATGAAATAAATTGTAAATTGAGCATATACATCCTCATTCTATCTGCTTGCTTTCTTTTTTCTCATTGTTTTTAATGAATCATTCAACATTTTGTTGGATTTTCATCATATAACTTGTTTGAAACAATAATGTATAAGATTTTGTTTTAGTTTTCTAGGATTACTTTGTTGAAGTGAAGTTTTTAATTCCAAATCCAAGCCAGTAGTTTTCATCCTCTGTATCTCATGGATAGGTAGTCTAAAATCAATTCTAAAGAAATGTAACTAGACCAGCAGTGTACCTGAAAGTATGATGGTTGTAAATCTTCTAATTATTTTTGAGGCAAACTAATTTTAGGTTTTAAATTGCTACCACCATTTGCTTGTCCTCTCTTTATTAAGGTTGTGTTGACTTCAGATGTTCTGTTCCAATACATCAGGGAAAGTAGAACTCTAAACTTAACAAATCCTTCCTGAAGAGATCCAGCACTTACTTAGTGCAGTTCTGTACCTTGGTGTAGCAAGACATTAAATCATTCACAAATTAAGAATGTGTTGTATTTAATCCAATCCACCTCAAAACTATGGGGAGACAGTTTTTCTAAAATTGTTAGTTGTCTTAAATGTTAGATCGGTTAGATCGCACGACCCCACCGCCCCCGCCCCCTCCGTCGAAAGCTGGCAAAAAGTTTTTTTCAGTTCCAATGGTTAGTGTGCCAAATAACATAATCCCTAAGTCCTTTAAAGCTGTAGATATTTTTGTTTCCTACATTTCAGTTACTTCGAATGAACTGCGCGACGCTACCCATCACGCCCATCACCCATCATGATGGTTGGTTTGAGGCTCACATCACGGTCCGTCCGCTAGATGGCGCTTTGACCTGACCCAGCGTTGTTGTGCGCGCCGTGCTAGTAAAGCCTACTCGCGCATAAGTACTGTATGCATAGCGTCCAGATTAGACCGATGTGCTCAGCAGACATTCTGTTGTTCGACGGAATGTCTGACGCACTGCAATGTCGCCCGTCTGGTAAACAGACGTTCGTCTCATTTTTGAAAACAAATCTGGAACTTTATGCAGTCGTTGGATTATGTGGGATTTCGGTGCATCAGCGGGAAGCAGCGGGCGTGCCGTGGTTGGTCATTGGCGAGAGCGGGAACATGTATTGACGCCCAAAGCAGGGGCGGCCACCAGATGGCGCCTTGGCTTGACAATGCGCTGTTGTTGCGCGGGCGGTCCTTGATACGCCAGAATATATAGTGCCCAACACCCATCTGCAAGGTTGATGTGAGGCTCACACCACTGCACGGCCGCTAGATGGCGCATTGGCGCTCTCCGTCTACCTAACAGACATTCATCTCATTTTTGAAGACAAAGATGAAACTTGAGGCAGTCTTTGAATCATGTGGGATTTCGGAGCAACAGCGGGAGGCAGCGGGCGTGCTTGGTCATTGCTGAGCGCGGAAACATGTGTGTTGGCGCTTAAAGGCTGGGCCAGGTAGTGTTTTCCGGGTCGGCCACCAGATGGCGGCTCGGCTTGACCATGCGCTGTTGCTGCGCGGGCGGTCCTTGACACGCCCCAATACATAGTTCAAATTCTCACGGGGGGCACCCGTGAGATCGCTCTTGAAGGGTGGGCGGGCCTTTCTGCCACACCAACTCTAGTTGAGTAACTTATATGCACGGATTTTTACTTGGAGAAAGTCAATGATGAGTGATCAAAACGTTAGCTCTCGCGGCTGACATCAAACACTCAAAAAGCCTAGTCCAAGTGTCTTTTAGTAAGGGTGGGCTCAGGGTGGGGCTTTTGCGGCCACACCAACTCTAGTTGAGTAACTTATACGCACGAATTTTTAATGTTGATTGATAAATTTCAATAATTTGTCTTATTTTACCTTCAAAGACACTGAAGAAACAAAAATCGTGCGTATAAGTTACTCATCTAGAGTTGGTGTGGCCGCACAAGCCCCACCCTGGGCCCACCCTTACTAAAAGACACTTGCACTAGGCTTTTGAGTGTTTGATGTCAGCCGAGAGCTAACATTGTGATCACTCATCATTGACTTTCTCCAAGTAAAAATCCGTGCATATAAGTTACTCAACTAGAGTTGGTGTGGCAGAAAGGCCCGCCCACCCTTCAAGAGCGATCTCACGGGTGCCCCCCGTGAGAATTTGAACTATGTATTGGGGCGTGTCAAGGACCGCGCGAGAGCTAACGTTCGTCGCGAAAGGGCCCACCCTCACTCCACCCTACGAAAACAAACTTTGACTAGGTTACTTGAGTGTTTGATGTCAGCCGCGAGAGCTAACGTTGCGTTTAAAATACAATTCGCATCTCTCAACACTGACTTTCGCCAAATAAAAATCCTTGCGTATAAGTTACTCGACAAGAGTTGGTGTGGCAGAAGAAAGCCCACCCACCCATCAAGAGCGATCTCACCGGTGCCCCCCGTGAGAATTTGAACTATGTATTCTGGCGTATCAAGGACCGCCCGCGCAGCAACAGCGCATGGTCAAGCCGAGGCGCCATCTGGTGGCCGACCCGGAAAACACAACCTGGTATTCAAAAATGAGATGAACGTCTGTAAGGTAGACGGGCCGTGCCGTGGTGTGAGCCTCACATCAACCTTCCAGATGGGTGTTGGGCACTATATATTCTGGCGTATCAAGGACCGCCCGCGCAGCAACAGCGCATTGTCAAGCCAAGGCGCCATCTGGTGGCCGCTCCTGTAGCGAGGATCGATCTTCGGGCTGGACAGCGGCGCGGCACGTTCAACCCGTTCAACCACCGCGGCTTCCCTTTCCCTCCCCGCTCCGCTCCCACTGCTTCCAATCCTTTACTTTTCCTCACAAGTTCTGGACCTCGACCAACAAATCCTTCCTGAAGAGATCCAGCACTTACTTAGTGCAGTTCTGTACCTTGGCGTAGCAAGACATTAAATCATTCATAAATTAAGAATGTGTTGTATTTAACCCAATCCACCTCAAAACAATGGGGAGACAGTTTTTCGAAAATTGTTAGTTGTCTTAAATGTTAGATCGCACGACCCCACCGCCCCCGCCCCCTCCGTCGAAAGCTGGCGAAAAGTTTTTTTTTCAGTTCCAGTCTGAGTGTACCGGGCTTGGGACTTAGACTAAGAAGTGGGTGCCTTTTCCTGAGCGAATTTTTTTTAAGTGTCGGCTCGAAAAATTGCAACGCAACAAAGGCGCAAGTCCAGAAGAATTTGTTTATTGAAAACATGCATTTGGAGCATATTACATATACAATGATTACTACATTTAATTTACAGGTTTTCTATGTTTTGATAATTTATATGTACAACATTTTAAATAATGACTACATTATGATTAGTATCACATAATGTGACTTGACTAGATTGGAGTGTTCTAGAAGTTTGTTCAAATTTTTCAAAAATTTCTTGCAAAAATAATTGTTGAGGCCTGTTGTGGTACATTTCATTGCCATATTTGATAGAAGTACAAAACATTGATTTAAGATTACTAACTACAGAAAATTTTGTTTAATCCACAATGGAAAATATTAAAAAATGCGGTATGAAATCAGTTGAAAACATACAAAAGTTAATGATGTAATTGAGAATTGATTCAAAAATGTAAAGGTAGCTACCATGTCTACTGTCTTACGGTCAATATAGATTATTTTCATTTGCCACCATTTAAGAACACCAAATTTCTATTTACAATAGTTTTTAGTATGCCAAAGTAAATTTTTAAAATCACTTTTTAAAAAATAAAAATCTACCATTCCAATGTCTGAATGATACGCATGAAACCCATACAAAAACAATGACTATAGTGTAGGCGATTCAGTAATCTTTTGTATTTTGCTTGTTACAGTCTTAGCAGACAACAGAAGTCAATACGTTTGTTTTTATCAAACACAAAATCAATGACGCTGCAAAATAAAAATTCAAAAATGCATTGAGCAGCTCATGTGTACAAGAAACAAACAAAACACGTCTCAGGAGATTGTAGGTTTAAATTTCAGATGAAATTAAAAACAAGACTGGTAGTACAATACTAATATGATTCCAATTTTGAGAGGCTTTAAAGTCATAGTAAGTACAGCAGCGCATGCCGTGTCGTGCCTTGCCCCGGCCCCGGCCCCGGCCCCGCCCCGCCACGCTCACACGCTCGTGCCGATGGACTGGTGCGCGTGGTGGCCGTGCGCGGGCGCGTGAGCGTGCGCGGCCGCGGGGTGCACCGGGGGCACGGGGCCCGGCGGCGGCGGCGGCGGCTCGCACTTCTCCGACATGACGGTCAAGACCTGGTCGAACTTGGCGTGACGCTCCTCCGCGTGCACCGTCGCGCCCCGCGAGCCCCACAGGAACTTGAGGTGGAACTCGGTGCGGAACGCGTCCAGCAGGAGGTCGTCCACCTTGGAGTCGCCCAGGACGATCTGCGAGTTGCGGCGAAACGTCGGCAGCGAGTCGCAGAAGCGGCGCGCCGCCTCGAGGTGCGCCCACATGACGCCCAGGCCGAAGTCGGACGTGGACGACTCCCAGGGCCCGAGGCAGGCGTTGAGCGTGGACAGTGGCAGGCCGCAGGCGGCCGAACCTGGAACCAGGAGCGTAGCAGAAGCGTGAGCGTGAACACTCTCAGAGCCACCGAGAGGGGAGGATCCGGATCACTCCTGGACTACCCCGCGGGGTGGGGTCCGCGATGGACGGGTCGGCGTTACCTGAGATCATGGCCTCGGCGGGGCGCGCGTTGAGCAGGAGCAGCGGCAGCAGGTGCGGGATGGTGGTGTTGGGCGCCTGCGGGTTGGAGCACTCGTTCATGCTCTTGAGCGTGGGCCGCAGCTTGGCCTCGAAGTTGAAGGCGCTGTCGGTGAAGCGCTGGCGGAGCACGTGCCAGGTGGCGGCGAGGCGCTGCAGCTGCGGCATGCACAGGCCCAGCATGATGCCGCAGAAGCCGTACAGGTTGCCCAGCGCCGTCTTGGTGTCCACGGCCACCTGGATCCACTTGTTGAGCAGCTCGGCCCGCTCCGTCTCCGTGGGGCACGTCAGGATGGTGACAGCCACCAGCAGCTTCAAGCACTCCGTCCTGAAAGAGCACACAGGAAAGGCAAAGTGCGTCAGTATTGGAGGTAAAGGGCTTGTTTTTTATTTCGAAAATAAGGAAAGCATTTAGAATAATCTACATGGCATTGATATTACTATCCAGGCCCTCACCTCTCCACCAGGTCAGTCCTGAGCTGGCGCCCGATCGGCAGCGTGCACAGCTCGATGGCGGACTTGACCCCGAGGCCCAGGTCATGGTCCCAGGGCTGGCCGCTGGGGGTGGCGGCGGCCAGGGTCAGCTCCAGGTCGTCCCGGGTCAGGTGGTTGGCCAGGATGCGGGAGCCGCTCTCCAGCAGCATCATCTTGATGCCCTGCAGCGCCGTGGCGTCCAGCGGCTTGTTCTCGAGCGAGGGCAGGAGCAGCGTCTGGAAGCCGTCCAGGTCGAGGGCGCTGGGCAGCGCGGGCAGCTCGGCGGGCGCGACGGTGTGCCCGGGCGTGGCGAAGCCGTCGTCGCAGGCCTTGAGCGTGGTGGAGGAGCACGACGACGGCAGGTACGGCATGACGACGCCGCGCTTGAGCGTGCCGCCGGCGCTCGCGGCCGCGGCCGCCGCCGCGGCAGCAGCACTGTCCGGGATGTCCCCCGCCGCCGAGCTCTGCGCCGACGAGTCCCCGGACCCGTTACCCGAGTCAGAGCCCGACGCGTGGTACGAGGCCATCGCGACCCTCTGCAGGGCGGCGGCCGACGCTAGCGACGAGCCGCTCTCAGAGACGGGCGTCGTGTCGCCCAGGTCGCCGACGTCGCCCTCGAAGTTGGGGTCGTCGACGGCGGCGGCCGCGCACGAGTTGGCGGACGGCACCCGGCTGGGCTTGGGCGGCGGGCTGTCCGCCGCGTCTCGGGACGACGCCCGGGGCGACGCCACGCCCTCCAGGTCGCTGTTGACGCGAAGCATCTTGGCGGCGCCGGCGTGGCCCTGGTGCCGCGGCATGGTCGAGGTCCCCTTGCAGGTGTTGGGCTTGCCGCCGCTGCGCGGCAGTGAGTGCGTCGAGAACTTGCCGCCGCCGGCCCCCGCGGCCCCGGCCCCGGACAGCACCACGCCGTCGGCGCTGCAGCCCCGCTCCTCCGGGCGCGCACGCTCCGCCAGGCTGAGAGTGAGGCGAGCGTGGCCGTTGACGGCCTCGACGGGCGTGAGCGAGAGGCTGCGCTGCTTGGACGGCAGCCGCGGGGGCGTGGCCGTGTCCGAGGCCGCGGCGGCGGCGCGCCGGGACCGCGGCGGCGAGTGCACGGGGCTGCGGAAGCACGAGTAGGGCGACATCCGCGCGCCCACCGGCGTCAGCGGCGACGTCAGCGGCGACATGGCCGCCGTGACGCCGGCGATGCCCTGCAGCGCGTACTTCTCCGCGTAGAAGGACAGCGGGTACAGGCGGTTGCGCGGCGACTGGATGCGCGCCCCGGACGCCGCCGAGATGGGCTTGCCGCTGCCCACGTAGTAGGTGACCAGGTCGGGCACCGTGTCGTACGCGTCCGCCTCGAACTGGTACTGCACGCGCTCGTACACCGTGTCCGGCTGGAGCACGACCTTGTTGATGACGAAGTGCAGCGCCGCGCCCTTGCTGCGACAGGTGAGCACGTAGTTGCCCGGCTGCGAGGCGCAGTCGCGCACCAGGAAGTCGCCGTCGCGCTCCACGATCTCCTCGGCGCGGTGCCGCGGGATGGCGCCATGGTACCAGGCGTGCGAGCGCAGGTCCTGCGAGTCCAGCGACAGCTCCCACTCCAGCAGGCGGCGCAGCGCCGTGGGGTCGCCCGCCGGCTCGTCCTGGAACACCACGGGCAGGGCGGGGGTCAGCACGCTGCACTTCACACAAGCATCACAGCTCATCATCAGGAATCTATCGAGGAGACGCCTGCTGAGCGCGAGGTAGGCCACCGAGCACGGCAGCCGTGTCCGGCTGGGTTGCCTATCGCGGGTTCGCAGGCGGCGCCCGCCCGTACGCCGCCGCTTCCGCTGCCGCGTTCGCCTGGGCTGCTAGGCCACCGAGTACTACACGAGCTGAGTTGCCTAGGCTGGGATTGGCAGGCTTTTTGTTTAAGAGTGTAGATTGCCCTTTCTTTAACGACGCCCCCCCCTCCCCTCCCCTCGCGCCGGGGCGGGCCGAGAGGTCTTCATTGCGAATGGGGCGTCCCGTCCCGTCCCGTGGCGTCGCGGCGCCCGCCCTGGCCCAATAACGGCGCAGTGATCCGCCCCTTTCTCCAGAGCCCATAAGGCTGAGTGTCATAAACACAGCCAGGGTGCCAAGTCCCGATAAAGAGTACGCCGGGTCCTGCTTGCCCCGCGAGCGGATCGCTCCAACTAGCAAAATAATAGGGCACTCTCAGCCACCAGCTACTCACAGGCGGACGTGCATTTCTGTTTCATTTTCGCCGGAGGCATTACGGAAATGTCGCAGCAGTCGACTTGAGACACTACACTTCGGCACATTTAGGCGGGTCCACAACGCGGACCTGCAGCAGCACGGAGGCGCCTATTTTCCAGGGTCCACATTGTGGACCTGTAGCACGGAGAGTGTTAACCGCACGACAGAAACAGTGAGAGGGGTGGGAGACATAGGGGTGCGCAGCGCGCTGGAGTCACAATGGGGCGCGGGGCGGGGCGGGGCGGGGTGAGGCGCGGGCGGCTGAATGAGGAGATGAGGCGAACAAATAACGGCGAATGCAGTCCAGTCCAGTCCGCTGCTATCTTTTCATTACCATTAATTTTTTTTTGGCTGGGGGGGAGGGGACGGGCCGGGCCGGGCCTGCCCGAGCCCCCGCGTGGGTCCATTCCCAGTCAATTGCGGACCGCGCCCATCCGGCCTAAAGCCCACCCCCACAGCCTCCGGGGAGCGAGAGAGAGGGAGAGAGAGCGGGAGAGAGAGAGAGGAGAGCGGGGAGCTTGGGGCAGGCGACCCATCTTGCCTCTCCTCTCCTCTCCCCTCCTCCCGGCCCTCTCTCCCGGCCCCCCAGATCAATGCCCCAGCCCAGCCCAGCTCTCCCTCCACCCCCGCCTCTCGTGTGCCCGGCCCGGCCCGGCCAGCGCAAGGGGTGCTGGGGGCGGCGCGGGGGCGGCGCGGGGGGCGGCGCGGGGGCGGCGCGCGGGGGGAACAGAGAGGGGGTGACTGACCCCCCACCGGCAAGGGATGCGGGGGCGGGGAGAGAGCTCGGGCTGGGAGAGCTGGCGCGAAAACGGCGAGAGTGAGAGCGAGCAAGAGAGAGAGAGGGAGGTGGAGGGAGGGGAGGGTGGGGGGAGTTTCACAGGTGCGGTCATAACCCAACCCCTGCACGTTGTTAGGCTCGGACTACGCGCTACAGTTAGTAGGAGCCGCCGTATACGGGTGCGTGGCGTAGCGGGGTGGGCCACTGCTCAAAGGACATCAAGGGGCTGTAAAGCACCGGGGCCCAAGTCACTTTCCGGCGGGCGGGGCGGGGCGGGGTGGGGCGGGGCGACCACAGCCTCCCCGACCCTCCCGGCAAACGGCCCCGCAGGGACGCCAAGGTGCGAGCTAATCATGTTGTCCTTCCCCACAAAATGAACTCCGAGGGGAGAGGCGTGGCGGGCCGTGGCGGGGCGGGGCGGGGCGTAACACCGCTGATCCATCTCATCCACCGAGGCTCCTTGTCTCCTCCGTCTCCCTCGAGCCTAAGCACACGCACCAACAACGGATGACTCCACTCGAGGCGCGGCGGGGGGCGGGGCGGGGCGGGGCTGATAAGGGACGAGGAGTGAGGCGGCCAACAATAGAGCAGGCCCGGCAGCAAAGGGCTGGCCGGTCCAGAATATAGGCCCTGCCTCTGCCTGGGCAGAGCCGGGGCGGGGCGGGGCGGGGCGGCCCACACAGAGGCTGGATGCAGCCGGCCTGCGAGTCCTATATATAGTTCTACGGCACTCTATTTTCCCCCATATTTGCGCGAAATCATGAAACAGTTGTCGCGCAAGTTGCGCTGGAAACGTCTCTTCCTACGGCTGTGCTGTGTACAAAGGCGGGGCGGGGCGGGGCGGGGCGGGGCGGGGCGGGGCGGGGTGCCGCCTCAACAAAAGGAGCACCGGCAGCCAGCCTGGCGCGGGGGATGGGGGGTAGGGCGCGGCGGCAGGAGTTTGAATGGCAGCGCAGGCTGGCGCCGGGAGGCGGGGAGAAACAACTGACAAACTGAGATATGGGAAAGCGAGGCAGAGTGGAGTCTGCTTCTGCTGCTCTCTGGATGAAAGAGCTCATCCAGTCGGGGCGCTGGAGGCCTCTATGCGGCATCTACTCCGTGGGCTCCACGGGGTCAACCGGGAGGTGTCCGGCAAAATCCCTGTCCTGGCTCCTTAATTGCAGTTTAAAGTAACGCGCTTCCAGTGCTTAACTTGACCATAAGCTTCGATCGCACAGCGCCACCGGGAGAGGACTGCCTTGAATATTTCCCGCGCGCTCAGTTTAGCCGCGGTGGGATTAAAGGGGATGTGGCTCGCGTGCTGTTACCCCCCCCCCCCTCAGACCCGCTCCTTCCTGGCCCTCTGCTAGTCGAGAGAGCGGCGCGGCGCCACCGACGCTCCGATGACAAAGCACGCCCAATAATCGGACCCAACTTCACTTGGCAATAATGGATGTCATGCCAGGGCGAGAGGCGCTCCATGGGGAACCCGATCGCTTTCCGATGGGGCGGGGCGGGGCGGGGCGGGGCGGGGCGGGGCGGGGAGCAGACGGCGGACGAGGGGGTGTTCGCTTCCATCTATAAAATTTGTCAAGATTGACGCAAAAAAACGAAATTGGCACCCCTTCAAGTCTTTGGTCGTGTAAAACTATTTGTAAAAAAAATGTTGCGCCTTACCATCGTGATGTTACATAGGCTCTTGCTCTGGGTCACGTTGCTGGCGACGAGGATATCCGCTCTGCAAAACAAAAACAAGAAAAAGGATTACTTTTTTTGTTGCTGTTGGAATTGTTCTGTGTGTGTGTTATTTTTTTTTCCGGTGAACCGATCATCCTCTTGTGCGCGCACGGCACAGAGCACGCGGGGCGGGCGCGGCAGGATCCGTTGCAAAACAAAAGCAAAAGAGCTGAGTGATGTTTAACAACAGAGGAGGGAGGGAGGGCGGGGTGAGGTGGGGTGGAAAGCTGTGGGGTGGCGATCACTGGGGCGGGGTGAGGTGGGGCGGGGCGGGGCGGGGCGGGGCGCGGTGGGGGTGGCGGGCGCCACTCTGCCTGCCTGCAAAGCTTTGATGTCGCTCTGCCGTAAGTGCCGGGCCGGGCGGGGCGTACGGCGAACCACAGCACAGCACACCGGTCTACGACAGAGAGCGAGAGAGCGAGAGTGAGAGAGCGCGAGGGCTAAAGAGAAGGAGGGGGGGGGGGTAAAATAACGTGGTGCCGTGCTGCCTCGCAATGAAACTGCCGTTCGGTTCCATGGCGATCCCAAAGCCAAAGCTTTACGGATAATAACGGCCGTAGAGAGCAGAGCGAACAGTGCGGCCAACTGCCGCACCCACTCCCTGCAGAGCGGGCGGTCGAAAGGGTAGCCCAGCCGACAAAAAGCCGTGTTGCCAACTACGATAACGCGAGAGTTCTTATCGCATCGCAGCGGCGAAAATCGATCCTCGAATGACGTGTAGAAGCGGGGGTGTTCGCGGTGGCGGCCGGCGAGAATGAGAGCGTTAACAGCTCCTGGCGAAATATATGAACTGCAAGCTAGAGTGTGGCGGACCTGACTGTCACGTGACCACCGGACACTGAGGAGGAAGGGAGAGAGGAGAGAGGGCAGGAGCAGAAGATGGAGAGGGAGTAAGAGAGCGTGGAAGGTGTTGAAAGAAGGAGCAGGAGGAAAGAGGGAGGACGGAGAAGGGACAAAGCCCCGCACAACATGCGGGCCGCCCCGCCCCGCCCCACCCCGCCCCGCCCCGCCTCCGGGTCCACTCATCATACCGGCTCAGTGCAGTAATTACCCGGACAGCCTGCACGGCCTGTTGGCCTGTTGCGCCTGCTGCGCGCGGCTGAAGAGCTGAAGGCTGAAGTACGGCCCAAGTCTGCGCGCCCACCCACGCACGCTCGCTACCCACCCCTAATCCCCTCTCTATCACAACAAGTCAAATCCATAGCCAGCCCGCCTCACCACCACCACCACGCTGCTCAAATGTTGTCGCTGGAGGCGCCGGCCGGCCCGGGTCGAACAGGGACGCGTTGGGCCTCGTCACCACAGCCCTCACCCCCACTCCTCTTCTCCCTCCTCTACGTCGTCTGTATCGAGTCCGTCCGGTGAATCGATGCTATCGAACGTGACGAGACGAGGTCCACAGTGACTCACCGGAGCGGAGACTCACGGGTCCGGCCCGGGTCTTAGTGTGATGCACGGAGAGTGACGTCAGGTCAGAGTGCTGAGGGAGGGGCGCATAAACGTTACGTAACACGGAACACAAAAGAGCGACGTACAGCAGCAGGTTTGGGCCACTTTTCAGCAGCTTGTTTCATTTCTAGATACGTTCTACAAAAAACGAAAGTGTTGGTGTTGGAGTTATTTTTCTCTCACACTTATATTCAGAAATGTGTTTCGAGAGTTCCAGACCATTTTTTTTTCCAAATCGTCGCCGCTGGGTAACCAAGGGCTTACTGCCAAGGCACTGGATTTATCATAAACCAGCACGCCGTGCCGCGGATACACTGTTATCAAAGAGGGCGAGAAAGTCCACACCTTGACAAAGCCACTCGCTCGCCGTGCTGTCGGTGCATTAGAATAACAACGTCCTACGATTAGAAGCGCGGGCGGGCTGCTAAGGTTGAGCGCGGGTTTAGAGGGCGGGTTTATAGGGCGGGTGCGAGACATGGTATTTAAACTAGGCGCCGCGCGACTGGGTATCAGATCACAGCACGGCGGCCGATAAAGCGGCCTGGGCACGCCCAATAGGCCTCAGAAAAAAAAGTGGGGGGGGGGGGGGGGGGAATAGTTTAGTACCCCCTGCCATACGGTCCCCCCCGCCCGCTGGGTCACTAGGCCCACTAGGCCCGAGCCCCTCCGACCTCTCCACTCTCATAACGACTCTCATATTACGGATAAGGTTCTTAAACACCGCGCCCAATGTGACAAATGTCATGTCGAGCTGCAGGGCCGCGGGTAGGGTCCGGGGAGGGGGGAGGGGGTGTTTAACATTCCATATGCGCTACTCGCCGCCACCCCCAATGCCACCCCAGTAGTGCCGCCGCCGCGCCGCGGACTGTGGTTCAAGGTTGGGACTAAAAATATGTGGCGCAGCGCGCCGGGGGAGGGTTCAAAACCGCGCGATCAAAGTAAGAGGCGTGTTCCGCCTCACCCACCGAGGCTACCGGGGCTGGAGGAGGGGGAGGAAGAGGGAGGGGGATGGGGAGGACTTCCGGAAAAGCGTTTCTGAGGACGGGAGCAGACCGTATTGTGAAACACCGCGCGGAGGAGAGCGGTACACTGCGATAAAAGTCAGAGCAGAAACAGAGGGGATTAAAATATTTCTTGGATGAAATCATAGGGAATATATAGGTCGGGTACGAATACAGACTTTTTGCCGGGAGGTTTTTGGACTGTCCGTATCGGTTCTTTTAGCAGGTTGCAGTCGCCGGATTCCAACAAACCCTGCGCCAGTCCCGATAGCCGGTCACACAACAGGACTGCAGGGCTGTTGGACGGACGAGTAGGCCTGTAGCAGGCGTGTAGCAGCAGGCCTGTGGCAGGCGGCCGCACCGCACCGAACCGGGCAATTATGATGATGACCACAATGACGATGGGGGACTGCGACTGCGGGCCGCGGCGGGGCGGGGCGGGGCGGGGCGGGGCGGGGCGGGGCAGGATGCACTCCTACCGGTCGCTGACCATCCGCCCGCCACGCCCCACCACGCCCCGCCACGCACGACTAATGGCCGGTGTTAACTAAAGCCGTGATTAAAATTCAAATTTACCACCCGCGGCTCGCACGACAGGGCGGCAGGGGCGGGGCGGGCCGGGCCGGGCCGGGGGTGAAGGGTGCAGAGTACAGGATAGCGCTCACACCCCGCTGCATAGGCACCGCCAGCTTCGACATTTCAAAACGTTCTCCCGGACACGTTCTCTCTCCGCGCCCGACCGGAAATCGCTTAAGACATCGGCTCAGTGCGCAGCGCAGCGGGCCGGGCCGGGGCGGACCCGGACCGGACATGCCATCATGTCCTCCGCCATCTTCACCAAACTGGACGCCGCACCGCGCAGAGCCTTTCGCCTTTCCCACACCGTGGGGGAGGGGGGGCGGGGGGCTGCAAGAGAACCTAACCTCGCCTCAGCCTGCCTCACCTTAGCAGCCCGGCCCGACCCGCACAACCAGTCATATCGTAAATCCACGCGATCAGACGGAACGGTCAGCGCGGCGCCTCGAGCCGAGAGCGAGAGAGAGCGAGGGAGAGCGAGGGAGAGAGAGAGAGCAAGAGAGACCGCCATGGCGTGCGCCCTTACCCATGCGACAGCCGTGGTTCCCGACTCGAGTCGAGAGTGACGGAATTAAATATTAAGGCTGCAGTGTCTAACAGCCGCACCGCCGCCGCCCTGACCTGACCTGAGGCTCCCGCCCCGCCCGGTCCCCGCGGCTAGCATAGGTCACCGCCCCGCCCCGCCCCGCCCCGCCCCGCCCCGCGCACGGGCCCACCACGACTCGGGCGAGAAGGCATTACTCATGCCACAAGGGGCGCAGCGCGGCATGGAGAATGGTCTAGCGGGGGTGGGGGGCGCACTGCCACGCCTTTCTCACTCCGTAGAACTCAATATTCGAGACTTTTCACGCGGCAAAACTGGCGTTTTGGTTTTTCCAAACGGTGTTGAAAACCAAGAAGGTTTTACCGCACCAGCTTTACCGTATTCAGGCTGACTGGCGCGTTATATTCCATAAGCACAGAGGTTCTCGCCAGACACGCACGCACACACACACACACACACACACACACGAGGTTAGCACGCGCGCAAATCAAGAGGGCGTAGGTGTGGGTGGGTGTAGCGCGGCGCGGGGAGAGGGAGACACACAGTCCGTGTGCGGAGCACAAGTTACGGGCGGGGCGACCGGGGCGACCAGGGCGAGGCAGGACAGGACCGTTTATCCAACGCGCCGGCCGGCACGGGCAGCGCTCGGCTCGGGCGGAATAATTTCGAGCAGCAGAATAACGAGAACTCCCCCGGCCCGGCCGGCCGGCCATGTGGGCTGTGCTGGTGCAAGCGGTCCACATATCGCGACATTATACATCTCCCCGCGCAGCAGCAGCAGCAGCAGCAGCGGCGTGGAGCTGCCGACGCCGGCTGAGTACTGAGCGCCCATTTGTTACATTTCCCTACAAGGCTTCGAGGGGGGCTCAGCCTGGCACTGTCACCCAGCCCCCCTGCGCTGCGCCCGCCCGCCTGCCTCAGCCTCCTCCTGATCTCCTTCATGACACGCACGCTGGAGGTGCTGAGGGGGGGGGGGGGGCAGCGGTACAGGTGGCGTGCGATAGCAGAACGCCTTGGGATGCCAGGCCCGTCCCGTCCCGTACGCAGAGCCGCCAGGGGAAGGAGAGAAAAGGGAAGGGAAGCCGTCCCAGGGACTGGCTGCCAGGGTTTTGCTTCCAACAGCATCTCATTTCTTTTTCATTTTTTTTTTTTTAACTTTCGCGTTTTCGCCTTTACCGGCGCGTTAAAAAATGAAATCCAAGCAAACATATCCCTCGCACTGTAATACTCGGTGTCGGGAGTGAGAACAAAAACCGCACAAATTGTTTTTTCATGTAACGGCGGAGAAAAACGGGATAAAATATACGTGTTTGCAAATCGCAGCTTACCTCGTAGCCATTCGTACCGCGAGAGCCAAATATTTTCTGTGGCTTCCGTGAAATATTCTAGTCAGCGCTGAAGGCTCGGAGGCTCGCCGCCCCGCCCCGCCCCGCCGCGGTATAGTGCTGAGGCGAGGCTCGCAGGCGCAGCTTAGCTCCGGCGACGTCACGTCTGCGACGTAAAGGGAGGTGCTGACTGGCGTGCAGGCCTGACCAGACTAGAGCCGCCCCGCCCCGCCCCGCCCCGCCCCGCCCCGCGTGTCTGAGACACGGGACACGCTGGCCGCCGCGCCAGTCTGCACGGCCCGCCCCGCCCCGCCACTGGGCTGGAGCGTGGGGCGGGGCGGGGCGGGGCGGGGCAGCATGCGTGCAGTACTGTACCCGGGCCCCGGGCCCTGAGTGTCCAAGCCCCTACAATCGCCTATCCAAGACTGACACCCAACCAAATTGTTTCTGTCTGAGCAAAGTAATAACACGTATTTATCCTCTCCAATTTATCCCCGGCCTCCACAGCGACGACCCTCAGCTGACCCGTCACGCCTGTCACAGTGCCGCCCGTCCACCCCCGTCACACCCCCGGCTTGACTTGACCACCTGCGGCCGCTAGGGGTCGTGGACCCCATGTCCTGGAGCGGGGTGGAGGGGTTTGCTAATGGCGTGGTTTGTGGCTCACGGGAGCTTCCAGGACCCGGACAGGGCCGCTCCCAGGGTCCCCCCGGAGCCCGGCCGGCACCCAGGACCCTCAGGACACCCTCCCGACCAAACAACAAGATGGCAGCGCAATCGGATTACCAAGTTGCACGGCGAGCCAAGCCGCGTCACCCAGTGCGGCGCGGGCTGCTCTCGGCACGACTTGCATTGCAGCGTTTGCTCTGGGAAAAATGATAACGGGAAACGTAAAAAATCAATTCCATTCCTTAATATTTACAGCTGATTTATTTACAGTGTAACGTAGCGCCGGCCGGCCGGCACTCCCCGTTCTAATCGATGTCCTGTCACGGCCCGGGCCGAGTGACGTGCGGGTGGGGCGGGGCGTGGCGGGGCGGGGCGGGGTGGGGCGGGGCGGGGCGGGGCGACCCGTCACACACCTCTCCCGGCGGCATGAACCCGTCCACAACGAGGCATCGCCGTGTAATTGCTTTCATTTACAATAATCAGAAGCGGGCAGCAAAAATAGGCGGAGAATCATACAGTTACATTCTGCGAGTATGACTTGTCTTAAATCTTTCAGCATTCACATCTAAAACAATTTATCGTATTTTTTTTCCCGGTGGTTCGAGCCCGCCTTGGAGACACACTCGGCAGAGAAAAACTACAGCGAACGACCTGGTCTGACCCTGTCGGCCGAAGGGAAGGGAAGCGGTGCCAAAGTCCAGGGCGGACACGGAAAGTTTACTCATAGGATTCGACTCGACCGGCCGGCCGGTCGCCCCGGCGAAACAGAAATCTGAAGAAAAGGGAGGGTGGCGACCTGGGGGAGGGGGTGAGGTCCGTCAGGGGCTGTACGGACGGATGCGGGGAGCATCGAACGTGTCCAACAGCTGTGCTGGATTACAGAGTTTGTGGGGAGAAAGGTGGGGGGAGGGGGGGACACGCCACAGAGTGGACCTAACGAAGGGCTGAGCCGGCGGGGGGGGGGGCCTGTCCTGTCAGGGGGCTGATGGGCCCTGCAGGGAAGGGCCGTCGTCCAGTTCACCGCAGGGCGGGCAGGCGGGCGCGGCCAAGGGGCGGCCCGAGGAACAGGGGTGGGTAATGTAAACACAAAAGGGCACAAAGCCGCCCTGCCAAGGGCTTAAATGTTACCACCACCAGCACAGGTGTTTTTTTTTTATTTTTTAGTTCGCTGGTGTAGAGGTAGTGGTGGTGGGGGGGAAGAAAAGTAAGGAGGAAGAATCACGGCTTGGGGCGACCTCGATAGGGTATACGTAAAGAAATAGGGGTTGTGATGTGGTCGAGGGGAGGGGAGGGGGTGGGGGAGCAGGGGTCAGGTGCGGGGAGAGAGGGTGTAACACTGGAGGGAGGAGGAGGAGGAAGGATGGAAAGGGAAAAGAGGGGAGGGAGGGAGGAAGGGGAGGGGAAGGGGACTGAGAAAAAGGGGAGGAGGGGAGGGGGAGGGAGCCGTCGCCATCGCACTCACACCAGCGTAAATAAGGAGCCCCTGTGGCCTCGCGTGTCCGAGGAGTATTCCATCGGACTACTGCCCGCCCCGCCCCGCCCCGCCTCGCCCGCCCCGCCTCACCCCGCCCGCCCCGCCCCTGACGCTCTCCAGGCTAATGAAAGCCCACTCGAACAACGGGCGCCTTGTTGTGACGGGCGGCCGTGGACGCACAGCTGGTCTAGGACGGGGCCGGGCTGAGCCGGGCGGGGCGGGGCGGGGCGGGGCGGGGCGGGGCGGGGCGGGCGCGGGTGAAGCCGATACTCCAAAACAAACCGATATTACAGCACCAGGGCAAGGCACGCGGCACGGCGCGGCGCTACACTGTTAGATTTTTAAGCTCAGCCGAGAGGAACTGCTGCTCCACTCTCACTGGAAACCTAAGGGTGAATTTCCACTCCAACACTTGTCCATTCACGAGCGTGTGAAATTCCTATAGGAGAATCCACAATTTTTACCTGTTCAATGGTACGAATGGAAAGTCCCACAGCAACAAGTGCGTAACATTCACACGCTTTAGTTTTCCAGCAGTGCTGATTACGAAATCTTTTTTCTTAATATGGTGTACAGAATCACGTGATCCAGCGCAGGGCGGGGAGCGGGCAGGAGGGATGGCCCTGCCCCTGCTGGGGAGGGTAGCGGAGGGGCGGGGCGGGGGTAGCAGCGCGCGTGCGGAGGGTGCGTGCCCGCGGGGGAGGGTGTGGGGAGGAAGCTGAGGGGAGGGAGGGAGGAGGGGAGCCCAGGCGGGGCGGGGTGGGGTGGGGCGCACAAAAGCGAAGGCGAGCCCAAATCGCCGCGCTGCATTTTGACTAAGACGAGAAGTATGAATATGGGAAGACGTATCGTCAGCATCGATTTTCATCCCACAAATGTATGAGTGTCACACATTTCTAGGTGTGTGAATTTCCAATTGTATATTCGCCTCTTCAGAAGTTAAAAATTCCTAGAAAAGAAGAAACCGCAAAAATAATACGGAAAATTTCTCGTGGCATTCCGACAGCCATATGGTTTTTTGAACAGTGTACTGCGGCTGCCGTGGGAAAACTACTATTCATAGTGGGCGCGAACGGCTGAGTGAGTCGTATGGTTCCATAGACGGGCCACTGGCCGGCGGGGTGGGGCGGGGTGGGGTGGGGCGGGGTGGGGCGGGGTGGGGCTCACTGCTGACAGGCAGCAGCGTGCGGGAGGGCCCGCTAAAGTGAACCACTATGCGACGAAAATGACCCTTGAGTGATCCTTGTGCGGATGAAACTTTTATTAAGGAGACCATGTCTCCCGCACCGCGATGGGCTCAAAAAACTACTTTATTTACACAAAAATTCTCCGGGCGGACAAGACTGTCTGCTTTGCTTCCAGCCGGTCTCACTCCCCCCTGCCTCGTCACCAGACATCAGGCAGGGTCCAGGTGAGATACGAAGGAAAGCGATAACACACACACACACACACACAATCAATACACGCCACAATAGATTGACGTGGCATCTAGCCCCAGCCCCTTGCACTCGGCTGCACTGAGCAGCCCGAGCCGGCGACGCACCGCGCCGCGCCCAGACAAGCAGCACCACTAAACACAAAGGGTGCGAGGGGGGGGGGGGGGCCACCCTCGTCTGCGACTGCCTGGGATAGAGGGAGGGCGAAAGCGATAGAACACGTGGGTACTACACCGTCACAAAACTATATTTGATTTTATTTCAACGAAGCAGACGCCTGCGCGCCCGCAGGACCCTCCCCTAACGCAACTGATAGAAATTAAACTGTACTGTAATAGCTCGTCGAATAATGTTCTCACTGGCCGTGAGTAGAGACATTAACTAAACTAAGTACATGATCGAGTGGGCCGTGCCCGCACCGTGTATTCTCATGCAGTACGCGTGGCGGGGGCGGGCACAACCCCAGCCCGGCCCCCGGCCCCGGCCCCGGCCTCCCCCGCGAGCCACTCACATATTTCGGCCACAAGCAGACAATCTGTCGCCCTGCCCGTTGAATAAGTGAACAAGTGGGGCACAGAGGCGTTCTAGCGGGGCCATGGAGCGTAGCGTGGTGGGGCGTGGCGGGGCGGGGCGGGGCGTGGCGGGGCGGGGCGGGGCGCGGCGGGGCGGGAGCTAGAGGGGCGACACTGTGTTCGGGGGCGACGGGGGCGACCAGGCCGTTGCGGCGCGGTGTTGGGGAAAACCTTATTTCCTTTGGCACAACGCAAAGTGCAAATTGGTTTTCCCTCTCAGTAAATGAAAACGCGACCATTGAGTGCGCGTGTGAGGGTGTGTGTGGGAGAGAGAGAGGGAGAGCGAGGGAGAGTGAGAGTGAGCGAGAGAGAGTGAGCGAGTGAGAGTGAGCGAGAGAGAGAGAGAGCGAGAGAGAGAGAGAGAGAGAGAGAGAGAGAGAGAGAGAGAGAGAGAGAGAGAGAGAGAGAGAGAGACGCCCGGGCCCGCAGAGGGAGGGACACTTTGGCGCAGTCAAACTCGCCGCCCTCTGCTCCGGCGGCCCGGTGGCCTCCCTGGCCACTGACACCCCGGCCCGGCCCGGCCCGGCCCGGCCTGCACGTGCGCGCACGCGCCCGCGAGCACCCCGCCGTCCGCCGTGCAGGGCCGCGGGGCGGGAGATGCAGCCAGCCGTGCGAGTGACTTTTGACAGTGTACCTCCCGAGGTATGAGATGAGCGCGGGGCAGGGTGGCTCGCGGCTCCATACCGTATCCTGAGGACAGGATCCCCCGGGGGACGAGGTCGTATAAGAGGGGGAGGAGGGGGAGGAGGAGGAGGAGGAGGAGGAGCTGGAGCAGGAGCAGGCATCTCTGAGACTCGCGCGCCGAGTTTCTGCTGCTGCAGCGCTTACTGCAAAAAGTAAAGATGAACACTCGACTCGACTCGACCCCCACGGGTTCAGGGACCTCGCAGCGCGGCGCGGTGCGGCGCCAGTCTCCATCCTGGAGCAGCTGCGAGAGCGAGAGAGCGAGAGAGCGAGAGAGGGTCCCGGCTACGGAGGGCGTGCAAAAATAACTATTTAGCTGTTGTCACCAGCATGCAGCAGACGCCGTGTCTGACATGACATCCGTTGTCAAATATTGCAAAAAAAGGGACGAAAATGTTCACATTTATGAAATACTGCGTCCAGCGGGAGAGTACAGTGCTGTCACCAGCTCCCCATGCCTCCCCCCCTCCCACCGCCCCTCTGGTTCCCTCCCCTTATGATGGAACTACGTGTCAATGCGCCGACACGGACGAGTTTGCGATATCATCTGATCCGGCTCGTAGCCAAAAAAACAATTCACCAGAGCTGAGCTGCGCCCCGCGATGGCATATCTGATGACGCGGGGGCGAGGCGGGCCGGGCCGGGCCGGGGCGACCGCCACGCGACATCGCGCTCGCCGATATGCAAATGACCGGCGGAGGGGGAATGCATCGGGAAATTGGTAATTGATAACAGCGCGACCAACCGCGGCGGCGGCATGGAACTGGAATTCCCCTGAGAGCGAGGGAGCCTGAGAACGCCTGCATCTGCGCAGCTGTGGCCGGCGGCATTCCCTGCCGCCCCGCCCCGCCCCGCCCTGTGCTCACCTGTCTCATTGGTGACGAGCTGCCGGCGGGCCAACCCTTTACGTCGAGCCTCCAGGCGACTCCGGGACCGCCACTCCTTGCGGGGTCGATAGGGCGCTCCTTTGTTTACGTGCGGCACGCACACGCACACACACACACTCACTGGGCCGGTCGGTGCACTCCTTGACCACGGCGCTGCGCTGCACACGACAGGCACAGGTGCCCGGGGCGGGGCGGGGCGGGGCGGACAGGTTCCTGACCAGGCGGGGCCGCGTCCCCCCGCGCAGGGCCTTACGGTGGGGCCGCGCGGGGCCCCGAGCCCCCGTGCCGAGCCGCGCGGGGCGGAGGGGGCGTGCTCGCGGGGCGCGGCGGGGCGGGGCGGCGCGCGGCGTTCTCTCGGCCGGAGCGGTGCGCAGCGCGAGGCGTTCCGAAGCCAACTAACCTCACTTTTGAGTTGAGTGCCGTCGCCGTCGCGGTCCCTCCCCTGCCGCCGCGGCCGCAGCAGCAGCAGCAACACCGCGGTCGGGTCGGGTCGGGCCGGGCTCGGCTCAGGGCGACGACACCCGCTTCGGCTCGGCTCGGCTCGGCTCGGCTCCAGCGGCCGGGCCGGGCTGGGCCGCGGCGGGGAGGGTCCTACCCGCGCACCGCGCCGGCCTGGGTATGTATCGATTGGGGCGCGGAGCCGGCGCGGCGGGCGGCGCGGCAGACTCCGCCTCCACTACGCGACGCCCGATGCACCGCGCCGAGCCGAGCTTAGCCGAGCTTAGCCGAGCCGAGCCGGAGGGCGCTGCGCTGTCTGGAGCCGCTGGAGCGGGCTGGAGCGGGCTGGCTGGAGAGCGCTGGAGAGCGCTGACCCTGCCGGAGCGGAGCAGGGCGACACCCGCATCCCGCGTACAGCGTACGGCGCGTGGCGGCCGCAGCGCGGCAGGACCTCGCCGCTCCAGCGACTGTACAGTACAGTCCGAGGCTCCAGCGCTCTCTCTCTCTCTCCCTCCCTCTCCCTCTTTCTCCCTCTCACGGCCCTGAGACGCACACCAGCTGCACACGTTAACGCGACGGCGAGGTCGTCAACGAGAAGCGACCTCCTATGCCGCCCTAGTGTCCTTTCGGATCTACGATGGGGCTGACTGACCCGAGGCCGACCGCCGTTAAGGGCCTCGGGACGGAGAGAAGTGGGTTAGGCCCTTGGGCGTGTTTACCGACCTGAGGAACGCCCCGCGCGCCGCCAGGGGGGCAGTAGGGCGGGGCGGGGCGGGGTGGGCACTGCGCGGCCCAGCCCGACCCTAACGTAACGTCCTCACAGATACGCACCACACCGATAGAAAAAATGTGCGGTTCGGTGAAAATGAGACGCGAGAGAATAAGGTTTTACACACTAGAAACCGTCCCGGTCAAGCCTAGCATTATGCCGCATCATGCAGTTTGAGAACGGGCGCCGTGGGATAGGCAACCCATTCGGCGCGGCTGCCGGGCGGGCTGCCTGGGTTGGGGCGCTACTCACTGGTCGCTCAGGTCCACGACGAGCCTCCGGGGGTCCACGGCCACGCTGTGTCGCTGCGCCTTGTCCACGCGCCGCGTCCCTGGAAATATTGCGTTGGATTTAACCGTTGAAATCAAAATCAATAACATTGAATTTTTATTGTGATTTTTTGTTCTTTTTTAAATCGCGGCCAAACCATGTTGCATGGAAATTAACGCACGAGTGCCAAGCACCACTTTTAAATTAGCGATTTCTGTGTTTTTTCGTCCCTCTGACCGACAGCAAAACCGGACCAGGCGCTATACCCCGCACTCCGGGCCCGCCATACACCCCACTCCGAGTGTTATAGACTCCCCGCCGACATGGCGTAGCGCCGGCCACCCCTTCGGGTGCAGCGGCGCGGCGCTACTCCCCGTCTAGGGGACCTCATCTCGGGGAAGACCAGAGCAGAGTCGGGTCGGGCACGGTGCCTGCCGGCCGGCCGGCGCTCCTACGCCCCTCCTTATCTCCATTTGTGATCACAGCCCCACGCCGGCACTGATAAGCCCCGCAAGGTACACGGTACGCCCTCTGCCGTTTAACTTGATACCGATACCCTTCTCCGTGACCTCTGCCTCGGTGATACGCGCAAGGTCCTCTTACAGAAAACCTTCCCCACGAATTTTCAATTTAAAAAAAAAGAAAAATGACTTTTCTCACCTTTCTCGTACTTGGCCTTGAGGGCCACGAGGCTGGACATGAGGCGAGCCCGGTGCGACGAGTTGCGCACGCCCAGCTCCTTGATGTCCCCCTCCGAGAAGTGGATCAGGTCCTGCACAACCGAAAGAGAACCTCAGTCAGCTTACAGGACAGTCCATGCGCGGTGTTTCCCAGTGGAATAATTCCTCGCATTCGGCCCACCTCGACGCCGTCGAACTTGCGGAACAGCTCGGCGTACTGGTCGAGCTCGAGCACGGACAGCCAGCGCTGCGTATCGATGTGCGGCCGCGCCACGGGCGTGGACAGGCTCGCCTTGCCGCGCCGGGACAGCGACCCGATGGACGGGAACCGGAAGCTCCATACTATGCCTGCAACAGATTAATTACAATAATAATATTAGCTTTTTATTTTTATCAGGGTCACAGGGCAGGAAGTTTCTGAGTCTCTCTCTCTCTCTCTCTCTCTCTCTCTCTCTCTCTCTCTCTCTCTCTCTCTCTCTCTCTCTCTCTCTCTCTCGCGGGAGGTTCGTCTTTATTGTCCTCCTGCAGGTCGGCGGGCCGTTACGGGGGCCACCAAAGGGCCTAACTACACCCCGGCGCCACTGAACGTGATGCGGCGGGCGTGGCGGGGCGTGGCGGGGCGTGGCGGGCGTTGCGGGGCGGGGCGGGGCGTGGCGGCGCGGGGTCGGCGTACGGCTTAGGAGCGCGGTATAGAAGGTGAGTCCGGGCTCCCCTACACCTCCACCACACGTCCGTGTCGCCGGGCAGGTAGGCACGCCCGCAGGGCACACCTGCCGAGCGGGACAGCCTAGCATCCCAAACAGGGGGAGATAAGGGAAGAGAGGGAGAGAGGGAGGAAGGGAGGGAGGGAGAGAGGGCCGGGGGGGGGGGGACTAGTAGATAACTCACGCCGGCACGTCACTTAGTGCACCCCTGACCTGACGTGCACTCTAATGTGGGCGTGGCCCGATATATATATGTCATACCGGCTGAAACAACTTAACAGCGAACATCCTCCCTCCTCGCACAGCATTTTCCCCAGATTTTTTTTTTATTTTTCCTATACAACATTTGAGAGCCAACAGGTTTGGCCAACACAACACTGCGCGCGCACACCGCAGCGCGGTGCAGTATCAGTACCGCGTGGAGCGGCGGGGCGCGCGTGTGGGTGGCAGCCCTGGCCGGCCCTGGTGATTTAGAGCAGCATGCAGAATGCCCTGCACCTGCCGCACCCGCGCCCAACGGGGTGGTTGCGAGAACAGAACGGACACGGCACCGAGGGGAAAGCACCTCTGAATTTGTGCGAATAAGGAGAATTTTTTTTTTTTCAAAATTTCCTAAATTACTCTGAAACATTTTTCTCTTACTAGTAATTTCAAAGTCAAAGTCTCCCCTTTCTTTTATTCTTCATTTTTTTTTTCAGAGTAGCCGGCATCACTACACATGAGGTGCAGCGTCGTGCCGTTCGGCTCAATTAGCGCGGCGCCAGCCAATCTGCGACGCTCATTGATTCCTGATAAGTCCACGCCATTACCTCCTCCCCCTCCTCCTCCTCCTCCTCCTCCTCCTCCTCCTCCTCCTGCTCCTCCTCCTCCTCCTCCTCCTCCTCCTCCTCCTCCTCCTCCTCCTCCTAAGCCCGCACGTCGCTGCCCGGGGGAGGCGCCGCGACGCCCGCGGAATACCTCCTCCTGGGCGTCGCCAGGCTTTGCACGGCTTTCCGCCGGCTTTCCGGCTAATTAGATAACGGGAGGTCGTTACCGTAAAGAAGGCGGAACGCAAACTGTTTCTAATCCCGACGCAAGTTTTCCACGGAGTAGCTTTTCAGACCGGGCCGGGCCGGGGAGGCGCTGCGCGGAAAGCGAAAATGATTTTGAGAATCTGGAGAGACAAGATCCTTTATATATAATCTCGCCTCTTCTCGAGTATCCTGCGAGAATTAGTTCGCTGGACGAAGTACGGCAGCGGACAAGTTGCACCGACATCTCGGTGGCTACGCCCTGCCAACTGTGTGTGGGCAGCGGCGTCCTAGGTCGACGGGCTGAACGAAAGCGAGTCTGCCAGTGTCGGTGCGTGAGAGAGAGAGAGAGAGAGAGAGAGAGAGAGAGAGAGAGAGAGAGAGAGAGAGAGAGAGAGAGAGAGAGAGAGAGAGAGGTATTGATGGGCGCCGTGTGTGCTTAACGACGTAGTAGCAATAACGCCTAGGGGGAGGACAGACACGTAGGAGAGAGGAGGCGGAGGCGGAGAGGGAGAGGGGGAGGGAGAGGGAGAGGGAGAGGGAGAGGGAGAGGGAGAGGGTCTGCCGGCCGGTAGGAAAAGACGCGCGAAAGACGAGCGGGTGGATTTACAAAAAGATAAGAACAAATGGGCCGAGCTCAGAGACTTCACTCGCAGCTTGTAATTAAACTGTCGATATACTGTCAAAAATGATACAACAGGCAAATCAAGAGGATCGTGCACCGCACGCATGGCCTGAGTTAAAAATACCCACCCATCTTCACGTTCCGGCCCCAAGCACGCCACTTCTGTGTCATGTAAATTCAAAACGTGACGTACAGTCCTGTCCCCGGGGTGGAGGCCCGCAAGCCCCCGGTTATTACTGCACCACCGGCCGGGCCGGACACACACACACACACACACAAACCCGTTTAGCCCGGCGAGCGAACCCCAATGTGAATAAGTCGGCGGCATCCCGCGCTAATTGCCGCGGCGAACCGCAATATAAAACGTCACTGCTAATAACCACATTGGCGCGCGCCTCTCTGCGCCGTGTGCGGTCCAGTCCACTGCGGGCGGGCCAGCCGGGGCGGGCGCAAGTGCGTGGATGTCGCACGTTTTATTTTGGGCGTGTACTCGCACACTGGAACACGTAAAAAATTTGAAGTGTCCCGGAAATTTCACACAATTGCATGTGAGTAACATAAACACCCTTAGGGTCCCGCGAAATTTTAAAACCTGACGGCAAATTCTATTGAAGTTTAGCGCATTATGTTGAACATTTTCAGGAACATTTCATTGTACATTTTATGGAACTTGCTCGGCCCGTGCTCCTAGCAGGTGGACTCGGGCCTAGACCTTTCCGGTCGCTGTGAAAGGTCCCACCCCATCGACCCCCTCGTGTAAAGGTGACTATGTGGGCCAGCCCCAGGCCGACCGGTGCCCTCCCGCCCCGCCCCGCTCCGCCCGCGGCACGCTGACCTAGTGTGTCAGGGCGGCCAGGAGGACATCGCCAGGAGAGCGCTCAGTGAAGCGCAACATACCGCAGGGAAAATGTCTTTTTAAACACCAATAAAAACAAGTAAACTGCACCGTGCATTGTGACCGCCCCACTTTTTCGTTCTTGGTCGTCGTGATATTTTCTTTTAAGTCGAGGTTCGGCTGACCGGGATGCTGCTGGCGCGGCGTCGCTCCGCTCGCTTTGTTTGCGCCCGGCCCGCATGCATCGGTTCCAGCCGGTGGCCGCGCCGCGCCGCGCTGCGCTCAGCAAGGGCGCTGTTCGCAGAAGCGATCCCCGCAGCTGAGAGCGGAGCAGTGCGGCCAAGGGCACAACAGGCAGGCGCTCACATCACCATCGGTCACGACCGAGGGGGAAACAACTCTGCATTTTGGTGTACAAATGTCGTGAATTTTTGTGAATTTTTATTGAATTTTTGTGAATTTTTGCTCGTATTTTTCCTAAATTCTTGTAAATTTTTGTGAGTTTTTGTGAATTTTTCTGAATTTTTCTGAATTTTTCTGAATTACTAGGTGTACAAAAATTTTAGAGTTGTTTCCCCCTCGGTCACGACCAAACCTTATGCCGAGGGAAACAACTTGGAATAATTTCGGTGTACATACGCAAATGGGATTTATTTTCTAAATTTTTCTTTCCTAAAACTAATTTTTACAGGCGAGCGGATCGAATTGCACCGCGGAGGGCTGCGGGGTAGAAGAATGATGCGATTAGGATAACGCGATCATACTGTCATCTCCCACTCTCTCTCTCTCTCTCTCTCTCTCTCTCTCTCTCTCTCTCTCTCTCTCTCTCTCCACTTTGCCTATCTCCCGCACCTTGTTCAGCGCGGAGGAGGGTTGGGGTGGGGTGACGGTATGGGGAGGCTCCTTGGCAGCGCGCCGGAAGGGAATCCACTCCCCGCCTGGCAGCAGAAAGGCCGCTCCATTAGGGAATCAGAGGCACAAATAAAACATAAAATAAGAAAAAAGAGGAATGTCTCGGCAAAAAAAAAAGCGGAGAAAAGGCGAGAAAGGGCTTGAGGGGGGATTAAATTTGGCCGTGTCGCGCTAGGCCGGCACCCGCTGATAAGAACGTGACGGACATTTAAAAGGGGGCGGGGCGGAGACAAACGACGACTCGCGGGAACGTTTTTCAAAATCATTCCGCGAGTAAAAACGTCGCCAGACAACGCCTCCGTGGGCTTGCACGTATAATCGTATACAGATTTTCGGGAACAGTTAGTACTACTCGAACTCCAATAGGCGTTTCGAAAGCTTTTCATCTCTGGAGGTCCGTACTCTCAATGCCCATCAGCGAATGAATTTTACTTTTCTGATTTCGCATTTTTCCACACATTTTCCCGCCTCCTTGATCTGTAAAGACATGCCCGGGCGCGGCGGCGGCTCTACAGAGCGAGTCTAGCGGTGGGTCAGCCTCCGTCGGGAAAGGCAAGCGACTAGCTTGGCGGGGGCGGGGCGGGGCGGGGCGCGGCGGGGTGAGGCGGGGCGAGGTGGGGCGGGGCGAGGCGAGGCGAGGCGAGGCGGGGCCGGCCTTCACCTTTACGCATAGTGGCAGCAAATGGACTGGTGACCGGCAAGGCGATGGCGGCAAAGCGCGAAAAAATACAGGTTGACACACTGGGACCGGCTCCGGCCGGATCACACTGGGCGGGCCGAGTGGGACGCGTGGGCAGAGAGAGAGAGAGAGAGAGAGAGAGAGAGAGAGAGAGAGAGAGGGGGACAGAAAAACACTTCTCTCACAGAGCGACGCCCATCAGTGGCGCGCGTTCTTTTGCAGTACAGCCCGCAGCGCCGTCCACCGTTCCATAAACACCACGTACAGCAAAAAAAAAAAAAGCAAAAAGAAAAAAGGAAAAAAAACGCGACACACAGAGTTGTGGGTGTGCGGTTCGGAGGCGAAAATGTGTTAACGATTGGTTGCGCTGGCAATGAGTTCGGGGTGGTCCGGCCCTGCTGGGGTCGCTGCGGGCAGGCAGTCATAACCACCCCGCCACCACCCCCACCCCTACCACCTCCCTTACATTTGCGTAATGAAATTAAGAGCGACCTTTTCGCATAAAATTCAGCATTTCGACGCTCGCGTCTCGCCGCCTAGTTTTGATTAAATCTGGCGCCGGCGATGGGACAAAATAAAACGAAATGGCGCCGCGCCGCGCACCGGGTCGCCGAAAACTAACTCGACTTTGCAGTTCATTCCCCCACTCGTCATCACCAGCGCCCCTCCCCCCTCCATTAGCAGGGGTGCATTTCGCGCTGGTGTAATTAAGGACGGCCCCCTCCGCGGCCCCGCCCGCACCCCGTCCCTTCCAATCGCCTGCTTGGCGATAAGAGTTTGGCGGGGTCCCGCCGGTGGGTAGGCAAGCCCGCCGGACACTGGTGGCGAGCGGCTGCCTACCTCGCAGGGGCCTAGGCGGCCTTCTTTTCTTCTGTTTCGACACTTGAAAAAAATTCCGCGGATTTTGAGCAGTTTTGATATAGAATTTGCATGATGATTAGGGAGGGGCTCCCCCTCTCCGGTCCCGCCCCGCCCCGCCCCCGTCGTCAGACTCATCTCCCTAGCTCTCGCCCCGTAATGTGATATATATCCGGCGTAATTCATCATCTGCACAAAGGAAGTCACTCTCGTCCCGTCCCGTGTCGTCGTGTCTTAGTTATCCGCCGCTGTCGTCACCGACAGACGCAATAACCATCATTATTATTATCATCATTATCAGCATCATCATTAACACCTGCCCCGCCGAAGACATTACCATTTATTAACGCCAGCCTCAGGCGGCAGAGAGCGCTGCGCCGCCGTACACTCGCAGCGAGAGACACGTGACACACGTGTCACACACGTGTCACACACGTGTGAGTGCCGCACACGTGTAGGTGTGTGAAACTTCCTTGTCCCTACAGGTATATGCGACATTTCTGACAAAATTCACAACTACACTTGTTCAAGCGGATCCACACAGATGTATGCCACCCGCACCCGCACACGTGGGTTCCACGTGGTCACACTGACCCGCCCGACTAGCGCGCCCCAGAGACCTGAACGCCCCGCGGACCTAAGTGCGGTCGCGGTCCACTCCTTCCCCTCCGACAACAACGAGGCCGTGTCCCTCGTAATCCGCCTACTGAATGCGTAAACTTCATTTGCACCCCACCCCTTTCTTACTCCGTCGTGTTTTCATAATTAAAATCCACAAACTTACACCCTCCATTCTCATTTCGCAACCCCTCCTCCTCCTCCTCCTCCTCCTCCTCCTCCTCCTCTTCCCTCCCTCGGCAGGGACTTCGCGCCTCGTGGACCGCGCTCGACAGGCGGCGCAGGGACCACTCAGCAAAAAACAAAATCACACAAAAAAAAAACAAAAAAAAAAAAAACAAAAAAAAAAAAAAAAAAACGGAAGGGCTATTAAGACATCGCGTTAAGGAGCTAATTTCTAAACGAAACGGACTTAGCGCGGTTCTGGTGCCGGAGAGCTCGCGCGTGCCTCTGCTCTACCCCGGCCGCGAGAAACTGCCAATCCATCAAATATTTCGCAAACAGTTCACAAAGTGAAGAATAAAAAAAAAAAAACGAGGAAATAGGCTGGTCGTTTGGCGTCAGTGTCGCACTGTACGGCGCGCCACGCCGCACGTAGTGAGTGTCGAACACTGCACGGCGCAGCGCTGCCAACCTCAGCGGGTTAACTCGTTGCCAATTCAGGCGAAAAAAACGCGTTCTGCTGGAAGAGGGAGTGTGAGGAGCTGACGTAGCCGACGGATAATTGTGGCTACAGAAAATTTCACAAAAAGGGATAATTGACTTATAGATGTTCTTTTTGGTAGAAAATTTCCCTGTAAAAATTTTATTTTCAGTAACAGTAATTTTTTTATATTTTTTAGCCGTGTAGTGGCGAGTGAAAATAAAGCCGGAACTCCGCCGTGCTGCGGGACGTGTCACGGTTCTATCAATACCCGCGGGGCTCACAGGTGAGTCCCCCCCCCCCCCCCCCACCTGCTCCGCCAGCTCAGCTCAAGACCTTGCGGAGAAAAACAATTGCATCATACAGAGAGCGGCTAGCGAGCCGGGGCACAAGTTACGGTGTTTAAAACGCCGCGAGCGTCCCATAACCAGGCAAGTCGAGATTATATCACACACACACAGCTACTAGTGGGACACAAGTATAGGTCCAGCAAGGACATTGGCTGCATGCAGTCGCTGTAGACTGAATCATACAAGTGCTTCTGGGACGTTTAGTGAAATGTCTTCACTTTCCAAAACTTAAGTAAAACGTTTTCCTTCGCGTCCGAGTATTTAAGAATACACTAGTAACTGTCTTTTTCTTTTAATTAATTCTTTGCAATCGACACCTCTACCGCATTTTCCAATAGCGAAAAAAAATAAAATAACCTCGTTGTTTTCCTTACTTATTTCATTCGCAATGCCTTCTCACGCACACAACTTTTTTTTTCGAGGTCGTAAAAAGAGCAAGTTGTCATTCTGCGACGCTCGCGGGCAATAGAGGGTGGTAGTGCTGAACATCAGTCACGTCAGGGAGGGGGTAGGGGAGGGGAGGGGGAGAGGAGGGGGCAGAGGGGCGAGCCCAGAGAGGTGCGAAGCAATTTCCCTGCCGCGCTAGTCGCAATGCATACACGATGTATAAGTGTGTGTGAGTGTGTGCTCCTGCTTGTCCCTGCTCTCCTTTTCACACACGCACACACACACACACACACACACACACTCGCCAACGCACCGTCACGAATCATGAATGAGCGGCTGTGGCCGGGCGGCGCGAGTGAGTACGGCGGAGGAAACTACTTTAATCTCGACGAGCCGAGCAGAGCCGGTCGACTCTGCTTGAAGACGCGTGCTCGAGTCTGCGTCACGCGCGTGTGTGTGTGTGTGTGTTAAAAGGAGAGGGACGGGTAAGGAGTTGTACAGACGTACAGCCAGTAGACGTAGTATAGGAGGGGGGAGGGGGCGCAACACGGGAATCAATTATGCTGTTGGAGGAAAACGCAAGCGCGGACGAGAAGAGTTTGAAACGGGAGCAGTAATGACGATGAGAGAGAGAGAGAGAGAGAGAGAGAGAGAGAGAGAGAGAGAGAGAGAGAGAGAGAGAGAGAGAGAGAGAGAGCACTGTGCGCCACTGGCCCTTCCAGCACATTAGCATGGCTGGCGGGGGCGGCCCCCCTGTACCCCTAAGGCGGCGCATCGCGAAAACAAAAACATAATTACTGAGGAGTCCTGCCCTGCGGTCGCACTGCGGCTGGGGCCAAGAGGAGGGGGAGGGGGAGGAGGAGGAGGAGGAGGAGGAGGAGGAGGAGGAGGAGGAGGAGGAGGGGGGGGGAGAGAAAAAAAACTAGAGTGGCGAGAACTGGCCCGCCCCGCCCCGCCCGCCCCGCCTGGGGCGTTGGCACAGCGCTGGCCGATAGGGCTGCGGAGGGGTGCGGGCCGGGCGGAAGGGTTGGGGCAGAGCAAACGGGATGGCTAAATAGGAAAAGCGGGTGCACTGCCCGGTGAAAACACACACACACACAGTTACTGTGTGTCTTGTGCCCACACTGTGAGCATGTACCAACAATAAGATCAGCGGGGTTTAGATTACTCTCCATACGTGTAAGAAGCGGCGCACAAACCCAGAACACATTCACTCTATGAACTCGACGCCAGAAAGTCCTGTAACTTCCGGAGCTTTCTGACAGAGGGAATAAGCGATAGACTCCCCGAGCGCCGTGCGGGTAGGCAACGTGCCGGCAGTCGTGCACGGCGGGCTTGCCTACCCAAACCGACAGCGCGCTGAGAGGAGGCCCTGAGAGCACGGGTATGGGCGCACGCCATGGCGCTCCCTCTCTCTCTCTCTCTCTCTCTCTCTCTCTCTCTCTCTCTCTCTCTCTCTCTCTCTCTCTCTCTCTCTCTCGCTACAACGCCAGCCGCCCCGGGGGACACACAGGACGCGCAGTGTGTGTCGAGCGGCGCCGGAAACGCCCGACTATTTGGCACGATCGCGTTATCAGTTTGCGCAAATCAAGGCCTGCGCCCTGCGCTCCCAGTTCTGCGAGCCTCGCGCCTTTTTCCGCGAACGTGACGTGCTTCGCGATGCGCGCGCACGCACGCACGCACGCCCGCGCTCTGTGCGCCAGAGTCCTGTTTAAATAACCCCTCCACCCGCCCCGCCCGGTGCACACTAACGGCCGCGCCCCACGGCGTCCTGCCCGCCCCGCCAGGGGGACCGTCCTGGCAGGTCGCATCCCATGAGGAAAACGCTGCCCAAGAGGTAGGGCGGGGCGTACACTGCTCTTTCACCGATTCGCAGGCAGAAAATTTTCGCGGGAAATACTTGTGATCGTTCAAGAATATCAAATGTCCAAAAAAATTTACAATTTTATGTCGTAACTTTACGACATTTCTCATGGAAAAATTTTCCCGTGACCCCTGCAAACATTTCTCCTCCGGTAAGTCAGTCCATCTCTCTTCCTCTCACTGCGGCCGCGACCCCCGCCCTGCGGTCAGCCCTCCCTGCCCGCGAGGGGTCGTGGTCCTCCGGCTTCCTTGCGCCCCGCAGAGCTCAAAGGCGGGGCGTGGTGGGGCGGGGCGGGGCGGGGCGCGGCGGGGCGTCACCGCTGCTCACAGCAAAGGGTTTACCCACCGCCAGCTGTATATACTGATCAGCTTGATCTGGTGATGCGATTAGGAGCCCCCGCTCCCCTGTCTGGACAGACGCACTTGTACATCATCGGGCGTGGCGTGGCGGGGCGGGGCGGGGCGGGGTGCGGCGAGGTGTGGCGGGGCGGGGCGGAGCTCTACCGGACGGGTGCCGATGACCGCGATATCCGGCCAAACACAGTGGGATACGGGAGCGGCGTTGGCATGAAAATAAAAGTGCGATTTAAAGAAAAATCTGGAGAATTGAATCTAAAATTCTGTCTCTTGTGTGGCTTTATCCATCTGGGCATTAATTTTTTTTTTTAATTATTTTTTTTAATGAAAAGTACTGTACTACGTTGCCTTTGGCGGTTCAAGAAATATGGATTCTGTGGATGCGGCGGCTTGATCCAGTGCGAATGGCAATATGCTCCGCTTTGGACGCGTAATTCTGCTCGGCATCGCATCGCGGCCGATTGGGTCCCGCCAACATCACGCGGGCCGGGCCGGGCGCAGCACCAGAGACCAGAGTTAGCAGCGAGTCCAGTCCAGTCGAGTGGAATATCAACAGCGAGTGGACCGCGCGGCGCGGCGCAGAGCAGCGCCACATTACCAGAGGAAATACACCCGACAGGACATGGCAGTGTACGGGAGCGCTCGTGCGGGAGGGAAGGGTGCTGGAGAACAAGAACACCATCACGGAGACTCACAGACAAACGCAAAATTATAAGATTACATCCTTCCAAAGTTTAAGCACACAAAAATGTCGCGCACTTTGCGTGTGTTCATTCGCAAGTGTGGTATACCCTTGTGCGTCTAGTCCAGTGTAGCAGTGGGCCTCGTCTCAATAATTCAGAGGCGCATCGCATCGCTTGTAGCGCAGCGCCGATCGGCAGGCGGCTGCCAGTAATTTGTCATGCACCCCCACGGGCGGCGCGGCGGCAGCGGGGCGTGGCGGGATAGGGCGTTCCCATTTAGGCCCCACCCCGTCACCCACCACATCAAAGTCGTCTGCATCGCCCCGCCCCGCCCCACCACGCCCCGCCCCGCCCCGCCACGGACCAGCGACGCGCCAAATCGACAAACCGTGTTATTCGCGCGCCAGGGAGGTGAGCGAAGAGTGGTGAGGTTCGGGCGGTGCGTATCAGTGGGAGTGGGTAGCGAGAGAAAGAGAGAGAGCGAGAGAGAGAGAGAGAGCGAGAGCGAGAGCGAGAGAGAGAGAGAGAGAGAGAGAGAGAGAGAGAGAGAGAGAGAGAGAGAGAGAGGCGCGTGGGCGCTTCCCTTGACGCCGGGCCGGGCCGGGGCCGGGCCGGGGCAGAGCGACGTTGTTTCCACGCGACAGAGCTTCACAGCGCTGCTCCGATTATCCGGCCTACCGTATAACACGAAAATCCACCCATCACATCAAGGGTCCCGCGGCAACAGTGGAGTGGGCGTGGTGGGGCGGGGCGAGGCGGGGCGGGGCGGGGCGGGGTGGGGCGGTAGTGCGGGTGGGGCGGTTGGCGCGGGAGCAGTGACCGCGGATAAAAATTGCGATCCCGGGCGGAAGGGCGCAACTGGACATCCCGAGCTTGATGAATGGTGAACCCGAGCGCGGCTCGCGAACCGAGTCGCGAAATGCAATCCTGCGGTCGGGGACGGGAGGGGCGGGGCGGGGAGGGGCGGGGCGGGGCGGGGCGGGGCGGAACTAGGGGGACAGGGAGGGGGTGGAGCTCAGGGCAGGGCGGCGCGGGGCGTGGTGGACTACACCGACCAGGTCCGCCACCCCTGCGACGGTCTGCACCGGGTCTAAAAATTTCCAACCGTTTGAGTAAAAGTATTGAATTCTTTTTCTCCCTACATGTTGGATAAGCGATATAAGTTTAGGTCACAAGCGACATTTGTGCTCTCTGGCTCAAGCGACTAAGAAGTTACGAAAATCTGAAAATCTGAAAAACACATAAAAGGTGTATCTCGATGTCCCGAAGACGAAAAAACATGATTCGGAAGTTAAGCCAGCAATGGAAAAAAGTTGCGTTCGAGACATGGTTCAAAACTCGACGAAAACTCGCAAAATTCACACTATATCGCCCCCTATGTCTTTTCCTATGCTGGCTTAACTTCTGAAAATCACATGGAAGGTGCATTCGATCCTGGAAGACGAAAAAACACCATTCGGAAGTTAAGTCAGCAAATGAAAAAAGTTCCGTTCGACATGGTTCAAAACTCGACAAAAACTGCAAAATTCACACTACATCGCCTCTGCTGTTCCTCCTATGCTGCTTAACTTCTGAAAATCACATGGAAGGTGTATCTCGATGTCCTGAAGACGAAAACACCATCTGGAAGTTAAGCCAGCAATGGAAAAAAGTTCCGTTCGAGACATGGTTCCAAACTCGACGAAATCCTGCAAAATTCACACTATATCGCTCTCTATGTTCTTTTCTCCTATGCTGGCTTAACTTCTGAAAATCAAGGCGGAAGGTGTATCTCGATGTCCTGAAGACGAAAGTCACCATTCGGAAGTTAAGCCAGCAATGGAAAAAGTTCCGTTCGAGACATGGTTCAAAACTCGACGAAAACTCGCAAAATTCACACTATATCGCCTTACCCTATGCTGGCTTAACTTCGAAAATCACATGGAAGGTGTATCTCGATGTCCTGAAGACGAAAAACACCATTCGAAGTTAAGCCAGCAATGGAAAAAAGTCTGTTCGAGACATGGTTCAAAACTCGATGAAATCCTGGTAAAATTAATTATATCGCTCCCAGCGTTCCTCCTATGCTGGCTTAACTTCTGAAAATCACATGGAAGGTGTATTTCGATGTCCTGAAGACGAAAACACCATTCGGAAGTTGGCTTGAGCAATAAAAAAGTTATGCCTGAGACATGGTTCAAACTCGACGAAAACTCGCAAAATTCACACTATATCGCCCCTAGCGTCTTTCTTCCCTATGCTGGCTTAACTTCTGAAAAACTACATGGAAAGTGTATCTCGATGTCCTGAAGACGAAAAACACCATTCGGAAGTTAAGCCAGCAATGGAAAAGTTGCGTTCGAGACATGGTTCAAAACTCGACGAAAAACTCGGCAAATTCACACTATATCGCCTCTAGCGTCTCCCTCCTATGCTGGCTTAACTTCTGCAATCACATGGAAGGTGATCTCACGTCCTGAAGACGAAACACCATTCGGAAGTTAAGTCAGCAATGGGGAAAAGGTGTTCGAGACATGGTTCAAAACTCGATGGAAAACTGCAAAATTCACACTATATCGCTCCCTAGCGTTTTCCCATGCTGGCTTAACTTCTGAAAATCACATGGAAGGTGTATCTCGATGTCCTGAAGACGAAAACACCATTCGGAAGTTAAGCCAGCAATAGAAAAAGTTACGTTCGAGACACATGGTTCAAAACTCGACAAAAACTCGCAAAATCTCACACTATATCGCTCTATGGCCCTCCTATGCTGGCTTAACTTCTGAAAATCACATGAAGGTGTATCTCGATGTCCTGAAGACGAAAAAACACCATTCGGAAGTTAGGCCAGCAATAGAAAAAGTTATGTTCGGCACATGGTTCAAAACTCGACGAAAACTCGCAGGGTTCACACTATATCGCCTCCTAGCGTCTTTTTTCCTATGCTGGCTTAACTCTGAAAATCACATGGAAGGTGGGGACTCGATGTCCTGAAGACGAAAAAACACCATTCGGTTAAGCCAGCAATGGAAAAAGTTGCGTTCAGACATGGTTCAAAAACTCCGACGAAAACTCCGCAAAATTCACACTATATCGTTCCTCAGCGTTCCTATGCTGGCTTAACTTCTGAAAATCACATGGAAGGTGTATCTCGATGTCCTGAAGACGTAAAAACACCATTCGGAAGTTAAGCCAGCAATAGAAAAAAGTTACGTTCGAGACATGGTTCAAAACTCGACAAAACTCGCAAATCTACACTATATCGCTCCCTAGCGTCTTCTTTCCCATGCTGGCTTAACTTCTGAAAATCACATGGAAGGTGTACCTTGATGTCCAAAAGACGAAACACCATTCGGAAGTTAAGCCAGCAATAGAAAAAGTTATGTTCGAGACATGGTTCAAAACTCGACGAAAACTCGCAAAATTCACACTATATCGCCCCCAGCGTTCTTTCTCCTATGCTGGCTTAATCCTGAAAATCACATGGAAAGTGTATCTCGATGTCCTGAAGACGAAAACACCATTCGGAAGTTGCTTTGCCAATGGAAAAAGTTGCGTTCGACATCATTTGTTCAAACTGACGAAAACTCGCAAATTCACACTATATCGCCTCTAGTTGTTCCTATGCTGGCTTAACTTCTGAAAATCACATGGAAGGTGTATCTCGATGTCCTGGAAGACGAAAACACCATTCGGAAGTTAAGCCAGCAATAGAAAAAAGTTGCGTTCGAGACATGGTTCAAAAACTCGACGAAAACTCGCAAATTCACACTATATCGCCCTAGCTTCTATGCTGGCTTAACTCTGAAAATCACATGGAAGGTGTATCTCGATGTCCTGAATACCAAAAAAACACCATTCGGAAGTTAAGCCAGCAATAGAAAAAGTTCCGTTCGAGACATGGTTCAAAACTCGACGAAACTCGCAAAATTCACACTATATCGCCCTAGCGTCTTCTCCTATGCTGGCTTAACTTCAGGCAAATCACATTGGAAGGTGTATCTCGATGTCCCAGACGAAAACACCATTCGGAAGCGTTTCAGCAATGGAAAAAGTTGGTGTTCGAGACATGGTTCAAAAACTCGGACGAAAACCTCAAATTCACACCTTCATATCGCCCCCTATGGTCTTTCCTATGCTGGCTTTAACTTCTGAAAATCACATGGAAGGTGTACCTTGATGTCCAAAAGACGAAAAACACCATTCGGAAGTTAAGCCAAAGCAATAGAAAAAGTTGCGTTCGAGACATGGTTCAAAACTCGACGAAAAACTCGCAAAATTCACACTATATCGCTCCCTATGTTCTTTCCTATGCTGGCTTAACTTCTGAGAAATCACGCTGAAGTTGTGTATCTCGATGTCCTGAAGACGAAAAAACACCATCCGGAAAGTTAAGCCAGCAATGGAAAAGTTGCGTTCGAGACATGGTTCAAAAATCGACGAAACCGCAAAATTCACACTATATCGCTCTAGCTTTTCCTATGCTGGCTTAACTTCGAAAATCATACATGGAAGGTGTATCTCGATGTCCTGAAGACGAAAAACACCATTCGGAAGTTAAGCCAGCAATGGAAAAGTTACGTTCGAGACATGTTCAAAACTCGACAAAAACTGCAAAATTCACACTATATCGCTCCCTATAAACGTTTTCCTATGCTGGCTTAACTTCTGAAAATCATACGGAAGGTGTATCTCGATGTCCTGAAGACGAAAAAACACCATTCGGAAGTTAAGCCAGCAATAGAAAAGTTGCGTTCGAGACATGGTTCAAAACCTGACGAAACTCGCAAAATTCACACTATATCGCCCTTAGTTGTCTTCCCTCCTATGCTGGCTTAACTTGAAAATCACATGGAAGTGTGTATCTCGATGTCCTGAAGACGAAAACACCATTCGGAAGTTAAGCCAGCACGGAAAAAAGTCTGTTCGAGACATGGTTCAAAACTCGACGAAAACTCGCAAAATTACACTATATCGCCTCTAGCGCTCCTCCTATGCTGGCTTAACTTCTGAAAATCACATGGAAGGTGTATCTCGATGTCCTGAAGATCAAAAACACCATTCGGAAGTTAAGCCGCAATGGAAAAGTCTGCCTTGAGACATGGTTCAAAACTCGACGAAAACTCGCAAAATTCACACCATATCGCCTCTAGCGTTTATGCTGGCTTAACTTCTGAAAATCACATGGAAAGTGTATCTCGATGTCCTGAAGACGAAAACACCATTCGGAAGTTAAGCCAGCAATGGAAAAAAGTTGCGTTCGAGACATGGGTTCAAAAAACTCGACGAAAACTCGCAAAATTCACACTATATCGTCTTAGTTGTCTCCTATGCTGGCTTAACTTCTGAAAATCACATGGAAGGTGTATCTGACAGTCCCAGACGAAACATTCGGAAGTTAAGCCAGCAATGGAAAAAGTTGCGTTCGAGACATGGTTCAAAAACTCGACGAAAACTCGCAAATTCACATACACTATATCGCCCCTAGCGTCTTCCCTATGCTGGCTTAACTTCTGAAAATCACATGGAAGGTGTATCTCGATGTCCTGAAGACGAAACACCATTCGGAAGTTAGGCCAGCAATAGAAAAAGCTATTGCTCGAGACATGGTTCAAAAACCGACGAAAACTCGCAAAATTCACACCATATCGCCCCTTAGCGTCTTCTATGCTGCTTAATCAGGTAAATCACATGGAAGGTGTATCTCGATGTCCTGAAGACGAAAATTATCTGGAAGGTTTTCAGCAATGGAAAAAGTTGCGTTCGAGACATGGTTCAAAACCGACGAAAACTCGCAAATTCACACTATATCGCTCCCTAGCGTCTTTCCTATGCTGGCTTAACTTGAAAAATCACATGGAAGGTGTATCTCGGATGTCCTGGAAGACGAAAACACCATTCGGGAAGTTGGGTTTAGCAATAGAAAAAAAAGTTGCCCGAGACATGGTTCAAAACTGACAAAACTCGCGTACCCACAATTATATCGCCCCTAGCGTTCTTCCTATGCTGGCTTAACTTCTGAAAATCACATGAAGGTGTATCTCGATGTCCTGGAAGACGAAAACACCATTCGGAAGTTGGGTTGTGCAATAGAAAAAAGTTGCGTTCGAGACATGGTTCAAAACCGACGAAAACTCGCAAAATTCACACTATATCGCCCCTAGCAGCCTTTCCTGGCGCTGGCTTAACTTCTGAAAATCACATGGAAGGTGTATCTCGATGTCCTGAAGACGAAAAAACACCATTCGGAAGTTAAGCCAGCAATGGAAAAAGTTGCGTTCGAGACATGGTTAAAAACTCGACGAAAATTCACAAATTCACACTATATCGCCCCTAGCGTCTCTCCTATGCTGGCTTAACTTCTGAAAATCACATGGAAGGTGTATCTCGATGTCCTGAAGACGAAAAAACACCATTCGGAAGTTAAGCCAGCAATGGAAAAAAGTTGCGTTCGAGACATGGTTCAAAACTCGACGAAACTTCGAAAATTCACACTATATCGCCCCTAGCGTCTCTCCTATGCTGGCTTAACTTCTGAAAATCACATGGAAGGTGTATCTCGATGTCCTGAAGACGAAAAAACACCATTCGGAAGTTAAGCCAGCAATGGAAAAAAGTTGCGTTCGAGACATGGTTCAAAACTCGACGAAAACTCGCAAAATTCACACTATATCGCCCCTAGCGTCTCTCCTATGCTGGCTTAACTTCTGAAAATCACATGGAAGGTGTATCTCGATGTCCTGAAGACGAAAAAACATGATTCGGAAGTTAAGCCAGCAATGAAAAAAAGTTGCGTTCGAGACATGGTTCAAAACTCGACGAAAACTCGCAAAATTCACACTATATCGCCCCTAGCGTCTCTCCTATGCTGGCTTAACTTCTGAAAATCACATGGAAGGTGTATCTCGATGTCCTGAAGACGAAAAAACACCATTCGGAAGTTAAGCCAGCAATGGAAAAAAGTTGCGTTCGAGACATGGTTCAAAACTCGACGAAAACTCGCAAAATTCACACTATATCGCCCCTAGCGTCTCTATGCTGGCTTAACTTCTGAAAATCACATGGAAGGTGTATCTCGATGTCCTGAAGACGAAAAAACACCATTCGGAAGTTAAGCCAGCAATGGAAAAAAGTTGCGTTCGAGACATGGTTCAAAACTCGACGAAAACTCGCAAAATTCACACTATATCGCCCTCTAGCGTCTCTCCTATGCTGGCTTAACTTCGAAAATCACATGGAAGGTGTATCTCGATGTCCTGAAGACGAAAACATCATTCGGGAGTTAAGCCAGCAATGGAAAAAAGTTGCGTTCGAGACATAGTTCAAAACCCGACGAAAATTCGAAGATTCACACAATATCGCCCCTAGCGTCTTTCCTATGCTGGCTTAACTTCTGAAAATCACATGGAAGGTGTATCTCGATGTCCTGAAGACGCAAAAACATCGTTCAGAAGTTAAGCCAGCAATGGAAAAAAGTTGCGTTCGAGACATAGTTCAAAACTCGACGAAACTTCGAAAAACATTCACACTATCGCCCCTAGCGTCTCTCCTATGCTAGCTTAACTTCTGAAAATCACATGGAAGGTGTATCTCGATGTCCTGAAGACGAAAAACACCATTCGGAAGTTAAGCCAGCAATGGAAAAAGTTGCGTTCGAGACATGGTTCAAAACTCGACGAAAACTCGCAAAATTCACACTATATCGCCCCTAGCGTCTCCTATGCTGGCTTAACTTCTGAAAATCACATGGAAGGTGTATCTCGATGTCCTGAAGACGAAAAACACCATTCGGAAGTTAAGCCAGCAATGGAAAAAAAGTTGCGTTCGAGACATGGTTCAAAAACTCGACGAAAACTCGCAAAATTCACACTATATCGCCCCTAGCGTCTCTCCTATGCTGCTTTAACTTCTGAAAATCACATGGAAGGTGGATCTCGATGTCCTGAAGGAAAAATAACTTAATTCGGAAGTTACACCAGCAATTGAAAAAAGTTGCGTTCGAGACATGGTTCAAAACTCGACGAAAACTCGCAAAATTCACACTATATCGCCCCTAGCGTCTCTCTATGCTGGCTTAACTTCTGAAAATCACATGGAAGGTGTATCTCGATGTCCTGAAGACGAAAAAACACCAGTCGGAAGTTAAGCCAGCAATGGGAAAAAGTTACGTTCGAGACATGGTTCAAAACTCGACGAAAACTCGCAAAATTCACACTATATCGCCCCTAGCGTCTCTCCTATGCTGGCTTAACTTCTGAAAATCACATGGAAGGTGTATCTCGATGTCCTGAAGACGAAAAAACACCATTCGGAAGTTAAGCCAGCAATGGAAAAAAGTTGCGTTCGAGACATGGTTCAAAACTCGACGAAAACTCGCAAAATTCACACTATATCGCCCTAGCGTCTCTCCTATGCTGGCTTAACTTCTGAAAATCACATGGAAGGTGTATCTCGATGTCTGAAGACGAAAAAACACCATTCGGAAGTTAAGCCAGCAATGGAAAGTTGCGTTCGAGACATGGTTCAAAACTCGACGAAAACTCGCAAAATTCACACTATATCGCCCCTAGCGTCTCTCCTATGCTGGCTTAACTTCTGAAAATCACATGGAAGGTGTATCTCGATGTCCTGAAGACGAAAAAACACCATTCGGAAGTTAAGCCAGCAATGGAAAAAGTTGCGTTCGAGACATGGTTCAAAACTCGACGAAAACTCGCAAAATTTACACTATTTCGCCACTAGCGTCTCTCCTATGCTGGCTTAACTTCTGAAAATCACATTGAAGGTGTACCTCGATGTCCTGAAGACGAAAAAACACCATTCGGAAGTTAAGCCAGCAATGGAAAAAGTTGCGTTCGAGACATGGTTCAAAAACTCGACGAAAACTCGCAAAATTCACACTATATCGCCCCTAGCGTCTTCTCTATGCTGGCTTAACTTCTGAAAATCACATGGAAGGTGTATCTCGATGTCCTGAAGACGAAAAACACCATTCGGAAGTTAAGCCAGCAATAAAAAGTTGCGTTCGAGACATGGTTCAAAAACTCGACGAAAACTCGCAAAATTCACACTATATCGCCCTAGCGTCTCTCCTATGCTGGCTTAACTTCTGAAAATCACATGGAAGGTGTATCTCGATATCCTGAAGACGAAAAAACACCATTCGGAAGTTAAGCCAGCAATGGAAAAAAGTTGCGTTCGAGACATGGTTCAAAACTCGACGAAAACTCGCAAAATTCACACTATATCGCCCCTAGCGTCTCTCCTATGCTGGCTTAACTTCTGAAAATCACGTCGACTTTTATATTTTACTCCAGCAAGCTCCTCTTTTCTCCTTTTCAGTCAACTCGTCCTTTTATACTCTGAAACGGCGCAAAAAAGTGGCAAGAAAAGGACGACATGCTAAAAAAAAAAAAACTGCAAGAAAGCAGCAGAAGCAAGCAGGCGGGGCGGGGTGGGGTGGGGTGGGGCGGGGCGGGGCGAGCGATACGGGGCCGTTGACACCGCGCTAACGCCTGGAGCTGGGGGCGCGGGCCGGCCGGGAGGGAACAGGTGGCGTGCTCCAGCGCCAGGGAGGTGTGACTAACGCCCCTGGAGTCGCTCGCCCCGCCCCGCCCCGCCCCGCCCCCCGCCCCACGCCCGCGGCACGCCCCGCCACGCCCGCGGACCAAACGGCTCAGCCATGCGTCCCATTCTTCCACTCCTCCTTATTATTGTCCTTCTTTTCGTCCTCTGTTATTTTATATTCTCGCGCCGCGCCGCGGAGTCCTGCGGCAGGTCCATCATTTGCATACTTTGGACTTTCGCTCCCCCGCCCCGCCCCCCCCGCCCCGCCCCGCCCCGCCCCGCCGCGATGATGAATGGGCCCCCGCGAGAGTGTCGTGCCGGATTAGATCTCAGTTTATCGCCATTTACGGAAAAGCGCAAACTTTAAAAATACATTTTCGTCTCACTCTTTTTCTTTTTTCTCCAGTCTCTGTCTCGCCCACGCTGCCTGAAAGGATATAAATAAATAATAAAATGGTTGCGAGGGCGCAGCCTCCTGTCGTCTGCTGCGGCTCAGATGAGCCGAGGGGGCGAGAAAGTTGTTCATGATAATGGGGGCCTATATCTCAGCGGAGCCCAATGAGCAAAGTCGGAAACAAAACACGCTCCAGTAAAAGCAAGGCGTGAGTAAAAGTTGGGAAGTGTTGAGTTGATAATACTTTTGAAAGGGCTATTAAGCAACTATTTCAGGAGTTTGTTTGTGGGCGTATCGATATTTTGAATTCTGCTATTTTTGTTTTGTTTTGCTGGCGCACACAGTACCACATGCAAATCCAGAAATATGCGACACTTGCCCGCCGCGTAAGCCTGAGAAAGATGGAAAACTGCGAGAGACGCGACGGACGCACGAGTGAGAGGGAGAAGGAGAATAGAGTACATATACAGGAGGGGCAAGTAGTTGCAGGATAAGGGCGTAGACAGGGGGGGGGGGGGGAGGAAGCGCTAGCGTGTCGCGTTTCAGCCGCACATATATATATACCCCCCGTCATAAGGGACCTCCCGCACCGCGCCCGCCGTGAATGTCCCCAAACATGAGAGCGGGGCGGGGCGGGGAACACCCTCCCACCTGCCCCACCCCGCCCCACCCCACCCCACCCCACCCCGCCCTGTATGAGGGATCAGCCGCCACAGCGCTGCCGGGCCGCACAGCACAATCCGCGGCACCGAATGCATGAGCCAAGAAGGCGAGCAGACGAGCGCATCTGAAAAAGGACGAAATGGAAGCGTGGGCGGGGCGGGGCGGGCACCGGCGGAGGACGGTGGACCAGATCTGCAAAATGCGCGCGCCGTGATACCCAGACATGTCACGCCACGCCACGCCACGCCACGCCCATAACGACATGCAGCGAGAGGGAAAATGAAGTGTATTGTGGGGGAGATTGTGCAGGCCGGCCTGTGATGGCGCGAGTACGCCTGTTCCGTTTGGCAATGGACGCACCGTATTGCTACTGCATGCTGCATGACATTTCCAGCGACGGGAACACATGAATGATAAGTCATGCTACTACCCCATTCACGAATAAAAGGCTACTACATTCAAAGCCGATGATCACATAAACCCCGACGTCCCAGCATTTCCAAAAAAAAAAAAAAAAAAAAAAAATCAAATCTCCAGTTTACAGCTGTGGTTATGTATAATATTCAATGTTTTTTTTTACAGTGTCGCTGCCTGGCCGCCGTGCGAGGGACCACTCCGCTCCGCAGCGCTCCGAATGGCCGCCGCAGTCGCAGGGGGCTGCAAGGAGCTTTAGCGCCGGAGGGCGTTCCGGTTCCAGTGGGCTCGCGCGCCCCTACTCAGGGCGTTCCACGACCCCGAGGGCGTTCCGCCCACCCTCCAGCCCAGGGGCGGGGCGCGCCGCGCCCACCTCCCCCGTGTACCCGCCTGAGCTGAGGTCGGTATCCCCTCGGCTTTGCAGTTCGACACTTCAGAGGGCTCTGCTCGTAAAGCCCCCCTAGCCCGGGCCGGGGGCCTTTATACCTCCGGGGGCGGGCCTGGGGGAGGGGGGGGGAGTGACGACGCTCGGGGCCCCACGGGCTGCTGGATACTGTGCCGGCGCCGCGACGCCCCGCGACGCGCAGCGCTCCTCCAGACTCCTTCTGATTTGTTCGCTCACCCGCCGGCCAGGAGGAGGGGGGAGGGGGGGCGCAGGGAGCGACGGGGCCGAGCGGAGGGGTTGTTCTCGAGGGTGCAAGTGCCCGCCCTGGCCCGCGGCGGGGGCGGGGCGAGTGAGGGCGGAGGGAGACAGGGAGTGCTGCGGGGACGCACAACACGGCCGGCTCAGCCCGCCCCGCCCCGCCCCGCCCCGCCCCGCCCCGCCCCCGGGAGCAGGAGGCCGGGGCTGGGCGACGTGCGGGGAAAAAGAAACCAGCTAGGGGAAAGCCATTTCCGTTTCCCCTTCTTTGCTCTGCTTGTCGATGCAAAGAGCTTCGACTGTGCGCTCGACAGGTGGACTCGCAGGACGGCTCGCAGGACACGACAGGACACACGAGACGTCCTGTTAGTATGCAGATATTATTTCGCGGTCGGAGCCCGCCAAGGACGGGATATAGGGTGGGGAGGGAGGGGAGGGCGGTGAGGGGGAAGGGGAGGGACGGGATTGGAGAAGGCTGTGTGTGTGTGGACCGCACATACCACGTCGCGATGTGTGCCCTCGGTGCTGTGTGTGTGCGTGTGTGTGTGTGACTGAGAGAGAGAGGGAGAGAGAAAGGGGGGAGTGAGAGTGAGAGAAGAGAAGAGGGATGCAGCGAGGGGAGGTTTGTCTGGCCATTATGACCCACGCAGCCACGCCGGCCGCATATGAATTACGGCCCCCCTCTCCCAGAGAGAGAGAGAGAGAGAGAGAGAGAGAGAGAGAGAGAGAGAGAGGGAGAGAGAGAGAGGGAGAGAGAGAGAGGGGGGAGAGGTGGTAGGGGTGAGTGTGAGGGGTTATCAAATGCTAACGAAGCCCCTGGCCCAGCGCGCCGTGGCGGATCACCGGAAGTACAACGAAAATAAAACGGCAAAATGTTGGCTTACACTTGACCGTCGTGGAACTCTCAGCCTCCCGCCCTCTTGTTTCGAGCCGCTCTATATTGGAAACACGGCTGGAAGAAAGAACAAGGAGGGCGGGGAGCATTGGGTCAGACTTTGCTCCGGAGTCGGCCCGGAGGGCGAACTTGCTCCCCGGAAACTCTCTCCTCCCTCTCCGGGCCCCCGGCCCTCCGCCCCTGATGGCTATCAGGCGACCACGCGCCGGTCCGGGCTCAGGCCCAGGTGCGTGCCCGCGCGTACGCCCCGCCGCGCCCCGCCGCGCCCCGCCCCGCCCCGCCCCGCCCCGGCACGGGCCGCATCTTTTCTGCATGAGGGGGAGGCTGTGGCCGGGCCGGAGGCGTGCAGGCAGGCCTGGAGGCTTTAGCCCGCAGCTCCAGCCGCTGGTCCAGCACGGACAGCCTCCCTCCAGCGGAACACAACTGGAGAACTGGAGAGAGAGGGCCTTGTGGAGTCCAGTGGGCCGCCCCTGGCCTGGACCAGCCGGCTGGTTCCCACTGCCTATCCTCCCTCTCTGATCTATCACCTTGCTCAAACGCCTGTTCTCCCTATACGGATCTAAATCCCTTCTTCTGTGGCGCAAATCTCTCCAGACCGCCACCCTCAAGAAATAAATATTCTGAATATTAGTACATTTTCGTAATAGATTAACGTTGGGTGAATTGGTCTTGTTTCGAAAAATGAACAAAAATTTAAAAAAAACTTTTCGGGGGATGCGAAAAAATTAGTTCCGAGTATACATGGATAGTTTATTGCGAAAACCCCATGCTCTTTATTTGCTACACGGGAGAATGGAACCGTCTCAAACGAAAGCCACGTTATAAAGCACTGAAATTTCCGGTCTGCTTCAAGGCACATATCCTCCCCCAGCGAGATTCCCACACGCTCCATAGCACCGCCGCCGCGGCCCCTGTGCCCATAACATCATCCTACCTTTCTCCAGCGCCATCCCCTTCTCCTCCAGCGCCATCCCCCTTTTTCTCCAGCGCGATTCCCTTTCCCACAGCCGCGGCGAGGCCAGGCCAGCAGAGGCCATTGCTGGGTTCAATAACCGCAGGGGCGTGGCGTGGCGTGGCGAGGCGGGCTGGCATAGCCTCTCAGTCTCAGGTCCTCGCGCCCTACAGGGCCCGCCCCGCCCCGCCCCGCCCCGCCCTTCGAACCCCTTATTTTCTCCACCTACAATCCTCCAGCAGCTGGCAGCGAGAGCATAAACATTTCAGACCAGTCGGAAAAACACTCTCCAGCCGGCCTCCGGCGAGGCCTCCAGCCGCCTCCAGCCGCCTCCAGCGCCCCCGGAGGCTCCAGCGCTGCTGATATTGGACCAGCCGAAGGGGAGCTAGGGTAAAAACTTGGTAAACAATTCATTTACTTGCTGCGCCGCGGCAAGTGGGGAGAAAGGGTGAATATCGGGGCGGGGTGGGGTGCGGTGGGGCGTGGCGAGGAATACGCAAGTCGCAGAGCGCAGCTAAGACTTTTGCAGGGTCATCAATCAATAAACTGCCAGTTGGTAGCAGTGCGGCGGCATTGGCCGAGGCGACTCCAGCATCCTTCGCGTCTCTCTCTCTCTCTCTCCCTCTCTATCTTTCTCCCTCTCTCTCTCTCTCCCTCACACACACACACACACACACACACACTCGCACAGTGTCATTTATACCGTGTGGCACCGCCACGGAAACACGGCTGGAATAAATATAAAAAAGAGCCATTCCCCGTCCCGCCGTCACCGCCGTAGTACGAATTGCCCTCACCGCCCCCGCCGCCCCCACCCCCGCCGTTACACAACACGTTCGCTCGTACAATAAGAATGGCATTTCGATTTCGCACGGCGCACACGCGCACAGCAGCACGGGGGGCACGGGGCTATGAGGGAGAGGTGGCCACACACACACACACACACACACACACACACACACACACGGGCGCTTTACAAAAGCAGCACACAAAGGTGGCTAAATGCTACGGCTCCAGCACGTCGCCACTCCACGTCAATGGATTTCCGGGTCCGGAGCGGGGTGGGGTGGGGTGGGGTGGCCCCCCAGGGGGTCGCAGGCGCAGGGCGGAGGGCTCAAAGCGGACGGGGCCCACTGGCCGCCCCGCCCCGCCCCGCCCCACCCAGCCCGGCCGGTACGCCCGCGGGCGCTGGAGGACCTAAATGACCGTCCAGCTCAGTGGCGGGAAATTTCATAAAGGGCGCAGCGCTATTAGCGGCGCTGGTGTTGTAGGCCGGTGGAGAGGGCGGTGAGGGGAGGGAGGGAGGGCGGTGGCGCCCTCAGCAGGGAGAGAGGGGGAGGCAAGGTGCAGATGTTCTTCTATCATCAAGGAGCACGCCGTCACTCGCACCCCTATTGCTGGGCGGGCCCCACGGGACGGGGCCGGCGAGGGGCGGGGCGGGGCGGGGGTTTGCCTGCTGCTTGAGCGGCCCCACCCCGCCTCGCACGGTCCAGGGGGAGTGTCCCTTGGAAGTTTATCTCGTGCGGATGCGGGGCGGGGCGGGGCGGGGCGGGGCGGGGCGTTTGCTGTGGTCCTGGATGAACAGCCCGGTCCTGAGGTTGACTCCAGCGGCACGGCGGGGCGGGGCGAGGGCGTTGTCCCCGGGGCCCGTGGAGGGGGAGGGGGAGGGGGTGCTGGTGACCCCGCCGGCAGCAGGTCAGGTCACCGGCGACCCCGGGCCGGGCCGGGCGGCGCAGCCAAGCGGCTGCTTCCTCTTTGAGCACAAGCAGGCCGCCAGGCAGGCGGGCGGCCGGGCGGGCGTCGCGGTCCGCTTCAAAGCACTGCGGGCGGGTGCGGTGCGGTGCGGTGCGGCGCTCCGCAGAGACTTACTTCGTTATGGTCGGGTCGGGTTGGTGAAGGGGCGGGGGTGACGGCTGTGGTCCCGCCCCGCCCCGCCCCCGCCCGCCCGCACCCCATCTGTCACTTCCGGCTGGAATACCAACCCCCGGAGCCAGGAGCGAGAGAGAGAGTACAGGAGAAACGGCTGGCAGGCAACGCCAAGAAGCAGCAGCAGGAGCAAACCGATCCCAGCGGGGCGGGGCGGGGCGGGCAACGCCAACAGCAGGAGGATTAAAGTAAGGGGCGCAACTCACCTCTCCTCTCCTCTCCGCCCAGCTCCGCTCCCCACGACGCAGTAATATTTCAATATCGTCTCGCCGCCAAAGTGAAAGTGCGCTTTATCTCTCGCCCGCCCCCGGCCCGCCCCCGCCCCAGCACTGCGCCATTCTCACCCCTCCACCCCCGCCCCGCGCGCCGCCCCCACGCTGCAGCGGGGCGTATGTTGCGCCTTGCGCTCTTACAGTAAGTGGTTGCCGCCCCCGCCCCCGCCCCCGCGCATTCGCACTCACTTTCACTCGCCCCTCGGGTCCACCTCGCCCCATCTCAGCCATCCGCCCGCTCTCTCTCTCTCTCTCTCTCTCTCTCTCTCTCTCTCTCTCTCTCTCTCTCTCTCTCTCTCTCTCACACACACACACACATTCGCGGCACCACAACTAATCCCTCCGCACAGTACACGTGCCGGCAGGCCAGACACGTGACCCGGCCGACCTAGTCATTAGACTATACACGTGTTTATGCAAACAAACGCGCAACATCGCATCGACCTTAGCGGAAGAGAGAGGGAGAGAGAGGGGAGGGGAGGGGAGAGAGAGAGAGAGAGAGAGAGAGAGAGAGAGAGAGAGAGAGAGAGAGAGAGAGAGAGAGCGAGAGAGAAAGAGAGAGAGGGAGAGAGAGAGAGAGAGAGAGAAAGAGAGAAAGAGAGAGAGAGAGAGAGAGAGAGAGAGAGAGAGAGAGAGAGAGAGAGAGAGAGAGAGAGAGAGGGAGAGAGAGAACAAAGAGGAGGCATTGGGGGAGAAGTAGGAAGTGAGCGGCGACGGGGAGAGAATGGGACGGAAGACGGAGAGAGTGTTCAGGAAAGAGCGTCATTCGTCATGATTATTCCAGCCGGAGGAAAACGAAGAAAAGCGGGAGAGCTGCAGGGCAGAGCGGAACGGTCACACGCACTGTATACACACGCGTGTACTCTGCAAAAAAAATGTGCCACACAATTGACCACAGCGCATAATTTCCCCGCGTAAAAACTAAGCTCCGCACATTTCGTCCATAGCGGCGCGGCGCTCTCCTCGCCCGGGGCCCCTGCAGGGTAGGCCAGCCCGCCCGCGCGTGAGCCGTGCGGTACAGTATGGCTACGCAGGCGGGCGCGCGAGGCGGACGAGCGCGCGAAGTGCGATGCAGCACGTAGGCCTTTTTATTTTGTCAATTTTTATAAAAATGTTATTCAAATTATTTAGAGCAGGAAAAAGGGAGAAAAAGCGATCAGGTACGCTATATATGCTAGTGATAATTTTTTAAAAATAAAAATTGGGTATGCAAATGCAATTTCATTTTGAACAAAAAAAGGGGGTAAAAAGTCGTCTGGGATCTCGATGAGGGGATATCCAGCAGGCACTAGAACAACACAATGTAGCAGTGCGGCTGGCGCTCCGCCGGCGCGGACTCGGCGGGCATTAAATCCATACATAATACGATGGGGCACACCTACGGCCCGGCCCGGCCCAGGCGCACCCGAATACGAATACATTACCAGCTGACCTGACCTGACCCGGCCTCAGCTTCTGCCGCTTGTGGTGACCGGACCGGCGCCCCGCCCCGTGACCTATACCGCCGTCATCGCGGCCGGCCGGACCGGCCCGGGCAGCTGCGGATAGAAAACCTTGGCCAAAATATTTTTATTTCTTTCCTGCACGGTGTCCCCGGGCCGGCAAGGCGCCGCGGCGCCCAGCGGAGGAGCCCGGCGCGGCGCGGCGGCGTCACACTATCGCGTCGCGTGACCCTGGCCCTGGCCGTGACAAAGGAGAGCCCCAGGCGGGGCGGGGCGGGGCGGAGTAACGATGCGGTACTCTTTAACGGCGTGCTTGCGACACTGGCGCGCCCCGCCCCGCCGCACCTCGTGCCCCTCCCCGCCACCTCCAACATCGTCGTGGTCGTCGTGAGTGTTGGGCGGTCATAATCGCGCTGCGGCCACTCGATACACGCGTGGGCAGGGAGGCGGGGCGGGGCGGGGCGGGGCGGGGTGGGGTGGGGCGGGGCGGGGCGCGCGGCGGCGGCGCGTGGCCACCGCACCGCAAACAACCCGTGTCCCGTAAAGTAAGCACAGAGTGCGCCGCGGCGCGGCCCGCGTGTCCGGGTCCGGGGAAGAGCGCAGCAACCAGTAAGCCATGCGCCACGACGCACAGGTCAGGCCAGTACCAGGAAGCCTCGCCCCGCCCCGCCCCGAGCGCAAGTGCACAACCCACTGTCCCAAATAACAGTAAAAGTCCGTCCAAGAACTGTTTTTGGTGACTTTGTGCGCCAACAAAGGCATTTTGCTATCGGTATATTTAAATGTCCAGGTCCAATCTTCACGTGCGCCCTTGTTACCGCGCTCGTCTTGGAGCTTCCCTAGAGCACCACCGCGCCACTCCACGCCGCGCCACGCCACGCCCCGCTGTGGCCGCGGGCGTCGGCACAGGGGCCCGGCCAACGCCAAGGACAACGCCAGGCGCCTGGCCGGCCCGGCCCGGCACAGCACCAGATGCCTCCGCGCCACGCCGCGCCACGCCACATTGTTTTTATGCGCTCGAGATGCACAGGAACGCGGCCAGCTGCAGATGCGGCTGGGGCTGCAGATGCAGCTGGGGCTGGTGGTCAGCAGTCAGGTGCGGGGCGGGGCGTCATGTCCCAGGGCCTGGCCGGCCGAGCCTTTTGCCACCCAGATCATGGAAAATAAACCCAAGCCCCAATAAGCCTGGAATTTCTCGGAAAAATTTTGGTATGAAATACAAACTGTCACCTCGAGCTGCTTTCCAGCTTGACAACTGCATCGATACGACAATGACGCGAATGACGATGTCGATGATGACAATGATGATGTTGATGATGCTGATGTGCGGTCCCGACCCGAGGCGAGCCGCTCCCCGATTGTTATTAGTAATTCGCTAACTCAGCGGGACGGATAAACGTCGTGGTTGGTGGTCCCGGCCCGGTCCCCTCCCCGCTGCAGCCGGGGCCAGCCGGCCACGCGCAGCGCAGCTCAGCGCGGCTCGCTGGCCTCACGTGCCCCCGCCCCGCCGCGCCCCGCCCCGACCCCCAGGGCCCCACCGGGCGCCGCGAAAAAAAATTGATTTCTCAAGGTGCATTTCACTTTATGGAAGTGGTGCATTACTCCTTCAAAGAGTGTCAGGCCAAATTACAGGCAAAGGAAAAAAAATTGTTTTAAATACTGCAGTTAAAATTTCTTACAAAAAAATTAAAAATATAATGCAGAGCTATAATCCTATTTTTGTATGTAGACCTTTGCCTTTTGAATACATTATTCCCCGCGACGTCCGAATTTCTATGCCCCGCGGGCTGAGCGGGAAGCGGCCATGTAATATTCTCGCAGGTTTTCCGCTCGTGCTCAGCCAAGCGAAACAGAACACCGCGGTATGGGGCGGGGCGGGGCGGGGCGGGCCTCGGGAATATACGCGGATATTCGCACGGCGCGGGGAAACGACACTGTCATGGATACCGCAGGGCAGGCAGGCAGGCAGGCAGGCAGGCAGGCAGGCCCCAGTCAGCAGGTACCCGTCATTCACATCCTAGACAGGCACACACACACACGCCGCCATATCTGCCGCCATTCACGCTGGACCCGCGGGCTTTTCAGGGACGCATCCCACCTCTAAAATACGGTCGGCCCGGCCTCGCGGCGTAGAAAGCTTTGGAGGACGGTAAGTTGTGTTGGATTCTTGGGCGTCAGCAGCACGGCGTATGCAGTTTAGGGGGCGGAGAGGGAGGGAGGAGAGGAGAGGGAGGAGGGGGGAAGGGAGGGGAGGGAGGGGAGGGGGAGTTGCATGCTTTGAACAGTCACGCCCGCCGGCGGCGAGAGCCGCGTGTCTGCTGCTGCCGAATCCACTTCTACATTTTGATACACACACAAAAAAAAACAACAAAAAACAAAAGAAAAGAAAAGAAAAAGAAAGAAAAAAAAACGGAAAAAAGCACGACGTAGAAGAGACAGGTGGGACTTGTGTTCTCTGAGAGCCCCCTGCGGGTAGGCCAGCCCGCCTAGCATTGCTGCAGGCCGGTACAGCATACCGAGCGCCACAGAGAGCACTCCTGCGTCATGCTCCAGAGTTAGTTGGCAACGTTCTTTTTCATTTTTATTTTTCGTCGCAGTGTCTCGCACGCTGGCTCTGCTGGGATACGCAAAGAGGTCCGCGGACGCCCCCTACCCCTACCCCCCGACAGCAGCCCCCAGGGGCGTACAGGACGGGAGGAGACGGCGCGGTACGGCGCGGCGGATCGCACTCAAAGCCTTTTGTTTCCTTTTCGGGTCCATTCTCCTCCAGATAAGAAATAGGAGGGGGGGGGGCGTTATCACCTGTGCGGCCACGCTGTGCGTGTGTGTGTGTGTGTGCCGCGACCAACATTGTACCGATTCGCAAAACGAGACGTGCAGTTACTCGGGAAAAATCTGACTTTACAGTGGTTTTACGCAGCACAGACCATTCAAAACTGCATTGTAATATTTTCTGCTTGTCCTATTCTTTGCTGTCCCCTGCCAACAACATTAAGGTATATTTTTTCCTGACCCGGTGGAGCGGTAGGCGGCCCCGCACGGCCCGGGGGCGATGCATGACGTCCACGCCATCGTCCTCATTCTCCACGCGCACCTGCGCCTTCACCTCCGGGAGGGCCGAGCGGAGCGCAGCCCCCGCCCCCGCCCCCGTCCACAAATATTGTTTTCACTTTCAGCTGTAGACCGGAGGTGGCGAGACGTTAACGAAATATTTATGATTATTTTCCAAAAATTCATCCGGGAAATCTTGAGTGTCGTCCGGGTTGCCTACTCGCATCCATACAGGGGTGGACCCAGGAGAGTGGGGCGGAGTGGAGGAAGGGGGGGGGGGCGTCCCGCGCCGCGCTCGCCTGGCTGCATGTCCTGCTTCCTTTTTATTCCGCTGCACTGATCAGCCCAGCCCGCTGTCCGCCGCTCTGCCCCGCCCCCGCCGGGGTGTAAGGCCCTAAAGTCTGATACATACGCATATTAGCCTCGGCCAGGCCAGCCTGGCCTAACGCAGTTGCGCACTGCAGAGCACTGCACTGTCTGTCTGGCGGTGTGGGGCGGGGCGGGGCGGGGTGGGGCGGGGCGCGAACCACTGCCGCAGCGAGCGCGCGGCGCGGCTATTTCTCATCTATCCCGCGCGGGTCGTGGCCGCGTACGCAAATACCAATATCCCATCATGGCGCGCCGCCGCGCCGCTGCGGGCAGCTCTGGGGTGCAGCGCACACAGTCTCATTCCAGCTGTCTAGAGAGGCGGGGCGGGGCGGGGTGGGGCGGGGTGGGGCGGGGCGGTGCGGTGCGGGGCGGGGCGGGGCGAGAGCGACAGAGAAGGCCATTCACAGAGATGAACGAGATGTGAACGATCTCTCGCGCGCGGTCGAACAGACAAAACGGTGGCGTGAATCCGGGGCCGGGGCCGGCCGGGGGAGAGGAGTTTCTCATATTTCAAAGTTTGTCTGCGCGGCCCGCCCTTCGCCCCGCCCGCTGCGGTCACAGAGCTCCTCTCCTCTCCTCCCGACACTGACACTGCAGCTGCGAATAATCTGCCGCTTCGACAGTCAGCCCATCTCGTCTGCTTGACGGAGGCCCGGCCCCAGCCCGGCCCGGCACGCGGCAGCGAAATCGGGTTTTATGTCGTGTCGTTTACACCCGCCGGCTCGGCCGCCCGGCACTTACTCGGGAGGGCCGCGTGATTTCTCATCCAGCCGCCCCGCCCCGCCCCGCCCCGCCCCGCCTGGTCAATGCGGTCAACGAGGCCGCAATGGGCCGGCGGCAGCCGCGATGGACGCACAATGAGCGCGTCTTGGCGGCGAGGCGAGGCGACTCGGTACACTGTTGGAAACAAGAGAGTGTCGCGCTCGCATCGCTGCGCTAGGCGGCGGCGGTTCGAAGAAGTAGTATCAAATGCGAACCTGCTGACGGCCCGCCCCGCCCCGGCTGAGGCGCCTCTGGGCTTGACTTCTGCCGACGCGACGCGAAACTTTGTGAACGGATCAGCGTCAGCAACAGACTACAAAGGTGGCCCGAGCCAGCGAGCGCCGTGCGCGCACACTGCCAAAAATAAAATAACAGACTTATCGATACGACTTGTTAGAAGTTAAGCGCTTGACATTCTCCCGGCTCCGTAAGCTGTACGCTTTTTATTTTGGGGCTTCCCTGTAGTTTAGCTGAGGAGTTTGAGCAGTGCAGCTCAGGGTACGGCAGCGCGCCTGTTGATGCTGGGACGCGGACGCGATCGCTCGACCGGGTTGACGATGACGAGGAGTTTGACATGCAAATCGCACGCACGGCACATCCGCGCGCAGCGCACGGCCAGGTGCAGGCGAGTACGGAGGTGCACAGCGCCAGCGGCGCGGCGGGGAGGAGGTGCGCCTAACAAGCACGTGTGTGTGTGAGTGTGTGTGTGTGTGAGGTGGGGGAGGATAGCGTGGTGTGTGTGCGTGTGCTAGCGAGAGTGCACGCAGGAGGTTCGACGGGTTCAACGAGGTGGTATCCCCGCTGATTTACATTTGCCCAGGGCGTACGCGCGGCATACGTTTGGCCGGGATGATTTTCCTGGCGGGGCGGGGCGCTGCAGGCTCACGGCATGCTAGAGCAGGAGAGCCCGCGAGGAAGCACGGCCTACCCTCTGGATTTATTTTATATTCATCAAAGAATATCGCGCGCGCCGCCCGCCCGCCCGCCGCGGCCGCGCCGCCGGGGGTAATGGTGGGACCCTATGCGGAGGCACGCCACACACACACACACGCACGTACAGTCACGCGCGTGCCGACACGCACCCGGGCGCAGCGCAGCCGGAGCCAGTTAGTTCCACTTGACACGCCAAAACTCCCAAACTGTTATCGCGGCGAACGCAATACGCCTCTGAGAGGCCGTCTCCCTCCTCCTCCTCCTCCTCATCCTACCTCACTTTTTAACACTTTTGTTACGACCCCAAACGGTCGTAACCCGTCATGATAATGTACCCCCGCCCCGCCCCGCCCCGGCCTGCAGACTCCGGACCGGAGCGGGCGCGGGCGGGCTGGGTTCCTTTGCACCTCATCCCTCACAAGCCCGCCGTAATACTCCCGCCCCGGTCCCCGGCGCCCCCCACAACCACAACGACCCCGCAGTGTTTCAGCACTCCTGCAAGAATCCCGCCTCGCACCGTACCGCGGGGTAGAGCAGGACCAAGAGGTCGCACCGGTAACACCGCGTCCTAGAGAAATCCTAGGATCGTCGTAGAAAATGGGCAGGCTAACGCCAGGACCAGTTTTAGTCGTAATGGAAAAGTCAAATATGGCACGCTGCAGGAATCGCCTGGAAGATGCGGCCGCCTTGAACTAGTTGGAGGAGTGGTGGGGGTGCCGGACGGGGTTGATATTGTGGTGGGCGCGGGGCGGGGCGGGGCGGGGCGGGGAGGACACGGGGCGAAGGGGAGCTCCGGGAGGGACCGCGCACCGGCTCTGCTCGGCTCGGCTCCCGGACTCGGGGACCAATCTAGCTGAAATATCGCCCGAGGAAAGCCCGGCCCGGGCCGGTGCGAGTGCGGGCGAGGAGCAGGAGGCTCGGGAGGGCGTTTCTTTTCCGGCGGGGCTGCTTGTCGGCGTGCTTGAGTTGAGCCCCCTCCTGCCCCCGGGGGAAGGACCGCCCCCGCCCCCGCCGCCCCCGCCCTGCCGCCCCCGGAAATCCATCGACGTCCACGTCGAATCAGCGTCCGACCCGACCCGACGCAGATCAAAGTTTTGTCACGCGCACGGTGTCCTAACCTCGTGATGGATGTCGAACTGATATTACATTTTTATTACTTTAGGAGAAACTCGCCGGGAGCGGGGGTAAGGCTGCGGCTTACAGTTTGACCTGTTTCCCGTGCGTAGTGTGCCACGCAGCGCAATTACGAAGCACCGTCCCTTATCTTTGCACGTACTCTAGATAGGACCCTCCCCCCCTCCCCCGCCCCATAAACCATAAGCAGCTCCGAGCGTAACCGCCACCGCCCGCACATTTGAATTTAGTACGGTCGTCCCAGGAAGAGGGCACAGAGGTGACTCCGGGACTAGCCTTTAACTGGTGGGGCGATTTGCAACACACATTGAATGTATTCGCAGAGTGGTAATCGCCATTGAACTACAGTCGGGAAAATGCCATGCTCTGAACCGATGCACCACTCACTTTGACTCCTGTTCTTCGACTTGAGCTTGCTGCCACTCTTGCCCATGGTGACGGTCGGGTTGTGACCGTTGGAAGGGCTCTTCCTCGGTGAACAGCACTTTACGCCACCCGCGTGCTGCGCGCCTCGTATTCAAAATTTGATCCGACCCATTCCAGGGCGTCCAAGTCGAACGACCACACTCACAAACGCGCACTTTGTTTCAACGGCCGCGGAATAACCCCGTAGCGAAACGACACGACTGGGAGAGCACTTGAGCCGCGGCTTCGCGAAGAAGCGCGAGACACGACACGAGCCGCGCGCGAGCCGGCCGGGAGAAACGCGGGGAGAGAAGCGCAGCGGGAGCACGTCCGCGCGCGGCCACCGTCAGGCAACGACTGACTCGCCTCTCCTCAGCGCTCCTCGGCCCGGCCCGGCTCTGCCCCCCCCCCCCCCTCTCCCCCGCGGCTCAGGCGGGGCGCAGCGCAGGGGTGTGGTGTCGGGGGTGGTTTACGGGACGCGAAGGGAGACAGGTATGAGTCGTCCCACCCCCACCCCAAACCCGCGATTTACAAAGATGGGGTTTGATAGCAGCGCTGCAGCTCTTTTCGAGATCGGCTAATAAAAGAGAGACGTGATAATTTGAAGTTAGTAGGCCCAGGTTGAGAGTACCCACAAGAACAAGAAAAAAAAATATTTCTTTAATTCACAGAATCACATTTTTATTCATAAATTCCTTACAAAGATGGTTATAAAATTTATTGTTACTCAAAGCTTAAACAGAAAAAAAAAGGAAGAAATAACAAAATCAGGAATTCAAATGTGATAAGGTTAAAAGTACATTATATACACTGATTGATACAGAACCAGAGCTCAAGCTACAAATTTATTTGCATATCTAATAACATTTTCAGAACCAGAATAGGACAGGCATGTTACAGGCTCACATCAAAGAATCTAGTCATAAATTAAGATTTATAAACTTAATATTCACAAACAAAGCCTTCACGGTGAGACCTGTCAGCACATGACATCTGCACCACCATTACCGCTACTGCTGTTCCCCGGAGTGACTGATATCTCCCCGCCCTGCCCGCTGTCCCGTTGTGGACTCTGAAAAACAATGCAAATTTTAAGGATTGAATCAAAGCCTGCAATATAATTTAAAGCAAAATATATGTGAATTAAAAACCTACAAAGCAAGAGCTATAATAGGGTTGACTGTAAATATTCTAATGCATTAAAATACAATAAAAAGGAATTCTTTAAGGAAGAGGCTCATGGAAGATTGACCAAATGAATCATTAGCCAAACATTAATTTACTATTTTGGAAATCAAACAATACAAACTACGGGAAAATGCCATTTTTACCACTTTGAGCGGCATCTCCAGACTGGCCAGTCTCACGGCCTGTGGTGCTCTGAAACACACCACACCACAATAATACAGCAAATTTCTTCCAGAATACTTTTCTTTGAAGGCAAATTGTGGAAATTGAGATGTAAAACACACACACATCTCCAACAATGCACATGATTGTAAAGTTAAAATAGACAAGGAAAACCAAGACTTTGTAAGGAGGGAAACTAGTTCTCATTCAGCTTCTCAATTAGGGATTGAAATCAATAGGAAGAGCTATTTTGGTTCCCGATTTTATCTTAGATAAGTATTACCTTTACATGGATGTGATTTTTTAGCATAGCAGAGCGAAGTATAAGCATTCTGGTACGACGTTGATATTCCTGTCCCATCATAATAGACCGTTCAAAGGTTGAGCTTCGCTGATCAGCATCCTTAGCATATAAAATCTAAAATAGAAACATTAATTAAAACCACACAAAGAAAAGAAAGAAGAAGAAAAAGGGGCAAGAAACAATCTAGCTCTCCAGCGCATCAACAGTAAATGACAATTTAGTACTTTTTGTTTTTACAAATCCTTAAAATTATTACTTAAAATAATAACTCTTTGTTCTAGAGTTTACTTTGATGTAATAATAACAATTTGAAAACAGGACTGGGCTAAGTCATTACTGATAAGACTATAGAGTGCCTAAAAATAAATTAAAAATTTTACATACCTTGTTGTGTGAGTCAATTCTTGCCTGAATTTGTCCATCCAAGATAAGTTGCATCAATTCATTTTCCAAAGCAGGGACAGATGTATTCAGAGCACTAGCCATTTTACGCATGTCAGCTGACAGATAGGGACTGAAAATTTTAGAAAATAAAATTTAAGTGATTCCTAGATAACTTAAGCTTACCATTGTATAGATTAGATAAAACTGAAAATTTTTACCTGAAATATTGAATAAGGGCTCTATTACGAATTTGAGAATAAAGTGTGTTAACATGTGGTGCTAAATACATGTCAAGCAGTAGATTATCCTGGAAAATTAAAAGAATAGAGTTTTAGAACTACAAACAAAACTTGAGACTGAATACCAATACATGATATTTCAAACTTCACCTTCATTTCATCTAAAAGTTTCAAACAAGAAGCATATTTGGATTCATAAAATTTGAAAATTATATCACGAAGTTGAGGCTCCAGCTCCAAAAACAGTTTAAATGAGCTAGAAAATAAACAAACAAATGAAAAATTTGTTCTAGAATAACATGGGGCAAGCATTAATAATTTTCGTCGTACCTGCTGAAAATCACATTTTTTTGTAGTTCATTCCGATCATAAGTAGCAAGTGCACACAATCCACCATAAATAGCTACGTTACTTGGAGAGAGAAGCTCAGGAAAATCACAGTGATCTAAGTTTGCTTGCAAAAAGTGTTTAGCAGCAGGTTTGTACATCTTTGTGGCAAGGTGTGCCAAACCAGCTGCACACTTCAAACGTGTCATTATGGTTTGGTTACTATCTTTGCCATGAACCTATTAGAAATTAAGAAGAAAAAATACAAAAATGAAATGTGAGCAACTAAAGGGGAAGAAAATGACAAAAAATTTAGGTCAAGTAGGGTATTCTTACTTCTGAAAAATCAGGAGTAGCTTCTGCTTTGTTGATAAAACTCAGAACATGGGACCAGTTTTTAAGATAGACACTGACCTGAAATAAAAGATTTGTTTAGAAAAATTGGCAAGTACGGCCAAGTGTAATAAATTAGATTAGGAATCTGGTTACACAATCTCAACAAACCATACCTTAATTACATTCAAACACATATTGACAACATGTTTGCCTGATGTGCAATAGTCCCTGGCCCTTGAATAGCATTTCAAAGCATTTGACAAATCTCCACAGTCCAAATAATGATCACCTAAATCATCATGACCTCTCCTTATGCTTTCTTTAATAGAATTGCTTTTGTAGTTCTTTAAATCAGTGTCCAACTTCTCCAATTTTAAAGCAGCTTTCTTTGACTTGGATTCCACCCAATGAATATCAAACGCAGGTATATCCTGGGATGTTGACTGGGCACCACCCCCAGCTACATCGGGCAAATTTGCAGCAGAACTTGGTCTGTAAATAGACAAAGTAATAAAAAAAATTAACAAAGGAATGACAACAAACAACATGTTTCTTCTTAAAAATACAATACATACCCAACTGTTTCTTGCAACTTTTTATGAAGCTGCTGATATAAAACTACATTATATGTTCCCATGACATACTGTATAGCCATTTTCAAGGCCTCAACCCTCAACGAAGGGCAATGAGTAGCAATGAACATTAGCCGATGGAGTCTTGCTAAGCTTTTGTAACTATTGGCATACACCTCCAAATCCTGAATAAATGTATAAAAATTACAAGCATATGAAACAAACTCTCGGTGAAAATATAGCAAAGCGGGATGAAACACAGATATTACTAACCAGAGTTGGGTTCCTGACAATGTAGAATTCTTCTTCATTTGAGTTGTCATTATCTTCAGGGGGTGCATCTACTTGCATAGGCTCCACACCAACCTAGGAATAAATATTATAAAATTAATATAAAATTAGAAATAATTGTCCCAAATACAAGGGAGAATCTACTGGGATTTATAACTAGACAATAATAAACACTTAACATCATAGCCGGGAATAGAGGTTAGGAATATCTAATTTCTGCTTGGCAGTGGGTGTTGCTCAAACATCAAGACCAAAAATTACAGGAAGGAAAATATGAAATAAGTGTTGTTGTTTTGGCGCGTGTGAGAAACGACACCGTCCAAATACACTTATAAGAAAACAAGCCCCTCTTACCTGGAAACCTGATAAGCCTGGGAGCGGTAATTGTAATTGAGGCAGCGTCATGTTTCAGGGTGGTGACTCTGACCTTAATTTGCGGACAATACTGAACTTCAAACTTTAACTAGCTGAGCGGTACAAGAGAATCTCATTTCCTAAGTTCAACAAATTAACCTCCTTCCTTCTAGCAGCACCGGAATCTATCATGTCAGTCAGTCACCGACGGTGAAAACAACTGCGTGCGGATAGCACTAAAAACAAAACACTGTGGAGTGTTTCACACGCAGACGGGGTTTAAGCGGGGCCATTTCAAACTCATGAAATGGGCCGTCACTAATTATTTTTTGTGACAACAGTTTATTTTGGGTGTAATTTTTTGCACATTATGAAAAACAAAATAAAAGAGACGATTTGTTTCCAATTAGTTTAATCCAAAGATAACAAAGAAGCACATTATGTTAGAGAAAAAAAGCAACAAGGGATAGTTTATTTCCAATGAGTTTATTCCAAAGATAATAAAGAAGCATTAAAGATGGTATGCCAAGATATTTTCTTAAACATGATTATTGGATCACTTGTATCACTTTTACAATCAAAGTAAAAAAACAAAATGAGACTAATTTGCACTAAAATAACATTGTATTAACAATATAGAAAGAACATAACTTACATATTAAACTCAAATATTTTAGATACGAATTAATGAGTACTATAACTAAAATACAACTTGTAGAAACGAAATTCAGGAGAAAACGACTTTTCAGACAACAAATCTGTTAAAATTTCCCAATTTATTCACTTGACTGCTTTTTCCTCAGCCTTTCAATAAGGGGAATGTCATCTCCTGAACTGCTTGATTTTCTCTTACTGGTAGAACTACACTTTGATTGAGGTCGTGATTTTTTAACTTTGGGAGAAGCTTTTGAACTGCTAGATTCTTTCTCACTGGTAGGGCTACACTTTGCTAGAGGTAGTGATTTTTCAACTTCGGGAGAAGCTTTTGAACTGCTAGATTCTTTCTCACTGGTAGGGCTAAACTTTCCTAGAGGTAGTGATTTTTCAACTTCGGGAGAAGCTTTTGAACTGCTAGATTCTTTCTCACTGGTAGGGCTACACTGTGCTAGAGGTAATGTTTTTTTAACTTTCCTAGAAGCAAGTCTTTTTACATTCTTTGGTGTGTTCGTAAGCCTCTTCTTAGTTTTGACGGTAGTATACGTTACCACTGCATTTCTCTTTCGCAGTCGTTGCTTAATGTCAAAAACTGAAGTAACCGAATCTTTGGCAGTATTACATGGTTCATTTTCTGGCTCAATCTGAACCTGAGTCTCTTGCTCTATCTGAACCTGAGCCTCTTGCTCTATCTGAACCTGAGCCTCTTGCTCTATCTGAACCTGAGCCTCTTGCTCTATCTGAACCTGAGCCTCTTGCTCTATCTGAACCTGAGCTTCTTCCTCAATTTGAACCTGAGCCTCTCGCTCTATCTGAACCTGAGCCTCTTGCTCTATCTGAACCTGAGCTTCTTCCTCTATTTGAACCTGAGCCTCTCGCTCTATCTGAACCTGAGCCTCTTGCTCTATCTCAGGTCTGAGTGCAGCAAGAAATGCCTCCACCCGGTGTAACCATTCTGATGGTCCATTCAAATCGTAATTACCTGAATGACATGGGCTTGGAGGTGGGGTGTGAGCAGTTTTCTCCGAGTTGATGAATTCATTATTGAAAAAGTCACTTGCTCTTTTACGGAAGGGAAATAATTTAAAATCAACAGATGATTTCAATACCTTTGGACATGAATCTTGCCCTGATTCATTTGCAAGGGAATTGAGCAGACTTTGACACTCTACCGTTTCATAGTCCTCAAGGATCTCCTTGAGTTCAGACGCGACATTTAGTAACACAGGGTCCTGTTCTGATGACTCACATTGCTCCTGTTTCTCTTGATAAAAACAGGGTGGAGCATGATTTTGTGTAGGGGGTAACTCTGACTGAGGCGACGCACTTGTTGAGGTGGGCGAGGGCGCGGGGGCGGGTGGAGGACCGGGTGAGGGTGGAGGGGTGGGGGGTTGGTCCGGAGAGGAGGGACGGTCCACAACCACGACCGGCACTTTCACAGGGGATCTTTTCTTACCCAGAGTGATGCGCAAGTCGTCCAAGGCCTTCTTCCGGCTGAGCGTTTCCCGGAGGTCAGTGCCTTCGCAAGGCGCGTGAAGTGAAATCCGCAGGTCCACGTGGTCCACGTCAGCTGCGTGCCTCCGGGAGAGCGCCTGGCGGAGGTCAAGATGGCCAATATCCTCGCCCTGTTTGAGGGCGAGTGCCGGCTTACGGGAGAGCGCGTCACGCAAATCTTGTGTTTCGCCTACTTTCCGCGAGAGCGATTCGCGAAGGTCGGGGACTTCCCCTGGCTTCCGCGACAGTAATTCTTCGCGAAGGTCGGGGACTTCCCCCGGCTTCCGCGACAGTAATTCTCGCAAATCAGGCTCTTGCTGTGCTACCTCATCCGGACGCAGGTCGACCGGCTTGAACACAAGGCTGTGCCTCTCGTAGGTACCGGGTGCTCCCCGAACCAGGACACACCCCAGTGGGGACTTCGGCCCTTCCTTCGGCCTTTCTTCTGCCTGAAAGTCCTGGAAGGAGCCCTCCTCAACCATGACGTCCTCGGTGAAGTCCTCTGGTTTCTCATGCCGAGGTCTGGGTGCGGGGGCGGGGCGGCGCCGTGCCTCGCAGAAATTGATCATATGAGGTGGAGCTTCATTGAAGTTCTCATCGCGACGGGCGAGATCCGCGGGCCGCGATATGTGGGGGTTCCCGTGCACGACGTAGGGCCCTTCGGCCTCAACTGCCTGGCGCTGCAGGCGCTTCAACTTTTTCGCTGGTGTGGGCTTCAACCGGAGAGGCTGCTTGGTTGATCTTTTGTCGGCTTTCTTCCTTCTATTCTGCGAGATGTAGGCCTCTTCGTTCAAGGGACTCCAGCGGTCAGCATTGTCGGGGGGGATTTGTTCAGAGTGTTCATAGAAATACTCAGGAGCGGGCTCTTCTTCATGGAGCGGCTGGTGGTGGCGGGGCGGCGGCCTCCAGGGTGGCAGTGGATGACTATGAGGAGGTTCGTCACGACGACGCGGCAAGTGATCTTCAGGGAAGTACCCCTCAGGGTGCTGTTCAGATAAGTGACCCCCGGGGGGCACACGGTGGGGGTAATCCACGGGGTGATATCTAGCAAGGGAGTGTTCCGGGGGGTAACCACGGTAAGGGTCCTCCTGGGGATGGCGTGGGTGAGGAAGCTCAAGGGGGTCTTCATGGTAGCCGTGCCTAGGGGGGTACTCGGGGGGGTACTCATAGTCGGGTCGTTCCTGTGGGAGCAGACGGCGGGGGTGTTCAAGAGGGTACTCACGGTAGGGGGTGTCCTCGGGGTACCCGTGGCCCAGGGTGTCAGACGGTTGTCCGGGCTGCCGGTCGAGGGGCGCCGGTGGCGGGTAGCGCACTCTGTGTTGGGGCGGCGCCCAGGGCCGCATGGCGCAGCGGTGTCCTGGGTACCCTGGCGCGGGCGGTACCGGCGGGCGCGACGGGGACGGGTACCCGCGGACGTGGTCGCCGCCGTAGCCAGGATGTGGCAAGAAGAACCCGGGGGGATCTACACCACGCAGACGGAACCGGTCCCTGGAGTAGTGGATCGTCATGGGCGGGGCCTGAGGGTCCGTGTCGGCGCCTGCGCCCGACCAGAGGCCGGCGGCGGGGGAAGGCCTCGCGGCCGCGTAGAGGGCGTCCGTCACCAGGGCCGCGGGTGGAGCAGCGGCGGGGACGTAGGGCACAGCAGGAGCACAGGCCGGCGCGGGGCCCGGTGCAGGGGCAGTGAACGGAGCCGGCACGGGGTGCTCCCTGTCAACGTCACCAAAGCTCTTGATTCGGTTAAGCTCCAGGCCATCCTCGTCGCGGCGGCGACTCTTCGCGTTCTGGAGGAGACGCTCGGCGACGCTCGCTGCACTCCTACTTCGGCTCCGGCTCCTGCTCCGACTTCTGCTCCGGCTCCTGCTACGGCTTCTGCTCCAGCTCCTCTGACGCCGCCGGCTGCTCACGCTCCTGTCACGGGACCGCCGCCCCCGCCAGGACCCGCGCGAGGACGGCGAGGGCGACAAGGACGGTGAGGTTGAAGGCGGCGGGGTCGTGGGCGGCGTCCTCGGGCCCACCGGGATCCGTCGCGGCGGCGGTGTCGGTGTCCGCGCCCGCGCCGGGGACCGCCGGGGTGGCGGTGGTGGTGGTGGTGTCCGCGGCCCCGCGGGGCTACTACGACGGCGGTGCGGCGGAGTCCGCGGCCGTGCGGGGGCGCGACCGCGCGAACGCGTCGGAAGCCGGCTGGTCTTTACGACGTCTCGCCTCTTCCCCATGACTAAGCATAACCTGAGGACAGTAACGGGACGCCATGGGGCCATGAGCGAGACGAGGAGGAGACGGAGAGCTGCTGCGGTATGCCCCCTTCCTCCCCCTACCCTTCCGCTCCTGGACTCTTTATCAGTCTGCATCTGCACGGCACGCACGCGCAGGGTCACATTCGCTGTGAGGCCATGACGCTGTCACCCCCCCCCCCCCCCGCACAGGCTATTATTTGAACCAGGCGCATCTTTACTGCAGGTGTAATTGGTTTACTTTAACCCCCCCCCCTCCCCCCTTTTCCCAGCCCTCTGCTCAACAGGTCTTAGAAGGGTGAGACAGAAAGTTCCCACGCAGATTTTTCCAACACTCATGACAGATACAGCACGTTTCTCACTCACCTGCTTTCACGACAGACTCGGTTGAGTTGAATGGACAAGGAATCCTGAGTAACGACCAAAAAAATCCAATCTGAAAGGGGAATACGCAAGACTTGGTATCAGGCGAGGGCAACACAAACGCCAAACAAAAATTCAGCAGGAAACGTACAAACACCACTTGCAACGAAATATCCAACCTTTACTGATCAATATCCAGAATTTTAAAACATGACAAAGTAATTCAATGCAGTGAATTAAATAATCGAGAAAGTCATGGACAAGCAAGAGTAAGGAGGTTATGATAGGGCCCTAAACCCCAACAGAGCCCATCTCTAAAAATACGAATTTCACACCACAAGAAATGATTATTGATGACTGTAGATTTTTAACAGTAGCTTTTACCTCTTATGGGATGTCCCCTGTCAGTCAAAATAAACAAAGTTTCTTCAAGCACTTCAGAGTCGGGAACACTTACACTATGGATTCACACCAACAACAAAGTGGAGGTGGGCGGAGGGGTGGGTTTCAGCTTCAGCTAGTTCAACTTGCCGCGGATTTCGCCCCTCAAATCAGCCATTTCTGTTTAGTAAATAAAATCTTTCAAATAGAACGATAAAATACAAACCAACATATCGTAGAACGTGATTTTTCAAAAATAAATATGAAAGTGGTTGCTATAAACTTGTAAACGAGATCAATTTATTGTTCTGTGTTTGAAGCCTTTAAAACGTTTCTTAGGTTGGTGCTTTTGATCCCATCTTGCGACTGCAGCGCTTTCCTCGCAGTAAACAGCTGCGGACAACACCGACAACAGAACAGACCCACCGTTCGGAAGAAGACTGTTTGCCGGTCGTTTGAGCATCGTTTGTGTATTCTGATTTTAATCGTTTAACATCCACCGTCAAAATGGTAAATACCTTGATCTTTAGGGCATCATTTGATGCACTGAGCCTTGATATATCCGCTTGCGCAGTCTCGTTTTTGAGGATTATTTTCTTAACTATTTATCTTTCCTGTAACGAAAGCTACCCAAGCCCGGGCTTCTTAGGTTAACCGGTTTGAATTTGTTCTAAGTGCTATTACGATCCCCTTTTTTATACAGAATGGTAGGTTTGTCCGTACTTGCTTTCGGAAGCTAGTGGTGTGAGAAAATTTCTCAAAAGTTGAGAGAATTCTTTTTATGTTTTGACTTTTTTTCCAGCTTACATGATCTTAACCCTATTTATTCCTCAACCGTTTGCTATGTTAATCGAGAAATAAATATAGTTCAGCATAATCTATATAAAAATAATAAATAAACCATTGTTCTCATCAGGTATTTACATGGCCTGTTTTCCTATTTGTTCACAGACGATCAGTAAAAATAACAAGATGCTGCAGCACATCAACTACAGAGTTCGAATAATTCTACAGGATTCACGGACTCTCATTGGCACATTTAAAGGTATTTTAGCAAGTCTTGTCATATTAATGCTCTGATGTTGAATATCTAGGCCAATAATTAATCTAATATTTTATTTTTGCAGCCTTTGATAAGCATATGAATCTTATATTAGGAGACTGTGAAGAATTCAGAAAAATTAAACCTAAGAAGAAGCAGCCAGAAAGAGAAGAAAAACGTGTTTTAGGATTTGTTCTCTTGAGAGGTGAAAATATTGTGTGCATGACAGTTGAAGGACCTCCTCCCCCAGAAGAGGGACTTCCACGGGTGCCTGTCCCTGGAGCTGCTCCAGGACCGGGTATGGGTCGTGCTGCTGGTAGAGGAGTTCCTCCTGGTGCTGGTGGCATTCCCGCAGGTACTTATCTGTCCTTCAAATATAACTTTAACATTATTTGTTTTTATCTACTGACCTAGCAGCAGTAGGTAATGAATAGCTATTATCTGGGCTGAGTTTAAATTGTGGTGTTTTTCAGGACTTCAAGGCCCAGTTCGTGGAGTTGGAGGACCCTCTGCGCAAGTGATGGCTCCAGGAGGGCGGGGCGCACAGGTTTCAGCCCCACCTCAGATGAGGCCACAACAGCCTGGACCACCACGGATGCCTGTGGGTGGCCCACCACCTGGCATGATGGGACCCCCTCCCGGAATGATGGGTAAGTTTTTTTTGGTGCCTGTCTTCAGAAGTAGTCATTAACCCTTATCATTTGTTTGTCTGTAACTTAAAATTTGTTAATTTTCAGGAATGCATCCTGGCATGATGGGTCGAGGCGGACCACCAATGGGCGCACCGCCGATGAGAGGCATGCCTCCAGGTATGATGAGGGGAGGTGAGTTTGCTTAGAGTTGCTTCTGTATACGTCTTAGGCCAGCTTGGGATTTTGTTGTATTGTATTTGGGGTGCTCGTTTTGTACTTTGCCATCATGCATTTATTATGCTGACAAAATGATAATTTAGATGCTTTCTTTTGCAAGTTTTTTTTATCTTAGATTGTAGGCATTCATTTATAATTAATAGCTATGTAGCAGATTTAAACCACTGCCTTGTGCCATGCTTGATTGTTGCTTTTGATGTAGTTATTCCAGCTGTAGCTTCACTAGGGTCAATGAGAGTGCTCAGAAATTGAGTGATTCTTAGTATGAAGAATCTTGCTGTGTGCTTAAAAATTACTTAACTTAGAGATTGAAGTCCTTTTTTTTTTTTTTTAATGGAAGTCTTTAAGAGACCATCATTTTGCCCCATGTTTGAAAATTATTTCAACCATGGTTTCCTAAGGATGGTAGAGTATTTCCTGGATTTACTTCCTAATTTCTAGAGCCATCTAGAGTTAGTAAACAGGAAACATTGGTCTTTGCTTTGTGACATACGTACTTGATTTATCTATCCATTACTTTGCCCCGTGTTTGGAAATTTTTTCACTCACGGTTTCCTACAAATGGTATATTCACTTCCTTTGTTATAAGTGTCTCTAGATTACTAGTTTTGGGACCAATAATAAGGGATACAAAAATGTTTATAGCTTGGAACTTCCATCATTTTGCCCCATGTTTGAAACTTATTTTCTCCATGGTTTCCTAAGGATGGTAGATTGATTCCTGTTTGTACCATTCAACTATGGAGTAATCTAGAGTTTGTATGAACAGGATACACCCAGAATCTTCAGCCTTGCACTACATTTATTATTTATCCTTATCCATTACTTTGCCCTGTGTTCGAAAGTTATTTTCCTCATGGTTTCTCATGAATGGTATATTTACTTTTCTCTCGAAAGTCTCTGTAACTTTTCATTGTAGTATTAGTAAGGGTAACATTCATTTTATATTCTTGAATGACCATCATTTTGCCCCATGCTTGAAAACTATTTCATCCATGGTTTCCTAAGGATGGGATACTGATTCCTGGTTTTACTTATTGAGCTGTAGAGTCATCTAGAGTTTTTGAAATCTGGAAACATCAATTGTTTGGAAACCTGAAACTCCATTACTTTGCCCCATGTTTGAAAATTATTTCACTCATGGTTTCCTACAAATGGTATATTGAATTCCTGTGTCATTAAAAGTCTTGGACCATATCTGTCCTCAGGCAGTGATCCATGGAAACATCTAATTTTCTAGTATGTCAAACATTTGTTCAGGCCAAAAACATTAAAATTTAGAAGACAGGAGTAGGAATAGACACTTGTCGACCCCAGTTCTTCTCATGTTTCATCCTCACTATAAAATTATTGTACTGTTTCAGGACCCCCAAGGCCACCTTATTGAGCACCGCAGAGTCCCTGATCCGCCCTAAAAAGCTGATCAACTACTGTATAAAGTTCCAAGAGTTTTGGATTTGTAATCCAATCAGCACATTTGGTGGTATGCATTGAGTGTACAATACAAGATTAATGATCAGGATATACATTACTTCTTGTTGCAAATGTGATAAGTGTATTGTTTTCAAAACACACAAATGTGTCAGTTGTGTATGAAAATTGTGTGTTTGGATGTGTGTGTGTCTGTGAGTGAAAGTGTGTGCTATTAAGCTATTATAGTACGACCTTATGCTAATTGTGTTATTCAAGTCTGGAATAACCCAAAGTATAGGAATAAAATAATTTCTAAGCTCTATGTATGCCTTATTCATATTTTATTTGAAGTCAAAACTGACTCTTTTCTTTTTCTCCAATTTTTATCAAATGTATCACAGTTTAAGCTCAATTATTTTTTTGAGATATCTTCAGTCTTGAGTTACCAGTTTGCCATAATGATTATTGAGGTGCAGCCCAACTGCTGGACCAATACTACTAAGCCATGTTATAACAGGGTTCTTGCTGCAAAGAACAGAAACATCTTGACCTCGCTGAAAATTTAGCTGTACCGTAATTAATTTTCTAGACTTGCCTTGAACCTTTGTGATGGCTTAAGAACTCTGCTGTTTTACAAGGATGCAGCTGGTAAAATGGTCTCCTCAGAATTGGATGTTCCTTAGGTCAAATTGCAAAACTGTTAGTTCTTGTGTACAAGCATTTTCATTCTAATGAAACTTTATCTTACTTTCTGAGAGAGTGCTTCCCAGCGCATGTGTTGTAGGACTTGGTTTTCAGATCCACTCCTATTCCATAAAGCTTCAAGGGGCAGTAATCGACCATCTAGAAAAAAACTTTCTTTCTTGTAAGTAATCATACAGAATGATTAAGATAAAAAGTTGCTTTTCACTTACCACTAAAAAATGCATTAAAGTAAAGGACAGGAGAAGCATAACTTATGCTGTACATTATATGGTATTCCCAAGTGCATTCTGTATGCGTTTGGGGGTGAACAAAAATATTGTCAGTTTCCTGAAATGTAAACTGAATTATCAGTTACTGCTTAGACCAAAAAATTTTCCTTGGTGCAGAGCATACATACTTGAATATCTTGTAATGGCATGTACTCATGATTTTGGAGGTCAGTTTCCTCTTTGTGCTCCAAAGAAGTAGGCATTTGAAGCTTGATTTTCTTCATCATATAAGCGCCTCCTAAAATTTCCTGGAAGCACATTTAAAAAAAACTTTTTTTTTTTTTTTTTTTTTTTTGGGGGGGGGGGGGGGGGACTACGTACAGGCAGCGGTGCATTTAAGGATTTGGAATCATACTATACCTTGTCACCCTGCCAAATCCAACCATCACAAATTTCCTCTGAAACGGCCATGAAATCTGTCATGTTGGACAAGAATTCTTCCCATGAAATAGTCCACCCCATCGTGAAACCGATAGGAGTCGAACATGTAAATCGTTTAGTTGGATGGACTCGTTTTCATGTCTGGAAGAATAGAAAAAAAATTTAAACAATTCATTTCATAATACCTAACTTAATACGAAGTTACCGTACCCTACGGATTATTTGCGCCTTGAACTGTCAACGCTGTAAGTTTTGACAAAACCAAATGACCAGGCCGGTATGAAGAGGACCTCCCTCGCGAGAGCAGAGGTTATATTACTCTACCCACCCCATTCTGGCAAAATGGCTACCAATATAAAATTTCGTTCGACGCCTCGACGCATATGTTTTAATTAGACGATATTTATATACGAGTGGCAGGCAACATTTAGACGTCGAGCTCTTTACTAAATAAATCTAGGGTCTGTTCTGTATCGTAATATTGTGGAAGGCTAGCTATTTCAACCAATAGCCAACCATTCATTTATTATTGGTTCTTAAATGTTAGGTTAGAGAAATTCAAAGCTTATTTATTTATTTATTATTTGAATTTTCCGGGGAAGTTAAACATTCTTCAAATTTTTGATTTTCTGCCCTGATTAACGGATTTCTCGCTCACAGAAATCGGCGTCGTTCACTAGCTGTGTTGTTACACCGTTTGTAGCCGGTCGAGTCGAAATTCCGTTTAATTCAAATTGCCGCCGTTTTATCTCGCCTCGAGCGGCTGATACACGCATCGCGCTGACTCCCCAGACCCGTCACTACTCCATGGTGCAGCACGAAGCACCGCGCCGGCCTCATTGAAGCCTCGGAAACTCATTGAGAAACACTGCAAACGCGTTATTTCCTGGGTCATCTATAAAACCGTCCCCAGTCCGTCACTATTTTCCGAAAACCACCCAACCATCCTACTCACCGCCACGGTCCAGACGAGGTGCAGGGAAAGCGTATATGGCGTGTATACCCCGCGACTGCAGAGACTCCGGGACGGGGAGTGAGTCGCGTCGCGGGAACAGCCAAGCCGAGCGGCCCCGCCAATGGCGGGCGGCAATTTTCTTGTTCCTCCCCTTCTTCTCTTTATTCCCTTGCGCAAACTTGGGCCGAGCGGAGGTGCGCCGCGGCACGGCTCGGCTGGCCTCTCCTCTCCTATCCTGTACGCTCCGCTCCGCTGCGCCAGATGAGCCGCAGCCGTACGAGAGATTGGTCTTTGACAAGTAGTCTAACGTTGCCATGCTTCATGTCGCGAGCGATATCGGTCTTGGTTGTCTGACAAGTGTGTGATAGACGCGGATAAACATGTACGCGAAAGGAAAAGGGTCTACAGTGCCCTCGGATGCCCAAGCGCGTGAAAAGTAAGTATTTCCCGAGTCGAGATCCGCGTCGGGCCCAATGGCGAGTGTTTTGTTTGGGTTCTGCAGTGATCGTGTAGAACAGGCGAAGAATTCGCGGGGCCCTGGCCCTGTCGTGGAAGTGGTGCAGTGATCTAGTGTGAGACGAGAGTGACTGGTTAAGCGGCAAGAGACCGTACCGGGAAATTAAGTGTGAATGAGTCGGCTGCCGACGGTGAGACTGCCGGCTTGTGCCCGAGTGACGCCTGAAGACGTATCTGGACACCTAACCTCAAAGTGCCGTGCTGTGCGTCAAAGGCTGGGAAATGGTCTCCTGCAACATTTCGTCCAAAACTTGCGATAGTTTAAGCTACACTCGACCACTTTGGTCACCGTCCCGTGTTTCATATCTATGTTTCGTCCTAATTCGTATTCTGTACGATATTATTTCATTTTGTGCTGGAGCTAAGGATTCACATTTACTACTCTTTTCAGTGTGAGAGATATTAAGATAACTGTTATCAATGTGCTACACTGGAAAGACTTAAAATTTAAATTCTGTAACCTGAAAGTACATAGTTTTCCTTTAATGGCAATAAATGGAAACCCATTATATTCAAGTCCAATTTTTGGCTGATGATTATGTTATTCATATAATCAATAATATTTTATAACTTGCCCTGTATTTATCTTGACAATAAGTTTGTCAGTGCATAAATTAGTAAACATTATGACCACTCAGGGCCAATAGAGAATTTTCTGAAATGTCAAAATTTTGTGAAAATCGGTTGGAACTATTGACATGGTGGGATTTTAAGTTCCTTCATCTTCTTTTCTCTATTCATTGCTTCATGGGCCATGTCAGATCAATTCCCGTGGTGCTTCCCTCCTCACTTGCAATCCCTCGTGTGTATTGCATTACACTTCCGACCGTCATACTTAATATCCGTCAATGAAACCACTTCCACGGCCGGGTGTCATTCCCCCGCACTGATCCGCCCCCGAGCGGTGCACGCCTCACTCATTGACCCAGGGCAGGTCGCACGCTGGTAAACATTAGTCAGCTGATTTGCCAGACTGACTCGCGGCGCAGCGGCAGCGCCGTGGCTGCACAGCCTGCGTAGCTGTCAGCTGTCAGTGAGCAGCAGTTGCAAGCTTCGCCGTTCTTTCCGTTCCGTACCGCACGGCACGCGGTCAGCGAACAGCTGCTGTGAGGCGAGGTGTCAGTGTTATCTCCCTTTCTCTTGCACCCCCCCCCCCCCCGCCCATGATACTCGCACTGTGTACATAGCTCCGGCCCTTTTACCTAATCACAGAACTGATAACAGATAGAGGTGTCGCGGAACCGCGAATTTCGCTGGCCTTGTCGCCCCCCACGACGGTGGTCTAACCCTTGCCTTTTCTGTTGCAGGTTAGCGTTATACGTCTACGAGTACTTATTACATGTAGGAGCTCAAAAGGCTGCACAGACCTTCTTATCAGAGGTAAGTCTTTGCATGTTCCCGCCAGACGGACCGTTGGCGCAGGTCAGGGATCCTACCCGCCCCGGGGCGGGGCGGGGCGGGGCTGACTGGCGCGAACGGCCTCCACCCCGTCCGCTTAATCGAGCCGTCGCATCGATGCCATATTGGCATTAAATTATGAGTCGACCCCACCGGCGCAAGATTGTCAGCTTTGACGTCAGCCTCGAGTGACATCCTGGCAGTGCCGTTCTACGAGACCCCAGGAGCGCGCGAACGCCCCGCCCCGGCCCAGCCCTGCGGCGCGCATCTCGCACCTGGGCCGGGCGGGAACACCGTCATGGACTCGAAAAAAAGGAGTACATGGCAGTGTTCGGGCGCCACTGGTGGGCCATGGGACGGGCAGCGGGTCCCTCCGCGCTGGCTGCCGGTGGACCAGGAGTATGGAGCGGGAGGAGCACGGCGGAGGTGCGCGGGGCGGGGCGGGGCGGCACCGGCAGGGCACGGTCCAGAGAGAGGCGGGGCGCGGGGCGGGGCGGAGCAGAGCAGCCGCGGTGATGCCAAGTCGCCCCGCCCCGCCCCGCCCCGCCGCGCCACCCCGCCCCCGCAGCAGCCGTACTCGTGGCGGTGCTCGGTGCTTTTGAGTGCGGGCCGGGCCCGGGCCGGGCCATGCCGTCCTCACGGCGTGAACCACTGCCAGGGGAAAGGGAACTGCCAGGGCGACATCGGCATGCCGCGCCGGCCCGGTCCGGCCCGCCCGAGCTCGGCCATTGATGACGGTAATCGTCGGCGAGCTGCCGGCCGGACCGAGGCGTCTGGGGGGTCGCGCCCGGCCCGGCCCGCACGTCCCGGGTCTGGTCTGCCCTCCAGGACGCGGTGGTGCTACAGGGCGCGAGGCGAGGCGCGCCCCCACCCCTATCCCCCGGCGCGTACCTCAACCCCTCCTCCGCCCTACCCACCCCCGTCTCTCCCTCTCTCCTTACGCCCATTTTCGCCGCGGGGCAGGGCGGCGGGGGTGGGTGGCGGGGTGGCTCGCAGTGCCCCGCCCCGCCTCTCCCCGCGCCGAAGCGCGCTCGCGCTCCGATCCGCTCGGCTCTAGCCGTACCGCGGCGTGGCCCTGCCCTGCCCTGCCCGGCCGGCACCCCCACTCCCGAGCCCTCCTTCTTGTGCACTCTTCTAAACAAGCCGGCAGAGCTCTGCCCGCTCTGCCTGCCCGGCTGCCGGCTGGGCTGGGCTGCGGCGTTGTCACGTCGACGCGGCGAGCACGGACACCCCCCCCCCCCAACCCGCGGGTCCTGCAGGGTCCCGCAGGTTGTGTGTGTGTGTGCGTGAAGCTTGACGTGAATCTATCCATCCATCTGTCCGTGTACCACCCGGCCCGGCCCTGCCCTGCCCGGCACGAACGGGAGCGGGCCTACGGGGCCCGTGGCCTTGTTCGTGTCCCTCCCACACGTGGCCCGCGGCCCGGCCGGCGCGGCGCGGCGCGGTGCCCCATGCTGCAGGAGCAGCCCCTTGCAGGACATGACACCCCTCTGGCCGGAGCCCGGGCCCTGGGCCGGCGCGCGGTGCGGCGCGGGTCATACACCAAGTGTGTACCTGTGGAGCGGGTCGATGCGGAGCGGCAACGCCGACGGGCTGCCCCCGTGCCCTGCCCTGCCAGGCTGCTCTGCTGCACCCCTACCCGTCCTGGATCGACAATTTGGTGGGGATTTGAACGGGTACCATCTCTGACGGCGTCGCTGGCGCGGCCCGGGGCCCGCCGCGCGCCCTGGCCTGCAGGTGACCCTGGGCCCCGCCCCGCCCCGCACCACCCCGCCCCGCCCCGCCCCGCCCCGCCACGGGAGCTCGGCGCGTCACAGTCTGGCACGCCTCACCGGCCGGCTCGGGGACCTCCTGTCAGTCCGACCTCCCGGGCCTTCCGTCCGCCTCGCCCCACCCCACCCCACCCCGCCCCGCCCCGCCCCGCCGCGCCCACCGCACCCCGCCACCGCACCGCACCGCCGGGTCGTTGCTTGCCGGCCTCCAAAACCTGTTTGTCTTCCAGTGTTTATTTTCGTACTAGTTTCTCTTTGTCTGCCCCCCGCTGGCTGCCCCGTCCCCTCCCCCGCTCCCTGCACTGACTTAGGCCCCTCTGCCCCCCTGGCGCGGCGCGGAGCGGCTCTCCGCCCGCCGGGTATCGACAGCCGTTGCCGTTCGTTCGGTACTCAGCGGCGCGCTGCTTAGGGCAGGGCGTTCCTCCGCCCGCCCCGCCCCGCCCCGGCCTGGTATGCGCGGTCTGGTCTCTCTTGGAGGATTGGCGATTATCCGTCCTTGCAGGGCAGGGCGGGCTCTTTGCACTCTGAAAGGCTCACAAGGAAAATGAAATCCACTCGTTGACAAACTCCCGGTGTGGTGCGTGCTGCCGGAGTACTGTGACGGTGGCGTGCGCTACCTGTAGCGCCCTGGCCTGGCCTGCGCTGCACGCTGGCGGGACGGTCCAGCCGCGCCCGGCTGTGCGATACTGTTCCGCCCGCACCCGTGCACGCGTGTTGCCTAAGCCGCACGGGGCCCCGGCCCGGCTCGCACGTGAGAACCAGCTCCGATATAAATCCACGCAGTCTGGAGAGACTGGGCCCGGCCCGGCCGCTAATTTTGGAAGTTAAGGATGGGTTCGAAATCCAGGCAGGTTTCAAAATTAGCCCGGCCCGGCCCGGCGCGGTGACGGGGCGCATGAGGAGCGAGTGGGAGAGGAGTATACGCCGTGCGGACTGGGCGCGGGCGACGTGGTGACGTTCGATGACGGGGAGCCGCGAGGCGGGGAGGTCGCCGATGTCCACAGTGGCGCGCGCGGCGCGCGTCCTCGCCGGGTCGAACGCGCTTTGACTTCCTGACCCCACTGACCTATGACAGCCAATAAATCGGACGAGGACAAATATAATTTATGGACAATGGATAAACGTTTTAGGTATACTGTCGCGAGCAATTGCATGCTATTTTACCGCCCGGGTTATCATGACTCAGAATACGTTCCTAAAGACCATACACCACGCTTCGGATGACCCCCTGGAGGGCGTCTAGGACGCTCAAGGCCGCGGTGACACGCAGGGTGCCCGTCACCCCGCCGTCCTGTGGTGTCCCCGGGGCTCCGGGCGGGTGGGCGCGCGCCCAACGCCCCTCCCTGGCCGATTTGATTATTCACTAGGTTTTTCTAATGGCGGTGGCCTCAAGCGGAGCGGGCCAAGGCTAAGGGCCGAGGGACAGGAAGACAACCCCACCGACAGTGAGCCGTGAGTCACCAAGGGGGCGGGGCGGGGCGGGGCGGGGCGGGGCGGGGCGGGGCGCCATCCCCAACGCGTCGCGGACGAGTGTCTGACTGTCGCTTAACTTTGCTGAACTTTGGCCGGCCGGCCGGCTCGGCTCGTGTCTGCGGGCCCGGTGGTGCGGGAACCCTTTCGCAGAACCAGGAGGAGGGGGCGAGCGAGCGTAGGTTGACGGGATGCTCTACCCCGCCCCGCCCCACCCCACCGCGCTCGGCCCCCCGTCACGTCTGGAGGAGGAGGTTGACGGGAGGGTAGCTGCTGACGTGAGGCACACCCCACCCCACCCCGTCTGGAGGAGGAGGTTGACGGGAGGGTAGCTGCTGACGTGAGGCACACCCCACCCCACCCCGTCTGGAGGAGGAGGTTGACGGGAGGGTAGCTGCTGACGTGAGGCACACCCCACCCCACCCCGTCTGGAGGAGGAGGTTGACGGGAGGTAGCTGCTGACGTGAGGCACACCCCACCCCACCCTGTCTGGAGGAGGAGGTTGACGGGAGGGTAGCTGCTGACGTGAGGCACACCCCACCCCACCCCGTCTGGAGGAGGAGGTTGACGGGAGGGTAGCTGCTGACGTGAGGCACACCCACCCCACCCCGTCTGGAGGAGGAGGTTGACGGAGGGTAGCTGCTGACGTGAGGCACACCCCACCCCACCCTGTCTGGAGGAGGAGGTTGACGGGAGGGTAGCTGCTGACGTGAGGCACACCCCACCCCACCCTGTCTGGAGGAGGAGGTTGACGGGAGGGTAGCTGCTGACGTGAGGCACACCCCACCCCACCCCGTCTGGAGGAGGAGGTTGACGGGAGGGTAGCTGCTGACGTGAGGCACACCCCACCCCACCCCGTCTGGAGGAGGAGGTTGACGGGAGGGTAGCTGCTGACGTGAGGCACACCCCACCCCACCCCGTCTGGAGGAGGAGGTTGACGGGAGGGTAGCTGCTGACGTGAGGCACCACCCCACTTCGCCTCGCTCCGCGCCACCCCCGCCCCACCCCGCCGCGCCTCGCGCGCGCTAGCCGGCGCTAGCCTCCGCACCTTCCGCCAGCCGGCGTGGCGGGGCGTGGCGGGGGTGAGCTGCAGGCGCGGCGGGGCGCGGCGCGGCGCTGGAAGGGCGAGGCGGGCGGTGCGGTGCGGTGCGGCGCTGTGCGGCCTGTACGGAGGGGGTATTGATTTTTGCGGGCGTTAGCTAGCGTCGCGGCGCCGTGCGGGGTGGGCCGCGCCGCTGTGCGCTGTGTGTACGCCGTGCAGGCAGGCAGGCAGGCAGGCGTCGCGACGACTCGGGTACTCACTGCTGCGGCGGGCGGCGGCGAGGCCAAGCAGCACCCGCAGCACCCCGCCGAGGTGGCAGGGCAGGGACCCCCTTCTCGAACCTCCTGCACCCCCCGGCCGGGCCTCGTATCCCACCGCCTCGTGTCTCTGTACAGATATTCCCCCTTCCCTTCCCGCTCCCCCCCCCCCACCTCCTCAGCCTGACATCCCCCCGGCCGTGCCTTTCCATCTACGCCGCGAGTGCTCCGCTCCACCCCCTCCCTATCCCCTCCCCCCGGCGCTCTCCCAACGCCCACCGCCCCCTTTTTCCCCGTCTCCCTGCCTCTCTCCCCCGCCCCCTCTCCTGGAACAGTCTTCCCATTTCGACTGCCAGGTTCCCCGCTCCACCCCCTACGGCCCCCTCCCCCTCGCCCCTCGGACCTTGCTGTCAATCTGGCACACTTGCGGGCACGTGCACGGTCCCATTCATCCCCTCCGCCCCCTCCTGGCCACAACTTTATCGCTGAAGTGCCGGCCGGCCCGCTCCGGCTCCGCTCTGCCAAGCTGTTTCAGTTAGGCCCTCCGGTCGCCTATGCCCTGGGCTAACGGCCTAGCGTCGGTTGCCGTCAGGGCCGCCGCTCCCCTGGCGTTGTATCTGTTGCCCCCTCCCCCCACCCTGCACCCCGCACCCTCCGCCCCTTCATCGCTGCCCTAAGAAATTAAATTTTCCGACTATTTCCGTATCGGGTTGGGGCCCCCGCGTCGTATCGTCTTGACGAATGCCGTTTAAGAATTCCCTCCCGAGGAGGTCGTTGGCACGATGCGTCTGAATGAAGCACAACTCTGATGGAAGCCTAAGTTTAGCTTTGAACGCAGTCGCTTCAAGCGCTCTGCCGCTGCTGTTGGTCGTGCCTAGGCTTTGTCGGGCGCGGTGGCGGGGCGGGGCGGGGCGGGGGCGTGAGCTTCCCCGCGGTAGGCGTATCCGACAGTCGTACGTGTGTCAAACATTGATGATGCATGCACGGCTGTCTGACGGCGAGGTGTGCGGTGAGCTTAGCCGCCCCGCCCCGCCCCGCCACGCGTCGCGGCCGTGGGTCTGCCACAACGCCCGATGAAAAATGGAACGAGTCCGCTATGGATCGGACTGTCGACCCTTTCCCTGTGGACGTGCAGACTAACGGGCGGGGCGGGGCGGGCAGGGCGGCACCCCTGCGCTGCGCCGCGACTGCTGTATCACGGGGTTGGGGTGGGGAGCGTTCGCGCTTCAACCCCGTAACTAATCCGGCGGGAAATGCACCCTGACCTGGGCGTCGCTGTCCCGCCCCGCCACGGTGCAGGTGGTGCAGGTGCACCACGGGCCTGGGCTGGCTCGTGGGCCCTGGCGCGGGGGTGAGCGAGTGTACTACTGCGGTGGAGAAGGCTTGAGACAACTTGAGCCTAGTCCCGGTTCGCACGACTACCAATATAAGGTTTTTAAAGACACGAATCGTCGAGCTCTCGTGTGGGCGGCGGGCAGTCTGTGCTTTTATATCAGCGAGTCATGCTGGGCGCGTTTGCGGCGGCGTCGGCGTGACCTCCCTCCTGACTGCGCCCGCCCTGCGCCCGCCCTGCGCCCGCCCTGCGCCCGCCCTGCGCCCGCCCTGCGCCCGCCCTGCGCCCGCCCTGCGCCCGCCCTGCGCCCGCCCTGCGCCCGCCCTGCGCCCGCCCTGCGCACGTCCTGCGCGGCCCGCCTCGCCTGCACCTGCCTTCATTGCAGGGCTCAGCCGAACTTCGTGCCTCTGCCGCGGGCCTATCGCGAGCAGCGGCACGTGTCGTGCTGGTGCTGGGGCCGGGCCGGGCTGTCCCGCCAACTCCCGCCACTTCCCTTCCCTCTCCTCTCCTCGCCCCGCCCCGCCCCGCCCCGCCCCGCCACCACGCCTCGCCTCGCCTGCCCGCCCCGCTTTCTTCCAACTGTACCGCAACTGGCGGGTCAAAGGATAAAGCCAAACCGCTGCACTGAGGCGTTGGCCGGCCTGGCCCGGCCCGGCCCGGCCTCTCGCCGCCCCCTCAAGGTGGTGTCCTCCTCGTAGCTGAATAAAATTTAGTCCGAGGAATTGCAGTTGCGGGAATGTTTCTTATCCTTTATCTGCTTAACCTGCTGCCCAAAGTATTAACAAGTGTTTTCTCTTTTGCTTACAGATAAGATGGGAGAAAAATATAACATTAGGGGAACCTCCTGGATTTCTACATTCATGGTGGTGGTAAGTACAATCATGCGTCCTCATTCCATGTTGGTCTTGTCTCCCAAACCCAAAATTACCACGTGGGATTATTTTTCAAAAACTGCGTAGGCGCCCGTACAGCATTCCTTTCCGTACCTCATTCACTTTTTCAACACGAAAACTTGACAGTCATTTTTGTTTTCTGGAGTCCCCCGTCAAGCCGTGGCGGTGCTCGTCCTTCCCTCTGGCCGTTGCCCCCAGGGCGGGGCGGGGCGGGGCGGGGCGGGCACTGCCAGGCCTTCCCTCTTGAGTGGCGCCTGCGTCGTCGACGAGACGAGACCATAGCCGTGGCCAGGGCGGGGCGGGGGGCTCCTCTGGCCAAGTGTTGCCTTACACCGCTGCCGGCTGCCGCCTTGGCCGCGCCGAGCCGACTGGACTTGTAACTCGACCCCCTCCGCTGCCGCCGCTCCCCTCCTCATCGGCCCCAAACGCCCCTGCCGAAGCAGACCTTTTTAACGCGCGCCAATTCCAGGATGTTTGTGGATTTCTGCTGCTGCCAACTCTTGGCTTTTTGCTGGCAGTTGTGAGTGCCGCGGTGCTGCGCTGCGTATCCCCAGTGCTCCAGCAGGGTGCCTGCAGGCCTGCAGGCCTGTGGTGTTTGCTCTCTGCCGGGCCGGGCCGGGCGGCCTTGGTGTTTTATGACAATTGCAAGGGCGGTGCACCGTCCACTGAGGAGGTGGTGGGGGGCGCAGGCGAGGCGCAGGTGCACCTGCACACAGCAGGAGGGTCTTGAGGGCGGCAGCGACGCGACGGGTAGCAGTCGGGTCTCGCAGGAAGCCTGGCGATCACGCGAAAAGGGAGGACGTGTTGGACGTCGTGGGCGCCGGGCTCCTCCTGGGCGCACCAGCACCGTCGTGTTGGTGGGGCGGGGCGGGGCGGGGCGCGGTGGCGTCCTAGGTGTGTGGCGCGGCGGGCGCTCGCTCGGGCGGGGCGGGGCGGCCAGGCACTCGCGGTGTACCCGGCCGGTACCCGGGCTCGGTGCGGGTGGGGCAAGGAGGTGGGGCGGTGGCCAGGGCTTCTCCAGGTGATTCCACTGCAAGGCACGCTACGCTACGCCGCGCCACGCCGCGTCCGCCATGTTGCCGCGGTGCCAACTCGGCGAGGTGTCTCCGCCACGCCCCGCGCTCCGCTCCGGCCTGTCGGCCCGCCATCCTAGACCGCTCCACCGCCCCGCCACGCCCCGCCTCGCTTCCCCGCTCCTACGAGGAGGCCCAGGTCCTGACTCTCTAGATCGGTGCGCCGTAAAGTGCGACAAGTCTAGCGGTTCTCAGACGCTCGCCGCACTCCTCGGTCGGCGCGTTGATATCTCCCCGACTGCGTGCTGGGCGGGGCGGGGCGGGGTGCGGCACCGCTAGACCGTCAGTCAGGCTCGTGAGGAACTCTAGCCAATCAGACGCACTACGCGTCCGAGTACAACCGAGGGTGAACTGAAGCGAGCTGCAGCCAGGACCCCGTCGTGCCGTGGGCGTCTCAGAGGTGTCCCGCCCCGAGCGTCGCGGTGCCCGACAGGACGTCCACCCAGACACGGAAGAGCTGCTCCCCTCTCTCTCGTTCTCTATGGACCGTTTGGAGGAGAAGAAAGCGGCTAGCTGTGCTAGGCTCCGGCTGCTGTGCCGCAAGTGGGTCCTCTCCGGTGCACTGGATGCAGCGGGGCGGGGCGGGGCGGGGCGGGGCGGGCCGCTGACACCGCGAGCGAGGCAAGGCTCGAGGTTTCTCTTCTCGCGGCTCACTGCACGGCACTGCACCGCCTGCCTGCCTGCCTGCCCGGCTCTGGCTGACTTTCCGCCTGGCCGGTCGGCTTTCAAACGCATTTCCCTGGGCAGTCCGTCCGGCGTGACCCGGCAGCAGCCACTGCCCACCGCCGTGGAGAGATCCGGCCTTCCCTGGAGAGACTGCAGCCAGACATTCCGTCTCTGTGCCCCGCCCCGCCCGCAACACCCCTGCTGAGGGAGGGATGCATAATGCACTCGGCCCGTGTCGGACCCACCCCACCCCACCCCACCCCACCCCACCCCACCCTACCCCACCCCACCACGCTCGCAGAGGTCTATCGCGTCTTCTCGGCTCCCCTTTTATTATTATCGTACTCCCTCTCTTCCTCACTCTTTCCCTCCCTTCTCCTGCTCCTGGTTCCCTTTTTTTTTCATTCATTTTATTTTCTCCCTGCTCACACCCCTCCCCCTCTCTCCGTCGCTCTGTCCACCGATCGACCTGACGTCCTCCCGCTCTCTCTCTCTCTCCCCCTCGCGAATCGTCGTTTCTCTCTCTCCCTCTCCTCGACGCCGTCCTGGCGTTCGGCCTGCGCGGAGTGGTAACGCCCTCGGTGCAGGCGTACCGTGCGCCTGTCGGCAGGACTGTCGGCAGGACTCCTCTCTTCGGCGGCGGCGTGAGGTGCTCCTGTCAGTTGACCTTGCTCCCCCTGTCTCCCGTCACGGAGGATCTCCAGTCCCTGCTCCCTGAGGCCACTACACAGTAGGCGGCGGCAGCCCCCCCCCCCTTCCCCTCCCCGAGCTGCCCCTCTTGTATTTTACATCCCCTAGCCCGGCCCGGCCCGGCCCGGCTCTGACGTCACGTGCCCGCGCTATGACCCTGGGGCCTGGGCGCCCCTTGCCCGGCAGTGCCTCGCTTCGCCTCGCCTCGCCTCTCTCCAGCCAGCGGGACTTATTCATACCGGCAAAAGTCGGCGATGTCGTCGCGGTGAAGCGCCCCCCCCCCCCCCCCCTGTGACTGCGACGCGTCAGGCTCTCTCACGGTGCGCGGGGGGGGGGGGGGGGGAGGGGCACTCGACTCCGCTCCGCGCGTGCACTGGCGGCGCACCGGCCCGGCCCTGCATGGCCCACCGCCATGGAAACCATGCTGGACGCGGCGGGGAGAGGAGGAGGGGGGGTCTGCGTGTACTATAGGACGGGTGAGGTGCTGCCTGGCCGCAACTCCTATGGGGCGCACCTCTCGCTGGCAGGGAGGGGGGGGGGGGGCTGAGCTGGCTCTGCGGGATGGCCGCCTACAAGGCCCCCCTCTAGGCCAGGCCCAAGCCTAGGCGCCGAAAGCCATGCGCGCCTAACGGGCGCTGTGGAGCGGGGAGAGAGAGAGAGGCTGTGCTCCAGCTCCGCTTGCTGCCCTGCCCCTGCCACTTACCTCTCTGGCGGGCGTTCTGCGCGCCCCGCCCCGCCCCGCCCCTGCCATGAGGATGAGGAGGTTGGGGGCGGTGCGTGCAGCGAGTACCAACGGCACCCGGCCCCGCCCCGCCTCGCCCCGCCCCGGACTTGTAGGACTTTGACCCGCGAGGTGTTCTGCTATCGACGTGGACCTCAATGGCCGCTGCCGCTGCCGCGGCCGGGCCGGGCTCAGCCTTTAGGGCCGTTCCGGGCTGCGGCAGCTGGGTGATGGCTGTGAGTTAGGCAACCCTCCGACACGGGTGTGAGGAGCGGCCGTGTTGCCTATCTTACAGGGGGCCCTGTTGACCGCCCTCCCATGACACCACCTGTTTTTATAATGTTTTTGCAACTGTCCTGTTAATATGGAAACTTTCTTGTTGCAGTGTCTTTTGGGATCTCTATTGTGCGGCGCCAGAGAGGAGAGACACTTGTGAACACTCTAGTGAAGCAAAGGCGTTCCACGACTATGTGAGTTTTCAAATGTGTACTTTACCCACCCTCTTATTGTTACATGTGAACCATTATTAATAAAAATACGATTTGTGATATTTCAGGGTTTTGTTAATTCTGGTTATGGAGTAAATGGCATCGCACATGTAAGTATTAACAGTGATGAACACAATTGATTATGAAATTTGTGATGAATTATTATTTGTTCCTGTTTTTGCTAGAATGCTGGTCCAGCACCAAGTCCCCTCGGTCAAATGCCCCCTAATGATGGGATGTCAGGAGGACCTATGCCTCCCTTCTTTCCGGTGAGTGTGGAATTTGTTATAAATGACAAACATGACAAATTGTTTTTTCCTTTTTTTGTGTTCTATGGGTATGTTTACAGGGTATTAGGCTGGAGTTGAGATTTGTTTGGCTGTTAAGTTTTCTTTCAGATTTGTCTTCATAGAGATGTTAGGCTTTGCTGCAGGATATGTGATTGTGAATCTCCATAGTTACAAAGGCAGTGTGGGTGGTCTTGTTACAAAAAAATATTGGGCCTAATACATCCATTAGTATTTTTTATTCCATTTCTTAGGTTGTTCTCTTGGTGTCTTCTTCAAATTTTGTTTGCAGATTTGACCCCTGTTTATGCTCTGTTGCCAACAAGCAGTCTTTTTATTAAGCAGTTTGAGTCGGAAAGCTGTATGCATGATGCATTGTGGCCTTCCCTTGCCTTGTCTGCACGTCAAGAAAATAATCTAATTCTACCAGCATTTTGCCATCTTAACCAAACAAAATGCATTCTTTAAGTTCTTAGTCAATATTCTTAATACATTTCTGATCATTAAAATTTGAGCTATCAACCAATATTTCATTGCAGTTTTTCAATTTTTCTATGATTGCTATATCAGGAATACAAATATTTAAAAAAAGAAAAGAAAAGAACTTACTGTGATAAGTCCATTTTAATCATGCTGTTTAATAGGATAAGGCACAATTTTAGAAGTGAAATGGCATAGGTCACTGAATAGTTGTTGTGTGTGTGTGATCCTTACCTGCCTTAAGCTTCTGACCTGTGTGCTTTGTCAGTTCTTTGCACTGTGTGTTGTGATCGTTTCTATGACAATGTTTATTCATTCTTTAGCCACAAATCCCTTATAAGTTATTTTTAGTTTCATTAGTGTCAACAATAGCATCATGCATTATAGTTTCCTAAAACACATGTGCGGTTGAAAATTGGGTCAATTAAGTAGAACATGCCAAATCTGAATAAACTTGAAATGGTAATCACTTATCTTCATGCAAAATTTTCTATGTGTCACTTCTATTCCAACATCCCTATATGAAAGATATAAACTCCTTGTTTTATAATTTTTTGTGTAAGTTAAATATTTAGAATCGAGCTATTTCATTGGCTTTAACTGCATATCTTTTTTACCTTCAAGCCTTTTAGTCTTACTGGGCCCCAGTCTACCCCAAATCTTGATCACTAGCATTACATTTCCTACAAAATAATCATTCATTAGAAGCTAGTAGAGTTTACATTGCTGGTGACCCTTTATTTTAGATGGTGATACTGGAGAAGGAGGTACCAGTTTTGGACTAGTACTTCTATTTGTACCGTGAATTTTGGTCACCAAAACATGTGTTTCTTGCATGTGGTCAAGCAGGCTCACAAGAACGTTTCCACTTCCTGCATGAATTACCTCTACCAGTTCTAACCATATGTTACGTTATATTTCACTTCTATTCTTTCTGATTAACAAGCTATCAATCAACCATTCCTGAGTAAGAGCTGTAAGAGCAGTTTCTTGTGGTTATGAGTGCTTAATGGTTTTACCTATGTAGAATACACATGCAATCCAGAGTATGTGTGAGCTTTATTTTTCATCTAATTATTTGCTTGAAAAGCAACAGATGCATCATAAGTGCTACTCTTCTTTTGATAATTCCATCTATGCAATTCGCCTCTTTGGTTGTTTCTCAGCTTGAGTGTCAATGTTTTAAAATTAAGTTCCCAAATTGCTTTTTGTTTGGAATGGTGGTTGAGTTTGTTCTGGCTATCTCAGCATCAGTGTATGTGGCATATGTGGGTGGCTAGCAATGGTCGAGTGTGGTGTTTTGCAGAACTCGGCTATGAGGCCGTCTCCCCCCACACATCCGTCTTCTCAGCCCTCACCTCAACACCCTCAGCCCCCTCCACCTCACAGCCAGATGATGTCAAGTCAGGTGAGTTTTGTTCAATTACACTCACCAGCATGAGTTCTAGCAATGACAGTTTGAGTTCATTCTTCTAAGTATGATTCTTTGATAGTCTTGTCTGGTTGTGGGATACATAGACATAAGTTAAAAGCATGAAATAATTTTAGAAATCCTGCGTACAGCATGTATATTTATTTTGTTGTATTATTCATTTGGTGAATGCAAACAAATCATTACTTACATACACCTAGTGTCAAAGAGAAAGCTGTAAAAATAAAATATTCCAACAGCTAAATCAAACTGTAATGAAAGAAAGTACAGAGAGTCTGAGCTCATTCATATTTGTTGGAACTCTTGTCATCCACACTGCTTGTCTGAAAGTTAAGTCGGTATGCTTGCTTTGTGCTATTCAACTTGCATGTTGCGTGTGTCTGTGTTCTTGCATGATTTGCCCTCTGCTTACCCATTGGTGGATTTTCCCAGTTCTCATGATCTGTGTAACCTGATATGCATTAGTGAACCTCAGTCACATGTGTGGGAATAATAATGCTCTTAAACATTGCTGTTTGTCCCCCAAATTTGAAAATGCAGTGGGAGTGGAGAGCAGTTTTGGCCCCTCACAAACATTTTCAGGTTGCCATATCATTGGCTGTGAGCTGTCTCACTGATTTCATGGATGTGAACTTTGTGAATGAGACTTCTTGACTTGTGTTGCTGGGATGTTCTTTTGTGTCCATATGTAGCATTGTGCTTTTTGTACGACCAAATTTGCAGCATAGAACACTTCGTGTGCAGTGGAGTCGAATCAGTAGTACTTACTGAATTTATTTGGTTGGATCTTTCAGAGAAATGTGTCGGGCTCCAATGCATGCTATCAACAACTACTGCACAAGCAAGACTATGTAGACCAGTCACAGGCTTCAAAGATGCACTCTGAAATTTAATATTCTTTAATCATTTTAAAGTCTCATATGCAAACAGATTGTAACTATTGAAGCCTTGATGAACTGTAGAGTGTATCATTTGCAGTTAATTATTGTAGATCTGTTTTGAAAAGTTGTATTTTGTTTTAGGCAAAGCAGCAACACATTTTTGACTACATGGGATTATCTAAATTTTACCAGCTTAAAATTACCAATACAGAAGTATTTTTGTGTTGTAGTTTTCTATGTATATCATCAGATTGCTATGCAAGAGCTTTTGTTATTACTACTTGTTTTGAATGTTTACATTACCTTGTGATGGTTGAGATAATCTAAATTTTGTGTAGGGAGTAAGTATGTGTTGTGCTTATGTGGCCCCACTCAAGTTTTCCTTATCCCAGTACTATCTATCTATCTATTCAAGAGTGGCATAGAATAGGTCAAATACCACCAAGATGACAATTATTGTGTGTTGTGACCAGAAGTCTTTTTGAACCGTATTAATTGATAAAGAATAGAACTGGTGAAATAGTATACTTTTCTTCTTATTCTGAATCATGGTTTCACATGCACTCGTACATCATGTCCTTTTCCAGGAGTGGTTAGGTGTCTTCACTGGTGGCGGAATGCAAGCATTCAACATTCTTTTAAATTTGTCACAATGTTTCATAAGTGTGTAGTGCAAGATAAAGCGGTTAAATGACATACAAAACTTGTCTATTCTCAATATAAGAATTTTAGGCTGCAATTTAGGTGTGCTCATACTTGTTTTTATACTTCTTCTTACTGTCCTGTCTGAAAACACTGTAACATTAACACATTTGTAACCAAATTGCATGTCTGTGCAGTCAAGTTTTTACACCAGATAAAACAATATTTCTCTAGAACAATATAAGTTATGAAAAGAAATATCATTTGCTAGAGGGAGTCCTCACTTAATTTTTGGTGCAGATTTTCAATTAAATTTATTTAACTTTTTAAATCACTGTGGGACTTCAGTAATTATAGTATATATGGCAGGATGGAATCTCATAGTGGGTTTTGTGTTTTGTTACAGCCTTTTATGGGTCCTCGGTATCCAGGCCCTAGAGGACCAGGTGGAGTTCGGATGCCTAACATGGGTAGTGATTTTAATGGGGTATGTTCGCTTATATCTATCTATAATATTTTCTTCTTCTGTTATTATATATACAATTATACCCCATATCTAATGTTCCAGCAGCCTCCTGGCCAGCCAATGATGCCCAACAGTATGGATCCAACACGGCAAGGTAGGTTTTTTTTTTTTTTGCCAGAGGGGTTGCATTTGCATGGCAGTCGGTGGATGGGGTAGCTTGAAACCATTTCTAGCCTGCTCCAGGTAGCAAAACTATATTGTTTTTCAGAAACAGTACCAGCTCAATAACATCTGTAATAAGGGAAAATTTTGATCTATCTTAGATGCTGGTATGAGTTTCAGGAACTACAATTTTAAAAATAAAATAAAAATTATCTTTCATTAATACCTACTTACAATTTAATTTTCTTTTTTAAATATTTTTATTTTTCATTAATACAGTACTTAAGCATAAGGCAGCACTTCCTTTGATGCCTTCATGTACCTGGAGCTGCTAGCTTTGATAAATTTTTGCATGGTACTTCCTGGTGGGATATTTCATTAAGATCATAATCATAATCCCATTTCTGATTAATATCATTCTTTTCCATCGCACCATGCCCTTAGCCCTCATCAGTCATCTCAATATTTCAGACCTTTGATCTTCATGTTGTAACTCTTGTTAATCCAAAATTGCAATTTGTTCCTCTTGCAAAGTTTTATCTACCAACCTACCATGATTTAGGCTTACTAAGTTCTTTAAAAATCTTCACCTTTAAACTCTGTGCCAAAATTTAAATTTAGACTTTTAGGTCCTTCAACCATTTCACAGCTCAAAATGTCAACCATCCTTGACCTCCTACCTGCACTGAAATAAGTTTATTTTTAGTGCCTAATTAAATGTTATCTCATGTTGGATTTGTCATCAACCCTTTTTTCCAAGCCTTTGTTTGAGTAGCCACAAATTGAACATTCATGCTCAGATCTAAATTGTGAATTGTGACTTCTTTATGAGCTCACAATTTAAAGGATGGTTAATCTTGGATATTTCATTTAACATAACATCACATAAGTCAAAGCAATACAAAGATTTTACAAATGCTTTGAGAGTAAAGTGTTATCTTAACTTTGATATACAATACCATTTGTTAAACATGTATGCATGATTTGTGGCTGTTCCTTTCTTCATTACACTGTTATATAGAGTGAATTGTCATTGACATAGCTCTGTTTCTGTCTTCTCAGGTGAGGGCGGAGAATATGTAGGTTGGCAAGGTAGGCAGTCAACTTATTCTTCGTCCCATTGGTACTATTGCCTGCTAACTTTGTTTCACATGCCGTCTCCATCTTTAAGCCTTTCACTGTCTGCCTGCCTGCTGCCATGCCTGCCATCTCCCGTCCTTTTTATATTTTTGTTTTTGCCTTATTGTTTACCTCTGCACATCAGATATTGAAACTGCCATATTCACGTAAAATTAAGAGAGTAAATTGCTGCCTTCAAATTGGAATTTCAAATTTTGGGGGCTTTTCCACCATGAAACTAACTGAAAAGAGGGATGTTTGCATGTGGTTTTGCATCAAAGGAAGGCAAAGATATTTTTTTTATTTTTGCAAAGCACCATTCTTCATCATTTGGTGACGTAGTCACAATTCATTTTGCTTTCATTTAACAGTCACATAAATCGTCTTGCATGTCAGAAATCAACTGCTCTGGAAGGTTACTTTGCATGGAGCGAGTTGGTGATCAAACTTTTTCAATCCAAGACAATGCTAGGTGGTCAGAAGTTAGCATGCCTAGGATGTTAAGTTATCTCTTATTTTCTTGGATTTTTTTACTCTAGCAATGAAATGAATTAGTTATTTCCAACAACCATAATTTGATAGATACCTTGTAGTGTATTGCCCCAATATGATGTTACTGCAATTTCCTTTTTTTGTTTTGTTTTGGTTCTCCCTGTGTGAAATTTTGCTTTCTGCCTAATCTGTTCTATTTCGTACCATTCCAACTGAAGTATTTTCTTGCAAATTTAATTTCTCCACTAAACTCTGAAATCTCAAATCAAATTCTAATTATGTACTACTTATTTTATTCGCTGTCTTTATGGTCTCTGCTTTAGTGAAGTTGTGCAACAATTATATACTGTACCAATTTTTAAAGTCTCAGTGCTTATTTTAGCTCTGATAAAGTCTTCTTGCTTACTGCATTTATCATGTATCATGTATGTGTGTTAACCATGTTTTACCTGTTATCCCTCAGGACCTCCGGGAATGAATCCTATGAACCCCCGAATGAACCCCCCTCGGGGACCAGCCATGGGCCCCATGGGTCCTGGCTCGTACGGACCCGGTATGAGGGGGCCTCCTCCTAACAGTAGCCTTGGACCTGGCGGTCCAGGTGGACCTGGTGGACCTGGAGGGCCCGGAGGCCCTGGTATGCCTCCGGGAATGGCAATGGGAGGTGCTGGAAGACCACAGTGGCAACCTAACACATCAACAGTAAGTTAAAAAACAAATAATTAAACTTCCACAATTGATTTTTATTGCTACTGAAATAATCAATGCCCTTTTCCTTCTTTTCTCATCAGCCTATGAACTACTCATCATCATCTCCTGGAAACTATGGGGTAAGTATTTTTTGTGTGTCCTTTTATTTACAAGCCTGAGCTTGTAATTTAATAATCTAAATGTTTTCTTCTTCCTTTAAAGGGTCCTCCTGGATCATCAGGACCTCCTGGTCCAGGAACACCTATCATGCCTAGCCCACAGGGTAAGCAAACCAAAGGAGTAAATTTATTAATGTATATTTCACCTGAGTGCTTTGCTTAGATTTCTTTTTGCACTCATGATTTGCCACAGACACTGTGGTTGTGTGCATGGGTGCAAACCATATGTTCATGCGTTTGGGGATCTGTTGGATTTGTAAATATACCTACCTATAGAGCAAAATACTGTGATTGAGTCAGATGGGGCAAAGATTGTGTAATACTTTATGAAAAACGTCGTCATAATGGGATCTTGATAATTTGTAAGGCTTAATCTTTTGAGGTGACAAAGTTATGGCAAGGATCTTTTCTTGATTTGTAATGTCCCCTCTAAATGAAGCTTTGTAGTTATCAAAAAGTTGCATGAAAACTGCTTTCTGCTTTACCTGTAATTCTTTGTGATTAATTCTCACTGTCCAGGCAGAGATTTTTTTAAAGGGGAAACCTTTATTGACTGTACAAATTAAAAAAAAAAAAAAAATAGATGTCTTAACAAATATATATGTTGTGCCAGATGGATCCTTGGGTATAGTTTGTCTACATCTATTATTTTACTTGATTATGGTATTTAGAATTGTGTGTATCCAGGCAAGTAAGTGAACCAAGTGTTGCCAATTTTATTGTTATAGTCTACAAAATGTCCTCATTAAAATCTACTGCTTTCCCTTAATTTTCCTTAGCTTACAGTAAATCTGGTATAAGTAATTTTAAGTGTGCTTACTGCATACTGCCATTTCTCTGTTGCCCTTTTATCTGCAACATTTCCATGAGTTGCTTCCTTTGCATTTGTGTGTCTCAAGTATTGGTTCGCTAAATTGGCAGCACTTTTGTAAGCACTTGTTGCCAGTGACCGTGTGTGCACCACTGACTGTTGGTTTCTTTCTAGGTTCTGTGGGACCTTATTCCCCCGCTAGTCATCGAATGCCCACCCCCAGTCCCGTTGCAAGACAAGGTGATTTTTCTTTTTTCTTTGACAGCACAAACATTTTTTAATAACATGAACCAGTAGGCCTGTCTGTTAATGTGCTGAAAATTACGGGATCAATTTTGTTTTGTGGCAACTCTTCTTATCCCAAATCATTTATTTATTTATCTATTTGCTTGTTAAATTCATGTAAATCAGTAAATTAAATTCAAGTATTTGATATATTTAAAGAAATATCCAGAATTCCTGTGTAAACACGCACAATTTTCTGTGGTGGTCACTTCCCTCGCCAGATGTACAATGAGATGTGCTTGCTTTTCTCAAATTGTGTGTATCTTGGCCTTACTTGGGTGTGTACACAGGGCTTCAGGCTTTTGTTTTTCTTTTCCCCCTTTTTTTTTTGGAGTATCCACATTGAGGATGCCATTTAACAACAGCTTGTACTTTGTTATAAGTTTTAAAGCCATTCTCTTCTGCTTCTTCTGATGCCTTATTTTCCTTCACTTCTTTGCCAATATCTTCATTTTGCATGATTATCACTATTTGTTGTGGCCCTACCTGGTGGAAGGGTACCTAGATATATATTGTACTCATTATTAATAGTTAGTTGCTAGTTCTCATACAAGCAAGCTATCAGGTACCTTAAAAGCCTCAAACAACTAAGTGTTTTTAAAAATTACCATTAGTACTTTTGCATGGTTACTTTTTGTTTTATTAAATGAACCAATCTTTCATTCTGTATCTTTCGTTATCTAATTTTAACCTTTCCACATAGTGCACACCTTGTGATAAGGGGCCCTTGTATATCAAAAGTTAAATGTTTTGTCTTTTGTTGCAGACTCATCAAATTCAGGAGGAGAAAATATGTACACAATGATGAAACCTGTTCCTGGTGGCAATATGCCTGGCGTAAGTTATTTCCTTTCCAACCCTCAATTAAGCAATTGTCAATTAGTTTTACTTACTTTCTTGTAACACCAAGTCCTATAAAAATATTCCTTTGAATTGTTGGCATGTATGTAATCCTATCTCTTTCTCCAGGACTTCCCGATGGGTGGAGGTTCTGAAGGTGGTCCCATGGGTCCCATGGGACCTGTCATGAATGGCGATGGGCTGGATGGTATGAAGAACTCACCTGCCAACGGCGGACCCGGTACACCGAGGGAAGACAGTGGCAGTGGAATGGGTGACTACAATCTTGCGGGCTTCGGAGGCCCTGGCGAAAATGTGAGTATGGGAGGAGGCGGATACTTCCCCGACTCGTAGCATCGCGTAGGATCGCATAGAACCGCGTAGCATGTCGTCCCAGCTCCTCCATGGCACTTGCTCCTCTTGGCTTCTCCTGGTATTGGTGCCCGGAAAATGGATGGGCTTGGATCTAAAAGACCTCTAAAGTTAACTAGCGGTAAAGACAGTCCGTTTTCCTAGCGCTGTGGAACCAAGATTACTGGTGTTGCTCTCTTGTAGTTGTGTTAAGTTGTATTGAGCCTTAGTTTCTATCTGTTTCAAGCCCATGCGTTGAGAACTAGGGATTGTGTATGTGGCTTAAGCTCTCTTTGACTCATTTGGCCAAGTATTAGATCATATTTAACAACATTAATTTTATCTTTGTACAATATTTTGCCTCATTTAGAGATTAATTAGCAAAGTTCTGGTGTCAGAGGTAATTTTGAATAATAACCTAAATTTACCTCTCCTCTTCATAGCGGAGACCTTAATGATATTAATCTAATATCAAGCAATGCATTATTAACTGATATACCAGTACTCTACAAATTGTGATTTTTGCTGGAGACAGACTAAATAAAAATTTGTTCAAACAAATTTTTTTTATGTCTCTAACTTACAAAAAAGTATTGCTCAACTTTTTTAACCTATCAACAAAAAATTTTTTAGGGAGAGCTGCGGCTTAGGAACATAACATGTCTCACATTCCTTAAGAATCCATTTCACCACTCCATTTCCACATAAAATATCAAATCTAAACACAGTAATTCCATTGTTGAATCTTTTAAAAATGGAATACAGTATTTGATTGACTCTGCATTCTTTATAATGATATCTAAATCTTAAATTTGTTTTTTAAAAAGTATCTGAGGCAATATTATTGGATGTGAGAAAGTCATATTTGATAAAAATTGAGGCGCTACTCCTGTTTTAACAAAACTTTATTTTTCACTTTTAAATTCATCTTAGTGTGTAGTTTGATAGGTAAACACCTGAACCAGTTCAATTAAATTTTTTAGTCTCATCTTTGCTCAGCTGTGGTTTGGGTTAAGCATTTTTTTCTTGTTTGTGAATCTGTGAAGATTTGCAGCCTTGTTTTGTTCAATTTCAAGTTCTGTCAATCAATCAATTCAAACCTTTAAAATAATCAGCGATGAATACAATCCTAATACCTTCTGGATGGTCATTTATGATCCCTTCATTAATGTTTGTATTCTGCTCCATGAATTGGGTGCTTTTCCAATACCACAAAGGAAATAGATTGGATTCTGCCAGGATTGCTGACAGTTGCTAGTCAGGAGACAAATTGAGCTTTGAAGCTGTTGGCCTGTGATGCCTACTGAAGCCACTTGCACTATGCTATATTTGTTTTGACTGTACTTACTATTCTTAGGTGCTTCTTTAAGTGTCCAGTGCTTTTATGTTTTGTTCACTATTTGTAAATATGTAAATACAATCATGTCTACTTAATTTTTGAAATTTGACTTATCTTTTTCTTTTGTTTACTTTTACTTTAAATGGTTGTGAATGTATGGTTGTTGTGGGGTTCTTGTAACCTACTTTGTGGTTAGTGATTTTAATCATATCTAGTTGATTTCTCTCCCATTTATCTGACAAATAGTATTTGTTGTATTTTCTGTTAAGACTGGGCGTAGCCTGATTTGTCATTCTGTGATGGATTAGTTTTAATCCTTGATTAATGACAGTTCTACATGCAAATTGTTCATATCAAATGCATGTATATTTACAAGTTTTAAGCTTTGCTTATTAATCCTAATTACTTCGGGCAAAATTGAACCACATAACTTAGTATGAGATTCTCTTTCTTTAAAAAGAAACGGGGGAAATTTACTTTGTGGGTTTTATTTCCTAGTGATAGACATCTTTTTTAAAAAACCATATCTTTAATTCTATTCAGTTAATTCTGATTTTTACAATCTTTAAGTCAAGGCCATGAGCTTGCCATATTTAGATTACAGATTCCATTTGCTTTTTATGAGAATCTTTATCTTTTTTTCTATAATTTTGATGGTTTTCTTAATAAAATACTCAAGGTTAGTATTTGTCATGAACTTCATAACAGTGTACTGTAGTTCATGTAGGCCTTCTTTTTCTTGAAGTTTGTCAGAAAATGATATGCTATCTTTGAAAACTTTTCTGTGCAGAAGAATCTCATCTGAAACTCATTAGTAACTTAAACTATTTGGTTGTGATAACTTTGGATTTTCCAGAGTATATTGACAGGGTAATTTATATGAGGATGGACTTCTGCGTGTAGAAAATGCTTTAGTTTAGGTAGGAATCCAACATACCTACTAAGTACAAATGGATGTTGTATCTCATCTCTTCAGTATTTTTTTTTTCCCTTTTTTTTTTTCTGAGGCACTTTACGGAATAGCCCCATTGATTAATTATGTAAAAATTGAAGCTTAGCACTCAGTAGAATATTTAGGCTGTGCCTCATTAGTGGGTATGTTAGACTCTTATTTATTACAAATTTTTTCAAAGGAGGGGAAGGGGGGATGATGCTTTAGAGTGACTTAAAAGGTTCACAGAATCTACCTCTTTGCATGTGATTTGTGAAACAGTTTCATTGAACATGATCTTATGTTTATTTTTATTTCCATTTTTTTTTTAAATTATTTGGAGCTGTTATTTTATACACAAGATGTGTTAGTTGATAGCTCACAATTTTAAAACTTTTTATCATGTTTTCAAACCTTATGTTGTTTGCATGACCTGATAGCCAGATTCTCTTTATGTTCAGTGCTGGTGGAGTAAAGTTGAGCATAACGTTCTATACTTATTGACCTCGTAAATAGCTTTTGGTCTGTTGAAACTGGGACCTTCTCCCCTGTCACGGCTGCATATCGTCAATATTTTCTGCCGCACTGAACATGTATTCCTATATGTGTGAGATTTTTTTTTCTCTCGCACACTGCATGATCAGCTGTTCTTTGTTTTGCTGCAGCCTAGATCACATGAGGAGCTATAATTTACTAGATCATTGTAATATTTGGCTTAACTTTTATTTGCAGAAATTCGTATTTGTTGTTGGGGTTTTGTGTTAGCATAATTAGATTCTTTCTCATCTTCAGTAATATAACTGCAGCAAGGCAAGATATGCCTTATATTTTGTAAAGGTCAGATGTTGAATTGGTTACAAAGCCTTTATCCTCCCAACTTCTCAGCTTAATAGTCAACTATTTCTTTTCAGCTCTTTATTTTAACTTTTTCCTTCGTTTACTGTTCATTAATCTAGGTTTGATCTCTTCTGAAAGTAGAGCAGTGATGGTTCCATTTACTTACACGTAAAACTCACAATCATTTTGGCCATTTATCATACTCCTCCCCCTTCATAGAATTGAGTACACGTCAGTTTTATCCCAGTGTCCTTGATACAATCAATTTTATTTTACTGAATTCTCTTGTAAAATATCTAGTTTACTGCTCTATTTTATTAGGAGATTATTAAACTAGTCTTGAAGCTTTTCCATGCACACATTTAAAGCAGCTTTTAGGCCTTCTTTGCTTCTATGCACCCCTAAACTAGAAACAGAATCGTATGATAAAGCTGGACTTGCAACCATTCCTGCTCATCTTTCTAAATCCTTGCTTAAGACTTTGAGAACAAAGCAAACTTTTTAACTTGTATGTTAAAATGATTGACCTTATTTTTGGATCTCAGTATTGCCGGTTTTTGAAGCTCAATGCATTGCTTCTATAAAAGGCATTGTTCCTTCATCACCATCGCAAATTTTTTGGCTTTCACTAAGTCAGTCCTAAAAATATTTCTACCCTCCCTCATGATGGTGATGTATGTGGGGACATGTGTGACATGTGCTGGGGAGTTGGGAGGCAATTGGCAGCCATACAATGTATCCTGTTAATCTGTTGTCATTCAATGAGCCTTAAAACAATTATTTATTTTAATGTGAAGAAGATTGTTGCTTCGGGAATAAGTGTAAATTTCTTTTTGTAATTAAAGATATTTTTGAAAGCATATTACCGGTTGTGTGTGTGCCTTCATAGAGTGGGCGGAAACCCTCCCTACTGCCCCAACACATTAACATGTCCATCACACTCACATTCAAGAAGGGTGTGTTGCATGATTTCAGAAGCCATTCTTTTTCTGTGTTTGCTTCATTTTTTTCCTAATTTTATTTTGTAGATTCTTTGTAGTTGCATCTTGCAATATCTTGCAAATTGAAATGGGTACATGTAAATTATCTATGCTGTCGATTGATAGTGATCACCTTGCTCTTGCTATGAAACAAAGTTTTTGAGTGTACATCAAGATAATTTCTTATTTCAGGATCAAAATGAATCAGCAGCCATTCTGAAAATTAAGGAAAGTATGCAGGAAGAAGCGAAGAGGTTTGAGAAAGACTCAGACTATCCAGACCATTTCATGCAATAACACCCAGTTCTGCTTCTATGAGGACTGATCAGGCAGCGGCCCATGCCTCATCCTTAACCTCGCTCCTTCATAACCACCCGCCTGTGAAAATCAGATTGCAGTGTCTTAGGTCTCCAATTTGTTTCAAAATCAACTTTAAAAGGGTGTTTGCCAAAATGTATGGATTGTTTATTTCTTCCCTAGTGGCTAGTCACCAAAATCCATCTATCCATGTCATGAGTGGGAGCAGCTTGAGGAATAAGTATCATTTTATTGATACTTAACCCTCTTTCTATTTTGAAATTTATCATTCCATTTGAGGAGTGGTTCAAACTTATCTCTCTATAACTGCAGTTTTTGTGCATATTATATTTATGTTCCTATACTCATCAGACTTGCAATCTGATTCTTAATTGTATTTTTGGAAGTGTGATAGAGATGAGGAAATAGAATGTAAACAGAGAATGTGCCTGAATGTGTGCGCGCAAGTTTTTGCACTTGTCTGTGAGTCGCCAGTTGTTTTTTTTATTTTTTATTTTTTTGTTTTTTTTCTCTTTCTGTAAATGAAAGCAGCCATTGTGATTTTCTGGCTTGTGAGAATGTGTGAGTGAATGAGTTAATTTATCAGTTTTGACCTCCTCTATCTCCCTGGTTTGCTACATCACAGATAATGCCCACCAAGAATCACCTTATTTGTCAGTTTTTCTCACTACAGATATTTAAATTTTATGATCAGAATTTTGTGTTGTTATTTATAAATTATTATCATTTAATCTTAAAATTTGTTTTTATGTTTCATTTTATAAAAGATTGTACTAGAAACGAGTCAGTTTATTGATATTTACTGCATGACTTGCTCTGTGGAAAGCTGTAGTTAATTTATGTTATGTTATTTTATAATTCCTAAATAATTATTTTGCCTGTAGCCATGAAAGCTACATGTTCATGTCACTGCCTTTTTTTCCCTACTTTCTCTCTTCCTGTGCAAGTGAACCTCTTAAGTACAAATCCGCATCATTGGTGTATCACCTTTTATGTTGCCAAAGGTAAAGCTCATAGGCTTGAACAGCTTCAGTAATAGTTTTAAGGCTGGTCCTATTTTGAGCGTGATCTCTCTGCAACATATCTATAATTTAATGATTGAGTATTTGTGCTGGAAATCGCAAATGCTAATTCTTTTCAAGGACCAATTGTTTGTCCTCCCAAATCTAATTATTGTAATAACACGTCGATTATTAGCAAAGTAGAGTTTTGTTCATACAGGAGCAATACGGTTTTAAAATGTTGCTTTTCTGTTTTCCTTATTTATTTTTTTCCCTTCATTTTTTTATTGCCACTAGCCCACAAGAATAGAAATGTTAAGATGGGCAGCTGAAAAAATGTTTAGATTACCAGAGGTTCTCTTGTGTGATGGACTGCTTCTAGAGAGTGAATGATGTATGTTTGTGAGAAAGGATGAATGTGAGTGTGAATGTGTGTGTGAGTCATTGAATGTATGTGGTTTAGCTGGATGTATGTCTGCTCGTGCGGTAATGTCTAGTAATGAATAATGTTAACCATCCAACCGTATTAGTCAAAAATTAGTTTTTGGCCAAAGCTGGTTGGGAAAGGTGTACATACCATGTGGAAAGTCTGAGTTACCATTTACACAAAATGTGGTATATTAAGGCAATATGGGGTGCATTCACTTCTGCAGACACTATTCTAATGATATATAAATATCTATTGGACAACTCCTTTCAGTGATGCTGCCAACACTACCGAAAATACTTCACCTTTTTTTTCTCTACATTGACAATTGTTAAACCGCTGGCTTTTCTGTTACCACTTTTTAGAAAGCAGTGCAATCAATGACCAATGACAAAGACCTGGAGCAAAATTTAGTCTGTACCAGTGAGTTGTTTTGCATCACAGTAAGACAAAGTCTTTCTTCCTAATTTTCCATGCACCTTTTCCACTGTATATACCTTATGTTGACAGACCACAATAAACACTAGAACTTCACAGTAGGCATTCAAAATCAGTAGAAAGCAAAACTGAAAGTTTAATATGAGATGTAAATATTTTGATTGTTCAAAAAATATTTGTTCACTTGTTGATTACCAAAACTATTACCTACATGTGTACAAAGCAATAGTGAAGGTTGAAATCATTGTTTAATTTATTAAAGCGTCATGAGCCCATCTTCCTAATGGCTTGCAGACAAACTCATGAAATCTGTAGCTTTAATTTAGTTCATTCAATTATCTGGGAGCTATAATTCATATTTGAATTGCTTCTTCCCTGAACTATTCTTTGCAGTGTTAAGAGATATGGTGTTCCTTTGTCAGGAATGTTATGATATTGATGGTGGTCCTAAGGGGTTTTATCTTAAAATTTTGGGGCCTTAGACCTGGTTACATGTGATAGCTAATACATTTTTCATGCTTTGGCATACCTAACATCTTTTGTCAGAATTAAATTGCTGACATTTTACTCTCAAACATGGTGATATTTATTGTAGAATGTGGTATTCTTTGTTATGAAGTCCACTTTCCAGACATAAATCTTCTCATGTGTGGGAGCTTTAGTTCTTTTACAATTAAACGTAATTATTATGTTTTTCCTCAGAGAGGAAAAATCTCTCTTCTGATTTTATGATGATTAGTTTAAAGAATCATGTGAAATTCTTGCTGCATTTACAGTACAACAAAATACCACAGTAATCAGGAATTCTGTCACTGTCATGTATGACCCCATTCACCATAAAGCAAAGATAGGGTGACAGAAGACATTACGCTTAGCTGAAGTCTTCTTTTTTCATTGCAATTAGGGTTCAATGAGCAGTTGAGGCATCTGCACTTGATCTTTCTCAAATCCAAAATCTTTCAGTTCACACCACTTTCAACTTTATTTGTTTGCTGATGTCAAAAGCTTAAGGTGGTTGGTAGTAATGTAGACATCATTCACTAAGTCAATTTTATGTGGTATAGGGGTTTCCTTCTGCAAGTATCTATTCTGTTTGGGTTGGACTTTGTTATGCTTCATGTAATGAAGATAGTGATGTTCAATTTGTTGACCATTTTACGGTTGCCACTTCAGAAGGTACATTTTTTGGTTAGCTTAGCCTTTGAATGTGCATTTGATCGTTGGCCCATGATATGGTGCTCTTCAAAATTTTTCCCAATCCAGCTAATGATTGGGTTTGATTCTTCCCAGTATTATATTTCAACATTAAAAACTTTATGTAAGAGAACTATCCGCTAATGCAGCTCAAGTGGTCCAACTCCTTTGATTGAATTTAAATTTGCCAAATTCATTTTTAAAAAATCTTATTTTGACAAGCCTCAGCACCTTTACAGTATTATTGAGAAATATCAGTGATATGACATGTATCATTCATCGCTTAGGAATTGTATCCTTTTAAAATGTTCCTTTCTGCATCAACTATGTAAACAGTACTTTTTCAAACCTTGTTAAGAGGAAAAGATCGTAAAGTTCTTTCTTCAATCAAATTGTCTTCATTCAATTTAAGATCCCTCATTTGAAGGAGTGCTATCTATGTAGTTTATGAAGGCCAACCCTGCGGTTAATTAAACAAAACAATGATGTGGCCAAAGAATATGCTGTAGTTGTATCAATTTTTCTCTGTAAAATGTTATTCCATAAATCTCTTTTTTTCTTCTCTCTTTCTTTGTTTTAAGTTCAAGGAATAGTGGCAAGGTTCCCATTGGCTATTTGTGTTTTCTTTCCGTTTTTACAAATCTAGTTCTGAAGACATATGCAAATTAAGCTATATCTTTTTTTATTTTTTGTTTTTGTTAAAATAGATTTTGCATAGAAATTTGTGCTGCAAATTGAGACGTTCCATTGAAATAAATTATTAAAACTATTTCAGCATCTCTTGCCAGAAATGTTGGTGAAGTTGACTTATAGATATGGTAGGATACATTGTATAAAGTAGACTCATGGAGAATATTCTATTATAATGATTATTATTGATTATTATGATCATTATTATTATTATTATTATTATCATCATTGTGATTATGTGTGGCATTTTTAAATAAATGAAAGAATGGTGTAAAATTGTGTCTAATTTATGCACATTTTTTTTGGTCAAATATCACATTTCAAGCTGAGTCAAATAACTATTTTGTTTTTTTGGCAAAGGTTTTATTTTGAAAAGATAGGTATTTTAGTGAATTCAGTACTCTCTTGTGCTTCTTAAAACAACATAATAGGTAAAAATTTACAGCTTACTCATAAGGTGTTTACATATCAATGTGATCTGTACATTTTTAAAGCTAATACAGGGGCAAGGAAAGCAAAAAAAAATAATTTTAAAGCAGTAAAAACAGTTTAAAATAGGATTCCGCACCTTTGCAATGACATAACCATCTTTGTGTCATGACTAGCTACAGTCTACCTCAATAAGATGATTCAGGCTTCAAAAACAAAAAAAATTCTTTGGGAGCTGTAGGGTTTATGGATCTACTTTCCGCCTGCCTATGTGCATAGCATCAGTTGGTATCAAATAAATACTGCTTATAATCACTCACTCAATAATACATTTACACATTCTCTCATTAAAATATAAAAACACTTCCATTCAGATATCCACATCATTCTATGCAGATTTAAGATCTTATGATTAGACACTCAAGAACTTTATCCTGTTTACAAAGGGAAAACATACAACTTCACTTAGGAAAGCTACAGCACAGCACATCTGCATTAGCTCTCTGTTGTAGCTTAACGCTATCAGAAGGCAGACAATGTAATTGTGACATTGCTTTTCACATGCTAATGAGGAACGACACAAATACATTCAATAGAAATGGGCATTTTTTTAATGTTTGTTTTTCAAGTGCTGCTTAGCTGACTTGAGCTGAGTGTGGAGAATGTTGGATTTGGCGGAAGTCTGTCATAAACATTCCTAAATAAGACTTCTGGAACCTGTAAAATGACAATGACAATAAGGTAACAGTCATTCGCAGAGTGGACTAATTGATAAGCACATAGACGGTATACATACACCAACTTGAACAGGTGCAAATTGAGTCCCATGATCGTTTGCTTTACTCCACTGCCTCTTTCGAACGCGATAAAAGAAGGCAAAGCCCACACAGAGTGCTGCGTTGAGCAGCATGAGTGAGGTGGTGGCTGCGACCAGGGTGGACTGCGGCGTGCAGTCGGCGCTCTCGACAGGGCCTGATGTCACAGATTTGCATTATAGTTTAGTAAGTTTGAACTCCTATGATGCTATGAGTCCCCATCACGACACTCACTCGCGCTGACGTCCGAAGTCTGTTGAATCACACTCGCAGGTCTTCCCCCGTCGCCAAGGACTGGCGTTGACCCAGCGCCCGGGATCGCGTTTTTCTTTGGGGTCGCAGGCTTGGGTAGTGAGTCCTCACCAACGACAAGCTAGAAAAACACATTAAAAAAAAAACGGATTTTAAACTCGAGCTCGAAATTTTTCGTAAATATCGAGCGCCGTTTTACTCTGTTTCTTTCCGCCCGGCAAGTGGTTTGACGTTTACCCTGAGCTGAAGGGGAAGTTCTCCAGGAAGGTCAGCCTCGGGCTTCGCCGTGGTGGTGGTGGTGGTAGAGGTCGTAGACGTGGTCGAGGTCCTGGGTGACGTGGTGGAGACAGAGCCCGCCGCGCTGGGTGCTGGCGGGGTGGTGGAGGCCGTGGTGGACTCGGCGGGCGCGTTCGTTGTCGTGGAGACCATGGTGGAGGTCTGCGGCGGCGCGGCCGAGGTGGAGCTGGTCGTCGTCGTCGTGCTCGGGGTCGACGAGGAGTGGAACGGCGACGACGTCGTCGAGGTCTCGTTGACCTGGGCGAGGGCCAGAGGGGCGACCTCGGCCTCGGTGACGTCCTCGATGAGGGCCGAGTCGTTCGCCGAGCGCCGTCGCCGCTTCCCGAACGAGTGCACCCCGTTGTAGCAGCGTATCTGTCGGTCAGACGGGGTGTCAGAAGTCCGCCCTCCACGCGCCGCGCCTCGCGTCCTCGGGGTGACAACTTACCGGCTCGCAGATGTCCTGGCAAAACTGAACCGTGGCCACGAAGTTGACCGTGGCCGTGGACGGGAACCGGAATGCCTTGAAGTCCGCGAACAGGTCTCGGCTGCCCCGCTCGACCTGCAGCGCCGGGAAAATAATAGGGTCCCGTGGACACCTGAAAAAAAAATCATAAAAATATATATACATAAAAAAATAAAATCGTAAAGTTTTATAAAGTTTTTCGCGATTTTTTTTCTCCCTGATTTTTCTTTTTGAAATTTTCCCTGAAATTTTCGGGTGAGCTTACCCGACGTTGTCGATGAGGGTGAGCAGCTCGCCGTTGTCCGTGCGCGCCTCCAGGTTGCGCGCGAAGATGCCGAACGCGCTCGTGGGGTCGATCTCGACGCGCAGCTGCAGCTCCTCGCCGAGCCCGACCACGGCCGCCTCCTGGCCGGCGCGCGTCACGATGCGCATGCGCACGTTGGGCGTCGGCGCCGTGTTGGTCACGATGTTGGCGCCGGACGGACGGAACGGGACACTGCGAGCAGAGGGGCGTAAGTGCACGACAGAATGGCGCCGGTGTGGAGTACGCTCGCTGGCGTGCACGTGCACTCACGTGACCGAGATGCCGCCGCCCTCCTGGTCGCGCGTCCCGGACGGCGCGTACGACACGGTCTGGTCGCTGGCGTCGAACGAGCACTCCACCCGCACCGTCTTGTCCGTCTCCTGCATGATGACGGGGTTCTGCTGGATCACCACGTGGTTCACGTACCTACCACGACCCTGCAAAAAAAACAATTTAAAAAAAATTTAAAAAGAAATTTAAAAACTAAAAAGAAATTTTAAAAAATAATTTTAAAATATTTTTTTTTTTTAAAGTTGAGGTTAGAACATTGAATTTGACTCTTCTCTTCCGGCTTCATGTCTGTGCCTACCTGCTGCACGGTGCCGCACTGCGTGCCCATGGGGATGCGCAGGACGAGCTGCGCCTGGCCGCTGCCCATCTCGAAGCACGCCTGCGGGTTGCCCGTGGCGTACACGCGGCCCTCGAACGGCGCGCCGAACAGGAACGTGATGAGCATGTCCGACTGCGTGCAGTCCACGCGCACTGCGGGGCGGAGCACGGCGTCAGTCTAGTCTAGTCCCGGGGGGCGCGGGGCCGAGCTTAGCTTAGCTTATAGCGCACAGGCGCAGCATGCGAGCAAAAAAAAAAAGAAAAAGCAAACTACTTGACGAAGCTTTGACTTACCCTTGTCAGAAGGCCGGTGGCAGGCACTCACCATGCTCTTCTGATCTCTACTCTTTCCGTGCAGGCAGGCGACGCATTCTCTCTCGCTCGCAGGGTGCATGCATGCTTTTCATACACACCCCTCCCGAGGTGTGTCGACTACAGTTTCTACAGTTTTCTACGCTAGTTTGCAAAGCTTCTACACTACAAAGCGACTTCACGACAATCTTAATAATATACTTCCACCTCGCTTTGAGCATGCAAGAGGCCCACAGGGGTTCCTTGCCACGGTTCGCTCTTGAGGACTAGACACCCCATGGCGGCTGCCTGTTCCAATAGTCGTGACCAATTTACCCTTTTTGTTGCCCCTTGACATTTCTACCCTTTTCCCGTTATTTATAACGCTGCACTAAACCTCGTATACCTCTTGGCGTGCTTCGCGTTGATACTATGAAAAATAATCTAGTGAAAATTGTGACTGTCGATGTCTCGAGAAAACTCTTATGCGTGTAGGTTTAGTGGTGGAGTTCTTTTTGTGTTGCTTGCGGATTGATGTTTGTCGTTGCTCGGTTGGTGAACTGTTGTGGTGAGTCAGTGGGACGAGGGATGGCCGCATCCATAGTCGTGACTACGAGCAAGACTCCCCAACAATAATGACACAGGACTTGTCACTGATCTATCGTAGACAAAAATACTCGTTATGTTAAAGTGGGTAGAGTCGGTCCCAGGACGCTACGACTATGCATGCGGCGATGCCTGTAGCTTTGCTTGTTCAAAAAATTTAAACCATTTTTTCCCCGTCGAAAGTCATGCCCAGCTGGTTACATTTTCGTACGTTTCAACAGAGATATTTGGTGTTTTGTAAGAAAAGGGTGCTAAACGGGGCGCATCTCAATAGTCACGACTATGGACCAGTCGGCAGCTGCGTCACCGCACTGCACCTCCAATTCCAATTTTACCTTTTAAAAAAATCGTAATTAAATTCAAAATAAAGCAAACCGATGTAGTTTGTAATGGCCTGAAATGGACGGAGGTCAGTCCACGGCGACGCAGTGGAGGCATCGTTGTCATCGAAAGAAAATCACTTCAGAAACCCATGTAAGCTTTTCTATGAAAAATCAAAAGTCCTATTTTATTCCGTTTCCGTACAAAAAGCAGTGCGCGCCCCAAGGCTCTTACGATGTGATATGTATAAAAAAAAATCATTCAATGCTATCCCCATGGCCAGCCCCATTGCCAAAACCAATAACCTTGTCTGGGCGGCGAGTGAGGGTCGTAGGGGTGGGGGGTGGGGGACGCGGATGGGTAGGCGGAGGGGCTCGGCGACGGGTAGGAGGAGGGCGAGGCGGAGGGTGGAAGGTAGGAGTTGGGAGATGCTGAGGGGTAAGAGGAAGGTGAGGCAGAGGGGTAGGAGACGGCGGAGGGGTAGGAGGAGGGTAGGGCTGAGGGGTAGGAGGAGGGTGAGGGGTAGGAGGAGGCGGAGGGGTAGGGGGATCGCGAGGGGTAGGAGGAGGACGAGGGCCTGCTGCTGTAAAACGCACCGTTGCTGCAGGAGCCGCGCTCGCTGTAGTAGAAGTCCCGGTCGAGCATGAGTGCCGCGCGGTCCGCCGCGAAGGTGTCGTCCGAGGACAAGAAGCAGTCCCTGTGCGAGCAGAGCCGGCCGGCCCGGTCAGTACGCCTGCCGAGCACGGGGTAGGCAACCCGGTGCACCGCCGCGCGGGCCTCCCGCGGGGGTTGCCTACCCCGCCATTCGCAGGCGTCTCGCGGGTATGACGCTTACCTGCGGACGGCGTGGAAGTTGAAGGACCTGCACTGGAACTCTCGCTCCTGGTCGCAGAGGCGCTTGCACTCGTTGACGTCGAAGGTCCTGGCCACGTAGCGGTCCGTGTACGGCAGGAAGCGGCCCGGCGAGTCCGAGTACTCGCAGTTGGGCGGCTCTGCAAACGGGACAAGTCTCAGGTCTCTCTCGGGGCATTTCTCTAGGCCGAAGGGTTAGCAGCTCTGAATATTTGCACTGTCAAGAAACATTCTAGAAAAATTCTAGAAATGTTCTTGAAAAGTTCAAAAGAAAAATCTGGAAAAATTCTAGAAATGTTCTTGAAAAATTCAAAATAAAATCTGGAAAAATTCTAGAAAAATTCCAGAACAAGTTCGAGAAAAATTGACAAAAAAAAATTATGCGTAATTTGTCGGCGCGCGGCGCGCCTCACGTACGGGGTGCGCACTCGTTCTCCATGTAGTCGACGTCGGGCGTCGCCCTGCGGAAGGTGTGCGGCTGCGTGCGTCGGGTCTCGGGGCTCAGCTTGCACAGCTGCTCCCTCGCGTAGTACGTGGCCGACCTGCGGTCACGGAAAAGGCGCACGAGCGTCAGTCTTGCCCGTCCTCCTCAACCTGGCCGAGACGAACCTCGCCGTCCTAAGCTCACCTGCAGACGACGCGCGTGGCGCGCAGGCACTCGTCCTGGCACTGGCGCCGGCTGAAGATGTTCCGCACCTCGATGGAGTTCGTCCCCACCAGCTCGTAGCTCGGCACCCGGTTGAACACCCACGCCTTGGGGCACGGTCGTTCTGCGGGTATCAAAGTGCAAGGAAAGTCAGAATTTTTTTTCAAAATCAGAAAAAAAATCAAGAAAACTCACGTCAGTACTGGACGTTAAAATTCCGCCTCACCTTGCAGGCAGATCTTCTGGAAGTAGGCGAGGTCCGGCGCGGCGGCCAGGGGCGCGGCCTCGGCGTCCGAGGAGCGGTCGAGCGAGTAGCAGCGCTGGCGGCCGCCGCGGACGTTCTCCAGGCTGACGGCCAGGCAGCGCTCGCGCTGCTGCGCGCACTCCACCAGGCACTCGCCCGAGATGCCGATGTCGGCGCGCGTCCGGATGGCGTCGCGGCGCGCGGGCGTGTACGTGGCGCCCGCCACCTTCTCGTAGGACAGCGTCCCGCGGCACGGGTACGGGTTGAGGATGGGGTCCGGCGCGCCCGGCTTGGGGGAGAACGGGCTGGGGCTGGCGCCGGGGCCCGCCGGCCCGCCCGGCCCCGTCGAGAAGCCCGTGCCCGTGCCGAAGCCCGTGCCGAAGCCGCCGCCGGTCGAGGTGCCCGTCGGGAAGGCGCCCTGGAAGTTGCGGTCCGGCGCGGGCGGGTACGGCGACGGCGAGGGGAAGGCGCCCGGGGGGTAGGCGCCGGCGTACGGCCCCGCCGTGCCCGCCGGGTACACGCCCGTCGGGAAGGGCGTCACCGACACGGCGCCGCCCGCTGCAAAGAGCAGAAACGCCCGGAGGTTCACGACGCTGAGGGGCAGGGTAGGCTGTACGGTGACGTCCCCGTGGGGGCGGTGCGGGGGCTTACCGTGTCTCCCCGGGAGCAGCGGGAAGGACGGGTAGCCGCCGGGCCGCGGGTAGAAGGCGCCCGCCGTGGGCGGGATGGGCGAGGAGCTGGGCCCCAGGCTGGGGCCGACGCTGGGGCCGACGGTGGGGCCGAAAGTGGGGCCGAAGGTGGGGCCGATGAGCCCGCCGGGGCCCAGGCCGCCGCCCGGCCCCGTGGGGTTGAGCACGGGCGGCCCCGAGCACTCCCGCTCCGCGTACAGCGCCCCGCTCTGCGCCTGGTACGCCGTGCTGTCCATGGAGGAGCCCAGGCTGCCGCTGAGCAGGCACTGGTGGGAGCTCAGCCCCGTCTGCGGGGGAGGCTGTCGGTTAAATACTGTTCAGAATGTTCAGCGAGAGCGTCTGAACGCGGGGCTCACCGTGCTGAGGAAGGTGTAGGACCGGCAGAGGAACTCGCGCTCCACGTCGCAGGCGTGCTGGCAGCTCGAGTCGCTGAACGTGGACAGGGCCTTGTCGGTGTAGACGAGCTGGCGGTCGCGCTGCTGGTTGCGGTACACGCACCGCTCCAGAGCTGTGGAGTAAGCGAGAGTGTCAGGAGGAAATTGAGAGAAAAATATAACTTTGTCGTGTTGATTTCTTCCAATCTCCCGAAGCAAAAGTAGAAAAATTCAGTGTTTTTAAAAAAAGAAAACAGTGCAACAAAAAAACAGAAAAAATGTGACTGGCTGGTAGTGAGTTGAGCTACTCACGGGCAGCGAGCGAGGCGCACTGGTTCTCGAGGTAGTCGGCCTCGGAGGAGGGCACGAAGGCGTGCGGCTGCGTGTGCCGGTCCTCGGTGCTGAGGCGGCACTCCTGGCGCCGGTAGTTGTAGGTGGCGGAGCGGCACAGGAACGTGCGCTCGTCGGCGCACCGCTCCTCGCACTCGGTCTTGCTCAGCCCCGGGATCATGACGCGGTCGTAGCCGCGCAGCTCGAAGTTGATGTGGCGCTCGTAGGTCCAGGCCAGGCCGCAGCCGCCGCCTACGGGGGGACGGGTAGTTTAGTTTAGTTTAAAAAAAAAAAAAAGTTATTAAGGAAAATTTTAGTTTTAAGAAAAAGTGTAGTTTTAAGAGAAAATTTAGTTTTGATAAAAACGTTAGTTATATGAAAAAATTTAGTTTTAAGAAAAAATACTTTTAAGGAAAATTTTAGTTTTTAAGGGAAAATTTTCAGTTTCTTATGAAAAAAGTTCAGGTTTTCAAGGGGAAAATTTTCTCTCCCGCGGAGATTTGAAGTGACTGCAACGCTGGCTGATACTGACCGCGCAGGCAGATGGCCTCGAAGTAGGCGACGCCGGGCACGGGGCGCAGGTCGAGCCGCTGGCGCGTGCTGCTGGGCTCGCCCTCCAGGCCGGTGCACTCGGAGCGCGCGTAGTCCAGGTTGAAGGCGCCGCAGCGCGGGTCCGAGCGGCACAGCTGCGCGCACTGCACCGCCACCCCCGGCGCCGTGTCGCGCTCCAGGTTGTAGGCGCGGCCCGCCGCCAGCTCGTACCCGGCCACCTTCTCGAACTCGGGCCGGCCGCCGCCCGGGCAGCGTCCACCTGCACGGGGGTCAGCGGGTCAGCGGGGGACAACCGCGGGGACGTGGTGGTGTGTGACGTCACAGTCGAGCCGGGATGTTTCTGGCTTCAGTGTGACGTCAGTGATTCGACCACCATGGCCCCACTGTGTTGGGCGTAGGCTGGTTTATCGTATGCCGCGACCATGCTCTACACAAGCAAAAAGCTGTAGCTCAGTCAGAAGATTTGTTCGAATTGACGTCACAAAAATAACATATTCGAAGAAATTGAATAGTGGTTTCGAAATGTGACATTTTGGCGGTCAATTAGAAAACTGGAAAAACTCTGACTGAGCTAGGTGTCGCTTTTGTGCTCTTTCCTGGGAGTACCAGATATAGCGAAATACGAAGCTAGACGTGCCCTTCTCGGACCACCCTGTGCGACCACTACTGTGATGTCGCTGATGCGATGTATGCTGCCTTAAACCATCCCTTATCAAGTCGTTCAAGCGGTATACTGGTGCCTACAACGGCTACGTGAAGACTTCGATACAGAACTTCAAAATAAAAATTTGCAACTTATCGGAGAGCGCGAATTTTTCTCACCTCAGTCGTCAACCGTAGAAATTATTCAAAAAAGAAAATAATGTCCGAGTCGACGTCAGGTTGAAAAATTCGCGCTTTTGTCAAGTTACTAAGCACTGCTGCTGCGGCTATGTCGGCATGCTTCCCTGCTCATTGGGCGTGCGCTTCTACTACATTCCAAGTTTTACTACAAATGAGTCTCTAACTACTCTGCCTGTACCGAGGTACTTTAGTGCGGTTGGACATGCCGATAGAGTTGATGAGTCTTACTGGCGACGCCGACGAGCTCTGGCTGCCCGGCTCTGCTGAAGATTGTACCTGAGGGGTCGCCGGGCAGGGGTCTACCGGGCAGCACGGGGCCGAAGCCGTTGCCGACGATCCCGCCGGGCCCGCCGTGGACGCCGGGGATCTGGAGGCCCCCGGGCCCCGTGTGGTGGCAGTTGCGCTCCAGGTAGTTGGTGCCCGGCCTGCTCATGAGCGCCTCCGGCCCCGCCGACGCTGCAAGCAGCACAAGTTTGTCATGATGACGATGAACAACTCTAAATGTACAAATATCGTGATTTTTTGCTCGATTTTTTGTGAAATTTTGTGAAATTTTGTCGATTTTTTTTTTGGCAATTTCTGTTTTGTTTTTCCCTGAATTTTGCCCGAATTTCTCTGAATTTTTCTCGAATTTCTCTGAATTTTTCGGAATCACGAGGTGTAGAAAAAATTCAGAGCTGTTTCCCCCTCGTGATGATGACGGTGATGATGATGATGATACAGCCGTAGTACTGGCTGCATCTCTGAGCCTGACTCACATCTGTCGTCGCCGCTGATGAAGCACTGCGAGCCGCTGGGGTAGTACGAGTAGGAGCGGCAGATGAAGTCCGTGTACGAGTAGCAGCGCCGCTCGCAGTCGCGCTCGTCCGCCACCAGCGGCAGCACCAGGTCCAGGTAGCGCGGGTACGAGTTGGCCACCGACTCGAACGTGCAGCGGGGGTCGGCTGCAGCGGATCAGGAGGAACACAACTCTGAGTGTAGGTGTCTCAACCCATTAAATTTTACAAAATTTTCTGAAATAAATTTGATTTTTTTTAAATTTTGTGGTGTGCTGGTGCGAGGTGAGACTTACGCGACAGGCACTGGTTCTCCAGGTACTCGACGTGCGCGGGCGCGTCCACGTACTCGGACGGGCGGGTGCGCCGGTCCTCGGAGCTGAGCCTGCACTCGGCGGTCTGCGAGTCGTACTCGGCGCTGCGGCAGTCGAAGCGGCGCTCGGCCAGGCACGCCTCGAGGCAGTCGCGCCGGGTCTGCACCAGGGGCAGCTTGACGTCGTCCAGGCCGCGCAGCTCCTTGCCCGGGCGGCGCTCGAAGGCCCAGGCGCGGCCCACGCAGCCGCGCACGTTGCCGCGCAGGCAGATCTTCTCGAAGTACGTCTGGCCCTCGCGCGGCGACAGCTCCGAGCCGCGGCCCTGCGTGTTGCGGTCCAGCTTGAAGCACTTCATGGCGGCGTAGTCGAGCGAGAAGGCCGGGCAGTCGGAGCCGGCCTCCAGGCAGCGCGCCCCGCACTCCAGCGTCACCCCCGGCGAGGACGCCATGGCCAGGCCGACCTGCTGCGCCGAGCGCAGGAAGTGGCCCGTCACCTTCTCGAACGTGAACAGGCCGTCGTCGCACTGGCCTGCAAGCAAGGAAATTTTTATTTTTTACCATTTAAAAAAGTGAAGTTTTTACCCCGAGAAAAGTGAAATTTTGCCACGACAGAAACGAAATTTTTCCATGAAAGAAATGAAATTTTGACATGAAAAAAAAAATTAAATTTTGCCATGATAAAACGTGAATGTTTTCCTTGAAAAAGTGAAGTTTTTCCTGGAAACAGTGAAGTTTATCCATGAAAACGCGAAGCTTTGCCTTGAACGGCTCCACTTACTGATGCTGCACTGCTTCTCGGCGTACACGGCGCCGCGCTTGATGGCGAGCGGCGCGTTGCTCAGCGAGATGGAGTCGTCGCCGCTGAGGTAGCAGCGCTTCTCGTCCGCCGCGTACGTGAAGGCCCTGCAGGTGAAGCCGCGCGCCTGGTCGCACAGCGCCTCGCACTCGGACTGGCTGGCGGCGAACTGCAGCTCGTCCATGGACACCACCGAGAAGCCCGGCCGCACGTTGTAGCGGCAGTCCGGCAGCGCTGCAAACCACATCAACGTTTATTTAAAACTTGAGCAGAATTTGAGAAAACTTAAACTTCGAAGTTCAAGAAACTTTGGGAAGAAAAAATTTGGAGAACTTTAGTTGATGAACTTTGATTAAAACTTTCTCTGAACTTCAGCAAGTTTGGGAAGTTTAGGAAGCCCAGCCAGTAAAGTCCCGTGTGAAGTTGTACTTACAGCGCACGCACTGGTTCTCCAGGTAGTCCACGGCGCTGCCGGGCTGGCGGCGGAAGGCGCTGGGCTGGCTGCGCCGGTCCTCCCTGCTCAGCCGGCAGATGTTCTGCGCCTCGTCGAACTCGGCCGAGCGGCACGTGAAGGCCGTCTCGAACAGGCACAGCTTCTCGCACTCGGTCTTGGTCTGCACGTTGTGCTCCTCGCGGTCGTCGAAGCCGTCCAGGAAGGCGCCCACCACGCGCTCGAACGCCCACAGGCGGTCCCCGCACATGGCGTTCAGGTTGGACACTGGGAGCGAGAAGGCGCGTTCAGTGAGACGGGGAGGAAGTGGCGGAGCACTCGAAGCTCGTTCGTCAAGTACTCACCTCCACGCAAACAAATCTTTTCAAAGTAGTTGCTGCCCAGGGCGTCGTGGAGACTGGACCGGTGGCCGCTCGAGTCCGCGCTGTACGACTGGCATCTGGACGTCTCGTAGTCTGAGGACAAGGTGAGGAACACGTGACAAATACAACACCGCGAAACGTTCGAAAATTTACTCCAAAGTAAGTCAATTTCGTTTAGTTACTAATCTAATTTTTTTTTCGCTGGGATGTTTGCAGGACGGCACTCACCCACAGTGAAGCCCGCGCAGCTGGGGGTCTGCCGGCAGATGGCGGTGCAGTCGCGGGTGATGCCGGTGCCCGGCTGCGTGAGGATGCCCTGCGACGCGCCGAACAGGAACTTGACCCCCGTCGTCTTCTCGTAAGTCTCCGTGCCGCCGAAACATTGGCCTGCGTTATGAATGAAAGCGTGTCGTAGTATGCGAGCGAACCGCGCGTTTCGACAACTGAATGGACGCGCGTCTTGTCTCACCTTGTACTAACGATGACATTAATATAGTATGCGATAGGTATAGGACTAGCACGTGCCAGCAGTGGCTCCATATCTGAAACACAGACGGACGGACCGTTAGTTCTCGGTCATTAAAATTAGAAAACGAGGTGGAGTGTTGCGGTCGCAGTGGCATATGAAACTAGAATGGGAAAAAAAAACACACACACAGAAACCTGCGGACAGGAAACACACGGAACCAATCAGTGACGCGGGGTCCCCCCACCAGAACCCACCGCGCTAGCGAAATGTTTGCGCTAGCGAAATGCTCACTTTCTCCGGCCAATCACCTCCTCACGTGTGGCAGTATTGTGTACACTGTAGAATATTATCGTAAATTTACAATTTAAAAAAAAAATCCTAGTAAATTTTTTCTTGTCTTGTTTAAACCATTTCATATATTTTTTTTTGTTAAGTAACTTGTGTAAAACCAGGAAAAAAATATTAAAGTGAGCAGAAATTTGTGTCGTACTGACCTCATCGTAAAATTACAAACAAAAATTCTTACAGTGTACCGTGCCGAGTAGAGCCGCGGCGGAGTGGCTCGCAAGCGCTACAGATCACATCCGCTACAGGTCACAAGCGCTACAGGTCACAACCGCTACAGGTCACAACCGCTACAGGTCACAAGCGCTACAGCTCGCTAACGCTTCGGGTCGCAAGCGCTACGGGTCACTAGCGCTACAGCGAGAATCCGCGCGTTAGGCGGAGCCGAGCCGAGCTGAACCTTGAAAAATTACGCACGTGGCGTGAAAACATGGAAAATTTTTGCGACAGTAAACCTCCCGAAGGAGGTTGCGGTTCCCGCCAGGCACAGGGCTTTTACCCCCCGTGGCAGCCAACTACTTCGGTGTTCTTATGGGAACCGGTGCTTTTCTGGCTGCGATCCTGTCGCGCAATTCGACAGATTTGATCCCCGTACTGTCAGATTTAGTCGTACGGTGGTTAACCGAACTGCCCTGTCCCCAGAGCATGGAATAGCTATTTTTGGAGCCAGATTCTAGGACTTATGACCCCACGACCGACCACCAGTCGTGGGCATGGGACGGAACTTCCTGGCAACCCGCTGTCGCTACCAGTGAAGAACCTACCTGGGTTTGAACCAGGCCCCATGTGCCGAGTCTCACAGACACCCCACGGCTTTCGCGGCACCACTAGACCACTAGACCGTCGGCTATTCCACGAGGGAGGTCGGTTGTAATGGGGGGCTTGAATTCCACTCTCCAAATTGTTGTCCTCAGAAAAATTTAATATTTTGGTAAGATTCGAACCTCTGTCCTGCGACTCTCCGCGCGGACACTCTGCCGGCACGGCTACGACGCCACGGTACCTGATGCCGGACCACTAGGAGTCATGCTGCGCGAGAAGCCACAGTCACCGAAGAAACGAACCCGGTGTCATGAGTGCGCCTGCTCTCCGGCCAGTGCTGGGCCGGCCGCGTAGCGTCATTGGTATCGACGCTGCTCATAGCACTACGTGGGCAGTGGTTCAAAAATCGCGTAATTTTTTTTCTTGTTAATTTTTTTTTTGTTTGGACTAACGCGCGGATTCTCGCTGTAGCGCTTGTGACCCGTAGCGCTAGCGAGCCGTAGCGCTACCGAGCTGTAGCGCTTGTGACTCGTAGCGCTTGCGACCCGTAGCGTTAGCGAGCTGTAGCGCTTGTGACCTGTAGCGGTTGTGATCTGTAGCGCTTGCGAGCCACGTCCGAGCCGCGGGACTATTGTGCTCGTACAGCTGGCTCTTGTCTATTGCATGCGTACTTGTACCCTCGCGGCCTGTGGCCATTGGTTGTATATCGCAGGAAACCGGAAAAGATTATTAAAAAAAAAAAAAAAAAAAAAGTTCACGTATAAGCAAAAAAAAGTAGAATATCAAAGCGTCGTAAAAAAAGGAGGTCGAGCGACACGCAAAGGCTGGAGGGGGAGGGGGGGGGGGTCCACTTTGAGTCCCGTTAGTGTCGAAGCTAGCGCGGCAGCGCGCCGACCCCGGCCGACACCTGGGGAGGGGAGGGGGGGGGGTCCTTTAGTTCTGCACGCGCATTCTCTCTGCTCTCTTTATCAAACATTTCTCTTTCTCTCGCTTCCCACCTGCTGCACGCCAATTCCGAGTCTGTATAGTACTTGAGTTTCGTGGGTTTTTTTAGTCACTCGGATTGTTCGGTGTAGAATCCAGCGCACATACAGTATGTGCAAAATATTACGTTTTGCAGTGAGCGAGTTGTGGAGGTCGCTGCAATGTGCGGGACGCAGGACGCGTGCACGGCAGGCTGGACGTCGCGGCCACTCCTCCGCCCCGCCCCGCCCCGCCCCGCCCCGCCCCGCCACGCTCCACCACTCCACGCTCGCACTATCGCGATGTCATCTGCTCATTTGCATTTTCGGAAAGAGGTGGGGGAGGGGGGCAGCTCCGCGGGAGCAGCCACTGTGCAGCTTTTCGAGGAAAACCTTTTCCGATTTTGTTTTTTCGTAAAGCACCCAGCTTAAATAAATATTATTGCTAGTCGGCTGCAGGTGTAAAACCTGTGGCATCGCGTATGTTTTCTCTGCTGTGCCAGTGAGTGAGCGAGTGAGTGAGACGGAGAGCGTGCCGCGGGGCGGGCGAGCGTGCGGGTGCGAGTGAGACGGAGAGCGTGCCATTTATGGCGCCGTGTCACAGCGTACGTACGTACGGCTGGGAGCAATGACCACGGCAGGGCCGCGGGACGGCTGGCTATCCTCAGGGCCATCATGAAAACGAACCTCAAAACCTGACATTCGTGCTTGCGAGGCGGGGTGGGGCGGGGCGAGGCGGGGCGGGGCGCGGCGAGGCGCTGGTCGTCAGCGGCGCAGACTTCACTAACAAGAGCTTACGGTGAAAATTCACAGTAAGCTCACAGTGCTGCAGGGTTCACCTTAGCTTATTACAGTGACATTCACGCTAAGCTTAAGTGTATGCCATCCTCGGTTCCTTGACTCCCCATTCTTCTCTCGGCGGTTTCAGAAAAAAAAAAATCCAAGAATTCCCCACGCGGAACTTCTGCTTATTAAACTATCGTTGCGCCCTGCATTAAGGTCACCTCAAACCTTCAAAGGTTTGAAAAGGAGTGGTTTTGAAAGGGAAACCTTTGCAAAAATTCTCGCAGTGCACTGCCCTGTTGAGGGTAGGGGTCTGTGTGGCAGGTCAGGCAGGCTGAGTCAGCCTTGCGACCGCCGCGTAGACCGCCTCAAGACGGTGGCGTTGGGCGCGCTGCCTACCCTGCCGACCGCAGGGGCTCTCTTGAGAGGCGGCGGGCGGCGTGGAGCGGAGCACAGGCCGCCTCCCGCGAGGAAACCAAACCGACTGCAAATATTGTCTTATCATTGGAGCGAGGAAGTGCACTGAGTCAGGAGGGAATACACTGTGCAAAATATTCGTAGCAGATTTACGGGAAAATTTTCCACAAGGTGCTGTCGTAATATTACAATCACAGATCGTAAATTTGCAAACACTTCCTATCGACTTGAAATTCAGTGACGAACCATGATTAGGCTGTCGTAAATTTACAAAATATTTCGTAAATCAAATTTACAAAATTTATCGTAAATTTACAAGGATATTTTTCACAGTGTATTATTACTCTAATATTTGCAGTTTTCGAGCGCATTGACACGAGGGCTGTCTCTCTACAGTCCCGCGGGGCGGGGCGGGGCGGGGCGGGGCGGGGCGGGGCGGGGCGGGGCGGGGCGGGGCGGGGCGGGGCGGGGCGGGGCGGGGCGGGGCGGGGCGCGCGTGATGCCCGAGTATCACAAATTGAATCGTGCTGTGATTGTCCCCGCACAGCATTCCGTCGATGCTCCGCTTTCACCCCGCGCCACGCCATGCGCCCTACCGCGCCGCGCCTCGCTATACCGCGCAAAAAAACAAATTGGGCTTTTACATTTTCTTGTAATTTTTTATCCGGTTAGATTTTTGAATCGGTGAAGTAATCAAGTGCAATGCGAACCAAGTTTCATATCTTTTTCTAGAGAGTCTCTAAATATGTGCGTTATTTCGGGTTTTACGGCTTTTTCTATTTGCGCGGCGCGGCGTATAGTATCTAACAAACCAGGCTCAGCAATCAGGCGATGCAAATGACATGGCCCGCCGAAAATGAGCTTCGGCCCGGACCAGCAGGCTTACTCCCTCCACCCCCACTCCCCCTGCTCACTCACAGCGGCCTTGGCACCGATAATAAAATAAACGCGCTCACAGGGATATGAGATCCCCGCGCCGCGCCGGCCCTGTGCGGTGCGGACTCCGGCGCAAGTGCGAAGCCCACAGGAAACGCGCTGAAAGAGAGTGCCACAGTGTGCGTGCGTGCGTGCGTGCGTATGAGTAGGATGCAGACAGACAAGTAGACAAACGGACGAAACAGAGAAATAAAACAGGCAGAGGTTGTTCTCCGGCAGGATCAAGGCCGTCGGGGTTTAGCACCCCCGCCCCGCCCCCGCCGCCGCCCCCGCCCCGCCAGCCGCTGAGCGTCCTCACATTCACATCCACTGCCGCCTGATATTTGCATTTGATGTGCGCGCGGCGCGCGGTGCTGTCCGAGCCCAAGGTCGGCGTGACGGTGGCCCTGCAGGTCTGCTGCACCTGCCGGTGGCCCTGCAGGTCTGCTGCACCTGCCGGTGGCCCTGCAGGTCTGCTGCACCTGCCGGTGGCCCTGCAGGTCTGCTGCACCTGCCGGTGGCCCTGCAGGTCTGCTGCACCTGCCGGTGGCCCTGCAGGTCTGCTGCACCTGCCGGTGGCCCTGCAGGTCTGCTGCACCTCCACCACCGCCACTGCGCGTCGGCCGGATGAAATCCAAAATAAAAGTCGAGGGAGAAGTATAAATAATGAAATATTCCGAATCCGGTCAGACGCGCGCGGCGGGCTGGTCTGGCGCGCCGCGCCGGGGGGAAGTCCTCGCCCCCGCCCCCGCCCCCGCCCCCCGCCCCCGCCCACGCCCCCCCCCCCCCCCCCCCCCCCCCCGCCCCCGCCCCCGCCCCCGCGTGGCCCTGGCTCCTCTGGGAAACGCTGTCGGCGCGCCGCGCTCCCGTGACTAACCCCGGCCCGGCTACGAGTTTTCCGAGGGGACAATACCGCTCGCGAAATCCTGTGTCCATACTTATACGCCCGAAATCTCTTGAAATCCGAAATCTTTCCCCAAAAAGGCAAACAACAAGCAAAATATAGGCGTAAATCCCGGCGAAATCTTATAAAAATCCACCGAAACCTCTTCCCTGAAGAAACCTTGTGTATACCCTAACATCCAAAGTGGTTGTCCCCTTTGGAGTTTTCTCGCCCTTCAACCTAGCTCAGGGCAGCGCCCCGGCAGCCGTCATCTCTCGCGATATCTCGCCTTTTTCAGCTGCGTATTACGCAATCGCGCCGCTCATTTTCTGAGGGAAATCGTTGGCCTGCCTCGCTGGTAATAACTAGAAACTTTGAGCAGCCTCTGCTTTTGCCCGGCCCGGCCCCGCGCCCGCGGACGCTGTGTTATTGACCTGGACATGCGCTCGCTTCCTACCACTCCAACACAAGGGCGGTCACGTGTGCGTGACACGCGTGTGACACACGTGTGACACACGTGTGACAGCAGTATGCGGTCCGCTCTCTATCGATATCCACAGCCACGCCCCCCACGTGGACGCGTGGCGAGCATTGATCTCATGGGGACACGCCCCCCGGGGGCCCGCTCTCCTCATCACAACTTATGGCTCTAACAAAAAAAAACGGACAAAAAAGGAAAGTTTCCCCCTTTTTTTGGACTTTTGAAAAGCCCCCCCAAAAAACAGCTTGGGACTGCTAACTGTGTACTTGGCCCGCAGCGTTGCGTTACGCGGCGCATGCGCGCAGGAGGGCCGCAGTTCGAATGCAAATTCAATGTCAATCGCCTGATGAGCGCCGGCCCGGCCGGCCATATACTCAGCGGCCAGGGCCACGCCGTACACAGCTAAAAGCGCCACGCTGGTTTTTTTTTATTTAGGCACGAAGTAGCCTTATGGATTTGTCACAGGATCTGATTTTTTTTATTAGCATGGTTCCTTAAGCAAAACCCGAATTTCCTATACGATTTTAATCAAAGTTGGCAGAGGTAGAACTAAATCTCCTTGCTTCAGTGCTGCAATGCCATTTTCCCCCGTTATTATTTTTGATTTTAGTTTTTCCAAATTGCGCGCTGTTCACAAGAAAAGAAAAAAAAAATAGCATGGTTAAGCCCTCATCACATTTCTCCTCCCCGCTCCCAGAAATATCTTGTGTATGATACTCTCTGATTCGCGCTCGTGGTCCGCGCATAGCGTGGCCTGGCCCCCCAGCGGCTCCCCAGCGTGCCGGGCAGCGGTGATCGGCGTGCGATACAGGTGAGGGAGGACAGGTGGGGGGCGCTCAGCCCAGTGCGAGGCGAGCGGAGCGCCGCACCGGGCCGCACCGGGAGCGACGACCCTGACGGCCAGCAGACCAGCAGGCGGGCCGCTTCCGGGACCTACAATACATTTCCGGTGCGAGCGTGCGGGAGTAGGGGGTGGGGGCGGCGGAGGCGCTCCGGAGAGGAGGGACTCGCGGGGAGCTCCGGGAGGGATGGGGCCGCCTCCGGAGGTGAGGACGAGGTCCTTGAGGAGGAAGAGGAGGAGGAGGAGGAGGAGGAGGAGGAGGAGGGGGAGGGGGAGGAGGAGGAGGAGGAGGAGGAGGAGGAGGAGGAGGAGGAGGAGGAGGAGGAGGAGGAGGAGGAGGAGGAGGAGGAGGAGGAGGAGGAGAAGGAGGAGGAGGAGGAGGAGGAGGAGGAGGAAAAGGGGGCGGGGGAGGGGGTCACGCACAACCCTTGGGTACCGTCTTAGTGGGGCTGTGCTAGCATAGCGTAGACGTGCAGTTACAATTGTAGATTTGAAAAAAATTGATGTCTAAACACACTTAATTTTAAAAGAAAAATAAGTGCATGTTCCTGATTGGTTAGAAAAAAAAAACAGGACAACTTCAATCGTGATATACTGCGCAGGTGATAATGTACAGTGTACGTAGCGGCTCCGGTGCTCGGCTGCGTGGTCACGTTTGGGAGGGCGATCGCCTACGCTATTCAGGCAGAAAGCGGACTCATCATCATGACGCAGAGGCGCGCCGTTCTGTGACGTGGGGCGGGGCGGGGCGGGGCGGGGCGGGGCGGGGCGGGGCGGGGCGGGGCGGGGCGGGGCGGCTACAGGCTCCCCGCGGTGTGTTCTATATGCACCGACCCATATTATTTAACGAAGGCCTATTGGTGACCAGGTATCCCAGGCATTACCCTTCCTCTCCCGCGCATTGCCTATCGGCCTCGATGCGCCGCCTGCAGAGTCCGGGGTAGGCAATGAGCCCGCTTTGTCGTGTTCACAATCACTCTCCTAGCGCTAGTACGAAACCCTATCCCATGCGACTGGAGCTCATTCACGCGTGCACTGTGCGCGCACAAAGCCGCTGCGAAAGAATAAATTTCACCATAGATCGTTGCAAATCGCGAGCAGGGAGAGAGAGAGATAAAAAAAGGTGACCGGAAACGAAGCTGAAGAATGATAAGAAAGGATGAAAGAGCTGGCGAAAGGGTGAACAAAAGTAGCAAAGTGACAGGAGAAAGGCTTGGTGACGGGCGGGGCGGGACAGGGCGGTGCTCCAGTTCCCTCGGGAACGCATCGACACACGCAGCCCATTGAGATGGAGGGCGTAGGCGAGCTGGGCCGGCCCGGCCCGGACCACAATGCACACAATTTGGGAGGGGAGCTGGGGATTACACGCACGGACGGAAATGTTAGTTCACCGCCAGCCATAATATATTTAAGGGGGATGGGGGGGTCGGTTTGACAGCGCTGTCGAGTTATCTTACGAGTTAAGCATGCCCTACTCTCCCACTGTGGTAGGCTCTAGAGAGAATGCGTGAACAGGGAATTCCCTATCTTACGCGGTATTACGCTCGGAATTCTACACTTTTGGGTGACATTACAGTTGCGTACTTGTATCCAACTTTGTTGAGCAATACACCCGTCCTTCGATGACACGTGTTATTTTTGCATTATTCATCGAAGCGACGTCGTCGACTCGTCCCCCTCTGCGCTTTCCCCACACTGTTCCCTCGCGGGAGATGGCGCGCTAGTCCCGCGCGTTGAGGTTTCTGAGTCACGGACTGACATGTCGTTGTAAATTTAACTTACTCCTGCTCGTCAATGAATTCCAAGTCGATATGTTGAGCTTGTAATTTTACAATTTGTAATTTAACAACACTTTTCATGGACAAATTTCCTGTGAATTTACAAGTATTTTTCACAGTGGACGGAAAGTCACAAGTACTCCAAACTCAGGCTCCTTCTGGCACCGCACCACTCTCTCACACTCACTAACCTTGAAGTGCCTCTTCATCTCCGCGGGGTGTGTTCTAACAGCTGCTAGTCCTCATGCGCCCGGCTGGCACGCGTCACTGCCGTCACTACCGTCACTGACGTCACTCGCGGGGTCATGAGTGGCACGTGGCCATCACACTCACTAACACACAACCGGCGTGACACTGGGTGTGACAAGGTGTGACAACACTGGCGGCGCGGCGTGACGAGGTGTGGGTATCCAGAGGTTGGTCCACGTGGCCGGTTGGTCGGTTCGGTTGGCACTGTTGGCACTCGTGTCGCTCGCAGCGCAGCGGACAGGACGGGACGGCGGGCACGGTGTGCGCTCGCGCGGGGGAGGCTCGCGGGGTAGTGGCGTGCTGGACCCGGGAACCGCGCGCTACGCGCTCTGGCGCCGGAAGCGAGCGGAAACTGGACAGGAAGTGAGGGAGAGAGAGGGAGAGAGAGAGAGAGAGAGAGAGAGAGAGAGAGAGAGAGAGAGAGAGAGAGAGAGAGAGAGAGAGAGAGAGAGAGAGTAGGGTGGGAGGTCCTCTGTCCGCACATACTTGTGCGATGAGTTGCCAGGTGGGCGCGCTACGCGGCGTTAGTTTTCGCGCGGGCTGGGCGCCAGGCGCCTTTCTTGTGGGGAGTTGAGTTTTTGGCTTGTTAAATGAAAATCGCATTTCGAAATAGTTCTTTAATAATAATAATAATGTTAATAATAACAGTCCGAAATGTCCATGGTAATTATCGGGATGTTTTTACAAATTAACTAAAACACAATTTCCTTCCAAGTACACATACTTTCCTAACGTATAAATTAAATTTAACGAACTACACAGCTAGTTGCTCGACGTTCAGTCAAAAACAGGTGTTCTCCCACGCTTATTCATGTTACACTTTTGAATCAAAACCTTAAATATTCTTGTCTGTGGTGTGGAGACAAGAGAAAAATCTTACAGTAATCTTACAGTATCTTACAGTAGATAGCTTCTCATCCGTGTAAGCATGGTGTGAAACGTTGGTTGGCACTGAAGCGATGCTCTTAAATTATAGTTTTCCAGTTGCTTGGCGTTGGCAGTGACATAGTTTTCATTTGAAGTATCTTCAAATATTTTTTTGATTTCGCACACCCCTGATATTGCGCTTGAACAGTCACTGGAAATCTTAGGGTGCATATTTACACTCTTATGCAAGTAATATTTCGGAAAATACGATAGCGAGAATAAGAAGTATTCTCAACCTATTTGAGTCATGTCTCCCGAATTAAATCAGATTGCTCCATTTGGAGAAGATCAGATACAATCACCGAAGTCAGAGCAATATTGCCCTCATTGAATGATTATTACATTCATTTACTTTCTCGGCAATATTAAAAGAACTTTTAAATAACAGCACGTACGAATAGGCCAAATTTATCGTATTGAAAAAAATGAATGTATATTAAAATTATATTAAGTTACTTACAACAGGCTATGCTGTGGAAGGCACAGAGCCCAGAGTCGTCTGTTAGACTTGATCCTAATCTCAAAGTCATTCTTAAGAATAAACCAGTGAGGCTCGGCCAGCAGCGGAATACCGCCGAGCTGGTTGTGAACAACGTCCGAGAGGAGCGGCGTTGAACGGAATACATTTAACACGGCATGTGCTGTAGGACTAATACCTCCTCGGCCGCCGATCGCGCGGCGAGATCGGAAGACATATCCGGAAACAGGCTACGACACGACTCCTGGCCTCGGCAGCTTACAGGAAAGTGGACCAGTAGACGACGTTGAGGATGAAGAAGGAGAAGGGGAAGAAGAAACGTGAGAACTTGTCGATGTAGAGGGCGGTCTCCCGGCCGTTGCAGCAGGTGTCGTACTGGGGCACGGTGGGCACGGACTGCGCCCGCAGGGGGCTGCGCGCCCCCGGCTCCAGCTCCTGCACACACCCCCGACACAGTTAACAACTCATTTTTTTCTGAACTCTTATTAATTTTGTAAATGTTTCTCTGATTTAAAAAAAAATTATTTTAGATTTTTTTTCTGAACTTGTCTCTCTGAACTTTTCTCTGGACTATAAAAAATCGCGCTGTACACCTGACGTACCTTCATGTCCTCGACGGCCGCCTGGATGTCGTCCTCCGAGTAGCCCTTCATGACCTTGGTGGCCACGGGCCCCATGTAGTTGTTGACCACGGCGAACTCCATGAGGGACAGGAAGACGAACACGGAGCAGGACGACATCCACACGTCTATGGCCTTGACGTAGGACACGGGGGGCAGCGACTGCTGCGACTGGGTGTTCTGGGTCGCTGTGCCAGAGGACGCCGGCCGGGTCAGTTCTCATCTCGGAGGCACCCTCAATATCGTGTTTTTTTGTGTGTGTTTTTTTTTTTTTCCCTTAAAAGATCGCCTGCGGCTTACCCAGCGTAAGCAGCGAGGTGACGCCCAGGGTGACCCGGGCGGGGATGGCCTCCGGCTTGATCCAGAAGGAGATCCAGGACATGATGACGATGAGCGCGGAGGGGATGTACGAGTGGAACAGGTGGTAGCCCAGGCGCCGCCGCAGGTTGAACACCACGGCCAGGCAGGTGAAGTTACCTGTGCAGAGAGTGGTGCAGCGGCCCGTCAACATTGTGCAACACCCGAGTGCCGTGCTGGCCTCGCGCCGCCCCCCGCCCCGCGGCCGCAGCGGGGAGGTCCATGGACGGGACGGGGGCGTCCGTAGAGAGATTTACTATTTCATTGGGAATCACGCAAGGAGCGCTCATGTAGAAGCGTCCCCGCGGTCCATAGGACGGGTCGTTGACCGCGCGAGGCTCGCGGCCCGCGGCCCGGCTCATCGCCACACTGTCAGGAGTATAATAACGCTATAATAACGCTAGACAATGTCTCGCGGCCGGGTGACACGTCACGTCAGGGTGGCCTGGGCACGATACCCGTCTCTCCCAACGCAGCCCCGCCGCGCACACCGCGCCATATCGATGTGCAGCTTCCTGCGGGGGCGAGGCGGGGCGGGGCGGGGCGGGGGGCGCGCCAGGCCGCGGCACGCAGCGCGGTCAGCGCCAGGACGGTCACCAGGCGGGCGGGACGCGTCCGGGAGAGACGGCCTCGTTTGGGCAGGGGCGCCGCACCGCGCCGCGCCGGGGAGCGAGAGGAAGAGGGAGAGCGAGCAGGGCGCGACCGGGCCGCACCTACCGCGCCCCGCCCCGCCCCGCCCCGCCGCGCCACGCCACGCCGCGCGGTCCACCGCGGTACAGTTATGTTGTCACGCAATATGCTTCACATGTTGGCACGGGCAAACTCTACCGGGCAAAGTGGGCTACCCGCTTTCCGCGCGTTCCTCCCGCTAGTAAAGTCGAGCTTGCGGTCTGGAGTTGGAGTTAGTTTAGTCACGCGAATCTACGCCGAAACGACGTCTAAGTCGAGGGGGTTGTCCATAGCCCGCCGCGAGCCCGTTTGCCTATAAGTTTCTCTCTAAGTAACGGTGCAGCGGGGCTTAAATCTCTTGCGCCCCTCAAGTCGGCCGCCCCCTAGCTGCCGGTCGGCGCGACGGTTTTCCCGCGCAGCCGATAGTGAAAGGCGCCGCCGCCGTCGGCTCGAGCCCAGAGCGACGCTAACGCTCGCTAACGCTACGCAGAGCTCCGCGGAGCGTGACTCGCAGCACTCTGCGTCTCATCCGGTGCCCCCCCCCCCCTCTCTCCACCAGCTTCCTCCCGCGCGCCGTACCCGCGCCGGCGCCGGGCCACCCTCCACTGCACCTCGCCGCGCGCGACAGGTGGCGCCATCTGTGCGGCGCCCGCCGGGAACCAGCCGCGGCGCGGGCGGGTACCTGCCGCGGGGGCGGGGTGCGGGGCTGGTGTCAAAGTAGGGCACTGCGCTGTCGCGGCGAACGGCGGGGTGCAAGTACATGATTATCTAGGGAGTCGAGGTGCGAGGGGTGCGCTATCTAGAGAGGGCCGGGGCGGGGCAGGGACTCACCCGTGGAGTATTCTATTGTACAGTCGGCAGTGTAGTTGTTGGATATGTCTAGTTGCGGCAGCTCTATCTCTGGGTTCACCACCAACGGGTCCGTCTGGTTCCAGATGAACACGAGGTCGTGGACAGTGTGGGACACTGCAAAGAAAATGTAGGATCGTGATGGTCTGTAAGACATAAGTAACAGCCTCGCGGTCTGATCCGCATCCCGAGGAGACTTGCGTACTCACAGCTTTCTATCGACATTGAGCATATTTGAGTATCGTGCGGGTAGGACTCGAACTTCATGGCGCAGGACAGGACGAGCGTGAGTCTGAAACACACACGTCATCTCAAACCCAGCACTCTCTCTCTTTTTCCGCAGGGACACGTGGACGCACTTGGACATGTAGAGCAGCGTCTTGTCGTGGTACAGCCACAAGTAGTGGTTGGGGATGCTCATCTCGTGGAAGGTGACCTTCTTGGCGTTCTTGAAGAAGCAGTCCGGCCGCCAGATGTCGTGCAGCCACTCCACGTCCAGGATCCGGTACTCCTCGCTCATGTTCTCGGGCAGCCGGAGCCGCGGGTCGCGCCACGACTGCGCCAGGAAGATGTCCGCCACGTAAGTCTGAAAACAAGATTTTTTTTATTTTTATTTTAAATGCAGTCCTGTGTTGCGGGTCTGCCTCCTCCACGGCGCCACGTGGCCGCGGAGCGGTGCGGAGGGTGCTGAGCTTACCATGGACTCCTCGTTGATGGAGTCCAGGGACAGGACGGTGACGTGGAAGTACACGATGGTGGGCTGGCCGGCCAGCTTGGGCGCGCGGTTCTTGTCGTAGTGCTTGGGGTTGATGGGCAGGATGTCCCTGAGCGAGAGCGCCGTCTCGGGGGCCATGGTGGGCATCAAGTCTTCCTCCCTGCGAAACGTCTGGGTTTTCAGTACGTGTACAGCCAAAGAGCTTTTTTCACAATTTTTCTTTTCGAAGGCGAGCGGTTGACTTACGTGATGGGGGGATTGTGCAGCTCGAAGAAGAAGTTGCGGCTGCGGTCTCTGTCGCACAGGCGACTGACCAGCTGCTCGAGCTGCTTGTGCACGGACATCTGCAGGCGCGGGCCGGGGCCGGGCCCGGGGCCGGGGCCAGGCGCGTGGTGCACCGCCACCTGCAGACCACACTTACTTTTCAGGGGCGTCGGAAGTGGGGATCTGGGGGTGCGCTGAGCACCCCCTGAAATAATACAGACTACGAGCCAGGCAAGGAAGCCTTCGGCTTGAATGCTGAGCTCAAACCCGCCTTAAATTTGAAAAATGACGTACGTGCTCTGCAAGTGAAAGGGTGGCGTGAAAACATGGAAAATTTTTGCGACAGTAAACCTCCCGAAGGAGGTTGCGGTTCCCGCCAGGCACAGGGCTTTTACCCCCCGTGGCAGCCAACTACTTCGGTGTTCTTATGGGAACCGGTGCTTCTTGGACTGCGATCCTGTCGCGCAATTCGACAGATTTGATCCCCGTACTGCCAGATTTAGTCGTACGGTGGTTAACCGAACTGCCCTGTCCCCAGGGCATGGAAAAGCTGTTTTTGGAGCCAGATTCTAGGACTTATGACCCCACGACCGACCACCAGTCGTGGGCATGGGACGGAACTTCCTGGCAACCCGCTGTCGCTACCAGTGAAGAACCTACCTGGGTTTGAACCAGGCCCCATGTGCCGAGTCTCACAGACACCCCACGGCTTTCGCGGCACCACTAGACCACTAGACCGTCGGCGATTCCACGAGAAAGCTCGGTTGAAATGGGGGGTTTGAATTCCACTCCAAGTTGTCCTCAGAAAAATTAAATTTTTATGCAAGATTCGAACCTTTGTTCTGCGACTCTCCGGGCGGTCACTATGGCGGCACGGCCACGACGCCACGTTACCGGACGCCGAACCACTAGGAGTCATGCTGCGCGAGAAGCCACAGTCACCGAAGAAACGAACCCGACGTCATCAGCACGCCTGCTCTCCATGCGGTGCTGGGCCGGCCGCGTAGCGTCATTGGTATCGACACTGTTCATAGCACTATGTGGTCAGTGGTTCAAAACCCGCCTAATTTTTTTTTTTTTTTTTAAATTTTTGTTTCTGTGGTCCAATTGTTTTTTCCAGCCTTGTGACTCGGGCAACTGCAACTCTCTCTCTAAAAGCGCAGAGACCTGAACGCACGACTACCAGTGTTACTTAAACACCAGCCTACTCCACTGACACCGGCCTCGAGTCTCAGAGGAGCAGCAGAGTGCGACAGGGACAGGGACGGGACGGGGAACCTCCCTGCCGGAGAGTGTTCCCCGGAGACGCACCTCGTGGGACTGCACCTCCCCGTCGGTGGCCGGCGGCCCGATGGGCTCCGGCGGCTCGAGGCCCGGAGGCTCCGGCAGGATGGCGTCGGCCAGGTCGGCGCCCATGGCGGCGCCGATGGCGGCCGCGACGTTCTCCGGCGCGGCGGCCAGCCAGCGCGAGTCGTACTGCTCCAGGGGCAGCGCGGCCTGCGCGGGGTGGACGCCGTGGCCGTGGGCGTGGGCGTCGGCGCGCTCCCGGACGGCGGCCTCCCGCTCCTTCTCCTCGCTGAGCCAGGCCAGCACGGGGAGCAGCGAGTCGAGGCGGGAGCAGCGCGCGCCCAGGGCGTGGCAGCGGCGGAGCAGCGGGCCCAGCGCGGCGTGCGCGTGCGCCTGGCTGTGCGTGTGGCCGTGCGGGTGCGGCGGCCCGGGCGCCAACACCTGCGGCAGGCCATGGGCGCCTTCAAGGAGGGCGGGGGAGGGGGCAGCCCCCCCGGGACCCACCACCCTCCCCGCAGTGCAGAGGCAGAGTCTCTAAGGCGGACCTCCCGAGTCGTGTTGCAATGTGGCTTCGTAATTAAAACGGATCGTTGGGTGGGGCCGGGCCCGGCCCGGGTACAGCACAGGTCGGAAACGGCGCCGTGGCGGTGTAGCGCTTGTCCGACACCTGACCGCCATGACGGCGCCGTGACGGTGTAGCGCTTGTTCGACACCTGATCGCCGTGACGGCGCCGTGCCGGTGTAGCAATCGATAGTTAGAGGTGGACACTCACCGTCACGTTGGCCATGCGGTCCGCGATCATGTCCAGGACGGTGATGTCGGCCAGCCAGTCGTGCGCGGCGTGCACCACGACCACGGCGTCGTGCGCGGGGTCGCGCGGCAGGGCGGAGCGCAGGCGCGCCGCGCCCTCGACCGTCTCGGTGGTGGCGCAGCGCCGCAGCCGGTCGCGCTGGAGGCCGCCGTGGCCGCCGGGGCCGCCGAACAGCAGCAGCGCGCGGTGCACGGGCAGCGGCTCGGCGTTGGGCCGCGACAGGGGCTGGTAGCGCCGCGCCGTCTGCGAGGGCCGGCGCCGACGCCCCGCGCCCGCGCCCGTCCCGGGCTGGCACGCGCCCCTGGAAATAACACCTTTATTCTTCACAAGTTTCTAGAATTTGCTGAATTTTGGGGGACTAACCTTTCTTTTGCCTTTATTGTATTCCGATAATGAATGGCCATCTTGTTCCGGCCCTATGGTGTGATCCTGAGGGTAGGCGGTGTCAAACTGTCCTCAACTCAACTCTTCTCTGTGGCCTCAGGGTCCCGGACGGATTGTCACAGCAGAGAGAACTGGTTCTTTTAAGGCAATATCTAACTCGGGCTAAGGGCCTTTTCAACCTTGCGACGGTTACAGAGCACCCGCCCAACCCGTCCTACTCCCCTCCCCCCGCTGCCCCCGTCAGCCATCCCCCGTTTAGGCTGGGAAACCTTCCAGACCCCTGTTAAAATATACCCAATTATTTAAACTTATAATATAAACGACTATTTGCCATTGTAAGGCCGACGAAAAGCCTAATCCCCGACTTGCATCTATAATTTGTCGAGAAATCCGACGAATTAGATAAAAAGTACCATTTTCGTAGTTTGAAATTCAAATGTGTTCTTGTGACCCTAAGTTTGACAGCCTGAGAGGTTTATCAGCAACGGTCGCGCGAACAGCTGAGCTGCAGTGGCTGCAGTGCAGTCTCGTCCCGTCCCGTTCTCCGTGTCGCTCCGCGCGCGTTTTTGCAATCTTCTAACGTTTATTGTTCGTTTTAATTATACCGGCGCGAATCTTAGCTGTCCGAATTCGTTTGGATTCAGCTTCTGATCGGAAATAAACGTAAATCGGCGTGTCCAGTGCGAGTGCGTGATATAAAAATCAAGGTTACGTCTCATGTGAAATTCGTCAAGATGGCCGCCGTCACCTGGATCAGCTGCCGCCGAGGGGACATGATCAGCGGAAAGACGTCATGCAGTGTCATCCAAGGTAAGTGTTTAAACTGGGCGGTGGCGGTCTTTGTATTGTTCGCAGATCAGAGTTATCTCGATTAAACTCGCGATATTTAGCAGATGATACATTCTAGCTAGCTTTAACTTAAATGACCATTTACTAAACGTAAGGTAATGACTCAGCTATAGCTTGTACTCTCAGAAAGCGAGCGGCGAGTGTGGCAGAATATTATACCATATTTAAGAAATGAGAAATGCCGCGGTGACGGCCTGACGGTCGACGCCGAGGACGCGGCCAGGGCGGCCAGTCGGGCCGGTGTCGCCTGCCGTGTCGAACGAAGGGCCGCGCGGCGTGCTGTTGAGGGGGTCGATGGGGGCGGTGGGGATTACGGCCCCTTGCTCCCGGCCCGGCCCGGCCCGGCCCGGCCCCGAGGGGAGCACAGGGTGTGAAGCTCCCCTCCCCTCCCCCGCCCCACCCCGCCCCCCTTGGCGCCACTCGCCCTGCTGGCCCTACTGCCATACTGCGGTCAAGCGATGCGTGGGGCGGGGCGGGGCGTTCGGGGTGGGGCAGGGCGGGGTGGACTGCCGACACGCCGGGTACAGGGTGAGCAGCGAAACGTGCAGGCAGGGCGTTCCCCCTCGCCAACCTTCCCCAAAGACCCCTAGGCGAGAGAAGGTTGCAATTGCCGAAATTCGAGACCCGTAAAAGAATTGTTTTTTTAGCCCCTGTCAACAGCGCCTTACTCAGATGAAATACCGAGCTTAGCCTTATTTTTTGCGCGGTATCATCGCGATTCCGTATAGTTTCACTCAACGATGACGAGACGTTACGCCTGTCTGAGTTTGTAAAGTTCGCAGTGTCCTGTTCTGTCGCTTCCCTTTGGCCTCTTTCCTCGCACTCGGACCTTCCTTCAGCGGGGCGGCCGATCGGACCGTGGCACGGCGGCCAACCCGGCCCAGCCCAGCCCGGCCCCTTCCCTCCACCCCCTCCCGCCCCCGCCCCCGGGCCCGCCCCTGTCGGCGGCGGCCACCCACGCCCCCGCCCCCGGCCCGACCCGCCCCAGCATCATTTTATGCACAGTGTACGGAAGCCCGGCAAAGGCAGCCACATCAGAACCCTCAAATCGATAGCTGTTTGCTTTTTTTCTTCTTATCTTTGTCTTTCCTTGTTTCTCGTTGAGGGGCGACAAACAAAGCGCCGCGGTGGCGGTCACATTACGGTTGCGGCGGGTTCGACTCCCGTCGGCGGCCACTCACTTTTTGTGCAGTCTGTCCCCGTGGCCGGCGTGGCCCGTGTGTGCGCTGTGGCCCCCGTGGCCGCCGAGTCCCAGGGCGGCGTCGGTGATGCAGGGGACGCCTTCCTCCCCGGCGTCGTCGACGGCCTCGGCCTCGGCGTCGAGGGCGGCTCCATCGAGCAGGTCGGGCTGCGCCTGCAGCTGAGCATGGCTGCGGCCGCTGCTGCTGAAGCTCGTCCTGCCGAGAGCGGAGCGGAGCAGGCCGTTCAAGTACAGACCAGACTACCCTCGGGTTGCGCCCCGCCCCACCCCTCCTCCGCCCCGCCCTCCAAGAAGAAAACGAATAGATGGTGCACTCTTAGGTGACATTATTACATCACTGATAGTGCAGCTGCCTTAAACATTTCATCTTAACTGCGTTGAAAATATTAGCTCGTGCATTTACCCGGGCAGCTTAACATGAGTTGTCAGATCCTTTTCCCCCCACCTAAGACCATACTATTTGAGAGAATCCATTTTCCCCCGCGTGGGGTGTATTTTTCCCCTGCGCGCCGCGCCGGGCCTTGCGCTGGTCGTAACGTACTGGGAGGAGCTGTCGGTGGCCGACCAGAGCATAGCGAAGAGGGCGGTGAGGACGACCAGCGGCAGCGCTGGCTTTCTCATGGCCGGGGGCTAGAAAAAAAAGAAAAGAAATATGGCAGGTTTGTGTTGGGCTCCGTCATGGAGATGGGATCTCCGATTCCCCCACCCCCCTTCCCACCCCTAACACCCTGCCTCCGTCTCTAACGTTGAAATGTCATTAGCTTATTTTAGCCAGGTAGACACGGTTTTTGGGCAACGTTTGGCAGGTTTCATGATAGTTTTATTTACTCAAGTGTAGGAGGGTAGGTGAGGAAGAGGCAGAACCTGATTCGAAGGGGGTAGAAGAGGGGAAGGGGGGAGGGGGGAGTAGCTGTGGGACCGGGGGGGGGGGGGAGGAGGGGAGGACATGAAGCAGGCAAAGAGAGAGGAGGGAGGGAATAGGGGCGGGGGCGTGGGTGGACTAGCGAGACATCGGTGTCAAAGGGTTGGGGCGGAAGAAGAGAAAGAATTTCCTCGCAACATTTACTTACTTTAGAATGCGGCGGGGAAAATTTAGCTAATCTCTGATCGGTCATTGCGACAAAATAAATTTCAAGATGAAAGTGTTTCCACCGCCTGCGAACGAGAATACACTTTGCGTGTCTTTCCCCTGGGGGCCGTACGGCCGGTAGGCAAGTAGGCAATCCATGACACGCGGCATGTTCTCTAGGCGAGGTGTTGCAAGCAGGCTCTGCTCACGGCCTACGAGGACCCCTTTTAGCTACGCCCTCGCAGCCCATTACGTGGACGAGTGGTTCCATACCGGAGGCGGGCGCAGGCGTGGCGGGCGTCGTGGGCGATGTCGTCCAGACGCATCGTCAGCCTGGCCCGGCGCGGGCGTGCGCCCTCGGTGCCGCTCGTCCTCTACGCCGTGGAGGCCGTCCGCAAGGCCGTCCCGTCCCGTCGGCACAGCTGGCAGCCAGGTCGCGGGGGCGGGGACGGCGGCGGGGGCGATGCGCTCGCGACCCGGAAGGACTTGGACGGCGAGTTGTGCGTGGGCGTGGTGGCGGGCGGGGGCGCGACCGCCCCCATCTAGAGGTGCCGCGGGCCGTCCACCGGGACCGGACCCTGTCCCGGTCCGCCGCCCCGCGTCGTCGGCATGGTGCGGTCGGTCCGGGCGGGGGCGGGGGCGCGGGGGCGGGGCCGAGGAGAGCCTGGCAGCCGAGGACTCGTCGTCGGCCTGGTGCCTGAGCTTGGGGGCGGCCTCGTTCCGCTACGTCGCCATCCTGGAGGTTGCACTGTCGTACACACACACACACGCACGCGGACGCGGGCGCGTCTACTCCGCCATGGTGACGCCTGGCGTCGTCCTGTTTCCGCCGTTTCCGCCCCGGCGCCGACTGCCGCTGGTGGGGCAGGCCAGCCCTAGGGGTGCCCGGCCCGGTCAGCCCCCGCCCCGCCCCACCCCGCCCCACCCCGCCCCACCCCGCCCCACCCCGCCCCGCCCGGCTGGGCTGGGCTGCGGCGTGGCGTGTTAGCTTTGAGCGACCGGGTCCGCACGGTGGTGCTGGCCGCCGGGGGCGCTGCCGTCGCGTCGCCCTGGGTGAGGCACCGCCCTGACGGGCAGAAGACGCCCCCCGCCCCCGCTGGGGGGGAAGCCCCCCCTCCCTCGCCCCCGCAGCTCTCTGCCCCCTCCCCCAGGAGAGGGGGGCACCCTAGGCCACCCCGGCCTGGCTCGCTAATGGAATCACTACCTAATCACCCCCAGGTCGGCTCAGGCCGCGCAGTCGGCCTCCTCCCCTGGTCCCTACCCCCTTCCCCCCGCCCGGTCCCTTTCCCTGCCCCCGACACCCCCTCCCTCTCTCTCTCTCTCTACCCTTTCTGCGGAGAGGAAACGGCGCGGCCGAGACAGGGGTGTCGGGTGGCGGACGTGCAGGGGAGGAGGACGAGGAAGGAGAGGTGGACGGGGCGGGGTAGTCCGAGGAGAGGGGCGGGGCGGGGCGTGGCGGGGCGGGGATGCAGTGGCAGGCGAGGCAGCCGAAAGGTGGAAATGGCGATGACAGCCAAAGGCTCAGGGGAAATGAGTTGAATGAAAAGCTTTCTGTACTCGTCTCGTGTGATCATAGCGTTGGCCTAGAGCCGCATGATGTCCGCGTACGGTACGGGGACTTGGGCGCGGCTTCAGCTTCAGCCAGGATCAGGAGCCGCCCCGCCCACGTGCTCATTCTGAAGCTGAAGCTGCAGCGCATACCGGCTGCTTGTCGCCTCGCCTACTCGCGCCGGGCGGTAGGCAAACCCGTCGCTACGACGGGCAGGCGGGTTGCAAGCCCCACTCGCCCTACATGTGCCATGACCACACTGTGGTCATGGCGTGGTCAGGTCAGTGACGGCTGGTCAACGTACTTGATGATCGATCTTGTAAAGCTAATCTCATCGGACAATGCGCCTTTCCGCGAAATATAGTCCCGTCTGGCACGATGCGTTGAGCACTGGCCCAGGGTCGACCAGGGGCGCCCTGGGTGCGCCGCGCCGCACCCCTCCCTCCTGTCCGACTCCGAGAACAAGGACGGAGAGGACGGGACGGTACCGGACGGCGCCCAGAGGGTGCCCAGGGCAGGCCAGGCAGGCAGCCGCAGTCGGGCTGCATCAGCTGAATCAGCAACTTGTCTCTGACGGGGGTGGGCGCCACTGCCGGTGCCCCCCCCCCCCTTCCCCCCGGACGAGACCAGACCGCGGCGCCCTCCGATATCAGAGCGGCGCGGTCGCGGCGTTTGCAGGGGTGCTCCGCGGTTTTCTACAGTACTGTCAGGGCGGGGCGGGGCGGGGTGCTCCTCACAGACCACTGTGAAGTACACTGCGAGGGGCTATGTCTGCAGTTTAAGACTTTCTTCTCCCTTGACCACCCCCCTATCTGTAGCGCTCTAATCACTATAACTGCCTCATGCAAGTTGCACTCGGCTTGCTCATACATCACATATGCGCTTCTCTGATCACATTCTTGATAAGAATAGGATTTTTTTTCCTTTGGTACTTTCTTTTTCTACAATATATTATTATTGTGGGGAAGAAGAAATGATACAAAGATGATATTTTTCCAAGTTAGATTTTAATAAATTATTACAAATTAATCACATCTTAAAAAGGAAAGTTACTTCGAGGTGGAAAATGGAGGGTTGGCCATTTCCAGGAAAAGGGGTTGCATAGATTAACTTAACATTACAAAAACAAACAAAAAATTCAATTTCTACATTTTTGACAACACAAAAATCTTCTTTGTTCTACTTCTTATTTTTGTTCTTCTTGTTCTTGTTCTTCTTTTTCTTTTGTTGATCATTGCCTTGAGAAGTGTCAGGACCTCCAGTTGCAGCTTGTTCACTTTGTTGAGGAGGATTGCTTGTAGGCGGTGGCACCAAGCTAGGCTGTTTGACTTCTGATTTGGTTTCTGGCTCCTTACTAGGCTGCTTAGCATCTTTCTTTGTCTTGATGTTATCTGGCTGTTTAGTTTGGTCCTGATCACTCAATGCACTACCAGTAACAGCTGCTTTTTCAGAACTTAACACCTTGGTAGCCTCAGGAGTCTTCTTGTCTTTTTTATTCAGTTCTGACCCAGAAACATGATCTTCTTTTTGAGGCTTATTATCTTTGCTATCTAATGAGGAACTTGAACTTTTTCCCTCCAGAGCAGCCTTCACTTGAGTTTGATTATGTAGCTGAAAAACAACAAAATAATTATCTATCAAAAAATAATTTATGAATAAAATGACTAGGCTCTAGTATACTCACAGTTCTAAACCATCTATTTAAATTGACATGAGTTTTGAGCATATTTGGTCCCGTTTTTGTCTGATAAATTGGAAGTAAAAGACTGAAGAGGGTAATATCTGCCAATGAAATGCGTTCATTGACTAAGAATGTGAGATCAAGAAAAACTCGGTCCAAGTGATTTAACAAATTGTTCAATCCTTGCAGATGGCATTCAGTATCTCGGCGCAGAGACTTTTCCAAATTTTCTGAGCAGAATTCAAGAAAGCTGCCTACTGCAGTGCGTAATGTGCCTTCACACCAATCCACCCATTGCAAAACTTCAGCCTGTAAGAGAGTGCAAAGTAGATAATTGTAGTGAGATAACTTGTGAAAAATCAAATTGTTTTTCTTGACAAACCAACCTGATGATACTCTGATGGTCCACCTCTTAATGCAGAGGATGACAAGTAGTATGATATGGCAGCTGTGTTCAGAATTTTTTCTCCATTTTCCTCAAGTGAAGGGATACATTTTTTTTCGCTCCCCAAGGGTTTAACTAAAATATCTTTTTTTGAATATTTGGAACAAATCATAGCTCTTGAGTAGCAGATACTTCCCTGGCATACTTTCAAAATAGGGATTTTACTGTCTGAAAACAGGGAAGCACTTAGCTTAGACAAGATGTTGATTGTAATTAACAATAAAATAGTGAGATTAATGGATACTTAGCAATTGTGAAAGCTATATATCACAGCAACCTACCTTTGCACAAAGGAAAGTTTCAAATAACTGATCTAAAGGAGGGTGCAAGCTTGCAATATTTAAATAGTCAAATTCTACGGAAAAATGCTGTGTATTGATCCAATAAATACAACTCACATGCTCAAACAAATCATTAAATGTGAAAAATTGCAGAAGTGGCAATACAGGAAATATAATTATCACAACAAAATATTCTAATATAAATACAAGAATCAGGTGTTATAATTCAAAAGGGTCAAAGTAATGGAATGCACTATAAAAGAGGACTTAAAAGATATTTTTTTTTATGTTAGTCAGTTTTAATTTATAAAACATCAAGTGAAAAATTCATCAAATACACACCAAAACCAAAGGGAGAAGGGTAATAGTTACTTGGGCAAAAAAGACAGAAAAACCCTAATTTAATAATAAATTTAAGCTCACTTAAAATAACAAAACAAAATGATATTCTAGTTATGTACTCAACACAAAGAAGGAATAAAATATTCCACATTTCATTGCTCACAAATTACAGACTATATGAAAATGTCACTGACCTTAAGAATATCTGATCTAGACAAACTATTGGCACAATATATTTATAAAATTTAAGTGGAGAAACCGTCAAATCTACAAAAACTTACAAAGACGTGGAAATGTGGCGGTAAATAAAGCTACAAACTTAAACAGATTTCACTAATTACTTTGAGCATAGACTTTTAAAAGCCAACCAACAATCTAAATAGCATTTTCAGAAACATGTTCAAACCAAAAATCACAACATGCAGTTTGAGTAGGCAAGGCATGTTTAAGCTTTACCTTCATTTGGAGAAACACCTAGTTTACTTGATGCAAAAGCAGCAGCTTTGTCTAGAGCAGCCTTTAGGGACTCAATGTTAGAGCCAGAGGCTTGGGCGGACTCTGCCTTACCACCACCTTTCCCATCCATAAGGGGAGATACCGCACCAACCCACTCATTGGCTTTCAGCCCCTTATCGACTGCACTCTGTAATAATTAAAATAAGACATTTTAGTTTGACCAGAATGACAAATCTTGAAATAAATTTAATGAACGAAACTCACCTTAGGAACAGCGCATAAACAGAAGATCTTCTTAGCTACTGCATCAACACTGAAGAACATGGCAGGTGTTTCAGGAGCAAAGGCTTTCACTTGTTTAAGGGCTCCATCCAAAGCCTGTTTGAATTTAGGTAAATTTGATCAAACAATTACGGGGATACAAGATAAATTTTTGATGTGTTATTAGTATATTACTACTAAATTATTGTTATTAAAATTGTTATACCTTAGTGTTGGAATCAGCCTGCAGTTCTCGTACAAGTAATGGCATGGTTGGGTTGGCCTGGCAAAGAGCTTTGACCTCATCAGCAATGTTGGCAGCCAGAGCAGCTTTAACAGCACGCTCTTTGTCATCTAACTGTTTCTTTAAATTTTTCAAGAGAGTACGCATTTCCTCCTGTGTTGGTAAAGACAATGTTTTAAATCTGTTGCCATAATTTAATTTTATATTTTTAAATCTTTCTTTCACAAAACAAACCTTTTTCCAGTAAGGGATAACAGCCTGTGATATGTCATTAGTTAGTTCCACAATCTTCTTTACCACTACTTTCTGATCAGCAGCAGTTTTGATGGCATCCAAAGACGTGCGAATACTATTAAGTTCATTCTCTAACAACTCAGTCTTTTTCAATGCCTAAAGAAAAAACACTTAATAAAATATGTGCTAAGTTATCAGAGCTAATGAAGAGAGAAAATCAACAGAATCATACCTTGGCAGCTTCTGGTCCAGTCAGTGCAACGATTCGGCGAATACCTTTAGCAATTGCCTCTTCACTAGCAATAACAAAATCACCAATGTGACCAGCTCGCTTCAAGTGAGTGCCACCACAGAACTCAATAGAAGTCCCGTTGCCTGCAGGGCTGTTAGGATCAGCTTCTAGTTTCTCCACAGGAATGCCAATAGAAACAATCCTCACAGGATCAGGATAAGTCTCTTCAAAAACTGCTCTCAAACCACGAACTGTTTTAGCAACAGCAAGGTTTGATTCCTTAGCAAACACCTCCTCATTTTTAGAAATAAGTTTATTAGATTCCTCCTCAGTTTTTTTCACTTGATCAACAGTCATAGCTCCCTAGTAAAATAAATTGAGATTTTAATATTTTCTGATTTATCCATTGTAAGTAGGCACTTACATGAAGTAATCAAAATCATAGCATTCAAACCTTGTTTGTGAAGTCAAATCTCAATCTATCAGGTGCCACAAGGGAGCCTCTCTGATCAGCCTCCGTACCCAACACAGTGCGCAGGGCGTAGTTCAAAACATGGGTCCCAGTGTGGTTCTTCATTACCAACTGGCGGCGAGCTCCATCAAGATGCAGAGTAACAGAGTCACCCACCTTCAGAGTACCCTCTACTGACCCAATGTGCAGTACATAACCACCACGAACCTGTACATTCTTCACTGAAAACTCAGTACTCTGGGAAAAAAGATTTAAAAAAGTTAATTTGCATTTTCAAACCTGTCTTAGCTTTAACAGTACTTTTCACAGTATCTCTCACCTCATCTCCAACTTTAACCATAAATCCTTCGTCATAAATCTGCCCACCTTGCTCGGCATAAAACAGTGTCTTGTCAAGCAAAACACCACATTCCTGACCAGATGAAACTTCCTGCACAAATTGTTTGGAGTGTCGCAGAGCAATAACTTTTGCAACAAGGGTTGGAAATTCTGGAAAATATTACATAATATAATTGATTCATAGTGTTATTTAATTTTTTAATTTTACACTACTGACTGACTTACCATATTCAGCATCTTTCTCATTAGATGTTGCCTTATAGTTGTATTTGGGTGAATCATCGGTAGGATTAACTTTCTGATCCTGAAGATGGTTGATGGCATGAACATCCAAGCTGATTTGGTCATCAACTCCAGCTCCACGTCCTTGTGAAATTAGCTAAGTTGGAAAAATAATCATTAGAAAAAGTAAAAGACAATGAATATTTAAGACTTTCTTGTCATTAGACTTATACCTGAGCTTGCTTCTTGGACTCTTCATAACCAGCCATATCAACAGCAAGGTTTTTTTCTTCAGCCATGAGCTGAGTCAGGTCAACAGGGAAACCATAGGTATCATACAAACGCCAAGCTACATCACCTTTTAACAAAAGAGGTAGGAAAATACTAATATATTTACTTCCTCTGAAATTTTTAACACAAATATAGAAATTTTTCATTTTAACCAACCTGGGAGTGTTTTGCTATCACCCAACTTAACAATTGTACGGTTGAGGAGGTTTCTACCTCTGCTTAGAGTTTTTAAGAACTGCTCTTCTTCCTCGTTTATGGTGTCAATGATGCTCTGTGGGTCTTTCCTCACCTAAAACCAAAAGCATTTTTTAGTACAAAGAGCCTCAGTTAAAACTAAAAATGCATAAACATCAAGGGATTTACCTCAGGGAAAGTATCTCCTAAGAGATCAATAACAGTGTGTACAAGAGTAGCAAAAAAGCCCGGCTTGGCATTGAGCTTTTCAGTAGCATAACGCACAGCACGTCGTAGGATACGTCTTAGAACATAGCTAAATATAACATTTTCAGATTAGAATTAAAGATAAACAGTTTCCCTCATAAATTGTTCAAAGCTCAATTGCAAAAAAAAAACAAAAAAAACTACTTACCCTCTTCCAGTATTGTCTGGAGTACCACCATCAGCAAGTGCAATGGTGATAGTTCTTGCATGATCAGCCAGAACTCTATACGCCATATCAACACCATCTGTATCTTCAGCCCCAACTCGGCCCTGATAGGCTGGAGCATTAGTTCCCTGGATTAAAGTGGAGACAGAAGTTTCTTAAATGCCTATACTGACAAAAACTTATAGACAACAACTACTACGGACGTTAACCCACCTTCTGGATAGCTTCAAAGAGGGGCACAAACACATCGGTATCATAGTTGGACCTTTTGTCTTGGATAACAGATACAAGTCGCTCAAAACCCATACCACAATCAATATGTTTCTTGGGAAGTGGCTTCAATGATCCATCTGATTCTCTAAAAAAGGATAGGAAAACATTATAAAATCCTAAATTAAAGAGCTCTATTTAATTAGGAGATTTTAAAAAAGTTACCTATTGTATTGAATAAAAACAAGATTCCAAATTTCCAACACATCAGGATCATCCTGATTAACAAGATGGGCTGCCTCCCGTCCACCAATTCTGTCAAAATGAAGTTCTGAACAAGGACCGCAAGGCCCTGTCTCACCCATCTCCCAAAAATTATCTTTCATACTTCCAGGCAATACATGAGATTCTGGTAAACTGAGAAAAGGGGAAAATTAATAATTAAGCATGGACCTCAGAAAATATTGATTTCTATGTTATGCATTACATACCCAAGTTTCAGCCAAAATTGCCTGCATTCTTCATCGGGTTCAAGACCAGATGCCTTGTCTCCTCCAAAGTAAGTGACATAAAGGCGGTCAGCTGGGAGCTTGAATACCTCAGTCAATAGTTCCCAAGCCCATGCACAAATCTCTTTCTGCCAGGGGAATGGTAACAAAACAAAATTAAAACATACACATACACACACACATAAAGGAGAATATTAAAACTTAAATATAAAGTTTTTGAATATAACGAACCTTGAAATAATCACCAAAAGACCAATTCCCTAACATCTCAAAGAACGTATGGTGGTACACATCCTTTCCTACGTCATCCAAATCGTTGTGCTTGCCACCAGCACGAATGCACTTCTGCGTATTGCATGTTCTTACCCACTTTGCCATGTCACTGTTGGGATCTACAGTTCCCAGAAAGATGGGCTTAAACTGTAAATGAAACAGAAAATATGACATTAAGACAATTTATTTAGAGCAATAATCACACAAAGCCTAAACATCCATAAAAGATCATTTTTAATTTTTTATTTTTAACAAATCAATATATATTACCTGATTCATTCCAGCATTAGCAAAGAGAAGAGTTGGATCATCCAATGGTATAGTTGATGATGAGTGGACATATTCATGCTGCTTCTTCTGCATGAAGAAGTCCAGAAATGCTTTTCTGACATCTTTAGCAGATAGTGGTGAAATTGTCATTTTTGCTTCAGATGGATTGCAACCCAATCAGTAAACTGTAAGAAAATAATAAATTAAATGGAAAAATACAAACAAAATGGACAGTATCTTCAAGAATGCAACTGCACGAAAAAAGTGTCTCTGTCAACTAGAAAGTAGGCCAGGGACGACAATTAAACTATTTCGACAGATATCAACAAATTTTAAATTATTTGAGCCGCCGGTAGGTCAGCGAGAGCAGACAAACGCGACTAGAGGGTACAGTGTACGTGACAAAAATTAATTTTTGCAGTTATTGCCTCATGTGCTGTTTAAAAATCAGATATTGATTATCCATATGCACAATTCAAATCAATCAAGTTGAACATATGGACGAAATCTTTACAAGATCTGTACACTAAATATATTTGAATAAATTCTGTTTTTTCGGCAACAAATTCGAGACACTTTAAGACAGTACACTGCTACGTGGCCGAAACGCAAATTCCAAGGTAATTCCCTTATACACGGTATTCCGTTTGCTCTTACTTGCTCCAGATACTCCTTGATCGGTTGAGTCTGAAGGATCAAAGAAAGAGCCCTTTGAAGGATAGGTTAGAATGGGCCACGGCCACAAGAACACAAAAATAAATGAGGAACGTTTTGGAGGGGTGCACCTGTGGTACCACAAATTGAATCTCACATCACAGAAAAAATGCCCAGTTTTTCGACAGTGCGTGCTTTCACGCGAGAATTTTAGACACTATTTTAGACAAACAATTAAATTAATATACACGATACGTACCTTTCGAAGTGATATGAATTTGAAGGGTCGTTGTGATAACTTTGGAACATGGTAATGTTGGGAACGATACAGCAGCCACTGCTTATTAAAGCCGGCCTTAGACAACAAAACAAGCAGACGGATTTTGTGGTAATTCATCCATCCAACTGTGTCACAAACACTTTAGTAAGTGTAAGTAGGATCCATTTGTCCAAGCAAGCCATCGGTTGGTTTTCGAAATCAAAATGAGCACACCAGAACTTGTTTTTTCTGTTGTCATATCTGACATATCAAAAAATTGAAATAGTGTGCTAGAAGATGTAACCTTTCCTACTTGTCAACTTCAACAAGTTCTTATCAGTTAGTACTGTGCTTAAACTAATTTTTCATCACAATAATTTTCTCTCTCTTAATATCTTAGGCTCTAAAGTCCAAATGAAACTAGTTTGGAACCTGTTCCTACGCAAATCTTCTTTACAAATTAATTTATCTAAAATGTCTCGAGCAAACATAAGTCATAAAGCAACAATAGCTGTTTGTCAAATGACTGCAACTGAAAACAAGGAAGAGAATTTAAAGATATGCAAGGAGCTTATTTCATCTGCCAAAAAATTCAATGCTCAGGTAAGCTCATGTCCTTAAATAATATTTTGCTACAACCTTTATTGAAACTTTATTTTCGTAAAGGTTGTCTTCTTCCCAGAAGCTTGTGATTATGTTGCCAAAAACAAATCACAAACCATTGAAATGGCTGAAGAATTAAGTGGTCCCACCCTTAGCGCTTACAAAGAGCTGGCCAAACAACACAATGTGTGGCTTTCTTTGGGAGGAATTCATATCAAGGTAATTTTTAAAAAACAGTATGATCCTTGTATGATTTTTTACAATTACTGAAAATACTCATTTTTAGGTGGATGAAAAAACAGTCAGGAATGCTCACATTTTACTAAACTCAAATGGTGAACTAGCAGCAGATTATTCTAAACTTCATCTTTTTGATGTGGATTACAAGGAAGGCAACGTTCATCTTAAAGAATCATCTTATTGTAAACCAGGAACAAAGATTTTACCTCCCATAACTACACCTGCAGGAAATATTGGGCTATCCATTGTATCCTTTTGAGTTCATGATAATCTATTTTGGTCAGTTGTGGATAGCATGTATATCCTTAACACCAGACCAGTGCTATGATTTAAGATTTCCGGAGGCCAGTTTAAGCCTTAGAATGCAAGGAGCTGATATCTTGACTTATCCCTCTGCATTTACATTTGCTACTGGCGCTTCTCATTGGGAACCATTGCTTCGCGCAAGAGCTATTGAAACACAGTGCTATGTGGTAGCTGCTGCTCAAAGTGGCATGCATAATGAAAAGCGTATGTCCTGGGGTCATGCAATGGTAATTTTAACTGAAAAATATGAACACATTAAATTTGACGTGCCTACATAGCTTAGTTACCTGAAATAAAAATGTCAGTAATTTGGCAGCCTTTGCCATGTTAAATGATGCACATTTTAATATACTTCTCCTGTTTCTAGATTGTAGATCCCTGGGGTAACATAATTGCTCAATGTTCTGAAGGTATAAATATGGCTGTTGCCGAAATCGATCATAAGCTGTTACAAAAAACAAGACTCTCAATGCCAGTGTTGGAACACAGGAGAAATGATGTATATCCCTCCATGAAATCACACAGTGTGTCACAACCACAAGAAGAAATGGAGTCCATTAATTTTCAGTTTGGCCAGGTTTTTGTGAAAGGAAGTGGAATATTTGCCAAAACATCCTCCTCAATGGCATTTACAAATAAAAAATGCGTTGTTCCTGGACGTATCCTTTGCCTAATTCAGGAATTGCTTGTCTTTACAACAATGCTTGCAAATATTGTATCATAAATTAATATTCAACCTTATCAGAATTTCACAGATGTTCTAGTTTCCCCTCTAAAATGTGTACAAAGGATGTCGCAGCTCAGTCCTGAAGAAGTTGCTGATCTATTTATGCTTGTTCATAAAGTTGCCCCAATTGTTGAAAAGGCATTTAATGGAACATCCTCAACTATCGTTGTGCAGGATGGCAGAGACTCAGGACAAACTATTGAGGTACCTCTTCAGTTTTCATTTCATCTTAGAATTATTTAAATTATAATCTTCCCTTGTAATTTTAAATTAAATTTCCAGCATGTTCATGTGCACATCCTTCCCCGTCGTCCTGGGGACTACCTCAACAATGACGATATTTACAGAGACCTTGCTAAACATGATAAAGATGACTCCACAGGTCAATGGCGCACAGAAGAAGAAATGGCAGCAGAAGCCCAGAACCTTAGGCCATATTTTACTTAAAGTCAATCATGCTACAACTTGGTATTTTTATACATTATCTTATTCCATCTCAATTAATAATGTCAACATATAAAACAATTATTATTCCATATTGACTACAATAATAACTATTCCATTTATTCTTCACTTCGTTTTTATTACATATATTTGAAATTGGCCACAGGTATTTTCTTTTCTCACTGTGGTGTGTGACTTCCCCTAATGCCCCACCTGACCAGTGCTAGCTGTATCCCGAGGGGAATATCGGATCAATCAGACTGCCTTGCTGAGCCGGAGCACGTGCTCAACAGTGAGACCTGTCTGTTTGAACAGGTGTTTTCTTAGAGTCTAGTCTCAAACCACAAAATGACGTGCGTTTAATAATGTTTGTTTGGTGGCTGACAGAAATGACGTGCACAATAAGTTTTCGTAAGTTGGGTTCTTTTATTTCATGAGCAGTAGGGGAGACAATGACTTCATGACTTCATTACATATTTCAATATAGAACATGTTCTATTATTCAATGCTGCATGCTGTTGACTCATTGATTTATAAATCATGGAATTAAACTGAGTTTTCTAAGAGAAGGAAGAGTCTTTATCACAGAAATGCTGTATCAATTGTTGGGTGCCAAGGCATTTTACTTAACATCAGAAGACACTTTAGTACACTTCAACAGCAGAGTTCAAGTATTTCAAACATCAAACAATTAATTTTAGCTAACTAAGTAGTGATGCAGTTCTGATTTTGGTCTACTTACAACTTAGGCTTACACAAGCTAGTGCTTACGTCCAATTGCTTTCTTTAAAAAAGAAATATTTGTACAAATGTATAAAGTTTACAATTTTATTATTTTCACTCTAGCATGGACTGCATAAATACCTAAGAAATAGTCATATTTTTTAAAAATAAAACAAAAAGTTATTTACATGACTAAAAACCCAGAGTAGGACCTTATGGCATGGCAATCACCTTTTAAACATCTGACAACCAAATCACACTCTGAAAGTAAAAACTAAAACCAACCCTGTAAATTCATTGTACAAAATAATCTCCTCTTTTTCAAAATATAAAGAAAAGTACAAGAAATTTTCACGCATAAATCAGTGTTTGGATCAAAATAGGAACTATGAACAAAAATTGGATCCCGATGGAAAAACTTTAAATATGATGAAACAGAGTAAGAGGAGGTTTATACAAACTCCTTTTTTAACAGAGTATACAAAATGTAAACCGATGATCAATTCCAACATCAAGGCCAAAAGCAAAATACAAAATAAAAAATTGATAGCTCATTAAAAGGATTTTTAGTGATAACCAGAAAATCATCACATCACATTACAGCCCTTTCAAAAAATAAGTCTTACAAATAATTTAAAACTATCATAACATAGACTCAAATGATCAAAATAAAACAAACATAAAAAAGTTATACTGTATAAGGCCAACCATTGTCTGTCTTCCATAATTTTTTCACATAAAATTGCAGTGAATTATAAACTAACAAACAAAAAGGTAATCACACAATGACTTGAGCACTGCAGGTACATCGTCTTTGTCAGCAATGTTACTGAGATTTTCTTGACTACTAGCACCATATGTTCATTGAACGAACATAATTTTAAAATTCATTAACATGAAATATATAAGCACTGCACGCTAAAGGAGAAAATCTAAAACAAAGCAATGGCCCAAAGTTCTGCAGTTAAGCATATAAGAAGAGATGTAAATAATTCTACACCAACACAGAACAGGAATATTGTCCCAAACTACTAAGGATCAATTTTGTTTCACACTGTTTCTGGGGATTTTTATATTACTAAAGCTATATGGCAATGATGTAACTTCTTAAAACAGAAGTTGTAAACCTACTAATTAAAAAGAAATATCTAAAAAGTCTATGCATATGCCTTTCAACAAATAACATTTCATATGACAGCACAATGATTTTGAGCAAGACACAAAATTCTGGTGTGGAACTCATGAAACATATCTTTCCTTTGTTTAATTTAAACATTAAAATAAAGTTTAATTTATATGTGATGCACAGCACCACAGTTATTGGTATCATACATTTGTCACAGAAGACAGTAGTGGCTTAGAGACAGGGGGATCCTTCCGTCGGAAAGTGACCCAGGTATATACCAAGCTTCCAATGACACTGAAAACAGAAAGGTCAATTAGGTCAAAACTACGGTCACATTGACTTAAATGTAAAAGGGTAGAAATTTGCCATAACTATAGGGTTTGCAAGAATATTGGAAATACTAACCTGAAGTTGATTCCAATGAAATTCAGCCAGCTGAAAATGTAATCTCCACCAATGACCATACCCAAATATGTAACACTGATATTTTTCAGACAGCCAATGATAGTGGTGGTAAGTGCTGAATTGTAATGTGTACATAAAATCACACTGTAGGAAAGAATGAATCCCATGATGCATGAAAGTAAGAACTGAATGAGAAACATGGCATTATCCCAATCAGGATATTCTATTGCCTGGAAGAAAATAAAATAAAAATTACTTTGAGCAAAAATTATGATAGTTTTACTTAAAAGAAGGATTGTTTCTTACTTTATCTATTTCTCCTAAGCTGAAAGCGAAGAGGAATGATGGTATGACCATAAATAGGGCATTGTAGTATGTAAGGCCATACTTCCCTAACTCTTTTGAATCTAGTTTTTTCTTCATAAAAACACCTTGTGTGGCAGTAAAAAAATCATTTAGAAGAACAAATGTGTAACCTTCTGCAGTAAAGGCCAGATCATTGCTAGAAATCAAAACCAGTCAAAAATTAGCAAACATACTTTAAATAAAAAATTAAAATATAAATTGGCATGAAATAAATTTTTACCTGGCTGCAATGATAGCACCGGCAATCATTGTATAAACAGAAAACTGTACAGCTGCACTTGGTTTCACCCTAAAACCAAAAGATTAGTGTTAAACTCTTTACTCAGAAATATTTTCTCCCCAGTAAGTAGCCACAAATATCTAACTTAGAACTACTTACCCAAGGATGTAAAACTCAGCAATCATGGTCATAAGTATTGAAAATCTTCTCAAAGCAGTAAACATGGGCAAACTATTCCAAAAACAGAAAGTGCAAAATGAGGTTAAAACAACTATTCATATTTATTGTAGATAGAACCAACCTGCTGTTAGGAACTGGATAACCTTAATTCTTTGGTTCCACCAAGTCCAAAAGTTACATTGCCGATATAGATTATAGGTAAAGGCCAAATCTGTTTGAAACAAATATAATATTTACAATTCAAGCTTAAGACAGCAATTAGTATGAATGAGCGATAAGTGCACACAGCTAAGTTTTTACCTTGCGTAAAGTGCTTGATTCTAAATCAGGAAATGATATTACTCCTATCTTTTTACCTAAATACAAAACTATAATTGTTGCAAACATCTGTCCAAGTGCAAGGCATTGGAAAGAAGGAAATCTGTAAAACATAAAACAAAAAGTCAGTAATAAATACACACATCCAAGCGTAACGTAGGAAAAGTGCTATACTCGAACATTGTCAAGGTAATCTTTATAAAAGTTTGAACCCGAACACCATTCCACCCCAATACAACAACTCCAACATGACACAAAGTAGCCTATTGACTTAACAGGTAAATGTTGACAAACAAGTCGGACCCCCTAACCTCCCACCCCTTCCTAAGCAACCCCTTCCAAACTTACTTGTACGTCGTGAGGACTGTTTTATTCACCACGGTGATCATGAACGACGCCGCGCCGTAGAACACGGCCGAGCCCACCCTCCTGAACATGAGGGAATGCCTGTCATTCGAGCCATCGTCGAGCAGGGCGTTCCCCGCACCACCCATCCTCGTCTCCGTCTTGGCCTCCGTCGAGTCGTCGAGGTTCACCACCTAGGAGTCGCGCTCATGAGACCGAGTCCGCCGGCGCGCACACACACACGCACACACACGCGAGCGAGCGCCAAATTCAGGCGCTGGCGCCTTATCGTGGGCGCGTCCGACAGATAAAACAGTGCATCTTGTTTGACATGGTAGCGGAGTGATGTGTGGAGACGGCTCACAAAGTTCGGCTCGGCAGCACCAGCAGCACGGCAGGTAGCCTGACCGACGAGACGAAAACAAAAGCAGACGAGACGGAAGTCTGGCGGAGCGCGCAGTGCTGCCCTCGCTGCCTTCCGCGGCGCGCTGCAGCGGCGGCGGCACTGCCAACCTCGCTGCCAGATGTGACGCCGCCCCCCTCCTCCCGCACCAGCTGCAGCCCGGCCAGGCTAGGCCCGCCATACTCATGGCCTTGGTGGTGGCAGTACAGGCGTGGCGAGGCGGTGAGGACACAGTCGTATGCCTGCTGGACCTGATCTCTGGTCAAACTTGGCCGGACTTCCCTCCCTGCATTCTGAAGCAAAGCACTAACACGGGGCGCAAAATATTGGTTTTTTGTCGGGAAACACTTTGTTTTAAAAATTGAAACCATTTTTCCCCTGAGCCCCATATGGTCCCCACGACGGCCTGACCGAGTGGCGTTGGCTTATACTTTTGCGCGGCTGTCTGCGGGATGATCGGGAACCCTATACTGTCCCTCCCCAACTCTCCCGCTGGATGTCCAGCAGGACGACACTCGGGGCGTTGCATTCGTGCGGCTGCGGCGGGGCGGGGCGAGTCGGCCCTCCGTGCCGCAACACTTGGGCCCTATTTGCTCTTCCCATTTGGAGGAGAGCTGTGCTGCGCTGGCGGCGGCACGGCGGCGGCTCCCTCCAAAGTGGGATTTTTCTCCCTCACCTTGGCGCTCCACCGTTGGGTCGTCATCCTGCTCCCCCTGGCGTTGCGCTGCGCGTCGTACCGCGTCCTTCTCGGTGTTAAGTGTGTTAGGAACGCCCGGGGTGACCCGCCCGTCAGGTGCGGGGGCGGGGCGGGGCGGGGCGGGGTGGAGTGTTTGCTCGTGACGAGACGGTGGTCACGATACGCCCAGCCGGCACGTAACTCCGCCCGGCCCGGCCCGGCCCTAGCGAGCGGCTCTACCCAAACCAAGACGCTCGCTCGCCTCGCGCGCGCCGGTTTGCCGTTGTTGCTCTTCTCTTCTGCAGCTCCGGTGAAATTAACCGTTGTTACCCGAGACTCGCGGGGGGCGCGCCGGGCGGGGCCGGGCCGGAGTGAAGTGTAATAGCCCGAGGTCAGGTCAGACAGAGCGGCGGGGAGCCAAGTCGACTTGACGTGACCTTTGTGGTTTAGACACATCAAACACGTCGCGGTACGCTCCGGTCTGCCTATCCCCCGGGCGCTCCCCACGGCGGGAGTGAAGCGGGCCCCTGCCTACTAGGCAACCCGTTGGCATGGGAGTGTGCGTGGTGCCTACTTACGTCGCCCTGAGAACAGGCAATTTAAAAATAGGACGCCTTGCAACACGCAAATGAGTACGGTCCCGCCGCGCTCTGCCTCAGCTCATCAGGTTCGAGCGCTGCTCGAGGGCGTGGCGGGACGTGGCGGGGCGTGGCGGGGCGTGGCCGGGTGTGGCGGGACGTGCAGCGCCGGCGCCAGGACTGTTCGGCGCCGGCCGTTGAACCGCTCCAAACGCGTCGTTCCAGACGCCGCCACCCCGCCACGCCCCGCCACGCCCCGCCACCCGTACGTTCGTTCACACTGACATGACGCAGCTAAGCACAACGTGTTCGTGATGGCTTTCCTGTGGCCACGAGCCGAGCCGGGCCGAGCCGAGCCGGGCCGGGAGGGCTTTAGCTGCAGGAGCAGGGAGGTGAGACTCTTGGCCTCCCCCCCTCCCCCCTCACCATCCGTCAGTCGGAAACATCTCTCCGGACGGCAGCGCAGTAGACCTGTCAGGCAGAGCCAAGAGAGTATGAGTAATAAATACAATTATTGCCGGCTCGTCTCGACTGCAACACAGGGAATTCCACGCCGTCCTCCTGCGGGCTGTACGTGCGAGCCGTGGCGGGGCGTGGCGGGGTGGGGCGTCTGCTATCGACTGCTGCTACTGCTGCCTGATGGCAGTACAAGCGAGATTCCCCGTAAATGACGCCGACGGCAACCTCGGTAGAATCTCTCTCCTCCGTCCCCGCCGCACCCCACCCCACCCCACCCCACCCCACCTCACCTCACCAGCCCGTCTCCTGGCGCAGCGCAGAGGTCTGGCACAAAGAGGGTCTGCTCTATCAGCGCGGCGGGGCGGGGCGGGGCGGTCGACTTGTCAGCGGGCCGTCACCACCCCGTCTACTGCTCGCCTGGCCCTGCTGCGGGAGTGGGGGGAGGGCAGGGGGTTGAAGTCCTGGCCCTGGCCGATATGTTCTGGCACATCCTCTCCGCTCACCCCCCCCCCCCTCCCTTCTGCTGGAGAAAGGTACGGAGCACGGGGCGCGGCGCCTTATTGAAAGGCGTATGCAAAATGCACGCGGTTCTATTCTGCGCCCCAGGAGCTCTGCGCGCTTCAGCTCCTGCAGCTGTACTCGCCCAAAGTTCTACGGGCGTCATTTGGTTCGCAGTATGAATGAGATGAGTTATTCATTCAGTTGTCTCGGGCGGTGCGGCAGACGTAGGTCACAAGCGCTACAGCTCGGAAGCGCTACAGCTCGGTAGCACTACGGGTCACTAGCGCTACAGCGAGAATCCGCGCGTTAGGCGGAGCCGACTATTGACGGTTTGCTTTGGGCGTTTTGAAGCCTGGGCAACAACATATCGAAAGCATACAAACATTTTCGAGCTTAAACTTGAAAAATTACGCCCGTGCTCTACAAGTGAAAGGGTGGCGGTGGCGTGAAAACATGGAAAATTTTTGCGACAGTAAACCTCCCGAAGGAGGTTGCGGTTCCCGCCAGGCACAGGGCTTTTACACCCCGTGGCAGCCAACTACTTCGGTGTTCTTATGGGAACCGGTGCTTCTTGGACTGCGATCCTGTCGCGCAATTCGACAGATTTGATCCCCGTACTGCCAGATTTAGTCGTACGGTGGTTAACCGAACTGCCCTGTCCCCAGGGCATGGAAAAGCTGTTTTTGGAGCCAGATTCTAGGACTTATGACCCCACGACCGACCACCAGTCGTGGGCATGGGACGGAACTTCCTGGCAACCCGCTGTCGCTACCAGTGAAGAACCTACCTGGCGTTGAACCAGGCCCCATGTGCCGAGTCTCACAGACACCCCACGGTTTTCGCGGCACCACTAGACCACTAGACCGTCGGCGATTCCACGAGGGAGCTCGGTTGGAATGGGGGGTTTGAATTCCACTGTCCACGTTGTTGTCCTCAGAAAAATTAAATTTTTTGGTAAGATTCGAACCTTCGTCCTGCGATTCTCCGCGCGGACACTATGCCGGCACGGCTACGACGCCACGGTACTAGATGCCGGACCACTAGGAGTTATGGTGCGCGAGAAGCCACAGTCACCGAAGAAACGAACCCGGTGTCATCAGCACGCCTTCTGTCCGGAAGGAGCTGGGCCGGCCGCTTAGCGTCATTGGTATCGACACTGCTCATCGCACTAGGTGGGCAGTGGTTCAAAACCGCGTATTTTTTATATTTTTTTTTCTTTTTTTATTTTATTCTGTGGACCAATTGTTCTTTCTAGCTATACCGTCCTTGTGACTAGGGCAACTGCGAAAAAGCACAGCGACTGACTAAAAAAACACATAGAGAAAATGTGACCGGCTTTCCGCAGAAACACATACTGTAATTCCCTATTCGGTTCGCGCTCTGCTGCAGGCCAACGAGGGCGTGGAGCAGGACGGCGACTGGGGCGCCTGGGGTGGTCACCCTGCCCTACAACATGCGCGCGATCCCGTCCCGCTCCGCCCACAGGCGCCGGCGCCAGGGCCGGCCAAAGACACCCCCGCAGAAACACATACTGTTGCTGTAGTACTCATAGAGGTGGCTCAGCCGGCCCGGGACAACGGAGCGGGGCGCGTCCCTGGAGTGAGCCCTAAAATCACCTGGAGAAAAATCACATCTTACTTTTTTACCGAGGTAGCTGCCCTTGAACGCCGACGTGCAGAGGAGCACGGTGATGAGAGGGCAACGGCCCCGCCGCCCCGCCCCTCCCCGCGCCGCCCCGCCCCGCCCCGCCTCTCCTGGTTAATGTGTATGCACCTCTTTCGCAGCCCCCACCCCACCCTTTCCGTAGCTAGCTGATACTCGGTACTACAGGTTCATGACTCCTCCTGCTCCGGACCGACTCTTCTCCTACCATGGGCGCTGCAAGCCGAACTGCGTGGTCTCTCCTCTCATCTCTCTCCCGCCCTCTCTCTCGCTCTCTCTCTCCTTCCCGCCCTCTCTCTAACCCCTCACCCGCTCTCCCCACACAGTGTGCAGCGAGGTCCTCATGAACTGCGATTCGGGTTATCGATACCGCTCTGTTGTGGCTGGGGCGGGGCGCGGCGGGGCGGGGTGGGGCGCGGCGGGGCGGGGCGGGGCGCGGGCGGGCCGTGATAAGGTCCATACGCGGCCTCCTACTCCACATCCGGATGAGGAACCTCCTCGCCACGCTCCATTCATTGGACAAGGTGGTCTTGTGAACGGGCCCAGGACTCTCCTCACGCCGGGTACCGTGATACTGTACTCGTTGGTATTCCCCCCGTGTCCAAGGCCGCTGTGGTTCGCCATCGTCGGGCGCCGAGGGGAACACGGGCCCAGCAGTCGCCGGCTCGGGCCGGGCCGGGCGGGCGGGTCCGATCCTCCGAGTGCCGAGCCAAAAGGAACTGATTTCGCACACCTGACGGCTCGTCGTAGGCCTCCAGGATCAAGTTGACGGCAGTGATTCTCCCGCAGAGATAGTTATGGAGCCCCCCGAGCTCTGGTGTTATCACTGACCGCAGAGCAGCTGTGCTCGGCTCGCGCCGCCGGGCCGCCCCGCAGTCCCGGCAGACAGTCAGAGCCGGCGTGCCGGGGCGCGCGGACGAGCGGGGCGGGCAGCAGAATGGAACTGGGCGGCCAGCTCGCGCGCGAATGGCGATCTGCACGGGGACTTCCCCGGACACGGGCCGGCGGGAAGGTGGTGACGTGCCAGGCGATGTTCCCGGCGACGTGCCCGGCGACGTGCCCGGCGACGTGCCCGGCGAAGTGCCCGGCGCCAGTGAGCAGGACGGCGGCCCGCTTGCCTTCCCCTGGGACGGCGACGCGGACAGCACCGCCAGCGACACCGGCAGCGACACGTCCTCCACCGGCGCCGGCGAGGTGGCGATGAACGCGCTGTCCATGCTGGGCGCGCCGCCGGCGCCGCTGGGGAACGTGAGCGTGGCCAGCTCGTCGAGCGTGAGGATCGGCGGCACCCACATCCACGTGGCGTCTGGCAGCCGCGTCACTCTGGCCTTCCCCGTGAGCGCGGCCGCGGCCGCCGGCAGTGTGGCGGCCCTGGCGCCGCCGCCGACCGCCCCTCCGCACCCCGCGGCCGCCGGCAGTGTGGCGGCCCTGACGCCGCCGCCGACTACCCCCCCGCACGCCGCTGTCCCCGAAGACCAGCCTAGAGAGCACCCCGACGTCTCCGTCGACTTCCCTCCCATAACCGGGAGCGACAAGGAACAGCCTGGAAACAGTACGAGTCGAATTATCAACACGCGTTCTCACAAAAAAGCCAAGTTGTTGCAATTTTTGTTTCTGCTGCAGAGTGTTTTCTGCGCGGACTGCGAATGAAAATGGCGTCGTCGGCGGCGCTACTCGTCTTGTGTTTGATTGTGGTGCTGTCCCTGAAAGTGCCTGAATGGGTCAGCGGTGATGGTGGGTGTGCCATGAGGCAAGGAGGATCTGAGAAAGAACTCTCTCTGGAACTCTCTAAGAAAATCATCAATTTCAGGACAGGACGATCCGACGGATGCTGTGACCAAAAGTGGCTCCACCGACCCGACCCGGCCCCCCGCGACCCCTATCGTGACCGTGACCCCGACGCCGACCCCGGCGCTGACCCCGAACACCAGCGAGCTGAGCCCCTTGGTCGTCATCCCCAGGTCCAGCTGGGGGGCCAGGGCGCCGGCCGGGCAGGCGGTCGCCCTGCAGCGCCCCGTCACTTACGTCCTGGGGGTCGCCCTAAACAAGCAGTGGTGCAAAACTGAATCTGCCTGCGCGGAAGTGGTACGTACAGCTTTGGTTCTGCAGATCCCGATAAAAAAATATTTTTTTTCTGCACTGATCCCGGCTACTGCCCTCCTCCCAGATGCGCGCGTTACAGAAGTCGCACATGGACGACTTTGACTTTCACGACATCGCCTACAACTTTGTAGTGGGGCTGGACGAGTCGGTGTTCGAGGGCCGCGGCTGGGACGTGCAGGCCTGCCTGGGGTCGTACGCCGGGTACAACGCCATCAGCGTGGGGGTGGTGGCCGGCCTCACGCCGGACTACTGGTTCAAGCGGAGCAGCATCAAGAGGCTCGTCGCGCTCGGCAGCCGCTTGGGGGTCCTCCAGGACGTCGTGTTCCTGGACAAGTGGAGCCAGCTGGAGGATAAACGCGAAGTGCGGGGCAGCGAGGGGAAGGGAGGCTGTAGGTGGTGAAGTTACAACCGTACATCGGCTTGTTTTCTAAAGTCTTCTTTTCAATAAAAAATAAGAGGTAATGCGTCGATAACTTGGCAAGGATGACATTTTTTTTTTGTAAGAGGAGGTAAATAATAAAATAATAGTACTGCGTCAAAACCCCTCTAAATTGTACGGGAGAGGCAAGGAAGGACGCGGTTATTCCCCTTTCTCGGCCACTCAGCGGCCGACTGTACCATGGCAAGCGGCGACGAGTTTGTGATTTACGAGTGCATCTTCGGCGTGATAACCGACGGTGACGTCACCACGCGTAAGGCGGCGGCGGCGGCCTGCGGCCTGCACGGCCTCGCGCAATAACACACCCCTTAAATATTTCTTTTTTTTATCGCGAATTAAACTCTAAATAACTTACCTCTACTGAGAAAGTGGATAATGGTCTTGCAGGAGATTTACCTAAGCGCTCTGCGGTTTTGTCAATGTCGCGCAGACCGCGCCCCTCGTTGTTATCCCTCCATTCCCGCTGATATCACTGCCCCGCCGGGCCGGGCCGGGTGGGCCCCGCCCCGCGGCTCAGTCGCGCTCTGACGGCCGCGTCGCGTCAAACACCATGGGCGCGTGCGGAGGCGTGCGCACCCATGACACTGCGCACGCGCACGCCGCCACCGGAGCACGGCGGCGGCCTCGCCGAGGACGTCCACGACGGCCGTCAGGAGCACGGCGGCGGCCTCGCCGAGGACGTCCACGACGACCATCAGGAGCACGGCGGTAGCCTCGCCGAGGACGTCCACGACGACCATCAGGAGCACGGCGGTAGCCTCGCCGAGGACGTCCACGACGGCCGTCAGGAGCACGGCGGTGGCCTCGCCGAGGACGTCCACGACGGCCGTCAGGAGCACGGCGGTAGCCTCGCCGAGGACGTCCACGACGACCATCAGGAGGACGGCGGTGGCCTCGCCGAGGACGTCCACGACGACCATCAGGAGGACGTCCACGACGATGGCGACACGGACAGCGACACCTGGAGCCAGACGACGAGCACCAGCGGCGATGGCGTGTCCACCAGGCCCATGTCCATGGCGACGCCGGCGACGTCGTTCGGGAGCGTGGCGGTGGAGAACTCCTCGGGGGTGTACATCGGCAGCACCATCATCCGCATCGATGACGGAGCGCACGTGACGCTCGTCGTGCCCCGCGACAGTCTGCCGGCGCTGCCGCCGTGCGCCGCTCAGAGCCTCCGCCTGCCTGCAGCGCTCCCGTCTACCGTCCAGGAGGACCAGCGCCTACCTGGAGAAGTGTCGGCCGCCTTGTACGACCAGCGACTACCTCGACAAGTGCCGGCCGACGTCCAGCTGGAGCAGGGTCAGCGCCCGCCTGTAGTGCTTCCGATACCCGTCCAGCATCCCCAAGACTCTGGCCTACAGGAGAACGGCCCCTTGGAACCCGTTCCCATGTCAAAAACGTGCAAGTGGCACCTCATGAAAAGTGCGAGATAAATTTACACCACCGCACTTATCTACAAAAATATTTCTTGAAAATAATTTTTATTTTGCTTTTTGTTTTCTTTTTCAGACAGTGGTTTTAGAATGTCTGCCGTGGGGCTGCTCTTCGTGGTCTCTTGCGCTGCCGTCGTGCTCGCCGTTCAGGGACCTAAATGGAGCCACGATGAAGGCGAGTACCGCTCATTGAACCCCGTAGTGGTGGTGTTGTAGGTCTGCCAACTTTTTAACGGTCACGACGTCCTCTAGGACAAGACACCGAGGAATCGACTCCACGCCCTACGTCCACACTTCCCCCCATACCTCCCACCGCCACCCCTCTCCCCACCCGGCCGCCCACGTCGCCGACTCCGACCCCGACCTGGCCCTCGACGTCGGCGTTCCCCGTACCCAGAGACGAATGGGGAGCCCGGAAACCCTCCGGGAGCATGCGCGGCCTCCAGCTTCCGGTCAGCCTCGTCGTCGGCTACCACCTCTCGGTGAAATACAACGACGACCGCTGCGACGAGAAGGCGATGTGCGCCGACCTGGTAAGCAAGCGCAGCCGCGCCGCGCGCCAGCGCCACCGTGTTATCGCCTGACTTGGCCTGCGCTAAACATCGTACATGATTGCTCTTATCTCGCTCCGCGCCCCGCGCCGGCACGCCGGCAGGTCCGCGAGCTGCAGGCGGACGACATGGATAAACGCGGACTCGAGGACATCGCCTACAACTTCGTGCTGGGCGGCGACGGGTCCGTGTTCGAGGGCCGCGGCTGGTACGTGGAGGCCAGGCACGCCGGGGAGGATCAGTCCCGGAGCAAGTCGTCCATACTCGTGGCGGTGGTCGGGGACTTCGAGCCCATCCTGTGGGCGCCCACCCCGTGGTACGAGACGGACGGCATCCGGCACCTCGTCGACCTGGGCACGCGTCTGGGGGCCCTCGAGAACGTCACGTTCCTCTCGACCTACAAACGGACACAATGAGCTTGAATGTTTAACCGCATTATCGGGCAACCGATAACCAAATCCGCGATATGCGAAGAGCTTCGTTTGTGGGCGTGAGCTGTCGTCGCAGGGTCGGGGCCCCTCCAACTCTTCCTCCAATTACGGCGCCACTCTGCCGCGCCACGCCACGCCACGCCACGCCACGCCACGCCACGCCACGCCACGCCACGGCGGCGGCGTCATCAACCCGGAACACACACTCCGGTGAACCCTGGCAAACACGGCGTGCCGCGGCATCTTGACGCGGAGTCGATCTATCAGTGTCACCGGGTCGGCTCGGCTCGGCTCGGGCGGGCGGGCGGACGTGAGCCATCGGCACGAACTATCTAGAGCAAAAATATGAAATTCAATTTTTTTAAATTTTGTGGGAGAATTACACCGCGCTTTTCCTCAGTGCTTAAAAAAAGGGCTAAGGTCATACTTTTGCTTCCTTGGAAAGCAAAGTGTGTTGATGTAGAACACAGTGTGTGAGTTTCCATTCCTAAGTGTCCCTACCAGTGTGTTAAACTTCGAGGAAAATTCACACTTTTGCTTGATTAAGTGTACGTACGGAATTAAAAATACCAGTGTGCGACATTCACGGACTTACTTGAGCTGTAAACTGGAGTGTGGCTTCTCCAGACAGAGCAGGATCTGGAATTCCACCTCCAACGTCTGGCCGCGTGTGGGGTGACGCCACGCCCGCCACGAGTAGCAGACGACGCGGAGCACACGGCCGGCCGTGCGCAGCCTTTGCAATGCGTCGCGATGCAACGCACACGTGCGCGGGCGTGCGTGACGGCCCGTCTCCACAGTCACGAGCGCGTATGCGCGTGACGTTACCACGTGACAGCGCCGGCGCGTGACGGGGGCGAACGGCTTGGTGCGAAACAAAAAGAAAACCAAGTTATGCCGGAACGACGACGCTTTACCTCTTGCTTAATGATAAATTAATCACTCGAAATCTCGCCGTTAGTTCGAACCGCAAAGGGCTGTGCTGTCAGCCCTTTCAAAGCGAACAGCAGCAGAGCCTCTTGTGGGTAGGCAACACGGCACGCAGGGGTGCGGGCGGGTTGCCTACCCTTGGAGCCGACAGGCGCTAGCTACGGTCATGGCGAGAGTCGGTCCTGCAGTCGCGTTCGGTTACTGATCATTACGTAGTCGTCCGAGCCGCTCTTTGCGGCCCCACGCGGAGCCCATCACGGACCATCGGCGTCCTGGGCCCGGGCCGGGGGCGTGGCGGGGCGTGGCGGAGCCAGACACAACACCACGCCCCACAGCGCGCAAGCCTATGCTCCCCGCCACGCTCATGGCCGCTATAATCATTTACCTTAACGGCGTTTTAATCCGTGGCCATCGAAAGTACATTCTTTTATACCCATTTACTCGTGGAAAAAATAAGAAGAAGAGAAGAAGCCTCCGTGTATTACGGCATCATCCGGCAAGGAAACTACTTCCTCCTCATTCTCCACGTGAGCGGGGCAATTTCGGAGGAACGGTGCGACCACATCATGGGAGGCCCTGCCCGCCCCGCCCCACCCTGCCCCGCCCCGCCCCAGTCTTCCTCTGGCTGCCCGAGCGCCTTCTTCCCGCGGACGGATGGGCAAAATGGCCTCGAGGGGTCATGCAGCAGGATCGGGATCTCCCAGTTGAGTTAACTCTCCGCTCTCTCTCTCTCTCTCTCTCTCTCTCTCTCTCTCTCTCTCTCTCTCTCTCTCTCTCTCTCTCTCTCTCTCTCTCTCTCTTCGTCTCTTTCTGTAGAGTGGCGTGGGTACCTGTACAGCCGTGGAAAGTAAAATGCTCTCTTCTGTATGCGGGTCGGTACGACGGGTATCAATAAAGAAAGTAAAATGTAGTAATGCCATTTTGTGAATGACATGGCGTTTATTCATAGCCGTGCCGTGGCACCGCGACTGACTACCCAGGACACTATTTCCAGAGTGCACCGGTGCAACCTGGGCTTTCTGACGGCGTGCTACCAGCGGTTGCGCGCCGGGTCCAGGTGCTAATGACAGCGCACACACGCGGTGCCCGGGGCGGGGCGCGGCGGGGCGGGGCGGGGTGGGGTGGGGCGTCCCCCTCTCATTAAAGGAGCCAATGGGAGAGACAAGTAGTGTTGTTTCGAACTGCATGGTCCGTCTGGTCCCGCTATGCTATGCCGCGCTGATGCCCTCCCGGGTGCGGGCCGCGGCCCAGCAGCAGCCGGAGCCGTTGACCGCGCCCCGCGGGGCCTGGCGCGAGGCTACGACCCCGCAGGGCCTGGGGCGAGGCTATGAGGCCGCCAATCGCCGACTTCCTCCCGCCCAGACCGGACCAGAACATTCCGACAACGTAGGCAAAGTTCTTTGGACCGCAGTGCTTAGTTAGTGGGTTGGCGTCTTGTCAGTGAACCCGTCCGTCACGAAACCCTATGTGCGCGAAAGACACCTGGTTGGTTCACAAAATTTCCTTTAAAATAAATCTACTTGTGTGACCATGTGGCTGGTACAAATTTTATCAAAATTTATGCAATTAATTAACAGAAGTGGGTACCACCGTCTATCCCTCTCCCCGCGGGCTCCACTATGGCGGAGGCGGAGGCGCCGCCGGAGGCCCTGACCCGCTCACGGCCCCGGGCGTACCGCGCCGAACAAACACCCTGCCCGCCCGCCCCGCCCTGCCCCGCCCCGCCCCGCCGGCAGACCGGTGACTTCACTATCGCCACGTCATCACGCCCGCCCGCCTCCAGCGCGCCCGCCCCGCCCCGCCTCTCCTCTGGGGCTCGACGTCCTTGGAGGGGAGGAGCGGGGGAAGGGGTGATCTCACAGTGGAGTTCTGTACGTACGTACGCGCGTGCTGGAGGGGCTGCAGCGGGACGAGCGGGGCGGGACCCGTACCCGCGATACATGTGGGTGATAAGTGTGTGCGTGTGTGTGTGTGTGCGGAGCGCGCGCGTGTGTTTGCAGGAAATTGAAAAGGGGTTCGAGTGTGGGCGGCTCTGGCGGGGCCAGGCGGGGCGGGGCGGGGCGGGGCGAGGTCCGACCCGACGGCATGGGTTACGGTGTGTGTGTGTGCGATGCCAATTCAGCTGTCCATGCGCTAGGCTCAGGACCCGGCAAAAACACGCAAAACGGGAAAAAAAGGACTGACTGTCTGTCTATGGAAAGAATCCGGAGGACTCGGGTTAGGGGGTTGGCATTAGCGAAAGGGACTTGTAGATGGTGGTATAGTTTTAATTGAGGAAGGTGAATAAATGATTAGTCTAAAAGTTTTTCTTTTTTTGATGTCTAACTAAGAAAAAACTTTCGTTCTATTATGTTCCAGTATCGTAGTTAAGTGAAGCCCCAGTGGAGTACTTTTCACTGTGCGGCGAGCTGGGGCGGAAGGAAGCGCTCGTGCTGCAGGAGGCAGTGAACCTCCTGACCCACCTGGACTGACTGGAGGAGCACGGGGCCCGGGCCGGGCCGCAGGGAGGGCGCTGCAGGCTGCCGCCGCCAGAGCGCGCTGCTCGCGGCCGGCCCGTGTCTATCATGAGGCGTTCGGAACGCGCTGGAGCCGCTGGAGCCGCTGGAGGGGACCCGGGTGAGTACATTCACCGCACTGAGTACACGTGCCCGTCCTGCGCCTCATGCACTCCAGGCGTGTGGACGTCGACCTTCACGGCCGCGTTGGACACGGGCCCGGGCCCGGAGGCCTCCGGCCTGGCCCCGCGGAGCTTCGGCTTCCGGGCGCCCGGCCCGGCCCGTGCCGCCGGCGAACCCGCAGGCAGAGGCCTCTGGCCCCCGATGTCCTCGACGGCGCTCCGTCATCGCCATGTGTGTGTGCGCGCGCGGCTACCTGGAGAGCAGTGCAAGCGCGGGTATTAATAGCCGCCTCCCCGCTGCTCGCTAGGCGTGATGATGCTCCTCATGATGATCTCAGCGTGTATGTCGTCACTGCGGAGCGCGGCCGAGCTCGGCACGCCACGGCGCGCGGAGGATTGCGAAAGCAAAAGATGAGAAAAGCAGGGAAATGTGTAGTGCTGAGGTTGTCGCGCTGGCATCTGGCGGTGGTGGTGGTAGTCGTGGTGGTGGTTGCGGTGTCTCAGCTGCTGCAGCTGCCGGCGCTGTGCGAGTGTCTGTCGCGCGCCGGCGCCCGGGCCGGGCCATCCCGGGCCTCAGCGTGGCCACACCATAACCGTAAAAGGCCATTGTCGTAATTGGCCGGTTCACAGCCCCCTTCCCCCTTCCCCCGGTTCCCTTCTCCGTCCGTCCGTCCAACGCTGAATACGGAAATAGAATTAACGTTCCAGTCGAAAGCCTGGTGGCGTAAAAACGTGCTGATGCGGTTGGCCCTGGTCTGTCCCGCGGGATATTGTGGGGGGGGGGGGGGGGGTCGTCGTCGTCGTCTAGCTCCGGTGAGCCGCGCGCGCCGCCCTCCCGCGTGTCCCTTTGAATACTAACGAGCCTGGAGGGAGACGGGCGGTCCCCTCCGCCCCCGGCCCCGCCCCCGTCGCGCAGAACTAGAAAACTTTGGAATTCCTGACGTTCTCACACAGCTCGCAAGGACTGCCGTTACTACTGTTGGGGTGCGCGAGGCGGGGTGAGGGGGGGGAGCGGGGAATTCTCGGGGAAGTTTGTGGGGGGCAGGGATTGCGTGGGCCCCAGCCGCCGGTGCGCACCCCTATACAAATCCAGTTATCGATCACAGTCTCTACGAAGGAGGAACAAGTCCGTTACACGGGGCTGCCAATACTGCTAGGGAGCGGATAGCGGCGCGCCAGGCCCAGCGCCCATCCCGCTAGGCGCCGCCCTCTCCCCTGCAAGACACGTGTTGACGCCGAGGAGGCGGGGCGCGGGCGGGGCGGGGCATGCGGGGCGGGGCGGAGCGGTTCTCCCTGCCGGACGAGGTCACCTTTAGGCCCTACCCTCGAGGTGGCCAAAGGCGACCCCACCCCGCCCCACCCGCCCGGTCCCCACCCTAGCCCTTGTTCTATGAAATATGCACGTGCTCATCACATTATGTCAACCAGGGGCTTCCTCCTCCACGAGGGCGCGGCGGGGCGGGGCGGGGCTGCGCAGGGGTGGGGCGGGGCGGGGCCTGCATCGCGCAGTGGGTGGGTCACTAGTTCAAGTGGGGCGCGGCACGTGGGGCGGGCTGGGCTGGGCTGGGCGGCGGCCGGGCCGTCTCGAGGTCCTTAAAGAGGAGGACCTCGAGCAGGAGCAGGAGCAGCGCGAGTGAAAGGTGTCCCCAGAGCAGAGACGCAGCACTGCGGGCAGAAGGCCATGCTACCGCGCGTGCGCGCCCCGCCCCGCCCCGCCCCGCCCCGCCCCGCCCCGCCCCGCCCCGCCCCGCAGTTAACAGTACCTGTGGCGGGAGGACACAGAACGGAGGCGTTGATGTTGCGACACTGGGCCACAAATCTGACGCCACTCAGATGAACCTGGTGGGGCGTGGCGGGGCGTGGCGGCGAGGTGCTCTGCCACCGCGCGCGCTCATCGCCTGCCTGAAACCGTTCGTTATCCGCTCTCAGCTGTGAAATGAGACAATTTTTACTCGTCTGCTTTCTGCGCAAAAAGTACGTCTATCAAGCGAATGTCGCTCCTCGCTATATAACCCCTAGACTACGAGCCAGGCAAGCAAGCCTTCGGCTTGAATGCTGAGCTCAATCCCGCCTTAAACGCGAAAAATTACGTACGTGCTCTGCAAGTGAAAGGGTGGCGTGAAAACATGGAAAATTTTTGCGACAGTAAACCTCCCGAAGGAGGTTGCGGTTCCCGCCAGGCACAGGGCTTTTACCCCCCGTGGCAGCCAACTACTTCGGTGTTCTTATGGGAACCGGTGCTTCTTGGACTGCGATCCTGTCGCGCAATTCGACAGATTTGATCCCCGTACTGCCAGATTTAGTCGTACGGTGGTTAACCGAACTGCCCTGTCCCCAGAGCATGGAAAAGCTGTTTTTGGAGCCAGATTCTAGGACTTATGACCCCACGACCGACCACCAGTCGTGGGCATGGGACGGAACTTCCTGGCAACCCGCTGTCGCTACCAGTGAAGAACCTACCTGGCGTTGAACCAGGCCCCATGTGCCGAGTCTCACAGACACCCCACGGTTTTCGCGGCACCACTAGACCACTAGACCGTCGGCGATTCCACGAGGGAGTTCGTTTGGAACGGGGGGTTTGAATTCCACTCTCCAAGTTGCTGTCCTCAGAAAAATTAAATTTTTATGCAAGATTCGAACCTTGGTACTGCGACTGTCCGGGCGGACACTATGCCGGCACGGCTACGACACCACGGTACCGGACGCCGGACCACTAGGAGTCATGCTGCGCGAGAAGCCACAGTCACCGAAGAAACGATCCCGGTGTCATCAGTACGCCTGGTCCTAAGGCGAGGCTGGGCCGGCCGCGATGCGTCATTGGTATCGACACTGCTCATAGCACTAGGTGGGCAGGGGTTCAAAACCCGCTTTTTTTTTATCATTTTTTTTTTCTGTGGACCAATTGTTCTTTCCAGCTATACCGTCCTTGTTACTCGGGCAACTGCAAAAAAGCACAGCGACTGACTAAAGAAAACATAAAGAAAATGTGACCGGCTTTCGAACCACTGCCCACCCGTGCTGTCACCCGTGTTGGTCTGTTTGAGCTCCGTTCATCAAGTAGGTCAAATTTTGGGTGAAAGTGTCCCCTCCCCAGCACAAAGGGAGCCCCACTCCTAGGGTACCAGCCAGTGGAGGTCGAATATGAGTACGGCCTGCGATCCACGCACACTTTAATTGTGGACCGGCTGGAGTGGGCTGGAGCCGCGCCGCACCCCGCCCCGCCCCGGCCCCGCCCCGCGCCGCCCTGCCGAGGGCACCGCGTTGTCATCTCCAACTAGATGAGGCGAAATTGCTGGTGCCAAGTTGAGGGCGGTATAGCACAGCACGGGTCGCCCGAGACGAGCAGCCACCTGCAGAGCCATGAGGGGAGTGGGAGAGAAGGAGAGAGAGGGGGTAGAGGGAGAGAGGGAGAGCGGGGAGGGGGGGGGGACTCAGAGGGGGTACTGAAGGTGACGAGTACGGAGACTACCACCTCTGCCCCCTCTCCCCTCCCCCTCTCAGAGACAGAGCGCTTGGCGGGGTGCCACCGGAGCGTGAAAGTTGTTTAAATGCGACGAGAAAACCAAAAGTTTTGGAGTGACGTGGAGCGGTGGGGTGGGGGGGGGGGGGACAGAGCGCCCGTTGTGCACTTAAGCCGTCATCAGAACGTTTTCTACTACGCTTCATGGCAAAGAGGAGGATCAGGGGGGGGGGAGATGCAAGGGCACCAGCATACGGTGGATTTCGCTGTCAATTATACTTTAAAAAGAAACCAGGGAGGGGAGGGGGCGGCAATGAAGGAGTTTCGGAAAGTTGGCTACCTACCTGCCACCACAATTTCCATAACTGTTGATTGTTTTGTAAGCACATGCGGGGCACGCCTGCTCTCGCTGCGGTGCGAGGCCGGCCGGTACCAACACGGGTGACAGCACCGGTGGGCAGTGGTTCGAAAGCCGGTCACATTTTCTTTATGTTTTCTTTAGTCAGTCGCTGTGCTTTTTTGCAGTTGCCCGAGTCACAAGGACGGTATAGCTGGAAAGAACAATTGGTCCACAGAAAAAAAAAATGATAAAAAAATATGCGGGTTTTGAACCCCTGCCCACCTAGTGCTATGAGCAGTGTCGATACCAATGACGCATCGCGGCCGGCCCAGCCTCGCCTTAGGACCAGGCGTACTGATGACACCGGGATCGTTTCTTCGGTGACTGTGGCTTCTCGCGCAGCATGACTCCTAGTGGTCCGGCGTCCGGTACCGTGGTGTCGTAGCCGTGCCGGCATAGTGTCCGCCCGGACAGTCGCAGTACCAAGGTTCGAATCTTGCATAAAAATTTAATTTTTCTGAGGACAGCAACTTGGAGAGTGGAATTCAAACCCCCCGTTCCAAACGAACTCCCTCGTGGAATCGCCGACGGTCTAGTGGTCTAGTGGTGCCGCGAAAACCGTGGGGTGTCTGTGAGACTCGGCACATGGGGCCTGGTTCAACGCCAGGTAGGTTCTTCACTGGTAGCGACAGCGGGTTGCCAGGAAGTTCCGTCCCATGCCCACGACTGGTGGTCGGTCGTGGGGTCATAAGTCCTAGAATCTGGCTCCAAAAACAGCTTTTCCATGCCCTGGGGACAGGGCAGTTCGGTTAACCACCGTACGACTAAATCTGGCAGTACGGGGATCAAATCTGTCGAATTGCGCGACAGGATCGCAGTCCAAGAAGCACCGGTTCCCATAAGAACACCGAAGTAGTTGGCTGCCACGGGGGGTAAAAGCCCTGTGCCTGGCGGGAACCGCAACCTCCTTCGGGAGGTTTACTGTCGCAAAAATTTTCCATGTTTTCACGCCACCCTTTCACTTGCAGAGCACGTACGTAATTTTCCATTCGCAGTCCGACGAGTCGGCTGTGACTTGGGGGTGAGTCAGTCTTTTTTCTTCATTTTCTTTTTGCGAATTTCCCGGCATGCCTTTGCTTGGGGGGAGTGAGGCGCTCAAGTGAGTTACTCGCGAGACAACGCGGCGTGCAGAGAGGGAAGAGGGGTGGGGGGTGGAGGGGGCATGCCCAAGGGAGGAGGTGGCAGAGGTATCAAGGTGTCCGCCGGGACTTCCCGGCTTCCTTTTCTATTATTATTCTCACCCTTCGGCCTTGGGCGTGGCGAGGCGTGGCGGGACGGGGCGTGGTGGGGTGGGGCATGGCGCGCTCCGTCACTATATACTTGTTATTCACCGATCCCTTATATTTTCCTCTCCTTCACCTCACCCCTTTCGGCACCGCCGGCTCCCATTTCGTCGCAGTGCTACTATGGGTATTGTATCGATCCCACGCTCCACGGTGGTCACGCAACGGCGCCCCGCCCCGCCCCACCCCGCCCCGCCCCGCCCCGCCCCGCCTCACGCCCTACGGCACCCGGAGGGCCTGCCGGCCTGCCGGACCCCGCACCGCACCGCACGCTAGGCTAGCACCCTTTCGGTTTGGGCCGTACACTCGCACGCGCGCCGCAGTGGAGATGGGGATGGGATGACCTACCTCTAGGACGATGGGGCACGACTGCCAAACTGTCCCCCCCCGCCCCCTCCATCTCCTCGAGTCGCTAACCATGGCAAAAGTCATGAGCCGCCTTTTAGAATTTTAGATAAGAATTCACACGCGGTTGTGACATTCGATTTATTTTTTGCTGAACTGCAAGCAATTTCAATTTGTTCCCTGTTTCCACGGTTCTCTCTATTTTGTCCGCACACTCACTTTCTCATTATTACTGTTGTCCCGTGTTTCGAAGGGGGTAAGGCAGGCCAAAACTCCTCGCTGTACCAACGAGCCACGCGCCCCGCCCCGCCCGCCGGGCTCAGCTGAGGATAAGGGAGTAACAGAGATAACAAACTTCATAAAATCTCGTCCAAATCGGGAACGGAGGCGCCGAGCGCAGCAGCACCACCCCTTCTGTGTACAACTCAAGCGAAAAAGCCACAGGGAGGAGAGTGCGAGACCGTGCGAGAGAGAGAGAGAGAGAGAGAGAGAGAGAGAGAGAGAGAGAGAGAGAGAGAGAGAGAGAGAGAGAGAGAGAGAGAGAGAGACGAAAAGGCTACTGAAAATGGAGGAGCCGGTTTCCTCGGGCGTAACGGGCCGGAAAGACGCACTGATGGCGGTCCTGTGCCGGCTGTGCCGGGCGATAGGCTAGGCGGGGCGGGGCGGGGATGGTAAACGTCGGACGAGACGAGAAGTGTGTGCGGTTCAGAGTTGGACCTTCTGGGCGCGCTGCACACAGTGCTGTGCTCACACCCACACTGGCACTACAGTTTTAGTCGCCCCCAATACGAGCCCCTTGTCTGCAGGCAATACGAGGGAGGGATGGATGGGTGGAGACTCTCATGTCAATCTCGGAGCGAACGGAACGAAAGGGCTAAGACTCGCCGATCTCGGGAGACAGGAGTGGGCCGCGCGCGCACATACAGAGAGAGAGAGAGGAAAAGAGAAATAGGGACGTCGGGACGTCAAGGGGGAGCTGGAGATAAAATACCAGCGATGAATGCCTGGTGGTGGGCCCGCCGCGCCCCGCGCCCCGCCGCGCCCCGCCGCGCCCCGCTGCGCCCCGCCGTGGCCCGCCCCGCCCCGGTGGCTTGCCTCCGTCTCCGAAAGCCTCTTTGCGCGTGTTTGTCCTTCCAGTAGCGCTACCGAATCCCGCTCCCTCGCCCCACCCTGCTCACGAAAAAAAAGAAAGGTTGTATCGCTAAAGCGTTGGCTATCTGGTCGACAGACAACACATCAATTCGCTTTTACTATGGAGCTAAATCCATTGTAAGAAATTGTTGTAGAGTCACTGGAAATTTTTTTCCATAAATTATGTCGTGAAATTTCATTTGAAAATTGTAAAATTGCGTAGGGTTTGGGATTGTAGGAGTCGATGGATGACTTTATCTGAAGGTCACGAAAGTTGACTGCACGCAGGAGTCAACTCCAATGGCTTAGCGTTTGTTTAACAATAATTTTTCTATTGAGAGCAGGGTTTGTCGGACCTGTCGCATCGCCGCTGTTGCTTTTACTCAAAGTTTGCGTTAAAAATTTACAGACAGCCTCGCGGGAAATTATTTACGACGCTTTTAGGACGGCGGGGCGCGGCGCGGCGGGCTCTCTGCGCCGAGGCGCGGCGGGCGCAGCGCTGCTGTGACGACCCAGCCGAGCTTAACCAGCCGAGCTTAATCCGCGAGGAACAGAAACGCTAGCGAAAAGGTTTTCGTCAAGAGGAGATAGGAAGGGCCGGGGGTCGTGGCGAGGTTCAGGGGGCGGCTAGGCCAGTGGCCGCGAGTCCCCTAGGAGGATCCATTCCCCTTCAACATGAGCACCATCTCGCACTGTGCCAAGCATAATTTGAAATGCTGTGCTTAATTTCAACGAAAAGACTCCTTGACTTCAACGCGTTTTTAAAAAAATCTGTCATAATAATTTCCATAGTTTTCTATACGAGAGGTTGGCAGTAATGTGGCTGAACGGCCGCAAGTGTCGCGCGCTACAAAGGGCCTCTCTCTTATCATCATGCAGGTACCTCGGGGGGTACCTGGGGGCGCGCCCGGCCCGGGCGGGGCGGGCACTCGAGCCCCGCGCACAATGCGCGCCTCAGAGCCTCTAGCTCTATCTCTCATCCCTCAGGAGGCCGCAGAGAGGGCCGGCCCGGCCGGCGCGTGCATGCAGCTCCACCGTGTGGCCCTAACGAGCAGCAGCAGCAGTAGCAGTGTGGCTCAGAGCTAGAGAGACAACTCAACTCGACCCGAAATATTCGCGCGAGCTCACTATCTAAAGAGTAGCAATAAACGCCTCCGCGTAGTATGGTCCATCACGGTGGCGTAGCAAAGACAGCTCATCCAGTGCGATTTTTCCGAATTTAACGCCTGGAAAATATTTTTGTCTGTTCGGAATTTTTTTTCTGTCCAGGATTTACTCCTGGCCAACTTGAGTCCGTTTTAGAACGCAATAGTGTAGTCGGCCTGTTCGGCGGGCGCCTCCCCTGCCCGCCGGCCTCCCTCTGCTAGGAGCTTGAGCGCCAGCAATTAAAAGTCTCTGTTGTAACGCGGGCGGGGTGGGGTGAGGCGGGGCGGGCGGGGTAGGCCCCCGCACCGACGCCCCGGACGCCGGCGGCGTCGATGCGGGGGAGCGCCGTAAGCGTCGCGACGCCATGTCACCTCGGCGCCGCGGTGGGCCCAGAGCAGAGCGACGAAATGGGCGGCCATGGTGCGAGGAGACGCGAGGGGCGAGGCGAGGCGGTGCGAGCAACAGTGGCAGTCGATCCGACCAACAGATGGCTTGTAACGGGTCTCCCCAGTCACACATCGGCGCCATAACGGTGGCGGGGCGGGGCGGGGCGGGGCGGGGTGGGGACGGGCGGTACGTGTCGAGATCGCGTCGCCATGCTGACGATGCTGATCGACTTTGTCCAATGGACGTTGGTAACCCTGTGGTCTCGCGGCCCCGCGGGCCATGTGCGCGCCGCGGACCGGCCCCGCCCCGCCCCGCCCCGCCCCGCCCCGCCCCGCCCGGGCTATTGACCTCTCTGATGCGCTACGCCGCCGCGCCTCCCCCCGCGGCCTCTCTCTCTCTCGCTCCCTCCCCGCGCCACCGTGCGAAAGAGAGAGAGAGAAGAAGAAGAGAGAGAGGGAGTGAGCTAGCGCGGGCAGCCAGTGCAGCGCGCGGTGCATCGTTTGGCATCACTGCAAGGGAATGCCGGTGCGACCTGCTGGGGCCGGGGCCGGGGCCGGCTCAGCTGGAGGAAGCGCCTGCTTACGGAGCGCCCCCGGCCCCGCGCGCTCTCTCTCTCGCACCCGCTGGAGCTTACGCCCGTGCCCGTCCGTCCTCCTCTCACTGCTGCCAACCTCCTTTCGACTCCGTAGCGCTACGGCCGCGCGCCGCCGGTGGGAGGGGGAGATGAGAGGGAGAGAGAAAGAGGGAGAGGGAGAGAGAGAGCGAGTGAGAGGGGCCCAGGCCGGGGTGGGGCGGGGTGGGGCGGAGTGCAGCGCTGCGTCGCGGTGGGGTGGGGGCATCCCGTCCCGTCCCGCCTGGCCCGGCCGCCCGCCGGCGCGGCGCTGCCAGCTCGGCCAGCCCGGCCGCCCCTCCCCCTCGTGCCCGCCGCCTGCCTGGCCGGCTGCTCGGTCTGGGCGGCGGGACGGCGCGCGCGGGCGGCGCGGCAGGCAGCCCATTCAGCCAGTGCCGCTCGGACCACTGCAGGAGGAGCGTGTGCCGCTGCCGCCCGCGCCCCGCCCGGTGCTCTCCTCTCGCTCGTCAGCGTGTCTCGTGCGCCGCGCGCCCACCGACAAGTGCCTGCTCGTCAACATGGCCGTCCGTGTGTGCTCCCGTGTCAGTCTGTCAGCCTGAGCCCTGTGTCAGTGTCAGTGCGTCTGCTGCGTCAGTCAGTGTGTCTGTGTGTCAGTGTTGTTGGACCGTTTCTGGATTCTGGATACTCCCCGCCGCCGGCAGCCAGCTCTAAGGCAAGGTGAGATGCACTCGTAACGTTGGCGTCGCCCTGGCGGCGACGTCTACTTCCTCTTCCGCAGTTCATGTCGCCGACGGCGACGGGTGGCGGGCGGCGGCGTCGCGGTGGCGGTGGTCTTCCCGACGTGCTCACCACGTGACCACGTGTGAACGCGTCAGTGACGTGCACGTGTGACGTGCGTGGGAGCGGGCACCGCCGGCCGGCCGGGGCGCGGTAGGTGCGCGTTCCCAGGTCTAACCACGGCGAAAATCGACAACGTCGTTTTCGTTTGCTTTTTATCGGTGGAAACATCGCATCGCCCGGCCCCGGCGCGCCGACACTGCGCTAGGGTTGCGTGCGTGTGCTAGTGTGCAGCCCCCCGGGGGCACGGGGCGGGGCGAGGCAGGGCGGGGCCCCGCGGAGCACCGCCCCCTGAGGACAGGCCTGACCAGGATGACGACATCGGGGACGTGCAGCGGGGCGGGGCGGGGCGTGGTGACCCCGGTCGCCGCCGCGGCCTTCCCCGCGCCGGCCCGGGCGGCCCGGCACCGCGCCTCCTCGAGTCCGCGGCGTGATTGGACGGACGCGCTGCTGTCGCGCCGGATGTGGGCATTTTCGGCGTGCTGCTGCTGGAGCTGTCGGTTCCCGGGCGGGGCGGGGTGAGGCGGGGCGGGGCGGGGCGCAGTTGTTGCTGCCCCGCCTTCCCACACGCTGCCCGTCACGCGAGACGCCCCGCCCCGCCGCAGATTTGAGTGCCGTGCGACCTGGGCTCGGACTTCCCCCTATATCCGGCCTATATCCGGCGGAGAGCGCTTCGCATGCGCCGCGCCGGTCCCACGACCCGGGACGAGGAGACATTCCAGGTAGCGTCGCGTTCGTCGAACAAGTCGCCACTAATCCCGTCGAGAGCAAACCAGCCCAACCTGACGTTCCGCGGAAATAATCAGAGTGCATAGAGTGGCGGGCGGGGCGGGGCGGGGCGGTGACGAGGGAAGAAAAATCCCCGCGGATTTTCTTGGCGTGTAGGCATCAGCTGGAGTTGCGCCGGGTGCGTGGCTCGGCCGGCTCGGCTGTGCTGAGCGCTGCCGCCGGGTCTCGCCGCAGTCTTGCCAAGTCGGCGCGGGGCGTGGCGGGGCGGGGCGGGGCGGGGCGGGGCGGGGCGTAGCCGTGCGGCGTGGCGGGGCGCGGCGGCAGCCAGGGTCGCAGGACCGGGCCGACCGGAGCCTCGAGGACCGGCCTAGCCGGACGGGACGGCCGTCTCTCATCGGCTGCACTGACGGGCCGGGGGGGGGGGGGGGGCCACGTGGTGGACCGCTGCTCTGGAGCGACTGGAGACTCATCAGGAAAGGACTCGAAATGTACCGAAACTGGCGCGCGCCTCGGCGCTCAGGGCCTGGTCCGCCTGCTTGCGAGCGCAGCTCCAGGTCGACGGCCGCCCTGCCGGAGGATCCGGCTCCTCCAGGGCCTCCAGGGCCGCGGTCGCCCCTGACCTTTTGTCCAGGCTCCAGCTTTGTAGTACGGCGAGTGTGGCGTCGCTACGACTCTAGCAGACGCCGTGCCCGTGCCCCCACCGCACGCGGACGGGTAGGCAATGCTGATGCTGCACTATTTGATGTTGTTGCCACCGCTTATCCAATTCATGCTGACCTTCCTCCTGCCGGCCGCCGTGCTGGCTGACATGCGTCATACTCTCCCACCACCACCTCCTAACCTGCCGCCCCAAGTATTGCGTTTTGCGAAATTCGCGAAATTGCAGAGGGAAACACCTTGCCGACTACTTTATACTCACGGCAGAAACGGTTTGTATCGGTTTTCGAGGAGACGGGGGGATAAGCAGCAGCAGCAGCTTTTACCACATGGATACCTACCAGCCTGCTTGGAAACCGAGACGTAGTTTCTGCCGTGATGGCCATTCGTTTTTCAACTCGTCCGCCTAGCCGAGCCGGTGTGTTTCACAGCGCTCGAGTCCCTGGCGGGCGGGAGGCACTTCCCGCGCGCTGAGGTTACGCCCTGGCGCCTGCCCTGTCAGTGCAGACCGTCCTGTTTGACACGCATTACCGTCCGCAGGCTGTCCTGTTTGACACCCATTACCGTCCGCAGGCTGTCTGACTGCTTCGCTGGCCCCCTCATTTCAGCCGGCGCATTCGTTATACTCTTGTGTTGGCGTCGCGACGCTAGGGGAGCAGCAGCGCCGCGGCGGCGCACGGCCCGCGGCGTCGTGTGGAAGCTCCTCCTCTGCTCCGTAACGCGGCGCCGCGCCGAGCCGCGCGCTGTGCTGGAAATGGCTCAAAAAGGAGAGTTGAAGCCGCTGCTGCTGCTCCGTTTCGCTCGGTCTGTAGCGCCCGCCCCGCCCCGCCTGCCTCATTTCGTAATGGCCCCCACCAGCCAGACGATGGACTCGAGGCGGTAGGTGACGACGTGCGTGTGCGTGCGCGCGCGTGCGCCGGGCCGTGCCGTGCGCGCTGCAATGCCTGCGCCCATGCCGCCACGCCCCGCGGACTAGTCCGGCATCCCACCGTGGCGGGGCGGGGCGGGGCGGGGCGGGGCGGGGCACCAGGCTTGGGTACACTCGAGAGGGAAGGGAAAGTTTGTTCGATAGGCGGGCGTGTTGCGGCGGCTCTGCCGGCCTGATCCAGCTCAGCCGGCGTTTTGAGTCGGGCCGGCCGGCCGGCCGAGCATATAATGATGATGGAAAACCTCGCGCCGGTCGCAGGACCGCGCCCTGCTGGGCGGGCTGCGAGTGCAACAGGAATAGTGATTCTCTCTCTCTTTAAAAGAAAAACCCTTAAAAAATGCGTGGGGCTTGGGTAACAGCCGCCTACCCCCTGTATAAAACTCCTCCCGGGTAACCTCGCAGCCCCCGGGAGTTTTCATATTTATTTTCACAGCATCTCTGTGGCGCGCTAGGTCAGGTCGGCGCTATGAACTTGGAGGGCGCGCCGTGCTCGGCTCGGCGGTGGTGAATGTGCTGAACTGCTGTATGCACTGGTTCGGAATGTTGCCCCGCGCCGGGCCGCGCCGGGCCGCCAGATGATGGACGGACGTAGTATGGAGTGGTAACGGCCAACAGTTTGCCTGCTCCCGGCGCCACGGCGCCTCTAGCGCCCCTAGCGCCCCTGGTGGCGCCCCCTGGCGGCCGCTGTGCAGGGCGCCCAGCCCAGCCGACCTCTGTCTCTGCGACAGTTTCACCGAAATTTATGTGGATAAGGAGATTGGCGGGGACTGATGGCCTTTTAGCGCCCGGGGTCCTTCTGGCCCGCCCCGCCCCGCCCCGCGCCGAGGCAGGCGGAGGGAACTTTTCCGCCGACTGTTCCGTTGCTCTTCTGCGCGGGTTTACGATCCACGGTGTTTGTCTCGGAGCCATGGAAGGTTTTTTTGAGGGGTTTCTTTTTTCCTTCCTCCCCTTCATGGCAAGCGCTGTTCGGCGAGCACGTTGGGTACACTGCCAAACACACCGGCGTCAATGTGCCGGAAGAGAAGAGACTCACGACCGGGAGAGAAGCGCACCCAAAAGGGTTTTTTTCTTCTTCTAAAAATAGAAAAGGCGGAAAAAGTATAGGGCAAGAACACAGAGAGGAACGGGGAGAGAGGGAGGGAGGGGGGATGTATCGGGGAGGACCAGGGCCGCAGCGAGCATAACGTCGCCATCAGTCTCCAGGAGCTGTCGTAAATATGCACGGGGCCCGCTCCTGCCCCGCGGAGCCCTGCCTGCCTGCCTGGACCAGTAAAACATTACGGCCCCCCGCCCCCCCCCCCCCCCCCCCCCGACACAGACCGGGCGGGGCGCCACCACCCCCCTGCTGCCTGCAGTCTGTGTTCCGCTGTGCTGTACCCACCCCCGAGTGCAAGAAATCCGGTCGACGGGGGGAGGGTTTGGAGAACAAGCTCGCCTCCTTCTTCTGCGTGGAATCGGAATGAAAGGCTTTATTCGAGTTTGTTTTTCTTCAATCTTGGCCAATGACGACGACGAGTCCCCCCCGCCCTAGACCAGCGACCCCGTCGCGGGCAATGAGCGGGGTAGCTTTTACTGAATCAGGTCTCCCCCTCCCCTCCACCCGCGCATAGCCGGCTGCGTACCGCGTTTTATTCTTTAATTTTCTTTGCTTTGCTATCTTTTAACAAAAAGGAATTGCAAAAAAATAAAAACTGACCGATTGCCGCTCATCATGCATGCTCGGGCATAGTGCAAGCCGCGCCTATAGAACGGCGCACATCTACTTAAAAATTGATTAAGAAATTAAAATTGTCAAATATATAAAAAAAGGAAAAGGAAAAAAAAAATGATTGCATGCGGTGTGATTTGCGTACGGCCCCCGCGAGATGCCGTCGGTTACTCTGCCGCCGCTGAAACACTCCTCAAAGTTATCAAACTCGGGGCCGACCGGCCCAATCGGCCCGGCCGGGGAGAGTGGAGTTGATGGAACAATGATTTGTGTGCAATCGCTGATCGCCCCGGCCGGGTCGGGTCGAGTGCAATCAATGCAGCGATGCAGGCGGTGCGCTGGGAGGGGGCGGGGCGGGGGAGCTCCTGCACTGAAAAAAATACAACTTTTAAAAGAATGCTAATAAATACTCCACGCTCAAGTTGCTAAAATTTAAAAAAATGAAAAAAATAACTTGTCCCGGGAGGGAATGCGCAAGTGGCTCGGTCTGCCTAGCAGCTTTTTGTTCCCGCAGCGTCACACGGTCCCGTGTCGCGTCTGCTCATCTGAGTCGGGCCTGTGGCGGGGCGGGGCGGGGCGGGGTGGGGCGGGCACGGCCGCGCGGCGGTGGCGGTGTGGTTCTCACGGGCTTAAGCTGCGAATGGCGGTTTGTGCTGCGGTGCGATGTGAGGAAACGTTTCGCGGGATGATCCAGCAGGTGCTCGCTCGCGACGCGCCGCGCCGCACCGGCCAGAATGCAATATTCTCCTTTATAGACCCGCGCCTGCCCGCACGCGTCGTACACAGGAAAAAGAAAATCAAAATTACCGGTCATGCAGCAAACAGCTGCTTGTAGATGATCGTTATGGCTGAGCCCTCTGTGGTTGAATGCCGAAATTTTGCTTCGCACCCAACGCCGCTTCCCCCGCGAGGAATGCCGCCGCGGACTTTGGGTTTCCATGGGGGGCGGAAAAGTGCCTTTGTACGGAAGAACATGGTAGAATTTCCTCGAACAGCTGGAGGCCCTTAGCTGCTGTTAAGGTGTGCTGACCTGTGGTCTCGGCTCGCTGTGCCCCGTCCCCCGCCGGGGTGCTGTGGGGCGGGGTGGCGCAGTATTGGGGTCGGTATCTGATTTCGCTCCAGTTGTGAGGCGTGGCGCGGCGTGGCGCGGGTGTGCGTGTAGAAACATATAAAATGGCCGGGCGGCGCGCTGGCGCGTACCCGCCGGCCTGCCTGCCTGCCTGCGGTCATTCGCTCGAGACGGGAGCCCCCGTTTTAGGCTAACTGGTCACGCCGAGTTTTCGGATGTTGTTTCTGGCGCCGGCGTCTCCGAGGTGGTCATAGAGGTCAACGGTGGTCATACTGTGGCCAAGTAGGCGTCGGGGCGAACGGTCTAGCGGACTCTCCGGGCCTGTGAATAATGACCACGAGGTTTGTGGCTGCCAGGCGGCGGGTCCGGGCCGGGCCTCAGCGCAGAGCTCAGGAGGACAACCGCTCTTTGGTCAATTCCGCGACGGAGGAGTACGGGCCCGGCCCGGGCAGGGAGTCAAGTAGATTCGCATTCGCGTAATATTCAAGCTGGCAACAGTGTAAGGCGCTCCGCCCCGCCCCGCCCCTCGCCCCGCCCCGCCCTGCCCCGCCTCACCCCGCCCCGCCCCGCCCCGCCCTGGCTCTCGCCGGCCACTGCAGGTGGGGGTACGGAGGGCGAGGTCGCCTCCTCGCTTCGCCTCGCCGCCGCGCCGGGTGCTCGAGTCAGCTGTTTCTGCCGGCAGGGTCATATGTGCCCTCTCTCTCTCTCTCTCTCTCTCTCTCTCTCTCTCTCTCTCTCTCTCCCTCTCTCTCTCTCTTCTCCCCTCTCCTCCACCCCTCCCCACGTGTGTCACTTAGCCAGCCCGTGTTTGTCTACCTGTAATAATCCCGTTTTCCCTCGGACACCGACCGCTTTTATTACTCCCGCCGCGTTTGATATTTTCTCCCTTAACAATGTTCATGAAAAATGCATGCAGCGGGGCGCGGACCTGCAGGCCGGCCCGGCCCGGCCCGGCCCGCGCTCAGCCCCCGCCCCGCCCAGCTCGGCCGGCCAGCCCCCGCCGCTGTGTTTGAAATATTTCTGTTATGCATGCAGAATTTTCAATTGCTTGATGGCATGCAGAGGAGGCGGCGGAGAAGGAGGAAAAAGTTGGGGTTGTGCGGCCCGGCGCGGCCCGGCCCCGCGGCTCCCCCTTGACATAAAGACCACCCTGAGCCACTCTGCGAGGCGCCGCCCGGCCGGCCGGACCCTCTGCTATGTAAATGGCGTAGTGCTGCCCTGGCGGGCGGTGTGTTGCCTGGCCTGATGGCGAAACACAAGCGCAGGCCTGCCTGCCTGCATGGGACTGCAAAGGAAGAAGAAGAAAAAAAGTCGTGGCCTCCGGCCCGGCCCGCTGTATGTATGTTTTCGGAAGGCAGTTGGTTACCGGGGGGAGGGGGGGGGGTGTTGATAAAATAGAGCAAGTTCAAACAACGAGACTGCAGTTATTTTTTTAATTTTTTTTTTGTGTGTGTGTGTGAAATCAAACTTTGCACAAATTTGTGGGCGACGATGCAAGTTTCGGTGCGTAATCGTGCTTTCTACGTGCGTACGTCTTGCTAAACGGAGCGTAAGTTTACATTTACTCGCGCGCACGCACGCGCACACACACACCCAATGCATGGAGTGTGCTCTGGTGTGGACAGTGGACAGTGCGTCCGAGGGAAATTTCTCCGTGCGAAAGTTTCCATAGGGGAGTGTGTGGCGTGGCGTGCGCTCTGCATTGTGATTGTCATCGCTCTGCGTCGACGGCGACCCCCTCTCCCCCCCCCCTTCCCCTCCCTCCCCCCTCTCTCTTCCTAATCTACATCAACGGCTGAAATTGCACCCATAAAAGAAGCGGTAAAAGTAAGAGAAAAAAAAAATCATCGCCGGAAAGCCTTTTGTAAAGTCACGGAGTAGTAACAAAACAAAAGCGGGTAGATTGCAGTTTTCGCAGCGCGGGGAGACTCCGGTGCAGCGCGCTGCAGGCTGCAGTGATGGACGGGTGTAAAGTCTGCGACTTTTATAAGCAGTTTGGAGCGGTGCGGGGCGGGGTGGTGTGGGGCGCTGGCCAGGGTGGGCACGCTCTCATGCACGCGGCCTGAGTGAACCACAAACCGGTTTTTTGCTTTTGGAGGTTGGCTGTGTTGTAAGAGTGACGACAGGCAGAGGTGTACGTGGTGTTCTGTGACGCCCGCGCGCGCTCCGACGTTCTCGGACGTGTCTGGAGGAGTGAAAAGTAGGACAATGAAATAATAGTTCGTGTCACTTGACTAAACGAGAGATCATTGTACGACTGAAGTTTTCCACTGACCGCGCTGGTTGTTGAAAGCTAGGCGCGGTCGGTCGGTACGTTTGTGACTGTGGTGGACGGCCAAGGCATTGCGCCGGACAGGTGCACTGTTAAACCGCATTGTCATGTGACGATAAATATTGCTACAATTATTTCGTCACAAGAGCTGTGATGAAACGGTCGTCACTTGACATAAATTTTTCGTCACATGACATGAATCTTTCGTCACACTGTAATGAACCATTTGTCATGTGACGAACCTTTCAAAAGTCAAATTTAGCACTGACTTTGTCGTAATGTGACGACTTAAAATTTTAACAGTGTGGCTGTTCTTGAAAGGAGATCTGCGGTATCGAGGCGTACTGGATATAGAGTGCCATAACAAAACTGTCGGGGAATGCGAGTGGCGGTGGTGCGTCTGTGTGGCGTGCAGTGCAGGCTGGGCGAGTGCAGCCGCTCAGAGTGGCACTCATTAGCTGATGAGATACTGCATGCCGCACAGTGCTCTGGCGCTACGGCGGAAGCACTCATCAGCTAAACGCGTTCGCACCACCTCTCTCTCTCTCTCTCCTCCCCGCCACCTCTCACCCCCGGTACCTCCTCCTCCTCCGCCCCATCCGCCCGCCCACTTCCCATTAGCTGGGAAACACTCTGCCAACACTCGCCGCCGACCGGCCTCATCTAAATGTACCCTCTACTCGTCGCAAGCGACGTGGCCGCTCAGATTTTCATGCCGCTTATTTGTTTTATCATCCCAAGTCGGCCACGACACGATAGGGATTCGAAACTACTCGAAAATTTCTGGACGTTGTAAAACAATCGGGCAAAGCCAGGGGAAGTTTCTGGCAAGTTGAGCCATTTTCGATCGGCATCCCTACGATGTAAAACAGTCGGACCAGCCTAGCCGCTGCTCCAGGTGTGAATAGCGGCGCCGCTCCATCTTGTTCCTCAAATGAGTTCGGAATAGCAATGTGAAAGGTAAATAACGAATTCCTCGCTCCCGTTGTGTACGTGGCCGCGCTTCAATCAGTGGGGGAGGGGGGAGATTGTGTAGAGCCATGGCCCAGACGGGGGCGAGCGTCTGTGAGACGTCTCTCGGATTAGGGGTGGGGGAGAGGGCGTGGACGGGAGAATGTAAAGGGGTGGATGTATAGGGGTTGAAGGACGTGAGGGGACACGGATACGCCTTTTTGCCTATTTGTTTCGTGCCCCCCCCCCCTCCCTTTTCAGCGAAAGGGGTGGGCGTGAGGGCGCCAAGGGGCATAAGTGCCAAAGAAGCGACGGGCTGGACTGAGCGTAGCGCGGTGTTGGGCGCGCGCCGCGCCGGCCAGCGGCGGTGTCCCCCCCCCCCCTCCCAATTCGGAATGGCGGAATGGCGCTGCCAGGAGCTGACTTGCCACCCCGCCCCCATTTCCTCCTCCTTTTCCCGGATCGTCCGCTGGACGACGGCGGCCCGACGGCGGCCCGAAAGCACGCCCAACTTGGTTTCATTCTTTTGCGTTGGTCGGCAGGTTCGCGGTCCGATAACACACCAGCCGACTCCTGGACCGGGGAGGGGCTGGCGGGGTAGGGGGGAGGGGGAGGGTGGAAGGGGCTGGGCTGGGGGTGGGGTACGTGACGTGCTTACCCTGGCCCGGAGGACGAACTCTAGGATCGCTTTGATGTCGCCGGTCTGGAGTCGCGGCTCCGGGGACAACCTCCGGTGACAACCTCCGGGGGGATACGGCTCTCCGGCTCCGGGTGCGTCTCCGGGGCCGTGAAGGTGAAGTCAGGCTGAAATGGTAAACTCGGACGTTTTCAATATCCCGCGACGCAGACTCCCGTGTGGTCGTCCCCCTCCCCTCCTCACCCTTACTGTTAATTTGTCGATTCCTCCGCCACTTTCCATTTTCATGCACTGTAAGAAAAAACTACAGTGAATCCTGTTAATTTGCGTGCCAGCAATGTCTGTAGCTTCAAGTACAGGATTCACTGTACTTTTCTGACAGTCCGTCCTGTACCCTAAAAAACCTAGGCTTATTACATTTTCATTTCGAGTCGAAACCCATGACATGTATTGACATTTTTTGCTCGTCTTGTCGAGACGAATAAAATTCTACAATTGGTTTTCCATTTCAACCGTTGTACTTTTGGGGGTACGGGATTGACTGCCAAAAACTACAGTGAATACTGTACCTGAAACTACAGCAAAGGCTGTAACGGGATTCACTGTAGTTTTTTCTGACAGTGTGGGATGCTGTCTCTGCAGATCGCTCAAAGCGTCCCCGTTACGTAATATCCACTGAGTTTTCGTTTTCCTAACGCCAAAACAAAAGTGAAGCACTCATCTTTCATGTGTAACAGGTTTTAACAGGGCTACTTCCCTTCTTTTTTCAGACTACGAGTGAAATAGTCAGCATCATGAAGAGGGTACCAATATCTCCAACCACTCCGCAAAGAAACCACTGTGTAAGCAACAAAAGGAGTAAAGAAAAGGATTCTGCGTGTGGACAAAATATATTAAAAAGACCCAGTCGTCGGACAAAGCTCGACACTCATCCAGAAGACAAACCATTTGAGTGCACAGAGTGCAGTAAGAAATTCTCTGAAAGTGGCGCTCTTCGCGTGCATCTCCGCACTCACCCGGGAGGAAAACCATTTGAGTGCACAGAGTGCAGCAAGAAATTCCCTGATATTTGGAAACTTCGCGTGCATCTTCGCATTCACACGGGAGAGAAACCATTTGAGTGCACAGAGTGCAGCAAGAAATTTACTACAATTTCGAAACTTCGCGAGCATCGCCGCACTCACACGGGAGAGAAACCCTTTGAGTGCACAGAGTGCGGTCAAAAATTCTCTGTGAGTGGCGCCCTTCGCGTTCACTTCCGCACTCACACGGGAGAGAAACCATATGAGTGCACAGAGTGCGGTCAAAAATTCTCTTCGAGTAGCGCCCTTAGTGCTCACCTCCGCACTCACACAGGAGAGAAACCGTTTGAGTGCACAGAGTGCAGCAAGAAATTCTATCAAAGTGGGAAACTTCGCGAGCATCTCCGCACTCACACGGGAGAGAAACCATTTGAGTGCACCGTGTGCAGTAAGAAATTATCTAGCAGAAGCTCTTTTCGCGATCATCTCCGCACTCACACGGGAGAGAAACCATTCGAGTGCACACTGTGCAGCATGAAATTTGCTACATGCTCCGGACTACGTTCTCATCTCCGCACTCACACGGAAGAGAAACCATTCGAGTGCACCGTGTGTAGTAAGAAATTTATTACAAGTAGCGATCTTCATGCTCACCTCCGCACTCACACAGGGGAGAAACCATTTAAGTGCACAGAGTGCGGAAAGAAATTTTCTTTAGGTAGTAATCTTCGCAGGCATCTCCGTTCTCACATTGGAGAGAAACCATTTGAGTGCACCGTGTGCAGCAAGAAATTCATCCAAAAAGACGGTCTTCGCCAGCATCTCCGCACTCATACGGGAGAGAAACCATTTGAGTGTACCGTCTGCAGCAAGAAATTTTCTACAAGTGGCGAACTTCATAGTCACCTCCGCACTCACACGGGGGAGAAACCATTCGAGTGCACCGTGTGTAGTAAGAAATGTTGTTCAGCTAGCGGTCTTCGTCTTCACCTCCGCACTCACACGGGAGAGAAACCATTTGAGTGCACAGAATGCTGCAGGAAATTCGCTAATAGAGCCAGTCTTCGAGTTCATCTCCGCACTCACACGGGAGAGAAACTATTTGAGTGCCCCGTGTGCAGTAAGAAATTATCTTGCAGTTTCTCCCTTCGCGGTCATTTCCGCCAACACACGGGAGAGAAACCATTTGAGTGTACCGTGTGCAGTAAGAAATTCTGTCACAGTACCGCCCTTCGCTTTCATCTCCGCAAACACGCGGAAGAGAAACCATTTGAGTGCACTGAGTAGTTGTGAATTTACATTTTGAAGGTTAAAAGTATTTGATTGGTATTGCTTAACACGAGTGCTTGTTATCCCCTCCAGTTTCGTATCTTAATGATTTATTAAGTTAATTTTGAAGATGCTGGTAGAAGTTGAATACAAAAAAAAATTATCTAACTTGGGTGAGTTGTTAGAAAACTGAATAAATTGCTCTGCACATCTTGCAACTGTCCATTTTGAGATTATCGCATTCGCCTTTGCACGTGGATTACTGTAGCCTTCACATTGTACAATAGAAAAGTAAAGAAATAACAAACTTTATATCAACGAATAAAATTTTACAAAGTTTCAGTGCAATTGGTATTATTTGCGGCTTCCGTAATGTGAAATACACTTAATTCCTCTCAAGGGGCGGCCAACTCATGTATTTCTGTGTAAACTTGCCTTGTATGTCTTGTATTTCTAATGTATTTTTTGGTATTTTTCTCGTATATTTGTTGAAGATTTCTATGTATTTCTGTGCATTGTAGAGTATTTCCTTGTATTTTTAGTGTATTTCTAGAAATACAGTGGTATTTCTGTGTACACGTGTTTTTTGAGTTGGCCGCCCCTCGATTCCTCTCGCCTTTTGTTGCGTTATTTTTCCTTGCACTTTTCTTTGGTCAGTATGATGAAGCATGGAGTAAGAAATTGACAAAGACCGCCATGTTGCCCAGAGAATGGCACGTTTTGTCCCTTATCCATTATTCTAAAATGTTTTCGTACCCAATACGCATTTTGACATGTATGTCTGGACCCTGTGTGTGTGTGTGTGCTACCTGCAGGTAGCAGCGTGCGAAGCGTGACTAATACATCAGGGTCTGCCTCGCGAGGGAAAACAACTCAGTAGTTTCCTTCTCAAATAAAGCAATTTTTTTTCGTAATAGGTTTTGCCTTGGCCTTTTACTTACTTTCTAACGCGGCTTACAGTTTACTATTTCTTTGAAGTTTCTCTCGAATCGTATCGCTTACACAGGCTTGTAGTTTTCGGTGCCGCCCGTCTCCCTTTCCCTTCTCTCCCTGCCGGCCTGGGCCCGCCGCGTCGGCGACACTTATCGCATCACACACAGTGCACGTGTCCGGGCAGGGTCTCTGACCCAGCAGCGCGCCGAGGAACGGGTCCTGAAACTGGTCCCCCAAGTCACCCCCCCTCCCCCCTCCATCCCGAGCCTCTTCCCTTTACGAACGCGGCTGGTTTTTATTTGCCATATAAACACTGCGCTAATGTGTGCGCCTGTGTATTTGTCGCTCCACTGGCTGCAATACTCTGGAAATAATCTGCCTCGAGGTGCACTCTTGTTGTGGTCACGTTTCTGTGGCGTTGCCAGAAAGGCGCTGGGATTATGGTGTGCCGCGGGTGCTAGGGTCCGTAACTTGACTTATCAAAACTTGTTAGTTAAATATTAATATTTAACACTCAGTTACCTATTGAAAAAGTTAAATTTATTAAATGTTAAATTTTAATATTAATTTTTACAGACTCAAAATTTCTGTCTGGGGTCGGCGGCCTGCCCAGAGCAATCTTGTAAACTTGTCCATTTATCCTTTTGAGTTAAGTTAATAACAAGCCTTACTATGTAAAAAGTATCTTTGTAAATTGACGATTTTTTTCGGAATTTGTGATTTACGATCGATATCGTAAATTTACGAAAGCCTATTTGTGCTCGTTTAAGAATCACAAGTCGGTATCAAGTGTCCTTATAATTTTTTAATTTTTAGAATGTGATATCGTAACTTTACGACATTTCTCATGGAAAGTTTTCCTACTTACAAACATTTCTCACAGTGTAGAATAGTAACAGCATTATTTGTTAAGCGCTAATATTTTTTGTTTAAAGATATGTTAAGTTACGGACCGCGTGCACGGGTGCTTGATGACTTCCTCTTGGCATTAAAACTGTCACTAAGTACCATTCATCATTGGGCGGATTTTAGAATCTAGCATCCTGTCAGAGACGTTAAGTTACGACGGTTCAGAGATACACAGAATGAGAGAGAGAGAGCGAGAGAAAGAGCGAGAGAGAGAGCGCGAGAGAAAGAGCGACAGAAAGAGCGAGAGAGAGAGAGAGAGAGAGAGAGAGAGAGAGAGCGTCCTCGACGCCGCGGCGTGACCCCGCAGAGGAGAGGGTAGGAGCTCTACGCCTGCCTTCAGGCCTGGTAACAAATAAAAGAAATCGCAGAAAAAAAAGGACCGAGTTGCGCAACAAAAATGGCCAGTTTGAGTCGAATTAATGAAGATTTACGGCGGCGATGATTCCCGGCGGCTTAGCTCCCGGCTCTGGTGCTCCTGGTAAACGTTCAAAACAGAATGTTGAGTCCGACATGTGAGCCAGGGGCTTAGGTGTGCGTGCGTGTGTGTGTGTGTGTGTGCGTGTGTTTGTATTTGCTCTGGGCCGTTCTTTGTTTCCAGCCTGCCGCAGCAGAGTCCCTCCCCTCCGCCTCCTCCGCCGCCACTTTCTGCTGCGTTTGTCTAACCCGCTCTTTTCCTCGCTGTCTATTGTTTCAGGTGAGGATACGGAAGTACACCGCGGGGGTCGCGGAGATGTGGCTGGCTAGCGGGAGGAGGAGAGGTGAGGCTGCTGCGCCGGAAATTTTTTGGCGCTTCGCCTGCACCCGAGGCTCTTTATCACCGCGAGGAGGTTTGGATTCTTTGATCCGACGCCTGTCGGCCGAGAGAGAAATGGCGGGGCCAGGGGCCGGGCGTGGGCTCAACTTTTGCACGTCTTGTTGAGACGTTGGAGAGAGAGGACCGCTTCTCTTATCCCTCTCCCTCTCTCTTTCTCTCTCTCTCTCTCTCTCTCTCTCTCTCTCTCTCTCGCTCGCTTCCTCTTCCGTCTCCTTGAATTTGCTCCAGTTTCGGTCGCGGGCCATGAATCAAACGTCTATTCCTCGCACAGCCTCCCCCCCCCTCCCCCTCCCCCCATCGACCCCCTGCTCTGTGCCCGCGGCCGCACGCGGTGCTATCGGTCTAATCCGCCGTTATGCCGAAGCGACTTTGGATTCGCGGATACAACTAACTTTGCTCCTAAACACACGCGCGCGCGTAACCGTTTACGCATCCGCGCTCACACACACACACACACACGCACACGCGCGCGCTCAAGCGCGCAGACGTTTATCGGCACACATGATAAGTTAACGGCTGCTGTGATGGTGCATGGTCATGAGCAAGGCACAAGAGTGTGTGTGTGTGCGCGCGTCTCTCTCTCTCTCTCCTCCCTCTCCTCTCTCTCGCTTTCTCGCTCTCGCTCGCTCTCTCCCTCTCCCTGTCGGGCGGTCGATGGGGCTGCGCTCAGGGCGGGAGCGCGCAGCGCAGTTAGTTGATATAGTTGATTCAACAAGGAGACCACGCTGAGCGCGGCCGAGCGCGCGGCGGGAGAGGAGAGCAAGTGGGTGTGGGTGATCTCTCTCTCTCTCTCTCTCTCTCTCTCTCTCTCTCTCTCTCTCTCTCTCTCTCTCTCTCTCTCTCTCTCTCTCTCTCTCTCTCTCTCTCCCTCTCTCCCTCTCTCCCTCCCTCTCTCTCCGAGCGTGTGTGTGTCAGGCAGATGGCGGTAGGCCGCCGCCGACCCACTATCAGGCAGGCGTCGTCTGCTGGGCGTCGTCTGCTGGGCGTCGTCTGCTGGGCGTCGCGACGCCCCCTGAACTTCCCCGCCTGCCACACACGTTATCTCCGCGTCCCTCCCCGTGCAGGGGCGGGCCGGGGCCGGGCAGCGCCGCGCCGCCCCGGGGTGGAATGCGGTATGAAACGATTCCCTGCACACCTTCAAGTCGCTGATTCCTGGAACCGCGTCCGGTCCGGCGCGGCCTGCCCCCCTCCCGCCCTCCGCTCCATCTTACCTCCTATGCCCCCTCCCCCTCTCCTTGTGGCTCACGTGACACGCTGGGAACACTGGCCTTGCTCATATTTTACTTTTTAGCAGATGATACGTTAGTATCAGCAGCTTGTACTGAAGTAAAGTTAAAAGTTAAAGTTGAAACGTCGTCAGTTAAAGTTGTCAAAGTAAAAGTTGTCCAGCGTTAAGCGTAGGAAAGTTGAAGTTGAAAAAGCAGTTGCCTAAAGATATATATAGGAGCGCGGCGACAGTGGGCCTCAGCGTGCCTGCGTGCCTGTCTGCGTGCTCGCTCGCCACAGTAGTGCTGTTCAGGCTGCCAGCAGCTCGTAGAGCTTCAAGCATGGACGCTACTCAGCTGCCGCCCGCAGCCGCCCTATGCACAGCCCTATGCATTGATTGCCGTTTTACGACCCATAACCCCAAACACTAGTCGTCCGCTGTAGCCCCCCCCCCTCTCCCGCGCCACCGCGACGCCGCGCCGCGTCACGCTGCGCTATATCGTAATGAATCCCAGTATTTTAGCAGTACGCGTTAAAAGTTAAAACGTTAAAAGTTAAAACGTTAAAAGTTAAAACGTTAAAAGTTAAAACGTTAAAAGTTAAAACGTTAAAAGTTAAAACGTTAAAAGTTAAAACGTTAAAAGTTAAAACGTTAAAAGTTAAAACGTTAAAAGTTAAAACGTTAAAAGTTAAAACGTTAAAAGTTAAAACGTTAAAAGTTAAAACGTTAAAAGTTAAAACGTTAAAAGTTAAAACGTTAAAAGTTAAAAAGTTGAAAGTTGAAAAAGTTGAAAGTTGAAAAAGTTGAAAGTTGAAAAGTTAAAAGCTGAAACGTTGAAAGTTGAAAAGTTCTGAGTTCGTGAGAAAAGTTACACAGCTCAAAGTTAAGCTGCTTGCGTTAAGCTTAAGGCAGTAAAAGCGATAAAAGTTAACGCGAAAAAGGTTAAAGTTCTGAGTTTGAAGTAGGAAGTTCAACGTTTGAGGCAAAACGTACAAAGTAAAAGTCATCTGCTTTCACGTTAGCGTTAGCGTTAACGTTTTTTTCCCCCCTTGTAATGTGCGAAGCAAGCAGGTGCGTCGACCTTGGAGAGAGAGAGAGATAGAGAGAGAGGAAGAGAAAGACGAGGAGAGAGACTGGGGAAGGGGAGATGCGTCGTCGCGTTGTCGGATCATCCGGGAGGCAGACGGGAGTGAAAAAAACAACGACAAAGGGAAAAAAAGAGTAGAGAGGCAGGGTGATGATATAGAGATATAGGGAGGGTGGTCACCTGGTATAGCAATGTGTGCTTAGCACTAAAACCTATGCTGCATTTGTAAGGCCCTCTGCTACTTAGAGCCAAGTTGGGTACTACTTTAGTTTTCAAAAAAATAGGCCCGAAAGTAAGATGGGTCACTTGCTACTCATTTGTTTCGGCAGTCCCCCACTTGCTGGCCTCATTGGGGGCGGCGGGAGCTAGGCTGTGTCTGCTCACTCCATTGCTCGGCCGAGTGCTGCTGGCTGGGGCTGCTGTGCAAAGAGCAGGGAGGGAGCAGAGCATCTTAGTTTCAAACCGAGCGTGGCGGGCGGGGCGGGACCAGGAGAATGTGCCCCCCCCCCTCTCTCTCTCTCTCTCTCTCTCTCCCTCTCTCTCCCTCTCTCTCTCTTCCTGCTCTCTCTAACTCTTTTGTTGCTGCCGGACTCCCTTTGAGTCTGTCCGGGTTCAGCCAGTGGTAGCGGGACCCTGTGTGTATGTGAGAGAGAGAGAGAGAGAGGGAGGGAGAGGAGGTCGCATACGAGCCGCCTCTGTCACACTCTGTGTGGGTTCGTGTGCGCCCCGTGCCGGGCGCATGGCCGCGTGGCCCGCTGGATATGAAAGGCTTTGCTGTCAGATCCGCCACAGACATGGCCCGGCCCGGCCCGGCCCGGCTCCGCCCAGCTCGCTCCGGCCCCGCGGACAAGTAGCATTAGCAGCGACGGCCCCTTTCATCGGCCTCCGCAAAGCAGACTGTACACATCTGGGAGTTTCATGCGGCTTGCGCTAGATTTCGCCTCTTTGAAAATGATTATATTTCTTGTCGAAAAAACGGAGACAGTTGCACTTTCCGTGGAGAAAAGGCCTGATCACTTTCATTGCGGCCGGAGGGTTGTCCGACCCGTTGCGCGCGGGTGTGCGGCGGGCCTGCCTACCTCGCAGCCCGACGGGTAGGCCGACCCGTTGCGCGCGGGTGTGCGGCGGGCCTGCCTACCTCGCAGCCCGACGGGTAGGCCGACCCGTTGCGCGCGGGTGTGCGGCGGGCCTGCCTACCTCGCAGCCCGACGGGTAGGCCGACCCGTTGCGCGCGGGTGTGCGGCGGGCCGGCCTACCTACCAGGCGGGCTGGAGTACCGCCCCGCTGCGCAGCGCTGTGATGCATTGTGGCCTATTTCACGGCTGGAGCGGCCCACCCCCCGCCCCCGTCGCGCTGGCTGCCAGCCCGGTCTGGCCGGCTGACGCGCTGTCTGCCAGCCCCGGCTGCTCGGCACTAATCGGATTACAACCCGGCTACGGCCGGCCTCGGTCTCGTTTGGCCTGTCCAGACTTCCGATTAGGATTGGGATTGCTATTTGCAGCTTCGGCGCGGCTGCAGCCCTGTCAATTTCTACTGCAGGAGGTAAATGAGTTAGGTAGGACCGGACCGAATACCAAATAAGACTTTTCGGATAGATTTGCGGTTGTTTGCATTGCTGGCAATTTCTTATGCATTCGAGAGTGCGGATTTGAGCAGTATGGGTGTACCTAGCACTACGGCAAAATGAAGTAGCCGCCATGGTTTTTGAGAGAAAAAATTGTAGCGAAATGAATTTGTGTGAAGGAAAATATTCGAGCCCCTCCTGTGTCAGTCGGCGTGGTGGGCTGAGGCCGGGCACCAGGCGGGGTGGGTGGGGCGGTCGGGCCCCAATTGCTTTCAGCTCGGACTGACCAGCGTTTCCTCGATAGAGTGCGCTAGTATCTAGCCTTTCTCCCCCGCTTTTCTCTACTTCACGTGAGTGTGTGTGTGTGTGTGTCTTGGTCCCGGAAATTGCGAGGGTAGGGCCCGCTCTCTCAACGGTGGTCAAGTTGGGCGTGAAGGCCGGTCGTCCAGCGCGGGGCGTGGCGGGGCGGGGCGGTGAGGAGCGCTCTATACCCGGCACAATGATCGCCCGTTTCGCAACGTGAGCGAGATGACGAGTAGCTGCTATACCAGCGGCGGGGCGCACGCAGGACTTGCGCAACGCAGATGAGAGGGGGATGGCTTTTGTCTCGGTACGGCTGTGATGGCCTTTGTGTAACGCTCTGCTCTGTGGGGCACCGCGGTGAGGGGGGAGGGGACTAATGCACCTGATGAACTTTTGCGCGGGGGATCCTCTCTGGCGCCGTCATGCCCCGCCCCGCCCCGCCCCGCCCCGCCCCGCCCCGCCCCGCCCCGCCCCGCCCCGCCCCGCCATGGTGCGTGGCCGTGCTTGCGGTGCAAGTCATTCGTCCTCCTTGATAGCGCGTTTCGTTTCGATCCGCCGCTGGAGCTATCAGTCTACAACATCTTGATCGATTTGCTCTTTTTTTGGTTTAAAGGCGGAAAATTTTGTAGTTGCGGCGGCGACGATGACCTTGTCTTTTGCTAGGGTTTGGTTCGTCATCGGGATGGAATGGAATGAAATGAGGCACGGCGGCAGCGTTACTCACCAGGAAGACCAGCGTAACGCACGCCTCCCGGGGCATAACGCGACGTGCCTCACGTTGTCGGCCAGGGTTGCTGCACGGCGCGGCTGTGAGCGGGTCGCCCGCGCCTCCCCTGTCCCTCCAGGCCGCTAATGTCTACAAGTATCTGTCTTCCGCTCCCCCTCCGACCCGGCACCTCCCCCACCCCCTCGGCCGGGCGGGGGGCGGCGGATGCGGATTCCATAAGTCCAATAAGCGAGTGACGACAATGGCCCTCCACTCCATCTGCTCCTATTGTTGGTCCGCCCCGCCCCGCCCCGCCCCGCCCCACCTTCCTGCCTGGCCGCGCTGCTGCCGCTGCTGTGACCCGGCGCGAGGCTAGCGCCTCCGGCCGGCCCGGCGCGGCGCCGCTGCTGGGCGTCGCGACGCCACTGGCGCTCTAATTAATTGGGGGGCAGAGGGGCGGCGCCGCGCCGGTACTCGACGCAACGCCCCGCCCATCGGTACCCGTCCGTCCCGCGGCGCCGGGCGTTGAACCCGCGCGCGCAAGATTTTTCACTTCTTTTGTCTAAAGCAAATAAAAATATATGAAAAGATAGATTTTTTTCTGCCATGCGTCTTTTGTCAGCTCGTTGAGTGGACTTGTCTGAAAGGGCGCAGTGCTGATGAAATAATGTTTCGTGGGGGAAAAAAAAAAGGACGCCATGAAAGAAAAACTCTTGATTGGATTGTTTTAACTTCCTCGCCGTGGCGTCGCCGCCATGTCTATTTTTGGGCCAATCAAAACTTGCCTGTTTCCTCCCGCGCCCCGCGCTCCGCGCTTTTGTCGGACCGAGACTTGTAATTGCATGAAAAATAGAAAGAAAAGAGGCGGGGAGGAACGGCGTGCGCGTGATGGAAAGGCGGACTAATCGCGAAAGGACGCGAGGAAAGTTGTAATTTAGCTTTGTCTCTGATTAATCACGGAGACGCTTGTGTGTGTTTCGTTTCTCTCCCTCTTCCTCTCCTCTGATTCCCCCCTTTTTTTTCTCGCTCCTTTTTTTCACGAAAGGGGACAAAGGGAAATATTATTCAGGCAGATAGCTGTGTGCCCCCCGTTCCGGAGCTGCTTCGCGGAAGTTGATTTTTACGGACGGATTGCCCTGTGACCCGCCCCGCCCTGGGCCCCGGCCGCTGAGTCGTAACGTGACAGATGAGCGTGATAAGGGCGAAAGTCTGCAGCACTACCCGGTTGGACAAGGATTTTAATTTAAGTAACGCTCCAAGAAAAGTAGTATTGCACGAGAGTCATCGCAGCTCTTGGTAGCAACCCTAGACCGCAATCTTTTTTCTCCTCATTTTTTTCGTCAAGTGGTTTTGAAATATTGTTAATATTTTGACGCGTTACGCTACGCGTTCGGTCTGCACGCTGATAGCGTTGCCATAACGCAAAAGGAACAAAATTACGCAGACCATCATAATTCGATTAAGAGCCAGAGCCACCCCCACCTGGGCGGGTTAACGGGTTGGCAGCACGAGCGGGCGGGGCGGGGCGTTCCGGGGCGCGGCGGGGCGGGGCGTGGCGTTGTTTTGCTCCAAATAGCATCGCGGCATCGATCATGCTCATTCCTCTACATCGTGGCAATATTGCTTGCTGTTTTTTTCCCCTCCCTATATTTTTTGCTGTTCCGTTTGCTCTCGGACGGACTGACGTTTGATCATTGCATTGTCTGAGTGCCTGCGTACATCCCGCTCAAAGGTGGGGGAGAAATGCACGGCCATGGTCGACCGGCTGCGCTACTTTCCGCAACTTATTTGTATTTTGCGTTGAATGTTTCACCCGCAATAAGGCGCTGAATGACAGGGACGCCGCTCTGTGGTGTTTTCTCTTGACACGACGACCGTTTTCACCGCAGATTCAGTCGAGCACCGCCCCCTTCCTGCGCACTTCCGCTGGCTCCTCTCTCCCAGAGAGGACGATGGGTGGAAAAACTTCTGCCTGGGCCCTGCGCCTGCGAAACGTATGGCAGAGCGACAACGGGACAAACAACTCAAAACTAAAAAAATGAAAAAAAAAAAAAAGTTGCTCGCACGGCCGGCGGAAAATTGCGGATAAACGCGTCGCTGCGCCATGAATCTGCACAATACGAGGCTATCTGTCGCCCCTGCCCTTTTGAATAACGCGCTGGCGGCCGGCCGGACGTACCCTGTTAAAAACCAGGCCGGTGGTGACGCTACGCGGCGCGTCTGCCCGCCCGTGGAGCATATTATCACTGCTGCTGTATTACGTTCCCGGCCGGAGGATTTGCGCTGGACTTATTTTTTTTCCGGTGTAGCGGCCTGGTGCCGCTGCCGGCTGCGGGACTTTCGCACTCGTACATTCCGCTGGATTCCCCCTGGGTTTAACACTTGCTAACACTTTGCCGCTCGCTGTATAGTCCTTTACGCCACATTAAACCCCGCCTGCCTGGAGGACAATGTCTGGAGGCGGGAGGGGAGGGGGCCGGGGCGGGTCTCCCAGGCAGGCGCTCTAGGCAGGCTGCTGGGTTGCGGTTGGCATTCCAGGGGCGGTCTGGTTAATTTGAGACACCTCTTCTAAGATGCCATCTTCCTCACCATTCCAGTCTTCGTTGTCGGTCTTCTGTTTTTGCGTTTTTTTTCTCTTTTGTTTGTTTGTGAACATTGCTGACGGTTTTTGCCGACGGGGATTTTTTTTACCAGGGCAGTTATTGCAGTCTACAAAGTACGAGACGTTTTTTGTCAGTTAAAGCAACGGCAACGGTCTACATTTTCCATGTGCGACTTGCCCCTGTCACCACGATGGAAAAATAAAAGTAGTTGCGCGTGAAACGCTATCAGCACCGGCCGACCTCTCAACGCTCGCCCGGGCGTCACGGTTGAATTTCTGACGCCGCTGGCCTGCAGTTTGTACCGCGACCACAGGACCCCAGCCGATGGGTCAAAATCTGGCGATGCGCTAGTGGCTCCCCCGGGGGGTAGGGGTGGGGCGGGGGGCCACCCCCAAGGGGTGTGGGGTGGGGAGGGGGCGACAGGGCCCCGTTTGTCATGGAGCTGGCGCCGGCCCGGCCCGGCCCCGGCCAGGGCTGATTAGAGGAGCGGCGCGGCAACCCGAACTCGCCACTTTGACCGTAAAACGCGTCCCCCTTGGAAGGCGACGCGCAGGCGCATCGCTCCTCCGCGCTGGAGCCGCTGGAGAAGAAGGGGCGGGGCTTGTGGTGCCAAAGTGTCGGGGCCGATCAGGCGCGAGTGAGATAAACGCGCCGGCCGCGGCGTCATGATAGCGGCGGCTGGAGCCGCTGGAGCCGCTGGAGCCGCTGGAGGGAAGTGCCATGGCAGAGGACGCGCGGCCGCAGAGGAGGGTGTCGGCCCGGCCGGCTGGGCTAGGGGTGTAGTGGAGCCTAGCTTCTCCAGTCCAGTACACGCACTCGCTGCAGCAAGTCCTCTTATCGTTTTATTTTCCTTTTTTTTTTCTTTTTTTTTCCTTTTAAGAATTTTGAATTTAAATTTAGACAAACGTGAAACGTGTCTATTTTTTTTTGTATTGGAAATGTTTGGAAAACGTGTGAGGCAGGCGGGTGTTGGCCTTTTATCAGCCCACCGTCGCTATTGAAATATCTCAGGATTTTTAGCGCGGCAACCCAAGTTGACGTTGAAGTTCACCCCTCGGCGGCTGTGGCCCACATGGCATAGGACCCGCGGAGCGGTAGCGAAGCTTGCCGGCCGTGCGCCCCGGCTCAGTGGCTGGAGGCTGGCTCGTGGATGCTGGAGAATGGGGCACAAGGCTGGATGACGGCACTTCCGTGTGACGTAAGCAGACGTCGCTGGCGCGATAGCGTCGTGCCCCGCAGTGGTGTGCGCGGGGGGCCCGTGCCCCACTCCGCCCACTGGGCCGCGAGCCGCCCTGCCCACCCAGGAGGATGTGATGCCGCGGCGCGGTGGTTTTCCTCCGCCCTGCTACACGTGCCTTTTATACTCCTGATCCTCGCCTTTGCCCAAACTCTACCGCGACGGCCTATACCCTCATCCATTTTCTCCGCACAGTTACTGATCACGTACAACTTGACGTATCGCAAAAATTTTTAATCGGGCAACTTTCCTTCTTTTTCAGACACCAGACGAGTTGAATAAAGGCCGGCCCCGAACACAGGGTAGCAATAGCCGTCTCGAGAATGGCAGCAGCCAAAGGAAACGCTTGTGCGGGGGAGAAGAGGCGCGGGGAAAAGTCTACGGTGCGCAAAAAGAATTTTGCAGAAAGTGACGATATTCTTCCTGACTCCAGCACTCACCCAGGAGAGAAACAGTTTGAGAACACAGAGTGCAGCAAGAACCTCTCTGGAAGTGGCGCCCTTCGCGTTCATCTCCGCACTCACACGGGAGTGAAACCATTTGAGTGCTCCGTGTGCAGCAAGAAATTCTCTGAAAGTTGCAAGCTTCGTTCTCACCTCCGCACTCACACGGGAGAGAAACCATTTGAATGCACCGTGTGCAGTAAGAAATTTTCATTTGGTCACAGTCTTCGTGTTCATCTCCGCACTCACACGGGAGAGAAACCATTTGAGTGCACACAGTGCAGCAAGAAATTCTCTGAAAGTGGCAAGCTTCGTTCTCACACCCGCACTCACACGGGAGAGAAACCATTTGAGTGCCCGGTGTGCGGTAGAAAATTTTCCCAGAGTAGCAATCTTCGTACTCATCTTCGCACTCACACGGGAGAGAAAGCATTAGAGTGCACCGTGTGTAGTAAGAAATTCGCTGATAGTAGCAGTCTTCGCACTCATCTCCGCAGTCACACGGGAGTGAAACCATTTGAGTGCACACTGTGCAGCAAGAAATTTTCTACAAGCTCCGGACTTCATGTTCACCTCCGCACTCACACGGGAGAGAAACCATTTGAGTGCACCGTGTGTAGCAAGAAATTTTCTCGACGTGCCCATCTTCATGTTCACCTCCGCACTCACACGGGAGAGAAACCATTTGAGTGCACCGTGTGCAGCAAGAAATTCTCTGAAAGTGGCGCTCTTCGCGTTCATCTCCTCACTCACACGGGAGAGAAACCATTTAAATGCACACTGTGCAGTAAGAAATTTTCACTTGGTCAAAATCTTCGTGTTCATCTCCGCTTTCACGCGGGAGAGAAACCATTTGAGTGCACACAGTGCAGCAAGAAATTTTGTACAAGTAGCGAACTTCGTGTTCACCTCCGCACTCACACGGGAGAGAAACCATTTGAGTGCCCGGTGTGCGGTAGAAAATTTTCCCAGAGTAGCAATCTTCGTACTCATCTTCGCACTCACACGGGAGAGAAAGCATTAGAGTGCACCGTGTGTAGTAAGAAATTCGCTGATAGTAGCAGTCTTCGCACTCATCTCCGCACTCACACGGGAGTGAAACCATTTGAGTGCAAGGAGTGCAGCAAGAAATTCAGAGATGGTTCGAAACTTCGCCTCCATCTCCGCACTCATACCGGAGAAAAACCATTTGAGTGCACCGTGTGCGGTAAAAAATGGTCCCAGAGGAGTTATCTTCGTACTCACCTTCGCACTCACACGGGTGAGAAACCATTTGAGTGCACTGTTTGCAGTAAGAAATTTTCTCAATCTAGCCATCTTCGTGTTCATCTCCGCACTCACACGGGAGAGAAACCGTTTGAGTGTACAGAGTGCAGCAAGAAATTCTCTGACAGTAGCGCTCTTCGCGTTCATCTCCTCACTCACACGGGAGAGAAACCATTTAAATGCACACTGTGCAGTAAGAAATTTTCACTTGGTCAAAGTCTTCGTGTTCATCTCCGCTTTCACGCGGGAGAGAAACCATTTGAGTGCACACAGTGCAGCAAGAAATTTTGTACAAGTAGCGAACTTCGTGTTCACCTCCGTACTCACACGGGACAGAAACCGTTTGAGTGCACCGTTTGCAGTAAGAAATTTTCTCAACATGGCCAACTCCATGTTCATCTCCGCACTCACACAGGGGAGAAACAATTTGAGTGCACCGTGTGCAGCAAGAAATTCTGTCAAACTGGCCAACTTCGTGTTCATCTTCGCACTCACACGGGAGAGAAACCGTTTGAATGCACCGTGTGCAGTAAGAAATTCGCTGATAGTAGCAGTCTTCGCACTCATCTCCGCAGTCACACGGGAGTGAAACCATTTGAGTGCACACTGTGCAGCAAGAAATTTTCTACAAGCCCCGGACTTCGTGTTCACCTCCGCACTCACACGGGAGAGAAACCATTTGAGTGCACCGTGTGTAGCAAGAAATTTTCTCGACGTGCCCATCTTCATGTTCACCTCCGCACTCACACGGGAGAGAAACCATTTGAGTGCACAGAGTGCGGAAAAAAATTTTCTACAAGCTCTGGACTTTATGTTCACCTCCGCACTCACACGGGAGAGAAACAATTTGAGTGCACCGTGTGCAGCAAGAAATTCTGTCAAACTGGCCAACTTCGTGTTCATCTTCGCACTCACACGGGAGAGAAACCGTTTGAATGCACCGTGTGCAGTAAGAAATTCGCTGATAGTAGCAGTCTTCGCACTCATCTCCGCAGTCACACGGGAGTGAAACCATTTGAGTGCACACTGTGCAGCAAGAAATTTTCTACAAGCTCCGGACTTCATGTTCACCTCCGCACTCACACGGGAGAGAAACCATTTGAGTGCACAGAGTGCAGGAAGAAATTTTTTACAAGTAGTACTCTTCGCGTTCATCTCCACACTCACATTGGAGAGATGCTACCTTAGTGCGCTGTGTGGACTTAAATTCTTTTAAAACTATTTCACTTTGCGTAAAAATATGTTTCCCATATATGGCTTCTGAATTAATTTTTCGTCTCAGGTTTAAGTATAATCTTTATATTTGTAACTTGTCAACATTTTGGGTTTCGAACAATATTGTAGTATTGATAATAACCTTACAAGAGGGATGGCCGTCTCTTTAACTGTCGCACAGAATATTGTGGCTGCAAGAATGTATGTTTTTATAGGTGATAAGGAGTAATAGACCTTGTACATAAAATGTCCCGCTTTGGCATAATCACCTTATGAAATAGCTTCGCAAAACGCAAGTGTCCACCCTCTTCGTTTTGAGATATCGTATACGCATGCGCATGTTGCTGGCGAATGGTAATTGTACATAAAAAAAAATGAATCACAATTATTTTGAATAAAGTTTTACAAAGGTTTAGAGGTAAAGCGGTAATATTAGATTTTGTAAACACCATTTTATTTATATCTTTGTCCCATCATTTTCCGTACTGCTTGGTCAGTGTACGCCTTACACTCGTCTAAATTATTTTCCTACTTTTCAACCTTTTAAAAATACATTTCAGTTCTTTTCTTGCTATGTTTCAAAACGAATATCTGGATTTCGGATTCGTTTTTCTGACGGTGCACAAACCTACACGAGCAGAGCCCGCGCACACTTGACACTTGTCAGGGCGCGTTATCGGTCCTGCGCCACATGTGGGGGGCGTAAAAGCACCGGGGGGTAGGGGTAGGGGGGGTGGCGAAGTGAACACGAGTTGTCATGAATGAGAGATCGGAATGGATAATGAGAGCCCTGCCTGAGGGTGATCCGGCACCGCCCCTCCCCTCCCCTCCCCTCCCCTCACGCCCTCCTCTCCAACAACCCCTCGATTCCCCCCCCCCCCGCCTCCTCTCTCCCATCTCTCCCTCTCTCCGCCTTGATGCGTAAGCAATGCGTAGACTGATGCGGGAGGTGTCGCTGAGGGACGGCGCTTAGTGTTGCGACTGTTGGGTAGGGGAGGGGGGCTGGCACGCGAAAAAACAATCGCTCTCCTCTTTTCCAGTGCCCCCCCCCCTCCCCCCCTGCTTCGCCGCACTGCGTCTTCATCAGAAGAGAATTAGCCCGCCCAGCTGCGCGCCTCGCCCCCCGGGGGGCGCGCTGCCGAGGTTGAGGTTCGCTCCACAGCACCCGCTGGGGGAGGAGGGGGGGGGGTTGCTCGCGGTATGAGAAATACAGAGGTGCGCGGAAAAATTCACTACGCGGGACTGGTGTTCATTCGCAAACTGACAGCACGTACTGCTGTATTTTCCCGTAGGTTTTTTTTTTTACAGTGTCCGCCGCATGTGTTTTTGCTTGTGCGGCGCGGCGACACGGCGAGGAGGAGGAGATGGGCGAGCGGAAGGACTCTGCGAGTGAGGGCGGGCCCGGCGCCCCGCCGCCCCGCCCCTCGGATGTGGCAATAAAAATAAGGGAAAAGTTGGACAGACAGGCCGGGCCGCCGCAGTGTCCGACGACAAGCTCTGAAATGTCAGCCGCCCCGCCCCGCCCCGCCCCGCCGAGGGTAGAAGGGCACTCCAGCGGAGTTTATCCAGCCGCTGGAATGTTATTTCCGTCTGGAATATAGCGCGGTCACTCTCAGAGCGGTGCCCTCCCCACAGCGCCTTACCGCTCGGCACGGCCTGGCCCGGCCCGGCCTGCAGAACAAAGGTGTCTGCCTGGACGAACGGATTAGCATCCCCGAGATCTCGTGAGGTATTCCGTCCGGGCTACCTACTGTGCGGGGCGGGGCGGGGCGGCGTGGCAGCGTCGGAACAGGTGCGGGACCCCGGGGCGGTGGCCGTTCAGCCCCTCATGTCTCCCCCTTTCCCTCAAGATCTTCTATCACCACCCTCCGCCTGCTTACGGGCTGGCGAGGGCGATTCGTAACGGGACTTTCAGCTCGTGCAGGGCGAGTGAGTATCGGAGAAGACTTTGTCCCTACGCCCATGGCGCCTGAGGGTCGGCCGGGTAGGCAGGCCCGCAACACGGCGTCCTCCAGTAGACACCCATTGGGGGCTCAAACCGGCTCAAGCCCAGCACGTCGCTGTCGCTGCCCTTCGGAGCGGAACAAGAACCGGGCGCGGGGCGGGGCGGGGCGGGGTGGGGCGGGGCGGGGCGCAGCTGCGGTCCAGCCAGATCAGTGTGATGTCAGCCGCCGCGCGCCCATCAGGTGCCCTCACTCTGCCTCACCTCCTGCCCTCGCCTGATGCTGATGCCACTGTATGGGTGGATGTAGGGTAACTCGGCACGCCCCACCCCGCCCCGCCCCGCCCCGCCCCACCACGCCCTGGGCCGCGCCAGAAGGTGTGGCGCGCGGCGGGCTCGCGACCGCTGCTGTGTTTGCGGTGCTCTGTTATGCCATACCCGCGGGCGTCACGCCCGACTGGTGACCTCAGGCCGCCCTCTCTCTCTCTCTCTCTCTCTCTCTCTCTCTCTCTCTCTCTCTCTCTCTCTCTCTCTCTCTCTCTTGCTCCCTTGCTCGCTCTCTGCAGGGCAGTTCCTCTCCTGAACGCCTACCCTGAAGACGCACCTGCCGAAATACCCCGGTGTAACTCTCGACAAGTCTTGAGAGTCCTGGAGAACCCCGGATTAGACACCTCGCTCACTCACCCCTTTGCGCGCGGCGGAGGTAGAAAAAGAAAAGGAGGGTGCCCTGGACTGGAGCGAGCTGGAGGAGTTTGGTCGTCTAGGAGACAGAGGGGCGGGGCGGGGCGGGGCGGGGCGCGGGGCGGGGCGGGCCGCAATCAAATTGTAGTTCATTTCCAGGCTTTGGGTTCAGCAGCTCCGAGGGCGAGGTTAGGGCGCCACTAAAACGCCAAGGGATTGGGCGCGGGGCGGGGCGGGGCGGGGCAGTTCATGAATCTCCCGCTGCCGCCCGCCCTCCCGCCTGCCTCGGCGAATAAAATGAGATGTTTTACGGGCGGAGCGGACAGCTGCGCGACAAGGGGAGGAGGGCATTTTCATTCGCATTGTCGCGAAAGAGGGAAGACGAATGTGAAGAGAGATAGAGGGAGAGAGCGAGCGAGAGAGAGCAGAGAGAGGGAGAGGAGGGGGGGGGGGTCGGGCCAGGTCTAACAATAAAGCTCTGTCACCACATACGTAATGTCCGCACCACTTGGCGTGCACACCGCCGCTCCCCGCCGCGCCGGCCGCGCCCCCTTCCGCATGTAAGGGCAAGGGCCGTCCTGGTGGTGGTGGTGCTGGTCCCCCGCATGACAACAGAGGGCCGGCGTTATTTTTAGCCAGCAGATCGCGCCCGCCCCGCCCCGCCCCGCCTTGGTGCGGTGGCCACGCTGCGTGGCCCGCCCCGCCCCGCCTCGCCCGCCGCGCCCCGCCGCCACGCCCTCGATAGGACCCTTGTGCCGACAGACCTTAGCCCCGCCCCGCTAGTCTAGCTATGGGGGGGATATTGTGCCGTGGAGTCTGCCTCTGAGCCAGCCAGCTCCAGGCGGAGGCGGACAGGCGACATCGCAAACCTCTCGGCGCCGCCACCACCGCCCTCTCCCTCCCCTCCCTGCAGCTCTCGCGGCTCCGCTCCGCGCCGTGCACTCCCGGCTGTGCTCTGCAGCGGGGGCGGCCCGGCCGCCGCAGAAGCTTACTCTGCCTGTCTCTAACCCTGTTTTAGGCCTGCTCCCCAATTTGTCCTCCGCCCCTCCCTTCTTTCGCCTATTTCTCCCTCTGTCGCTTAACCAGCGTCTCTCTCTCTTTCTCTCTTGGTTTTCCTCTCTCCCGTTTCCCCGCTCCTGCTTTGTTATTCTGCACTCGACGCGCGGTGCTGCCGCGTCTGCCTACATCCCAGGCGCAACGTGTCTCCTGGAGTTCAGTCGCGCTAGAACCGCGACGCTGCGTGCCGCCCCCACCTCTCCCTCCCTCTCTCTCTCCCTCTCTCCCTCTCTCTCTATCTCCCTCTCTCTCTCACCAGTCTCCCTCGCTCCCTCCTCTCTCAATGGAAGGCGTCGCGGTTGTGCAGTGCCGCCCCACTGCTTCCCCTTTCTGTCGGCTACCTGTACAGACCGCCGCATCCTCCACAGCGCCCGAGAGGGAGCAAGGGAGAGAGAGGGAGAGGGAGAGAGGTAGAGAGAGAGGGAGCACGAGCACAACGCAGGCTGGATCATAGAGAGTTTGGAAAGAGAGTAAACGACAGAAAAACTGAGAGGAAGGTCGAAAATTGGAATGGAATGATGATGATAATAATCTTTTTGGCGGCGACACCGGCAGGCGGTGCGGAGCAGTGCGGTCGCATTATAGCGGGTCTGCTTCGTTACTCAGCAGCACGCTGCTTCGCCCCGCCCCGCCCCGCCCCGCCCCGTCTCACCTCTGCCTCCGTCCTCCCCCGGACTAACCCTCCCCCCTCCCCCCCCCCCCCGGGCTCGCGCTTCCGGAATCTCCTCATTTTAAGTGGATTGCTTGCGCGCGAGGGAGTTAGGCCCCTCGACGCACAGTGTGCTCCTGCAGTTCACGATGGACCGGGCCGGAGCCGGTGTAAGAAAGTTGCGTGGGTCGGTCGTGTGATAGTCCAGCAGAGGCTGTGATCAGCGCGGCAGTGAGAGAGGGAGGGCGGTGCCATGTCCAGCGCCGCCCCGCCCCGCGCCGCCAGGGGATGTTATTGAGTTTCGCGAGAGTGCCGCAGACAAGGAGCCGGGCCCGGCGATGGGACGGGCGTAACACGGCGTTTGAATAGCTCGCTCTCTCTCTCTCTCTCTCTCTCTCTCTCTCTCTCTCTCTCTCTCTCTCTCTCTCTCTCTCTCGCTCTCTTTCTCTCTCGCACGAGTGTGGAGTCGATCGTGTCTCTCTCTCTCTCTTCTCGCCCCTTTCTCCTCTCTCACGATTTGACGCGTCTGTCCGCGCGGAGAAGTGCTGGACTAGAGTGCACCTGGGCCACTCTGGCGTGTCAACTCGCACGAAGACGCCCCGCCTGCCTCCTGGGGACGCCTCCGCCCCGCCACACCCCGCCCCGCCCCGCCACACCCCGCCACGCCCCGCCCCGCCCCGCCCCGCCCCGCCACGCACGGTCTGGCGGTCCGCCAGAGGCGACACAGACCACCCCTGCTGGCGCTCGGAGCCGGTAGCGAGGTCTCGAGCACGCGTGTCGATCTTGTCTCGTCTGAAGCAAATGGGGAGTAAAACAATCCGGAAAGTAAAGTTTTCTCGTCTCCGGTAGCGGCCGGGCCGGGCCGGGCCGGGGCAGTGTGGTCTGCCTGAGCCCTGAGCGGCACGGGACAGTCTGTCGCTGCGCGGTCTATCCGTGGCATGGAACGGGGTGTTTTGTCATGTTAGTGTAAATGAGAAAAAATCACAAGTGAGTCCATTTCCGAATGTGGCCGAAAAGTAAAACGAGGCCATTTTTTTTCCGCCCGAGTCTCGCCCCGGTGGAGGCATGTGGTTCTTACCGCTCGCCGTGCAGAACCAACCCCCTGAACACAACATCCGGCCGCACTGCGGCCCCGGCCCGGCCCGGCCCGCGGCCGACCTCAGCGAGAGAGTCTGGCTGGCGATGATAATCTAATAAAGAAGTGAGGGACTTGTTCTTCGGCCGCGCGCCGGCAAAGAGGCGGTCGGCATTGAGAATGCTGATGGCCGGGGCCACGATGTGGCCCCCGAGGGGGTGCCGCCCCCGCGCCGCCCCCGCGCCGCCCCCGGCCCGCCCCCGGCCCGCCCCCCGGCCGCCCCCGAGGGGTTGGTGAGGCGCCTTGTGCGGCCGTGCTGCCGCTCGCAGGCAGGACCCGACCGGACCGGACCGACTGGACCGCAAATCCCTCTAATTCGATTGCTGAGGAGAGAGAGAGAAAGGGGTGGGGGTGGGGGGACGCGAGGGTCGACCCGACTGCAAGCGTCGAGTGAAAAGTAAGACGGTGTCGCCTCGCTCCCCGCCCCGCCCCGCCCCGCCCCGTGAGTGTAAGCGACGAAAAGTAGCTCATTAGCTGATGAACGAGCCAAAGTTTCGGGGCGACCTTTTAAGAGTCTCGAACATCGATTAGCTATCGAGGGCGTCGACCGGTGGAGTCACGCCTGCTTGTGGTTTATTTACAGTCCGGGGCCGGCCTGCTGGCTCCGGGTACGGCTGGCTCCGGGCATGGCTGGCTCCGGGCGTGCGTCGGCTCGTTCGCCCCTTTACACCCCACAGCGCTAGTCTCGCTCCGGGCTCCGGAAGGAAAGAGTTACACCTGCCGGGGCGGAGGCGTCTGGCTTGCAACCTTGTTCAGAGTTACTTCCGCTGCTGACGAATGGGCGCCCCGCCCCGCCCCGCCCCACCCCGCCCCGCCCCGCCACGCCCCGCCCCGCCTCGCCCCGCCTCACCCGCTCAACGAGCCCCGTGGGGCTCATGTGCTGCCCGCGGGGGGCCTCTCCGGGTACACTGTTGAGAAATGTTATGCCGCCGTCATTTCGCGACCCGTGCGCAGCAGGTATCGTAGACGTCAATTTTGCTTTTGGATGTCCTGGAACAAATTCAGTCGGTGAACTTTGTTCCGCGACACGGATGACGTTGGACTCGCTGGTCTGGGCGAGGTACTGGAACACCTTGACAGTGTTGGGCAGTGGGGCGCGCGGGCGGGGCGGGCCGAGCCCCTGATGGCGCCCTTACAGGACGCGCCCCGGCGGCCCGGACTCGACCCGGGTCAGCTCTACAGAGCGAGATTACATTATCTCAAGTGCTGCCGGAGAGCTTCCGTGCGCCGCCCGGGCGCAGGAGGGTTGCTACCCCTGGCGCTACGGAACACGAATTCCTTCCAACTTTTGAAACAGTATATATATACCGTCAGAGGGCCACTTTACACTGTGCAGACTCCCACAGTGATGCTGAATCTGTCAATTTCGCTCTCTTACCTGTCACTTGGCAATGAAGTCCGCATGTACTTGGTTTGGTTGTCGCCGTCGACAAGTCACCCCTGCTCACCGTCGTGCCGACTGGGTGGGGCGAAGGGGAGGGGGAGGGTTGCTCGGAATTTCGTTATTGGCCCAAGCACGTCTACCTTCCCCACGACGACGCCCTCTCAACCCTTCTCCCCCCCCCCCTCTCTCTCTCTCTCTCTCTCTCTCTCTCTCTCTCTCTCTCTCTCTCTCTCTCTCTCTCTCTCTCTCTCTCATGTTCGCACCCTCTCCTCGTCCTCGCTACAAACCGCTGCTGACCGGGACCCCTCCCCGCCCGCATGTCGCGCTGTGACGTGAGCCTGAAAGCAACACCCTGCTACACGCCCAGAAAACTCGGCTCGGTAACGCTTCCCTCCCGAGCGACACGTGTGCGCCCCACGTGTGAAAGAGTCTTAATTTCTGGCGCGCTGCGCAAGTGCGGGCGGGTAGTGGCGGATGCCGACAGGCTGACAGAATTCTGAAACAAGAGAGGGCGGTAAACATGAAGCGAAACATGCTATATTATTTAGGCGCCGCCCTCATTTCTGGCGCTTGTTAGCCGAGTGGCGAACCTGCGTGCGTGCGTGGAGCGCGCCGGCCTGCTTTAAATGTGGCGCTGACGTTACAGCCTCGCACTTGAAGCTGCTTCATTTTTTTTTTACATACATAAAAAATAGACTGTGCTGTAAAAGTGTTCTACCCTGTAAGCGACGTGCCTCTTCAAAACTGAACTGAACGAACGCCGTCGTCCCGCCCACCTTACGCTGCGGCTGCGTCACATTTTCCTGTTGTCCTGAAATTGTTTTTTTTTTTCCTTCTTCTCTTGCATCCGATGGACAATTTGTCCCCGACCATCGACAGACGGGTATAGGAGGGGCCTTGTGGTGGTAAGACAAATTGGTCTCCGCCCCCTCTGTAAGGACGGGGGCGGGTCGCGTCGCGGTGGCGGGGCGGGGCAGGTCGCCCAGCCCAGCCGCGCTACTGAGGCCAAAGCTGAAGCTGGGACCGTGCCGGGCCGGGTCCCAACAACACTTGAGCCGAAACCGATCACAAACTTCCTCCGCTCCGCTTCGCTCAGCCCCGCCTTGTCTACGTGTTGCGCGGCGCGACAGCCGGGCGTCACGGCCCCGTCTTTAGGCCGAGGTTAGGTTAGGCTGGGCTGGGCTCGGCTCGAGATGAAATTGTCAGCAGCAACTTAGGAGGCGAAAAGAAATCAGTAAATCATTATTATTATTCCGATTTTTTTTTGGGCCACATTTTTGTTGACAATTTTGAACGTTTTCAAGGTGCCCTGTCTGTTTTAAACATGTATTTTATCAGGCACGTCTCACTCTGGGGGTGTGTGGTGAAAGTTCCTCGCAGACGCCTTCCTCGGCTGGGCTTGGGGTTTTGCAACATTCGGGGCATCTGTTATCCCCGGCCCGCCCCGCCCCGCCCCGCGGGGGGCCACCCGCCTGGGTGCATGTATCACCCCGGGCCAATATGGGGAAGAGGGCCAATAGGGGCAGGGGGATGAGAAAGACCCTGGGGAAAGGGGGTGGGGGGAGGGAGAAACCACCCCATGAGCGGGGGATTGTCTTGAGAGGAGTTTGTGTGTCGGCCGTGTGAGATAGGGGTCGACCGGGCGGGGTGGGGCGGAGAGGGCGGGGAGGAAATAAGACGGGACGGAGGATCGTATTCGAGGCCAGCGAGGTCGTCGTCATGGTAGATGAAGGTCTGTTGTCACCATTCGGACCAACGCCTTTCCTTTTTTTTTCGGACCCGGAATTTTTTAGGACCCCGTGAGGGGTGCCTGTAGGCAATAATATATTATTTCTTTTGCCCGAATTTTTATTTTTATTATTATTATTTTTCTTGACGATTTATAAGCGGTTCTCACGAAATTATAATAAAAAGTAGGAGGAAAAATTAGATTTTTTTCGTTTTGTATATTTTTGAATACTTGTGTTAAGTGCGCGCGCTGAAGGAGGAAAGAGCTGGAGGCTGGTGCGGCTGCAGGCAGCTGCATCCGGTGACTTTGCAGCTGCAGGTGTGGTCAGACAACAACAGGTGTTGCGGGAATGCACTCGGACTGGATGGGTAATGGCGCTACAGCGTTCATTTGGAGCGGCTCTGTTAAAAAAACTAACTGCCGCCTAGCTCTATAAAACGGAACGCGTCCGCCCGCTCTGCCTGTGCTTGCGTACGTGCACGCCACTAAACGCCGGTGCCCTTTCTTTCTTAATTTTTTTCCCCTCGAGAATAACGAAGTTTTCATAGGTCGATTCAGTTACCTGATACTGTACCACATTATTTTTAAAATAAGTGTAAAAGAACAGAATTGTTAGAAAAATATCCCACTGCGTTGTCATCGAACATTATTTTTATTTAAGGTTTTCCAACAAGTTACGAAAGCATGACCAGGGTGTGGCACACCTTACTCAGCACGTTCACTCACAGCGGGGCGTGCTCGCGGGGTTCAGGAGGCCAGCCGGTGCGGCCGCGTGGCTGGACCTGCGCTGCCCTATTGTGCTCCCGCCGCGCGGCCCCGCGCTGCTTTCCAAACAGGCGAACGTAAATCGTATTAACGCATTTCCTTTCCTCTTGTGTGTTCCAGGTGAGGCAGACGCGCTGGAGCTGCACTGGTTGGGGACGGGCTCCTCCTCGGAACGCGCTGAGGTACGCGAGGTATTATTTCCGCTCTTAGTGTTCGCCGGCAGAGAAATGCAAGCTGCCCTCAGAAATGTCGAGCATCCCCTGCTCCGTCCGCGTCTCGTGGCGCGAGCCGGGTAGTCCTGCCGGCAAGCTGTCGAGAGCGGCGAGTTTGACCGGCCGGCCGGATTTGACTGTGTAGCCGAGGTTAGGTTCTGTGCGCCTCCCGGCCGGGGCGGGGCCAGGCGGGCCGGCGCTGCGGCCGGGCGGTCGGAAGGGTTGCCTACCCTCCCGGCTGACAAAGGCACAGCGGCCCGGCCCAGCGGTCGGCGCGCAGCCCGCAAGGACGCCTCGGTGCTGACCCCTTTACCCCCCTCCCCTCTCTCCTTCCGCTTGCGGGCGTCTCTTGTGTCGACCACTAATGCTGTTAGGGGGCCTAAACCACCTCACGGCCAAGGGCACTCTGGTGAGCTGCCGTGCGCCGCGCGCAGTGCTGCAGGCGGGGTGGGGCGGGGCGGGGCGGGGAGCAAGGGCGTACCAACGCCGGTGATACAGTGCCGTTCTATTATGTGCGATCAGTCTGAGGGCCTGACCCAGCTGCAGCTACTTGTCGCCACCGCGCGCAGCTGGCGCGGCCGGCTGAGCCCCGCCCCGCCCCGCCCCACCCCGCCCCGCTCCACCCAGCCCTGCCCCTCCCCCCCTCCCCCTCGGTCCCTTAGCGACCCTAGAGGAGATGTGTATTAGCGGCAAGGGCGACGACGCATTGGGCTGGCAGAGGACGCGGCATATTGTGCAGGTTCGCCCTGGGAGACGAAGTTGTTGAGTGCCAAGGAAAAACCCCTTCTAAAAAAAGAAAACGGACGGAAGTCGCTTTTGAGGAAATGCAAGAGTAGTACGGCAGTATCGCCCTGCCCTCTAGCGGCCGTCACAGGCTCTCGCCGCTCCCGCTCCTCCTCCGCTTCTTTCCCGCCGGCTATAACAGATCAGCTGTCGGTCTGATAAGGGCCTGGCCCCGCCTGGCCTGGGCGGCCGGGCGGGCGCGCCGAGGGCCGGCTAGTGTGCGAGAGCTCCTTCAGCCAGCACCATGCCGGCCGCGCACGAGCACTGGGACCTGCCCGACGTCCCCGGCACCGGCGAGGAGGCCGGCGTGGAGGCCAGGAGGCTGCTCCGGGAGCGCGGCGGCCCCCGGGAGCAGGTCCTGCTGGACCTCGCGGACTGGATCCGGGAGAAGAAGCTGCCGGAGACTCCGGGTTGGTGCTGCAGCACGTGTCGTGTTGTCTGATCTTTGACTTCATCCGCTTTTTTTGCCGGTGTTTTTTTTTTTACCAATGGAGGACTTTTGGTCCCGTACTCTCGCTGCCTGTAGATGGCGCCCTCGTGAAGTTCGCCCACAGCTGCGACTACGACCTGGAGCGCACAAAGAAGTGCGTCAAGAGTTTCTACTCTGTGCGCTCGCAGGCGACGGACCTGTTCTCGGGCTGGGACACGGAGCTCCCCAACATCCGCTCCATCCTGGACGTGATGTGAGTGTTGTCGTGCTGGTGTGGAGATGAATGCACTTCTCTGCAATCGAGTTCGCCTCTTAACTATAGGCTGGGTTACCGGGTACAGATTCGTAGTAAAAAACATGGAGTGGAGTAAGGGTTGAGGAAGTCCAATACGGTAGATTACGTTATCAGCTGAATAGATATGCTGTCGTCTTGGCTGACACCTGCGAAGGGTAGCTAATAGTATCCGCACCTGTTCACGTAAAAAAGAGGCAATTGACAAAGCTTCGCTCTATCAGTGCCGTTATCTGCATAGCGAAAAGTGAGGCGCGTTTCCATGAAATAGTCTGTGAGACGCATAATTTTCAGCCATGTTTGACCACATTTCGGTGACTTTCCCTTCTCCTTTCCCCATCTAGTCTCCGTTATCGGTCGAAAGTATCGGGGCAGCAGAGTGCAGGCGTACTTGCAAGGCGGCAAGATAAAGCAGTTGTCTCGATGGGCGTGCATAGCAAACGGTCTTGATTTTGGATCTCACTGTCATTTCAGTTGACATTCCCAACAGCTCAATTCTGTTCCCAACTGCCAAAACAAAAATATAGGAATTAGAGGGAATCTTGGAAGAGTTGACATTTGCATACAGTAAGTTGCGGGGGTCACGGTGTTTGACAGCATAGTCGCCATCATGCCCCGGAAGACCCCGGACAACTACCGCGTGATCGTCAACTCTCTGCAAACCCCCGACACGAGCAATTACGTGTTCGTCGACGTCTGCCGCGTCCTGCTCATGATCATGGAGAGCATCTTCCTCTCTGAGCCGACTGTCGACGGCCTCGTTGTGGTGCACGACATGGGCAAGGCGAGCTTCGCGCACTTCATGAAGTTTGGCTGGGTGGCACCCAAGAAGTTAACTTCGTACACTCAGGTATTCTGACTTGATCCAGGAGGAAATTCAAAACACTTTATTATATTCACCCTCGACGAAACGTTTTAAAGCTGCCGTAGTCGAATAATAATTTCTGTTCACGGTGTAGGAAGCGCTACCCTTGAAGCAGCAGACCATGCACTTGGTCAACTGCTCAGGTTTCATCGACAAAGGCTTGCGGCTGGTGTCGCATCTCGGGAGAAGAGAAGACTGGGAGAGGGTAAGAGGCAAATAAGTTACCGCTCGTCTCTCCTCGGACCAAAACTCACGAGCAGTAATACACAACTCCTTTAGCCGCTCTGTGCCGCGCAGTGTCGAGCCTCCTGCTCCGCCCGACACATGTTGCATACTATGACCGGCGGCATTTGACATGGTGTGTACGTTTTGTGTTGCTAGCTGAGCGTCCACAGAGGGGACGACCACAGCGACCTGCACCAGCGAGTGCCGCCCGAGTGCTTGCCCAGCGACCTGGGGGGCTCGCTGCCGCCGCTCGCCGAGCTGCACGGTACGGCACTACATGCCGCATAAACCATACGCTGGGCTTGATTATTCTCACCTGACTGTCCGATTGAAGTCAGAGTTGGCCATAGACTGCGCCTTTGCCCTAAGCACTTGGGTACTTACATAAAGGTTTGCTCCAGGAGCCGCCAAAGAGACTGTGCTCGGTACTGTGTAAATTTCACAAATTATTCGTATAGCTCCAACTGACTAACGTAGAAATATTTTATATGCATTTCTTGCCTGAAAACGTCTGCGTTATCTTTGGTACTAAGCACGTTTGTCGACTGTTTCATTGCAGACTTGACTGTCCGCCGTCTCGCTGATTTCAAAGACATCTTCGCCCGCCAACTACCTTAGATTTATTAAAGTTGTTTTACCTTAAATACAATAAATACTTTTTTTTGTTACAAAGTGAGTTATATATAATCAGCGCAAACGCCTTTTTAGCCCGCCTTTGTGTGCGAAAGCAAGTGAGGTGCAGGAGGACTGTGCGACATTTTCAGATGGCTCGCTTTTTTTTTTAATCAAAAAGTTCTCTCTGTGTGTCCCGGAAGTAATTTTCGCAGCCAGGGGACTGGTGGCGCGCTCCAGCCGTGCGTACACTTCCGGCGGAGCGCTCCCCCGACAGATATGAGATACCTGCGCGGGATTTGCATACAGCGTCCATTTACATTTGTGTTTACGTTTGACGTGTTCTCGTGTCTGATGTAGTAGTGGTGCGGCGGGTGGTGGGGGTGGAGGAGGAGGAGTGGGAGTACCGCAAAGGTAAACGCGAGGAGTAAATTACTTTTGCCTCTCTCGCTTTTGTGGCCGCAGCCGCCGCCGGCAGCCGAGCCGGGGCCCGCCTGGGGGGCAGCTACGGACGATACACCAACACAACTGTAAAAATGTTGCAGTCGAAGTAGTTCCCCGCCTCTTTCACCCCCATCCCCCTTGCCACTCTTTTCTTGTTTATCTTGCCACTTCCCCTCCCCATCATACGCCTCCCCCCCTCCCCCCTCTCTCTCTCTCTCTCTCTCTCTCTCTCTCTCTCTCTCTCTCTCTCTCTCTCTCTCCGTCCCTCCCTCTCCGTACTCAGCGCGGATGGCCCGCTCGGCGGTGTCGTTTCTGCATCATTCACCACGATACGAGGAGCCGCGCCGCTCTGGATATTTATCTCCCCCTCCTCCCCCCTCCCCCCATCCGCCTCCCGTTTCGCCTTTATTGCCCCTTCAACGCTCTCTTTTATTTCTGTGGGGGTGTGTGTCCTGCTGGCCGGGCTCCTCCCGCAGGACGTCTGCTGGAACACGTCCTGCTGCCCCTGCTGCTGGTCCTGTTGCGGACCAACCCCATCCTAGATGAAACCTTTAATAAAAAAAAAATTGTTGGCTCACCCCAACTCCAATAACAGCGGCGGGGACACTCTGTGAGAAGCGATGGCGCTGCTGTCGCGTTCCGAGCAACCGCAGCGAAACGAGCTCGAGCTAGAGCGAGCAGGAGGTAGCCCGCCGTGGTGCTAGAGCCGACGGCTACCCTGTCGCTAGCCCTGGCTCCAGCAGCGGAGTGGAGGCTCTGCCGGACCCTCATTCAGACCCGCAGACAGGCTGATTCTCAGACTTTCAGTCTGACGCTCCGTCACAAGTTCGGTCACACGTTCCGTCAGACGCTCCGTCAGACGTTCCGTCAGACGTTCCGTCAGACTCGCCGTACTCTCCGTCGGACGCTATCGTCGGACGCTTCGTACGCACCGTCAAACACCTCGTCAGACGCTCCGTTAGACGCTCCGTCAGACGCTCCGTCACGCACTCCGTCAGTCCAGGTCCAGCACATTCTCCCCGCCTCCTAGACAAACCGCAAAATGTTGGTCCGCGCGCACGTGCCCGCCCCGCCCCGCCCCGCGGCAGAAGTAACAGGCGCAGCGCGAGTCGCCCGTTTATCGGCCAACTTGAGCGGCGTTATTCGGCGGGGCCCGTGCGGTGGGGCGGGGCGGTGCAGGGCGGGCGGGGCTGAGGGGGTGAAAGGTAGGCGAAAACACGAGACTGGGAGGACCACCGCGAAGGGCTGGGGGTCGGGCGCGCCGGGGAAAAAGTTTTAATGGGACCCGAGCGTGAGGGAGCATCCGTCGTGCCGCGCCACGCCACGCCACGCCACGCCACGCCCTGTGTGTTTCGTCGATTGCGCGTGTGTTAATTAAACTTGTTGGCCCCGCAGCTGCTGTTGTTTTTGTTGCGTTGCTGAGCGGCCCCTGGTGGCAGGGCGCGGGGCAGGGCGGGGCCGCGGAGTCCGCCTGTAATCGAACCAGACCTGTCAAGCGCAGTCTAATCGCAGGAAACTGCAGTTCGACTCACGTCCTACGTTCAGCGCGCGAAATGTTGAGCACCACGCACTTGCCTGAGCGTTTTCAGCCTCTTTGAAAGATTCATGCTCTGCGTGTTATCATCAGGGTGGGCGAGAACATGACTCTGTAAAATCAGCCCACTAGGAAGGATGATGGTCCGGACCGTTCTCACGGTCCGTCCGTCACCATTTGTACATGCAAATGTGTCACCCCCCCCCCCCTCCTCTATATGAATAACGAGTCGCCGACATCCGCGATGCGTGTTTTATCAGTTTATTGCTTCCCCTCGGGCGTGTATTTCGATTTGAATATTGGCGGTGCTGATGGTTCTGATTGCGATTCAGATTCACGTCCCGCGCGCGTCAGGCATGTGGTAATGGACGGCGGCGGGTGCGCGTCACCGCGGTGCCACTCTGTGTGTTACACTCCGGGATACACTGTTAACGCCAGGGCTAAAAATAAAAAAAATAAAAAATAATGAAAATTAATGAATTATTAAAAATGAAGATAATGTTTTATCATACTTAGAAGTGGTTTTTTACCTGCAGTTTGCTTCTTTTTATGTATTAAAATCGCTCTTTTTTGCCATGTTTTGCACACGCCGGCCCCGTCTCCAGGCCCACCCTGGCCGTCACATCCATGCGTCTCCGTAAGCCCCGCCCGCCCCGCCCCGCCTCGCCCCGCCCCGCCCGCCTCCGCCCCTGCGTTTGGCGCGGCTCAGCCTGCTATAAAGCAGATTGGGGTCTTTCCCGGAATAAAAAGACGTGAAGGGCATTTGCACACAGCATGGCGCCGCAGAGTTCCGGCTCAGCTTGGGCAACATAGCTCTCGAAAAACGTCAGAGGGAAAAAAAACACGTCGGACTTCTTGAATAAATAATGTAAAATTTGTATGAAAGTTTCGGTGCCGACAGCCGCGCGCGTCCTGGGATTCGGGGATTCCAACAAGAGGTACGACTCCTCACATTACGAGGTTATTGGTAACATAAAAAAAGTACATTTTTATCTGTTGAAGTGCATTTTCCTTCCTCTTTTTTCCTTTCGGCTGTAGACTAACCGACACCTGGCGGGTGCGGCGCTGGCCGCCCGCTCTTTCCTGAGGAAGCAATATCCCTCACGGGTCCTGATAATGGAAGTTACTGCCCTGGGGTAGGGGCCGGGCGGCAGCGGCGGTATTGGGGGAGTGGGGGGATGAGAAGGAGGCGACGGGATTAAGGAAGGCGCTGCTGGGGGTTAGGTTAGGGGGATATCCGTTTTTTCGCGCCCCGGCCGCGCCGTCCTAGGGATGGGCTCCTGTCTAGCGGCGGGCCGGGGGCGTCGAGGCGGGCTGGGTGCTCCCTTGGGTGCCCCCTTGGGTGCCCCTCGCGGCCCATTGCGCCCCATCGGCCGGGGGTCGTGCCCTGATTTATTGCCAACGGGACAAATTTTGCTCTCGGCGGCCCGGCGGCGGCTCGGCCGGGCCCACTGGAAGAAGCGAATCATCCCCTCTCTTTTTTTCTAATGACGGCAATCTGGGAGGGTGAGTGAGGCGGCCTCACTTCGGCCAGCCTCCAACGATTTTTTTTTTCGTCTCTGGTGTAAACCTTTACCAGGAGCATACGTCCCATAAGCTGTGGGTGGTTCGGAAATACCGGTTGCTGTTGCGCCATACACGCGTATTGTGCCCATTAGAATCATTTTTTTGTTGAAAATCTTAAACTCTAGCCCACCTGCTCGCCGTCGAGTTATGCCCGCAGTTTGCGTACTCCACATCGATCTTTGACTCTAGCCGCTGCTGCTTGGCGCCATTATGCTGTTTCGCTGACAGCAAGTGTTGATGGATCACCCCCCCATCCCCCCGGCCCCCTTTCCACCCCCTTTCATTGACTTTTCATTTCGCGGCGCAGACTCCTGCTGCTTCCTACTTACCCAAAAAATATTTAAGATTACGGCCTGAGCGGAATAGTTTTTTTTTTCGCGCGGGTCGGACACCCACAGCGGGCCCGGCTGCCCCCCGGCAGCGCTCAGAGCGCGCGAGTTTATGTCGACGTGATTTTTAAAAGCGGAAGTCTGTGCTGTTGGCTCATATTCGTTCGCCTCTGCTTGCTACACTTTTTTTCTTTTTAATCTGAGTAAAAGAAACATGGAGTTATTAATTTGATGGACTTGTGTTATGTCAGCAGAGCGCGCCGCGCCGCGCTGCGCCGCGCAGTCTACACGATTGGTTCGAGTTTCTTTTTCTTCTTTCCCCAGCTGCTGTGAGAAAGCTGCCGTGCTCTAGGATCAGCCTGGGTAACTTTGAGGAAGAAAAAGATAACGAAAGGCTAGGGAGGCGAGAAGGAGAGAGGAAACAGGGAGGGAGGGAGGGAGGGAGGGGAGGGAGGGTCCTTGGCCGAAGTCTGTGTGCTCCTGCTCCGCCGTCCCGGGTCGTAAGCCGACGGGCGGAGAGAACCTCGTGATATCCGAAAAGATCCGCTTACTTTTACCGTGAAAACATACTGCAAAGTGAATAAAAATACGCGTAACTTTGTTCTGTACGTAGCCTACCTGAGTCTGTTCATCCTGTTGGAAATATTGATTTGCTTCGCCTGCTTGGAGGGATGGGCTTCTGCTGACTGGTATACAATTTTTTTCCTCTCTTTTTTTCCCCGAAGCGTTTCTTAAGTTGCTCTGCCTAGCGTCCTTTTTAGCCAGAGAAGTGGAAAAGGGAATTACTTTCCACGCCACAAATTACGCTGCGGCGTCTCAGGGTCGAGGAAAGCGTCTAGGTGCCAAAATGTTTATAAGTTTGTCTGCGGCTGCTAACAAGAGGGCCGTCGTGATGGATGTCTGCCAGGTGCAGAGAGAGAGAGAGAGAGAGAGAGAGAGAGAGAGAGAGAGAGAGAGAGAGAGAGAGAGAGAGAGATGGACAGACAGAGGGGGAAGAAGAGAGAAATATTGTATATGACAAACTTCAATTTTTCAACTCCTTAGAAAAATAAAGTGCTCGTGTTTAAAGGCTGCGCTTTTGGCAGCTGAGCGCCCCACGTCTTCATATCTTTTGTGAGCTGGTGTGCCCCGCGCCACTCGCCCAACATATCGTGACACTCGCTTCTGGAATTTGCATTGGAGATGAGCGTCTGTTGCGAATGTGATGCAAATGACTTCGCAATGCATTTGACAAAACGTCCGATTTCTTTTTTTCTTGGTGGAGGGGGGGCAACTTTTGCTTAGTACTTGATTGTCGATTGACGTTACATGCATTTTGCGTAATCGCTCAAAATGTGGCGCAGGAAAGTTTCGACACGTATCCAATTGCACGGGCAAAAAAAACTTCACAAAAAAATTTCAAATAAAAATAAAGAAAAAGAAAAACTAGGAAAATTTAGAATAATTCATGAGACGAAAAGTCCGAGCTGTTTCCCCCTGGCTGCTCTGTGATTGGTCCTGCCGGCTCGCCCTGCCCTCCGGGCTGAGCCTCGCGGCCGATAACGGGAGCGACTCGCGACGGCCAAGTTTTCTCGTTAAACATGGCCTGACTTTGCGAGAGAGCCACGCGGACCAAAAACGCGCGCGAGCAGGGCCAGATCTGGCACGCTATCAAATGTCTCGACAAACTTTTTATTATATCTGTGGCGGCCTGGGCCGGGCCGGGCGCGTGGATCAGGGAGGCAGCTGCCGCGCCCTCCGGCGGGTAAGTGTCGCGGGGCGGGGCGGGGCAGGGCGGGGGGGGGGGGGGGGGGGAGGCGGGGCGGGGCGAGGCGGGGCGGGGCGGGGCGGGCGAGGTCGCGCGAGCGGAGCTGTATACCCTAATCTGGAGAAGGGAGAGGGAGGCAATGTCGCCCCGCCCCGCCCCGCCCCGCCGCTCTTCTTAATGACGACCTACGCGTCGGGAAATTTAATTAAGTATATTGAAGGCGGTGGGTTTCGTCTTGCGACGACGTCTTTGGCGCGGCTTCTTTTGTGGTTCCTCGCCGGTGTAGAAAAGTTGCCGACAGGGGGCGGGGGCGGGGCCGCGGTGTCGCGGGCTGGCAGGGCGGGGCGGAGAGAGGTCTGACCCTCGGTGTCCACAGGCCCAAGGTGCCCCGTCTAATGTGATGAACTCTGCTTGAAAATGTCTGAGGAAAGCGCGCTTTTGATGTTAAAGTCCGAGCAGCTGCTCAAAGCGAGCGGTGTTCGGGGAACTTCACTTATCGTTTGCGGACATTTAGTCGGTATGGTCGGAACGGCTTCAGTTGACCGGCAGGTGCCACTTCAGCAACCATGTTTCCCCGAGGATAATCTTGAACTTTGTGAGTTTGGGCTGAGAGGCGCAGCTGCGGAACACACTCTACAGGTGCACCTGCCGACTTTACGTGCGCCACGCACGCGTTTTCTTTTTTTCCGGTGTACGATGAAGGAACCCGCGCGTGTAACAACATGATTATCGATGTAGATTTTCCCATGCTTTTGCGCCAACACTGTCGGCCCGTCACGTGGAGTCTTAATGAATTGATGGAGAGACTCGTCGGCTCGCTCCTGTCCTGCCGGGCTGGGCTGCTCATTAAAACTGAATGACACCTGTTCCTCCATGTTCCAGGCGCGCGGGACGTCCCCGGGACAGCCGTGCCGTGCCGTGCTCGCCCACCTATGTGATGCCGCTCAAGGTAAAGCCCCCTAACGACCAGCCTTAGCGGCAAAATCCTTTCACAGGGAGCGGGGCGGGGCGGGGCGGGGCGTGGGCGCAAGCGGCATGAAGAGGGCGCCACGAACGGAAAGTCTTTGGCGGGGCGGGGCGGGGCGGGGCGGGGCGGGGCGGGGCGGGGCGGGGCGGGGCGGGCGCAGGTGTGACTGACGAGTGTGAAGCTCGGGGGAGAGAGGGTGGCGCCTCGCCTCGTCGCATGGGAATGTGGTGTGGCAGAGTAGTATGTGGTCTTGCCTACGGGAGAGAGAGAGAGAGAGAGAGAGAGAGAGAGAGAGAGAGAGAGAGAGAGAGAGAGAGAGAGAGAGAGAGAGACAGAGAGAGAGAGAGAGAGAGAGAGAGAGACGGTCGGAAAGAAGGGATATAAGAGAGTGGGTGGGGAAGGTGCGGAGAGCTGGCGTGACAAGCTCAGACAAGCTGCCACCAACGCGCGAGTCCCCGCCCCGCCCTTCAAATTTATGCCCCTAACCCCCCCGCCCGCTCCCCCTGCTCCAGTCCATGCAAATCGAGGCAGTGATGATCACATCACTGATGTCTAGGCGAGGCGAGGCGAGGCGGGGTCCTTGCTGCTTTGTAGGTCCCAGTGCCTCGGGCCTGTTCGCCAATGATAATGGCGCAGGGGGGCGGGGGCGGGGGCGGGGGCGGGGCGGGGGCGGGGGCGGGGGCGGGGGCGAGGGCGAGGGCGAGGGCGAGGGGTGGGGGAGGGAGGAGGAGGAGGAGGAGGAGAGTGCCGGCGGGGGTAGTTTGGCGACGAATATCGCACACCATACTCCCTGCCCACCTCTCTCTCTCTCTCTCTCTCTCTCTCTCTCTCTCTCTCTCTCTCTCTCTCTCTCTCTCTCTCCACCCCCCGCTGCACATCTCTCTCACTTTTCATTTCTTTTCTTTTCTCCCTTGCCCTGCTCCGGTTCGCAATTTTTTTCCCCGCTCCCATTTTCCTTCCCTTCTCCCCAAAAAGGAGAAGACCCTGATTAGCCGATCGATTTGTCATACAGGCCAATCCGTGTTCGATTAATCCCGTTGTCGCTGCCAGCCCATGGCCCCGCCCATGGCCCCGCCCGCTGCCCCTGACGGTCCTGACGGTTCGTTTCGGCGTGGCGTGGCGGGGTGGGGCGGGGCGGGGCGGGGCAGACGAGCTGCTCGTCCATTTTTCATCCTGCCGGTTATCTCTCGCTTTGCATATGACACGCCCCGCGTCCTCGCGACCCGCGAGCATAACCCCATGGCCGCCGCCATGTGACGAAAATGAGTCGCCAACACGGCCTGGGTGTCACGAAGAGAGAGAGAGAGAGAGAGAGAGAGAGAGAGAGAGAGAGAGAGAGAGAGAGAGAGAGAGAGAGAGAGGTGCGGCCCACCGCCCCGCCACTGAGGTGACAGCCTGCCGAGTGAAACACCGTGCCGGTGACAAGGGTGCCGGGGCGGGGCGGGGCGGGGCGGGGCGGGGCGGGGCGGGGCGGGGCGCGCTGCGCAGCCCCTTCGCTTTGACACGATGGCAATCTCTGCGGATGCGGGCTGGCGGGACGCTCAGAACTGGCTGCTTCTCCGCTAGGCGCCTCTCCACCTGCGAGAAGGCCTGCTGCACGCCTGTGACGAGCGATGTCAGAAGCTTTTAAATTCGAGGAATTTTAGTTTTAAAAAATGTGAAAGTCAGGTTGAGGTATTCACTGCGTTTTCCAAGAAAATGCGTCCTAATCTGCTGGACCCTACAACAAGTTTTTTTGGTCAAGGTGTTACCCACCATCAGACACAAAAGAATGAACCCTACGGTACCCCACGCTCTAGGTACTCTCCATGGTTGTCCATGAGCTAAACAACTTTTCATTTTCCTGGGTGCACAGGGCCCAGAGTAACTCTCGGGGCTGCCTGCGGGGCGGCGGGGCGGGGCTCTGACACAGTATATCCGCACCCCGCCCGCTCTCTCTCCTCATCTCCCACCACCAGGGACTGGACTGGACTGGACTGGCGTGTTTTCCTCTTTACGGTCCTCCGTCCTGCGCACGCCGCCCGCCCGCTGCCCAGTGAGCTGCCCACCGGCCGGGCCGGGCCCCCCGGCGCCCCGCAAGCCCAACTGCCTTGACTGACAGACTAAACACAACCAACAGGAGGAAAAGTTTCCGAGTTGTCGCAGTCGAGTAGTTTCCTCTCCCCCCTCCTCTCCTTCTCTCTCTTTTCCTCCCCCCTCTCTCTCTATCTTCCTCTCTCCTCAGGACAGGTGCGGAATGACTCTGCGCGGCGAAAAAGGGTGGAGGGATGAAATCAGGCAGAAGCAGTGGGCCCGCCCCGCCCCGCCCCGCCCCGCCCCGCCCCGCCCCGCCAGCGCGGCACGAAAAGTTTCTGCCGCCGCGCCGCCGCCGTCTGAGATGTGTCGACTTGTTAACCTCGTCGAGCGCACAATCAGCTAAGTGGAAGGGAATTCTCCCCCAACTCTCTCTTTCTCTCTCTCTCCCTCACTGTCCGTCGGCTGTCTACCCGTCTGCCGTCAGGACCTCAGGGCGGTTGGTGTTCGCAAGTGGCGGCGCCCGACCTGTCTTGGGGTTGGAGAGAGGGAGAGAGACAGAGACAGAGACAGAGAGAGACAGAGAGAGGAGGGAGGAGAGAGAGTGTGTACGTGTGTGGTTATTCGACTCGCGCTGAGGTGTTGAGTGCGAGAAAAGTCTGAAAAGTCGGCGCTGCTGTTTTGTAACTTTTAGCGGGGCGGGGCGGGGCGGGGTGGGGTGGGGTGGGGCGTGGTGGGGCGGGGTGGGGCGGGGATCTCGCCACCTCTGCTTAAAGCGCTGCGGAGGCGATGGTACCGCTGCCTCGCAGAACTCTACTAACCTCATCATCATTCTGACCCCCGCACCCTCGCCTCATACTCTCTCTCTCTCTCTCTCTCTCTCTCTCTCTCTCTCTCTCTCTCTCTCTCTCTCTCTCTCTCTCTCGCTCGCTCTCGCTCTCGCCTCGCTTTCCATAAAAGTGGAACGTGTGCAGACAAAGTCGGTGTGGGAAAGACAACCGAGCTTATTGCGTTTGCCGCGCCCCGTTTAACTTCCCCCGCAGAACAGAGGGCGAGAGGGTGGGAGAGAGAGAGAGAGAGAGAGAGAGAGAGAGAGAGAGAGAGAGAGAGAGAGAGAGAGAGAGAGAGAGAGAGGATGAGGTATTAAGGGTAAAGGAGAGGGAATGCCCGTAAGGGAGTTGGCAATAACTAGCGGACTGGCTGGTGGTGGAGTTCGCCTCTGCATTCCTCTCTCCCCCCGGATAGCGTAGCGCGGAGCTCAGTACCTGCTACCCGAGCAGCCTGTAGAGCGGAGGCTAAATGCTAGTGTTCATCTTCCTGCTGCCGCAGCGTGGCTGCCCTGCCATAGCAAGAATTTTTCGGAATTTTCTCTTCGTCGTCGTAGGAGTTTATTTTCGGGGTTAGCCGGAGGGGGTGAGAGCGGCGTCTCTGAGGGGACACCGGACCTGAGGCAGATCTGACATGTCCGGGCCGGATTACACCTCACCCCCCTGGGCTGCTCTACACCCAGACGAGCAGGACAGGGGCGGGGCCGGCGCGGGGCTGGGCGGGATGTTGACTCTGTTACCGCCCGGGAAGCAGGCTGCGCTGTGGCAGAAGCAGCCTGGTGGTCCCCGGCATGCTCAGAGCAAGCACTTGCCTTGGATTATAGTCACCATTATTATTATGACGAGCGGTTTAGTATTTGCCGTACATATTTTGACCTCCGAGGCGAGGCGTTTTTTTTTAAACCGACAAATTAATCATCGCAGTGGTGTGAGCAGTCTTGATTGCGAGAGTAGCTCTGGCCGCGACGGGTTCTGATTGCATTTAACATTGCAAAGGAGTCAAATCCACGTGGACCGAAGGTGGATACTAAACGTTGAATCCACGTCACAAATCTACGTTGAATCCACGTTTCTTCCACCAAAATTCCTCTTTGGGGTAGCGCCTTGGCGCGTGATAATTCTCCGCTTCTGAGCTCCGGGACCCGGCCCGGCCCGGCCGGGTGCTGCTCCACTGGCTGCTCCGCTGTTTCCCAGATTATCTCGCCGCTCGTTATTATGATTTTTCCAGCCGGGGCGGGCGGAACGGGGCGGGGCGGGGCGGGGCGGGGCGGGCTGCCCGGGCCGGGCCGGTGGGGGTGGCGGCTGGAATTCCTAGGGCCTCCTCTCTCCTCTCCTCTCCGCGGCTGTTCCGCGCCTCCCTCGCTGCTTAGACGCCATCACGAGGAGCAACAAGTGAAAGAGCCCCAATAATCCCATTTGGGCGCGCCGCTGCCGCCGTGCTACGCGCCGCGCCGCCCAGCTCTGGGGTGAAGCGCGCTGCGCAGCCGCTCTCAAACACCAGAGTGTTTCTGGACAGCTCGCATTATCTCGGAGTATTTCGCGACACTTTTCCGCGTTGGTCATTATTTTTAGCGAAGTATTTATCGGGCTGGCGAACTGTTTCGCGATAGAATTCCCTCTCGCGGAGCTCACCGAAACTGTAGGACGGACACACACGCCGTTTTTGCTCAAGCTACATCTTGATTTGAAACATATACGCGTTGTGTGTCTGTGCGTTCCCTTTGCAAAAAATACTAGCGGCTGTGTTGAACGTAGAGGTCGGGTATGTGTGCGGCAAGGTAGTACGAAAAAAAAGGCGGAATTAAGGGAACACGTCAGCCGGCTGGATAGAAATGGAAAGGAGTGCAGCGGTGCGCTGCGCGGGCACCAAAAAAAAAAAAAAAAAGAGAGCAGCAAAAAACAAAACGCGTCGCCTTTTCACTGGGATTCCTTGTTTAGTTCGTAATGAAGCGGGGGCAGTGGCGTAGGCAAAGTTGAGGAATAGGAATAGGAGGCGGAGGAGGGGCACAAAACACCGCCCGCCACTCGCTTGATGCCCCTGACGGGCAAAAACTGCTCGAATCCGAGCTCGGCACGGTTCGTAGAGCTCTTTCCCTCTCTTTCAGCGCACAACGAAAGAAACTGGATAGGAAGAGGGGGGGGGGGGATAGGGGAAGAGGAAGGGGAGGGGTTAGCAAGGACGTAGGGAGAGAGGGGGGGTTGTTCTGTTGTTAATTTGCGTGCAGCACAAGATCTGCTCGCTTTTGTAGCTGGCAGGCGGCCCCATGCGGGCAGAGAGGGTGGGAGAGAGAGAGAGAAAGAGAGAAAGGGAGAGAGAGAGGGTGTATCAAATGAGTGTAGCTGAAAATTTAACGAACTCCGGTTGTTGTGCAATTATCATCTGTGGGCGTGACCGGCTCGCTAGGGAGATGACCGCTGGGTTAGGTGGGCGGGCTGGGCGAGCGTTATGGGGCAGAGTGCTCTGTAACTCTACCGATAATTTCACATTCATTGTCTCTCGTATTCCATTCGAAAGTACGCCATCAGTCGGTGTGCCGCAGCAGATTGAGGGCCTCTTATTTTCCACAGTTTCACTCGTCGACCGACTACGCGTCCCACCCACCTCTCTCTCTCTCTCTCTCTCTCTCTCTCTCTCTCTCTCTCTCTCTCTCTCACTCTCTCTCTCTCTCTCTCTCTCTCTCCTGGATCCACTGCGTGCTTTTGTGTAACGCCCATACCATTGACAGGGGATCTCGCCGTCCAGTCCGGAGCGGTTTGGTCCAGTCCGGTAACCGCCCGCCCCGCCCCGCCCCGCCCCGCCCAGCCCGCCCCGGCCTGCCCCGCCCGCCCCGGCAAGCTTTGATGATGCACGCCCCGCCCCGCCCCGCCCCGCCCCGCCCCGTCATTACACCTGATGTGTGAAGGGTGTCCCCGCCCGGCCCCGCCCCGCCCCGCCCCGCCCCCCGCCCCGCCTGCTCCGGATGGCGCGCCCACTTCCGGTCCAGCAGTGTCCGAATAGCGCGGGAAACAAAACCGCTGCGCGTACAGCGAGGAGCTTTGCGGGACGCGGCTCTGGCTGTTGTCGCGGTGCTTCCGGCCGGCCCGGCCCGCGGGGACGCCAACGCAATATGCCCACCGCGCTCCAATCCACCTCTCTTTTCTTTTCATCAGATGAGCATTTTTTTCTGCGGGCCTATTTTGATGCAATTTTGTTTTTAAAGTTATTATTTTTAAATTTTGACATGTGCGAGGTGGACATAATAACAAAAGCACCGTGTCTCACAATGCGCGCGCTCTGTGACACTGACGCTCAAATTGCAAAGGCGAGGTACCTCCGTAATTACGTCGCGTCTCTCTCTCTCTCTCTCTCTCTCTCTCTCTCTCTCTCTCTCTCTCTCTCTCTTGTGTGTGTGTCACCTCGTGACCTAAATAATGGAGGCCGAACAGACGGGCTTTTTGTGTTCGTCTCCCGCGTTCGTCCGTCCCCGTGTGTCCGTCCTTGGCAAGTGCGAGAGTCTGCTGCATGACGGGGCGTGAAACAAGTGACTCGCTCGGGCTCACAGACAGACAGACAGACAGACAGACGGACAGACAGACAGACGGACAGACAGACAGACAGACAGACGGACGGACGCGACGACTGGTAGGGGGGCAGTGACAGAGAGGAGGGGAGAGGTAACCGGGGAGGATATTTGAAGACATAATTGTGTGCGCAGTGCTGTGGAGTCGGATAATTATGCCGTCTGTTTTGCATTGTGAGCTCGTCAGTCCCGTGACGTCGCGGCGCCCTGCCTGCGCAGTGTCTCGACGCTCACTCCCTCCTTTTTTATCTCATTTTTTTTTTGTCTGCGTTGCAGTAGCAGCCTGCTGCGGGAATACGACCCGAGTGTAGTAAGAGGCCCAGGTGTAAATAGAGAAAAAGAGAAAAAAAGAAAGATATACTTTGACTTTGCTGCGCGCGGTTTGTCAAGCGTTTTGCCGCGCTGGAGCCGCGTAAAGTTCTGCCCTGCGTCCTGAGCAGTTCGGAGGTACTTCCTCACGGGAGTTGAAAGAGTGCTCAAGCCTGATCCGCCCGGGGAGCCCCGTCATGCCCCTGACGACACCCCCGGGAGGAGCTCGCTAAACTCCCCCCGTCCCGCCACCCTGCCCTCCGCCGCCCGCCCCGCCCCGCCCCACCCGCCAACGTTCAATATTTGGACGCTTTCTCTTTTCTCTGGCGCGCCGCGCCGCGCGCCGCCAACACTTTTCGTGTGCCTTTCCCTCTTTGTCTGTCAAATTAACGCTCGGCTCTCTTTTGCTCGTCGCTCACTGGCGTAGCAGCTGCGCGCCGTGGCCGTGGCCGGCCGTGCCAATCAATATGCGAATTTCATCCCCGATGCCTTATTGATAGGCCGATGGCGACGGGGATGAGTGACGGAGCGCGGGGCGGGGCGGGGCGGGGCGGGGTGTCCCACAACTTGTTCACCCAGCCGGAATCCCACTCCCGGAAATCTTCTTCCTCTTCACGTTTCACTGTGCACTTTTCCACGGCCTCTTCCTCAGCCGTGACTATTCTCGTGACTCGGCGGGGCGGGGGTGTCACATGTCATCTGCACACTAAATTCTTATCAACATTGTTTATTCGATTTTTTTTTTTGCACATGCTCATCTTATGCATTTTATAATACCCATTTATGAACAAATTTTTCATAATTATTCTTAATTATGAACAATTTTGTTCATACTTGCGTATTTAAAAAATGCATACGCTGAGCATGTGCAAAAAAAATTACAACTACGAATAAAAATGTTCGCAAGACTTAAGTGTGTGGCGTGCCTGCCAATGGTGGATAGTCATCGCACGCTGCTGTTTCCCTGGGTGTCCGCGGGTCGATGCCGCCCGTAGGTACTTCGCAAAACGGCATCGAACACAACACACTCGGGTACTTGAGTAGCGGGACTGCAGCGTGTCGCACAGATGCGCGCCCGGATTACCTGGCCCCCCCGCGGGTGTATCGAGCGGGGCCGATGGCTAATCGTCGGTAATGCCGGCCGTCGCGTGGCTCTCCCACATGTCCCTCTTCGTCCACAAAATCTCTCCGCTATTCGCACGCAATGTTATTTTTTTTTTCGCCGAGAGAGAAAAAAAGAAATCAGTAAATACATTGGTGTTTTATGGTGCTCTTTGAGCTCCGCGCAAACCTCACGCGCTCTCCACCCTGGCCCAGTCTGGGTAAAACCTGGAATGTTGGGGAATACTGCTGTTATTGGCTGGGAGTGTGAAAAGGCAGCAACGCGACCATGGCCTGTATGCTTTTACCCGACCAACGGTAACTGTCGTAACGGTTCTAAACCGTTATTGAAAGTGGATTTTCCGCGCCGATTCGGCGAGTATAGGAGAGGGTTATAGGGGGGGGGGCTGTGCAGAACAACACACTGATGGCCTCGCGACCACAGCGCAGCACGCCCCGCCCCACCCCGCCCCGCCCCGCCCCGCCCCGCCCCACCCCGCCCCGCCCCGCCCCGCCCGCCCCGATCCGCGTGGCAATCGCTCCCACAAAAGTCGATTCGCCCTTCATTCCCTCTAATGTTATGGGGTGGCAGTGGGACCGGACCCTGATAACCATAACCCATCTGCCGCCCCCCGCGCACCGACAGCGTGGGGATGAAATAATGAAGAAAGTCGAAAATAATGAAAAGCGATGCGAGGAAAATCGAGAAATAATAAAAAAACAAATTTAAAAAAAGAGAGAAAAACGGTGACGCCGCCTGCTGGTATTGGGAACGGCTTTATTTCTGCGCTCCCCTAAAAATTAATTCCTGCTGCCTCCGACTGTTGTGCGTGGGCGGAGGGTGGAGGAACCGTGCTGGCCGAGGCGGCGCGCCGGTAGCCGGAGGAGGACACGGAGTATGATGTTTGAGCGGGAAGAGGACACCTTTTCCTGACATTGTAACTCCGCAGTCGGTGCTCACGGCGCACCGTAGAGAGGGAGGGTGTTCGTGGGCAGTGGACCAACGAACACGATGAGCAGCGGGGAGCCGGGCTGTAAGGGTTGGCGGGGCGGGGCGGGGCGGGGCGGGGCGGGGACAGGCTGCGCGCGGCGGCCCCCTCAGGCGGCTAGCTCCAGCAATTACACCGGCCGTGCCGAGTCATGTAGGTGAGGGGATTGGGGCGGAGGAGGATGTCCTGTGGAGTCTTGCCGTGCGGGGCCGGGCCTGGGCGGGGCGGGGGCGTGTTCAGTTCAGCCCCCGCCCGGCTCCCCCGCGGCCCGCGCCCTGATCCTGCTACTGATTGCCTCCGGGTGGAGCCGGCTCCGGGCAACCCCGGAGCAGCCCCGGAGCGGCCGCGGCACTGGCTGCGCTACAGGACTGCTACCTGGGAGCGCTCTACTACAATAACCCGTTGACAGCGGCGCAATACCATGGGGATTAGGTTTGAAAGGATCTCAACGCGTCTTTTTCTCGACATATCTGGCAAATGAGAGTGACAGAAAAATACTACAATGTCATTTTTTAACCTTGAAAGTGTCACTTCTGGTACAACTTTTATCACTTTTTTTAAAAAAATATGACATCCTAAGAAACTGCGAAACTCCACTCCGCCCAATGGGTATTTCAATTGGTTTGGACGTAAACGACGCAATTCATCTGCAGAAATGCGTATTTATCACGGTGGCACCAGGGTCAGTATTTTTTGTGTGTGTGTGTCAAAAGAGAGAACCCCACGGGGATGGCGTGAATCCGCGCAAAGTCTTACGAATGGAAAGGGAGCCACATGCCGCCCCACCTCTGTGGCCCCTTGTCCGCGCCCCGCCCCGCCCCGCCACGCCCCGCCACGCCCCGCCACGCCCCGCTCTGACCACCCCTACAGACCCTGCGCTCTCTCTGCCGCCGCCACGTTCAACTGTCAGCTCTAGGGGCCCCGCCCATTCTTAGCGGCAGAAAGAGAGATATATACGTATTTTTGTTTTTTGTTTTTATTTTTTTCTACTCCCCGCTGCTCTGTGGAGAGGAGAAGTGTATCGTGACGTGCCCTATAAATCATGTGGATGTGACGGCCCCCCGTGGCGCCCCGCCCCGCGCCGCGTTCTGGACGGAGCGCCTTGTGGGTAGGCAGACCCGCCGGACAGGGCTGCTCGACGGGACAGTATCGCCAGGCGCTCCCAGTAGACACCCAGCCCAGAGCGGCCACGGGCTCGGGCAGAAAAGAAGGAAACAGTCCAATGGCCTTAACATTAAGGGGGTATCTTTAACAAAAAAATTGTAGAAGTGAAAAAAATATTACGCAATACAGCCGATTTAAAAATTATCAGAACTCTATTCAAAGTATATACCACTGCGATTTTCTTGAAAGTGTGCCGATGCTACGTAAATCCGTTAATACAGTAGTGACTCTACTCTTTCTCTTAAATAAACAGAAAGGCAGAAATTATAGCAGAGATAGAGAGCTGTAGAGATCTCGCTCGTTAGGCGCGGCCGGGCCGGGCGGATCATATTGGCGGCCAAATACGCCGACTATCGCTTCTCTCCTCTCTCTTGGAACGGTACGCGAGGCGTCGGGGCGGAGATTTGAGGCGGGGTGGGGTGCGGCGGGGTGAGGTGGCGGGGGGCACAGCAGGGAGTCGATAAATTTCTCAGTGGCTGTGCGGGAGCTAACCGCCCCCCGAAGTGCCCTCAGGAATGTGTAAAAGGGAGTAGGGAGGGGGTCGCCACCCAGGTGAGAGTGAATTTGTCACGTGGACGGAGGGGGTGGGGGCACGTATCCCCATGGTTATGAGACGCCACGGCCGGCCCGTTCGTCCGACCCCTGATAGTTTTGGTGCGCCGAGGTTGCCCAACTCGTCCCGCCCCGCGTCTTGCGCTGTCCCCCGGGGGTTGGCTGGCCTGCCTCCCCACCCCCGCCCCCCTCCCGCCGCACGACTGACTCGCTCCATTGCCCTGCGGTCCTATGTTTGTACCCCCTTTTGCCAGCCCCCTACCCCCTCCTCCCCACCCCCGCCCTCGGACTATTTTTTTCCCCCTGTCAGGCGGGCAGCGCTGCAAGGCGAGGGGCAGGGCCAGGCTGTGCTGGGGCCCGCCTCGGCCACCCGACCGAGCCCGCCCCGCCCCGCCCCGCCCCGCCCCGCCCCGCCACGCCCCGCCACGCCCGGCCACGCCCGGCCCTATTCGGGAGACTCTTTTCTCATCGTGTGTTGTAGGGACCCGCCCAGCCCACCCTCGTACCTGCTTCCCCTTTTCTTCCCTCCTTATATCTTGTCCCCATTCTCTTTCTCTCTCTCCCTCCCTCTCCCTCTCTCCCTCTCTCTCGCTCTATCTTCTCCGTGAATGAAAATAACCCGATCCTTTGATATGCTGATGAAATGGGCTAGTTTGATGGAGACGCGCATATGCGACTCCCGGGCGGGGCGGGGCGGGGCGGGGCGGGGCGGGGGCGGGGCGCACCTATCGCGCCCCCACGGTGAAATATATCGAGGCGAAAACGTAAATATTCTATCGCCACGCGCGCGCGCTCGCGGAAATAAAATTTCGATGCTGATTGTGTGGGTGTGTATGATGAAAAAGGGGCGTGTTCGTGAGGTGAACGCTTCGAGCAGCAAACACCAAGGACCCTGCGATGTTTCCTGGAAATTGCGCTACCGCGAAGTTGCGTGCTGCGACGAGGTCCTGGAGCGCCTGGAGCAGCGCCTGGAGCGCCTCGCCTGGAGCCGTTCTGGGGAAAGCCTTTCGTTGTCCATCGCAGGTGAGGAGTGGGGCGGGGCGGGATAGAGGGCGGGGCGGGCGCCCTTTTGGCTGGCTGGGCCGAGGGACGGACCGTATATTTTTCGTCTCTCTCGCTCCCAATGCGCCTCGCGCTTTGTGAGAGTAACTAGCCGATGGGAGCGAGGAGGATGGAGGACGACTGTGAGGCGCAGGGGCACAACTGAGTGGCTTGGAATTCGGCTCACGGGGGGCTTTGAGTAGGAGGAGGAGGAGGAGGAGAAGGAGGAGGAGGAGGAGGAGGAGGAGGGGCGCGAAGGGCAGCGAGGGAGGGGGGGAGGGGGGTGAGCACAGCACGGTCCATAGACCTTTACATGAGCTACGGTGGAAAACCAACGGGGTTGTTTTCTTTTGTCACTGACTCTTTCTCTCTCTTTCTGTTACTGGCTCTCTAGGAGCAGCCAGCAGGGCTGGAACCCGAAGAGAAGCAGGGTCTATGAGGAGGGATGGAAGTCGGAGAAGTGCGCAGCCAGGGGCGGTGGGCGGAGTGGGAGGGTGAAGAGTCAAGGGCGGGGCGGGGCGGGGCGGGGTGGGGCGTGGTAAACCAAGGCGAGTCTGCTGAGCAGGATGACGGAGACCGCTGGAGTGAAGGAGATTAAAGAATGGCTGGGCTGGGCCGGGCAGGCCCCTGGAGATAGGGTACCGCCCTCCCTCCTCCTGCCTCACGTGGTTCTTCGCCGCGCCCGCGGGCGCACGGCGCACGGCCCGGCCGCGGCCCCGCTGATGGAATTGCACGCTCCGATTGGCCTGGGTCGGTCAATGCGGCCCGTTGGCTCTGGCTAAACCTCTTTTTGTGAACAATTTTTATTTTATTTTTTTTCAACTCCCGTATGCTTTGTGTGCGTGTGCGTTCACACAGTGAGCAGTACACTGCCGTGAAAGTGTCTTATTTCTTACTCGACGTGCCGGCTGCGGTCGTGGTGCTTCCCGCCGCGCCCTGCTTTTTGGACGCTCACGAGGAAAACCGCGCGGGTTCACCTTAATTTCCCGTAGCGGGCTTTCGCTCCGCCGCCCCGCCCCGCTGCTGTCAGCTCCTGTAGTGCCGCGCACCCAGAGAGGGAGGCCCCAGCCCGCCGCACCCCGCCCCACCCCACCCCACCCCACCCCGCCCCGCCCCACCCCGCCCCACCCCACACTGCAGAGGGGCCGTCCCCGTCCTCGGCCATCCGTCACTCGCTGGAAATTATATGACTCGCACCTGAACCAGCTGTGCCGGCCCGGGGTGGGGGTGGAGGGGAAGGGGAAGGGGGTCGCAGACACCACCCTGCCTGTCCTCTTGAATCTATGTCCCAGTCATTGACTTTTGCTGCCCTCCACCCCCTCCTCCCCCTCCTCCTACCCTCTTACGCAAATGAGTCGGCCGTGCACGCCCCGCCCCGCTAAGTCTAGTTATTAAAGCCGGGTTAGAGTTGGTGCACATCTGGCCGCTATGCTCTCCGTGCTCCTGGTGGATCCTAATCCCCTGTGGTCGATAATGCGCTGCTGTACCCGGTGCGGCTGCGACAACACACCCAATCACTCCTCTGCGCCTACAACAACGCCCCGCCCCGCCCCGCCCCGCCCCGCCCCGCCACGCCTCGCCCCGCCTCTCACTGTTTGCGCACGAGATTGGCGCTGTGGGCGCGGCGGCCTGGCCTGCCCGCCCCCGTGCAGTGCCTCATGGAGCAAGGGGGCCCCACTGTGTGTCGCTGGACCTCGCCACACGCGCTGATGGCCATTCAAGGGTAACAAATGGCGCTCACTTACTGGATTTGAGCGATTTTTTTTTCTGTCGGTCTGCGGACAAAAAGTTTAAAAATTATTATTTTTTTTTTTTAAATTGAGCGACATTTGTTAAATTGAGCGACATTTGGACAGTTGGATTCCCCTTCCCCCACCTTGCCCACCTTAACTTACACCCTGCGGAAGTACGGCGTTCTGCTCCCCAAGGGCAAGAGGCAGGTGCGGCCGCCCCGCCCCGCCCCGCCCCGCCCCGCCCCGCCCCGCCCCGCCCCGCCGCACCCTCTTCAGGAAGTGATGGTGCTGTCCTTACTGGCCTGCGGTCGTCGATGGCTGGGTGGGGTGGGGTGGGGTGGTAGCAGGGCTGGCCTCCCTGGTGTTACAAGGGGCCCTGCGGCCTGTGGGCGGGGCGGGGCGGGGCGGGGTGGGGCGGTGGAGCCTATAGGGCGCCATTCTGCGGTTGGGGCGTGGCGGGGCGTGGCGGGGCGGTGGGGGCCGGGCCTCTAATGGACTGAATCCCGACTTAGCTTTGACCGTTGCGATGCGATAACAATCGGCCTTAACATGTTCGCGGCGAAAGTGATGGGGAAGGTGCGGTGAGGCCAGAGCCCCGCCCCGCCACGCCACGCCCCTCTACGGGAGGCACGTGCCCTTCCTGTCCCCCAGAGTCCGTCCCGAAACTGACTGCGGGCGTGTGTACTCTTCCTCACATCCGCCCATTGATATTTCCCAAGGAACGCCCGTTACTCTCGTCCCCGCAGCGCGCAAGCTCCCATTCATAAACTCACCGCAAAGGGGGTTGTAGTACGAGCGCTGAGAGTGAGATCCGCTTGAATTACCGCGGCTGCGCGCGCACTTCATCGTGCGGCGGGGCGGGGCGACGTCAGGCACCCGTGTCGACACTTTTGTGTAGCGTGGAGTGCCCCGCCCCGCCCCGCCCCGCCCAGTTGTAATCGTTGCGTTCTCACCCCCTCCCCCCCTCCCGCCCGGGCCTGCCCCGGGCTCAACTTATGCAGGCTCCGTTTATCATAATTGCGTGGGCTGTGAGACATTACGTCCCCAGGCCCGCCTACCTACTTTGGCAATGGCCGTAAATTCTGCACAGGTCTCCAACCTCCTAGCTAACCCCCGCCCCCCCCCCTACTCTCTCTCTCTCTCTCTCTCTCTCTCTCTCTCTCTCTCTCTCTCTCTCTCTCTCTCTCTCTCTCTCTCTCTCTCTCTCTCTCTCTCCAAATTACAGCACGAGTACTGCGATTGCAACGCATAACGTTTCCAGAGTAATAAAGTTTTCGTAAAGTTTCTGCCGCCTGGAAAGAAAAGTGGCGATGCTGGCTCTTTAGGAGAGCGCGAAAGAGGAGAAATGACGTTCGAAACGAGGAGAAAAGGAAGACGAGGAAGTTGAGAAAAAAAAAAAAGAAGCATAGCGGCGCGCGTATTGACGGACATTTCTGCAATTAAGGGCGCCGCGGTGTTTTGTTTCGCTGTTGTGTTCTCTTCTGTTGTGTTCTCCGCTGGAGCGACGACTGTCTCGGCGCCTGCAGCCGCGCTCCGGGAAATTAGGTGTGCTTTCTCAGGGGAAAGATTATCCGAGGCTCGAAGGGACGGGGACGTCAACGCTGAGCGGGGCGGGGCGGGGGGGCGGGGGGGGCGGGGCGGGGCGGGGAGCTGGACTGCCGTGCTGCTGCTCGGACCCGAATTAGTTTACTCTTTTCTTTCTGAGCAAACATAAAGGACTTCCCCCCGACCCACCCCACCCACCCCGCCCCGCCCCACCCCGCACCGCGTTTCGTTTTAAATAACCGCCGGCGGGGCGAGGGGATACCCTGCGGGAGCTAGCCGGGGGTAGGGGTGGGGGGTGGAGGGGACAAAATATGCAAGACGAAAATTTTTGCGTCAGTGACTTAATGTCCGATCCCAGTCGCAGCGGAAGGAGGAAGGGAAGGGTGGGAAAGAAAATTAAAGTAAACGAAGAAAGCGAGACAGGACAGGCCCTGCCGGCTTCACAACGCCCGTTGTTCTGCTGCTCCACTTGCTTATAATTTTTTTCTTTGTTTCTTTACAGGGTCGCTGAGTGCCCAATGCAAGCGTCAACTCGGTAAGTCGGAAGAATTTCGTACTTAGAACGTAGAATTCTAGTTGGTTAATAACAACATCCATCATGTAAAATTTTCCCGTACACTTAAGAAAATTGGTGAAGTGTCGGCGCCAGAGAGAGAGAGAGAGAGAGAGAGAGAGAGAGAGAGAGAGAGAGAGAGAGAGAGAGAGAGAGAGAGAGAGAGAGAGAGAGAGAAGTAGTCTGGGCGCTCGGCCCGCTTACAACTTTGATATCCGCGAACCAGATTCCCCGAAATCCCTCGCGGAAATCCGGTCGGGAGCAACATGGCTGGCTCCAACGGTTTATATCTATCGGTAGCGCCCTGCCCAGCCCCGCCCCGCCCCGCCCCGCCCCGCCCTGCCCCGTCCCGCCACGCCCCGCCACGCCCCAGGCCCCAGCTGACCCCTGCGTTTCCCGGCTCTTCCCACCGGGACCGGTCGGACCGACTCGCTTCGCCACGCCACACCCCCTGCGAGGGTGATTTCACCGGGTGCCTGGAGAAATACAGCTTTGTCAATGGGGTACTGACCCCTTTTTAAACTCACACTTGCTTCTGTTACGCCCTCGTGAGACGCATATGGTGCGTTGTAGTGCCCTGCTGTCACGTGACCATCAGTATGGAATGAATTTAAGTTGGACAATTCTCTAACTGTACTTAACTTGGTAAGAATATGCTGCAGACGTTGCATCTCCCCTTGCACCCGGTGCCTGTAGGTAAATAAGGTTACTTTGTTACGAGCGTGCGCGGGGTCCTCGAATTATCGGTGCATGATTTTTTTCAGTGTAGCGGTGACGGATCCCTTAATTGTGTGAGTCTCAGGTGGCGTGGCCTCGCGTGGTGTGCCGCCAGCCCATTCCTCTTCCGGGTCCGCAGGGCGTCCGGGGCGGGGCGGGGCGGGGCGGGGTAGGGCGGGGCGGGGCGGGGCGGGGCGGGGGCCCAAGGGGGTCGCCCAGTCCTTTGGCCTCAACAGTAAATCATGCCAGCATTTTCGACGCGTCTCTCTCTCTCTCCCACCCCACCCACTCCCCCTCCTCTCTCTCTCTCTCTCTCTCTCTCTCTCTCTCTCTCTCTCCCTCTCCCTCTCCCGCTCCCTCTCCCTCTCTCCTTACCCTTCCGAAGGGCCCGGCAGCATCCCTTATTTTTCAAAACGTCAAAAGTTTCAAGTGGCGCCATATCTGTAACACATAATTATCATCGGTTTTGCTCTTGGTCTGCCGGCCTGCTATCCTTTCCTTTTTGTTTCCTTTCCTTTTCTCTCTCTCTCTCGTTATTCTTTGCTGCTCGATATCTCTCCCTCTCCGTGACGGCGCTGGCGGCGCCATGGGCCGCGCGGCACGGCGACAGTATTGGTCTCGGCGTGAAAAATTACGGCCTCATTTGCTCGGTTTGCAAATCCCCCGACGTGAAAAATGGCACCATTAAGTCGAATTGAATTCCGCGCGCAGCGGCCGAAGCCCGGCGTGGCGACCCGGGCCGGACCGGGGGGGGGGACTTAAGCCCTGCGCCTGGCCGCGCTGAGCCCACGCCGACAAATCGCTGCCCCGCAAAGTCACTTCGGGTTCACGATTAACCTGGGCGAGCTCTACTGGGCCGGGGCGGGGCGGGGCGAGGCGGTGTTTTCTCAAACTGGACAGAAACATATTTTTTGTACTTGAGTGCAACTTTTCGATCGCCAATTCCAATAATGAGAGATATTTCATGAAGTGTTGAGAAACTTATATACAAGTTTCGCTTGAAATCGATATTTTTTCTTCAAAGGATCAGACAGACATCACTTTCCCGCGCTGTGCCGGCGCGGCGGGGGGAAGTCCGCTCCGCTCCGTCCCGGCCCGAGCCCCTAGCAGCAGGGACGGCGCCGGGGCGGGGCGGGGTGGGGCGGGGCGGGGCGGGGCGGGGCGGGGCGGCGAACCATTGTGTCCCCGCTGTATCATTTCGGTCCCTATTGGGGGCCGGGCCTGCAATGGGCCACACAAGTTTGGCGGATCAAAGGGCTCTATCCCCGAGGCTGATGAATGGGAATAGGGACTGAGGAGAGGTGCGGTGCGGAAGGGGGGGGGGGGAGTACGCAGCGGCGGCGCTGGTGACAGTGCCGGGGAGTTCACCACTACTGGCCCAGCCCAGCGCGGTGGCGCCGCCGTGCCGAGGAGACTACCCTCTTGTGGTTGACAGGTCATTTCCAAACTGGTTGTGTGATGGAGATTATATATTTTTGTCAGAAATCGTTACAATAATTTATACCCCTGTGAAGTGTAGCTAGGCTATTCTGATGTCGGCGGTGAGGAATGGTGGAAGTAAAATGGAACTGATGGTGTTTGGGGATTATAGCGCGGGCGGGGGCTCAAGTGTTGGGTGGGAAGTGATCCTATTCACTGGCCGGGCGATGGGTTTGGGTTGCCGTTGCGGGGTAGGAGGGGGTGCCGGTGGGGTCGTGTGGGGTGGGGTGGGGTCGTGTCGGCCGGGGTCGTCATGAAATGGGGAAGGCGGCCGGCTGCCGCGCCGCGCTTTCAAACTCGCCCCCGCCCCGCCCTTTTGTCCAGGCAGCCCGTGGCATTTGTTTTCAAGCTTTGTCTGCCCTGTGCCTGCTGGTCCTGCGGGCCCATGCCCCATGCCCCGCCCCGCCCCGCCCCGCCCCGCCCCGCCCCGCCCCGCCCCGCCCCGCCCCGCCCCGCCCCGCCCCGCCCCGCGCCCGTATGTGTCCGTCCGTACAACGCCTCCCCGATGTCGCCCCGATGTTGTTGGCCCAGTTGAAAACTCAGTGCTGGGCTGCTGCTCGGGTCCGACTACTAGAGCGGCGGGGCGGGGCGGGGCGGGGCGGGCGGGGCGGGTTTTCAACGATAATATTTTCCTCCCCTCCCGTCCACATTACAAACGAAACTGGTTTCAGAGAATGTTACGCCGCGTTGCGTACATTATATGAGGAGAAAGAAAAGAAAAGAGAGAAAATGGAAACCAGAAAATCCGAGGACTCGTGATAGGCATAGGACGCGCTTTCGTCTGCGACGGGCGGGGTAGGGCGGGGGAGGGGCGGGCTGGGGCCAGGCGGGTCGGGGCGGGGCCACCCACTCGTCGAAACCCCACATACAATCAGCGCTATTCTTCTCTCTCCACGCACGCCGCAGGGTAGGGTGGGGCACTGCCCCGCCCCGCCCCCCCGCCCGGGGAAAGAAGTTGGACCAAACTGGAGCTATTTCACACACTCGGCTACAGGAAGCTCCAGCCCCCTCCCCCTCTCGCTGCCCCGCCTCGCCTCCAACACTTCCATTAGCAACAAAGCTGCACGCTGCGCTGCTGCCGCCCTACGTCCAACGGGAGGAGAAAAGTGCGACTTGTTCGCCCCGCTATAAGTCGCGCGGGGCGGCGTGGCACCATTCATAGCCCGGAGGAAGGTGGTGTTCGCCTTCAAGTGCGGGGCGGGGCGGGGTGGGGCGGGGTCGGGTGGGGTGGGCGCCGATAGCTTGGGACCAGGGCGCCGGGCCGGGCGGGGCCGGGCCGGGAGCTGAAAGCTGTCTGGGGCCGTTACTCGCTCTGGGACGGCGCCCGAGGACGCGACGCGACGCTACCCGACCCGCTGCCAGAGGGGGTGGGGGGTGCGCCAGCGTCATCGCAAGTTGCGGGCTTGGGTCACTGTGCGGAGAACGTGAGGAAAAAGTAAATAAATAATAAAGAAAATCCTTCCTGACCGAAACATCGGTACACGTTGAAGCTTGTGGTGCCTTGTGGCGCTGGAGCCGACACGTGGCTAGGCTCCGACCGGTCGCGTTTCCGGCACTTTCACCCCGCCCCGCCCCACCCCGCCGCGCCGTGCCGCCGCTCAGGTGGCTTGGGGGACATCCATTCTCCTCATGAAGCCATTCATTTCGAGAGGAGCTCAGGCCGGTGGGGCAGCACTAATCAGACCGGCGCCACCGCGGCGAGGTGGGCGGGGCGGGGCGGGGCGGGGCGGTGAGGGCCGGCAACATTTAAGGGGTGCGTCTGGGGGCGGGGCGCAGATACTGTTTGTTGGACTGCGAGCAGCGTGCGGGCACAGGCGGGGCGGGGCGGGGCGGGGCGGGGCGGGGCGGGGCGGGGCGGGGCGGGGTGGGGCTGGGCGGGGCGGGGCGGGGCGGGGCCTTGTCTGAGCGCGCAAGGCATTTGCTAGGGTGCCGAGCCGAGCTGGGCCGAGCCGAGCCCGGCCGAGCCGGGCCGAGCCGAGCCAGGGAAAGCAAGTGCACGCGCCAAGTTTGAGAGTGCCCTACTCTACGACTGCGCAGGGACCGTTATCACTGCCGCAAACGTAAGGGATGGGAGTGGGGAGAGAGGACAGGGAGAGAATGTGGATGCAGAGAGGGAGAGTGGAGGTGAGAGAGAGAGAGAGATAGGGGGGGGGGGAGTGGGGATGGAGAGAGAATGGGATGATGATTCGTGGGCTGTGTGAGCCCTGCGCGGCGCTGCTCGGGCAGGGGCAGATTAGAGGGACATACACCCCATACTTATCGCCAACCTCCTCTGACATCCACTACTGCCTGGCGCCTGGCCCTGCTGCAGCCAGCGGGGCGAGTGAGGAAGGGGAGTGTGTGCGTCAAGATATTATCAAGTCAAATGTGTTCTAGAGCGTCCTCCGGAAATAATTACACGCGGAATCCTAGGGAGGAGTAACCCCGCGCCCCTCGGCAGCGGCCCCGCTCGCACCCTGCTGTCCGCCCCACCCCTCTCCCTCTCTCCCTCTCTCTTTCTCTCTCTCCCTCTCTCTCTCTCTCTCTCTCTCTCTCTCTCTCTCTCTCTCTCTCTCTCTCTCTCTCTCTCTCTCCCTCTCTCTCTCTCTTTCTCTCCGTTGTGTCTGTGTGCTGTGTGTGACCTCCACCCGAGACCCTCCTGTCTGGTTCCTTTCCCGGCTGCAGCCTGGCTAGAGATGGGCCCGCCCCGCCCCGCCCCGCCCCGCCCCGCCGGCACTAAACTAGTCTCTCTACACGCCGGGCAGGCAGGCAGCGAGGGCTCGCCTGAAATCCATTTATCCTCGTCACCAGCTCGCGCGCTGGCGGGTGCCAGGCCCGGGGCGGGGCGGGGCGGGGCGGGGCGGGGCGGGGCGGGGCGGGGTTGCGTTTGACACCCCACGCCCTCCCGCCGCCAGCCTCTCACCAGGCCGGGATGCCCTTCTCTCTCATCGCTGTGTAAAAAGTATACGCGGCTCTCGTGCGTAAACCTTCACTCCTTGGTGGTATTTCTTTTACGTTGCCGACGCGTTTACACCTTGATTTTGTGTACGCGAGAGAAAATTGTATAAGAACACTGTATAAGAAAAAGGATGCGTATAAGAAAAAAAAGGAAACACTGTTATCTATAGGGCGGCCGAAAATTTGCAGGGGTTGTAATGGCGTTCTGTGACACGGTGACATTGTTATCGCGGTTGTTCCTGGCCTGACCGGGCCTAGCGTTATCAGTGCTAACGGTACATCACATCACCTGTTGCAGGAGTCGTCATGTGCTAGTCGGATACGCCGCAGGACAGCCAGCCGGGCCAGGCGAGCCTCCGCAGCCCTACTCTGAGGCAGGGTGAGTACTCGCTCCTCTCCTCTCCTCTCCTCTCCTCTCCTCTCCTCTCCTCTCCTCTCCTCTCCTCACGACTGGTGCCAGTGCAGTGTCCTCTAGCGCCCCCTGCTGCCCTGCACACAGCAGCTGGGACTGGGTCACACGGCCCACAACCCACGCGTCTTGTTGAGAACGGGGAAACTATCTTTGCAGTGTCCCCCCGTACGCAGTGTAGGAGAGCCACGCAGGGCGGTGGCAGATTGTAAGACGTTTCATCCCGGCCACCAGCAGTGTTCGCTTTTGCGGGGCTTCGCTCGAGTTGAAGGGGAGGCACTGATTTAACCCCCACCCCATCCCACCCCCACCCCGCTGCTCGTCATAGGTTTTCCAACGCGTTGGGCAGAAAGGCCAGGCTTCATTAAGCTTTTGCGTCGCTCTAGGCAAGCCTATTCCGGGCCCAGCTCTGCCCGGGCGGGGCAAAGTCCCGGCTGGAAATAATAGTATCCCAACTAGCGCGGCGGGGGTGGGGGCGGGGTCGGGGGCAGCTCAACACCATCACCCACCCGCACCCCCGCCCGCCCTTTGCCACGCCGTACATCTCGATATCTTCCCTCGCAAAGTCAAGTCATCATGCTTATAAAATCATCCCTCCCTCCCCTACTCCCTATCCTCCTCCCTCCCCTTCTCCCTCCCCTCTACCCTCCCCTCTACCCTCCCCTTCTCCCTCCCCTCTTCCCTCCCCTCCTCCCACCCTCCCTCCGCCTTTGCTCCCTGAACCTGTCTAAAAGAATTTCGAGTCCAGCAGCGGCTTCGCCAGGCTGCTAAGGCCCTAAGGCCCGGGGCGGGGCGTGGCGGGGCGGGGCGTGGCGGGGCGGGGCGGGGCGGGGCGGGGCGGGGCACCGCTAGCCAGCCGTGATTAATAACGAGGACCGCCAGCCGAAATTAATTATAGTTTACGTGCTGCCCTCACCACCCCGCCCCGCCCCGCGCTCCGCTCGCCTTGCCCCCGCCCCGCCGTCCCCAATCTCGGCCGCGCCATGCTGCGCTCGGCGGCCCGGACCCGGAAGTGGAGCGGAGGGAGAGAGGGATCATGGGCGAGGGGGCGGGGCGGACAGACGGCTGCTCTCTGCACGCCGACGGCGAGAGAGTGAGCGAGAGAGAGCGAGAGCGAGAGAGAGCGTTGCAGGGCGCTGAGTATCGCGGCCCTTCCCCGGTGTCGCGGCCCGCGGGGCGGGGCGGGGCGGGCGCGCTGCTAATGAAGAGGAGGTGACTGTCGGCACACGGGGCCGCCCCGCCCTGCCCTGCACGGCTCGGGTTCCCGACCGCGCCGCGCCGCGCTGCGGCCCTCAAGGTCCGGATGGTGGAGAGGTGCGCCCGGGAGGTGGGGGAGGCGAGGGTTTTTATACCGCTGTTCCACCCTCCCACTATTATAGGCGCCTCCGAACGCGACCAAGGCCGCCACCGTGGCGTGCACGCGTGTGTGTGCGTGTGTGTGTGCGTGTGCGTGTGGCTCACGTATGTAGCCCCGCTCCGTCCTGCGGCCGAGTCGTGTTCCGCCCCGGGCCATAACAGCATGAATAACAACCAGTGCCGGCTCTTGCTCTAATGCCTCCTCCCACCACTACTCTTCCTCCTCTCTCTCTCTCCCTCTCCCTCTCCCTCTCTCCCCGGCTTCACCTCCCCGCCACCTCCTCCCCTCTCCGTCCCTTGCCGTGCCCCGCCGCGCCGCCCGCCCGCCTGGAGCGCCTGTGAATGCGGGGGTAGGCAACCCGCTCAACGGTGCTGCGGCGGATCGCGCGGAGTTGCCTACGCTGCAGGCGCTCGCGCCGTGCCGCCCGTATGCGACCCGCGTTCTACGGACCTTTGCTTTCCGGACCCACATTTTATTCACGACGCCGTCCTCTGACTTCCTGTCGGCGGTGCATCGGGCGGGCGGCGGGACGCAGTGCCTGTGGGGGGCGCGGGGCGGGGCGGGGCGGGGCGGGGCGGGGCGGGGCGACTTAGGCCGGTGTCACTTCAAAGAGCAAGCACGTCATCCCGCAGCACACCTGCGCGCGCGCGCGCACACACACACTCACTCACAAGCGCGCAAGTGCTCATGCATAGCAAACAGAGGAAGGGGTGGTAGACAGCGACTCTGTCGAGACGACCCCGGCTGCACTACCCCGCCCCGCCCCGCCCCGCCCCGCCACGCCACGCCACGCCCCGCCACGCCCCGCCACGCCACGCCACGCCCCGCCACGCCCCGCCCCGCTGCGCGAGTGATCACTGATCCCGAGCCCGCACTGGGTTAGGGGCGCCAGGAGGGAGGGTGCGCGGGGGCGGAATTGACTTTGGGGAGGGATTGGGTCGGGGCGGGGAGCGGGCTTAGGCCAGATTAGGTTCGCCCTCGTCCAGATCCGGCCCTGGAGTGGCTGTCTGGGCGGGTCTGGGCGGGTGTGTCACCTCGCAATCCGCCTCTTGAAACCTTCCCCCGGCCGAAACGAACCGCAGGCGGCTGTGGGATTGTGGTCCGGACTACGTGTCTAGCTGCTCCTGGATGGAGTGGGGCGGGGCGGGGTGGGGCAGGGTGGGGCGGGGCGGGGCGGGGCGGGGGAGGCTTACACCGACTCGACTCCCGACTCTAGTCTCCCTACAACAGCGGCCCGGGGTTGTATCGAGGAGGTGCAGCGTATTCCTGGCTAGCAGTGCAAAAACGCAAGAAGCGGAGTTTTTTATCCAAACCGATCCCTCAACTATGTATATTTCTCAAACTGTGAATTTCATCAGATTTTTTTTTCTGCGTGCTCGGCTGTACCCAGCGGGGTGCGGCACCTGTGCCTCCTCGCCTCCCCCTCGCCGCGGGGGGTAGCAATAAGACGCGACTGGCACACCCCGCCCCGCCCCGCCCCGCCCCGCCCCGCCACACGTGTACGTGCACTCACATCACCGCTGCTCGGTATGCAGCTCACCGATAGCGGAGGGAAGCGGAAGCGGCGGCGTTCCGGAGGGAGGGAGGGGGAGGGAGGGAGGGAGGGGGAGGGAGGGAGGGAGGGAGGGAGGGAGGGAGGGGGGAGGGAGGGAGGGAAGAGCAGAGGAGGAGCTGCGGACTTTTCCTTGTACCCCCCAACCCTCACGTGGGGAGCAGCCCAGCCAACCAGATCACAGCACCAGATACCCCCGCGACCTAACCTACCCCCTACCACCACCCCCTCGACGCCGCAGAGTGCGCGCGGACCCGCAGGGCGGGGCGGGGCGGGGCAGGCGGGGCAGGTCCACTAGGACCAAGCCATGTAGAAAAATTGTGGGACGTGTGGAATCCAGTGGAAAGTACGCGTCGCGCGGTGTTTGGCGGGGGAGGGGGGGAGGGGTGGTTTCACCGCAACAGCCTCTGCCATAGGATAATTATCGAGCTGTGCGGCCACGCGAAGAGCAGCCCCCCCCCCCTCTCTTCCACTCTATATTTCGCTTCCATTATTTCTCTTTTTCGCTCCGTCCTCGTGTGCTCTGAGGGCGGGAAAACTGGTGACGATGATGGAATGCGAATCAATTGTCGCTTTTATTATTTCGTCCCATCTGCGCGAGCTCGCCCCGCCCCGCCCCGCCCCGCCCCGCCCCGCCCCGCCCCGCCCCGCCCCGCCCCACCCGGCCCCGCCCCGCCCCGCCCTGCTGGTTGGTGCTGTAGTACGGCCATGGCCTGATCGGTGGCCGCTGGCGCCTCGTCCGCCCCGCCCAGGGTGCGCGTGTGTGGAAACAGAAATCCCTTTTTGCCTTTCCCGCTTTTCCAATATGGTAGGCTCGACTTGCCGCCCCGCCCGCCGCGTGCCTCGCCTTTTCCTTGCGGTTTATCCTCTCTCTCTCTCTCCCTTCCTCGCTCTCTCTCTCTCTCAGCGTGGCATTTCCAAAGTGGGCCGCACCGCCAAAGGGCAGCCAGAGCCAGCCCCTCCCCGGGGTACCGGCCGATGCCAATATATCCGGTCGTTTCGACAGCATAGCCGGAGTGTGTGACCGCGCTCCTTGCAGCCACCGCGCCCGATTGCAGCCGGGGATCGTAGGCTCCTAGCCGCTCGAGGTTATCCGAACTCCTGCCGACCGGCGCTGCGCTGCGCTGCGCTCGTCTTCAAGTACCTGCTGCTGCTGAGGGTAGGTCGGGTCGCGCCGGATAAAGTTTTCCAAAGTGTTATTATCGAGGCTTGTTTCGCTGTGTGCTGCTGCCGCTGCTGCCCACTCGCACTGCAAGCTCCGCCACATTCTCCGGGAGCCTCGGTCATTAGACCCTCCCTCTTGTATGAGAACCACCCCGCCCCGCCCCGCCCCGCCCCGCCACGCCCCACCCCTGAAGCCACATGTTTGCATAACTCCGGGTCGTGGCGTGGCTCTTCTGATTCTCGACTCGCCCCCATGGAATTCTCGTCTCGTCGGGATGCCTCGCAGCATCCCCCCCCCCCTCCTCCTCTCTCCCCCGTCCCCCTTCCCCCTCCCCCGAACTCTCCGCCGTAGTCCGGGGGCGAGGCGCCCACTCAGGCGCCCACTCATCCCTTAACCCCCGTGGCTCTCTTTTCGCCCGCACGGCACACAGCGCCCCGCCCCGCCCCGCCCCGCCCCGCCCCGCCCCGCCACGCCACGCCGTCTCTGCTGACAAGGGGCTGGCATGTGGCTGGGAGCGGGCTGGAGCGGACGTGGTGCGACCATATCCTTTTGTGACATACACTCGACATTTCCGCGTGTGTGTTTTGTCCTGCACACATTTTCACGACGTTTTTACTTTAAGCTCGGCACATTGACCCTCCCCCTGCCCGCACTTATAGAAATCTTACGGTGAATTTCACTGTCAGCTACAGTGAACAGTGTAGCTCAGCGTGTTTAGTTTATAGTGAAATTCGCCGTGGGGTTTTAACAGTGCGCGCTTCTTGAGTCTGGCTGCCCTGCCGCGCTGCGCCGCTCCGTCCAACTCCTATAACAACCGCCATTCTTCAGGCAAACGAGCCGTATCGTTGAGGAATTAATGAATTTACTGCCGAGCAGAGACGAGAGATGTGGTCGCCCCGCCCCGCCCCGCCCCGCCCCGCCGCCACACCACGAGCCCCTCTAATGGAATCACAAAAGTTTCTTCGGTCGTCTCCCCACCTCCCCCTCCCCAGGACCCCGCCTCCGCGCGCATTTCCAGTTTATCAGTCGATCCGATAAAAAGTTGCTAATTTTAATTTACTTTTGCTTTCTTTCTTCCTTGCTGGTCCTCATAATGAGTCTAGTGCAGTTGAACACGGAGCTCCCAGCTCCGCGCGGCGCCGTCATGCAGAGGCTCGTGACAATAATTCGAATTATCGCAAGCGGTCAATTATACCGTACCGATTTTACAAATTACCACAGGGAAAAGCATAAAACTGGTTTTATCTGTAGAAATAGATTTTTACAGAGGTTTCTCATAATTTTTTTTAAATGCTGACTCCGCACCCAACTGGATGAGACGCGTCAGTGGCTGGAGGATTGCAGCCTCTCCCCAGCCCTAAATAGTAATCTGTACATTTTCACTGTAATATTTTTTCCCCAGAGGCGTACACTGCTAAAAAGAACAGGTGTGTTGTGCTTGCAGCTGATGGCGGTTCGCGTGCGCGTGCTCCAGTCGCTGGTGCTGGCGCTGGTGTGCCTGTCGCTGGTGGTGTACTCGTCGTACTACGCCAGCGCCTCGGGCCCGTCGGGGCCGCCGCCGCCCGCGCAGCCCCAGGCCCAGGCGCAGGCGCAGGCCCAGGCTGCACAGCGCTCGCCCGCCCCGCCCCCGCCCCCGCCTGCCCGTGAGTACCGTGTAGCAGACCTGTGTACTTCAATTTCAATTTGTAAGCTAGTCACTTGTTCAAGTGTGCGAATGGAAATTCACACGCTTGGGAGTTTCGTGACTGACAACAGTGACAACTTCAAAATGGCGTGAGAAGACGTTGTGTGTTTACTGACCTCTTCTCTCTGACCCCAGCTCCGGCGTCGCTGATCCCCGCGGGCGCGGGCACGGGGCCGGATGCCGGGGCTAGCCGCGCCAGCAGGAACGCCTCCACCTTGCAGGAGGGTGAGTGCAGTGCCGTGCCAGCGCGTCAATGTCGCCATTGAGTCCAAATGATTGTGGACCGAGGGGCGAACAACTCTGACATTTTTTTGCGTTGGCGCCTTGCAGACCCGCTGAGCAGTGGCGCCCTGCTGGTGGGCGGCATCAACGCGTCCACGATCGCGGAGGAGGTGGGCGCCGTCATCGTCGGGGTGGGCTCGGTGAGCCTGGCCAACGGCGGCACGGCCTTCGGCGTCACGCAGCGGGCGGCCTCCCCGAGCGGGCCCGCCCCCGCCCTCCTCAACACCCCGGCCGCCTCCGGGCCCGGGGGCGGGGCGCGGCCGCCGCCCCCCAACGCCACCCTGAGCACGCCGGCGCCAGCGGCAGCGGCGGCCCCCAGCGGCGGCGGCAGCATCCAGAGGATACCGCCCCCGCCCAAAGACGGCAACGCCACGGTGGACGCCACGGTCAAGGGCATCGTCACGCGGTCCATCTACGAGGCGGGACACGACGTGGCCAACCTCGAGATCTGCCCGGACCTGGGCCGGAACCTGCAGGTGGGTGGGGTGCCGGATATCTCCCCTGTCCTCGTCTGATGGATTCTTGTTCTGATTGTTTCTTCTTCCTTCAGGTCTTTATTGCCGTGACCTCAGCCCCTAGTCACCGAGAGGCCCGCATGGCTGTTCGTCAAACGTGGGGACACTTTCAGCAACGGAGTGATATAGCCATTGCATTCATGTTGGGGGCGACAAACAACCCACAAATTGAGAAAAGTCTTGCTGAAGAATCGGCGATGTACAATGATTTAATAAGGGGGCGGTTCTTGGATTCTTACAACAATCTCACTCTCAAGACAATCTCGATGTTGGAATGGGTAGATAATTACTGTTCTGAAGTGAAATTCATATTGAAAACTGATGATGATATGTTTATAAATGTAAATAAACTCATGGCTTTTATTAGTAAGCATGCTGATGTGAAGCGAACTATCTTTGGAAGACTAGCCAAGAAGTGGAAACCCATTAGGAACAAAAAGTCAAAGTATTATGTATCTCCACAACAGTACAAAAGGGTTGTCTTTCCGGATTTCACAACAGGTCCTGCTTACCTAATGTCTCAGGATGTGGTTCATGACCTATATACTGCTGCATTGAAACAAATGTACCTGAAGCTGGAAGATGTGTACACCACTGGTATAGTTGCTCATTCTGTCAATGTAAAAAGAGTGCATGTAAACGAATTTTTGAACAAACGAGTTGCTTTCAATGCATGCAATATACAAAAAGGAATTAGTATTCATATGGTCAAATATCATGAACAATTTGACCTGTGGAAAAAACTATTAGATGGTAGGACAAAATGCAAATAGGCTTATGCATAAAATTTAAGTCATTTTTTGAAATTAGTGTAATTGAGTGTAGCTTATTATGTGATTTTAAGTTATTTAACCGTATCACATAAGACCATACATAATTTATTGCTCCACTGTGGCTTCTCTGCTCCAAACCTCCAGTGCAATATAGAGATAAAGTTCATGTGGCCATCAGTAGAAATGTTTCTTTTTCCATATTATTTTTATGTTCTACTAATCAATGTTTTGTCCCTTTATTCTGGTTATAATTTTTAATGCTTTTAAAAAATCTAGCATTTTGATAGAAAGATGCAAAGCGTTAATAGAGCATGCCTTTCACTCACTTTAAAAGCATTTATTTTTTCTGTTGTAAATAATATTTTTATTTTGCAAGTCATTCAACTGTAGTATTTCCTTTCCATTGTTTCTGAAGTTTATTAAACTTTAAATGTAGGGGATAAATAGCCTCCTCTTCATTGGAATGTCAGTTTAACTTTATAGTTTTAGATGGAAGCACTGTGCTTGACTGTGATCAGAACAACTTTCTGCATCTGTGGAAATACTGATCGGAGTACTTGTTTTGTTCTGGTATTCTTACAAATTCAAGATCTGGTCTGGTTGTGAATATGAGTTTGTAAGAGTGTAGCTTATTTGATGGGAATCAAGCTGAATGAACTTGTGATAAATTGGAATGTGCTTGCTTATTCTTAGATCTGTTATTATAATTTTGTTGCAGTGGTTTTGTTTCCGAGATGTTGGTTTTCTTGTTACAATATTTATCCCTTAAGGCATTCTGCCACCTCTCCCCCAGTTAGATTTGAATCCTATAGAAAGTTGTAGAAGTTATTATTCAGAAGTGTGCCGTATACATGTAATGTAAGGACATAAAATGTTATTTATTGAGACTGCTTAGATATAATTTTTTAACTGAATGGATCTTGTTTCATAATATTAGTTTCTATTCATATACCATGTACTTACATTAAGGCAACCAATGAAGCACAAAGTCATCACATAATTTAATTTTCACTTACCTTCCATTCTCAACGGTTCTCTCTATCTTATACCCCACAAACTGCAATTGTGATATTATTCTTAATTCCACAGAACAACTTTATATTGTGAAGAGATCAACTGACTCTCCAAAAATTTGAAGTTGTTTTAATTTATTGTGATTTAGGAATGAGGCTATTAAATTCAGACGTTTTTTAAAGGAACGATTTTTATCTGAATATGATAAACATAGTATAAAGTCAAAAGCAGTTTAAATTAATTTCAGCAATGATCATAATTTGTTTTGTGAACATTGTTTCTCAACATCAACACCACTTGATATTTATATCTTTTTCTAAAAAAAGTAGCTGTCAAAAGATACATTCTGTTTTATCGAGATCAACGTGTAACTGTCATTATAGATTGGAAGATACTTCCATAATAGCTATGAATATTTATTAAGAGTTTGTAAGAGTTTTAAGTGTATGTGTAATTAAAATGATTCAATCATTTTTGGTTTGAGAAGTCCGAAGAGAATATGTTGAATGGTTATCTGAAATGACAAAATCGTATTGCTCTTGTAAAGAATTAAGTTTTCTTTTGACAAGAGTGTTTAATAATATTCGGAGGTTTTGCAATGGATAAATGATATATATGTTAAAAAATGAAAGAAATATTAATAGGATAAGTATTGTGATGGAACGCTACACTTTTAAGTGAGGTTGTGAAAAAAGTTAGGGGAAATTTTACTTGTTATAAATTTATGACTTCTAATTTGAAGTCAGGATATTCCTCGATCATTGATGCTTAGTTTTTGTTGTAGAAAGGTAATGACTTTACCATGCTAGAACTAATTGTTATACTGAGAAATGTACACATCAATGACAAGACTGTATCTATTTTTGTATTCATGTGACATAATCATTCACTTTGCCACAATACTATTACAATCCCATTGAAAACGGTTGTGGCTATTTATCAAAAGAATGATTCCTTTAATTTTTATTTTTGAGATACACAGGGATCCCTTGGTACCTATCTCTTGGCCGCTCATTTACCTCATTGGTCTGTGCTTTAGAATAGTCAACTCTCCTGCATCTTTGTTTCACGCAGTCTTAATATCTGTCCAAACTGGTAACTTACTGATAAAAAGAGCTGAGTTTGCGACACTGATAAGAAGAGCACAGTATGCAACCTAAGGCTCCTTTGTAATAATTCTGAAACATTATTTTTTGTAATTTCCTCTGTAGGTGAATCATGTGTTAAAATATTTTTAGAAACTGACCAGTCTGTGACGGTACTTCAAATTATTTTTTTGAATTTAATGCCAATAGCATGTATGGCAATGTGATGCTGAATGACTTGATAATATTTTTCTTCTCAATGAAATGTACATTTCAGTATAATAGTAATTTGAAGCCTATGCATTCCAGAGAAATAAGGAATTAAAATCACGATGGCTTTGAAATGGTTAGTGTGCCAAATTACATAATCCCTAAGTCCTTTAAAGCTGTAGATATTTTTGCTTCCTACATTTCAGTTATTTTGAAACAAGGTTATCTTTTACAAGTTCCATTTATTTATTATGTATTTCTTTAAGTAAGACTTCATATCAATGGAGCTTGGTCATCATAACATGTTTAAATTGGAACTTATTCCACAATCAGCAAACTGTCGGTGTTCATTAGATTAGATGAACTAAATAAGTGTGATGTGGCCGTTGTTTTTTAATGCAATAAATTATAAGTTTAAAAAAACATTAACATTAAGGGTGGCCCCACAATGAACCGCGCGACGCTACCCATCACGCCCATCACCCATCATGATGGTTGGTTTGAGGCTCACATCACGGTCCGTCCGCTAGATGGCGCTTTGACCTGACCCAGCGTTGTTGTGCGCGCCGTGCTAGTAAAGCCTACTCGCGCATAAGTACTGTATGCATAGCGTCCAGATTAGACCGATGTGCTCAGCAGACATTCTGTTGTTCGACGGAATGTCTGACGCACTGCAATGTCGCCCGTCTGGTAAACAGACGTTCGTCTCATTTTTGAAAACAAATCTGGAACTTTATGCAGTCGTTGGATTATGTGGGATTTCGGTGCATCAGCGGGAAGCAGCGGGCGTGCCGTGGTTGGTCATTGGCGAGAGCGGGAACATGTATTGACGCCCAAAGCAGGGGCGGCCACCAGATGGCGCCTTGGCTTGACAATGCGCTGTTGTTGCGCGGGCGGTCCTTGATACGCCAGAATATATAGTGCCCAACACCCATCTGCAAGGTTGATGTGAGGCTCATACCACTGCACGGCCGCTAGATGGCGCCTTGGCGCTCTCCGTCTACCTAACAGACATTCATCTCATTTTTGAAGACAAAGATGAAACTTGAGGCAGTCTTTGAATCATGTGGGATTTCGGAGCAGCAGCGGGAGGCAGCGGGCGTGCTTGGTCATTGCTGAGCGCGGAAACATGTGTGTTGGCGCTTAAAGGCTGGGCCAGGTAGTGTTTTCCGGGTCGGCCACCAGATGGCGCCTCGGCTTGACCATGCGCTGTTGCTGCGCGGGCGGTCCTTGACACGCCCCAATACATAGTTCAAATTCTCACGGGGGGCACCCGTGAGATCGCTCTTGAAGGGTGGGCGGGCCTTTCTGCCACACCAACTCTAGTTGAGTAACTTATATGCACGGATTTTTACTTGGAGAAAGTCAATGATGAGTGATCACAACGTTAGCTCTCGCGGCTGACATCAAACACTCAAAAAGCCTAGTCCAAGTGTCTTTTAGTAAGAAATTGGGCTCAGGGTGGGGCTTTTGCGACCACCAACTCTAGATGAGTAACTTATACGCAAACGAATTTTTAAATGTTGATTGATAAATTTCAATAATTTGTCTTATTTTACCTTCAAAGACACTGAAGAAACAAAAATCGTGCGTATAAGTTACTCATCTAGAGTTGGTGTGGCCGCAAAAGCCCCACCCTGAGCCCACCCTTACTAAAAGACACTTGGACTAGGCTTTTTGAGTGTTTGATGTCAGCCGCGAGAGCTAACGTTGTGATCACTCATCATTGACTTTCTCCAAGTAAAAATCCGTGCATATAAGTTACTCAACTAGAGTTGGTGTGGCAGAAAGGCCCACCCACCCTTCAAGAGCGATCTCACGGGTGCCCCCCGTGAGAATTTGAACTATGTATTCGGGCGTGTCAAGGACCGCCCGCGCAGCAACAGCGCATGGTCAAGCCGAGGCGCCACCTCACTCCACCCTACGAAAACGAACTTTGACTAGGTTACTTGAGTGTTTGATGTCAGCCGCGAGAGCTAACATTGCGTTTAAAATACAATTCGCATCTCTCAGCACTGACTTTAGCCAAATAAAAATCCTTGCGTATAAGTTACTCGACAAGAGTTGGTGTGGCAGAAGAAAGCCCACCCACCCATCAAGAGCGATCTCACCGGTGCCCCCGTGAGAATTTGAACTATGTATTCTGGCGTATCAAGGACCGCCCGCGCAGCAACAGCGCATGGTCAAGCCGAGGCGCCATCTGGTGGCCGACCCGGAAAACACAACCTGGTATTCAAAAATGAGATGAATGTCTGTAAGGTAGACGGGCCGTGCCGTGGTGTGAGCCTCACATCAACCTTCCAGATGGGTGTTGGGCACTATATATTCTGGCGTATCAAGGACCGCCCGCGCAGCAACAGCGCATTGTCAAGCCAAGGCGCCATCTGGTGGCCGCCCCTGCTTTGGGCGTCAATACATGTTCCCGCTCGCCAATGACCAACCACGGCACGCCCGCTGCTTCCCGCTGATGCACCGAAATCCCACATAATCCAACGACTGCATAAAGTTCCAGATTTGTTTTCAAAAATGAGACGAACGTCTGTTTACCAGACGGGCGACATTGCAGTGCGTCAGACATTCCGTCGAACAACAGAATGTCTGCTGAGCACATCGGTCTAATCTGGACGCTATGCATACAGTACTTATGCGCGAGTAGGCTTTACTAGCACGGCGCGCACAACAACGCTGGGTCAGGTCAAAGCGCCATCTAGCGGACGGACCGTGATGTGAGCCTCAAACCAACCATCATGATGGGTGATGGGCGTGATGGGTAGCGTCGCGCGGTTCATTGTGGGGCCACCCTAAACACGTCTTCGTACCAGTATCAAGTTGGAACTAACTCATATAGTCAAGGCTACCGGCGGCGGAAAAAGTCGAAGCAGCCGAGCCGACGCCAGGCTTCCAAGGCTCAGACCAGGGCGATTAGGCGCTGGCGGCTCCCGGCTTGAGAAATGGCCACTCTGCTCTGCTCCCAGAGCCCAACCAATGAGTCAATAGCTGAAGCCAATCTTGGCTTTGTTGTGACTCTGGTTGAGGTGGCTTTGCTCCCATTCTACATGCAAGTGGCAAATCATATTAGTCAAGCTCTCTGACTTTGGTGAATTTTCACAAACAAACTCGTAAATAGCAAACTCATGAATTGGAGCAGCTTGTTAGGGTAAATGACGAAAATGGAATACAAAATTCAAGTTCTTGAATTTAAATATATTGTCAGGGTAGAAAATTACATAACATTGATACAAATACGACATTTTGACAGAAAAAAGAGGTAACGATATCACTGCGTACAATTTTCTCCACAAAATTTTAAAATTATATTATTATAAAATTATTCTATAAGTAAAATTATATTATTTTAAAATATGGTTTTAAATACCGGTCACAGATGAGTCATTCCCTCCACCTATGCCCACATTGATGATTGCAGCATTTGTAAAAAGTTGTCATAGGTTCGTCAGCAGATCTTGTCTGAATTTGCATGAAATATGCTCTAGGATGAGAGCACTTAGGACATCTTTCTTCAGTTGAGTCAACATTGTCCCACGCAGCAGCACCGCCTAGCACATCATCCAGCTCCTAAGAATAAACAGGGTTGAAATATTTAAAGCAAATAAAGAATGTTTTATACAACAGGCTACCAACAAATGCTGGAAACGATTTAGAAGAATTTTCACAATGAAGACCCGGGTTTTAAGTGGAAATATTAATGCTCTCAAAAATTAACAAACCTTTAATTTTGGGTATGACTTTCTTGTTATTCTCTTTGTGATATCATATTTGAATGGACATGTATTACATTGAAACTTCATCCGTGTAGCACCCTCTGCAGCAACTAGGCAGTTGCCACAGGTAGGACAAAACAGGAGCATTTTGGTGAGGTAATTAAAATAAATTGCGTAATATTATAATAAGTGGAAGTTCACACAAAGGAGGACATAAAACGAAAAGGGGGAGACGAAGCAAACTGATCATGCGTTCGGAAGGTTATGTTGACATTAGCCCTGGTCCTTGCTCTAACCCCCTCCCGCCCCCCACCCTCCTCCCTTCTATGTGATTATTCACAGACAATAGCGGGAATCTTTCAAAATGTTCTTAGTAAAGCCTTCATCCATGAAGAAATAATAATCATTGGCATGAGAAATAATAATCATTGGCAAATGTTTAATCAATTTATGTCTCTTCCATGCACATCTTTTTCAAAATTGGACCAGACTGACTTTCTTCCATTTCTTCATCCTTTGTCTCCTTCAAAAGTTCATCTTTGAGACCAGAACGTGCAATTACAACTACGGATTTTCCTCTTCTTCTGCTCTCTGTAAACATGTATTTGAAATAAATGTATTTTGAATTGTCAGATAAACTACGTACATGTCATTTTATGATACCCACCAGCCCTCAATAAAACTGACTTCCCAGCATTGGTGAGAGCACTTTTTGCTTGTTCTTCGCTTAAACCAAGCAGGAGACTCCTATAAGAAAAGCTAAGGAATATTCATAAAATTCAGATTTACATAAAATTATTATTGTTATAATTATTCAAGTGAGGAAAGTGAAAGAAATGAAGGATACATGTTTATTACATCGTATGGTCCTCTGATTTGCATGGGGTTTTCAGCACCACTTGACATCAATATGTTCTGAAATCAACGTGAAAAAAAATACTTTCTTCATCATGGCATAACTGTATGAAATATTATTGCAATTAAGTTGACAGAAATTTTACCTTTGATTTACCAAAAGCATGGTAAAGATGCCCTGCCTCAATCAAATTTCTTCTAGCACTTGAATCCAGTACAGCTAAAGCATATGGAAGCTCAAACCATATGCCCTTTTCAACAGCCATATTATAAAGTTTGCGATTCCATCGAACAGTCATTTTACTACTGATATCAATAGAGATAATGTCAACATCTAGAGCATTGCAAGTATGCTAAAACAAAAAACACATGTTTTTAATCAGCTACTTAAAGTCCCTCATGTCAGTGTGGAATGTTTATTAAAAATCTTATGCCAAACTGACGTGTTCCAAACATTGGCTAAAAGCTGAATGAGAGCAAAGATTCATCCTCTAGAGTTTAAAGTAAACAAAAAGCTTTGCTAACAAATACCTGAAGTGCTGCCTTTGACGTAGGAATTACTGCTACAATATCGTACTTTTTAAAATTTTCGGAGGAAACCTGCAATATTTATGAGAGAAAATTAAAAATAAAAATTATGTATAGTCAAGAAACTTTTGTTTTGATAAAAGACAATTCTACCATCTTATGGGCGACATCAGCAGTTGAAAACAAGACTGTCACTCTGTGAAGAATTTGAAGCGAATTTCTGATCTCCTAAAATACAAACAAACATGAACAATTTTTTAAATGATGGCATCACAGACAAAAAAGCACAGCAGTCTGCAGGAAAGAGAAGGCAATGCACTACCTGAGGTGAGAGAGCGAGAGACTTTGTTTAGTTATACTACCTGAGGTATGTCATCCAAAGAGATTGGAGGAGGAATTGGTGATGCGGCATCCTTATCAGCTTTCCTTTTCTTCTTTTTATTTAAAGCTTCAAAAGCTGACTCTTCCACAATCTGATTTATAGCTACTGTTCGGTAGCCAACTGGGAAAATAAATGTCAAAGTTACATTTTGAAGCTCACTAGTAAATTGAAAGCATAACCTCAGAGTCACATGTTTATGGATAAGGTATCAAAATATTCACTTACAGTCTATTAAAGTAGTCAGGATACTGACTAAAGATGCTTTAGATACTGCAGTGATAGACAGATCATAAAACCCATTTTCTCGTCTCATTTTTTTGAAGGTTGAAAATATTACAATGTTTGACTTTAATGTGTCTCGGAGGTTCCGATGGATGCTCCGTTTAGGTTTTCATACTTCCCCCCTTGAAATGCAATAAATTTTTCATGCAGACTTGTCGGAAATTGTTTTTTGTTTGTTTGTTTAGAAAACGAAGACGACAGCTCCAAAATACAAACTTTCATAGTTTTGCCGGGCTCTGCTGATTAAATCATTAAATCTTCTCCATTTACTAAACTTAATCGGACTGAGTTTCTTCATTAGAAATTTTATTGTAGTCAAGTATTAGGTGATTTATCAGATTATTACGGAACATCAGTTCTTGCACAAAATATGACTTCCCCTCAAAGTAAATGTGTTTACCACTATTTATTAATAATTGGAGATTATATTTTTTATTACATACCTTAATTCTTCAGATTTTTGTTCAACTTTTCACATAGGATATTCTAAAGGCTTAGAAAGTCTCTGCATTGAAGATGCAGACGCTGATCCCATTGACATAAGTGGACAAGAATGCAATATGTTTGATGAGGCAATAGGACACATAGAAGACGTCTTGATGGGTACATATATTAATCTTTCAATTTTTTGTGAAGCCATAAGGCATTTTTATGTAGTTATTGTCATGAAATGGTCTTTGTTTATCTTTGTTATGTTCCATCCCAATTTTAGATCCCCAATTCCAAGATTTGCAGAAAAATTTCCTAGAGAAATACTGGAGTGAATTTGATGAAAGCGAGGAGAACAAATTAGTGTACATGGAGATCTTCAAGGAATATGTAAGTAAACAAATTAAGTTGATTCCTTCCAATGTTGTCCTCTTCAAATCTACATGTCCTATGCTACTTTCAGACTGACATTGTGGAGAAGTATATAGAAAACCATCTACTACAGAGTATGAAAGACTTTAGTATGGAAAGCTTTATCTCTCTGTTGCAGTAAGTCGTATCAGGTTCAGTTTTCTTTTATTCAATTTTGTTGTTGCAGTAATGTATGTATCATTGACTTTCAGAGAAAGGAAAGATGAACTTGAGGGAGAAGTATTTGAAATACTCTTCACTTTTACTGACTTTCTCGTATTTAAAGAAATGTTTCTTGATTATAAGGCTGTAAGTGAATTGAAAGAGTTTTCCTCCATTTCTTTGCCAATTACTGGGATAATTCTATTTTTCATTTAAATTTCAGGTCAAAGAAGGCCGGGTAGAAGATCTTGGATTAAATATTCACGTTACTTCAGTGTAAATTACTAAAGAAAATAGGCTATCTATTACAGGATTAAATCTAGTCCTTAAAATTAAAGATGAAAACTTCAATTATTTTAATGGCAAAAGTGGTTTGATAATTTCAATAAAGACAGATTAAAAACAAACATGATTTACATACTAAAACTATTTTAATGCATGAGGATTTCCATCTGCACCAACTTGGCATTTGTATCTCCTGGTAGCCTGTAGGGCATAGTTCCTGCAAAGCTGGTAATTGCTCTGGCTTGTTCTCTGTAAGATGCAAGGGGCTGGGGAAAAATATGTTTAAAAAAAAAAAAAATTAAAAACATGAAAATAATGACATTTTGTAACCCATACAGATGGAAATAAATCAAAAAAGGAGAAGAAAATGGGGCATTGTTACCTTATCAGTCATACTAGTTTCAAGTCTTGATGAACTTAAGCTCATGTTAACATTGCCCCTAGCTCTATTATAAAGTGAGTGCAAAATAGTCATAGTTGCCAATAAAATCTGAGGGAAATTATGGCAGATTTCATCACCCAGCTTTCGGAAATTGTTCACTCTGTTCTCAACTTCTTCAGTTTTACTGGGAATTAGCCCAGACTCAACAATCAACTAAATTGGATGGAAAAAAATTGATAAATTGACACTTCCTTTGTTCACATTAGAGCAGAAAAAAATTACTAAGTTGCCAAACCTCCAAAGCTTTCACGTAGTCTCCAGTATGGTACTTGTCAAAGAATTCTAATAAATGCCTCAATGTTTTAAAAGTGCGGTAGGTCTCATCAGAGCAACGGAACTTGTTTCCTTCAATACGCCGAGATACATCAGTTGCCTTTGCAGCAAGGCGGAAACGCAAAGAACCCTGCTGACTTGTTAGGTGGACAACCTGACTCAGTAATCCACTCATCAGGCTCATAACTTTTTCATGATTCTAAAACACAAAAGCCACAAATAGGATAATAATTTCTGTTCTTTTTAAAAAAGAAAAATCACAGTAACATCTCGCCTTTTTCTCTTACCCCTGCCAAATCAAATACTTCTAAAGCATCTTCAAATAATCCCTTTTTCTCAAGATTGGATGCCACCATTTCAATTATTTCACTTGGTTCAGCCTGTTAACATAAATGGCAAACAGGTCAGATGGCAATTCAATATTCTGTGCACACCCCGTTTGGATGAAACATGTACATACTGTTAATACCTGACCACCATTGAAAATGTCTATGATGCCCGGAGTCCTGCACCCGTCAGACTCTAATCTACCAAGAATAGTGCTAAAGTCTCTTGACTCCATTGCCAGATTTGAGATGCAAGATCTAAATAGATTGTCTCCAGATGGTAATCTCATTCCCCTGGGAAAATAAATAAAATTTCTGTGATGTTTTATAATGTGTGATGGGAAGATAAAATTTTGTAAAACCACATACCTAAGGAAGTAATAGTAATGCAAAGCCTCCTTCATATCAGTCAAGTTGAACCGTCTAACGTAGTATTGGATCAATCGGGCTAAATTTAATCTTCGGTGAGGTGTTTGATCTGAGGGATCCACACACACTGAGGGAACAGAAATATTAGTTATCAAAGGAAAAGCAACATATTTCGATTATGAAAGATAAAAGTAAGGTGAAACATACAGAGAGGAGACTCCGGACAGTTTGGTATCCCAAGGAGATTACATTCCTGAAGAGCTATGGCCATGTGAACAGCATGAACTTTCAATTTATCAATACGCCACAGAAACTCAAGAGCCAGTTCATACTGGCCGGTTAAAAAGAGCATTTGGAAATAGACATGAGGTTGTTCAAGGGCATTGTAATGAGCCTCTCCTAAATGGAAACAAACAAGTTTAAAACTATGTACAAAACAGAAGGGTGAACCTAAAGTAAGCAAAAAATATAAATTTGGATACTCTACCATAATCTTGGGAAATTAGTGTCTGCAAATGCTGAAGGGTAATATTTTCTCCAGATCTGGAATCTGTTCGCTCCCCTTCACGAATCTGACAAAGCTTGAACCACAAATAATCATCTGCAGTCTTAGCTACTTCAGAATGCTCATCAGAGACATCACATGCCCCCAATATACAGTAGACAGCCCTGAAATGAAGATTGAGACATTGGATTTACCATTATAATCTTAAAATTATAAGGATACATGAAAATGGTGCACATACCGTTTGAATGGATCAGGAGATTTGCGAATATTACATCTATATTGGAACCTGACTGTAGACTCCATGCTCGGATCAAGAGCACGCTCTGGGCTACTTTTCAAAGCTCCCAAAATTGCACAAAGATCATTAAGTTGAGCTCTAAAATAAAACAGCAATTGAATCAGGTAGAGGAAAAAGATGCCCATTTGGTCTGATTTACTACTGAGGTAATTTTGATTAGGCAGCGAGCACCGGTCTATCTCTCTCCATCTCACCTGACAGATGAGAAAGAAAGAAACAGAAGATGCCCTCCTAAGAAAATGCACTAGGTTGCAATGAGCACGCTAACTCACCCAGCTTGAGTTGCACATGAGAGGGCAGCATCAATGTCTCCACATCTTAAACAGTAGTAAAGCTGTGGCCATATTGGTTTCTTATCAACTTGACCGTCTTCAAGCCCAAGCATTCCTTGTGAGCCACCTAAAACTCTCAGGTCCACAAAGCTTCGAACAAGTGACAAAGTTCCAGGGACACCTCCTCTGCAAGCCAGTGCTAGATTTCCTTCAACCAACTTGGTCATGTACTTTTTGTACCTGATAGAAAGAAACATAGGCTGTATTAAAAGCAAGTAAAGTTAACACATTTAATGCAATGGGCCCTGCAAAAATAGGAGTTTCTGTGCAGCGTAGGGGTAGCCCTGCTTAAAAATTGAAAGAAGTTTACTCAAGGTCACTAAAATTGACTTGGACTGTCAATGAAAATTATTTTTAACAGGGGTAAGTGTCAGGTGCTAAAAACAGGTTCCACAGGGAAAATTCTGCCAAACAATTTGCAAAACTATTACATATATTACCTCTCTTCAAGGTATTTCCTCGCTTGCAAAATAAGTTGGCTTTGAGTAGGAGCTGATGTTCTTGTGAGAATGGGGTTGTCTTTAAATTGTGGTGGAATGCGAGACATATACTGCACTATTTCCCAAAGTTCATTTACTTTCTAGAAATAAAGAATTTTCTGTTAAAAAAGGTGACAGAAAACACGCCATTGAGCATTTATCTCTAACAGAATAATTTTACCATGTTGTTGAATGATTCAGCTGCTTTAGCAAACTTGTTCACAAGCTGAGGTCTAACAGCACCTTGAATGACCCGATCGTTATAGTCAATCACTTCCTTGGCATAAGCCATTTCCATATGGTCAAGACGACTGTGAACAGGGGCTACATCAGCCACAGTAGAAGTCTACCAAACATTCAGAACAATGTGATAATTTCACAAGACATTCAGTTTGAGATGTACTCTGAGCAAAATGATAAATGAACATGTTACCTCTGGCAGGCCTTGTAAATCAAGAGGTCTAGAAGACCCATGAAGGGCATTGAACATTTGACGCATCTCCTTGGACCAGTTTTGTCGTATGCTATCCCACAAACGTTGATCTGCAGCTGCTGATGACTAAATTTTTTCAAATTTTAAAGAATTAAAGGAATTGAGTTATACTGTGAATAAAACTAAATAACCATGGTGATGAATTATGAAAACGATACTGACCCTCCTATGAGTACCTTCAATAAGGGATAATAAGACATTCTCAACTTCATTTTTAAGATAGCTTGAAATATCAGCCTCTGGAACTGGTTCCAAAGGCTCAAATGTTTTCCTTGTACTAAGTGTATCGAGCTTTTGAGACAATTGTGTCAAATCAACTCCTTTTGAGGCGAGCATCATGTGCCTAAAGTGGGTAAAGGAAGACAATTGAACAAACAATTAATATAACAAAGTAAAATTCAAGAAAACTATTACATACGCCTGGATGTCTGGGGCTTCATGAAGAGTCACTTTGCTCCATAGATCATTCGAGGCATCCAAAACTTGTCTGAGAGAACGTTCGACACGGGGGAGTTCTCCAACGCCATCAATGTCATTGGCCAACTGCTCAGCCTGCGTGAGGAGCTCTGAGAAGTCATTATCCCCCATTTTGAAGGGATTTTGAACTCTGCAAAATGAAGGAAGTCAACATAAGTGGTACAAAACTACAAGGAGGTGCAAATTATTGACTGGGGCCTTATTAAATGCTATGTTTATGCAAAGCATATACTCTCATTGAAGGACGGGACCAATACATATACTTTTTAAACTCTTTGGTCTAGTGAGAAGTTTTATTTAATTATTTAAAATAATGTGACAAAGAAGTAGCCAAAGAGTAAACCAAAATTACTTTATTTTAGTTGCATGAGTTTACTACCGGCTTCATGCAAGGTGGTCGATAGGTTAGCTACAGCTACATGCGCGAAAACATCGATCAACTTTTTTATGGGTAATAGTACACAAAATAAAAGACGAGTATCGTTAACATACCTCCTAAAAACAAAGAATTAGACTGACGTTATGCCAATAAAACGTTGGTAGGCTTCAAGTGTCTGATTCCCTCCAGTAAACCAAAACTGCTCTGCTGCTTGTGTGTGCACCTGTTTCGGGCTTCGCGCCAGAGAGAGACTATCTACACCGCCTAATGTATGAGAAATTATCATCATAAAAGTGGCGCTTGTCATTTAAAATTTGTTATGGGGCATGAATATTGATGTAGCCTGAAAATGACTAAGTGTGACGGACGGGTGACATGATTACTGTTTGAGATAAGATTTCTTTATTCGTCAATAGATTATTAGTTTTATTTGTTAAATGTTTTTGAGTTATACACAACAAACTGATTTTCAATTTTAACTATCACAGATGTGTTATCATTATAAGAAAATTTGTGAGAAGACATTTAAATAGGAAAAAAAAAATCGGGCCAATATTAGGAGAAAGTACAACAATAGTTACCAATTATAATACATAGTACTGATAATTAAAAGCAACTACTACTTAAAGCCAAAATACTTACAAACTAAAACAAAGCATACTACAATTCCTTCCCATGATAAAACTATCTGTACAAATAGCAAGTAACAAACAGACTGGAATAAAATGGTAAGCAGTTTTCAATGAAGAAAGCAACAATAAATGAATAAATCTTATATATGTCACGCCAAACAGAAAAATGAAAAAAACTGAGGTGACCTTCTTCACTTTCATAAGCCTTGAAAAACTTAAAAATAAAATATACATAGATAGCTCTAACAATAAGTTAATTTCTCTGTGCAAGATTCAGGAGCACTGAAAATGTAATAATAACTTAAGTTACAAATTACAGAGATAACTTACAAATTGAACAAAATGTATTCAAATACAGATAAATTCATAAATATAAAGGTAAAAGCATATTTTAACAGAAAAAAAGTGCCTGACTAGAAGACACACAACATTCTAAACTTGAAGTCACGCGCAAAGCACCCATCTTTAATTAGAAGTACACATTATACAATACAATACTTTGTGTAAAGCTAATTACACACATGCCACAAAAACACAGCAGTTTCAACTGAAACTTTGGCCACAAAATACAGAAAGGTGCTTCCCAGTTTGTGGCAAGAAGAAACTTTGATTTTTTAAAATCCTTGGTAATTGCACAAGGACGGACTTTATAACCACACTGAACCATGTCTTTGAAACAACATTTAATAAATATCTTGAGATTAAACAACCTTTTAAGAAACATATGGGGAATTGAGAATGACACACAACAGAAACCTTATTTGGAAACATCTCATGGTACACAAACTGATTGTCATTATCCTGGCTTTTGCACTGCAGTTTCACCAACCAAATTGAACAGGAAATCTTGATATCAATCTCTTCATTTCAGCATTTGCAGGTCTGCGGACACTGCTCATTGTGGACCTATGACCACAGCAATTAGACCGCACCTCATGAGCTGTTGGTAATGATTTTGTATCAAATCCAAGCTCTTTAGTCCGGTTCTTTGAGTGCCAAACTTTGACAGTGCAGTCATCAGATACAGTAACCAACATTTCAGAGTCATGAGGATTAAAAGCAACACAGTTCACAACATCTTGATGAGGGTACTTGTTCAAACATATTTCATACTTTCTATCCCATAAATAGCCATGTTTATCTTCAGCACCACTGCAACAATAAAAAATAATTAGGTACTGCAAGATTGATGTAACTTAAGAAATTCGTACAGTTTCAATACATTTTATTTTACAAAGACTGATTTTACCTTGCAACAAATTCATTGCTTACATCAAGAGCAATAAAAAAACACTCGTTGAACGGAGTATATGCAATATGGGACCGTAATACTTTGCCCACCTCCTTCATCTGAGCTAGGTCAATTACATGTATGTCAATTTCTTGAGCACATGGCGGAGGCATCAGTGGATTTTCTACCACATACCCAGGTGGCCAAGGACGAGCATTGACATATAGATACCTTCCAAGAACAATAAAAGATAATGAATCAAACTGAACAAAACCATTCATACTATTGATAGATATGAGGTGGCCACACATAGAATTAATTGACTGTGAACAGCTTGGCTGTTTACCATTATTGGGGGGGCACTAAAATTTATATAAATTCCTGAAACTGCATTTAAATGCACTCCCAAACATTAGAAGGACAAAAATATTAAAAATAAAATATAAATAAATTACAATAAAGTAATAATGAAGGAAACAGGCAGGGGACACAATTAAACATATCAAATGTGGAGGCACCTATAGACAGACAAGTGATAGATTCTAACCTGTGATCAGGAGACAAAGCCATCCCTATAATATGACCATGGATATCTATGAGATGATCAACTTCATCATATTCAGTCCCATCTACATTTGCATTTTGAGGCTCATTTGGATTTTCATTAGGAGGCTGATATTCTCGGTTTAGGTTGGCAATTCGTTCACGAAATGGTAGCCCAGGGTCCATTCTTCGTGGAAATGAAATAGGTTTGATACGTTTAATGCCTAAACAATTGCAAAAAAATAAACATAACAGGTTTGAAATTTACAAAATTTGTAACAAGCTTGGCAAAGTTGAATGATCTTTTTACCAATTTGATGAGGTGAGTATGTGTTGGAACCTGTAGTAAATATAAGAAATTTGTCCTCCTGCACACACAACTCATCATCTTCACTAAATTCAGTTTCAACAGATGCCTCAGATAACTCTGACACATCAGAAGCATCATCAGAGAACTTTTCTGTTGCTGTAAAAAAAGGGCCCATTCAGAGCTAAAGATCTAAACTTTTTCAAGAAAATAAAATTTTTATCATCTTTAATAATTACATACCTTGTGAAGCATTTATATGGGGTTCAAGGTCCTGTGTCTCATGCACACTCCCTGAGCCACAAATTCTTTTACTGCAACCCTCAATATCAAAAATAGAGTCTGAAGTTTGGCTCATATGTACTGATCTAAAAAAATTATCATAATTAGCATTAGCTTAAGTGTATGAAGAAAAGCGCAGTAACAGAATAATAATATTTACCGCTCGCAGGTATCTCTGGTCTCAAAATTTGTGTTTTTTCCTTCAGACTGATTTGTAACAGGGGTCTTTGGAAATGTCTGTGCACCACTGCATAAGTTTTGAGAGTCACCATGATCCAAAACAGAACAGTAAGCAAACATAGCAGCACGAACAGAGCTACCATTGCAATTGTAAAATCTGAACATTTGGTTCATAATTGGTATATGCTCTGAGGCTGTCTCTTGGGACGCCTTGTTTAGCCATAGTACAGATTGGCTTTCAAGATGACCCAACCTGTGCACATCTCCAGATAAAAAGTGTTGGTCGCTGTACCATGCCCCACATATATCATATGGCTTCATAAGAACACGGCACTGAAGTTCCAAATCGTCTGCAACATACCATGTTAAATATACTAAAACATGTGGGAAAAATGCTAAATATTGTAATGAGCAATCTAATTTTACATATTCAACATACCACCTAGGCTGAAAACTGCAATTTCCCCAGATGTACTCTGAGGGAGTCCGAAATGCACTCCAGAGACAAGTAGAAGAGTGTCAGATTGATTGAATTGTGAAAAGTGTGTGAACTTCCAACAAAACTTGGTCATGTCTCGTTGGAACCTAATAGAGGCAGGATGTTTAGCATTCCAAACCTAAAAGAGAAAGTTTTGAAGAAAAATTTCAAAAGTTAGGTCGAGGCAAAAGCAAAGTATGATCACAATACAAACAACATAATATTGTATTTACTAACCACAACATAACCATCTTTGGAGCATGTGGCAAACATTGAGCCATTGTGAGCAAAACTGACGTGTAAAACTTGATCAGTGTGCCTTTTCAGTTCACTTGTTTGGTAATGGGGTACATGATAGGACAGACGTTTATACTCAGAGTACCAAAATGTTTGCCCTGAAGGAAAAGGTAAGACAACTTCAACTTATGTATCCTCACAGTGTGTAGATTTGAAGAGAACTGTATAAATTTTCTTACCTTGTAGTCCTGCAGTAGGGTTCACTCCATAATCTTTCCTTATGAGTGCTCTCCACAGGAAATCATCTGTACTAGTTTGGTGCCAGGTACTACATGTGAGCCCCGCACTGATCAATTCTGGAGCAGATAGGTATTGAAATATGTTAAGTAGCAGCGGCTTTGGGATGTGGTACCAGCTGTTTGCCAAAAGTCGTTTGCGGTGCTCAACAAAATTGATTGAGTCAGCATCCAGCCCAGCAGCATCAATGTCATCTGGAGACATTTTTCCTTAAATGATTTAAATTTTTATTATATTAAGATACAATATAGAAACTGTCTCAAGAGTTGTGAAAAAAGACTTGACATATTGATAGTGTGAAAAATTGTGACATAATATGTGATTCATGTTAAGGGCATTTTGAACTCACCTTGATAACTGATACTATCAATCAATTGATGTTCTGTCATTGTCACGCCTAGAGATTAGTAAAATTAAAGTGAAACAAAGCACCAAAAATCTACAACTAACATGACATCATTTTAACTGACATGAAGAATAATGTGGCTTTTTGTTTCTACAATGACATTATTAATGTAGTATCTTATTAGCACCCAAGTATTTTAAAATCAAAATAGCCCCGTACTTAGGAGAAAGAACAGTGACAGAAATAATTTTTTAAAATAATTTTCAATTGAATTGTATCAAAAATGGACTTCTTACAAAACTGTCAAATTTTGAAGTCTAGAATTTATGTCATGGGCAGCAACGAAAATTTTAGACAGAGAACCTTATTTAAAAGCTCAAAGATAAAGAAACCAAGAGGACAACCGGTGATTAATGACTTGATAATCAATCTGTCTGCTCTGAACGAAAATATGTCAATTTAACAATAACATAACCTTACAATGTTGTGAAATCTAGTGTTGTTACTTCGAAAAAATATGCATTACCTTCGTTGTATAGCTACATAGATGTTGAAAGAAAAGACACAACAAGTAATAAATTCTAATTGCTAAATTATCCCTTATTAATTAAAATCACGCAGCTGACTTGTTTCGTTTCGTTTGTTGTTTTGCGAGACACAGAAGACAGACGGACGTTCACTCGAACACATGACAGTAGACAGAAGGACCTTTGGTGTGGATGAGGGGTGGGGGTAGGAGAGGGGGCGGGGGGCGGGGCTCCGAGCGGAATGCACCCTAGGACCTGGTGGAAGGTTGGCCTAGAACTACAGACTTCACTTGGTCTTTGGAAATAGGGGCCACTTCCTAATTGCTTCATGAGAAAGCGTTTAATATTCTGGAAACAATTGACACGTGAGGCAGCTTAAAATTGTCCCGCCCGCCATTTGCCCCTTTCCCCGGCCGTCTCTTCTATTTGAGGCGCGGGTTCACCTGCCTGCAACATATCGGTCATTGCCACGACTGTCAAGGAAACCAACTATCGCCTTATCCCTTCCTTAACTTTGTTCCCCGGGATCGTTTTGCGGGACGCGCGGACGAGGCGAAGCTAGCCGATAAGTACTCTGAGAGGCCATCGACGTAGACGTCTGTGGGACTCGAAGAAAAATCTTCTATACTTATGTCTAAACTACTACTCGTGACGTTATTCCGACCTTTCTGTTAGCTTCGAGTGTGGCCAAAATGCTGAGGCACGCCATCGTCTGTTTCTTGATTTGGGTGAGAGAACCGGCCCGGCCCGGCCCGGCCCGGCACACCTGGGCACTTCCCTCGCCCGGCCCTGCCCCGTGTACTTGAGCGCAGCTGCATGACTTCCAGGTCCTGGTCGGCGGCGAGGGGGAAGGCGATCCCTCGGACGTCCACGAGCAGCACACCCTGGCACACACCAACTGCTTCGGGCTGGCCGCGGAGCTGATCGCCAGCGACTCCCAGACCCTCCTCGCCCTCTTGAGGTCCGAGGACGGACGGCGTGCCGCCAAGGACGCCGCACTGCGCGCCCTCCTGGTGAACGCCACGAGCGAGCGCGCCGTGGCCCTGCTCCAGGTACGCGCGTTCCAAGGGCGCCTACGCACCAATTCCGTTTTTGTTGTTAATTTCTTGCTTATCAATGGCGTATCGTGTCCCGTAGAACAACCGCGGGATCGCCGTCTGCGGCAATGCGTGGCTGGACTGGATACCGTGGCTTCCCTGTCGAGTGCAGTCGCCGCCGCCCCGGCCGCCCTTCCAGGACGAGGAGCGCGGTGGTGACGGGGAAGGCCCGCTCTGCTGGACCACATTGAGTGCGGCCTGACCACTGACCACTATGTGGCCACGCTCCCATGTAAAATCACCTGGGAGAAAAACGCCCCCGCAAGGAATGTGTTGAATTAATTTAGGAGTTAATGGTGGCGAGTCAACGACAAAATTGTGACATCTCGTCAACTTGATTTATTTATTTTATTTCGTGAAATACACAGTTATGACTGGGAATGGGAACGCCTTCATATGGAGCCTGGACAACCACCCTGCTAAATGTCCGGTCCGTAACGCCGATACATTCAAAGCGCCCGCCTCCAGCCCCTGTAACACAGGCAGCACACTTCACGCTCTTTTGCTTTTTCGGAAACCTCGATTAACGTCAAAAGTAATCGGAAAATAATTTTTATTTCGCGTGGAACATTTTAACCCTGTCATTAAACACGTATTGAAAAGCGCTATTTAGCTCTTTTCTATGCATGAAGGCTTTTTAATTCCTTGTGGGATGGCAATCCTGAGAGGGCACTGCGTTCATTTGTTTACCGTCGTCTGTCACGCAGCACTGCGTGGTGGTCTGTAAAGGCTAGAATTTTTGTAAACATTGAAGAAATATCTTTAAAACCTAAGATCTAAGACCGTCTTAGACAGGTAATAAAATTTTCCCAACCATTTAATTTTAGTAGGTGATTTTTATGGGGTCCGTTCTTTGGTTTTGATAAAATTGTGTATTTACTCCAGAGATCATAACCTATGTTTCTCAATACTATCTGGGAAACAACACCATGTGCTGGACTAACTCCTTGTTGTGGTCTGACAATTATGTCTTCTTTTTATTTTCAGTCCTCATCATGAGTACTCGCAAAGGCGAATCGACCAGGAAAAGGGCACAGAAGTATCAAAACACCCGAGCTTTCAAGAATGACCTGTACGACAAAACGGTTCAAACAAAACTGCTTAACAACCTACATATTAGTAATGTCTGCGAGCGTTGTAAGAGTATTCTAGATTGGAAGATAAAGTACAAGAAGTTTAAACCTCTTAAAGCACCAGGATTTTGCACTAAATGTTCTCAGAAATGTGTGAAACATGCTTACCACATAATGTGTAAGCCTTGTGCAGACAAGATTGGAGTTTGCCCCAAATGTGGAAAAAATGAGGAGTTAGTAGAGCCACAACCCACTCCTGAAGAGCTTCTGAAGTTGGATCAAGAAATGCAGGCAATGCTCAAGAGTTTACCAGAACGTAAACGTAGAACATTTTTGAGATTTGTTGAAAAGGGCAAAAAGAAAGAAAAAAAGAAAAATAAGGATCAAAATGATGGTATGTTTATTGTTCGAGCTAAAAGCTACTACTTCTATCTTATAGTTCCCGTTTTATTTACTTACTTTTGACTTCTAGGAGATGACACTTCAACCAGCAATTCGAAAGATGTGCACGGTGAAGATGAAGATAACGATAATGATGCGAAAAAAGGAACCCAAGACCTCATGGCCTTTTTACAGCGGCTGAAATTATCTTGTAAAGAAGGGGACAACTTAGACGATTTTGATGATTTAGATGATTTTGGTAGCTCTGATTCAGACGACTTTGACAGTGAGGAGGATGAAGAAGAAGATGAAGACAAAGATGAAAAGTGATTGTAAATTATAGTTATAATTTCTAATAAAATTGTTATTTTGTATCTTACTTTTGTTCCATGATTTTAATCCTCTAATCAATACCTGGGGGCTTGTCTGCAAAGAGGCCGCTATGCAAAGAGATGTCGCATGGGCTGCCTACCCGCCGGGCGCGGCAGGGCGGAGAACGGGGAAGACCGTCCCGCTCCACAACTCTAGATTTGTGTACCACGAGACGATTTCGGTCGGGGACCAAAAAAGGACGCCTGGACAACGGGATAATTGCGAAAGTCTACGCGGGAGAGAAAGATAGAGAGTGAAAACAAGAAGCCTCTCGTCTTAGCCCAGCAGCGTGTCGCCCCGTGCTGGTGTGCAGTGGCGCGGGCGCAGGCCGCACGCACGCCCGCGCACGCGCCCGCTGCTCACCATCAAGTACTTTATGCTGTTCACTCTCTCCCGCAACGCCCCGGCCACCCCGCGCGCGCAGGGGGCGACAGGACAGCCAACTGATTCAGAAAAGTGCTCTCCTCGCTCTGTCTCTCTCGCACTCGCGAGGCGCGCCGTATAGGTGCGAGAGAGACAGAGAGAAAAAGCGCTCTTCTGAATCAGCGGGGATCCCCGTCAGGAAGAGAGGCCCGGCGAGGCGCTCAAGTAGGATATATATACGGCGGGACGGCGGCGGGGCTCATGAACAGGACCGCGACAGGACGGGGTGGGGGTGGGGGTGGGATCGGGGAGCTACAACTAAGCTCCGGCCCCGCCGGGGTCCGAGGGGCGTTCATCACTGCTGCGGGCCCCCGCCCCGCCCCGCCCCGCCCCGCCCCGCCCCGCCCCGCCCGGCCCCGCACACGTCCTCCCGCCTAACGCGATTAACGCTCACCAGAAAATGATTTGTCGGCTCGAGTAACGCTCGTCCATCGGCGCCGTTAGTTTTCACGGTGAGCGTGTATTAAAACCCAAGCCATTTGCGCCGGGCCGAGACGAGCCATGTATGACTCGAAGCGACCTGAGCGGAGCGGAGAGGAGCGCCTGGGTCGATTACTGGACCCGATCAGAGTAGAATAGGGCGGGGCGGAGGAAGCAGACGCACCCGTAATCAATAGATGCGACGCCCTGCCTGCCAGGCCCGGACCGGGTCGGTCTAGGTCGCGGCGATCCTAACTCAGCGGGGCGGGGCGGGCCGCGAGGAAAGAGTCGCTTTCTCTCCAATCATATGGGTATTATGGGCCGATGGAAATGTCTAGAATGCATATTCAGTAGGAAAATCAGTGGCCTGGCCTGACTGCGTCTGTCTGGCCCCCCGCAGGCATCCACACAGCGCCTGACGAGCCGGGGTAGGCAGGCCCGCAACACGCGCGTGTGCGGCGGGCGCGCCCACCCGGCCCCGGCCGCTGCTGATGACGGGTATTTGAGCTCACGCGGGGGCCCGGCGGCGGCGGCCCGGCCGGGGGGTGGAGCGGTGGTCTGCAGGGCGGGGCGGGGCGGGGCGGGGTGGGGCCGGCCGCGGCCGCGAGGCGCCGAGTGGACTTCCACCGCACTCCGCACAAGTCATGCAGGACGAGCGAAGGCGCCTCGCCCGCCCCCCGCCCCGCCGGCTCCGGCCTGCGCCACGCCACGCCACGCCGCGCGGCTCGGTTGGCTTGCCTCTAGGCTCGCCTCCTCGCCCTGCCGGAGGTGAGCGCTGGACGCCTCGGAGGTCGTTCACCCCACTAGGTCAAGGACGGACGAAGCTAGGGCCAGCGTAGCTTTGGGGGGAAAAATGCGCAGGTATATGCGTCAAATTACGCAGTGAATAAAGCGAGCAAGTTTTTTTTTGAAATATGACATTTTATTAATTTATGGTTTTTGAGCATAAAAACATCAAAGTATACTGCGTCGTAATATCACAGAGTATACAGGGGGCTCTAATGGCCACTCAGTCTGTGGGGTCACGTAATGTAACTGCCACGTAGTTGAGGCCACAAGAGCTGTGATTGATCCCCCAAACCAGCGCTTTGACTTGAACAACTGGCAGACTGTTGGAATAGGAGCCTTGTTAGCCAAAATATTGCAGTTATGTGAAGCCAAAAGCTCACTAACATCACCTGAATAGCAAGAGAAAACAGGATAAATTATTTGCTCAGCCAATTCCTTTGAATTTAAATTCTTTATACTTTATCAAGAAGAGAGAAAAAGAGGAGAGTAATGACTTTAAAGCTTCTCTTTCTAAGCAAAGGCTTCCATTCCACAGCACTCGAGTAGCCTACACAAATACATAAAACATGGCATCACTCGCCCAAAGAACATGACTTCACGAGAAGGAACATAAAACCTAGCCACATAGGAATACAATAATAGACAAAACTCATTGCATTAGTTCTTAATAACGTAAGACACTAGTTATTATCCCCCTTGCCTAAATTTCCTAATGCTTAGGAAATATGTGAGTCGTTCAAAGGAAACAAGCAAACATATCATGGTTTGAAGTTAAATATGAAGCACTGAGAGCGCCTAATTAATAACAATCAAACTACAGAATTTACAAAAATATCACGGGCCTCAATCTACACATAACATCAACAAATAAATTGAGATATGGTCATCTCATGGATACTTTAAATTACTATAATTTCAACACTATTTCACAGATATTTTTTTTTTCTATATACATTATATACACCACTTGCTTCTGAATGCATTTGAACTAATACAACAGAATTAACTATGTGAAAGTTAAAACTAAACAACAATATCTACAGAAAAATCTAGAAAATTCTAGAGGAAAGCAAATGAGCAAGGAAACCAAAAGAATAGAAAGAGAGTGAGCAGCAGTCTTCTCTAAACCTTACAATTCAAATTCTTTGTTTTTACTATTATACTACCTATGGAATAGAGATTATAGAAATCAAGATAAAATAACTATTTCCACGGGAAACATATTAAAGGGCTAACAAAAATTTTCAAAGGAAAAAAAAATTAACATGACAGCAATTGGTTAGTGTAAGGACAAGAATTCTGCAGTTAATATATGGATGTACACAATAGTCAAATTTTTAACATGCAAACAAGGGTATCATCCTGGTCCAGAAGACTGAAAAAGCACATTTTCTTTTACAAAATATACAGCACTTGATGTCCAGTTCTCATTGAATAATGTTAATTTTGTGTTGTATTTTTTTGTTTGTTTGTTGTTTAAAAAAAAAAACAAAAAAAAAACAGCAAGTTTAAAAGCCTACTTATCACAATTAGCATATATCCTTCCATGGTCTAATCATACTAAAATATGGCCAGTAAATTATTTACAATAGAATTTTTACATACAAACACTAAAAATAAACAAAAAAAAAAACATATTAAGAAACGCAGATAAAACAACCATTTAAAAAGAATTCCTCACACAGGAATCCTGATGGCCCTATATTGGAGGCTTAGAGAAACCACCCAAAATACTAGAAAACATGCCTCCAGACTGACTACTAAAACATCACAAAAGTATAGTAAAGAAACCACTTTAAAAATGTCGCATGACTTTGGAGGATTTCATAACAGTCACAACTACCACAGCGATCCAGCAGTTCACCCTCAAGCATGCCATAAGTACACTTCCTTCCTGTGTGTGTGTGCGGATCCTTCACGGCGGTGCGTTCGAACGCAGCCACGATACGGAGAGGGAAGTCCAGAGGACGCCGCCGTTGTACTGCGTCTGATGTGGTGGCGTGACACGTGCGTGACACGTGTGTGACACCAGCGTGACGCGGCGTTACGCGGCGTTACGTGACGCCGCTCGCGTGCCATCCTTCAAGGTCGCCACGCCGAGACAGTCCCCGCATCCGACACTAAAGCAAGCCGGCTTCTAGTAAATTTTCCCCTATTTCAAAATTCGCATATGAAAAATTTCATAGTTTGTGGAATTTGTCTGACGAAGATTGATGCCACGTAACTGCCAAAAGAGGCCAATAGAAATATAAAAATGAAGTTTCAAAAGTAATAAATCTTAATGGAAAGTTGCGGTCAAAGGATATGGCAACGTTATATCCAACATGGACCCCAGAATATCTTGAGGGCCCTGGCTTATTCATACACAGCCGAAAGGACCATTTAGTTGAGCACACATTATGCACTCTCCTCTGTCCTCACTTATTTACATCAGACTATGTGACACCAATAATGTTCATTCGTAAAATATCACGCGCACGTTAGAACTTTCCCAAAGGTCATGCACCACAATTTCACCCAAGTGGCACACGACACCGAAGGTTGTCAAAAACAGGACGCGCACCACAATTCGTTTCCTACACGAGTCATTCCTACACGTCAAATAAAACCACACCACACACAATTAGAAAAATAATCAAATTCCTATGGGGAGAGATCCGATACCCTTTCACATGGAGGGCGGTAGCTTCCGCTATGAGATCTCGTTGGACGAGGCAGGTGCGGCAGGTGCGGCCGGGGCGACAGGTGCCCTGGGCGGCGCAGCTGCAGCCGCAGCCGCAGCTGGCGGCACCGGCCCGAAGAAGCCCAGCGTCCGCAGCGTGTCCGTGGTGCGGGCGATCAGCTCCTCCTTGTACCGCCAGATGGTCGTGTCGGCCACGCTGTTCTGCCGGTACTCGACGCACGTCTTCTTGAGCGTGCGCACGCAGTCGGCGCGGTAGTGCTGCAGCTGCGCGTCGCCCGTGTCCACCGGGTACGACGTGCAGCCCGAGCCCAGGCACGACAGCGGGAAGTGGTTGTGCAGCGTGAGCGCGCGCTCCGGGTTGTGGAAGCACTTGACGTACTGGTTGGGCTTGGTGAAGTTCTTGCTGCGGTACACGTGCTGCAGCATGTGCATGTAGCGGGGGATGTCCTTGTACCAGCCGTGCGCGTGGATCAGGTCGTCCAGGAAGTACACGTTGCGCACGTTGTACGAGGCGCGGGTCTCGTTCTTGACGGCCAGCGCCTTGGGCAGCACCGTGTCCATGAGCTCGCGCCAGCCGCGCGCCTTGAGCGGCATGATCACCTCGTCGATGTCCAGCAGCGCGATGTACTCGTACGTGTACAGGTTCTTGTACAGGCAGTCGTTGTACGGGATCAGCTCGTTCTGCCGCTTGTGGTTCACCTTCTTGACGAGGTACATGTGCTGGAAGCCCGGGATGTTGGGCTGGCCGCCGGGCAGCGTCAGCGGCGTGACGGACGCGCGGCCCAGGCTCTCGTAGTGGCGCAGCACCTTGCTGATGTTGGGGTGCACCTGCGGACCAAGCCAAGTCGTTAATATAATAAATAAAATTTATTAAAATTTAATGTCAATATGTGTAAGGTGAATGGGTTTCAGATTAGCATTAGGGGTAGGCGGACTTTTGTGCACTTTAAAAAAAAGTTTAACCGGCGGAGCGCCTGGCCGCAGCAGCCGCTGCCGGCCCGTAACACACCCGTGCGTGGCGGGCTGCCTACCCCCGGCCCGCAGGCGCCTCGACTCACCTGCAGCTCGTAGAAGAAGACCTTCTCGGCGCCCAGGATGCCCAGCAGCTCGATCCACTCGACGAGCCGCACCGACAGGTCCTCGTGCAGGAAGTCCAGCCCCTTGACGCAGACGGCGAAGCCCTTCTTGGTGGCGGGCCGGTCGTACAGCACCCGCAGGTGGTTGGTGGCCGTGTCGCAGGGCCGCTCCACCATGGACACGGAGATGGGCACCTTGGCGTGGTGCGACTTGGGGATCTGGCAGGCGATCAGGTACGGCTGGTAGATGCCCTGCTTGTAGTTGCCCCACTTCTTGTACCAGATGTACTTGTACTCCATGGTCTTGACGAGCACGGGCTCCTTCTGGCCGTCGAACCAGAACTGGCAGTACGTCTTGACCGTGGGCTCGATGCGGTTGATCATGCCCAGGATGCGGACGGCCGGGCCGATGCGGCTGAAGCGCCGCACGTCGTAGTAGGCGCCGTACAGCTGGAACGTGCCGTTGGTCGTGTGCATCGTCTGCCAGTACACGTTGTTGAACTCGAGCTCGAAGATGGACGGCATCTTGGCGCAGCTCTCGTTCTTGTAGAACATGGGCTTGTTCTTGTTCTTGAGCCAGAAGTCGACGGGCACGCGCGGCAGCGTGCGGGCGATCTCGGCCTCGGCCTCGGCCTGCGTCCGGTTGCTGCCGTTGCGGTCGACGAAAGGCTCGGCGCCCAGCAGCGACTCGAGGGTCGTGGTGGTGGTCGACGACTGGGGGCCGCCGCCGGGGCCGGGGCCGCCGCCCTGGCTGCTCGCGTCCGTGTGCGGCGTGCTCATGACCTGCTTCATGAGCAGCAGGCGGCTGCGCGGGTCGCCGCCCACGTGCGGGTCCACGTGGCCCTCGCGCAGCTGCAGCACGGCCACCATGACGAGGCCCCACACCAGCAGCACCGCCAGGCACCGGCGCACCAGCCGCCCCATCCTGCAACACACAGCCAGCACTCGGTATCAGTACCAGCCTCTGGCCGCCGCCCCGCCCCGCCGGAGATAGCTCCTGCCAGCATTCACACTTGGCAAGTCCTCCCACGCAAGTCCACACACCGAGGGGTCACCAGCTCGGAATACCTTGCACACCAGAGAAATTCGAGAAAAATTCTAAGAACCGTTCAAGAATAATTCGCGAGAAAAATTTGAAGGACACCGTAAATATAAAATAATTAAAAAGCCAGGAAAAATATTAGAAAATAATTCAGAAAATTTAGAAGAAAAAAAATCATCAAAATCGGGTTATTTGTGCATTAAAATTCAGAGTTGTTTCGCCCTCGACGGCCTCCCACGCGAGTCCAGCAGACTTATCGGTCCTGTCGCGCCGCCACGCGCCCCGCCCCGCCCCGCCCCGCGCCCCGCGCCCCGCGCCACGCCCCCCGCACCGCCCGACCCAAATGTATCCAACCGCGCACGCATGTCGCAATCCTGACGGTCCGTCGCGAGCCGCCCCGCCCCGCCCCGCCGCACAGGACTCGGAATGTCACCCGCTGCACTTTGCTCGCGGTAGGCTGGGCCGCGGCCGGGGCCGGGGACAGACCCCTCTGCTTGCGGCCTCCGGCGGGTTCGCTGGGGGCTACGGGCCAGGAGGACGGCGAAGGGAAGGGAACGGGGCGTACCTCATGGCTTTAGCAACTTCCCCCGGGCCGCCCCCCACTACCCACCGCCACGCTGTCCGCTCGTATCACTGCATCTGAGCAGCAAATTGCGTATCACACACACACACACACACACACACACAGCTAGCCTCCCTCCGCCCGGCCAACTCGGACCTCAGCAAGAATAACTACACCAGGAACCAAACTTATTTCTTCGTCAGCTGTTCGCTGAGCGAGTCCCCAGCAGAGCGCGCATATAGAAGCTCCCCCTCTCCCCCTTCCGACGCTCCGTTTTCCTGATTTCCACGGCGGCACGTCCCCGTCGCACCTCTCAGCACGCATGCGCACGCACGGCACACTCCCGCCGCTAATTAATTCCGTATCGCACAGACAGAGGGCGCTGTGGAACGGGCCGAGCGAGCGCTAAAGCTGCGCGATGATAAAAGAGGGAAGGTCATACACAGCCGGGCCGGGCACAATAGAGAAGTACTCACGACCGCTCAGCTCAGCCGACCGCTGCCCGGCCCAGCCCAGCCGCAGCCGCTTGCTCAACACTCGTGTCATCCGAGCGTGCGTGAATGAGAGAGAAGGAAAGGGAAAAAAAAATGAAACAAAAAACGGCACAAGGTTCACGACGCCGCGCTGCGCTGCGCTGCGCCACCCCCGATGGCCGCATCGCTGCTGCTAACACTAACTCGCCTGGAACCTTTTTCCAGTCTGGTTATCGGTAGAGTGCCCTCGCCGCGTTAGAGCAAAAGTTAAGGTGAAACACGGGCTGCTCTCGTAGGAAGAAGCAAGACTCCTTTTCTTTTTTTTAACGGCCGGGTGTCCTGGCGGGAGCCGCGGCCTCCGAGTCATATACCTCCCGTACAAGTGCAATGTCGCGTTTTATATAGCTGTGGCGGGGCGGGCTTGGCACAAAAGGGCAGCCGAGCCGGGCTCAGCCGGGCTACAAAAACACAACGAGCTTGGCAGCCGGCAGCAGCAGCGCCTGCAGAGCCTGCCGCTGCATTCTCGCTCCTGCGCACCGGAACCTCAAGTGTATGAATGTCGCACACTTGTAGGCGTGAGAATTTCTGTGCAGCCATTGACGCTTGGGAGCCGCTGGATTAAAGCGGTACAAATGTCATTCAGCGCCCCGCCCCGCCCCGCCCCGCGACCTGGCCGAGTTTCTAGGTCCGAGCGGCTGTCGCTCGCTGACCCACCGCCCGCCGCACTGAAATGTCAGCTCAGGGAAGACGAGCAGACAGAGTCAGTCTCGGTCGGCTCTCTTTATAAATCTCTCTCTCCGATCTCTCGCCGATCGAGAAAGGTTGTCGCCAAACTTGTAGGTGTGCGAACTTTCATTCGTACAGTAAAAGAGTGTATACATTTCTTGTACATTTCGCGCAAGCAGGAGCGCAAGGCTAGCTCCACCGAGGGATCTAGAACAGCGAGCGACCTACTGCCGGTCGGGTCGGGTCGGGATGGGCGTCGCTCAGTTCCGCGGCGCACGTTGAGTGCGTCGTCTCCCAGACGATAGACCTCTCCAGTAACTGCCCCGGCCGGCCGGCCCCTCCAGCGCTGGAGCCCAGCACTAGTGAGTAATGCCCTAGGCTCCACCGGCACTACTGGTCCACACACACACACACACAGCCTCCGGATGAGATGGGATGAGTCCAGCAGCAGGGGGAGGAGGAGCAGGGGGGCGAGGGGGAAGTTCCACTTTCTCCAGCAGACGGGGCGGCGATACGGGGACGGCCGGGCAGGGCCGGGCCTCGCCGTGCAGCCGTGCATGTGGGCGCGTTCGGTGACGCGTAACACACACACACACACACACATCTCCCTCGGTAATGCATCCCGATACACAGGATCACTGGAGGGCATCCCACGCGGCCCGGCCCGGCCCGGCCCGGCCCGGTCAGGGGGTGACATAAGCAGCCGGATGACACCGCGCCGCGCCGACTCTCGACGACTCATCGCACACAATTTCTCCTCCGACAGAATCGGGGGGCAAACGGAGAAAACGGAGAGGAAAAACGACAATTACTCGAGATACTCTAGAAGTCCTGCTGTCCCCGCCCCGCCCCGCCCCGCCAGCTAACAGTTAAACAAGTCGCTTGATTGAGCGGCGGGGCGGGGCGGGGCGGGGCGGGGCGGGGCGGTCCGACAACAGCTTACTTTCGCGTCCAAGGGGCGCTCGCGCGACCGGCGATGCGGAAAAATCGCTAATCGCGTTCTACAGGACAGGAGCGGGCGGGTCGAACCCCCCCGGCCCGGCGGGCAGGGCGGGGCAGGGCGGGGCGGGGCGTCATTGAAAACGAAAGTGACCGTACAGCGTTTTGCAAACGGTACAACTTCTAGACGCGCATCTAGGGCACGGCGCACACCCCTGCTGCAGCTGGGCGGGGGCGACAGGCATCGTGACACTAGCAAGCCTACGCCCTCTGCATCTTTACGAGAATCTTTTTCAATACCACCATCTCCTTTTTATTTTGGCGCATGTGTGTCTGTGTGTGTGTGTTTTTGCGAAGTTGAACACGAGGGTCCTAACTGCAAGGTCACGGTCATGAGAGTGCGTGTACCGCGAGTGGCGGGAGGGTGGTGTGTGTGCGTGTGTGTGCGCGCGCGCGCACGGACTCTTGGCTCGCCCACAAAACAAACGCACGTCCAGTCCAGCTTACGGGTCGGGTCCGGGTCCCATACCCCCGCCCCGCCCCGCCCCGCCCCGCCCCGCCCCGCCATGGGCAGCTCCTTTATTAGCAAGGAGAGCGAGGCAGATAGCGGTCGAGTCAGTCGGGTCCAGGCGGGCAGCGCCGGGCAGCGCATGTACTGGAAGGCCGAGGGGAAGGCCGTGGCGTGCCGTGCGGGCGGGGAGCGCTACGCCACGCCACGCCACCGGCCCCCAGGGGGTAGCGGGAGGGGGGGGCGTCAGGAAGGAACCGGTTCTCCCCCGCCCCGCCCCCGGTACCCGTGAATACCTCTGCGCTCTGCGCGCCGCCAGCAGCGTGTGTCTCGTCTCGTCCAGGAGCAGTCTTCTTCTTCTTCCCCCCCCCCCTCGCCTGGACCCGGACACATTACACACCGAACAAGACACAACATGGCGAGTCACCTTCTATAAAGTCCACGACGGCGCAAGCGGCGCAGCGAAACGCAACACGAAGCGTGTTTGTTTATCCAGCGACACACTGAGACGGGAAAAATAAAAAATATATCGCTGGGCAGTGAACGTTTAGTCCCGCCCCGCCCCGCCCCGCCCGCGGGAACGAGATGGGAGGGAGGAGCACAAGGCGCTTGCATATTTTAAATCTCGAGCTCTCGCTAGCAGCTCAACCCGTTCACTTTCGCTATGGAGGCCGCGGCGTGGCGTGGCGTGGCGTGCTCGCCCTGCTGATACACACACACGCCCGCCCGCCGCACCCGGCCGGAACCAGAGCGTTGATAAAGCCGCGTAGCAACAGGGGAACCATTCACGCATCTGGGCACGCGACACCACCAGCTGCGCGCGCTGGAGCCCAAGTGTGCGGATGTCACACGCTGCAAGGCGTGTGAACTTCCATACTCGCGCACTTGAACGCCGTTAGCAGTGCTAACAGACGCTGGAGACAAACTGATGGATTTGTCAGCAGCAGCAGCATCTGACAGCTTCGCCGCAGAGTTAATAGCCGCGCCCATCTGCAGGTGGCGTGGCGTGGCGGGGCGGGGCGTAGCGGGGCGTGGCGGGGCGGGGGCCATCGCCGATGCAGACGAACACACGACGAGCGCGAACATGCAATGTGGGCGAATCGAGGAGAAACTTCTCGTCACGAGCCAAAGTTCCCGTGCCGTGACCTTATTGACTCCTCAGCGCGCTCGACAGCTAGCCGTCCCGTCGCGCCGCCGCCGTCCGCGTGGGGCGTGGCGTGGCGTGGCGTGGCGTGGCGTGCCGTGCCGTGCCGTGGCGTGCCGCGGTGGCCAGTTCTGTTGGCACGACTTCAGCTGAAACGACGACGCCGACGCCGATGCGATGCCCCAAACAGCAAGTAACTCTATCCTAAACTCCGTCACGAATTTCAGAAAAAAATGCGCCGAAAATTCCAGAAAAGTAGACCAAAACATAAAGGGAAAAAATGTAAAAAAAGAATCGGTATCGTACGCCGCACGGTAAAAGCTTCGGCCAAGCAGCCACGACTTTTTTTTTTGTAGAAAATACATAGTGACGTCTTGGTTTTTCCAAAACTGCTTGGAAACCTGGACGTAGTCTTTACCATGCGAAATTCCGAACTGTTTCCTCTCTCGGTTTAGCCGCCAGCTTCTCTCTGACTTTGTCATCGAGACGCGGGCGGGGCGGAGCCGAGAGCGCACAACCCGACCCGGAATACGGCGCGGCGGTGCGAGGTGGTGCATCCCAGAGCAGACAGCTCAGCTCAGCTAATTTCAGATTCCGATCTCCGCCGCTGGGGAATGGACCAAGGCTCCCTGCCTGTGTCTGCGCCGTCCGACATAATGAGAGAAGTCCGGCCGGGGCCGGGCCATAACGCTTCTCACACCGCGCCTGCGCCAGAGCCAGAGTGCCGCGGGCGGAGGGGGACGCCATCACCAGCCAGGACTTTAGGAACAGCCCGAGCTTCTGCCTTTATGTCGAGCCGAGCCGCGAGACAGCTAGTGCTGCCAGGAGAGTAGGCAATAGGGCGCCCAAACACGGTGGAGTAAAGCGGGCTGCATCTGCATACTAGGCAACACGTACCCACCTCGTGCTAGGGTGCTGCCTATAGTAGGCAGGGGCAGATGCAGCCCGCTTTACTCCGCTGTGTTTGGGCGACTTATTGCCTACTTCTTCTGGCAGCGCTCAGCCGCGAGGAGAGGAGAGGAGAGGAGAGGAGAGGAGAGGAGAGGAGAGGAGAGGAGAGGAGAGGAGAGGAGAGGAGAGGAGAGGAGAGGAGAGGAGAGGAGAGGAGAGGAGAGGAGAGGAGAGGAGAGGAGAGGAGATCGCGGGAGGGACGGGCGGATGTCATGCCCGGGCAATCACGCCTCGCGGGGCAACGGGACTCAAAAATCGTCGCGACACTTCGTACGACCACACGAAAAGAGCAAAAAAACGGACCAAAAAAAACACAAAAACTGTAATGTTATGATAAGAAAAGTATGGGGGACACACAGTGACGGGCAAGAGCGGACGGATGCGAGATAGCTGCACAAGGATCACCCTCCTCGAGGAGGACGACGGCCATAAAGGCTTTTGTCAGGAAGTGAACACGGGGCCTCCTAACGCGCGCGCCTCTGCCAGTGGAGCTCATGGCTCTCATGGGGACGGGGTAACCAATACAGAACGACCTACACGGAAGCTCGCTGCCCGGGGCGGGGCGGGGCGGGGCGGGGCCTCCACTGCCGGCCCCGGCCGGCCGGCCTTCCTAGACGCGCCCAGCCCAGCAGCTCAGCACACAGACACGCAAATCATGAGGAATATAAAAAGCTGTTGCCGGCCGCTGCCCACGGCCCGCTGCAGGTACGTAATGAAACGCGCGCCACAGCCGCCACAGTCCGCAGCACACGCCGAATCATCTAACTTCCGAAATTCATCAGCGCCGCCGCTGCTGGGCCATCAGGGCAACCGGCCGGGACGGGACGGGGCGGTACCGGCGGCCGCGTCTAGTGCTGATCGCTGTTGCAAACGATACGACTAAAAAAAATTCAGGCAGTCGTTTTGATGAGAGAAATGAATCGGAATAAATAATGGCAAATCAGTCGCTTTAAAGCCTGATTTTGGCAGAGTCGATAGTGCAAAAATTTGTGCATACCGAAAAGTGTGCGATGTTCACACAGCTAAAAGTGTGCGATATTCACACACTTGGGTCTCCAGTGCACACCATGGCACCGCCATATACGCGAGTGTCCTGCTGCCCGAGGCGATTTGTCGTACAAGGCATGTTGGCCGCTCCGTTCTGTTCCGTCCCGTCCCGGTCGTCACACACACACACACACATCCTCACTTCCGTATGGGATGGCGCAGGCAGCACCACGACCAGCTCGATGCAGGCTGTGATGCAAGTCGCGCCCGTCCGGACCGGACCTGGACCTGGGCCTGGGCCTGTGGCCGGGAGGGACCGAGCAGCGGATCATTGCTCCCTGCAGCGGTGCAGCTGCACCCGGCCCGGTCCCGGGCCCAGGCCGCACAGCAAAACAATCACACAATTCAGAAAATTTCGTGGAAAACTTTAGAAAAAAAAATTATAAAATTGACAAAGCTTGAAAAGAATTTCAAATTTAAAAAATTCAGCAAAATAAAAAATAATTTTTTTTTGAGCAAGTAAGTAAATATTTTCAAGAAAAATTCACAAAAAGATCTTAAGATCAACGAAACTATAATAAAAATAAAAATGCCCATGCACTTTTTTGACTGACACTCCCGTCCCGTCCCACAGCTCGGTGTGTTTAGCCTATCCCGTCTCCCAGACAGCGGCGCAGCGCAGCGTGCAGTGGATTAATCACCGACAGGCCGTAGAAGGCTGTGGGCCGGGCCGGACCTGCAGGGTCCTGGAGGGCCCCGCTCCGCCCCGCCCCGCCCCGCAGGGTCAGTCTCGGGCGGAGCGGCTATCTGCCTGCCCGGGCTGGCCCTTAGCATGCACAAAGCTTGGGGCGGGGCGGGGCGGGGCGGGGCGGGGCGGGAGAGAAGCGTCAGGCTATAGCTCAGGCTCCAGCGGCCGAAGGGATCCGTCAGTGCAGCCAAGCGCTGCGCCCAAGCCGATATCGCATGCCAACTCCCACACACAGGCTATACTTATCTACGAAACTGAATCGGTGAAGAACTTCCCGTCCAAATCTTTTTCAAAACGCTATAAATACTTCTCGCTAATGAGGCACATGACCTGACCTCCCACCCAGACCCACGCACCAGTCAGTGCCTGCAGGTCACGCCGTGGCGCCATACCTTAACTCCTAGACAACTCTAGCTCTAGCTGACGCTTTAGCTCTAGCGCCTGGGCCGGGCCGGCGTCGCACATGTTGCAGAGAGAAAGGGGCAGTAAAACAACCGCAGGAATCGAACCTGCCTCGCAACTCATCCGCGCTAAGCCAAGCCAAGCAGGGGAGGGTCGCAGCGCCAACGGGGTACACCGTCAGAAATGTACTCAACAACGACACAGTCCACGTCCTGCTTTCTAGCCGTACAGAAAATAAAATTTCTCATTCGAAAATTTCGCGCTCACTTTGCAATGCGCTACTGGTTGCACGTACAGTCCGTCCAGCCCGACGGCTATCTTTTTGCTTTCTCCGTTTAATTGCATAGCGCGCCAAGGAGTCCGTCCAATTTTTTTTTTCCAAGACACTGCCCTGCCCTCATCTGTCTACACACGTACATCAGTCGCAGAGACTGCAGTAAGTGCCTCGGGTACGCGGGAGGCGGGGCGGGGCGGGGCGGGGCGGGGCGGGGCGGGACGGCAACGCCGCCCCCCACCTGCAGCCGCTCCATTCCCTTACTACTCATTTACCCCGCTCTTCTGTTCGCGTGATGGAAAACGTGACAGTTATTTTGCAGGTCTGCCTTGGTGGCACCGCGACGCCACGCCACGCCACGACGCCACGCCGCGACGCCGCGCCCCGCGACCGCGTGCGTCCCCGACGTCAACGCCGGCACCGACGCCACGGTAACGCTTTTACACACACATACACACAGGCTCGCTCGCGAGAGGTAAAAGGGGGTAAAAATGGAAAGTAAAATCACGGAAGGTGAGTGTCACACACGAAAAACCGGTGGGGGAAAAAAACAATCCCAGACGCGTGATGTACTTTTGGCGACCCAGTTATGACAGTTGTAGATCTGGATTGAGCGGGCCGGGGCGGGCCGGGCGCCGTGCACCGCCCCGGGGGTGGCGTCGAGTGGCGCCGGGGCGTGGCGCCGGGTGGCGCCAAGGCTACGCCCCTGACGCAACCGAGCCGCGCGACAACGTTCGGCTAAGTGGATCATGTCGAAACAGAAGCGGAGCCTCTGCGTCATTACAGAGACATCTCTATTTGGGGTAGGGCGCGTGGCGGGGCGTGGCGGGGCGTGGCGGGGCGTGGCGGGGCGGGGCGGGGGCCGCACGGTAAGGCACAAGGTTGCAAGTGGCCCGCCCCGCCCCGCCCCGCACGGCCCGCCCCGCCCCGCCCCGCACCGCCCAGCACGGCACGGCCCGCCCCGCCCGGGTCGCCCCGCCCTGTGGTTTCGCGTACCAATGAGGCAGCGAGCTGCACCACATCACCCACACGTCCAGCCCAGCGCCGCCGCTGTCCTAGAAAGCACCCTGGACACGACACCCAAGTGTGTCAATGTCGCACACACTTGTAGGTGCGTCAATTTATTCAGACGGGTAAACAGTAAATTTGTCACAAAATAAAAAAAAAAATTTAAAAAATTAAAAAAAAAAAAACAGAAACGAAACAATTAACCCCTTGCATAAAACAAAGTCACCAGGAAGCGACAGGCCGGCCGGCCGGCGACAGCATCTCCGCCCCCTCCTCCTCTCTGCCCGCGGGACCGGCCCGCCCAGGCCATAACAACTTTTGCACGCAAAACGGCCGACAGGTGCTCATTTGCATTCAGTGCATTCAACAGGTGGGCAATTAACGGCCTAGGCGGGGCGGGGCGGGGCGGGGCGGGGGCGCCGTGCGAACCTTTTTGACACACTCACCGCGCCACCTCTCCGCTCGCCTCCTGCGACCGGCCCGTCCCTATACACACCTGGAAACAGACAGGGATGTTAGACACACCACCTAATGCCACCATGTTGCCGCACGCATTTTTCATTATTTTTCTTTCATCGGTAGATAAATAATTGCTCAAGTTTCTGGGCTTGTATTTTTTCCTTGGCTGCGAGTGCCTCCGCTACGTCTCTTGTCCTTCCCCCCGGCATTCAAGTCACCGCTGCGGCTGACCGCTGCGCCGCCTCTGAGCTCAGAGCGACGGACATATGATGCAAAAGTCTTCATGACACAATGTATTTAGCACAGTAAAATGGACAAAAATAAAAGACAACCCTAATTTTTTTTACACAGAAAAAACAGTAAGGGAAAAAACACTACAAATAATGCAGATTCGTATTCGTTTGCATTACAATGAATTTCCCTATCCGTCTCGGCTCCCTCGCAAGTCTACGTCTCTCTCTTCGCCATGAGAGTCCAACAGGCAATTTCGAAGGTCAATCGCAGCGCAGTGCCGCCTGCACTTCCTGCAACGAGCCTGCAAGCAGGAGACCGTACTAACTGCAGGCAGTGCATAAAGGTTAACCGTCTGCTGCGTCAGCTGACTGACCCTTACCCCTGGGCCTCTCACTGAGGGCACGGTGCGGTGCGGTGCGGTGCGGTGCCAACCCCAACCCCAACGCAACGCGTGCCAAACAGCAATCAATTCAGTATTCAAGTCCCGCTGCCACGCGGGTAGCCACAGTAAATCTGTTTCCTGCGGGATGCCCATAGGAAATAAGCTGGTAATTTTCCAGGACTTATTCTGGAGATTTCCAGGACTTATCCTGGAAATTTCCAGGAACTTTCCTGGAAATAGGCAAAACTTTCTGGGAACCCCAGGAAACAGATTTACCGTGTGGCCGACCAATGGCAAGACTAACTCGTTAAGACCAAACTAAACTACTAAGACATTTCACGAAACAAAAACTTTTATTTAAAAAAGTAAAAATCACAGAAAACGGCATGTTCCCGCGCCGAGTAGGCCTTGGGCGGGGTGTGTCCTGTCCAGGCCGGGCCGGGCCGGGCCGGACCAGACCGACCCACATAACGGCGGCGGGCCGGGAAAAGTCGAGTCTACGGCATAATAAATGAGATCAGAGGCGTAAGCCGCGCGGCGTAAGGCCGTGGGCGGTACGAGCTGCCGTCGCGTCCCGGCAGTCTGTCACCGCGAGGAAATCGCGCGGTAAAATGTTTGCGCCTGATTTATTTTACATCTGTTGCAAATCCCTGTATTGTACGCAGATTAATGGCCTTGACTTAAAAATAAATAAATTCTTCAAAAATCACTACGAATATTTCAATACGACGCTAAGAAATTTCTTTTTATTTAAGAGTCAGTTTTTGAGAAGATCGCATAAGGAAAATATAAACGACCAGAGTACAGCTTGGCACTTTCATTCATTGCCATTGCGAGTATCATCTCCGTCTTGAATGAGTTGATTGATAATAAAAACGAACCGCCCTCTGTGCAAACACACTCTGGCCCACGCTGGGCGGGCGGCGGGGAGCCCGCCATTATTCGGCTAAACCGATCCCCGCCCCGCCTCTGCCCCGCCCTCCCACTGTGGCGCTGTTTCATCGACATAATAGCCAAGCAGTGCACCAGGCGGGGCGGGGCGAGGCGGGGCGGGGCGGGGCGGGCAGTGGGAGTTAAGCGTTACTGGACACCGGCGAGCTAAGGTCAGCTGCACCAACGACTCACTGTCGAGGACCGCGCCCGCCCCGCCCCGCCCCGCCCCGCCACACCGCGGTCCAACTCACGGTCGAGTTCAAGCCGCAGAGTCGAGCCCCGCGCCCAGCCTGGCACGGCCGCAGTGTCCGGCCCCGCCCCGCCCCGCCCGGCAGCGAGAGAATAAGAGGTCACGTGAATGACGTCAAAGACAAGCGGGAAATTCAAACTAGTTTGCTCCGAGCTAGGCGCACACAGCACCACGTGTTTGCACCCAAATTTCGCTAAATTTTCTGTTTTTTATTTTCATTTGTGATAGAGTTTTTTCAAATTCTGATTTTTCTTTGAGAGAGAGAGAGAGAGAGAGAGAGAGAGAGAGAGAGAGAGAGAGAGAGAGAGAGAGAGAGAGAGAGAGAGAGAGAGAGAGAGAGAGAGAGAGAGAGACGGGTGCAACGCACGACAGCGCTCCCTCCCTCCCGAGTCCAATTAACGCCCGTGCTCTAGAGCTGACGCTTCGGTCGCTGGCGCCGAAAGCACATGTTGCATGAGAGACATCCAACCCCTACACACACAAAAAAAAAAAAAAACTACAAAAAAAATTATACTATAGCCATAGCGTGAGTCTTGATCCTTTCAGTTTCATTTATTTCGCTTTCGAAACGATTCCCCGCTCAAGCATTGTAGGGAGCTTAGAAAAAGTTTACTTTCGTAGATATTAAATCCGGCCGGTTTACGGTGGTCACTGTCGCTGTAATTGAGCGGCCAACAGGATTTTCGGACGGAACGCCTGCCGCTGCGGGGATACTGCACGGCGAGCAGGGGTGCGCGCGGGTTGCCTACCCGCCGCCTGCAGTCCCGGCCGGCCGGCCTGGCCGCCAGAAGCATCGCGCAGTGAGTCGCTGAAAAGTCGAGCCATCAGGGAAGATTCGTCTCGTCCTGCTCGCAGTCAAGGGCAGCCGCCCCGCCCCGCCCCGCCCCGGGGAAGCACCGCGCGGGCGCCTCTACTCCGCGACGACTCTGACGGCAAACCGCACCAGTGTCTTATGGCGTACCCAAAAAAAATTCAGCAACAACAAAGCGCCCCGTATCCTGTAGCGTACGCTCTAAAGCGCGTACTTCTGGCACACCCTCCAAATTACAGTGATTTCAGCGAAAACTGCACACAGGGTGGGGCCAGGCCAGCCGTGCAGCGGCTGCAATAGCACAGTGGATGCGCTGTCTGCCCCGCCCCGCCCCGCCCCGCCCCGCCCCGCGGGGTGAGTTTCGACACGAGCCGCGCAGTCAGCTCAGCCCCGCCAATTAAAGCAGCTTAACTAAATGTGGGCCGGTAATTACAGCTCGCGTGCCAAATAACCTTTCGGACCCCCGAGTTGGCCGCGCACCAGCACACCCCGCCCCGCCCCGCCCCGCCCCGCCCCACCCAGTATCCGCGCGGAAGCGCCTCGCCCCGCCCCGCCCCGCCCGGCGCGCGAGAAGAGAGAAAGGAGCATTTCGAGGCGTTCCCTCCTCCCTGTTGCTACTGGGAGCGGCGATGCCGCTACCGCCCGCGCACGCCAACGCCCGCGCCTGTCTCGCTATCGTTAGATTTACCGCGGTGCAACACCATTTTATTTTATTTTTTCCCTCGCTGGTCGATTTGGCAAAAGGAATGAGAGCAGTCGTAAGAGCAGTGGGCAGCGGTGGGCAGGGCTATATCACTGAGAATTTACGGGAGAGCCCCCTTCTCTCTCCCATCCTCTCTCTCTCTCTCTCTCTGAGCATCAACGCCTCTCATGGCAGAGTGCAGCAGTAGCACCCGGACCATATAAGGACCACGCAGACACGAGGAAGTCCGACGCACGACGATATAGATAAAAATCGATATTGCACAACGCGATTCTTTTTTATTAGCCCATGGTGCAGTGCAACCGACTTCCTTTTTTTTGTCTAAAGTTCACGCACCTGATGGTAACACCCTTATACTTCTATCAGGCGTGTAGCATGGGAAATATCTTTAAGAGTCGGTGGCTGCTGCGCCCGCAGGATAGGCAACCCTGCTGACACGGACGTAATTTTACGATGGATGATATGAGACGCATTCCGTACGTAAAATAAAAATAAAAATTACGCGTAGAGTGGACGAAAGTGAGGCACCAGGCAGGCAGCCCCTCCCACTTCCCTTACAGCACAGATAGCGCCATCTCCGTCTAGATTAGCAAGGTCAGCGCAGAGCGGTGTGTCTAACGAGCAGACTCTGAGGAAACTACAAGAGTGGCTGCAAACAAAACTGAGAGTGCGGCCACGAGCAAGAGAAAAAAAAAAACTAGAAACTTCTAAATCTTTTTTTTTTTAAACCAAATAGTTTTAGTGTATGGAGAAGAAATTGAGATGGTAGGGTTTGAATTAAGTTATTCGTCAGAGCAGTTGGATTACTGGAGTGAGCGGTTCTAGTCCGGTCCTGGGCGTTGCGTGCAATGAGGAAACGCTTTGGCGACGACAAGTGACTCCTGGCACGCGCGTGCGCGCACGGCACGCCGCCCAGCCCGGCTCTTCCGGCTGCACCACCAGGGTATCACTTTTGCTACCAGCCACCCGTTACGCGACAAGTAGAGGAGCAGGAGGGCGGCGAGGAGGAGGGAGAGAGAGGGAGAGAGAGGGAGAGAGAGGGAGAGAGAGGGAGAGAGGGAGAGAGCGCGAGAAAGAGAGACCTTCTCACACTGTCAGCAGCGCGTCGCGCATAATTATCGATGTTACGTTACCGAATGTGAGAGGATGCACGCTGCTGCGGCAGGCGAATAAGTTTGCGATGTTCTCACGTGACGCCCATATATAACCAGTCGTTCCTCGAACCACAATAATTCATCACGACTATGCGAGCCCTCCTTAGGCATGGTTCACTCATAGGGGTCACGAGTTTTAAGTATAGTATGGGGCACACAGCTTTCTAGAATATTTTTTTTTAAATAAAAAGTAGAAAAAACGAGAGAAAAGACAATTAAAAGGCGTTGGGAGGCCCCCGCCCCGCCCCGCCCCGCCCCGCCGCTTCCCGTCCGTTGCCCTCAACACGTACCGATCGCCGCATCGCATTTTCCCACGCCGTCCGCTGCCTCTTCATTTCGTACCAAAAATTCAGGCCGTAAGAGCTGAGCGTTTCTCATTAAGTCAGTAAGTTAAAAAAAATGGTCGAGAGTCACACCTTGCACTGCCACAATGCCAATATACAAGAGGCCACAGTTTACCAATGACCACATCTTTGACCTTTTTTAAAAATATTTTTTCAAGATTTTTTTTTCTAAAGCGAAACAGCAGACAACTTTGTCGTGGGCAACGGAAACGGAGGTACAGCAAAGCAAAATCGCGACGCGCCCGGTGCACCGGCGTGGCGGGGCGTGGCGGGGCCGGGGCGGGGCAGCGGAATCGCAGTTCGAATCGTTCTGGTTTCACTCAGCTCGCGACCACTCCCGTCCACTCCACTGCAGACCAGTCCACTCCACTCCTCGGACCGCAGCAGTCGGCCAGATCTGGCCAGATCTAGCCAGACCAGACGAGGCCGGCTCGCCCAGCCAGCCATAGCGCCGACAGACCAGGACCAGATCCAGGTGGTCCCCTGCTGCAGCCTGCGTTCGACGCCGCGTGGAAACAGGACAGCATATTCTCAAGAATTCTCATCTCAGAAACCTCGTCAAAAGTCCGGCGCGGCGCAGCGCAGGCAGAGAGACGGCCGCCCAGCAGGTAGCCTCCTCCTCCTCCTCCTCCTCCTCCTCCACCTCCTCCTCCTCCTCCTCCTCCTCCTCCTCCTCCTCCTCCTCCTCCTCCTCCTCCTCCTCCTCCTCCTCTCCCCGCACGCCCCGCGCCATTCAAACCGAGACTCTCAGAGAGCGCAGCCTTGGGCGAAAGGAGGCGTGAGATATGTACGCGGTTTGGCGGACACGCGCACGCGCGGGCGCGCGCACACGCACACCAGTACACTTCCATACCCCCGCCCCCCTCCTCCGACCCCATCTACTTACCGCTGTCAAAACGTGCGGTACCGTACGTGATGGTGCCATAAAGGCAGGCCATACGTCAAAAAACACGTCGTACGTGTGGTGACGACTGTCGAGCGGGTGGGCGCTCTCTCTCTCTCTCTCTCTCTCTCTCTCTCTCTCTCTCTCTCTCTCTCTCTCTCTCTCTCTCTCTCTCTCTCTCTCGCAAGTGCATCGCCTTCAAATGGGCACGCAGTAAGTGCATCCCAGATGCTGGCCGAGATACCGCGACGCTCGGCAGCGCAGCGCTGCGCAGGCGTCGAGTAGCGGAGTATACACAAAAATCGTTTCTTCATTTCTGTCCGCCTTCAACGTGGAACATACCCTTCGCTTCCGCAAGTTATTTCTGTCTTTTCGTGCATACCCACGCGTACTAAACCAGGCACTTTTGTTGGCGTATAAACTCATGCAAAACTAAGCGCGTGGGTGTAGATTAACTTGTACGTAAACGTACAAAGGCGTTTAACGCAGGGAGCCGGCTCAGTCGTTAAAGCAAACTCCTCGCATGACGCAAATCGGAGAGAGAGAGAGAGCAAGAGGGAGAGAGAGAGAGAGAGAGCAAGAGGGAGAGAGAGAGAGCGAGAGAGAGAGATAACACCTGCCCTTCGACAAATACAAATCTGACGCACTTCGACACCAAACACCTCTAAACTTTTCCCACGAGGAGCGTGCGTCTGCGTGACGTCACACAGCTCGCGCCTGCGCCGGTGCGACCATACAGGTGTTTGGAAAACTTCCCCGTCGCGTCCACCACGTGCCACTGCCGCGGCTCTGCACACGTGAAGAAACTCTTCCCGCCGTTTTGTCGTCCAACTGTGCAAGCCGAGTCAAGGCGAGCCTAGGAGGCACAGCAGCAAGGTGTTTGCGTATTGACTTTTCATTTTTTATTGCATAACGAAACAGCGAGAGGTCGGTTTTGCGTGCGACGCCCCGCCCCGCCCCTGTACACACGAGTATTCCACGCGGAATGTCCTTCCGAGCGCGCAGCAGACAAGTGAAGAACGAAACGACCGCCAAACATTCAGCGCGGGCTGATTCAAGACGAAAGCGTGACCACAAAGTGGTCATGCCACACTCAATGTATTTAAGTAAAGCGTAGGTGAAATTAAAAAAAAAATGCGAAAAAGAAGCTAATAAAACATGAACATTTTACACATGAGGAAATGCTTATTCCAGGAATCTCCATTGAGGGGTGTGATGATGGGGTTCCATCTCAACAGTTTGCGCAGGCGAGCTTCCAAAAAATTCATAAAATTATTTTAACTCCTTTTTTTTTACTTGAGTACACTTTTATTCCGACCTCATGTAACAACCCTCCGTTCCCTCCATCGAGGAGTGCGGCTGCAGCCCCGCCCCGCCTCGCCCCGCCCCGCCCAGAGAAAGCAGTGGAGCTGATAGATAAGCTACGGCCTGGTCACAGCCAGCGCCCGGCCGCCCGGCCGCCCGGCAGCGCCGTTGTCCACGGGTAACGACAACGCACGTGTCGTCTCGCTCGCGCAGGGTGTCACGTGACCACGTGACAAAAAAACAGAAACTGACTTACATTGCAGAGCAAGGCGAGTTGCCAATTTCACATTTGTCAGATTACAATAAGACTCGAAAAGCGGTGGAAAAACGGGGGAAAACGCGTATGAATATAGTTAGTTTACGACACAAATGGCGCGGCAGAATCTTGAAATGGCACGGAACTAGAGTAGTGTGCAACTGCAATCCGCGACAAACGGGCACATCGCCTGGCATCATTAGGATGCGAACCTCAGCGAACGCATTGTTTCTAACAACGGCGCGGCGGGCGGGCGGGGCGCGGGTCGCGGGGCAGGGTCATCAGATCTGGGCCGGATCTACATTGCATAGAGCCAGAACAGGTAGGGCTGGGCTTGACAGACAGATGGGCAGACGTATTGCAGCTGCGCTGTGCTTGTTATACCCCACCGAGAGCACGACCCGGACAATGAAGGGAACCCTGCCTGCGCCGATACAATTGGCAAATTATTCCACGTCGGTATTGGGATCGGCCGCGGCGGGGCGGGGCGGGGCGGGGCGGGGCACAGACCTGTGCGGCTGTCGCTACGGACCACGCCACCGGTGGTCCATTCGCTTCAGATGCCTGGGAGGGACCGTAATATACATTGCCAGATTACTGCTTCCCGGAAACAAGCGGGTCGGTCCCGGGCCGGGCCGTCAGCTCTGTGACAGCGCTGGATGCTGTCAGTCAAACGCCGTCAGGGCGTAAGTAAATATTTTTTTAAAAACAAAGTAAAACAAATAGGAAAATACGTGTTTAACGATTTTGCTAGGCAAATGTTACACCCGCGGGCTAAAAACGATCAGTTGATGTTTTAAAAATTTTGCTCATGTGTTCACAAGTACTAAATAAGCCCAAGCACAGGCGGTACTCGATCGCCAGATTGATTGTCAATAGCAATTTCCTGCCGAGCACGCGAAAGTTACGTCACAGCAAAATCAAGTGCAGGGAAAGGTCGGCCTGTCGGTGCTGACGAGCCATGGCATAGGCTGCACAAGATAGCGGAAATACCTGCGGAGGCTATGAACAGGGTGCTGGGCGAGGCCCGGCCCGCCGCTGGCAGGGGAGCACGACTCACCTGCAACAAAACAACATACAAAATGTAACATAGGCAATATAGGCAATATGAACGGCAGTGCAACACACACTCGTAGAGCGCTTTTTTTACAGCCCGAAAAGCAGAAAAAAAATCGTGAAAATTTCAATGATATTTCTCAAAAAATCGAGGAAAAAATCAAGAAAAAACACGAAAAACGACACGCAGTATTACGCCCCTGCAGCTTACAGTGGTTGCATGAAGGGTGGGTGGGGGTAGGCGGGCGCCGGCAGGGCGGGGCGACCTAACCCGCCCGCCAGACAGACACGCAGTGACCTACAAAGTGACACATTGCGTCCAGAAATGACAATGGGCTTCGTGTAGCGTGTCCGATCGGGCAGGTAGGCCCTCTCTGGACCACGCCCGCCCCGCCCCGCCCCGCCCCGCCGGACCGTCAGGGCACGAGGCACGCCCCACCGCCCACCACAAAGCGCACAAAGCGAGATCAGAGTCAGCAGACAAACCTACAGACCAACGCGCGCGCGCGCGCAAAGCACATTACAATTTTTCTCCCCCCCCCCTCCCCTCCAAGGCCGCGGCCGGCGGGGCAGGCGGCGTGCGCAGAGTGACCACGCGTGTGCGGCTGGACAGAGTGAGAGGGCAGACCTCTCTCTCTCGCGCTCTCTCTCTCTCTCTCTCTCTCTCTCTCTCTCTCTCTCTCTCTCTCTCTCTCTCTCTCTCTCACGCGGTCGCGGTCTCGTGTCGCGCGCATAGCAGGGCGCTTGCCTCACCGCATACCCCTCGCACGCGTCATGGGGGGCTTCCCGATGACGCCGATCACACAATTTTCTTGTACAACACGCAATTCAATAAAGGAGAAAATTCAATTTAAAAAATAAATTCAAGGAAATATTTAGGAGATATCACTCGGGGGTCTATAGAGGCAGCCGGCCGGGCCGGTGTGCTCGGATCGCCGCCGGGGAGATCACATCACTTTCACCAGACAGGAGTGGCGTGTTGGCAGAGCCGCTGGGGTAAATGACTCCCAAAGAGCTTGACCTGCTTCTTGTTGCAAAAAATTTGTGCCAAAAATTTATTGCAAAAATTTTATTTCAAACAATATTGCAAAATTTTTGTCTCAAAAAAATATTGCAAAAATTTTGTCTCAAAAAAATTTTGCGCCAAAGATAAAACCGAAACGGTTTTCAGAAAGAGTACTATACCCGAGCTTCGTATAGACATACTCGACCGATAAGCGAAAAGCGCAGACAAGACAAGGGCATCCAGCCTGGACTGGCCACGACGATCAGATCTTTAAATTCGACCGCATGACTTCAAGTGGGGCAATTCACGTGCGGCGGGGCGGGGCGGGGCGGGGCGGGGCGGGGCGGGGCGGGGCGGGGCGGGGCGGGGCGGGGCGGGGCGTGGGCGGCCCGGGCGGGCGGGCGCAAGACCTTGTGCCTCGTTGCACCACTCGCAGTAGCCACTCTGAGCGGAGCCTGTCTGTCGGATTGACGCGCTAAAGAGAGATTGGAGCCTGGCATAGCCCGCTGATACCAGCAGTCGCACTCTCATGACAGCCCGGCCCAGCCCTGGCGGGTCGTAATCCGTTGCGACGAACACTCCACTCCTCGGGCAGCCCATATGGCGGTACCGGAGCGGGGCCCCGTGCGGGTAGGCAACCAGACCGCAGCCACGCCGAGCGGTACAGTATAACAGCCGGGGGTTTTCTTCTCCAGTGTGTGTGTGTGTGTGTCTCCTTGGCACATCCTCGCCTCCCTTTACTTTCGCTCCAGATTGTCGGCCAGCGCAGTGACAGCAGTCTCCCTGGCGGCGCCGCGAGGGGCGTCGCGACGCCTGGCGTCGGCTCCTTGTTGGCAGCACAGGGCGTCGTGTAGCAAGTGTCGGGCGGGGGAGAAAGGCGCAGAGCTGCCCCGCACTGGTCCTGCTGGGGCCGGGCTGGGGCCGGGCCAGGCGCCCACAGGTGCATGGCGGTTAGCTGATTGCTTGATTCGACCGCTTGTTGCGGGGAGAGAGGCCAGGACCACGCAAGCGAGAAGCAAGCGAGGAGCGGCGCGCGACTGAATCGCCCCCTCAGATACGCGGCCAGCGTGAGCGTATTCGGGATGGCTAAAAATAAAACTGTCTCTTTCTCCAGCGACCGGACCTCTCCCTCCCCCTCTCATTCTCTCTCATTCTCTCTCTCTCACTCTCTCAAGAACGCTGTAAAAATTATCTTCGTAAATTAACATTTTTTTTTCGTAATTTGCAATTTAAAGATCAAGTTATAAATTTACGATCGGTATCGTAACTTCGCGACATTTCTCATGACAATTTTTGCCCGTAACCTCTGACAAACATTTCTCCCCCGGGAGGGTAGAATCGTGAAACTAAGGGGGTAGGGTGATCGCGCGATGATACTACCCTCAAGCACAGACACATGGAGGTGAGCAAATCCAAATGGATTTCGTCACAGCGGGCTGCTATATATATCGACGCAGCAGTCACACAGTCACACAGCAGCGGGCTTGCGCCACACAACAGCCGGCGCGCGCGGCTTTACGATGAGCTCGTAGATGAAACGTCCAATAAACGGATCAGGTCGGCCTCCTAGTATCTCAGTTATCGAGAGTGAAAGGTGAGCAGCAAAAGGTGAGAGGGATGGAGGGAGAGGGAGAGGGAGAGGGAGAGGGAGAGGGAGAGGGAGAGGGAGAGAGAGGGAGAGAGAGAGAGAGAGAGAGAGAGAGAGAGAGAGAGAGAGAGAGAGAGAGAGAGAGAGAGAGAGGGAGGGAGAGAGAGGGAGAGAGAGGGAGAGGCGGGCAAAGACACACGACAGACCAGAGCCCGCGACTCCGAAAATTTTATGATTTTTTATTGTTAGCACCGGGTGTTAAATGGCAGAATTGCCAACGATAAAACATCATAAAATCATCGAAGTCTTTCCCGTTAATTATAACAGTAGGCAGACAGCGGGGGCGTCGCCTCCCGGAAAGAGTTGAGCCCGGCGGTGCGGTTCGCCGGTGCGGCGGTGATGACAAGTCGATCTCGTCTACCCTCGGCTCATTTGCCCCGCCCGCCACGGGCGCCACGGCCCCGCCGCAGACGAGCGGAAGTGACCCTGGCGGAAGGATGCTGCGGCTGCTGCGGGGCTGCCCTGCAGAACATCAGCGGCATTCCCTCCCGGGCGTACTGCTGCAGCAGCGTAGGCAGAGCAGGCCACGGCGGCGTGGCGTGGCGTGGCGTAGTGTGGCGGTCACTGGGTCACCCTGGCGGGGCCGCCCCGCCCGCGGGACCGCCCACCAGGCTGACCACAACAACACTGCGCAATGCGGACAGTTTGACCAGACCGATCATGCGGTCAATTGTAAAATCTGCGCTGGCGCAGACCCCGGCTTCAACTTTAAATTCTGGTTCATCTCGTATTGAATTACGCTTGCTCTAGTGACCATGGCGGCTGAGCGCCGTGGCGCACCAGGGGCCTGCTCCAGTTCCAGTATATTTTTGAGGTGATGTCGTCGTTTCCCAGCTGCAAACCGCGCGTCCACTACGTGTTGAACACTCGACAGAGAACCGAAATATTTCGCCCCGCTGCAAACCTATACTCCGCCTCCTCCCCGGAGTGCGTCGTTAGGGACCGGGTACCTGGCCTAGGCGGACTAAGCCCGTCCAGCCAGCCCGCCGGCCCAGTCCCGCCCGCCCCGCCCCGCCCCGCCCCGGCCGCGCGCGGACGCGAGGTCCGTTATGAGATGATTGCCTGGGAGTCCATAGCCCAGCCTACGGCCTAGCCGCGGCGTGGTGGTATAGCGTGGCGGGGCGGGGCGGGGCGGGGCGGGGCGGGGCGGGGCGGGCCAGCGCGGTCCTCGGGCCCACATGTTGCAGCCGCCACGGCTATTAGCTTCACATCGCATTCCGCGCCACCTTAAATTTCAAATCCAGACCGAGAAAAATGAAATGCTGCACCCTTTTTTCACTCTCCCCGACTCGCGCTCGCTCTCTCTCTCTCTCTCTCTCTCTCTCTCTCTCTCTCTCTCTCTCTCTCTCTCTCTCTCTCTCTCTCTCCAGACATGCACCGTCTGCGGGCCGTAAAACGCACGGTTACAAAGGCCCTGCACTCATCCAGCAGGTATCGAGTTCGGCCGCGTTCCTGGAGAAGACAAAGCAAACGCCCTGGCTCTGGAAAATCCAGGCTGAGCTGCGAGTGAAACCCGCCATTACACCTGCTTGAGCGACGGAACAAGAAAAAACATTTACGATACGCGGCTCTAACCCATCATTTTACCGAATGGCCGTGCATGGTGCTAGAGCCCCAAGGCAAAGAGTGCTAGTGTATGCGTGTGTGTGTGTGTGTGCGTGCGAGTGCAGCGCCGGAGGCTGACTCAGGCTCACGCTCACGCGCGAACAACAGCCTATCGCCGGACAAAGGTTCGAATTCCGTTACTCGCCTGTCGCCTGACGAACCAGCCGGGCGGGCGGCAAAGGGCGGAGAGAGGAGAGGGGGAGAAAGGAGAGAGGAGAGGAGAGAGGAGAGAGGAGAGAGGGAGAGAGGAGAGAGGGAGAGGGAGAGGGAGAGAGGGGGAGGGAGAAGGCAGCAAAAGCAAGCAAGAAAAGGAACGGGACCACATAGAGCGACAACCCTCTCCTTGTCGCGCGCAGCCTCCCATCCCCCTGCCGGCCGGCCGGCGGCGTCCGGGGTCATGGTGCCGACCCCGCCGCACCCCGCCTCACCCCGCCTCACCCCACCTCACCCCGCCGCACCCCGCCCCACCCAGCCGCACCGCCACGCCCCTCTAGTCAGCACGCACACGGTGCGAATCAAACAACTTAGCGGACGTCTGGGAATGCGATGGATGAGTGAGCGAGTGAGTGAGTGAGTGAGTGAGCGAGTGAGTGAGTGAGTGAGTGAGCGAGTGAGTGAGTGAGTGAGCGAGTGAGCGAGTGAGCGAGTGAGCGAGTGAGTGAGTGAGTGAGGGAGCGAGCGAGTGAGCGAGAATAGAGAAAGAAAACTAGTAGGTGAGTTATCCCGCCACTTGTTCGATGATCCAGTTTCCTCAGCGCTGCAGCCGCTACTGGTTGCGCGACGCACCGGCTCAGCCTCTGAGTAGGCGAGCGATAGCCAGCAAATAGAGATAACTGTGCAGACTCAGGCACTCTGCTAAAGGAAAGCGGCTGTACTAGACACTCCTATTTTAACGAGGGAATTTCATCATTTTATTTCTGCTGTACTCTCTGCTCCGGCCTGAATCCGCCCCTGCACTGCCCTGCCGTGCACCACACGCCCCTCCCCCCCCCCTCCTCCTCTGATCATTACGGACGCGTGTCTATTTCTGAACGCAAGGCGCGCTGTCCCGGTAGCGCCGGGTGGGGTGGGGTGGGGTGGGGTGGGGTGGGGCGGGGCGGGGCGGGGCGGGGCGGGGCGGGGCGGGGCGGGGCGGGGCGGGGCGGTTTGTCGAGGCGGCGCCCGCCCGGCCAAGCGTTATTCAAGCTTTACCAATCCAGTTTGACAACGTTCCAGTCAGACGGGGAGGAGAGGGGGGAGGCCACTCGCACTCACAGACCAGAGAGACGTCAACTTTTTCGGCACACACACACACACACACACACAAAAAAAAAATTATCTCCCGGGGTAAACCACTCGTACGGTAAGCTTTTTCTAAGGAGTTCACCACCTCAAAAAAAAATTAATACACTACACAGAAATACAAATGTCTGCCAGAAAGCAAAATCCTAGAGAGGGGCAAATGTTCGTATCACAACAAGCACTTAAAGCTGTGGCGCACAGCGCAACTAAATGCATCCGGATGCAGTCTATGCTGTTGTTGTTGTGTTGTTGTTGTTCGCTGGAGATGATGGCAGTTGAGTCCTAAGGTCAGCGGGCAGGCTCTGAGGGCGTAATGGCGTGGTAATGGGCCATACAGCCCCGACAGGACGGGCCGGGCCGGGACAGGCCCGCGGGCCAGGCCTGGTCCTGGTCGCCTCGCCTCGCCGAAACTGTAATGGCCATCTCAGGCAGCCAATGTCATGACGAGACGGAAAGCGCTCTCCGCACGCCCCCGCCGCGCCCCGCCGCGCCCCGCCACGCCCCGCCACGCCCCGACGTTCACACACTTGGGAACGTTGTGTCATACAAATTGAGTCAAATCCCTCAAAAATAAAATGACATTACGTGGGTGGTGCACATTTTTCATTCAAAAAATGTACAGAAAACCCCCTTACGTCATGTGTCATTGGGATGGGGTGGGGGGATCAGCTGGACGACGTCATCGGCGCCGGGGAGACCTTGGTCGGCAAGGTGGACGCCCTCCCCTCCCAGTCTACTCGGGCTAATATCAGCGGGCCACTCATAAACGAGTTCAAAACGGGGAGTTGTCGAGGAAACATTTTTTAAAATAATAACAAAGCACTTTAAAAAAATTCTGTCTAGCGACCCGCCGAGCGTCGTGCTAAACCCCCACATCAATACCCGTCGCGGCGTCATTATACGTCTGGAGGAAGAGATCGCGAGGAAGAAGAGGATATAATTAATGGTGATCACCTTGCCGAACTGCACGCCAGGAGGGGGGGGGGGCGCAGGATGGACGCTGAGGCACGCCGAACAAGACTTCCGGAGGATTTCCTGCCCGGCCGGCCGGCCGGGCCCTGCCGTAGAGAGACCACGCTCCTCGTGGAGAGGGGCCAGGATAGCGCGGACAGAACAGGACGGCCTCCACAGACCAGCCGAGCACGCCGCTGGCCGGGCCGGGCCGGGCCGCCAATTTTGAAACACTCCTGGACTTCGACCCCATCCCCAACTTCACGGCTGTATTTCTCGCTTCTCTTTGGTCGTGCGGTCGAGATCCAGGGGGGTTTTAAAATTAGCGGCCGGGCCGGGGCGGGCGCGGCCGAGCCCAGCTCACGGCGGCAGAGTTTGGCAGGTGCGGTGGGGCGACGCGACCGGTCCAAACCGGGGAGCGGCGGGGCGGGGCGGGGCGGGGACCAAAGGGGCGGCAGACGGGCGGCCGGCGCGGCGGAGCCAGGGAGACCGAGCGAGGCGAGCGTTATAAAGTGTGTCATGGCGATCTGCACGGCGCCCAGCCCAGCCCAGCACATACGAGTGAGTGAGCAGCATCTGGCTCGGCGCGGGGCACGCGGCGCACACCACCACACCACGCCCCATGGCGACACTGAGTGTACGCGACTAGAGACCAGACGTTTTCAACAAAAAAGGAAGCGCATGGATGGAGACCACGCGGTGGGCCGGGCCAGGGGAGTGACTGGTAGGTAGGCAGGCCCGCCGAGCCTCGCTGCACGAAGCTTGCCGCGCCTCACGGCTGAATCGGGCAATGCGCTTTATAGCACGACGTTCAGGCCGCGCCGTCGGGCCGGGCGGGTCCAGAGGCCTCAGCATCCGCCCCGCCCCGCCCCACCCCACCCCACCTCACCTCACCCCGCCCCGCCCACACACCGCAGTAATACTTCACAGCCGGGTCTGATCCGAAGCGACAAGCGGCCACCAGCCGTGACATCTGAACCACGTGTCTCGCACATGCACTCCTTGCAGCGAGTGCGGCGGGGCGGGGCGTGGCGGGGCGTGGCGGGGCGGCCAAGGAGAGGGAGAGAGGGAGGGAAGGAGGGATTGGTGCAGCGCGCCGCCGCCAGCTCAACTTTCTCTCAAAGAGTGTCAAGAGGCAGATAGAAAACACATACCTTGCCCGTGCGGCGTGCGGCTGCACTGCGCGCTCACTGCAGCCTCACCGAGTCCTTTCGCCAAAACGCTCGCGGCGCCGGCCGGATAAGCTCTCTGAACCGCGGTGACATATCCGGTCCCGGACGCGCGCGCATATCCGGTTCCGCCCCGGTGCATGACGCGTGTGGTGCGCCAAGACGACGCAGTAACGCGTTTCAGATGCGATACACTACACTGCCACAAATCGAGCGTGGCCGCGCGCGCATTGTTGTCGGCGTCAACCTTGGCAGTGACAGCGACACGGGCCGCCCGTCACGGATCCCGTCACGCAGCGGCGGCACGACACGTCACGCCCCCCCCCCTGGACCCCCCACTCTGCCCCCTCCCCCCCTCCCAATTCCTTCTCCAGTAAAACTTTGTGCGGATAACGGAATGATACAGTTTCCGTTCCGCCGCACCTCCGCCATAGATTGGCTGCCCTGCCGCTGACTGGAGCTCAGCCCCTCCCCGCCCCCTCCAGCCCCCTCAGCCCCCTCCCGGCCCCCTTCCCTCCGACGCCCACCTTTCTTTGCGCCCCTTTACCTTTCTCACTCCCTCTCATTGTGTGTCTCTCTCTCCTCAAAATTATTGAGGCACGTATCACACGGTATATCGACCACACCTACCGCACGCACACCATGCTTATTTTTTTCTGCTTTGATTGTTTAAAAAAGTAATGCAGAGATCTCTTATTGTCATTGTTTCCACACCTAGTCACTTTATTTCCATGCATACACGCGAATATTTAAATATAAACACGCGAAAAAAAAGAAAGACGTTCCAAGATTTAGACGCGTCGATGCACGACATTCTGGGTCTTAAAGACGTTTCTGACGATCAAAAGTGGAGACTGTACAACGACGTTTTGCAAAAATTTCTTTTCAAACTGGATGAATCGCGCCAGCCACTTCTTAAATTTCCCGTTATCTGTTAGACTCTATTCCATATTCAAGTGGTTTTCACTGTTTTACAAAAAACGGTGAGTTTGCTTGTCGCCTGCAGGCCGGTCCGGCCGGGGGGTGGAGTCGTGATAGACGAGTCCGCGACTGAAAGTCATGTCGAAAGCAGCAGAAATAATCACGGCTACCGGCCGGCCGGGGCAGGGCGGGGCAGTTGTGGTCGGTAGCGATGGGGGTCAGCTGAGCACTGCCTCGTCTCCAGCGGACCGGCCGGCCTGCCCGGGTCACGCCCCGCCCCGCCCCGCCCCGCCCCGCCACGCCCCGCTGACCACTGGACTAGGTCACAGCTAATCCCTCTAATCGAACAAAGCCGTCATCATTGGCAATCCTATCGGTGGTGGTTTAGTTTAATTTTTTTGAGTAGGCCGTGTGCATTTTGCACCCATCGCATGCTCGATGATCGTTAACTCGCGCATCGCTACAAAGCGCGACAACACGATCAACGTAAAAAGAGTCCTGAAACAATACAACTTACTCTCTTTTGGGGTGGAGGGAGTTGGGGGGGGGGGGTGGAAATGTAATGATTCGACGCGGTATATTTGAACTCTTCCGTGCGACGCGCGCGCGCCCCGTTTCCGGTAGACAGGTAGTTAATTCGCTTTCCAGCCCAAATCTAGTGCCATGGACCCGGGCGGCCGTCATGTAGGTGACCTGCTTTGAGCGACAAAAACATAATAAAAACTTTTCTGTTTTGTTAAGAAAAAAAAAAAAAAAAAAATCACTCCTAGACAGCCGACACCTAAAGCAGGCCACGATATCGAAGCTTCCCAGTCGGCCGGCCTGCTTCCAGCCGCGGTACGGGCTCCGTGCCGAGGCCGAGGCCCTGCTACACGCGGCGGAAGGCCCTGCTCGAGTAACACGGCCTCGCCCACGGCCTTTTCCCGCTGGACATGCCCAAGTGCCCGCACCGCTCGCTGCAAGCGCGGCGCGCATGCGCGAAAAGAAAAGAAGAGAAGTGTCAGTGTCGCCCCGCCTGTTCTGTATGCGCGTCCTGCCCGGCCCGAGCCCCCTCCACACACACACACCGGGCGCGTGTGGATTAGCCTTTCAGGGCCCCAAACGGCCTCTACTTTAAAGCGCGCGGTGGAGCCAAAACAGACATCCGTGCTTGTCTTGTGAAGGACACCTGTCCCTCCGTATTTCAGAAGACATTCTCTAGTAGAGAGAGATTGTACTGTCGTGCGGTGTAAAGTCTGAGCATCATGAGTAGTCAGGGTGAAAATTCTCTTACAGCGTCAAGCGGCTAAAAGTTAGTGTGGATTTATTTTTAAATCTTTCTGGCAGTGTAGAGCTGGCGAACGGTCAGGCGGGCGAGAGCCACCTCATTCGGCAGCGCCGTCACTGGCCGGGAAATTCCCACGGAGCCCAAAGGGGCGGATCAGCAGCAGCGCGCATGAGAACGGCGGGGCGGGGCGGGGCGGGGCGGGGCGGGGCGGGGCGGGGGGGGGGGGGCGGGGCGGGGCGTACCAGCGTAGTGGATCGGGATCCGCCGCAATTAACGCCATGTAACCTGCATTCATTCGCCGTCCCAAAAATAATTTTGCGACCAGCGCATAATCAACTAGGAAGTTCTAGCTACAGTATAATTCGGTTGCTACGCAATAATTTTTTTTTTAATTTTACATAAAATAGCTGAAATGACCCACCACACGGGCGCTATCGGGACTTCCACGTTCCGCGAATAGAGGTCGCGACTGACGCGTTTGATAAGCCGACATTACGGCGATTCCTCGACACTTAGGGGCGTGCACCTGACCGGACCAGGACTGCATCGAGCCATATGGGCCGAGATAGGCAAGGGGCGGACCGCAGCGCAGCTGTCTCGCGAACACTGTCAAATTACCTATAGTAAAGTCAAAACTATAACCTTTCTTTAAAAAGGTTTACGGTATGTTCTTGTGGAAGGTGTGTTAAAGGAACCAAAGGAACGGTTCAACCGCAGAGCAAAAATAGATTCAGATTGGCGAAATCCCCGCTACGATGTCCTGCGTGCCCCTTAACCCTTCACCACCCACCCCTCTCCACCTCTGGGCGAACCTTCTATTCCACGCCGTTCATTCTATCCCTCCGTTTGCAGACGTGTCTGTCTCTCTCTCCCTCTCTCTGTCTCTTTCTCTCTCTCGGCTCGCTCGCATCCTCCCGAGTGCGTCGACCCCCCGGCCCGGCCCGGCCCCCTGGCCGTACGGTCATAAAGGTGCAACACAGCCCCGTCCGCCAGCCAGTGGCGCATCCACAAGACACCCTGCCAGGCCGGCTGAGGTTGGAACCGAACTAGAAGCACCTCAACAACGAGCACAATAGTTTTACGAGCTTACGTCCAAGTCCAGTGATTTATACGCGAGGCGAGGGGGAAGCAATATTTTTAGGAGGAGGTGTACAAATGAAGTTAACTTTTCTACAAATTGAGTTTTTCTTACGATTTTTCTGAACCTGCCTGGTGTTGTAAAGCTTTTCTGAGCTGCACATGTGTCCAAAAAAATGATTCGTTAACCCGGAGACGATGCTAAAAACATTACCCCTTCGCCCCACGACTGCATCGTCCGTGTGCGTGTACCAATTACCTCCCAGCCGCCGCCGCCCCGCGACGCGAGCACCCGGCCGGCCGACATATTTATACCCCCTAGTTCCGTCCGCACCAGAGACACCTCTTTGCGGGGCCGGCAGACGACTTAGACCTGACCACCACGCGGACATAGGGCAGTTACGGCGGCCTGCTCACGTCACAGCCCCAAACGAAACGCCCGTTTTTCGGAATCACCCCGCCCCGCCCCGCGGCCGTATAGAAATCCGGAAACCTCAGTGCGACGCGGCAGTGCGGCCGAGCTGCGGTCAGAGTACCAACGAAAACGATCAGCTCGTCGATCTAAAGAGATCAAGTCCCACCGAAACTCCCCGCGCCGCGGCCCCGCCCTGCCCCGCCCCGGCCGGCCTGAAGATACGTATTACAGAACTGGCGGACATGCCAGGCCCAACGCTTTCCATTGAAAAATAGTTCCATCACATCAAAGGAAATTCTTCTCTCGATTTAAATGACAGTGGCATAGCACAGTTGTCGGACATTTTCTTTGACTTGACATCTCACATATACATCAAGAGAAAATTTTGTGGTGCCCGCTCCGCCGCCCTGCCGGGTGGGTGGGTCATTATTGACAGAACCGCATTCTTTGGTTCCGCGTACGCCGCGCCGTTTCGGATCGCCGCCGTCGCTGCTGCTGCTGCTGAGATACGAGATCGTGCTTAAGCCCCCCTTTCACTACTCTGTCAAAATTATTATTACAATTATTTCGAGGCATTTGCCGCGCACAGCCCTGCCTTTAACACGCACGGGACGCGCTCATGCACACCGTGTAACGAGTTTCGCTTCAACGTCTGCTCGGCTAGGGTTGAGAGATTGGAAAAGGCAAGCTGTCGCAACCATTTCACCGGATAAGTTTTACACGCGAAATTGCGATGGAAAAAATGACAAGCAACAAAACTTGCCCCCCAAAAAACTGCATAGCCAACGAAATAGCAGAAACAAGGGAGTTCTTTTTCCTATTTTTCAGCAGAGTACACAGTGTATAGTGCGGTGGTGAATTGCGTATCGCATACTCGCGCGTATATTGTTGGCCCGACAGGCGGACAAGCGGCCGGACAGCCTAAACGCCACGGTGCGCCGCCCAAGCCCATCCGGCCATCCGCGCCCCGCCCCGCCCCGCCCCGGCCGTACGGGACGTGGCACAATACTTGCTCACTGCACCGACAAAGAGGCGAGGGCCCACCAGCGGCGAGGGCAGCGGCGCCACGCCCCGCCACGCCCCGCCAGTGCTACTGCAAGTACTGCATTCATGCCGGTGGGGCGGGGCGGGGCGGGGCGGGGCGGAGTGGGGCGGGGGCGGGGTGGGGTGGGGCGGCTGACTAAGGTCAGGGGCACTCAGTGCCATCAGTCCAAACGGGCTTCATTCAATGCGCCATTACGAGCTGGGCTGCACAGGTGCGCACGGTGGTATCGACGCCCGCCCCGCCCCGCCCCGCCCCGCCCCCCCCGCCCCGCCCCACCCCGCCCCGCCCCGCCCCGCCACGCTCGCGCGGGCGGGCGTTCTGGTGCGCTCCGCGGTCACGGTTGGCAACACCATCAGTTTATCTATATTTTGATTAGGTCGGAGTCCACATTAGTCGCAATTGTTTCGATTGAATTAGATGTTCGGTGATAGCAACTGTCTCACCTCACGGCTTTTATTTTTTTTTTATCGATCGCCAGCTGGCGTAGGCTTAAAACCTTTTGATCCCGCGTCGGGCAGGTCTCTTTCGGTTCGAGCTTATCTCGAAACGCCTAGCCGATTCTGATACTAGATCGACGTGATCGACTGGCGAGTCGAGTCGAGAGTGACACTGACTCATCACGATAGTCGTATCTACGAGAGCAGTATGGTAAAGTGTTCCGGGAAGGGCAGAGGACAGAGGCCGCGCCGCGGATTAGCGAAGGGCTTCGCAAAGCAATTGTGCAAAGCTGCAAGTCAGAGCGCGTGCGCGCGCAACTCTGCCCTCAGCTCCAGATAAAACACTCCCTGGTGTGAGAGGACAGAGGACACGAGCGGCAAACAGAGTATATTTATCCGGGCAGCTCGCGACAAAAATACCGCGAATATTTTTTAAAAAAATTGAAAGTGGATACGTTTGGCGGGTCGCTTGGAGATCAAGGGTGGAGGTTAATCGCCTGCCACGTCAGACGCGCGACATTTGTCACTACCAGAACAAACGTGTCACACGCGCTCTTTAAAACAGCTTTTCCAACAAATTGGAGAAATCTGTCTTTTCTTCCCAGCTGCTGTCTGCTTTTTTTTTTTTTGGCGGTCGTCCACGTGTGTGCCGTCCACCCCTGCGGGGCTGATAGATGGGCTGGGCGGGGCACACTGGCACGCATTGGGGTGGGGCGGGGTGGGGCGGGGTGGGGCGGGGTGGGGCGGGGCGGGGTGGGGTGAGGCGGGTGAGGCGGGTGAGGCAGGGTGAGGTGGGCGGGTGAGGCGGGGCAGGGTGAGGCGAGGCGGGGCGGGGTGGGGTGAGGCGAGGCGGGGCAGGGTGAGGCGGGGTGTGGTCGGGGTGCGGCTGGGCGCGCCCGGCCCGCCCTGCTGGAGTCCAGGCGGCGCCATGCCTTGACGGGGAGGGTACAGGCACGCCAAGAGGGTCATTAGAGAGCTCCCCGAGAGGATCGTTTCTCGACTGTTCGAGTTCGAGATCCCGTATAATTTCTGCAGGGTCTCGAACTCGAACAGTCGAGACCCTGCAGAAATTATACTGGATCTCGAACTCGAACAGTCGAGAATCGACCCTCTCGGGGAGCTCTCTTATGAGCCTCCAGCTGAGGTACGGAAGTGCCTCCAGCTCGGCTGACAGGCGTTATCACCGGCCCCACCCCCTTGAGCCCCGGTCTGGATCCGCCCCGCGCGGGGCCGCGCCTGCCCGCCCGCCCCCGGGCCCCAGGCGCCCCGCAGACAGACAGGAAACATAAATCCGAGAGGGAGGGGGGGGAACAACTCGAAATTTTGATGTAGAAATGCCGAAAATTTTTGAGAATTTCCCAAAATTTTTCCCCCAAAAAATTAATTTAAAAAAATTGCATTTTTATAGAAATTGCATTTTTTGCCTCAGTTTTTCCTCATTTTTTTCTGAATTTTCCCTGAATTACTTTGAATTTTTCTGAAAACGCACTAAAATTTCAGAGTTGCTTCCCCCTCGCATAAATCCAAAAGACCAGCGAGAAAACGCTTGTCCTGTCGGTATCCTGGAGGAGGCTCACTCACCTGTTGCTGGTCCGGCTGTCGACTAAATCCTCAAATGCTGGGACACCCCGCTGCCGTTAGGGTATCCAGAAGTTATCCAATGTATCCGCGGCTCGACGTCCAGTCGCAGTAGATTGTAGTAGAGAAACACTCACTGCTCGGCGTCCACTGTGACTTGCACTCACTCTCACACACACACTGCTGCACTGAGCCGCGCAGCGCCCCGCCGGCCGTAGCGCGAGCGCGTCACACACTTGTGTTTGCACGCTCCCGTCCCCATGACAACACACCGATGCACAAACACACACACACACAACCGTGTCTTCTGCTCTGGGCCGTCCTTGTTGTTGTTGGGAGAAGTGGTAGCCAATCTCCGCGCACGGCTACGAGAAATCCTGCTACCGCGACAAGTACGCGTACGCGCGCGCTACGCTCCGCCACGCGGCAGAAACACGACACAACCACACGAGGCGACCGCCGGGCGGCGAGTGCTGGCAGCTCAGGCTGAGCCCCGGCCGGCTCGGCTCGGCCGGGCCGGGCGGCGGGCCGGGTGCGGCGGGGCGGGGCGGGGCGGGCAGACGGGGCTGGCAGCCGCGCAGGGCAGGCCGGGCGGCGCGCCCCCTCCCCCCCTCCGGTGTGTTTGGCTGCTGCTGGCTGCATTCTCGGACCCCTCAGCCCCCTTCACCCCCTCCTTCCCCCTTGTTCTTCACCTCTTCGAACCAAACGAACCTCTTCTCCGACCGCGGAGCGTGGCGTGGCGTGGCGTAGAGCGGCGTGGCGTGGCTCTCCATCCAGTCGACCAGCTTGTCGGCGACCGCGGTGGTGCGGAAGGGAGCGCCGGGACAGGACGTGCGGGGAGCGCCCGGGTTTCTGGTGACCAGGCCTGTCGCGCCTGTCAGTTGGGTTGCCTACGCACCGACCCGCGGGCGGGGTGGTTCGGGGATGGCGGCGGGCGGTACGGTAGGCGCGTAGGCAACCCTGACAGGCGCTCCATCGCCAGGATACCCACTACCTTCGACGATCGCCCCCCCCTCCCCCCGCCTATCCACGAACCCGTTGAAATGTTCCCGTCAAACACGTCGGAGCGCTTTTTCATCCGTTTTCGTCCAGGGGCGGGTCCAGGGTCCGGGCCGGCCTGAGGCCTACAGGCGCCGAGCTGGACCTTTTGCCTACGGTGCACTTAAAAAATAATAAAAAGACGACGCCGAAAATACGAAACGGTCACTTTTTATTAACACCTACCCTACCCTTTTCATCCTCTATCAGTCCGACCTGCCCGACAGAACAGTGCTGTGTGTGTGTGTATGATAGCACCAGTGATAGTCGTCGTGTGTGTATCACGTGTTATTGGTTCAGGCCATAGACGCGTATGATGTGCCCTCATAAAGTGTCACATAGCGGTCGAGCCACATTTAATCGGAGTCATATTGTCCCCACGTTACCTACCTCCCCCGGCGGGGAAATAATGGAAACCCAAATAATAAAAACAGTTTTTAACCTGCTTTACAGCTCACGCCACGCGAAATGAACGACAGAGCCGAGTGAAAGAGAAGTACCTCGTAGAGACACTAAGCGGGACGTAGACGGGACGCGGCGGGGCCCACATATATGAGTTCTGCCTGCCGGAAGGTGTAAAGATAGATAATGGACTGAGCAACACACACGTGCTGTTGCAGGGCTAACTGCCCCACCTCCTGCAGGGCGGGGTGGGGTGGGGCGGGGCGGGCCCGTCATGTCATCCACCGCAGAGATGGCGATGGCGATGGCGGGGCGGGGTGGGGTACGCCATGTCCCCGACTCACTGCGTCTCGTAATTTGAAAGCGTCTTACTGGAGCGTCGCCTGCAACTCGTCTGCAGGTTGGTGCGGTGCGGTCGGGTTTGCAGGAGCGTAACCATGGCAACCGACGCGCCGCGCGCACAAGCAGCAGCAGCAGCAACAGCTATTTATGTATACGGGCGACTCGGCTTTTGCGCGTTTATTTGGAAATAACATCAGCATGCTGCGCTGCTGGAGGCGACGCGGTCCATTTCACAAGACCACGTGACGCGGAGGATTTTAGCAAACACAGGAAGCCAGGGAGGAGCCGCACCGAGCCCGGCATACGGTGCCGTTACGGACCGTACGCGCTCGGCCATCATCAGCGGCCCCCGAGGCACACTGGACAAGGCATATTTGTTGCAAACTTTTATTTTTTTTAAAGCTGGAATAAATTTAAACAAAAATACGCAGAAATGTTTGGAGCTGTGGGCAGTGCACTGGTCGGCCGGACTGCGACGGCACGGGCCGGCTCGCGTGCCAAACGGAACGAAATCAGCTATACTATTGACCGCTCGCCTCGCCTCGCCTCGCGCCGGGCCAGCGGGAGCGAAATGAAGAAAGTAAAAGTCCCCTAGATGGGCGGCTCTGCTCCGATGTGCTCCGCTTGTCACACACGATCATAATAAAGTCGAGAGGTCGAAGCTCCCGAGCCGCGAGCAGGGCCGGGGAAACCAACTAGCTCTCCTTGTTACGTGAAGGTTGAAGTAGCAGGGCAGTGAGATTAATACGTACTTAAATGTTTACGGTTCAGGTATTTAAGTAAGAAAACCAACACATTATTCGAGGAAAGATTCATTTGAAAAAATCTTTTTTGACTTGACTTGCGTTGTTGGGCCTCTGCTTGTGTCAGCTCACACACGGAAACACGACAGGACTTCCCTCTGCTGTGCATTCCGAGCGCGGCGAGAAGCCCAAGCCCAGCCCAACACCTTGTGCTCCGGCTCGGTCCGGACCCCACCCCGGAGCCCGGAGCTTTGTCTCTCCCCTGTGGCGCCGGGCCGCCGGCGAACTAATAAACCATGACGGGATCCTCACGCCGCCCAGGCAGGCCAGGCCGCCGGCAGAGGGCGTTGCACTCCTGCTGGTCACTTGTGGTCAGCAGCTTGGCGCCGCCCCGCCCCGCCCCGCCCCGCCCCGCCCCGCCCCGCCGCTGGCGTCACCGATTAAGCCCCTGTTGCGAAGTCCTTCCGAAAAGCCGGTCCTTTGACGGAGCCCTCTCCGTGGCGGATCGGCTCCGTGGGGTAACTTCCCCGCGGCCCGTCGCGTCCGGCCGGGCCCCGCCGCTGTCGTTGTTCCCTGCACTCCCGGAACAGTGAGACTGTCAAGAGTCCAGGACCCACATGGACCCGTGGACCTGCAATTTGTGAGATATCGCGCTCGCTTCGAATAGAGTGAAGCGGGCGGCGTGTGTCGAGGCCCCTGCTCCCAACCATGTCCCTTCGAGCCTCGAAGAATGAAAATTCAGTCACGTAAAGTGTGCAACATTCTGACGTTAGGGCTTCTGCCCTGGCAGCCTGCTGCGGGACGCGCCTCACCGGGAGGGACGACTTGTACCGTCGACTTCTGCTCGATTCGAGGAATCGCACGCATGAATGTGGTGGTGGCTGGACGTGGCGGGGCGTGGCGGGGCGTGGCGGGGCGTGGCGGGGCGGGAAATCTCTGGACAGACAGACAGCGGCTCCGCGCAGGCGTGCAGCCGCAGGACGAGACGATCAGCACTCCCCCCGCTGTTTGATACTTTCGCACGGCGACTTTGTCCCGATCGGCCATGCTCGCCGTCGGCCGTCGGCCCGGGGTCGACGACGACGCACGTAGAGACTTTCTTGGAAAGCGAGTACATCGTGTTCGTTTAGTCTGTAAGCTTCACACCACCATGACCCAGAGAATGTAGGAAGTGAACACGATTGAACATCGGACCTCCCGCGCCGGCGGAAGAGGAAAATATGCGTCGTAAAATAAAAGTGAACCCGTAGCAGTGTAGTGCCTCGCCTCGCCTCGCCTCGCCTCGGACGTCGGGCCTTATGATCACCACCCACGAGAGTGCAAGTTTTTCTTCCCCTCTCACCTATATAGGCCGGACGAATTTCAGTAGTTGCGGACTTTCTATCCATAGGCGCTCTCGCGCAAGTGACGGTGCGCGGGGCGGGGCGGGGCGGGGCGGGGCGGGGCGGGGCGGGGCGGGGCGGGGCGGGGCGGGGCGGGGCGGGGCGGGGCGGGGCGGGGCGGGGCCGCACGCCGCCGCCCTACTTGCAGGGAGCTGCTGCAGCTCCTCCAAGCACTACTTGTTTGCAGCCCAGCCCCAGCAGCTGCGAATTATTTTCCATTTCTTTTTCTTCCCCACTTCTCCCCTCTTCATTTTCTCTGCCGATAATTGGCCAGGCGTGCCGCGCCGCTGGTGCAGCTAGCGCTGGGGCAGCGCCGGCTGCTGCACCGAGCCGCACGTATGAGGTCCGGCCGGCGGGGCGGGGCGGGGCGGGGCGGGGCGGGGCGGGGCGGGGCGGGGCGCGAGCAAGACCGCTGCAATGTGCCAGGCTGAGCTGAGACAGCAGGGCCCGTTCCAGTTTGAGGAGGTCGGCCTGGCCGGGCCTGGCCGGGCTCCGCGCTCCCCGACGATGCTATCTATAACACTTTCATTTTTGCCTCAAATACGAGCTGCGCGTGCTCCCGGCGCGGTGCCGGAGGCTCCGGGGGTTCGACCCTGACGGATCACGCGGGGCGGGGCGGGGCGGGGCGGGGCAGCCCATAACCCTCATCACACCGCACTTCATTAAGCTAATGAGTCGCTCCTGCCCACCGCGCCGCACCGTCACTATCAATGCACGCGTGTGTTTTAGTTTCCGAGAGAAACCGCAGCAGCGGCAGCAGCCCCCCACCACTGTGCGCTCGCGCGGCCCGGCCCGGCCGGTGGCGCTCGCGACTTACTCATGCGGTGGTAATCTTCATTAGAGCGCTCTCTCTCTCTCTCTGCAACGCGAGCGCCAGGTGACCGAGTGATATATGGCACACGAGCTCCGCATGTCGTTTCCAGCCGCGGGCGATCCTACAGAACTCGAGGGGAGAGCGCACCGCGCATGAGCAGGACGTGCGGCGCGTCGTCAGCACGCGAGGACGCGCGGCCGCGCTGCAATTCAAATCCGCGCGCGCCGCGCCGCGCCGGCCACTTCCGACTCGGCTGATTCTCGTTCGGTACGAATGTAACGCCTGCGATAATAACTCAAAGTCCGGGCGCCGCACCATGGGCGGGGCGGGGCGGGGCGGGGCGGGGCCGCGAGCCCTTGCGTAACGCTAACGCCGGGGAGGCAGGAGGCCCCGGCGGCCCCGGCGCGGCCCGGACCGTCCTGCCGATGGGCTCGAGTTCGAGTTACAGCCGGCGGCCGGCCCGGCTATCGCGCGTCGATCATCTGCGCGGAGGCCCGCGAGGCCGCCCCGCCGCCGTCCCGTCGCGTACCTACAATTTGAAACCCGACCCTCTCCCGCGCCGTGGAGAGCACGTGCATTTGTACCCCCCGGTACAGGATAGGGGGGGTAGAAGATCGACCCGGGCATTTGTACCCCCCGCTACACAGCACGCTCCTATCACCGGCCGCCTTGGACCGACCGTACACGTCGCCGTCAGAAATTTATGGAACCCGCCTCGAGCCGCTTGGCGCGCGAATGCGAAAGTAAGCGCGGGGCTGGCCATGCTAAAAAGCGCGTCGCTCTATTTCCATGCGGCCAGGGCTGCGAGCCTTCGCCGCGTCTCGTTAATGACCGCTGGCCGCTCCGGACCTTAACTCGGCACGCCCCTGTGACGTCGGGTCGGGTCGTATAAGGCAGGGGGTTGTAGGGGTGAAAGGCGGGCTGCAGGCGAGCCTCGGGGTGGACCTTGCACTGTACGGCAGCGCACTGCGTGAAAGGACCTTTCATCGCGTTGATCCTGCCGCTGCCGCTGCAGGCCGCCAGCAGGACTGCTGCGACAGGACAGGGCGGCGGTGAACTGGACGACGCGAGCAGGCGAGGCCACGAAGCAGGACAGTGATGGCGGCTTGTCACGAAGCGGCGCAGCGCAGCGCACTCTCTGCGCGCTTGACCTACCTGCCAGCTGTTGCACTTTCCATTAAGATCACACTTTTTTTTAAAGTCACCTTCCCCGACGTTCTTCTCCGCCTCTTTATTTTAGCCTCGCCCTTGGCGCCCCTGTTCCGAGCCCGGGGCCAGAGCGCTGACGAACTGCATCCTGTCGCCTCTCCTCGCGTTACTTCCAAGACCTCGGCACGTCCGGGTCCTCCGTGTCCTCCAGGAGCTCCGCAGGTGCTCCGGGGGAGGACTCGGCCTACCAGGGGCGTCGAAAGTGCGCTGAGCACCCCCTAAAATAATATATGGGGTGTGGAGCCCTAGACTACGAGCCAGGCAAGCGAGCATTCGGCTTGAATGCTGAGCTCAATCCCGCCTTAAACTTGAAAAATTACGTACGTGCTCTGCAAGTAAAAGGGTGGCGTGAAAACATGGAAAATTTTTGCGACAGTAAACCTCCCGAAGGAGGTTGCGGTTCCCGCCAGGCACAGGGCTTTTACCCCCCGTGGCAGCCAGCTACTTCGGTGTTCTTATGGGAACCGGTGCTTTTCTGACTGCGATCCTGTCGCGCAATTCGACAGATTTGATCCCCGTACTGCCAGATTTAGTCGTACGGTGGTTAACCGAACTGCCCTGTCCCCAGAGCATGGAAAAGCTGTTTTTGGAGCCAGATTCTAGGACTTATGACCCCACGACCGACCACCAGTCGTGGGCATGGGACGGAACTTCCTGGCAACCCGCTGTCGCTACCAGTGAAGAACCTACCTGGGTTTGAACCAGGCCCCATGTGCCGAGTCTCACAGACACCCCACGGTTTTCGCGGCACCACTAGACCACTAGACCGTCGGCGATTCCACGAGGGAGCTCGGTTGAAATGGGGGGTTTGAATTCCACTCCAAGTTGTCCTCAGAAAAATTAAATTTTTATGCAAGATTCGAACCTTCATTCTGTGACTTTCCGGGCGGTCACTATGCCGGCACGGCTACGACGCCACGGTACCAGACGCCGGACCACTAGGAGGCATGCTGCGCGAGAAGCCACAGTCACCGAAGAAACGAACCCGGTGTCATCAGTACGCCTGCTCCCCGTGAGCTGCCAGGCCGGCCGCGTAGCGTCATTGGTACCGGCACTGCTCATAGAACTACGTGGGCAGAGGTTCAAAGACTGCATACTTTTTTATATATATATATTTTTTTTTCTGGGGGTGCTAAAAAAGCAGTTATGGAAATTGTGGTGGCACGTAGTAGGTAGCCAACTTTCCGAAATTCCCTGCTTTTGCCCCGCCCCCCCCCTTTTTTTTTTTGGGGGGGGGGGGAAAGTAGACGAGTCGACGCCCCTGAGTCAGCGCCCCCTACCAAAAGACACTTCCGACGCCCCTGCTGCGTTACCTCCAAGACTTTGGCACGTCCGGGTCCTCCGGGTCCTCCGGGAGCTCCGGGACCACCGGGAGAGGACGGGACTCGGCCTACGCTGCAGCTTCGGCAGGCTGACCTTTCGCGCGCGCTTTCACTGCATGTGGAGGGTGGGCAGGGCAGGGCAGGCAGGCCGGGATGCGGAAAGGAAGGACCTCTCCTCCTGTCTGAGAGCGACGAGGAAGGATTCACCATCAATCAAGGGCTTTGTTGTCGCCACTTCCACCTCTGCACAAGTCCCCCGCCCTTTTGAGCTTTTGATAAATCATGATCGCTGTACGGCCCGACCCAGCAGTCGCCGAGGTGCCGCCCGCCCCGCCCCGCCCCGCCCCGCCCCGCCCCGCCCCGCCCGGCGGCGTGGCCATAACACCGTCATGTGTCATCCTGAGATCACGAACTGGCGCTCCGCTGCCTCGCGGATGCTGCCGGCCCCAGCCGGGCCCCGCGGCCCCGACCCGCTGCGCCCCCTGGTGCCTTTGAGCGGCAGCGCGGCTGCGTCCGCGAGGTCCTGGGCGGGCAGCAGCAGGGCCGCCCGCGCGGTCGTGAGGGTAATGGCAGGAAGGCGGAGGGACGTCCGTCCGCGTCTGTCCTTCGGGACGTCTCGTCTCACCGCGGGGCCGCACCGGACGGAGGGGATGTCCCTGGCCTCCCCTGACCCCCTGAGCGCAATACATCCAAACGTCAACCAGAAAAGCGCCGCGCCAGTGGAGCGTGACAGGGCGTTACATAGCGTTACAGAGGGTTACATAGCGTCACATAGCCTTAGATAGCGTTACATATAGCGTCACATAGCGTTACATGGCGTCACAGAGCGTTACGGCGTGGGTCGCGCGGCCTGGCCAGTGCCAGTGCCGAGCAGAGAGGCACGTAACTACTTACTGCTGACCTGATTGGGGCAGCATGGCCCGGCCCGGCCCCGCACACGCGAGCGGCAGGGCGGGCGCGGCTCGCCGGCGGAAAAGGACAATAAGGTCGTAAATACTTTTATTCTCTAAACCAACCTCGGGAGATTGCCCCCGCGCCGCGCCGCGCCGCGCCCCGGCCTGGACAGGACAGCGCCCTACATGGCGGCCAGGGCTCTCTATGAAAAGGTTTTCAGGACGCGGATGAGGCAGGGGTGGGGCGGGGCGGGGCGGGGCGGGGCGGGGCGGGGCGGGGCGGGGCGGGGCGGGCGTGTGCGCGCGTGTTGCAAGCAGGCAGCGGCGTTATATGGCCGGGACGGGGCGCGGGACGCGCACGGGAGCACCGCGACTCACTTTTGTTTTGGGGGACCCGCACGGTTTTTACGAGCCGAGCTCCATGAGGGCCATGAGCCCCCGCCCCCCGCAGGGCTCTTCATGAGCAGAGATTGGCTCCTATGGCGCCAGGTGCCCTATGAGCGGGGGGCGGGGCCCCGCGGGGTGCCCTATATGGGGATGGTCATATACTGCGCGCGTGTTCTTCGGTAGGTGATACTCGCGGCCTATTTTACTGAATGGGTGTAAAAAAAACAACCTACGTAGTCTGTTGGGGGTGGCCTTAAAACTACCTCAATCGGTTTTGAAGGTAAATTGCGATTGCACACACAACTTACCGCGAACGCCGTGCGTTTGTACCTCTAAGAAGGATAGGTGCGGTGCGGTCGGGACTTTGACAAAACAAGAAACTACTCGGCGCACGGAAGTTTTCGTTCTCATGAGGATTGTGATGGGCAGGAGGGCCGAGTCGAGTACGGCGGGGCGGCGCGGGGCGGCGCGGGGCGGGGCGGGGCGGGGCGGGGCGGGGCGGGGGGCTGACGACTTAGCTCACTGTTTGGGATAGCCTCGCCGTGAGCGTCCGGGCTGGGAGCCGCTGAGATCAGCAGGAGCGTTGTGTTTTGCTGTTGGGGGGCCGGGGGGCCGGGGGCCAAGGACGAGGGCGCCGCGGCGCAGCGCAGGTCGTCGTCGGCAGCCCGGAGGATCCCCCGCTGGGGCAGACAAACTTGTCCAGCAGGTGGGGCGGGGCGGGGGCGGGGCGTCGATGACGTCCTCCAGGAGGCGGGAGGAGACTTACCTCTCAGGAATAGCAAACACACCGGATGAGGTTAGCGTCGAGGTCCCGGGCCGGGCCGGACCGGGCCGGCAGGGTGGTGACGGCATACCGATAGCGTCTGGAGCACGCGCCGTCACCTTGGGGCGCTGCCGTCCCGTCCCGTCCCGTCCCGTCCCGTCCCGTCCCGTCCCGTCCCGTCCCGTCCCGTCCCGTCCCGTCACAGCTCCTTGGCACACATGGGTATGAGAAGTCCTGCTGCTGCTTAGCAATGCAATCGCGGGCTTTCGGTCGCCTCCAGCCTACAAGTCTCCCTCGCTCTAAAGGGCCACTGCAAAAAACAAAACGAAATCAAAACAATTTAGCGCTTAGCAAAACCACCGAAGAAATAGAAAACGAGGTGAGCGTGATTCTGATAACGTCCGTCATTCGAGCCGCCAAACCGAACCGCTCTGGGCAGAGTTCCCATGGCGGCCGCGGAGCACTCCGCTGCTCCTCCAGCGCGGCGCGGCGCGGCGCGGCGGGGTCACGTGACACGAGCACGCGGCACGGTCAAGGACGCTGGCGAGGCGCGCGTGTCCGCGGCGCAGCGCGCATGCGCCGCCAATCAGCTGCCGCCCGCGGGACATGACCGAACGGCCTACAGGGGTCGCGCCCCGCGCCTGCCTACTAGGCAACATGCAAGCACCTGCGCCGAGGTGTTGCCTATAGTGGTCAGGCGCAGATGCAGCCCGCTTTAGGCTTCTTATAATTGCCTTCTTTCCTGGCAACACTGAGCACAGCGCGGCACCCGGGGCACCCGGCAGCGCTCGGCTCGGCTCGGCTCGGCTCATGGTGCGGCGCTTCGCGGCTGCTTCTTCTTTTTATCGTTTTTGTGACATTGCCTTCGCCATTGCGATCGCTCCCAAGGTTTACTGCAGCGGAGGCACGGCGGCGGTGGCAGCGGCAGCCGCCGGCAGAGCGGCTGCTCATCACAGTCCTTATGCCCGGCCGGACACTCACAAAAATAATCATGACAAATGACTATAGTTGTATAAGATATTGAAAGAGTTATTTTAAAAACAGGTATTTTTTTCTGAAGCTTGTTGTGCGGCGGCATAATGTTTTAGAATAGATCATAGTGCAACAAGCTATTATGGGAAGGTTACGTGTGTGTGTGTGTGTCACGCTGGTCACGCTGTGCTGCGCGCGCATAACGCATCACTCGCATGACGGTAAACTGTCCCCGCCCCGGCAGGGTCCGGCCGGCACGCTCGTGTGCGCCGCGCGGCGCATCTCCAGCGACGCAAGAGAAAATAAATCACCGATATGCACGGCTCGACCATGTCCAACAGAGCCAGCCAGCAGGGTCAAAGTTCAAAACGGCCGTCATATAATATACGCTGTTTCCATATCAGAAACTAAAATTTTAACGACGCGCGTCTGAACAGTCCGACACCCGCCTCCCCGCGCCGAATACCCAGTATGTTAACATTTTCTCTGGAAACTCGTACATTATCTCTTTCAGTCTAAAGTTTAGTCTGGAGTATGTAATTATGTTTTCGACATAGTTGTCTGAATGTTCAGCATATATAAATTTTTCTACAGTGGGCTAGAGTTATGTGATGTGTGTGCTTTGTGATGGTGTTTCCCGGGTTAGCTCAGGTTTGCACCCCGAGTGACATGTCGCGCACCGGCCCAAGCGCAACCCGACTCGTGCGTGTGTGTGTGTGTGTGCGTGTGTTTTTCTGTGCGGCTGATGCCATCTGACGTCACCAGGCGATGACAACCGGCCCGGCCAAGTGGGCAGAGATCCCTATCGGACACTGCTTCTCCTCATGCTCACTCACTTTCACCGCCGGCCGCTCAAATCGCGGGCGCCGCGCGGAAACTAGACGCGCTCGCGTGAAACGTAGCCGCCCGTACAGCCCCTGCTGCTGCTCTCCTAGTTTGTACCGGCACCGGCGCCCTTTCGAAAACGAGAGAAACGGCAGGAAAAGAGCCACAACGTGTTTTTTATATCGTTTTGGAGTGCTGTTGAGCTTGTGCGCCCGGTACGACCACGTGTGCTGTTACAGGACGCGGAACACACCTCTCCCCGCGGACCTCACAGGCCGGCCGCCGGGAGGGTAGGCAACGCGAGCACCGTCGCGCCGTGCGGGACAGTCTAGCCCGACACCGCGCTACCCGGGGCGGGGACCATAAAGTAAGGAGTAAGTAAGTAAGTCTCCCTTACTTTATGGCGGGGACCGCCGACGCGACGCCGTTCGTCACACGGGACCGACGCGACGGCAACCAGGACGCCACGACCCGGACACCACGCCGTCACCGCGGCCGTACGTTTCGTGGGCAGGCACCGCGATGAGCCGCGCGGGGTGGGGCCGATCGTTTTGCAAGCGACACGAGTTTATTTGGGCATTGCTCGCTCGCGAGCGCAATCGCAAAGCGCAAGCGCGACCCGACCCGCCCGTCATATTCGGGCAGGGCACGCGACGAGATTGTCTCTAATTGCAAAGCCGACCCGACGAGGCGTCGGCGGTGGGCCATCCTGCCCCGCCCCGCACGCCCCGCACGCCCCGCCCCGCCCCGCCCCACCGCGGTCTGGCGCACGACTCAATCCAGACTGGCGGGGCGTTTGCACAAGGCTCCGCGCGCTGCGCAGGGCGGGGCGGGGCGGGGCGGGGTGGGGCACTCCGCCGAGATGACTTCCTCCGTGCGCGACCCGCCTGGCCATCCCGGGCCCCGGCCGTGTCGTCCCCGCCTCTGCCGTGGAGCCGAGGTGTCGGAACTCAACCGACATAGCCAAATATGCGCCAGGGCGAGGCGAGGGCCGGGCCGCCTGCAGGAACACCGCACATTACAAGGGACCCCGCCCCACCCCGCCCCGCCCCGCCCGCCCGCAAGGACCGCGTAAACCACCTCGCCCGCCCGCCGGGACTGTGTGGACAGCGCCCCGGCTCACGCGCAACCGCTCAAACCGTGAAACGAGGTCAAATTATTAGTGTCACCACGACGTGAAAATGACCGTATTTCACGTGCACACACACACACACACACACGACGCCCGTGCGAGAAGGAACACACATCACGTCGTTATGAGCGAAACGTACCCGTCCACGGTGACAACATGGCGCTCCTCCGGGACAGTCAAGTTATTTAAGCATTATCGTTCGGTGCGGTTCAAGGACGCCCGCGCCTGGTCCGGCCGGGGCGGGGCGGGGCGGGGCGGGGCGGGGCGGGGCGGGGCGGGAGCGGATTTCCGTCTGGTTGCCCCGCCTAACGGCTAGCCCGGCCCGGCCCGGCCCGGCCCGGCGGTGATAGCTCAATCACAGCGCAGGACAGGATAAGTGCGCAACGGGAGCCCAATTAAGGCGGTTTGAGGGACCCGATCAGCCACGCCAGACAAAAGACATTACAGCACACGACGCCAACAACATCAGCAAAAACAACAATAGCGATACAACAGAACAGCGACGAGGCAACAACATCGTTTCTGCGGCAAATTTTCGGCGATCGAGACGCCAAAAATTTGCCATTAATAAGAAATACCAGTTTCGAAAGCAAGTAGTCACATTTTCTTTATGTTCTTTTTTTTTAAGTCAGTCGCTGTGCTTTCTTGCAGTTGCCCGAGTCACGAGGACGGTATAGCTGAAAAAAACAAATGGTCCACAAAAAAAAAATTTAAAAAAATAAATAAAAAAAAAATACGTGATTTTTGAACCGCTGCCCTCCTAGTGTAAGAGCAGTGTCGATACCAATGACGCTACGCGGCCGGCCCAGCACCGCCCTAAGCGCAGGCGTGCTGATGACACCGGGTTCGTTTCTTCGGTGACTGCGGCTTCTCGCCCACCATGACTCCTAGTGGTTCGGCGACTGGTACCGTGGCGTCGTAGCCATACGGACTTAGTGACCGCCCGGAAAGTCGCAGAACGAAGGTTCGAATCTTACATAAATATTGAATTTTTTCTGAGGATAACTTGGAGTGGAATTCAAACCCCCCATTTCAACCGAGCTCCCTCGTGGAATCGCCGACGGTCTAGTGGTCTAGTGGTGCCGCGAAAACCGTGGGGTGTCTGTGAGACTCGGCACATGGGGCCTGGTTCAAACCCAGGTAGGTTCTTCACTGGTAGCGACAGCGGGTTGCCAGGAAGTTCCGTCCCATGCCCACGACTGGTGGTCGGTCGTGGGGTCATAAGTCCTAGAATCTGGCTCCAAAAACAGCTTTTCCATGCTCTGGGGACAGGGCAGTTCGGTTAACCACCGTACGACTAAATCTGGCAGTACGGGGATCAAATCTGTCGAATTGCGCGACAGGATCGCAGTCAGAAAAGCACCGGTTCCCATAAGAACACCGAAGTAGCTGGCTGCCACGGGGGGTAAAAGCCCTGTGCCTGGCGGGAACCGCAACCTCCTTCGGGAGGTTTACTGTCGCAAAAATTTTCCATGTTTTCACGCCACCCTTTCACTTGCAGAGCACGTACGTAATTTTTCAAAGGCGGGATTGAGCTGAAGGCTTGCTTGCCTGGCTCGTAGTCTAGGGGGTGCTCAGCGCACCCCCTGATCCCTACTTCCGACGCCCCTTGTTTCGTGGGCCTTGAGGGTAGGGGGTCCAATCATCATGCAGGATGCTCATACCTCCCGTCTTTTTCGCAGGCCTAGCTGGGCAGTTGCGGTTTACCCGTCCGAAAGCCGTGGGCGTGGTCTGGAGACCGGCTGGAGCCGGGGCTGGAGCCGGGGCTGGAGCGCTGGTAGCTAGGCCCCTCCCCAGGGGCTGTGGCGCCAGGCGCCCCGGGGGGCGGGGGCGGATAGAAAAAGCAAAATGAACGGGCGATGCTGGTCCTAGCCTGCGCATTACGATGGGCCCTGGAAACAATACCTGCACGTTGTAATTGGCCGGGCAGGCGGCGGCGGCGGCGGCCGGTAGGCAGGCGGTGGGCGGCAGTGAAAGTGCCAGTGATCGGGGAGCGAGCCAGGCCGGGCGGGCTGGGCGTATTAGAATAAAACATTATGCGCGGCGCGGTCACAGCGGGTTCACTTGCCCGCCGCTGCCGCACCCAGGCCAGGAGGCTGCCGCGCTGCAGGGCGTCCCGCAGGACCCCCTCCGGATCCCGTTTCCAGGACGCCCCTGGGGCGCCGGGCGCCGGGCGGCTCCCGCGGAGGACCTCCTGCCCGCACCGCGCCGGCCGCAACCAGAGACCCCGTCGAGCGAACTTATCTCAAATGATCACGGGCTCATCTTGTGTCTCGGTTTGAAATCGATGCAAATTGATAGCAGCAGGCATTAGGCTGACGATCGCCTAACGTGCGCACCTCGCGGTTGGCTCCGGCGGGGCGGGGCGGGGCGGGGCGCTGCCGACCGCAAATCGCTAACAGCCTCAACACCTAACTAGTAATAGGCAGAGCACGAGCTGGCGGCCGGTAGCGCGCCGCCCTGCCCCGCCCCGCCCCGCCCCGCCCCGCCCCGCCCCGCCCCGCCCCGCCCCGCCCCGCCCCGCCCCGCCAAGTGTAAATCAGAGCGGAGAAAAAGACCTGACACGTCACGACCTCGTCCTGCTGGCTATGTTAGGATTCCAACATATCCTCAAGCCACGCGTCACAGGTCCAAATCTATTCTTCGTTCGCCAAATAAATTATTCGGGAATAAATAGCCCGGAGGAAAATTCAACAGCGCGATCATACGGCAGTGCTGAGTCGCTGACTTGTGCTGCTCGAGACGAAATGTCGTTGAGTAAAATAATGTAAAAAACCAATCGTGCGAGCCAATTTTTTTTTTTTTTTTTTTTTTTTAAACAATCGGTGTTTTAAAAATTGATTACAGTCGAAAAATGAAGTTTCGAGAGAGGTGAAATATTTGGCAGGTGCTGCCGTAACAGGGTATTGAGTAGAGGTCAGGTCATCGTCCTCGCGGGGCCACGGTGCGGCGCGGTGCGGCCGTGCGGCCGTGTACCGAGGGCAGCCCTCCAAAAACACACCGTCTCCTCCGATAGCTCCCCGCCCCGCCCCGCCCCGCCCCGCCCCGCCGCGGTGGCACGCGGTACCGCGCCGGCCGAACAGCACACTCGGCGGAATAAAAAGGAAGTACTTGTCGAGCGTAAATTGTGTAATGGTGCGCTGCCGCGCTGCCTAGGCTCCCGCCTGCGCCGCGCCTGGACGCCCCGCCCCGCCCCGCCCCGCCCCGCCCCGCCCCGCCCCGCGCCGGCCTTGAGGGTACCCGCGGTCAGACCATGACGTCATGTTATAGGAAGCAGATGAGCTGTGCCGGTGTGTACAGTCCGACCAGCAAGTGGACGCGACGGACCCAGGTATGGGTATGTTCACACGTTGAGTGCGGCATGACCATCATGTGGTCACGCTCCCATATGAAAACACTGACGCTGTGTCGGTGTCCGGTCCAGTACCAAACGCTTGCTGCTTAATGAGTCTGCCCTTGATCGAGCAAAACTGCAACGCTGACTTTGACAGCAACGTTTTTTTTTATGTGTTTGCTGAGGAGATTTTCGTGAAAAAAGATCCAGAGGGACCACAACGGGTGGATATGGTAAGAAATAAAACTTTAGCAGCTGCTCGTTTTGGGGCTGGCGGGCCGGGTCCCGTACTCAGCGCGTTAGTGTGAACCAAACAGGATGGAGAGGAAGTATTACAGACTCCTCCAGCCGCCGCTCCGCCGCTCCAGCACCCGCTCCAGCAGCGTTAGCGCCCCACGCTCTAGTCAAGTTATTATTACGAGTTTTCGCCGCTTTTTCACGGGGAGGCCAGGCCGCGGGCCGGTGAAAGGAAGACGCCTGGAAGTCTGCTGGGAGGCGCGATAGTAAACGCGTTCACAGTGGCGCTAGAAGTGTGAACATTGACAGCACCATTCGTGCAAACTCCCGGAGGCCGGTCAATATAGAGTCATAATTGACTCAGCTGTGAAAATTTTTAGCAATTAAAATTTATCACAAATAACCTTCCGGAATATTTGTAAAATTATTTTTTCATTATTTGTTAAATGGCCAAGATACCCCGTGCTAACAGATGGCACACAAAAAGCATCTCAAGACCCCACACTACGACCATCAGCTCGCTTTACAGCCCTTGTCACGCAGGGTCGTGACCGAGTGACACGACGCGACAGTGCAATAACGCACGGGTCCGACTGGACGGGACGGGACGGGTGACGATACACTGAGCGCCTCATAGAAAATTAGGCGGCCAAGGGGAGGGAGGGCCGGCGCGGCGGGGCTGACGCAACGGCCCGCCCCGCCCCGCCCCGCCACGCCACGCCATTGGTCGCAAAGCGATCGTAAGCGCCATTCAGAGCTCATCACGACATGGGCCCCACCCCGGGCAGGCCAGCACTACGCCAATCAAAGGCCCCGCCTGAAATAGGACCCCACGAGAAAAAAAATTTCGGGGGTATTGTCCGCCACATTGTACGAGTCGGCGCGGCGCGGCGCGGCAAGAGGCGTTACATATCACCTGAGCTCACCTCACCTCTCGCTGGATTAAGGACTCTGCTCGTCAGACTTTCGCCTCCGAGACCCTCTCTCCCTTCCCTCTGGCCACACGAGCTTTAATTGCCAGTATGGTTTATGCATCCCTCTGGGCGCCGCCCCGCCCCGCCCCGCCGCGGGCCGAGAGGATGACATCACGCTGGCAGGCAGGCAGGCAGGGAAGCACAGGGATGTGTCCCGTCATGGACCGTGAATGGCCGGGACCGGCTCGGCCCGGGCTGCTGAGCTACGGATGGATGAGTGAAGTGCGAACTGGCTGAGAGCAGCACACTGTGAAAAAAAAAAAAAAACACCGCCCGCGAGGAGCGCGGTGGAAGCTTGCGCCGCACTCTGAAAACCTTACGCTGAATTTCACTGTGCGCTTTAGTGAAGCCTGCGGCTTCAGGCCGCCCCGCGCCCCGCCCGGCCATCGTACAGGAAAAAATAAATGCGACAACGTGACCGTAGTGGGTGAAGATGACCTCAGTTACAAATCTCGTACGCCGCTGGTACATGGCGAGATCACGAGGGGCGCCTGAGAGGTAGGCCGACCCGTAGCGCACGGGTGCCGGGCGCGGTGGCCTACCCGCCCAGGGGCTCCGAGGCTTACCGAGCCCCGAGCCGCGGCCCCGTGCGGGGCGGCTCAGAGGCGACGATGCAACCACGAAGAGGCTCATCAGGAGGCCAAATTAATTTGCGTAATATTTCGACGAAGGCAGCTGTGCGTGACTAACAGTGTCTCAACGCTGCGGGCGCCGGGCTGGCTGGTGGCGCAGGTGTCGCGCGCAAAGTAAAACACGGCAGGAAGGCCAGCTTCTTTTTCTGTTCGACGTCTTTCTCACATTGTTGGCGTATCGTCGGCTAAACGTTTTTAGGCAGGCAAATGACGCAGTCGAGGTTGTGGAGAGAGGAACCAATATATTTGAGATGGGCTTTGGGTAGTGCTTTTGAGTAAAAGAATTCAATACATACATTTTCAAATTATTTTAATTTTACAATTCTGATATAAGTTCATTAATTCTTAGGTTGTGTTCCAGTCTTTCAAGTCTAAAGCAACTTAGATCTATTTCCCAATACTGACTTTCAAGGCAATATTCTGCAATACCTCGACCGACTGCAGGTGCAAATAGATAGTCTGAAAGTATGGATAAATCCAAGGATATTTTTAGGATTTTCAGTTTACCATACAATTAAGAGAACAAATCCACCAAATTTGAGACACTTACCGTTGTTACAGAAACCTCCAGCAACCAAAACATTGTGGTACCTCAAGAGTGGTCCAAGTAATAAATGGTTGTCCCACAGGCATGAGTCAACTAGACGGACCTTTGATGATAAAACCTAATGGAAAAAAGTCAAAAAGGAAAAGAAAAAAATTAAGTGTTTACAGTATACATTAAAATAAATTAATTTTACCAGCAGTAAATACCTTGCAATCTTTAAAACTTGGTAATCTGTGTATCAATTGAGGATAGAGTTTTTCAGTGAAATAGTTGTCATCTAATTTTGGTTCTTCATAACTCTCGTGATCAATAAGATCTTTCTCATTCCACACAGTATATGAACCTAAGAAGTCATTTCTCCTAAAGTTTGGTTAGAGAAACCATCAGTTTCTTAGACATCATACATATAAAATTTTGGAAGAAGAACTGCCTTTCTCACCTTACTCTTAACCCAGAGGTGTCCATGATTAGAGGCATGTCCAAGCCAGGTCCACCAGTGCACTGAACTTCAAATGTACTCAATTTTCTATAAAATAGTAATTTGGACTGATGAGTATACAGAGAATAACATAGTATACATGGTTTGAATGAATTGGGGGAATAAATTCTGCACATACCGAGGAATGATTGGGAGCTCTTCAATGAGATCATTAACATTCATAAGACTGACAACTTCATTTATTTCTGTTCCAGCAGCTATAACCACAAAGCCAAAGCTGCAACGTGTTAAGTCTCCTTGTGGATTTTGTACCTAAAATTGCAATATTGATTAAAAAATTAAAATAAGTGAGGATTGATACAGAGATGAGAGACTTACCACTGCCTTACGGGGAGAATATGTCCTCATCAATTTGTGCATAGGGGAGGCATATTCCGATACATCAACAAATTCAAAACCAATCACATTCCCCTGCATAAAAGTAACTCCATTTTTTTCAGCCTTTTTTCTTATGATATCAAGAGCAGAAACTTCATTAAAGCTAAAAGAAAGTTTAAAGAAGGGTCACAAAGAGAGAAAATCAAGACACGCATTAAAAAAATTAATTAATCAATAGGCAACTTACAATCCTTCTTTGTGTAAGCCCAAAGAACCAATAGTTATTCCATCAAAATTCATCCATGGAAACTTCTTTTGTAACATTGCAGGAGCTAAAATTTGATGGTTCCATCTCATTTTACTGGAACAGAAATCTTTTTATTTCTGCAAAAGTTGATACATAGTTAGGGTTTTGATAAACTCTGCAACTACCTGTACATGGCGGATAGATCATCAATGACTCCATTTTCGTTCTTCGAGCCTATTAGAAGTGAACTATTAACATTAAAATCAATATCAGGAAGGTTTGGCAAGTCTGGGTCATCCCAAACAAATCCTACTGTGCGATAAAATTCTGCTGCATACTGAGCCATTTCAAAGTTAGGCTGTGACGATACTTGCTGATGCAGATCCACAAATCCATTAATTGATGTTTTTTTCTGAACAGAAGGGCAAGAGTATTTTTTTAAAACAAAAAAGTAAAGAAAACAGACAAGACATAAATATAATGTTAATAAAATAAAGAAAACTTCCAATAAAATCTTACAGGTGGGTTTCTTTCGACCACAGTAACATTTAGTCCTGGACCTGCTTTTTCTGAAAGATGGTAAGCAATTGAGGAGCCAACTACACCACCTCCAATTACCAAAATATCACTGTCTTTAGGGAAACGGGGTGGCGGTTTCCCTGTCAAATTGGCAACCGCTGTATCATAGTCAAACTTGATAACTTTTTTAGCTCGAATCCAAGGAGCCTCGTCTGGTACACCGACTGCAGAGATTCTAGGTTCAAGTCTGACTTTGGGATAAACAACATCTTTCGGCTGATCGACATCCTGATCGCTGCTGTTGCGAATGCCCGTTGAAAAAAAACGTATTGAAGAAGATAAAGGGGCCGTATTCTTCAGACAAATTTGTGAGAAAACACGATGCATCCTGCAAATGACAAAGTTCAGTAACATAGCAGTTCTCTAAAGAATATCATAACCTCTAAATTGACATGGCTAGCAGCCGACACTATGTTCCGGACTGAGAACTGAGGAAGGAACCTTACATGACAGAGCTAATGATGACTGTACGGTAAAGAGCAATAATCAAGAACCTTAACGAAAATGGTAGAAAAATTATTTGACAATGTCAGGAAAAAGGATCATTATCTTTTCGGTAAGTCAACTGGCACGAAAACACGAAAATGTGAGTTTCCCCTGTCTATATGCAGGAAACGACTCGTATTGCGAATAATCGTTTGCAGGGTCAGGTCACACAACTAGCTATTTGCAGGTTATAGTAGGTGCGACGGAAAAAAACAGGGGATGGTGGCGTTGGATTGTTTTCATGACTCAATAAACTTATGGAAGGGTAACTGATTTGTTTTTGCACTAACATTAATCGGCACTTAATACGGCATCTGCGTTTTAATGAAGGGTTTCCTTTACTTTTTTCAGAGTGTTTGCACAAATCAAGATGTTAGCGTCGTGAGGTTGGGTTTCGCTCAATATTTACTACACTCGAAGATGTCTTTAAGCTCATTCGGAGGTACTTGATTTTTTCGGTATTTTATTACCGTCATCTATTTTCACCCTGAATTCATTCCACTCTCTGAATTGTCTAACCTTAAGGCATTGGCAAACCGTGTTGACGCAGTGCCTACCTCTATTCTAGTTGAACCTTGTATCTTGTATCCCTGTATCTGATTTTTTCAACTCATTTCACTTTAATAATTTATCATTATTGTTATGAATTCAATTATTTTAAAATTAATGTGGAGAACATTCTTCACATGTGTTGTGTCGCATTCCCCTTTGAATTTGCATCCTATAATCACGTCCCTCATATACATATTGTTGAATTTTAATTTCTTTATCCAATGTCATATACAATATTCCCCTCATTATACTGTAATTTACTCAGTTCATTTGAGTGTGTAACTTGTGGTTTGCACATACAGTATGTCATTGCAGAGATACGTGATAAAATTTGCTGATAGTTTTTGTTTCCATGTTTACCAAATTTTATATTCATCATATTTCAGGGGTGCTAGTAGATACACCAAGTGATTTAACAGTCCAGTCCATCCTTGCCAGCCATACCAACTTGTTGTCTCAGACTTCATTTTTGCCAGGACCCACAAGTTAGTAAAACTCAGCTCAGCTATTATGACTCTCTTAAAATGTTTTACAGTCATTTTGTATTCATTTTGCTACAATTTCTCTCCACAGCTGAAATAACTCTTGATGAAGATGATGTTTTCCAATGTGGTCGTTGCAAAAGAGTATTCACATCATTCCATCAGTTTATGTTACATAAACAAGAACATCAGATAGCTGGTACGGAAATATTATGTTTAGTACATGTCTCTCTCATCTGAATAAGTTTGAAGATTGTAGTAACCATTTATTCTATGACTTTTCTGTGTAGTATCTACTCCAGAACGGATTGAAGACTCTCTAACATTTGACTTAAACTCAGATCTGAACAGTACTGTGACAGACTCTGTTCCTGCTGAGACGGAAGTATGTCTGCCCAGAACTCATTTATTGAAGGAAACATGTGAGCAATTTATATTGCCTGATAGTCTCCAGAATAATGAAGAGAGAAATACCAATAATGTGCTGGACTTCAGTACCCTCAATGATTCAACTTTTGAAGGAATATCTTCTGCAACTGACCAATCTCTGGTTCTCAGTGAAACAAGTGCATTAAATTTTCCTATTGAACAGAGTATTTTGAATATTAACACTTCAGATCAGGTAAATGAGATTTGTAATAGAAACTTAAAATAGTAAATTATCAGATTCTAACAGTCATATTGTTACAGCTACCACCTGGTGGATATGTATCAGACAATATCCCTGACCTTGACACCTCTTTGATTTCTCACAAGCTTCTGCATAATGCAGACTGTTCATCTAGTACAAATGTATGGATGCAAACTCACAAAAATGGATCTAATAGCAGCAACTTCCTCAACTCTGGGTTCTCAAGTGAGCAGAATTTTTTTATTGAAGACTGTGGTAAGACTTTATCAGCTCCCATAAATTTTAATAATGGTAGCCTCTTAACTGAGGCACCATTTTCGGATGAAAAACAAATGTACCTGAATGAAAATTCAAGCTCAGAATCACATGGAGTAGAAAGAAGCTTGTCTGAAACTGAAGAAATGCTATTGCAAACAAGTAAAGACTATTTAAGTAGCTGTGAACTTTTAGAAGAATTGGAGAAAAACAGCCAACATCAGATTTTAGGTGACTCAAACCTTGAAACAACTGATGTCATGGGAATTGATATATCCCTCATTGCCAATTCTGGTGTTGAAGACACACTTGTGGAGAGTTCAGGCCTTCAACCTGAAGTTTCCTCTCTTGTTCCCCTACTGAATCATCAGGTTCAAGAAGATTGCGACATTCTCACAACTGAATGTCATGTATATCAATCAGACTGTAGAGCTCTGAAAGATGAATGTAATATTCAAGTCAATGAGAACTGCCCTGCATCCAATCAAAACAGTCTGAATCTGGATGTAAAATGTAATGATCCGAAACGTAATTGCAATGATGTTTCTAGCCGTTCTTCAACCTCAGAATGTGACTTGCTTGTAGAAGATTGTAGCGCTGTAGGAGATTGCAATATTGCTACAGTCCAGGATAGTTCAGGACAAAAGGCTTTAGAAGACAAATGCAGCCGTCTTCCTTCCTCCAAAAAAAGTCAAGCATATAAACCTCAAAAGATTTCTTTGTCTGGACAGATTGCTGATAGTTCTGTTAGTGTAGACCATATTCTTCTATCAGATAAAAGTGGTACTTTACAAGGGAACCAACACTCTGAAACTAGCACTATAAAATTGAATAGTGCAGTAATGGATCAGGAGTGTCAAACTGTTAGTTTGGTTTGTGAAACAAAGGAGCAGGAATGCCAAGCATTAGTTCAAGCCAACAAAGAACAGGATGCCATTTATAGACATGATCAAGAGACGAGCACTGATGATTTGGTTTGTGATAGCCTTGGCAATGAAACCAAGACTGATTTAGACTATCTCAAAAAAGACATCAAACAGGTTCATTCATTTTCCCTAGAAGGAGAAAGCTGTTCATTTGTTGGAGGTGACTCAGTGGATGATGGCAGCGAGTTTCTACTTGCTCAAGACATAGGATCCAATTTTGATGGAAGCATTTCTAATTTCAGTTGTAGTGACTCAAAACAAAGAAAGGAGGAAGTTGTGCCTTCTACTAGCTCCCTACCAATGGTTTCTATTGCTCATTGTAGAATTGAAAAAATTTCAAATATCACTGAAGCTGTCAACATAAATGAAACTAATACAGGAAGTGTCAATATTCACAGCAAACCCTCTTTTAGTCTTGATAAACCAAAACATGGAAAATCTGGAGATAAATATTGTGTTTCAGTTGAAGCTGACAGTGCCTGTATTGATAAGTCCTTTGAAGAACGGATTTCTGATGAAGAAGACGCACAGACAACTAAGAGCTGCACTGGTGATTTGGGAGATGAATGCAGTTGCCACAAATCAAATTGCAAGAGTAACAATGACCAGGCTGTATGGTTCTCCAGCCTTGATCATGATTATGACTTGGTCAAGAGTTGTGACGCTAATCAATATGAAGGAAATCTAAAAGGGGACCAACAACTTTACTTTGAGTCTAAACGCAGTGAAAGTCCTAAACCTCCTCTCGAAGAAAACACTTTTCAAATCACTAAGGAAAACGATAACATATCATCCGAACAAATTGAAGCAGAAAGAAGTATTATTGACTTGGCTACAAAGCTTGATAATACTAAAATTGACACAAATTGTTCCATTCAACAGCTACAAGAGCACAGTAATCCTCTCTCAGTTCTTTCCTGTGATATGTCTGATCAGTGTAATGCCTTAACAAACAACAAATATAATTCTGATGGTCTACATCCTCCTGAGCTTTACAATGATGTTGTCAATGGTGACAATATTTACATTGATATTGACTCTGATTCTACCCAATCTGACCCGAAGGCCTATAGCATAGGAGGGACTCTAATTGAGTTGGGTTCAGAGTCAACTCAACCTGTTATTTTAATTGATGTTTCTAGGGATCAAATTGCTCATAGTGGCAGCAAAGACTTTGATGATGACTGCTCAGCAAGCAATATAATTGCTACATCTAAATGTGATCTTGAATCTGTAGAACATTATAATTTACCTCAAGAAGAATATTGCATTTCTGTATTTAACTGTGATAAAGAAGAGAGAAAGAATCTGATCGATGATAAAAAGATTTTGGAAACTGTGTGTAACACAGGACAAGATTTTGTTGACTCTGTGTCAGTCGTGTACTCTACTTATGAAGAGGAGAGCACAACCTTTAACAAGCTATGGAGTAATGAAATCAAACTACGTAATGAAAACTATCATCCTGAGAATGGTGTAAGCACAGAGAGAAAAACTAGTGATCTTACAAACTGTGGCTACGACAATTCTTTGTCAAGGAAACGCAAAGGGAGCAGGGCAACATGCAAACAAGATCTCTCTAAATGTCAAAAAATAGTAACTCCAATTGGCAACTCTCACAGTAAATCAAGTACTTCAAGTATGTGTGCCATTTTGAAGAAATCTACTGATCTCTCTCTGCCAACAATAGGTACCAGATCTTCTCAACCAAATATTCTGAAAAAGTCACCAAAGAAGTTACAGCCCTTGACTGATAAAAACACTTTTGCTCAGAGTTATGATAGTGACATGTGGATCCAAGAAGTTTTGCATGAAGACATCAAATCAAAAACAACCATCTCTTCTGAGCATTCATCTTTCATAGCATCATCAGCAATCTTACCTTCAGCTCTAAGGAGTGAAAATCTCATTGAAGGGTTGTCCGATCAAGAAAATGCATTGGTCAACAAAACTCCTAGCCAAAACGAGGAAAAGGAGCTAACTATTGACACATTTTCTTCAATTGAAGATTTATCATCTGGAGGATATTCATTAGAAGACAAAGATTTTCTTGACCAAGAAAAAGTAGCTTTGTCAGCTGCATCTGCTAAAAGCAGAAATTCATCCAAAGTCATCAAAACATCAACAACTTTAACTAATCTTGTAATGCCATCAGAGAATAATCTTAAAATTTCTAAAAGAGAAGCTAATGAGATTGTAAGTTTGTCTGTGTCGACTGAATCATCTAATACAAGAAAAACAAAGAAAACAAGAGAAAGTGTATTTGAACCCAGACCCCCAAAGGTGACTGTCTAACTTTTAATCTGGCTTTAAATATTGCACGAATGTTTCAATAATTATTATGTCTCTTTTTTATTTTTATGAATGAAGTTAACGTGTGAATACTGTCATAAGCAGTTTGCCAAGCTATTTGATCTAAGGCAGCATCAGCGAAGTCACACTGGGGAAAAACCTTTCCAATGTAGTGCATGTGGAAAATCCTTTGCTCAGAAGTCCAACTTAAAAAAACATATCCGGACTCATAAGGTAAGTGGAACATGGCAGATATAATGTAATGAAAATCACATTCTGTTTTATCATTATTGTTCCAAATTTTTTGAAGGTGTGGCCAAAACTAGTTTCTACACTTCCTGAAAATGTCATAGAAAAGATAAATACAACTGAAAAAATTGTGGAAGAATCCAATCTAAAAGATGTGCCCTCAAAAAATACAAGTGTTGTTGAAATGCATAAAAATTCACAATCTGCATGTGCTAGAGTAAGTCTTCATTGTATTGTATTGTGTCTACTACAAAATCTTAATGCAGTTGCTGTCCTGTTGTTACTCACCCAATATTTCATAGGCCACACCGTACAAGAAAAAAGAAGAATTAATCGTCAACAATTCTTACTTCTGCCAATTTTGTGGTATCTCATTTGTGACTTACTCAGAGTTTAAATCTCATCTAAAAAGTCATGAAGATGAGAAGGTAAAGCACACTTTTATTACAGTAGTTGAAAGTTCTAATCCAGAAATTTCTGAAGTTTTTACTAATCTAATTTTGTTATACAGGTTTACTTCTGTAGTGAGGGTGAATGCAAAAAAACTTTCCCTGATTTTGATTCGTATGTGGTTCATGTGCGCCAGCACGACTCTCTAAAAACCTCTTATCCATGTCACATGTGTAATGGAACGTTTAATAGCCCTACTGATTTGAAGGATCATCAGAAAATGCATGTTCACAATTCTGCATCCAGACGGTTAGTAACTCTTCACATATGATTCTGTAACTAAATAAGAGCTTTCATCATTAATCTTGAACGTCTCTCCTCTTCATCTTCTAGGTATCTTGTGAAGTGTCCTAAGTGCAGGAGTAGATTTTTGTCCCAAGAAGCCTTGGAAAATCATTTAAGGACAGTTACTCATGATCTGCCTTGTCCTGAATGTCAAACTATTTTTTCATGTGAACGCAGTCTTCGGCGTCACCTTGCGATCCACAGTACAGCCCTTCCATTTGCTTGCGATGTATGTGGCAAGAGATTTAAGACAGCTATGTACCTGAATAGTCATTCAGTTATGCACCAAGAGGATAGGCCATTTGCCTGCTCTGTAAGTTTAGATATTTTCTTTGTAAAACTTAGCATCAACTGTTTAGTGTAAATGTGTAAATATAATATGTGCCCTTTAATTTCATAGCAATGTCCATCGAAGTTTGCAAAGAAAGACAGGTTGTCAAGACATTTATTGATTCATGCAGAACGTCTAAAGTGCCCCTTCCATACACATCTGTCTTGTAGTCGGGAATTTACACGCCCTGGTATGCTCTAAACTTTGATATTTAATTATTTCCACTGTTTTGTAAATATCTTCATTTTAGTTTCTCACATCCTTTGTGTCATGTTTCAGATAAACTGAAATTGCATGTTTTAGCTCACTCAGAACATGAGACTAATGACTGCCTCTTCTGCAAAAAACAACGATTGAAGTTTTCAGCAAAGAAAGGATATCATAATATATATCATCGAAATGTATGAGTATTTGTTGAAATATTTTCTTGTGCAATATGCAATGTGAAGTGATATGAGTTAAGACTTGTGTGTTCATTTTTCAGTCTAAAACGGCTCCAACCTCAAAAGATGTAGCAGGAGCGCTTTTGGAAGTGGATAAAACACCTGACAGCATTTCTTACTTGAATAATAATAAGAGCCGAGAGAATGATTTATCTGAGAACATTCTTGATAGGTCTTCAGTGAGTACTTCATCAGAGGTGCAAAGTAATGATGTCCTTATGAGAACAAATTCAAGTCTCAATCATAATGGAAACATAATGTTTAAAATGTTACAAAGTAGGCGCTCTTTTGATATTACTGACAAATTGAGCTGTGAAAATATTGAGACTAATACCTTTAATTTTGACCATATTGTGTATGATAGTCTTGCTAATAGTAAGAATGTTCCAACTATTGGAATAATTGTAATGCCCCTGTCTCTTAATGGGAACAAGGAACAAATTGTTAAAAGTGGTGGAGGAAATTCTGTTCTAGCCAGTGATGAACCTGTAGATTATCAAGTTTTGTTTACGGAGAATAACTCCTCATATCCTGTGGACTTCTTGACTGGCTCTGAGGCCTTGATGCCTGAAGTAGACTGTGATAAGGAAGGGATTGGGGGTATCACCTTGCTCAGTACGGACCAAGATGTGGCCGTTATCTCTGCCCCAGCTGATTTGTAATTTTTGTGATATAACTGTATTTTAAATGCAGTATTCTTGCTTTAAGCCATCCTCTTATTTGATATTCCACTCACTCTTCTATTTTAGTGGGCTGCTGAATTAATGTGTGGGTAGAATAATACTAGAATACATTATGTATCTAATCTCTCCCTATCATGAAATATGGTTTCATACTTTGTACCTTAGTTGATGTAAATGTGAAATGTCTGAGCTGCTAATTCCTCTAGATTCCTATTTTCACTTAATTTTAAGTCTTTGTCTACTGCTGTGCTGTGACCTCGCACTTCATGTGCCAGGTTTTTCTCTAGCAGTATTACTGAGTTGCTTTTAATAAAGCATACTGCTTTGAATTTATTGCCATGATCAATGGTTAAGATTATAGCCAAGAGTTAAATCATCATCTCTAAAAGTTTGCAATTGTAATATGAAGTAGAATGCTGTGCAACCTTTGTATCAAACTATCACCATACTTGCTCATAAGTGCGTGCTGGATTTTGCAACTGTACCCAAACAAGGAAAGAGGTATTTATGTTTGCAACCTCACACTGCCGATATTTTGTAGACTTACCTGAGTGCCGTACTTAATATAATTTATTAATTAGTCATGTCCTTATATTCTGGTCATCATTTCTTCTCTGTGTCTTGTCTTCTTTAGGCTATGCTGTTAAACAATGTCATACATGTCAGCTTATGACAGACTAAAATTTGTTACTGTATTATGATAGATTGTGCTATGGACGGATTAGGTAGTAGTAGCTCATTTCAGCTTCCTTCTACTTTGGCTAGCAGCACTTACCTTAGGTTCTAATCTTCCACTTTTTTTTAGTACTTTGATTTTATTGACTTGTTATCATTTTATTTTTTGTTTGTTTGTTTGTTTGTTTGTTTGTTTATTGGTATTTTTGACAGCAGTTTGAACCATCAAACTGTATGTGGGCCTAAATTAAGAAATCCCTAACTTGGCAAGCGTTTAAAAATTGCTGTGCCTGTTGATTTTTGAACAAACATTCTTAGTCAGACCTTTTTTTTCTTCTAGTAGATTAATTGTTTCTAAGGTATGCCTTAGGCATTACCTGACTGCCCTAGAAATGAGCTTAGACAATGTTCACATAGTGCCTGAGTTTTGTGTTAATTTAAGGTGCAATAATTATTAAGAGTTATTTTAATTCAAAATAATTAAGTTATTTGGAGTCTAATGCAATTTGCCTTGTTCGCGTAGCAGCATTTCTAGGCAGACCTCTTTTCCAGAGGTTCATTTGGTACTTGGAGGTACCAAATTAGTCAGTTTTGTTACTAATTCTTTTGGGGAACATTTGTTTTGGGATAAAGACTGTATTATTATTACTTTCAGGTGTTGTGACACATTTTCCTGTTTAGTGGGAGGTGTGATATTTTATTAGTGGTAACAATTAGTGGGCCTGTATCTTGTTCCAGGGCAGTATTTATTGCAACAGAGCACCGCCATGTGTTTTAGTGATTAATCAAGGTTCTTCTTTTGTATTTTGCATGTTTGCAATAGTTCCTTTTTATTTTCATAAACCAAATATTTTACTTCTTTGTTATGACCCAAGTGTTGATGCATAAATGCAGTGTATTGTTGATGTTACATGTTTCTCACATTATTTTATAAGTATTTATCAACTAAGGTTAATTGCTAATTCAATTGTGATGCATTTACTAATGTCATTTTGGTGTGCAATGAAAATTTATTTTGTTCTCTTTTGGTTTTGTGCCAAACCAATAAAACATTAAATGGAAATTTTCTTACTTTTTTCACTTCTAAACAAATTTGAAACATTACTCCACTCCGCTCCACTCGCTGTGCAGTATTTCTCATACCAACATTGAAGCCAGCCTCGCACCAAGGCTGAGCAAAAGAGCAAGAGCACGTTGACATCGCGTCGATAAACAAGCAGACGAAGCAGACAAACTTTGACAATGAACGTAATTGGAAACCATTCATGTTATTGATAATATTTTTGAGCTTTTCTTCTCTCTAATAGTGTATGAATTTTAATTAAAAGCTGATGAATAGGTGTTTAGGAGTGGTTTCCCTCCTCTCTATTAGGGTCTGTTTTTTATTAGATCGTTATGTTTGTATGTTTTCTTTGGTTAGGATGATGCTGTTCCCATTGTAAATAGACGATTTTTGATCATGTCGTTAAGAAAATAAAGTGACATATCATCTTGTATCTAATTTAACTATTTCTGAACCATGGTACAATGGGACAAAGGATTGTGTATAATTTTGCCTTCAACTTCGAATTATTAAGGTCACCTAAATGCAAAAGACACTGGTGTTCCATATTGAGTATAACCAGCAACTATATGAATACAAAGATCCACAATTTTTGTTTGCCACCTCTCTCACTTCTTCAAAATGGCCAAGTAAGTTTTTTTCCTTTTTTAAAAAAAATTATTACTATTGTTTTTCTATTTTGTCAATTTTGTTTTGCTGAGATCTGAATGTCAACTATCTATTCATTGTAAATTTAAATTAATGATTAAAAATAAGACCAAAGCATTTTGGTCTCTTTTCAGTTAAGTTACTTTTGGGATTTATATGGTGAAGTGTTAACTTTATCACAGTTGTTAACTTCAAGGCTGTTAAATACTGTTATATAACTTCCTCTATTGGTGCATGTTATGTAACCATCAGGAGGTAGGTAGCTAATGAGGGGGGAGGGGGGCTAGGTGTGTGGCTCTTCCTTAGATTTATTCTTTTGGTTGCTGAAATGGCTTTTTTAGCAGTACCTATAGTCCAGTGAGCTTCCCTTCACAATCAAAATGTTTCCTGAAAGGAAATTACACTAATTAATTCCTCTTTAATCAAATTATTTTTTCTGTTCTAGCCGTGAATTGGTGATTGCTTTTGTGTATGACACCCAGAGGTGCACACAAGAGGCAGATGATCCACAAGATGCTGTGCTTTTCTTCCATCCTGGCTGGGTTAGTGAGCAACAGAGGCTTGCATTATGTGGCCAGCTTATGGGAGCTACATATTTTTTGCTTGCCTCATTCAGCACTCCTCGAATACTTTCCCTTCAGAGTGGAAAGTTTGCTATTCGTACATTTGGGCGGTATGTTGTGGTGAGTACGATTTTGTTTATTTGTTTGTTTGTTATGTTTTGTATTTTGTTTGATTTGTTTCAAAATTATCATTTGTTTGTGTTGTGTGTGATTTTGAACCCACTAGGCCATCGGAACAGACCGTAATATTCCAGAATGGGTTCTGGAACAAAGAGCAAACATTATGACATCCCTACTTGAATTGTATTTTGGAGATTTAGAAAGTCTTGCTGCTCAGTGTGAAACTAAGAAGGCTTCTGGGGACACTAGTCCAACATTCTCTGAGAGACTTGGTAGGATATTTGAAACATTTCTCCCAATTGTTCAGTATTCAGGGCAGATTTTGGGAAATGTGCCCACAATGCGACTTCCAAAGGTTTGTAAGCATTATTGCACTTTGCCTCTAAGCATTATTACACTTCACTTACTGAGATTTTGTTTTCTCACATTCTCATCGGTGTATATGACATACAGAGTGCAAGCCATGTATTCTTAGAAGCTATGCAAATACTTCAGTGTTGTCAAAATCAACCAGGAGTCTTAGGTGGCACTATTCTCTACCAGAATAAGTGAGTTGTCTTTGATATGAAAATAGAAAAATACCTTTTTATTATTTTTAATTGAAAATATAAATTGTGTAATAATGTTTATTTTTAATTTTTAGAGTAATTGCTAGTCAGTTGGGTGCAGATATTACAAAACATCTTGTCCTTTCTGATCCTTATAGAATAAAGGTAACAGAAGTTTATCAAATTGTGCCTCAGTTTGTTCATCTTCAAAGTTCTAACTAATCTGACATTTCTGTCTGTTATCTTCTAGTCACCAGGGAACAATGTTGAAGTTTCTTTCCAATTGCCAGTTGGTGCCCAACTTTTGCATATTTTTGTTCCTCAGAGGGAATTTCATTCTCTTGCTAGAGATGCTGAACAGATTCGAGACACATTCTCTTTTGTGGACAAAGCTCCTAAGGTAATCCTTTTTCCATAGTCTAAAGGTAGAAATACATCCTACTTTGTCTTACCATTTTCTAAAACACTTTTATTTTTAGGTTGTCAGTCGCAACCCCAAAGAGTTTATACCATGCCTTAAAACAGACAAATCCAAAATATATACTGTTCTGGAAGAGGAAGATGGTGAAGCAGGCGTTGAGATTCTTCCTCAGACTTCATTCATAACCTCTTCATGTAATGTGGTGAAAAAATTGTCTCCTACTGTTGAAGAAAGTTTAGAGTCTTCTACCGATGCATCTTCACGGCTCGTATGCAGCACACCTTTGAGAGATTTCAACATAAACAAAGTTTTACATGCCAGAGCTGTGTCAATATGTAGTAGAGTTGAAGCAGCAGAAACTCCTGTAAACAAAGTTCCAGTTGCTGTTGTTGCTGATAACAATGTGGTTAGTATGTGTTCATGGAGGGGAAAAACAAAACTCTTTATGTAATAATCTTTTGTCTACTGAAATCTTTACAGATCTGTAACCCAGTCAACACTATACCTGATGTTGTTCGAGATGCAGTTGCTGCTCGTAGCAGCTGCAGGCGGAATGTAATTGACAAATCCTGTGTTACCGTTCCATCCAACAATAATATATTTCAAGCTGTGTATGACCTGCATACATATTTGAACGAACAAACGGGTTCTCAATCATTAAGTATGAGTTTACCATCAATAAATACAACAAACAATGTACCCATGAGGTAAAGAAAATTTTCTGGATTGTACAAGATCTTTGCACTCTGTAACTGGGGTAACATTCACCTAGCATGGCAACTTTGGTCCAGAGCCAGAATTTTGATTAATATAATAATTGGCTTTCTCTGTGAGGGCCCAAAGTTACCTTCAAGGCGACCCCAGTTTACATAATTTTCCATTAGAACAAATAATTATGTTGCTTTTTTTCCTATAGATATTACAGTTTTGGGTTACCTGTTCCTACTGATGAGCAATGTTCTCCTCAACGACCTCGACGTTGCTTTTATAACACAATAACTGACCCATGCTTTCCAGTATTTCGTCAAGATGGTCTGCCCTTATCGCAGGCTCTTTTTGATGAACAAATTGCAAACCATTACCGTGCTTTAGACAGCAAACCAACCTTTAAAGTGAGTGTTTCAATATTTAATGTTGTTTTTCCAGTGTTGTATCGGCACTAATACCATTGCATGATCCACACCAGGTGAAGCCTTTGCATTCTAAGTCAAAGCACCCTCCTCTAGCCTCTATTCCACTTCAGCCAGTGAAGCAGGGACCTGATGTAGCCTCGACCAAATCTGCCACACCCAGTGATTTATCAAATCAGCCAAAGAAGCGTCCAGTTACGCTTGCTTTAAAAACCATCTCCAGCCCTGATAGTATGCCAAGTGATGTAAATATTGAACAACATAAGCAGCAGCCTTCATCTCATCCGCCAAGACCCACTAGCTTGTCAAACGCCCAGTTTAATAGGCCCTCATCCCTGTCCGGTTTAAATGTTGTAAAAGATAAAACATCTATTGGCTTCAATGACAGTAAACTTGAAGAAAGGAAACTCATAGCTCAGCAAGCTCTTCCTCCTGTTGCTCGACCAACAAGCCTTAGTGGAGGATTGGCGATAACCCCATTGATGGCAAAACTCAGTCACTTAGCTATGGATAGGCAGGGGAGTTTAATGACACCTGCTGCGGATCCAACTCCATGTGAACCTAAAGAAATGTCATTTCCCAACAGAGGTAATTTTAATTTATTTCAAATTAAATAGTATTGTATTATTTTAAAGAAAATTCATAATGTTATTTTTTTAATGTTTTTGGGGGATGGGGTTTAGTTGAAACACCAATGGCTCCATTTCCTAAACCGTTGCCGCGGCTAAGTCAGTCTGACTTAGAGGATTTTGCTGGAGATGGGAAAAAAGAGACCATTCTTCTTGTGTGTGGTATTCAAAGCATGTCTCTTCTTTTGCTTTTGGATCCTGCTTTCTTGAGCGCAGATTTATTGAAAACTGTGGTAAGAACCGCTCTTCAAAGAAAAATAGTTTTCTCATCTATTTATCTAGTTTTATATTTTGACCATTTGATTTCCAGTGGGACATCACCTTCTGTAGCTTAGAGAATTTGGAACAATCATTGAATCATTCTTTGGACCACGTTCCTGCACCTGGTAATAGTGGTGCTGATTCATATAGCTTTCTTTGCATTGATCCATCCTGGGACACAGTACATAAAGGCGGAGTGTGGAGTGGACCAGAGCTTGAACTTGTTGGAAGCTTACATAGGGATTTCCAAGATCAACAAAATCTCACAGAAATCTGTGTCAGGTAAAAAATTAAAATTTACAATATACTTTGAGTAAAACCACCTGTAAAAATCATGTTTGTATTTGTTTGTATTTTTTATGCAGGGTTCACGAAAGTCTTGTGTATGGCTACCAATGTGGGCGTTCAGAAGTTTTTTATCAGCAACAGCAGGCTGGTCAATCAGCCATTGGTTTACCTACCCCTGCTGATCTAATGGGCACTGTGCCATTAAAAGCCAGACGACGATTAGAAAGAGATCATGGGATTGTTTTGTTGTAAATTTAAGCTTCTTGTCTAGTCATGCTGCTTCTTGAATACTTAAAAAACAAAGTTTGACTTTGTGATTAAATCTTATCCTTTTTCATAAGCTACTGTTCATGAATTAATTGATTAATGGTTCTTGCTGACATTTTCTAAGGGCTTTCTACTTAGTATTGTTTGATGGTAAATTGAATGAAAGCTGATTTAATGTAGGTAATTTTAAATATTGTGATTTTTTAGCCATTCTAGTCCTCTGTTCTGGTTTTACTCTGCTCAAGGCATCACTCAAGATATTTGCTTCTTACTTGTTTCACTTGTAGAAAGTATGTTGTGCCCTGTAGATAAGAAAGGGTGCTCTTAAAGGAAAAACTGTGATTTTTGTGTCACCATATCTGTACTGGGAGAGATCCAATTTTTTTTTCTTTCTTTTTTTTTTTTTGTGAATTTTTTTACAATATTGGGAACAGTTTGTGTAAGCAATCTAATTTCTAAATTGTTATTATGTCAAGTGATCGTAAGGCTTTATCTCATCTCTTTAAAATTTTTCTTGGTATTTTTTATATATGACATTCCATTTTGACTGTTTATGAGCTTTTAAAGATGACCAGTTTGTTGTGTTCCTGTGCCATTTACCAAACCTGTCATAATCTTGTATCCCAGCCAATTCCATTACATTTAAGAAACAATGAAATAAATGTGTAGGCACTTGGGTCCCATCTAAACTTAACATTTATTTTTCTGACTTTAATTCATGACTAGGTTTGTTTATCAAAGTCAGAATATTTTATAGTAATTCTTAAGTGCCATCCATATATAAATCATGTGCATTCCAAATAAATGAATGTGTTATTTAAGAAGCTTCAATTAAGTGCTATACTGTAGTCAAGACTGGTTAATGGTGCCATCTGTTCTTTTTTTTTTTTTTTTTTTTTTTTATAAAAATATACATTTTGATTTACCTTTGAAACTTAGGTGCCAAAACCTTAAAACTCTTTAGCTCTTTTGGTGTAGAGGAAAGATTATTGTACCAATTTATTTAAAAAATGTACTTATTATTTGGGTCTTGTGCTACTTTGTAAATTTAAAAAAACAAACAAAAAAAAAAAACCATTGTACTAGGGCTAAATGACAAACAGTTAAGTGTAAGCTAGTTATGCAAATTTTCTTTGTATAGGTAATTAGTGTTCTCTGTGGGGAAGAGTAGTTTTGCCAGAATGAACCGGTTTTACGTTTCTGTTATAAGAGACATATGAGATTCGGCTCTCTTTGTACTTATAGACTGTTTGGCAAAGTTTTAGGCTGAGTTTTGTAGCTTGCATTTTCATTGTGGAAGTATTGTGATTTATGGTCTAATTTTCTCTCAAATAATTTGGGATTAATTTGGTATTATTTAATGGTTATATTTGTTGAATGAGTCTGTTCCAATAACAACCCAGTATACATTGTTTTGAGGTGATTATCCTCCTTTATTCTTGTTGTATATTTTTGCAGCTTTTAATTTTATTTAAATTAGAAATGGTATTGTTTATACAATTTGCCTTTTATTTCATTCTATCCTACATTGTTTATTTCCATCAAAGTTTTGTATGGAATATGTACAGGAACACAATTAGAAATATTTTCATCAGGAATCCTTCCATTCTGTTCATGTCAACAAACAGATCCCCTTTGTGCAGGTACACTATTTTCTCCTAGTCTAAAATCAGTCAGCTAAAGGTCAAACAGAACTCTGACTGAACTTAAATACAGTAATACTAATAGTCGCATCCCAGCAAATTTGTCTCCCCCCCCCTTCCCCTCCACAAACACATAAATACACATTAATTAATTAATACAGATTCGTGCGCCCGCCCATTTAATTACTGAGATGACAGAAATATAGGAAGGTGCCAGACCAGAACACTCTTCCGGTAACTCGAAATCATTGAGATGAAATTTCAAGAAAATTGTCGGGAGCCTCAGTAGCATCTGCAGCGGCTGGCCGGGCACTGGTTGACGGAGCGGTAGACGATACACTGGTCCTGGCAGTAGACGTCCGCGCCCTCCCTGCCCGCCAGCTCCCCTATGCCCTCGCAAGACTCGCTGCAACAAGGAGCAGGCAGCGTGAGAACAGACGTGGCACTCTCACCGGCTCGAGAGAAAGAGAGGGAAGTCCAGGCAGCACAGCTGATCAGTGGTTCATGGCAAAATCACCAAGGTCATAGCGTATATAAGAAAGACATCATGGCTGGCTGCGGGTGGGGTGGCTGAAGTCGCCACCCCCTGCTCACGGGACTAGTATTAGCGGGGACGGGACGGGGACGGGTACTCACGGGCAGTGGCAGACGGACGGAGGACAGTTCGGCGGGTAGCGCAAGCAGTTCGTCTCGCACCAGTGGTCGATACCGGGTATGGTGCGGTACCGGGGCGTCGCCAAGCACACCTGTGACCTGTCGAACAAAGGCAAGGGTATTTTTTTAACTCTGAAATTTTCCTACACCACGCAATTAATAATTTTAAAAAACAAAAAAAAAACATATTTGTCCTATAACTCTGAGTTGGCGTCGCCTGCGCACCTGATGACGAGAGGGAAGATGTAGTTGGGCACGCGCAGGTCCCTCACGTACAGCAGGTAGGGGTTGTCCGAGCTGGCGAACTCGGGCGGCAGCCCGCCGCCGGCCGAGGTCGTGATGCTCACGTCGGCGCAGTTGCGGAAGGTCTCGGGCTTGCCGCAGCCCACGGCCTCGGTGCCGTTGGGGCACGTGCCCCACATGTTACCTGCGAGGCGGCACCACAAACGGGACGATATCAAATGTATAATATTTTTTTTGCGTTGCTACACCGCCGCACAAATCAGGAAAATTAAAAAAAACAGTAAGGAAAATTCAGATTTAAGTAAGGAGACTTTAAGAAATTTTGGAAAAAAACATGGGTTACAAATTCAGAGCGGTTTACTTCTCGGACGACAAGCTCATCGGTTTGGTGCCAGGAGGCTGCAGGGGCTGCAGCGTGCATTGCATTTCTCATACCGCCAGGCCTGGCCCAGCGGCAGCGGGCCCCCCAGCCTGCTCAGCGCCAGGTGGCGGCGCCGGCAGTCCCCAGCTGCGACAGGTGCAGGTGCAGGCGCGGCGCCGTCGGACCCCCAGCTGCAGACCCGCCCCGCGGCCATGGCAGGTGTCGGGCCGGGCCCGGGCCGTCCCCGGGCGCGCCTCACGCTGGCCGCCATCCTCCTCAGCGTGCTGGTGAGTGCACCCCGGCCGCGGCCCAGCCGCGTGTCCTCCGCGATGTGCTGGCAGTGACTGAGCAGCGACCGGGCCACGCCGCGCGGGGCAGCACAGACCCTGGACTCAGAGCCTCAGCGCTCCCCGGGATATCAGTGCACATCTGACCCGGCCGCGTGACCCGGCCGCGTGACCCGCCGCGTGACCCGCGCGTGACCCGCGCCGCGCCCCGGCCAGGGCCGGATCAAACTGTAACGTTAAGCCCATGCTCTGCCCGCGCAGCTGTGCCTGTGCGCGCTGGGCCTGGGGGCGGGCGCGGACGGCGACCCCGAGGGCGCGGACACCACGGCCGCCCCCGCCGCCCCCGCCGTGAACAGCACGGCGCAGATGCTGCTCTTCCGGGAGGCGACGGCGCGCGTCCTGGAGGCGGCACACGGCTGGCTCAACTGCCTGCTGTCCGCCCGGCCGCGGCCGCCCGTCGAGATCGTGCAGTGCACGGAGCAGGCGCTGCCGCAGGTCGCCGACGTGGTCGTGGCGCTCAGCACCGCCGGCTGGGCCATCCGCTACAACAAGACCAGCGACGAGGTGGACGGCATCCGGAGGCTCATCCAGAGGATAGCGGACGTGCGGACACAGGTGAGGCGGGGCCGGGGGCGGGGCCGGGGTCGGGGGCAGGCCGGGGGCGGGGCCGGGCCGGGGGCAGGCCGGGGGCGGGCCAGTCTCACAGGGGGTGCATGTGACCGCAGGTGCACACCTGCGTGGAGGCGCTGGGACCGCACCTGCAGGTGTCCGGGCGCTGCTACACCGTCCTGTAGACGCCCCGCGTCGCGTCGCCTCGCCGGTGAGTAGCGAGGCTTTGAGGGTGGTGGCCGCCGGCGTCGGGCCGGGCCGGGACCCGCGATAACGACAGGCTCGCCTCCGTCCTCTCTCCCTCTCCCTCTCTTCCTCTCTCTCTCTCTCTCTCTCTCTCTCTCTCTCACGTACCCGTGAAGTAGGTCCACTGCATGACGCACTGCGTGCAGGTGACGTAGGGTGGCAGTCGCACGCGGTACCTCAGCACGGCCTTCTTCTTGGTGTTGGGCGGGATGTGGTAGGCCCGGTCGCGCGTCCCGGATATGTACAGCGGGTACCTGAGGACAGTGTTCACCTTTCACTCACGGGGGCCGGGCCTCAACAGGCTGCCTGAGCGCCTGCGGCGCGGCGTAGACTCGCACCTGTCGAAGCATCCCTGGGTGGCCTCGTACGCGGGGTTGTTGTTGGGGCAGAGGTTGAGCTCGAACCTGCCCCAGTGGTTGGCAGTCAGCTCGATCTCGACGTCGATTTCCTGTAGAAAAAATAAAAGATCCATCCGTGAATGTCCCCCCGGAGGCCGCGGAGGTGCGGAGGCCGGGCTAGGGCGTTGGTCTTTACCTGTCCCAGGCTGTACCTTCTTCCGATGATGCCCTTGGCGAACTGTCCCCCGGCCTCGTGCGGCCGCGTCTCGAGCTGCCAGGGGTCGCCGCACACCCCGCAGCGGCCCTGGTTCTGGTCCCATTGCACTGGGGAGCACAAGAGAGAACACCGCGGCGTCAGATGGGCTGCCTACCTCTACGGCGCCGTGCGCGCGCGGGGCGGAGGCGCGGGCGGGCCGCGCCAAGGTAACGCCCTCCATGTGAGCGTCTGTCCTCCACAGGTGACCGTCAGCAGGCGACACAATACTCGTCATGCGCGGTGGGCGTCGCCAGCGTCGCGACGCCACGCGACGCCACGCCACGACGCCCAAAAGCGCGTCCTCATGGCGACGCACCGCGCCGGGTACACTGCGTGACAGCGCCCGGCCCGGCCCGGCCGGCGCATCGAGACGTCCGTCCGCGAGCTCTCAACTCACTCCTTTTTCTTACGGAGTGGAGAACTTCAAATTATAGAAATAAAAAAGAATCTCGACACCATTTCGGGTATACGCAGACTTTTGCGGAGAAAATCACGACCTGGTGGCGTTGAACGACCGCACTCTCATTTTAGAAACATAGGCCTAATGCATATACCAGATCCTCTGTTATTAGATCGACTTCGAAAAAAAATTAAAAATAATAATAATAAAAATGTAAAAATGGAGGTGATATTTTGATACATTTTTGCGACGCCATGCGCCTGGCTCTCACCTGCGTATCCGCCGCAGAACAGCTCGTTGTCGTTGTAGTTGACGGGGTTGGGGAAGCCGAAGCGCCACATGCTGTTTCTCGCGGGCGGGTCCATGAGACGGCCATGGCCGCACACGGAGCGCGCGAACTGCGGACATGTCATGCGGGTACACTGTGAGTAATTGTTCGGTACGACAAAAAGTTTAGCCATCACGACTAAACTTTTCGCCATCACAATTAAAATTGCAACCATCACGAGTTGCATGCGTGGAGTGGTTACTGACCTGGATGATGAGGAGGGCGACCGCGGCGCCCAGCTCCGAGAGCCTCATGGCCTGCAGACACACGGAGAGGAGAGGGAGGATTAGTGGAGGCCTGAGGGGAGCGACTGCGCGCCCCGGGCCGGGCGCCTGTCATTGCCCGGGTAGGCAACCCAGCAGTGCTCGCGCGCTCGACAGAACTGCCTACCTGCCAGGCGCCTGCCGCCGACGCGACGGTCCGCACCGCACGGCAGACTGACTTTGGAGGCTGAGGTGCCTCGAACAGTACTGCACTTTATTTTAATGGGGTATCCACCTAACCGCAAAAAAATACGCTTGTGAACCCCTTTTAAAAATCTGATATTTTCATAGTTCTTATTAAGCTCAAGATGAAGCTGCAACGGTCGATGCTGACGCGTTATTTTTGACAGTGTGTAGTATAGCAGCGTGCCAAGCCATCTAGCCGGGCTTGGGGCCGCCGGGGCCCAGGCCACCGTCTTTGGGGCCCACCCCGCCCCGCCCCGCGCTTCTACCCGCGCTTTCCTTCACCGCACGCAGCCCCCGCCCCCCCTCCCCACCGCCCCGCTTCGCCCCGCCCCGCCCTGGGCTTGACCGGCTAAGTGTTTCACAGATACGACGGGGCGTCGACGTCGGCGACCCCGAATTCACCGGGACATGCCATGCGAGGTAGTCCGAAAGCCTCGCCTCGTTCCTCAGCATTACCGCCGTACGATTTCCATTTTGTGAACTTACAATGTCAAATTCAAAACGTTATATAAAGAAGTGCAACACACGGCATTCGCCAATAAGTACCTCGGGGGTGGAATGTGAGATAGAGTGCGGGCGGGCCGGGCCGGCGCGGTCCGGTCGGCAGGGTCGGCGACACGTAATTGCGGGCGGGCCGGGCTGTGTAACACGGCGAGGGGCGATTAGACTGGGCTACCCAACCCACGCCCATATCTGAAAGGGCAACGAGTCCGCCGAAAATTCACTCTAAATTAAGCGAGTTGAGCAAGTTATCCCTCTTGTCACTTAAAAAAAAAATATTATTAGAGCCACGAGGCTCTTCTTATAAATAATAATAACTCTCCTCGGGCCCGAGCGCCTTACTTCTATAGCTCGTTTCTTACGATATCGACGGACCGCGGATCGCGACTGTTGACCCCGCGGCCCCGCCCCGCCCCGCCCCACCCCACCCCACCCCACGCGGATGGACGTCATTTTCCAGCCTCGCCGCGCCTTCTCCCGTACATTCCGACATTGAAGCGGGAGTTTGAAATGATTAAGCATCAAATTTCTTTAAGCTCCCAAAACAGCGGTATTTGCGCTCGGCGGCTCCTAGGTAATAAATTAGAGGAGAGTAGGGGCTTAGGGGCTCCGCGTGCTGGAGACGGATTTGCAAAGTCCCGCGCGTGGTTGGGCGGGGCGGGGCGGGGCGGGGCGGGGCGGGGCGGGGCAGGCCGAGCGATCCTGATCTCGGAGGAGCCCGGAGGAGCCCGGAGGCATGACAATGGTAAACACCCGGAGCCGGGCGACAGGCCAGGCCGGAGCTGATGCGGGGCGGGGCGGGGCGGGGCGGGGCTGCGGCTCAGCGTGGTGCGCCGGCGCCGCCAGCCTCCACGGTCCCTGACCTCCACGCCGGCGGGACGGGTTGGGCCTGACGGGGCCCCTGGGCGTGGTGGGGCGGGGCGGGGCGGGGCGGGGGGGCGGGGCGGCGAGGGCGGGGCCGCTCCTGGCGGCGCGGCTGGTGCCGCTCGACCCCGGGGGAGGCGCGGCCAGCGGCGCGGCGCGGCGCGGCGGGCGAACCCGTCTGACGGCCAAGGTAGCGTTACTCGGCGTTACTCCACGTGACAAAGGCGTTTGGCGTCACGCAGCAGGGCGGGGGCAGCGTCTGCTTGCGGTGACGTCACACCGTCAACACTGCTCCCGAAACTCCCTTTACTTGTCGTGCTGTGGGGTAGCTCGCCGGGCTGGTGCAGGTCTTTCCCCCGGCGCACCGCGGCGTCCCCGTACCGTCCCGTACCGTCCCCGGCGCGGCCGCGGCGGCGACCCAGCAGACGTGCGCCGCACAGCGATAGGCCCGAGAGGCACGCGCCGTGACCGGCCTGCCCCGCCCCGCCCCGCCCCGCCCCGCCCCGCCCCGCCCCGCCCACCCCGCCACGCCCCGCCTCACCCGTCGCGCTGCCCTTTCAGTGTGTCAGGAGCCCACCGCATTTGATTGTCACCCACCAATACGCCACACCATACGGGACGGTGTTGCGGACGCGGGGCCGTTCAGAGGTGGTGCAGTGTTAGTTATTTTTGGCAGAGTAGCCGGTGCTGTGGTTAACAAAGGCGGGTTGCTGAAAAATGGCGAATGAGCCGCTCTGTCCGGCCCGACCTGTGCGAGTGCGACAGAGACGGCAAGAGGAGGCGCCGACAGGCACGGCACAGGACTGAACGGCTCGCTGGGTGTGGCCGTCCGCCCCGCCCCGCCCCCCCACCACTCATGGATTTCCACGAGTAGCGCTGTCATGTCGTGGCAAAGTACCGAGGATAATACACCTCCTCGAAAAACACACGCAACATGTTGCGTTACTTACAGGTTGTTCATTTTGTTTGTTGTTTTAGGATGTATTTTTTTTTTGCCTCGTTCAGACGGAAAGAAAAGAGGGTGCAATTGAGTAATATATAAATCACGTACACACGAGTCTGGGCACGGATGACAATTAAGTCCCTTTCATCATTGCGAGCGGAATTAGGAGAATAAAACAATAAAGGGCCCGTGTGCGTCCCCTCAGTGTTTCTCCTCGAAAACGGCGAGGATTTGTTGCATGCGCTAATTGCGGCGACTCGTTTCTTTTCAGACATTACTGCCGCGACAGTTTGGTTAAAAGCAGGCTGCTTCAGAGTGGTCGGCCGGCCATACGAGACGAACGGTGCGGCGGGGAGGGGAGCAGGAGCAGGAGCAGGAGCGTCGGAGGTGGATCAGGGGGTGCGCTGAGCACCCCCTAAAATAATATACTCCTACGAGCTAGGCAAGCAAGCCTTCGGCTTGAATGCTGAGCTCAATCCCGCCTTAAACATCGAAAAATTACGTACGTGCTCTGCAAGTGAAAGGGTGGCGTGAAAACATGGAAAATTTTTGCGACAGTAAACCTCCCGAAGGAGGTTGCGGTTCCCGCCAGGCACAGGGCTTTTACCCCCCGTGGCAGCCAGCTACTTCGGTGTTCTTATGGGAACCGGTGCTTTTCTGACTGCGATCCTGTCGCGCAATTCGACAGATTTGATCCCCGTACTGCCAGATTTAGTCGTACGGTGGTTAACCGAACTGCCCTGTCCCCAGAGCATGGAAAAGCTGTTTTTGGAGCCAGATTCTAGGACTTATGACCCCACGACCGACCACCAGTCGTGGGCATGGGACGGAACTTCCTGGCAACCCGCTGTCGCTACCAGTGAAGAACCTACCTGGGTTTGAACCAGGCCCCATGTGCCGAGTCTCACAGACACCCCACGGCTTTCGCGGCACCACTAGACCACTAGACCGTCGGCGATTCCACGAGGGAGCTCGGTTGAAATGGGGGGTTTGAATTCCACTCCAAGTTGTCCTCAGAAAAATTAAATATTTATGTAAGATTCGAACCTTCGTTCTGCGACTTTCCGGGCGGTCACTATACCGGCACGGCTACGACGCCACGGTATCTGATGCCGGACCACTAGGAGTCATGCTGCGCGAGAAGCCACAGTCACTGAAGAAACGAACCCGGTGTCATCAGCACGCCCTCTCTCCGGGCGGTGCTGGGCCGGCCGCGTAGCGTCATTGGTATCGTCACTGCTCATAGCACTAGGTGGCCAGTAGTTCAAACACCGCGGATTTTTTTGTTTTTCTATTTTTTTTTCTGTGGACCATTTGTTCTTTCCAGCTAGTAGACGAGTCGACGCCCCTGAGTCAGCACCCCCTACCAAAAGACATTTCCGACGCCCCTGAAGGGGAGAGGGTAGGGGAGGATCCAAATCGAATAAGGTTGCAATTGCGGTCTGGATATCCTCTTTTTACTCCTCGCTTCCTGCATTCGGCCCGGTGCGCAGGCAGCGCGGCTGGGCTGGGCGGGGCGTGGGAGAGCGAGGTGACACGGTGCAGGGCGGGGCGGGGCGGGGCGGGGCGGGGCGGGGCGGGGCGGGGCCCCGGGGGTGGGCGAGGACAGAGGACGACACAAGGACGCAGTCCTGTCATTCATTCATTCATTCCATTCAGCGCGCATGGACCGCATGAGGTTTTCGGGGGGCCGAGCTGTAGGGCGGCGCAGCACAGCGCAGTGCGGCCGGCTCTGCAGCAGCAGGTGGCCCAGGTGGCCCAGGTGGCCCAGGTGGCCGACCACAAGGACTTTGCGGGGACGACGAAGCCAGCGCAAAACCGACTCACGCAAAACTTCTTCAAAGTCTTCACAGAATCGAACAGAGCAGGGCGGGGTACTTTTTCCCCATTGAAAAGAGATGTTTCCGGGTGTATATTTCTTACCAGCCTCCCAAACACAAACACAAAACAAAAGTAAAATAAAATCGGTGGGCGGGGGGATATGAGAGGAGTGCGCCACTCTGTAGCTTATCTCGACGAGAGTGAAGTCGTGCGATCTGCACAAGTGGACTTGGACTCCCGCGTGATATATTGCGGCTCCAGCCCCGCCCCGTCCGCAGGTGGCAGCAGCGGTACCTTTCCATAGCTTCAGACGGGCTTCTCCCCAGCCACCGAGGGACTCGCAATGTTCAATTTTTTTCCCACCCCACAAGTGTGCGCTGCTGCTTGTCCGCGGCGAAATTGAGTTATGCGATCCGTCACCGTTTTGTTTTATTTCCTTCAGGCAGGCCTTTTGCGCGCTTCCCCCCTCCCCTTTCCTCTCCGAAACCGCCCGCCGGTTACCTGTTTGTTGCGTGCGAGTAATTTTGCGCGAGGAGGATAAAATAAATTCCCAGCAGATTTGATTTAAATATTGCCCCTGTCACCGTTATCCGACCCACCTCACAACCCACAACTCGCCGTTAAAGGTCCCCGGGGCCTTCGTGGATCCTCCGTGGCGTGTGAACGGAGAGGTATGCGGGGGTCCGGGGGACCAGAGCAGGTAGCTGTCGGCGGGGGTGCCATGGGGAACCTCCCGGGTATCGGCAACAACATTATTATTGGCGTAGGCACCGTGCCCACCGGAAAGAATAAAACCGAGTGCGTGATGGAAGGATGTCTGAATATGATACGACGTGAATCCTGTGCGACAAAATTGTGTACCGGAGGATAGAGAGAGAGGGGGGGGGGATCAGTGGTGCCAATGTTAAGGCCTTCTGGCACCTCGCCCCGGCCGGGTGGGCAGGGCAGTGCTGAGGACCTCGACCTCCAAGGCCGGCTGCCCCCGCCCCGCCCCGACCTGCCCTGTCACACGCGCGCGCGCGCACACGCACCTCAGTACGCTGACAGTTGGCACGCGCCCCGGCCGGGGCTCGTGATGCACTCGTGTTACGCACAACATGGTAGCGCGCGCTCGCGCTCAACGAAAAACAATAATTGAACAGCGGCGCATCGTGTCTAGTACGCGGCGGAAGCCAGAAGCGAGTACAGCACACGCAGCCACCGGCCTCTAATCTCATCTTAATATCCGTTTGAGCAAGTACCTACTGGCTAAGCAAGACGCAAGACGCAAGGAAGAGAGCAGTCAAGTTAGGGATGGATTTCAAACTTAGCGGCCCAGCCTGGCCCGGCCGCAGTGTTTTGTTTTGTGCTAGTCCGCCCGCCCCGGCCGCGCGCGCCGCGACCCGCGACCGTTGCAAGTGAACGCGAGTGACTGCGCGCGGGCGCACGCCGCAGCCGTTGCGTTTCAAAGACTCGCAGATTTCAAATCGCGTTTTCGTGTGTGTGTGAGTGTGAGTGATGAACAATTAACACAGCAGTGAGACCGGCCGCTGGTCGCAGTGTTGAGGACGTTATTTGAGGTTATACCGCAGTGCGAGTGCTCCGGTGCGCAGAGTGCAAGGTTAGCCGAGTCCTTCAGACCCGGCGCGGCGAACTCTCAGGGCGGCAGCGCAGCGGTTCAATCGATCTTTGGAAGGAGAAAAGGTAAGTCTCTCAAATGTGGTAGTGTGATCTTTGTCTTTACGTGTGGCCCGGCCCGGCCTGGGCTGGCCCGGAACTGATAGCGAGTTGAGGGCGCTCAGGGCACAGGTGGTCGGGGCCGCCCCCACCTGCCCCCACCCCAGCGCACCCCGTCATCGTCGTGGTCTCTGCGGTGCGTCGGGCAGTACAGGGGCGGGGCGGGGCAGATCGCGAGAACGCGATTTTTCGGCAGCAGGTGCATCTCGATGTGCAGCTGCGGGGCGGGACGCTGGAGCTCCGCGGGGAGGCCACGACGCCCAGCGTCGCGTCGCGAACGACGGAGAAACGGCGCGATAGCGCGGGCTCTGCCGAGGGGTGTTTTAGTTTAATTCAACAAAATGCTGCGTTGCTTTTTTTTTTTTTGGCGAATCCTCCGTGTAGTGCGCCGGGTCTGGCACATGCCCACGAGTGCCCGGCACGCCGCACGGGCGAGGTGGGCGCGGCCTGCGCGGCCCCAGGGCGGGGCAGGTTTTAAGAGTCGAACGCCCCTGCCCGGTCTGCAAGCTCGCCCGCCCCGCCCCGCCCCACCCCGCCTCGCCTCGCCCGGCCCAGCCGTACTTGCGGATTGGAATCATAATAACAAGATGAAGCGAGGCCCGGGGAGCAGCTGTAGCGGGTGCGTAGGGGCCCAGCCTCCGGCCCAGCCCCAGCCCGCCGGGCGGGTCCGCCCCGCCCCGCCCCGCCCCGCCCCGCCCATATGGACCACCCGTCAGATCAGCTCGCCGTTAGGGTTAGGAAGTTGCGGCGATGAAACACGAGATGGCGATAAGCCCGAGACTTTTGCGAGCAGCGGCGTGACTCCGGTGGAGCGGGGAATATTCTAAATAGGCAGGCGAATCCATCGCCCGGGGCGGCGGTCGACGTTTGGTAACCCGTGCACGCTCGGTAACCCGTGCACGCACGGTAACCCGTGCACGCACGGTAACCCGTACGAGCTTGGTAACCCGTACACGCTCGGTAACCCGTGCGCGTGCGTTAGCAGCAGCCTCAGCATCCTCCTGCGGGCGGGGCACTGGCGGGCAGGGCGCGGGGCGAGCATGGAGGTCCCTATTACGGGACAGTTGCCATGGTCTTGGACTTGAGTCCGACCATACCCGCCAAACAGGTTGCCGGTCAGCCGCGCCCCGCCGCGCCCCGCCCCGCCGGCAAACGGCCCTTTTTGCACGGCTGCGGTGGGGCGGGGCGGGCGGGGCGGGCGGGGCGGCGGGGCCGAATACCCTCACGCGGCTAGGACGCTCGCAATTTGCCAGCGAGAGGTGCCGTTTTGCCCATTTCCATCCCCTGACAGTGATTTGTGGCTTCGCGGGCGCGTGCCTGTGTACTGCCAACCGCCCCGCCCCGCCCCGCCCCGCCCCGCCAGGACGGGTTGGGTAGGCGGGGCGGGGCGGGCATGGGCTCGGGCCTGACCTCCAGTGCCTGCTGGGGGCTCGCCTCCGCCCCGCCCTGGTGGAGGCGGAACCACCATGGTGTTTAAAAAAAGTGCTGAACGTCAACGCGTCAAGTTGCATATAAGAATAATAAATGCACATATGCCAAAAAGTTTATTTACGCGCTGTTTACTCTTGTTGGTTTTTTAAGCGCCTGGTATTTTTTTTTTCCAAACGTAATTGTACTCGTTTTACTGAAAGCTTTTTGGTGGTACTGAATTATTTTTGGCGGCGTAACCGAGCTCGCTGAATTAGATCTCACTAAAATTTGGCCAAGAACGCAACTGGTGTGCTTAATAATTTCCATACAACGGCTATCAAAGCGGTCGCAATCGTTTTTAAAAACGGGCGCCAGCCAGCACCTCGCGGAAGGAACGAGACCGAAAAAAATTAAATAAAATAAAAGGCATTCCACTTGATTTCCGACCCAAGCCAATAAATTGAAGTCGCTTTTCGAATAAACAAAGATCAAGGCCAAACCGAGAGAAGGCTTGTGTTTCGAACGAGAGAACGACTTAAGTTTGCGACAGGTTCGCGATGAGGCCCCGCCCGCTCCGCGGCAGGGCGTGGTGCCACTCCGGTGCTGGTGTTGAGCTGACGGCCGGCCTCGGCCATCTTGACAGGAGTTTGAAACTGTCTTCCAAAACTCGTATCAACGCACGCCCGGTGACACAAACGTTGGTATAGAATTCTGTGGATCCTATATCCACCTTGGGTGACAGCCGACCTCTCAGCCACCGGGGGCGATCCTCGTCCTGGACGGCCGACTCACCTGCTGTGTAAGGTTGACGCCGACCGCTGCTCCCGCGACGTCCGGCCGACGCCCTCGGCTGCTCCCCTGGGCCCGGGGCGGGGTGCGGGGCGCTCCGCTCCGCGCCTAGCTGCCCTGGACGGCGTGGACCTCCCCCGGTGCACGCGTCCGCCTCGCGTCCCGCGACTCGCGCGCTCGCCGCGACACCGGCGGGCTGGCGGAGAGGGTAGGGTAGGGTAGGGTCCTGGCGTGAGCGACGCCCGTCTTGTTCTGTTCGGTGTTCGATTCGGCTCCCACCGCGGTGGCTCCGGACGGGCCGGACGGGCCAGAGTGCGAACCTTCCCTCCCCCCTTCGTCCCCCGCCCCCCGCCGGGCCGCGCGCCGTCAACAGGTCAGTGCTACCCCCTCCCCCCTCCCCCGCGGGCCCCGCCGCGCCCCGCCGCGCCCCGCCGCCACAACACTCCAGAGCGGGACAAGTACCTCCCGGCCCCGGCCCCGGCCCCGCCCGCCCCTGCTCCACGGCCTCCTCTGCCATGCCGGTGACGCACCGCCAGCGTATTGTATCCACCAACGCATCCTCTTCGCATAAGTGCGTGTGTGTGCAGCGCTCCCGCGTAGGCCGCCCAATGCGCGCGCGTGCTGTGCCCGGTTGCCTACCCTTGCTTCTGCAGGCGCTCCCCAGCCTACGCTGCTGCTGCTGCCCCCGTAATACATTCAGTACGGCGGGTATTTTGCCCGTATTATTTAACACTGGGTTGTGACCACATAGTGGTCGCGCCACACCTCCATTCCCTTCTTGGAGGTGTTTAAAAAAATATATATATTGGTAGATGAGGCACTGCGCTCACGTAACGAACAGGGCCTCACCGCAGGCCGCACCTGTGCGATCCGACCGAGACCCCGGACCCCGCCCCGCCCAGCAAGAATCTGAGGCACGATCATCTCCGGCGACAGCCGCTTCCGTGCACGGCCTGTCCCGCCCCGCCTCTTTTAAATGTATTGTTTCTCGTCGGGGTGGGGCGGGGCAGTCGAGTCACTCCCCACCCCGTCGGGCAAAACCCCCCTTTTCTGCCCACCTGAGGCACCCGTCGGGTCAACGAACCCGCCCCGCGCCGCCGCGTCTGGTGGAGGGCAACCTCCCCCACGTCTTATATAAGAATGCAATGAAAATTAGAGCGATTCGGGGCGTTGCTTCTATTTCGGCCGCTGTTATTTCCGTTACCCTAAACCAGTGGCGGCCGCGCCAGGGCCAGGGCCGCGCGCCCGGTGCCAGCTGGTCTGCGTGCGCGCGCGCGCGCGTCAGGGAAGGACAGCGCGGCGAAGCGCAGGGCCAAGGGCTGGGGGAGGGGCCGCCGGCCGGCTGCCAAGGCGTGAGTGAATGCGGAACCAACAGGTGCGGAGGGCCGTGCTGCCCTAGCCCTACGTCGACTAAGCTAATCCACGCAAGGTGTTGCATTGTTATTATATTTAATTTTTTTTTTTATATGTTATGCATTGAAATGGGAGGGATTCAGAAAACACAACACTGTAGGATGTAATTTCTTCTGGTACAGTTGGCAATTTATTGTACTTTTGCTTTTACATCAGTAGTTAAGATCTAGCACCCTACATGCATATTTTTAATGATGAAGGAATTGTGGCAAGATTGGATTTTGAAAATTCACTTCAGTACCGTAATTGTACTTGGAAGGCTCAATGACCACTTTGAGGAACAGTGGGTTAAAAGTGGGTTAGTTCAAAATTTCATGCACACAATACAATAATTTCAAAGCAACAAAGCTGGTATTTAGAAAATACATGATACTCAAGGATATATAATCATATTTTAATTTGGTGCAATATCTACTTTATACTTAGAAATAAACCACAGAAAATAATTCGGTAAAAATAAAAAGACTTACTGCACCAAGAGATCACAGAGAAGAGTTACAATCAAAACAAGTAAATTAAAATGTTACACGAACGAGCTTTGGTTAAATATGTACATATAGGTTGAAGTACAGATCGCCAGAGGTCCTCTGTTAACCAATTCAGATACTGAGACAAACCACTTCACGAAAAAAAAAAAAAATCTACCAACGCACAACAAACAAACAGGAAACCAAAGCACTACTATAAGAGAGTAAAAAAGAAAATTAACGAAGAAAATAATAAAAAGGAGACCATTATCAAGAAAGAAATTAAAAGAAAAAAATAGACTAACAGACACTTTCTGTTTGAGCATGGCTTTGATTCAGGCTTTAGTGACCGCAGGAGCAGGGCGAGGCGGCGGGGCCGCGACGGGGTTCTGCTCCGTCAAGGGCTTGGCCGCCCCCGCTCCCGCCCCTCCGGTGCGCCCTCGGCCGCCTCGTCGCCCTCGACTTTTCTTGCCGGAGCGCTGTCCCATGTTCTCACGCTTGTCGAGGCACGGCTCGAGCGGAGTGTCGGGACCGTCGTCCGGCGTGGTCTATGGCAACAGAGAGAAACAGGCTAGGTATCTCCAGCACTCTGGAAGTCTAGTCGGGTCACCTTCCTCCCTGTAGCCGTCTTCCACACACATATGAAGTGCAATGGTACTAGGTCTTGTAAGAGGCTGTCTCGATTTACTTGTGTTAAGTTCCCTAAGGGATGAACAAATCAATGTTGATTGACTACTACAGTGTCACGTTTCCTATTTTACCTGTTCGGTTGGCTGTTGGTTCTGGCTTTGGCCCTGGCCCTGAGTGGATTGACGGGACATCATTTTGTTGGGCTTTGACCTGTTTGTTTGGTTTGCTGGACCGGCAGAAGGAATTAATCTTAAAACATTGCCAACTGCTTTTGTTCGACCTTCTCGGAATACCATACGCTGTCCTGCTTTGAGGTACTCAGGATGTTTAATGAATCTGAAGTGAACAAGAGCTTTGTCTCCAGTTCTCAGACATTCCTCTGACATTGTCAAAATGCTTGCAGTTTGACGAATAGAGCCGCAATGAACCATAGCCTGATAGCGGCTGCTGATTGTTGTAGGATGATGCAATACTAAAATTTCTCCTTCAAACTCCCAGCATGCTTGCGGATTCAAAGCAGGTGACACCATAACCATACCTTTACGGATTTGTGAACGCTTAATCTGGTACGAAAACAAAGAAAAATTAATTAAATTTTTACAAATATTTCCTTTTATACTTCAGAAAATTTTAACTGGAGAGGGTTTTAATTAGTTCTCTTAAACTTACCTTTTTGAGAGCAAAAGATGCAGTTTGACCCCCACGGACTTCTCTCACAGCCATTCTTTTGCGATGAATGCTTTTCACAGCTATTGCAGTAAAATGTCCCAAAGGATCAGGCCCTAGCATTAGGGTATCATTTAACCGAATCACTCCCTTAAGTGCAGTACCAGACACTACTGTGCCAACACCCTTATGGGGAAAAGTTTCAAAATTTAATCATTGAAATAGTATTTTAAATCAGATTTGTTTAACTGAAAATTCTACTTACTGGAACAGAGTATGTGTCATCAATCTGAAATTCTGCAGGTTCATCATCTCTACTGTAAGTTCTTGTTGTCAACAAGTTCAGGAACATTTTTAACAGATCCAGATTTTCTCCACTTACATTAGACACTTGGAATATGGGACATAATCTGAAAAGTTATTTTTATCAATACACTATGCTAGAATGAGCTGGATTATCCTAAGCAATACTTTGGAAGAAGTAATTTGTACCAACCTCTCAGAAACAAAATTTGTTGCACTAACAATAACATCATCAGGTGTCTTAACCATAACTGGTACTTTTCTGCATCCTGGGGACTTCAGAATACGAACAAGAAGGCGAAGTGTGTCTTGTAGGACATTTGGGGGACACATATCAATCTTGGTAACAACCACAAAAACAGGCACGCTCAGAGCCAAAGCCAAGCCCAGGTGCTCTTTTGTCATTCCTACAATACCAGCATTAGCTCCAACCTGTGCAATCAATGAATACAGTATTAATGGATTGATTCAAATAACAATAACAAGTGTAGCAAAGGGAATCTATAGTATGAGACTAAATTACCATCAACATGCCAAAATCTGGAGCATGGCCTGTCATGCCAAAAACGGTAGTCTTGAGATAACGCTCATGGCCAGCCAAATCAATAAAAGTTATTACTTTGGAAGACTTTTCACAAATCTTCACCCAGTCTAATGAGCCATGCTCAGGTTTATTCACAACATTACCTATAAGGAAAAAAAAATTACAATAGAAAAAAAGACTTAGATTAAAAGAAGATTTTTAAAAAAAGCATATAAATATGTATACAAGTACAATTGTCTTACCAACACTATCGAATCCCAGAATATCATTACCAACTGAACTTGTCCTTCCAGATTCCATTTCATGTTTATGGCGGAAAAGTTTCTGTCTTGCAGTTCCTCTTCCATTGTCCAGTTCTCCATGTGTTAACACACCCAGTAAAGTAGATTTACCTGCATCTACATTTCCTACAACTGCAACCCTGGTAATCAAATAGTTTCAATAAATAAAAGAGATTTATTTTTCTCTTGAAGTAATAGTACAATGAGATGATGCAAGAGATTGCATCATTGACTGGAAAGATTGACTGGGCTCTAGAGAATGACAATAAAACACACAAGACTACAAATATAGTACCTTATCTCCAAGAAGTCTTGCTGATCCACTCTTCGTCGAACAAGGTATTGCCCTGTCATACCCTCTTCTCCTTTGCGCTGTCGTAAAATTACACAGTCAGATTCTAAGGTTGCAGCCAAAGACTGCAATGTTGCAACAGCAGCATCATATTCATCTGGTTTCAGACCACTTTCACCACCATCTAAATTAATGAAATAAGTGATTATGATAAAAATTTTCAAGACCATTAAGCATGAAGGGTTTTGTATGATGCAATACTATCAGCTGATTGACTGTCCGAGAAATGCACTTACCTTCTCCAACTCCTATGTCAAAAATGGTTTCTCCTCTCCCTTCTTCCAGACGCTGTGTTAATTTTTTCTGGAGTAGATCAAACTGATCCTCTGTGGGGCTAACAAGGGCCACCTAGAAACATTTTCAAGTGAGTCAGTAACACCGATGATTGATATATTCTGGCATTGATTTAAATATAAAATGTATATAATAGTAATATGTAATATGAAAGTTATAAATTAATTTTTTTAACATCTCACCTTTGAACGAATGCTCGTGAAATCAGGAGCATTTTTAGGCGAGGTATCGGCTGCAGATGCAAACAAATTTGCAGCTGTCTCAGCCTTATTAGGTGTTTGGTCTAATACTGCTGACATGTTAGTTACTTTAAATGAAACTTAGAGATAATAAGTTTTTTTAAAAGTTTTTCCAATTAAAGCAAATAAGCAAATAGAAAAATTAAATTAATTTTAAAGATCTATGTTCGTCTTAAAATTTCTCGTAATGCATATGAGTAGTGTTTTAACACTATTGAATCTTGAATTGAAGAAAATAAGGTTGCCCACATTAAAGACATTAGAGATTCCAACTCTTTCTTCTATTTTCTTCTAAATGCCGCAAAGTGGCAGCAGTTCTGTAATAGAAACAAAAAAAATTGTAGCATCAAAAAATCACCTAAGGAAATTGTATGTGGAAGGAAACTATGAATTGATTATTATTTCACGAGAAAATCTACAAAGGAAGAACAGTCTTCAGTTAGATAAATTTCTGTATTCATATCTAAGACGGAGGACTCTGATGACAAGCATAAACAATAACAGCATACACAAAATCCTATTTTGTTCTCAAACAGATGTTTAAGGTTATGGTGTGTGATCGGAAAGCATAAGAAACTGCCGGCATTCCATTTCAAAGAGGATGTTACGAAAACTGAAGACCCATTTCATTAAACAATTGGTACTCTAGGGTATATCGAAATAAACAAATCAGTAGACGCTGTCAATGTCAACAAGCGTAACCTTTGTGTACAAATACATACGTAGACGACAGCAGGATCTCACCTCGGCACAGTGCTACAAGTACAACGCGCTCACACGCCTCAGAGCATCGGCTAACGACAGAAAACAATCAGAATATCCGAGATGCTATCAAAATGGACACATCAGTACGCCACGGCGAGAGAATATGTCATCATTTCCGTGCCAGAGCTTTACAATACGCAGAGTATCACGTCACAGACGAGATCGACTCGCACTGCTAATTTTTGCTTATTTTCCGGGAGTGCCACCAATATAGCATGGGGGGTCAGGTTATTCGGAGGTAGCTTGCCAGCATTTCTCAATACCTACCATTGAATTGTCAAATTTGGGTCCTGGAAATGCCCTCACGTAGCAACTCCGGTGCTCCAGATCTGTCAAGCAAGTGCGGCACCCCTAAAAATGTCCCGACGTGGCAGCCCTGTCGCGCCGCCAAAAGCCCGCAGGCTTCGAATCGGCGAGGGTTGCTGACCTGCCGGGGGTGGGTGATCTCTCCCTGGACGGTACGCCCTTCGGAGAGCCTGCTGGGGAAGTCCAGAGTTGCTGTTTCTTGTTCGAAATGCGACTTGATCAGGAGGGTCGGGTCGGTGCGCACAGCTGAGCTGTCAGAAGGTTGCCCCATATGTTCAGGCCCCATGAGTTATTAGAAAGTATTGGGTGGCGATGTTGCCACATCGGTCAGGTCCTGGAGATAGTACCGGGTACCTTAGATACCCCCCTCCCGCCTCCTTACTTCCAGGCGGCTCCAGCGGCCTATCCCCTTGGCCTGGGCCGAGCCTGATCTCCCCTCCCCTCTCCAGACACCTCTTGACCTGGTATACTGGAGAGAGAAAAAGTAAACACGTAGGAGGGAAATTAGGGCAGGCTACAAACCGGGAGAATGTGGCGAGACGAGCCGCTGAGGGAGGCCAACGCACAGCACCGCACCGCGCTAGAGGGCGAGGGAAGTGACTGCATGGCATCCGGCGTCATGACGTGAACCGTGAGGATGATCATCGGCGATCACCTGGAAAAGATTCTAACCTTGGCTTCTGTTATCAGAAGTACTTCTGATGTTGCGGTCAATTTCAATTCGAAAATTTGGGGAATAGAAGTGCCTGAGCCATGCTGGCTTGCAGTTGTGAATTTTATTTATGGCAAACAGTGAGAGTCAGGGAAGAGCATGACATCCTTACCTGAAAAAGTTTCTGTGCTGACTGCGTTGTTCCTATTTATAATGATAAGCTTGGTGTACATTGGAAACCAAGGTTTTATGCTTCCCATCGTTACCAGTCCAGGTACCTTTCAGAAATTATCAATAATTATACTTACAGTATACTCATATGCCCTTTTAAACTTATTTCAAAGTTGCTCTATTACTTGAAGGTACTCTGCAAAAGAAGGAACCAGAGGTTCAAGGAATTGACCTCCTTGAACGAGCTGTGTTCATTGAGCGCCAGGACAGGTTGCAAAGAGAGTGCCAAGCTTATAAAAGACGTCAAAATGCTCTGCAACTAAATGTCTCTCATTATACTCCAGAGACTATTTGGGACAATAAAGAAGTCCTAGAACACATTATTGTTGATCAAAAACACCAACTTCTCTACTGCTATGTCCCTAAGGTAATGATATCACCCAACTACAGAGTAAATTACTTTGCAATGATTCCAAGGGTAACAAAAATCTCTCCAATAGGTGGCGTGTACAAATTGGAAGCGCACTTTGCTTTTCCTATCAGGAAGTACAAATGCAACAAAGCCCATAGACATTCCGGCTGATTATGTTCATCGAGCGGGAGTGTTTCCCAAACTATCTAATTTCTCAGTGGAGACTGCTTCACATATGTTGAAAACTTATACAACATTTTTAATAGTGAGACATCCATTTGAACGCCTTCTCTCAGCATACAGAAACAAACTGGAACAGCATTACTCAAGCTCCAAATACTTTCAAACTCGATTCGGACGACATATAGGTAAGTAGCATTTTGGTTTATAGTATTGTTAATTCAAAAATTTTGATTAATTTTCCTTTCTTTTTCCACTTTGATTTTAGTGAAGACATACAGAAAGAATCCCTCAAATCATTCTCTACAATTTGGGGATGATGTGACTTTCTCAGAATTTGTGACATACCTGGCGGCTGAAAATGGACCAGGAGGAGAGTACAATGAACATTGGAAACCAATACATCAGTTATGTGCCCCATGTGCTATTCGCTATGACATTATTGGGAAATATGAAACATTGTACGAAGATGCAGACTATCTTCTACATCAGCTTGGAGAGCCACCATCAGCTTTCCCTAGATTTGCTCATCCATCAAATACCACAGCCACATTAGGAAAGTACTTCAGTGCTCTTGATGTAGACCTGCTGCGCAAAATGTTTTCTGTGTATGAAACAGATTTTCGTCTCTTCGGCTACAATCTTCAAGAATTTTTAGGATTTGAAATAGATTGATATGAGACACCCAAGAAGTTAAGTCCAAAAAATATGAGTTTGAGAGGCAAAAGAAAAAAAAAAAGATTAACATGACCAAATTTAATGGACATTTTTTACTTTCAAAGTAAAGTCTAACTACTACCTTTCACAAGGGGTAGCTTAGTGGTTCACATGAATTTTTTTGCTCAGTAGATTTTATACCTTATGTACATATTTTAATGCCAAATACAATTAACAGAAATTAACACTCAGGTAATTTTAAAGGTTGTGACTAAGACATGTGCCATGTCAGGTGAACTGGACAAGTTTCTTTTCAAATATTAAGAGTTTTAATTTAAGAGAAGAGAGAAAAGTTGCTTGTCCTGAATATCTTGTCAATAAGTAGGACAATAGCAAACAAAAAGAACTGCATTGAACTGTGATTAACTGCATTCTGCTGGACTGATAATATTAATGTATAAATTAATTATAAGAAAAACAATAGTTTTCTTTGAATTACATTACAATTTCAGCACATAGAATTTCTTATCAATGTGTTTCCCTGATGAAACAGATCACTCTACAATTATTGCAATGGATGTCAAAAATTAATTGTCATCAAACTATAACAGAAGTATAATACAAATGTGTCAGAAAATATTTCTTTAAAAGATAACAAATTGGGTTCCTATAGCTATCACAGAATTTATTCTGCCTTTTTTCTGTGGCTCCTGTTCTTGACATTGGCGACTTCATAGAAATTGCTGCCAATCTTCTTTCTTTTCTGATCTCGTTCCATTCGCCTTCTGACCCTGCTTGTGAGTTTGCGTTGTGGTTTAGGTGATGGTGGAAGAGGAATGGCTTTATCATCAGCAACATCATCTTCATCAGAGCTAAGATCACTTCCTGACTCTTCTGATTCAGTATCATACACAACATATTTACTTTTCTTCTTTTTCTCCTCTCTGTCTTCTTCCTTCTTCCTCTTTCTATCCAAAGCTGCTTCTTTTTCCTCCTTGGTAGGGAATGGATTATCTTCAGTATTATAATCTAACATAACACGAATTTGTGAGAAATCTTGAACAACAACAAATGGATTGGGGTCATCTTTTGATGGTTTTTCATTCGAGTCAGCAGATTGTAAGGTTTTAGTTTCTTTTGGATTTTCTGTGACAACAATTTTAGCAGAACTTGTGGTTTTAGCTTCAGAAGACTTGGCAGAGAGTGGTTCTTCAAATCCAGCTGGTGGAACATAAAATGGCAGCTTACCACGCTGCCAATCATTTAATACCATTCTTGAAACAACTGCATAATCTGGCTCACCACCTTTCAAAAGCTTTCCTGATTTGACAGCAAGCTTTTTCAGAAAATCCAGATGAGATTCCCAATCATCAATTTTGTAAGTCTTGACAATATACTCTTTGCGTACTCTTTCTAGGACAACAGGGATATAATCTTCAGGGTTAGCAACCATTTCAACTCTTACAACCCCTTTTAGAACTTTGTCAGCATCAGATTCTTCATTTGCATTGACAACACCAGGACAATCAATAAGAAATATCCTCTTCATTAAAGTGATATACTGCCAAACCTTAGTCTCTCCTGCAATTGGAGCAACTTTACATACCTTTTTAGACCGAAGTGTATTTATCACTGAACTTTTGCCAACATTTGGATATCCAATCAGACCAACACTGATTTGCTTTTTATCCTCATGCAGTTTTCCAAATTGACGTAACAGATTAATGAGAGCACCTTTACCAAATGGGTGGGTAAGAGAAGAATGAAAGGCGATAGTTGGGTATTCTGCACTGAGAATAGCTACCCAGCGCTGAGTTACCCAGTTGGGAATAAGATCAACCTTATTTAGTATAAATATAAGGTGTTTGTGCTTCTTTTCTGTCTTTAAGAAAGTCTCTAATTGAGGTGAGCGAGTTCCCATAGGGTCTCTGGCATCCAGGACTTGCAAGATCACATCTGAGGAATCAATAACTTTATATAATTCATTCCATATTCTCTTACTCTGACCAGCACCCATAATCCATTCCCTTTGAGCATCTTTGACACCTCCATTATCACGGATGAGGTCATGGTCTTTGTCGTCATCATACTGCTGAGTGCTTGAAGTTACTGTTTCTGAGAGTGATTCCACATCCCGGAATTTTAGATTCACTCTTTTGCGATTTTTCTTGGGGCCAAATACTTTGTCAAAGCTTTCTGTCTCCAAGATGTGGACTCTGGCATTTTTGGCTTTCTCATTCAGGAGTGTAATTGGTAATTTAGTAGCTTTCATAACAACCTGATAGGGATCCTTCACAGCAGATCCTAGTTCCTCTTGAAATTTTTGGAGAGCATTCTGTCCAATAACACGAGAATTTCCAAACCACTTTTGGTTGGGTTCAACACGGGCCATCGTTCCAGCAGCTAACCAGCCTTGAAATGGAGCTGGAGTGAGAATTTCACCACTCTTGTTACGCTTGGCTTTAAAATTCCTGTACATCTGCAATCGCTTGATAGTGCTTTTCGAACGAGGATTAGAGACCCCTTTCAGGCTGTCAGCACTCCGTTCTGGGTTCATACTGTGTGCAGTTTTGTTAATACCCTGCTTCCGAGGGGCTCCACTTCTACTCTTAGTTTTCGGCATGTTGAAACTGCAACAAGACAAGAGATGTGGTTGAAAAGAAACGAAATTTTATTAATTTCGTGACTGTTGTGGGTCGAAAGCTAGCTTATGTCCAGATTGATTTGAAGCTTGGATAATTAAAGGGTAATGCATTACAAACGAAAAATAGGGCTCGATAGGTTGGCATGTATTTTGTAATCATAATGAAAGCAAAACATAACCTGCCAACGTCGATTGCACTTTAAACGCAAATTACACTTAAAGATCGACACGGATTTTAAATTACAAAAAAATACCCCAACACAGGTAATCTATTTAATTCATTGGCACTTACAGTTTAAATATCCGTACAACTTGAAGTTATAAAGAAAATGTTGAGGGGATATTGCCGAGGACACGAGGACAACACCAGTCACCACACAAAAAGAATGGTTATTGTTATTCGCAGTTCTGCATGCATGGACATAAGCAGTATTTGCAGTAGGTATGAGAAGCTCGTCTGCTTGTTATGGAACTGCTTGCTTCTGCTACATGCTGGCTGTTATTGTTTTCGGTTCTGATGTCTTTTATGGAAAATAGAAATGTCTTGGGGTCGCAGTACCAGGTTATTGTACTCAAAAGTCCAGCAGCTTGAACAAAGAGCGTGTTTCAAACGCTCAGTGTTGCCAGTAAACACATACCATCGTTTCAGGAAGAAAAATCAACAATCCTTGCAACCTCAAAAATTCAAATATTTCTTAGTGCTCGATTTTGAAGCAACATGTAATCATGATTTCTTCCCTGAAATGGTATGTTATTTTTACAAGTTCAATTTTGACCCAAAGAATCCTTATTTCATGTGTGTTGTGTATGGTTTTGTGCTCTAGGAAATTATCGAGTTTCCTTGTCTCAAGATCGATTCTTCAACTTTTGAAACTCTTGATACATTTCATGCCTATATTCGTCCAGTTAGAAACCCTATCTTAACACCATTTTGTGTTGAGCTCACAGGCATCTATCAAGTATGTAGGTTTTTAATGGAAAAAATAATTTATCTTAAAGTGTTATACTTGAAAGCTACTTTACTTTATCACTTTTGTAGGAAATGGTTGATGATCAGTTGCCATTCCCAGAAGTACTTGGAATGTTTCTTAATTGGGTTAAAAATAGCAACATCGTATTGCAAGGGCCCCAAGTTAACTCTGCCCTTGTTACCAGTGGAGATTGGGACTTGTCAAAGATGTTACCTAGTCAGTGTGCTCTGGTGGGTATCGCTACTCCGTCTGAGATGAAGTCTTGGATCAACATTAAGAAGGTAACAGGAAAATAAATTTTGTTCGTATCTGCCTGAACAAATTGAAATTTTTATGTAATACTGGTTTAACTTCCAGTCGTTCCTCCATTCAACTGGTCTATTTCCACATGGTATAAAAGATATGCTTTCACAGTTAAATTTACAACATGAAGGAAGGCTTCACAGTGGTATAGGTAAATTAAAAAAAAAAGACAAACTGTCAATGTTTTAACAGTAAAGCTTTTACTTTACTCAAGTCACAATTTTTATTTTTCAGATGACTGTAAAAATATTGTTAAGATAATGCGTGCCATAGCAGAAAGAGGGCATATTTTTCAAATTACCCGCACTTTGCAAAGCTGATATCATGATTATTCTCTAGGTTTTGTTATCTTTTTATAAGTAAATAATGAATACATAAAGTAAAACTTGTATAGTTTCTCTGTTCTCCCCAACTCGAGCGCCTGCACTACCGAGGGTAGGCAGTCCGCCCAACGCCGATGCAGCGCGTACCAGCCATTTGCCTACACCACAGGCGCTCGTCAATCCCAGTTGTTGGCCGGAAAAGAAGGATCGGGTTGGAGTTTGAAATGAAACGTCACGGTCGACACTTGCATATTTATTTTGACAATTTCTTTGACAAACGGGTGAGGTTGATCAGAGGAAATATTAAAATAGAAACAACCGGGTTTAGACTGTTGTCGAAGCATTTTTGTAAAATCAAACATGCTTTTGGTAAATAGGCTACTATCAAGTGAACAAATACCTTACATCTATCTTAAACCTTTGTCTCAAAAATATACACTATGAGAAAACACTTCTCGGTAAATCACAAAGACATATGAAACTAGCGGCAGTCCTCTCATCCGTACTCGAAGAAACAAACGTCTTAAAAACCATGACATCCTAATACGCACAGGTTTCATTTAGCGCAGATACAAAAAACGAAAGAGACAAAAAAAAAAACACACCATTACCTACTTGGAGGTGAACCAAGTTCTGATAAGTTTCCCTCGCCAAATATATTGGATCACACCACGCGAGTGGTGTGGTGATTGGGGCTTCCCTCTGTGATTGCTGCCCTCCTCAGTGCCCCTCCCCCTTTTCACTAATCCCCCACCCCCACCCCTCTTTGATGCCGTCGGCCCGGCTTCCCTAAGACTGTCGCATTGGCTCCTCCGGCGCGTTGGCGGTGGTGGAGGCCCCGGCCCGGCCCCCGTGTAGTCTGATGCCTCACGTTTGTGTCCTCTGTTCTCACTGAACACCCAAAAGTGTGAATTCAGCCGTGCGAAGCCCAATTAAATGGGCATTCCTGCGAACTTTACCCCGAACAGTTTTGAATTTCGCTAGAAAACTCGCACACTTGAAAAGACAAGTGTTCGAACGGAAAATTCTCACACTTGCAAGTGTATGACATCCACTCAATCGGGTTTTCCAGCAGCACGGGTGGCGAGGTTGTGACGAGGCCAACGAGCCCCTTTTACCTAAAATTCGATTCCGTACTCGCGGGGCGGGACGGGGCGCCACCCGCCTCCCTTTCTACTATCACCCTTTCCCGGCGCCAGCCTCCTCCCCTGCCCTTTCCCTGCTCTGTCTCGCGCCTCTCTCATCGTGATAAGAATTGATGGATCCCCTTCGAAAACAGCAGCCCGTCGCCGGCTCTGCTCGGCGCCTCCCCCCCCCCCCCTTCCCCACGCACCACGCCACCCAGAGTGATTTCTCGCAAATGCACGCCTCCCCCTCCCCCCTCGGGAATCAGAAGCAGGAGCGCGCCACTTTACAGAGCGCGCTAACGGACTGGGCGCGGACAGGCGAGCAGAGGGGGGGGGGGCTCCTCGCTCCCGCCACCCTGTCCTTGTCCTCGTCCTCGCCCGAAGCACGCCGCACCTCTTCTCCACACAAACACTCGGGAGATATTGGTGGATGGTCTGCGCCGCCCAACTCTGAGTACATGTGTGGGTGGTGTGCTAAGTGCGCGCGCGACTGCACTCTGTAAAAAGTTACGACTTGACACCTTTACAGGGGCGCCGACAGTGCAAACTTAGGGTGTTTAAATGCCTTTGCAGAAGGTAGTTTGCCGGGCTCGACGGCACAAGCCAGACGTCGCTCGGGGGAGGGTAGGGGATGAAGCCCGCGCCCGGCCCGGCCCGTCGCAGGCTATTTCTGTGAGACCGGCCTGGCTCGGCTCCGGCGCCAGGGAGGGGCTCACAAAGTCAATCTCGTGATAATGAGACCAGGTCGAGGCATTTGCAAGGTGCCCACGACTGGTCCCGCCCAGGCTCGAGCGGCCCAGGACTAAGTCGCAAGGCGTCTGCACGGGCGTGTCCTGCTGGCCTGGCCGCAGGTGGTGACGCTAGCTGGCGCGCCTGCACGGGCGTGTCCTGCTGGCCTGGCCGCAGATGGTGACGCTAGCAGGCGCGCCTGCACGAGCGTGTCCTGCTGGCCGCAGGTGGTGACGCTAGCAGGCGCGCCTGCACGGGCGTGTCCTGCTGGCCGCAGGTGGTGACGCTAGCAGGCGCGCCTACACGGGCGTGTCCTGCAGGTCGCAGGGGGTGACGCTAGCAGGCGCGCCTACACGGGCGTGTCCTGCAGGTCGCAGACCATGACGCTAGCAGGCGCGCCTACACGGGCGTGTCCTGCTGGCCGCAGGGGGTGACGCTAGCAGGCGCGCCTACACGGGCGTGTCCTGCAGGTCGCAGACCATGACGCTGACGACGGCGGGCGAGACGCGGCCCGGCGTCGTGTGAGTCCAGCTGGCCAGCGCCACCCCGCCGGGCACCTTGAGCAGCCCTTCGTCGTAGGGCGGGGGCTCCTCGTCCGAGGGGCAGCTGAGGGGCGACGCGCCCCCGGGGACGCACAGCCGGGGCGCGGGCGAGTAGGGCGGCGAGGACGTCTCGGACGACGAGTCGTCCGTCATGGGGTGGCGGGGGCGCGGCGGCCTCCGAGGGGCCTGCTGGAGCGTCGGCAGCCTGAGGGAGAACTTGCGGGCCGCGGGGGCGGGCGCGGGGGCGGGCGTGGGGGCGGCGCCGGGGACGGGCGGGCCGGCGGCGGCGGCGGCGTTGGCGGACAGCGTGGCGGGCCCGGCCACGCGCCGCCCCGAGGCCATGCACCGCTCCAGCACCTGCCCCAGGCACATGACCAGGTCCAGGTCGCGCTCGTTCTGCAGGTAGCGGCCCACCAGGATGCTCAGCGCCACGAAGTACAGCACCAGCACGACCAGCACGTAGATGACGGCGTTCTGCTTGGACTCCTTGTGCATCTGCACGATGCGCTCGATCTCGGAGGGCGACAGCACCTCGGTGCGGTTGGTAGCCCAGGGTATCCAGGGCAGGCTGGCCATCCCTGCAACAGGAGAGTGAGGATGGACTTAATCCGGGCCGGCTTTACCCTGCCCTACCCCCAGCTCCCTCCGGCAGGTCTGCGTTGTGTAACGCGCCACGCGCCACCCCCGCGAGCCGTGCTGGTTAGCGAGGCCGGGGCGGGGCGGGGCGGGGCGGGGCGGGTGGGGCGGGTGGGGCGGGTGGGGCGGGGCGGGGCGGACCCAGCGCCCTCTGCGGTGTCTCAGAGGTCGCCGCCGGCCACACGGCCTGCTGTAGTGTAAACCACACCAAACTTGCCACGGCGGGGCGCAGGATGTCTACCGCGACCGAGGTGAGATGGGGCGTTGCGAGTCGTGGCGAGTCGTGGCGTGGCGGGGCGGGGCGGGCGGGGCGGGGCGGGGCGGGGCGGAGCCAGGGAATGGGGTGCCTATGTCCTCGGGCTCTCTACGCACGAGCGCTGGACTAGCGTGGGCGTTTGTTAGTACTTTTCTACATTACAGATGCGTTCATGACCATGGTTGTTAACCGTCACCCAACGGTTCGCTATCGCCCAACGCTTACGAAAATATTCTCCTCGTCTAAAACTGTTATCCTTTCTGTGATTTCAGGGGTGTGCCGGGCGGCCTACGCGCGCACGCGTTGCTGCGGGGAGAGCGTCGACGAGGAAGTGAGAGGTGAGGAATTTGCGGGAATTTGTGACATAGTTAGTCTAATAGTTTGGCGCGAATTGCGGGAGCGAACTTTGCCTGGTGAGCAGCGCAAGGGCGTGAGCTTGGTCGGGGGAGCGGCGCGGCCAGGCCAGCAGCGAGAGCGGGCACGTGAGCTCAACGAAAAACTGTTAAAGAGCGGTCTGTCGGCTGGGGTGCCCCGCCCCGCCCCGCCCGGCCACGTTGGGCATTGCTGATGCTGTCTGGAGAGTCCGCGGCTGAGAACTTTTCTCGCGACCTCCCCGAGAACAAATTAGAAATCAACTAACTGGCCCGTAAGAACGGTAAAATACAAAGAAATACAGTGTACCGCACACAGTGACCAAAGCTAGAGAGAGACAGCATGTGTAAATTGACATACAGTTGACCGTCATAGCTGCCAAGGTATACGGTTTAAATAAATATACGGAGTCAGGTGCTGTGCATTGTTTTAGTGCCGTAAAAACAAATACGGCCAAGTTTCAAACGTCTTGATTGGCCATCCGTTTGCGTTTTAGGCAGTTACGAACATATCTGTCTCTCTCCCACTTCGGTCACCGTGTGCGGCCCGCTCGAGCGCCAGATGCCTCTCCATCAGTCATTCTCCATGTGCTGTCTGGAGAGTCCGCGGCTGAGAACTTTTCTCGCGACCTCCCCGAGAACAAATTAGAACAGACAGGACAAACTTGTGGGTGTCCGCCCGCGCTGTGCCGCCCCGCGGTCAAGAAGCGCTAGAAGCGGGCCGAGGTCGCGGGATGTTCACGTTCACGCTCATGATGTCCCTGATCCGGGGGATCCACTGCCCGCCGAGGCTGAGCCCGCCCCGCCCCGCCCGCTAATTACATATAGCAATTGTTATCAGGCAGCTCTGCGTATCGCGATAACGAACCGCAGCTGGGGCGAGGCGGGGCGGGGCGTGGCGCACGCCCTGTCCCTACCCTCCGCGCTCGTTGCCTCTTATTTCTCCTGTTTGCCTCCCCCCCCCCCCACCCCTTCCTCCCTGTGAGGCCGGGGAGACAGCTGACCGTCCTTGAGCCGGAGCCACACCGAGGCGCATGTTGTCCAGGCGGCGCGCCGTGGCGGGGCGGGGCGTGGCGTGGCGGGGCGTGGCGGGGCGGGGCGGGGCGGGGCGGGGCGCATGGTGTGGGTGGGCGCCGCTGGTCTAATTTCATTTCCCGCATCAGCGAGCGTGACGGAGCGTGGCGGGGGCCGTCACATCCTGCGAAACCGCTACTCTCCCTGTCCCCCTCCCTCCCCCTACCACCAACAAGCACCACGCGCCCTGGGCTGGGCTGGGCGCCGGGCCGGCACCGGGGGTCGTGCACCATTTTTATTTAAACCCAGTTCGCCTCAATATTTATGAGGTTATCTGTGAAATATTCATACTGATTTCTCCGCGACATGGACCCTTTTGGAGGGAACGCGATAGGGCCTCCCCCCCCCCAAAAAAAAAAAACCTCTTTCCCTTCCCGCCTCCGGGGGACCGGCGGTCTGAACCCTGTGTACATTATTGCAGGCTCCGCAGGGAATGGAACTAATCTCGTTTCGCACTACAAGTCTGGTCGCTGTCACACGATTATGCGGTGTATCTTTTTATGCTTGGAAAATTCATACGCTGCGGTTTATCTAGATCATTTGCAAACAATTTGGTTTGTGGACGACTAGAAAGGGGGCAGGCCACACGACTTTTTTTTTTTGCAATCGCACTTTAATTACAATAAAGTAAAGTCACAAGGTAAAACTTAGCAGGTCAAACAGGTGCGGGTGCTTTTTTCCCGGCACAAAACTTCATGGACGGTATGTGGATCCAGTTGTCGGCCGCGTGGTCCAGCGAGCACCTCTTGTCGGGGTCGTGGGCGAACAGGCCGAGCGCGAGGCCCTCCCACGGCTCGCCGCGCAGGATGCGGTCCCACAGCTCCACGTGGCAGCCCTGCTCGCACGCGCCCGGGCAGCTGCGCGCGTCCCCGAAGCAGAACATGACCATGGCCTCGAACTTGACGTGCAGCGCGGGGTTGGCCGCCATCACGGCCTTGACGGCGTCCTTGTGGAACCAGCTGTGGGCGCACTGCTCGAGGGGCAGCAGCACGTCCAGCCTCTCCAGGGCGGGGCAGTGGTCCGGGCGGATGACGGCGAGCAGCTCGTCGGAGGGCAGGGTGACCTCGAGGTGCCGCAGGGCGCGCAGCGACGGCAGCGCCTTGACGAGGGCCCTCATCTGGGGGAAGGCCTTCGGCGCGAACACCGCGGACGGATTAGGGGGGCTCCACGTCCCCGCCCACTGCGGGACGTACAGGTGGTGCCGGCTGTCACTGTCGTCCGCGGACACGTTGCCCACGCCGTCGCCGCCGTTCTCGATGGACAGCCTCTCCAGGCGCGACGGGCGGGGCCGGCCCGGGTGGGCCAGGGCCAGGGCGAGCACGAGGTCGGCCCCGACGTCCGAGACGCTGCTGAGTGCGGGCTGGTACTCCAGCACGACGGAGCGCAGGCCGGCGGCACGGCTGAGCAGCTTGGCGGCGCCCGCGGCCGCGAGGCGGTGCTCCCTGCCGCTGCCGGTGCCCAGGACGAGGCGCAGGTGCTCGAGCTGCGCGCAGGCCTCCGCCACCGCCTCCAGCCCGGGGATGTAGCAGCAGGTCAGGCTCCTGAGGTTCTTGAGCCGGGCGAGCAGCGGCGCGGTCGCGGCCGCGGACATGCACGCGCGCGTGTTGGCGAGGTGGAGCCGCAGCAGCTCCAGGGTGCCGGCGTGCGCCGACAGCACGCAGTTGACGAAGCCCTCCGACCACGGGTACAGCGGGCCGTGGAACTCGGTGAGGGTTGGCCAGGACGCGGCCAGCGCCGCGGACATGGCGGACATGTGGAAGGAGCCGGCGGCCGGCGTGGGCGGGTTCTGTTTCACCGTCCACACCTCGAGCTTCTTCAGGCCGGACACGAAGGCGATGTAGTTGAGCAGCGTGAACGGGTGGTCCGTGGTGCCGAACATGACGTCCAGGTGCCGCAGCCGGCCCCGCTTCGCCTGGCTGGCGATGAGCGCCACCGCGTCCTCGACGGCGGCCTCCTCCTCGGCGCCGCCCCGCACGAACAGCCTCAGGCCGAACGCGGCGCACTTGGTGGCGAGGAACAGGTGGCGGCGCTTGCGCGGCAGCGGCAGCGTCGCCCACAGCCGGTGCGCCCGCGGCGCCAGACGCAGCATCGCCCCCAGCCTGTGGGCTTCGTAGTGCAGCTCGCGGTGCGTCCACACGTCCGGGTGCAGCGCCACGCCCGACAGCCGCTTGCACGCGAGGCGGCAGGCCAGCAGGTCGTCCAGGTCCAGGTACTGCATCACGGCGATCAGCGCGTCGTCGGGGAGGCTCTCCATGTTCTGCAAGGGGGTTAAGGTCAGTGGGGCCGGGCCGCGGGGTGACTTTGACAGTGCAGTGCGGCGGCGGCGTGCTTCCGGTCGCGGCGCGGCGCGGACGAGGACGGAACTTCCTTGAAGGAAGTGCGCGCCTGTGAGGTGAGGTCGACTGTTGGCAACAGTTTGCCGGCCGCGCCCGCGTTGGTCGACTGTTACTCTGTTTGTAACAGTCGACCGTCCCGTTCCCGTTGCTAACAGCCGACACGACAGGCACACACTCCTAGCGCGTGCGCCCGGAGACACGCCACACGAGTACACCTCGTTTTAAACGGATCCAAAGAAGAACAGTAATACTTCCTCAATTGTTTCCTCCTTGACGCTGATTGGCTGACGCCGACGAAGTTCGCAGGCACGCCATTAGGGCTGTCGCGGACCCAGAACTTCGTCAGCGTCAGCCAATCAGCGTCCAAGAAGGAAACAATTCAGGAAGCTTTGCTGTTCTTCTTTGGATCCGGGTTAAATGAAGTGAAATACCCTACTGTGCACTGCTTAGTACTGGCTTGACTGTTACGCAAACAGTTGACTTACCGCTTAGGATGCCCTCCTCTCCGTGGCGGTCTGGTCACGCGCGCTCTCTGCTAGTTCGGGTCCTGACCCTGACCTGGTCCGCTCCGGGGATGGGAAGGTTGGCGACTGGCGATGGGATGGTGAGGCCCGCCCGGGGCCCGGGGGCAGAGGACAGCTTCCGCTGCTGTTGACGGGCTCGTCCGGATCTCGGCGGGGGCTGCTCCACGGACTTTCCCAGCCGGCGGGGGCGGGGCGGGGCGGGGCGGGGCGGGCCGCGGGGAGGGCGAGAGGGTCGACTGCCGCCGGCAGGGCCTCCTCCAGTGTGGCCAGACTTGGCGATTTTTCGCCAACGTGGCGATTTTTGACTTGGTTTGGCGACACAAAGATTGCATTTGGCGACTGGCAATTTCCTTGGCGATTTTCGATAAGACTGGCGAATTTTCCTTTTTTTGGGGTGATTTTTACTGAAATTGGGGGAAATTTTGCGACAGCTGCGGCCACTCAGCCACTCACAGCAGACAGCGTGAGCAGGGGCAGGTAGCAGGTACGGGTTCACGGTCAGGCTCGTGCGTTGTCGATGTGAAAGCCGAAGTGAGTTGTGAGTTCACATGCCCCCCCCCCCCACACCCACACAAAATCCCCTTGTCTCCTCTCAAATTCTTGGCGTAATCAAATAAAGCAACACAGATTTTTTTTCAAAACAAGATAACACTTTATTTCATAGTTCACACATTTAACTAGCCAATCAAAGCACAATAAATTATTAAAAATAAATAATATTAATTTTACTCCAGTTAAACAGAGAGAAAATCATAACGGTAGTAATACACTTTTCGGGGAAGGGTTTAGCGTCACTGTGACGGGGACACTGTGGGGATATGACACCAGGTCATTGAGTAATTCACATCCGGCCTAGGGACGGACTTGTGCGCGCACAGGCCGAGGTAGAAATGTCCGCTCATCTGCCGCCACTCCTCCAAGTTGTCCTGAAGGTAGGCGGTGTGGTCGCGACACGCGCTGCAGTGGCGGTGCGGGGGGCGGCCGAGCTCGACCTCCAGCTGGATGTGCAGCGCGGGGTTGGCGGCCAGGGCGGCCCTGACGGTCTCGCTGTGCACGCGCGCGTGCGGGCAGCTGGGCCCCCTCTGGCTCAGGGCGATGCTCCTCAGGGCGGTGGAGGTGGCGAGGCCCTGCAGCAGCCCGTCCACCATGTCGTCCGCCAGCACGTCCCACAGCTCCAGGACCCGGAGCGCGGGCAGCGCGGCGACCGCGTCCAGCAGCGGCCGCAGCCGGGGCAGCGCGCGCGCGTTCTGGTTGCTGGTGGTGAGGCGCTCCACGAGGCCGCGGGCGTGGTCGTTGGCGGCCAGCGCCCGCGCCAGGAGCAGGCCGGCCTGCGCGGTGGGCACGGACATGGCCACGCTGCGGAGCCGCGGGGCGCGCAGCAGCAGCGCGCCGGCGGCCGGGAGCAGGGGGAGCGCCTCGCACGGCACGTCCAGGGTCAGTGCGTCCAGCGTCTCGCACTGCACGAGCACCTCCAGCCCCGGGGTCAGCGGCAGCGTCAGCTCGCGGAGCCTCGGCAGGGCGGCCAGCGCCCGCAGCGTCCCCTTGGTCAGCTCCCCGCTGAGCTCCACCGCCTCCAGGGTGGACGCGTGCGCCTGCAGCGCGTACTCGACGAAGGCGTCGCTGCCGCCGTGGACATCTACGACGAGGTGGGTCAGGGACGGTGTGGGCGGCGTCACGGGCGCGGGCAGGTGGTGGGCGGGCGAGACCAGCCGGACGCCGAGCTTCTTGAGGCCGGGCGCGGACACGGCCGCCTGCAGAAGGATGTTGGGGTCGGCGTGCGGCTCCGGCGACTTGCAGAGGTCCACGTAGAGGGTCTTCAGCCTGCCGAGCGCCACTTGCCGCCGGATCAGGGTCGCCGCGGCGTTGAGCGAGGTCTCGGGGGCGTCCGGCGCCACGGCCACCTCCAGGCGCGCGACGGCGCACGCCGTGTCGGCGAACAGCGCGGGGCACTTGTTGGTGCGGGTGACGGCGATGCTGGCCTCGTACAGGCAGGGCGCGAGGCGCAGCAGCGGGCACGCGCAGGCGCGGCGGGGGGCGCGCCGGCGCCGCCACAGGTGCGGGTGCAGGGCCAGGTCCGCGAGCCGCCGGCACGTGGGGCGCACGTTGAGCACCTGGGCCACCGGCACGTACTGCAGCACGTGCAGGAGCACGTCGTCCGGCAGGTGCACCAGCTCCATGCTAACGGCGCGGGGCAGCAAAGTATTGGCGGGTGTAGTGGATCACGTGACACGTGACCGGAGCTGGAGCTGGAAGCGGACTGTGGGTGTGGCCAGGCCTGCTCCGGGCTTTAATAAGCCCCAGCAGGTCAGGTACGCGCGGTCCCGGATGCACGGGACAACCCCCTGCGGCCGGCCGGGCCGGGCGGGGCGGGGTCCACCCAGCGGGGTTCTCGGAACCGGAGGTGTGTTTTCCGGGTGCGGTGGCGGGTGGGGTTAGCCGCATGTGGCGCGCTGTGAAGCTGCTACCTGCTCCTGCCGGACGTAGGTCACAAGCGCTACAGATCACAACCGCTACAGGTCACAAGCGCTACAGCTCGCTAACGCTACGGGTCGCAAGCGCTACAGCGAGAATCCGCTCGCTAGGCGGAGCCGAGCCGAGCTAAACCTTGAAAAATTACGCACGTGGCGTGGAAACATGAAAAATTTTTGCGACAGTAAACCTCCCGAAGGAGGTTGCGGTTCCCGCCAGGCACAGGGCTTTTACCCCCCGTGGCAGCCAACTACTTCGGTGTTCTTATGGGAACCGGTGCTTTTCTGGCCGCGATCCTGTCGCGCAATTCGACAGATTTGATCCCCGTACTGTCAGATTTAGTCGTACGGTGGTTAACCGAACTGCCCTGTCCCCAGGGCATGGAATAACTATTTTTGGAGCCAGATTCTAGGACTTATGACCCCACGACCGACCACCAGTCGTGGGCATGGGACGGAACTTCCTGGCAACCCGCTGTCGCTACCAGTGAAGAACCTACCTGGGTTTGAACCAGGCCCCATGTGCCGAGTCTCACAGACACCCCACGGCTTTCGCGGCACCACTAGAACCACTAGACCGTCGGCTATTCCACGAGGGAGGTCGGTTGAAATGGGGGCTTGAATTCCACTCTCCAACTTGTTGTCCTCAGAAAAATTAAATGTTTTGGTAAGATTCGAACCTCCGTCCTGCGACTCTCCGCGCGGACACTATGCCGGCACGGCTACGATGCCACGGTACCAGGTGCCGGACCACTAGGAGTCATGCTGCGCGAGAAGCCACAGTCACTGAAGAAACGAACCCGGAGTCATGAGTGCGCCTGCTTTCCGGTCAGTGCTGGGCCGGCCGCGTAGCGTCATTGGTATCGACGCTGCTCATAGCACTACGTGGGCAGAGGTTCAAACACCGCGTATTTTTTTTCTTTTTATTATTTCTTTTGTTCGGACCAAGTGCTCGGATTCTCGCTGTAGCGCTTGTGACCCGTAGCGCCACCGAGCTGTAGCGCTTGTGACTCGTAGCGCTTGCGACCCCGTAGCGTTAGCGAGCTGTAGCGCTTGTGACCTGTAGCGGTTGTGATCTGTAGCGCTTGCGAGCCACTCCGCTCCTGCCGGCGGGGGACCAGGACGAGGACCGCAGACCTGGGGCTGTGGCGGGGCGGGGCGGGGCGAGGTAAGCCGGCGTGGCCCCCCTACACCACGGCGTGTCACTGGTTGTTCTGAACTCACTCTCTCTCCTCTGTGTTCTGGCCGGTGCTCACGCTGCTCCAGACTGCCGCCGTCGTGCTGTTCGGCGAATTATTCAATTATGATTCCCTTGTTTTCCCCCCTGGAGGAGGGCTTCGAGGAGAGTTGTTCGCAATCAGGAGGCCGGAGGACTCGCTGCCACCTGCCTCACCCCGCCACGCCACACCCCGTCCAATCGCTCTCCTGGCGTGGCACGAAAACGAATTACTAACTTCTCCTAGAGTAGAAATTCTCACGGCGTCCAGCTCGGCCCGGCCCGGCCAGGTCCGGCCCTGGGGCGCTTCGGCCAACGTCGCGCACTGGGGCAACCCTTCTCCTCTTCCTCCTCCTCTACCTCCTCTGCGTGGCCTCCGGGCGTTCCTTCAACCAACCCCAACCCCGCGCCCCCCTTACAGTTTATCCCTTTCACGGCCAGATCGAATCCCAAACTTCCAAGGCAATACACATGTGTGCCACACTCAGCCGCGCAGCTCGGCGGGGCGCGGCGGGGTGCGTCGAGGTGGGGCGCGGCGGGGTGGGGCGCGGCGGGGTGCGGCGGGGCGGCCCTCTGGGGCGCCACGAAACAAACACCCCCTCCGCTCGACGTTCCTACCCTATACAAATGGAGCGTGCCTTTTCTACGCGCGAAAAGTCACACACGGGCCAGCGCGTGTCTGTGGGTGCTCTGACGCCGTGCCTCGGTAGACCTCGCTACTATTAAAAGTACTTTTCGTGGTTTTGAACCCCAAAACTCGACCTGTGCCCGTACATTTCCTCTTGCCAACTCAGTCAGTAACCAGTGTTTCTGTTTTCTCGCATGATCCCCAGCCAGACCGCGCCGTCCAGAGGGTCTCACCGGGCCGGCGGCCGTCACTGTCAGAGCGGGCGGGTGGCACTCCTTCGTCCGGGTTGTACCCGGGGCCACCCCCAGTCCCATCGGCGTCAAAGCTGCGTCCCGCGGAAAAAGAAAAAGAAAAGCCGACCTCCGCTCAGGAAATAAGGTAAGCGCAGCGCTACTACCCTCCCTCCACGGACAGTCTGAAGCTTACGCTGAGTTAACGAAGGCGGGCACAAAGGATGCAAAGAGGATCAGGAAGGTTTAGGCACAGAGGTGCATCCCGACAGCCTCGCCCCTAGCTTAACGCGCGGACCGGGAACAGGGCCATTAAGTTGACTAAAGTGGGGTCATTTCCGACCTGATTGATACCTGGCCCGGCCCGGCTCAGGGCTGAGGGCGGCAGTCGCAGCTGCCCTGGCCCCAGGCGACAGGTTGCCTGCTTCACCGTGTCTCGGGAACCCCCCTGCCCCTCCCCCCGGAGGACCAGGCACGCCTGCTGCTGCAGGGTGAAAGGGAAGGGAGGGGGGGGCAGACGGACGGTCGAGTTCCTCGAAACTTGTGTGCGTTGGCTTTGCCCTGCTGCCCGCGCCGTGCCGCGCCGTGGTTCCCAGTTACTGCACGCGGTCTGATGGACCCCCACCCCCCCTGAAACTTGCTGCTGCTCCCGCTAAGCGTTTCCGCCGCGCTTGCTCGTAGTGTCAGTCAGCCGTGCAGCGCGCCCTGCTCCCGCGGGACGCGCGTGGTGCTCGCCATGAAGGGCGTTTCCTCCTCGGCCCGGCCCGGCCCAGACCGGAAGCTCTCTGGCATGCTGTAACTGCCCCGAGGGCCGGGCCGGGTCCAACTTGCAAACGATGGCATCTTATGAACGACATGGCGGGTAATAGAAATAGCGGCGCCCATGGCAGTGACATAAACAGTAACCTGTTGGGAGCTGGCCCGGCCGTGCTGGCGGGGTGGCACAGTGTTTCGTTGGCCGTACTCTGTAGGGCGGGCCGCGTGTTCCAGTTACGACGCCGATATTGTAATGACGCCGGTGGCCCCGGCGGCTGTCGGCAAGTAGCTTGATTGGGGCGCGGCGCCCACCCCGCCCCGCCCCGCCCCGCCTCGCCCCGCCCGCCCCGCCCCACCCCGTCCAGTCCGACCTTCAACCTTCCGCCTCCATAATCCATGCCGAGCCTGCCTGCCGTCGGCCGACTGACTTGCGGACAGTCTGGTGACAATCTGGCTTTTAAATGTCGGGGTCGACGAGGCCCCCGCCGTGCCCCCGCCCGCCCCCGCCCCTCGCAGGCCGAGCAGAATCTCACCGCACCCACCCTCCCAGGGGGCCTGGAGGGGGGAGAGGCGCCAGCGCATGCTGTGCTTCCCTATGCGGTTCGCGCTCTGCTGCAGGCTCCGTTACCCTTTCCCCTCCTGCCCTCCAAGCGCATTACCTATCGATTTAGAGTTAATTGACGGGCAAGAGAGGGCTGTCGTAAATTTACAGTCTATTTTGTAAAAAGAAATGTATACAATATATCGTAAATCTAGTACGATAATATTTTTTCACTGTGGCCGCTCCTTCCACCGCTGCTCGCGGCTCCCGTAGGGACGGGCCGACCCCATCTCTGATGAATAGAGACCCGGCCGACGGCCGGCAACGCCAATCCGAATCTCAATCCGAGCCGACAGCGAGGCGGGGCGCGGCGGCGGGCTGGCCGCGGCGGGGCGGGGCGGGGCGGGCGTGGAGCAGGCGGGGCGAGTGGGGCGGGCACGGCCCAGCTAGCGGGAGATGACATGGAGTGGTCGATGAGACTGCACCCGTCCATTAGTGAGAGTGGGGCGGGGCGGGGCGGGGCGGGGCGGGGCGGGGCGGGGCGGGGCAGCCCTTCGGGCCGCGGAAAACCAAGCGGAAAACGAACCTGCTCGCCAGTTTTTTTTCTGCCAACCTTCCGTCACTCCTCTCCTCAGCTGCTTCCAATCTCTCTCGCTCTCTCCCCATGTGTAGGTGGGCGGCGAGGCAGGGCAGTGGGCGGTGAGCGAGGGGAGGGTGGGGGGCGCTCGTGAGAGGCAGAGCCGCCCGGCCCTCGCCCTGCCTGCCTGTCTCGCGTCGCCGAGCAAAGGAGAAATTAAACTTAAATAAGTTTTGCGCAGGCTGATACGTGGGGGCAGAGAGAGAAGAGAGAGAGAGAGAGAGAGAGAGAGAGAGAGAGAGAGAGAGAGAGAGAGAGAGAGATGAGACCCCCGCGCGTCTCCTCGGACGCGTCGTCGAAGGACGAATAGGACAAACATGGGCCCAAAGGCGTCGCGTCGCGTGTCGCGTGACAGTCTCGCTCGCGGACCGGCGGCGCGGATGAGATCCCTTTCAGAAAGTCGGAAACTCCCGATTGGTCGCCTGTGCACGTCATCGTCACGTGACGTGCCCGGCCCGGCCCGCTGCCCAGTCACTCGTCACACGGGGCGCACCCACACCCGTCTCACCGCCGTCACGTCGCCCGGACTGTAAACAACGTGGCTCCGGCCGGCCGCGGCCGCAACCTCACCTGAGCACGGCTTCTTTGAGTGACGGGAGACGGGCGGGCGAGCCGGAAAAAAAAGAGCGCGATGCCAGATAAATAACACCCCGTCTAACGCTGTTGTTTCTGTCTAGAGGTTTTTTTCGCGTGATATTTTTTTCAGCAAAGGAGTTGCTTTCTGAGGACGTCAGTGCCGCTCTATCGGATTGATCGGATTGCCTTCATAGGAAGCAGAAAAAAAAGAAAAAAATGGCCTTGGCAATTTCTTTTTCTGTCTGGCGGAGACGCTGCATCATTTAACTGTCCTTCCGAAGATGATGCTTCGCAAATCCTGACAAAGCGTTGTTGTTTTTTTTTTTTTGTTTTTTTTTTAATTTGTGTTGAGGCGAAATGTCTTATTTTTCTAGGTTTAGCGATGGATTTAGAAAAAGACACGTCTGCGATAACGCCGCCGCGGCCAAATAGGTCTGCAACCACCGCACCACCCCCTCGCCCCGCCCCTCAACAGGTGGGGCTCCACCGCGCGCTGGCCCACCCTGACCTCGCCGCCCCGCCCCGCCCCGCCCCGCAACACCCCTCACCCCACAGCCCGCATCTTGCGCGCGACTTGTTCCTCCGACATTATCATAAAGTAATTGGACCAGATGAGTAACCTAATATTTTATGAAGAGCAATTTCCCTCCCCGATTTCTTTTTATGTTGGAATGCTGTAGAAAACAAGATCATACTGACGATGCTTTTCCTGTTGCCACAGCCTTGGGCAGGCGCCAGGATTACTTTTTATTGCGATGATTTCGGTGGAAACTTTTCTTTTTTGTTTACAGTGTTTGCCGGACTGAAACTCCCCTTTTGTTTTTATGTCAATCGCGCCGAGGCAAAATCTCTCCAGCAGATCAGATTGATGGTCCAACGTTCCTCTTATTTTTACTACCTCGGAGGAGACAGTTTGGAGAGAGGGGTGGGGGGGGGGGGCGAAAGAAAAGAGAGAAAAATATATCAGTCCTGTATTGGTCTCGTTCCCTCCCGACTACGCTCTCTCTCCTTGCCGCGCCGTACATAACGCTCTGCCGGCTATTTCCGCGCGAGACGCAACCCCCTCGCTCGAACCTCAGACGGATATTTTTATCATAATTTCATCCATCTATTTTGAACTTTGCATGCTATCTGTTGGCGTCCGACTCTCTAAAGGAGTCAGAAACCCTTCTGTGGCTGGAGAATGCATTCCACAATGGCGGTATGACAGGCCGGGGGACGGGGTATAGAAAGAGCGTACGGAGAACCGAATAATAGGGAACTGTGAGTGTGGGAGGGGGCGGCCGAGGAGGGTCGCGCGCGCAGGCCAGGCCACCGAGAAAGTAAAGGAAGACTCTCAAGGCCGTTTAGAGTTCGCGGCCGGGGCCGGGGCCGGGGCCGGGGCCGGGGCAGCAGCTGCGTTGCGATTTCGTCGAATCAAAGTTGCTATGTTCGGGCGGGTTCCCCCACGCAGATAGGAGAGTGGCGTGTTTACCGATTAAATCGGCGCTGGCGGAAAACAAACAGGCCGATAACGGTTTGCATGATTTCATCACGTATGTACTCGGATCCGACGACAGGCAAACAGAGCACAGGCAATGCTATTAAAATTATCGGAGTTTCAGTCTTTTTTTAGCTGACTTTGCGTCATAAATCCATATGTGTTTTTTAATATTACTTTTTTAAATATTCCAGTGAAGATAAGATAAAAATAATCTTTTTTTGTACTCGCGAATTTTCTCGCTTAGAGGTGAGATCTGTCACCTGCTGGGTTGCAGTGAATTTGATTAACTCTGCTCGCCGTGCGACTATCTCGCTCTCTCTCTAACTCGCTCCTACTTTGTAGAGTCGACTACCGACTGGTTACCGACAGGCTGAACCGGGTACGTAGCCGGTGGTCGCGACCGGCCAGGCGTGAAGTTGGGAAGATTGCTTCTCCTAGTATTTGAATAGAGAGTGAGGGAGAGAGAGAGAGAGAGAGAGAGAGAGAGAGAGAGAGAGAGGGGGGGGGGGCGCTGGGCAGACCCCCCTTTTATTTGCGGATCTCTCGAACCGGCCGCAGTGTAAAGTGGTAAAGCAGAGTGGTGCCTATGGCGGGCTGACTATGTATACTGTGGGTCATGGCGCTGGCTCAACGGAGAGCTCTCATTGGGTTATTTTTTACAGTGTCCCTCTCGCCCACTGTCTCGCGTAAACGGGACCTAATTATTCCCCCAGTCTTGGCGCGTCACTCTGACTTTGCTGTACTTTCTACCACGGCTCGTTTTCGTTTTTGTGAGATAAACTTTGGCGCCCCCGCCCCACCCCGCCCCGCCCCGCCCCACCCCGCCCCACCCCGCCCCACCCCGCCCCACGCAGCATAAGTAGGCCGACCACCGTCCCACCCCAGCCCGCCAGCAGCCCTTGTCGCAATATCACATTCCCACCGACCGGTCCACTGTGAGTTTTTATTATTTTTATGGTTTCCCACCCCCACCCCTACCGCCTCTGCTGCTGGTATTGCCACACACACACACACACACACACACACACACACACACACACACACACACACACACACACACACACACACACAGCTCCCTGGTCTATCGGGACTCCGCGGAGATGTGCGCACGCCTGCTTGCTTGCTACCCTCTACCCCATGTACACAGTCTTTCCGGCACAGTAAAAACAAACCCCGATAGTGTAAGGCCTGGCCTCGGGCTCCGCAGTGTGACGTCATCACCATACCCCACCCTGTGATAGTTACACCGTCACGTAATGGTCGCACCCTCTCCAAGGGTGCCCAACTCCAGCGTCTCCAGCTCCAGCTCCTCCGGCTCCAGCTCCTCCGGCTCCAGCTCCTCCAGCTCCAGCTCCTCCAGCTCCAGCTCCTCCGGCCCTGCGCTGCGCAGCTTTGTATTTATCCATCGCAATAAGGGCAAGTGGGATAATGAGGGCTGTGGGGGCTGCGCTTGCCCCCCCCCCCCCCCTGTTATTGGAACATCTGGAGGAGCGCACGCGCCGGCCGCGCCGAGCCGAGCAGAGCCGAGCAGAGCCCAGCCGAGCCACGCTCAACCTCAACTTGACTCGGCCGCCGGGCCGGGTCGGGGCCGGAGCAACTATTATACTCGTATACCCTAATTGGACTCATCGCACTCAGAAAACAGGCAGTCTACGAACTCACCGGATGGAGAATAGTTTTGCCCAGCTGCGGTGCGGCTATGAATAGACTCGGTATAAAGCTATTCAAAGGACCCCTAAAAAAAACTCTTGAGAGTTTTCTTTTAAGCACAACGCAGGACTGTCATGAAACGTTCTTGCATAGTGACCGAGTGGAGAGAAATAGTTTTGGTGCGAGCCAAAGTGTTCTGGCGTGTTCGCGGTATTGTTTTATTTTTTAAAGTTCGCCACAGCTTCGATAGATCGGCAGTATTATACCAGACGTCTGATATTTCACACCGATAAAATGTAATATAGACTATCCGCGCGTCTCGCGTCCGGAATAAGAGAGCGGGGAGTAACCCGAGCGCGGCGGGGTGGGGCGGGGCGGGGCGGGGCGGGGCGGAGAGGTGCAGACCCGTCCCCACCGCAGCGGAAGCACGGGCGCTCTGCCGCATCCTACCACTTCTACACTGCTACCACTACTACACTGCAGTGCCTCCCCGTGGGAACGTGTATTTGCAGCAAACGCAAAGTGGGACGGGTCAAACGCAAGCCGCAGGCGGCGGGGGCGGCCTGGCCTGGGCTCGCGGCGACGGGGGTTGTCAGCTCAGCACCCCCTCCCCCTCCCCCACCCCCTCCCCCTCCCCCTCCCCCTCCCACTTGATCGCTGATTGGACTGTCACTGGTCTGGCGGCCGCTAAACACGCTCCTGTATTATCATTCCCTTTATTCTTGTTGTTGTTTTTATTTCAGTTTCAATCAGTCTGTGTGTATTTTTTCCTCAGTCGCCCTTGCTGCTATGATGGCGGCCGCCATGACCGCGCGTCCCATCCCCGGCGGGCCGCGCGCGCAGGCGCAGTGAGCGTTTATTGTTATTGTTATTATTATTCTTGACGAGTAAAAGCAACGCGGAATATCATCCCCGTCGGGTGCAGGCGCAGGCGAGGCGCGTCAGGCGCGCGGCGCGGCGCGGCGTCAAAAGCGCGCGGACGTCGGGAAGGTTTTAAAACGCAGTGGCGCGAGAACGCCCCGCCCCGCCCCGCCCCACCCCGCCGCATCGCGCCCCACCCCGCCAAGCCGCGCCGAGTCGTAGACTTTTACGATTTGGGTCCTAATCGCCACACCCCGCCCCGCCTCGCCCCGCCTCGCCCCGCCCCGCTTCGCCCCGCCTCGCTCTCTCTGAACTAAACTTGACGCATGCGGATTCTTCCACTCTCGACTCGACTCGACGCAAAAGAGCGGCACGATGTTCGCGGAGGAAACCGAGGTTCTTTTTTATTTGCAGACTGTTGGCTGGCCTGGCCCGGCCCGGCCCGGCCCGCGGGTGAGACCAGCACTCCGGCGGGAACGCGGCAGGCACGTCATGGCTGGTTGCCTACCTCGCGCCCGGCAGCACATCCCATCTCCCTGTCCTGTCTATGTTTCTGAAAATGTATCTTTTTTCTCTTATTTTTCAGGTGATCGTATCATCTCTTCCTCTTCACGGTTCGTCTCGTCTTTTTTTCGGAACTCCATCGGTAAGTTTGACCTCATTTTTTTTTATGGCTTTGCGTTGGTTTTGGTTGGCGAGGTGGTACGGCCATGCGTTGGAGGGTGGGGAGGTGGTACTTCGAGTGTATTTCGGGAGCAGACAGACATCGTTACGTCGAGCCCAAAGCGCCCACGCCAACGTAACAAAAAAAAACATTTTTTTCAAAAAAAGTCATCAAATATGCTAAAACAACGGTGATAGCGAAATCTATACACTTTTTTTTTTGTCTCTGATATGAGAGGGAATGGCCTGTTTGAAGGAATTTTGTTGTCTTCCGACACGTTACCACCCCCGTGACCGGACCGCCTCGCTCGCCGCTTTCCTCCTTACGAACACTTTAATATCCGGCGCGCGCTACTTCGATTCGGTTGCCCCCGCCCCGCCCCGCCCCGCCCCGCCCCGCTGCCTGTCCGACCTGGACGCCACTGGCAGCTGCCTCGGGCATGCGGCGTAAAGCCACACCACACCCCACTGTGCCCCGCCACGCCACGCCACGCCACTCCCGATCGCTGCGGACCACTACGCCACATCCAGCGAAGACCCAATCATTCTCAACCATTTGTACCGCGGCCCCCCGCCCCCGCCCCGCGCCGGGAGCCCCTGTGGTCGCCGGGGTAGGCAGCGCGCCGCACACCGGTGCGCAGATGTCGCCGTGTGGCCTACCTCGCAGGCGCTCGTGCCGGGGCGGAGCAGACAATGGACTGGGAGAGAGAGAGTTTTTTAGTTTTTATTAAAAGTGGGATTTTGTGTACAATTTTGGGAGAGAGAGAGAGAGAGAGAGAGAGAGAGAGAGAGAGAGAGAGAGAGAGAGAGAGAGAGAGAGAGAGAGAGAGCGCTGTATGGCTCGGATGTTATCGCCCTCCCCATCTCCGCCCCCACCGCTCTATACTACTCTGCCCCGTCAGAAAATGAGAAAGGGTCCTGTCTGTCTCCACGGGAGGGGGAGGTGGGGGGGGGGGGGGCGCCCAGCCTGGCTGTAGACTGCCTTAGCGCAGTCCTGCTGGGTCATCCCGGCGGGGCCGTAAATATCTTCCAAAACATCGGGCCGGTTGACAAAACTCGACTCGGGATTGCTAGTTTCAGTTGGACGGTGCATGGGACTGAGGGCGAGGGAGAGAGAGAGAGAGAGATAGAGAGAGAGAGAGAGAGAGAGAGAGAGAGAGAGAGAGAGAGAGAGAGAGAGAGAGAGAGAGAGAGAGAGAGAGACGGACAGAGAGGAACGCGAAAGGCATGCCATGTAGTGCAGCAGGGCTGCATGCGTCGGCCCAAAGTGTATTTCTCGGACGGTTTAATCGTGTGGAATCCGGTGGTGCAATTCCCGCGCTCGCGTCCTTTGGCGGTACTGCCGAGGGTATTGCGCTGGGAGGACATGCCGTACCCTACCCACCCGGGGCGGGGCGGGGCGGGGCGGGGCGGGGCGGCCGGGCCTGGCTGCAGCCAGACCAATCAGACGTGATGGGCCTGAATAAGTAAACCGGAGGGTCAGTCTTGTTCGAACGGAGCGGGCCGGGCCGGGCCGGGCGGGGCTAGTGCCGGGAGTGGCAGTGGCCACATGGCCAGCCTCCCCCTCGCTCTCATTATATGGGATTTAAAAAATAACCAGTTTTTACAACACATTTAAATATCATGGAGAATGCGTAAGGCAATTTTTCCGCAGAGCATTAAAAAAGAGTGTGAAGTGCTGTGCATGGATGCAGAGGTCCTTAAATCACCCCCGTTGATTGTCGCAGTTTGCCTCGGGGGTTGGCGCCGCGCTGGGGGGTCTTGTCGTATATGCAAGCACCAAGGCCTTTAGCAAGGTCGTATAGGGAGAGGGCGGGGTGCGGCGGGGCGGGGTGGGGTGGGGTGGGGTGGGGTGGGGGTTCTTTGATTGATGGTCAGTCGGACCCTTGTCTACATCGCAATCCCCGCTGTGGCGGCCGTGGCCCCGGCCGGCGCTTGAGCTACTCGTACCCGAGCCCCCGCTACCCCGCTACCCCGCACCCCACCCCGCCGGCGACCACGACACGTTTCGCTCCAGCAGGGCGTGTCTCTCTCTCTCTCTTCCTCGCCTCTCCAGCCCCTCCGCCCGCTCATCTGACTCTGCACTGCAGATTCTCGTAAATTTACCAAATATTTTGTGAATTTTTATTTACAAAATTTGTTGTAAAATTCTCTGTACAAAATATATGTCGTAAATTTCCATTTACAAAGTATGTCGTAAATTCACGACAGCACTTTTGCGCGCGTAAATTTAACTTTTATTCCACTACGCAGTGCGTGCAGTTTTACAATTTTGGATTGTCATTTTACGGTTTCTCCGTGCAAGAAAATTTCATGAAACTATTTTTCGCAGCGTGGCTTTGTATTTCTCACTCTCCTTCGTCCTGTCACTATAGGCGGCCCCCGCGTTGTGACCGCAACCCTGCCGCCCCCGCCCCGCCCCGACCGCGGCCCGGGGCAAAATAACCCCAATTCTTTTTTTTTTTTTCGTTTTTGTCCATCAAATAAGAGCTGCGAAGGTCCGCGCGCTGCCTGGCATAACACTCCCGCCCAAGCCCAATACAAGCTTACAAAAAAAAGGGGGGGGGGGTAAAAAAAAAAGAAACTTGTATGTTGGCATGGGCCGGTCGTTGTGTCCATCGAACGCAATGTCGTACCGCACAGCGCATGCCTCTGCACGGGTCGGGACGCATGAATAGAAGAGGCACCGCTCGCGAAGAAGAAGAAGAAGAAGAAGAAGAAGAAGAAGAAGAAGAAGAAGAAGAAGAAGAAGAAGAAGAAGAAGAAGAAGAAGAAGAAGAAGAAGAAGAAGAAGAAGAAGACCGAAAAGAGATAAAAGTAGCATGAGAGAGGGTGTGACCACCGTGTCGTGGGGCTGGGCTGGGCTGGGGTTGCCACAGGGAGGCGAGGCGAGGGGTCGGCCATAAATTTGTCCATCGCTTGCTGAAGGGACAGAGTCGCCCTCCGCCGGCAGCCATACGTCGAGCACTGCCCTTGCTCAATAGAGGACTTGCCACTGCTGCCGCGGCTGTTCCATGGAAAGGAGTTGTCGCGGCGGAATAAGCCCCCCCCTCTCTCTCTCTCTCTCTCTCTCTCTCTCTCTCTCTCTCTCTCTCTCTCTCTCTCTCTCTCTCTCTCTCTCTCTCTCTCTCTCTCTGATCCCATGCCCACAAAAAAGGCCCATGAGCGTGCACAGAGAGAGAGAGGGGGGGGGGGGGGAGGTCGGCCGCCCCGTGAAAGGGGAGATTACGACGGGAGAAAATGTCGCAAGATGATCCTGCGCTCCGATAAGAAGGTCGTCTCTCCGGCCGCGCCGTGCCGTCCCGCGCCGGGGAATATACAAGAGACGAACGCTGCGGTGGAAATGTTTTATGTCTCGGCCACGCGCTAGGCTGCGCACTGTGACGCGACAGAAAGAAAAAAAGCTTCCCAGTGTATGTGCTGCTCTTTGGCCGTCGCGCGGCCGGCGTCTAGTGTGACCCGGGCGCGTCGACGCGTCTCACAGGCAGGGCGCGGCGCGGCGCGCTGGAGCAGCTCAAGGACTGCATCTTTTATGTCGTCGTGTCCGCGAGATTTCGCTTTGAGCATTGAAGGCGTGAGAAGCGGGAGTGAAAGGACCCCGGGAGCGGTGGGCGGACGGGGCGGGGCGGTCTGTATAGCTTCCCTAGAACGTGTACGCAGGAATGTTCCGGCGGGTGTCAACATAAATTTGTAAAGGTCTTTACACTGTGGTGTTTTCTGAGAGAAATGTTGTCGGCTTTTTCGGGGCATTATGTCTCTAAACGATTTCTTCAATTTAGCAAACACGCCCAGCGGCGCCCCCCGCCCCTCCCCCCCAGGCCACCTCCCGCCGCACCCCGCCGCACCCCGCCGCACCCCGGGCCGCTCCCGGCGAGCCCCACACAACTTTGTCGCGCTTATGTAATTACCAAAACTCGGCCCGGCGCGGCCCGGCCCGGCCCGCCGCTGACCTTGTGCGGGCCACTCACCTTTCTATTTTCAACGATGTCGTCACTCTGTGCGACAGATGTAATAGGACATTGATAGTTTTAGGTGGGAAAAAGTGCGGGTGGGCGTGGGTATGTTATATAATGCTTAATACATGAAGGAAGAGTTGGGTCATCATGTCTTTAATGCTCCTCTGTACAGTCACAACGTCTCTCTGCTGTCAAGTTCGCCTAGTCGGTGTACAGAGCCCGCGCTAAGTCCGCTTGCTATTTCGGACCCGTTTCAGGGGCGGCCGGGCCGGGCCGGGCCGGGCTCCGCCAGAGCGCACACGGATTCACAAGAAGTGACTCTCGAGACATAACTTTGGAGGGGCGTGACGGTGGCGTGTGACGCGACGTAGCGCTGGGGTGGGGAGGGTGACAGCGTTATAGAGTCGGAGAGCGGGAGTAAGAAGGGAGAGAGAGAGAGAGAGAGAGAGAGAGAGAGAGAGAGAGAGAGAGAGAGAGAGAGAGAGAGAGAGAGAAAAGGACATCAAAGGCGCGTGCCCTAGTGTGGCCGTGTCCCTACAGGAGAGCCTCCGGGGCGGGGCGGGGCCACCGGGGCACGGTAAAGCGCTGCCGGCAGGAGAAGGAAAGGTGCCACACAATCACTTTAGAAATTTCATTGTTGCTCGTCATGAATAAAATTACGTACGTGCTCTGCAAGTGAAAGGGTGGCGTGAAAACATGGAAAATTTTTGCGACAGTAAACCTCCCGAAGGAGGTTGCGGTTCCCGCCAGGCACAGGGCTTTTACCCCCCGTGGCAGCCAGCTACTTCGGTGTTCTTATGGGAACCGGTGCTTTTCTGACTGCGATCCTGTCGCGCAATTCGACAGATTTGATCCCCGTACTGCCAGATTTAGTCGTACGGTGGTTAACCGAACTGCCCTGTCCCCAGAGCATGGAAAAGCTGTTTTTGGAGCCAGATTCTAGGACTTATGACCCCACGACCGACCACCAGTCGTGGGCATGGGACGGAACTTCCTGGCAACCCGCTGTCGCTACCAGTGAAGAACCTACCTGGGTTTGAACCAGGCCCCATGTGCCGAGTCTCACAGACACCCCACGGCTTTCGCGGCACCACTAGACCACTAGACCGTCGGCGATTCCACGAGGGAGCTCGGTTGAAATGGGGGGTTTGAATTCCACTCCAAGTTGTCCTCAGAAAAATTAAATATTTATGCAAGATTCGAACCTTCGTTCTGGGACTTCCCGGGCGGTCACTATACCGGCACGGCTACGACGCCACGGTACCAGATGCCGGACCACTAGGAGTCATGCTGCGCGAGAAGCCACAGTCACCGAAGAAACGAACCCGGTGTCATGAGTGCGCCTGCTCTCCGGTCAGTGCTGTGCCGGCCGCGTAGCGTCATTGGTATCGACACTGCTCATAGCATCAGGTCGGCAGTGGTTCATAAACCGCGTATTTTTTATTTTTATTTTTTAAATTTTTTTCTATGGACCTCTCCCCAGTTTTTTTTCAATAGTTGACGAGTTGACGCCCCTGAGTCAGCACCCCCTACCAAAAGACACTTCCGACGCCTCTGGGGTAGACTTTGCGCCGCAAGCGTTACAAGACCGGATGTGATTAGGTCCAGCGCCCGGAAGTCGCGCTGCTATCGGGACCGGAAGTGATTAAAAACCCGCGACGAGCCGAGCCGTCCTCCGCCGCGCCCGCGGGGGTCGTGTGAGACGAGATCAGGACTCCAATCAATTTGTCCACAAGGGACATTTCTCTGAATTGCCAAATTTAAAAAAAATGTAGAGAAAAGTCATTGCCAAAAATACCAAACCATGTCGAGTGTACGCGTAAGTTGCCGCTCCCCCCTCCTCAAGGACAAAGAAGTGTAGTAAAAGTTTGCGTGTGCTTATGCTTTGTACAGAGTCGGGGGCTCGCGATTTTTCCCCTTTGCCCCTGCGACTCGTAAATCACGTTTGTCTCGGTCGAACAAACGGCACGGGAGGTCGGCCGGGAGCGCGGGGGGCAGACGGGAGAGTCCGCGGGAGCTGTCAGGCGGGCGGAGGATCAGCGGGGAGAGGAGAGGGGAGGAGGGCAGAGGGGAGACCTGCGGGAGAGCGTATGGGACTGGAACACAAAACGGGCCGGGCCGGGCCTCTCCAACACCGTGCCGGGCGTCGCGCCGCGCCACTTCGGAGAACAGTATATTGACTGGGGAAAACACTGTGTAAAAAAAAAAATGGGACTCGTGCTTTGGGGTGCTTGCTGTACAGGGTTAGGCATTCAACTTTAGTAGGGGGAAAAAAAAAGACGTAGCTTTGCCTTTTTCGCTGAAATTTTTTGCTGCATTTTTATTCAATTAAAAGTTGACGGCACTCTTTCGCTGTAGATTTGTTTTTACGTTAAAGTAAAAAGTAAGGAAAAAGTAAAATAAATTCTAGCCCGTGGTGTCACTTCTATTTAAAGTATTCACTCCGAGTAAAATTTAATGCTAATTAAACCTAGTGTCTGAAGTGTGATTTGCATAGAGCACAGGAGAGTGGAGGCGGGAGTGTGGTGTGGGCGGACGTTTATGTTAGTAATTTGCGTAGGTTTCGAGGAGAATATGTCTGACAGGGCGCGAGGGCGGTGACGTGTGTGTGTGTGTGTCAGTCTGTGTGTCACACAACACTTTGAATCGTGCGGGAGGTGGGGCGGGTAAGGTGTAACCGCCCCGCCCCGCCCCGCCCCCGCCCGGCCCGCTGTTCCCGTCAAGCCCAGGCGTTCCGACGACGACGCGCCTGATATTGCCCCCGACGGGACGGGACGGGGCGGGGTGCGCGCGAGTTGGGAGTTTGACTCTCACAACGAGGAAAATGTGCCTCGTCGAGTTTCCTTTTGAGGAACGCGCTGAGCCGAACGTCTAGAGGCTGCTGCAAAGCCGATGTAGGAATTTCAAAACTAATTTCACTTTATATTATTATTTGAAATTGTTTGGTTCTTAGTCTCTGCTTACGAGGCGTAGCTGTTTTATGCTTATGTGCGATGCCCGGAAAAGTTATTTGAAAATGGCTTATTGTAAATATCCGTACTTTTTATGATATTTGCTGATGAATATCACGCATGTACATGGGCGCTGGGGGGAGAGGGGTGGAGGGGTGGGGGGGTACTGGTATTAGTTTCTCACCCCGTCGCCCAGGTTCAACACGGGCTGGGCCGGGCTGCGCGGGCAAAGTCCTCCTGGACCTTGTCAGGGCCAGGGCCGCCGCCCTGCCCGCCGGGACCCTCCAGGGGACGCGGACACGGCGGCGGCCAGGGCTCCAAGGGCACCGACGGGGAGCTGCCCCCGGGCGGGGCGGGGCGGGGCGGCCCCAAACAGTAGGAGGGTGACCGCGAAGTCAGGCCGACGCGAAACCTTGCCTGAGCGGGTCGGTGGATCAGATCACATCGGCAGGTAGGTGCTGCGGCGGCGTTTGGCCCGAGGGGGGGAGTGGAGCTGGTGGTTTATTTGTCGATGGGGTGGGGGGGGAGGGGGGCTCACCGCTCGCTCACCGCGCCTCTCTCAGTTGAGCGGGCATCAGAGACGCGGCCGGGCCGCCCCGCCCCGCCCCGCCCCGCCGCGGTCGTGCACGCCCTGCAGAGCTGAATGGCTTCTGCTCGGCGTGGCTGGGGAGGGGAGGATAATGGCGGGCGGGCTGATTGAAGACGCCGCCGTGACTGTGAGCGGGGGCGCGGGGGCGCGCGGGGGCGCGGGGGCGCGGGGGCACGGGGGCGCGGGGCACTGACCACCTGACACGAGCAGGTGCAGGCTGTAGTGAGTGTGAACCGCACGCGCACGCGCGACTCGTGCTCGCTGTATTATTTTTCCTCGCTTGTCTTCTCCCCTCTCCTCTCTCTCTTCTCTCCTCTCCTCTCTCCTCTTCTCTCTCTTCTCTCCTCTTTTTCCTCTCCTCTCTCCTCTCTCTCCTCTGGGCCCAGCTGTGCCCCCCCAGAGGTCCCCGAGGGGAGTCTGAACACTCGTTATGTAGCTCCATTCCTTTCGATGACCGTGAACCTGCCGCGGTATGGTGCTCTCTCTGTTTTTTTTTTTCTTTTTCTATTTTTATCCTTTCTTATTTCCCGCCGGGCCCGTGGTGTCGGCCACGTGGCTCGGCCCAGCGCAGCGCGAGCACCGCGTCGTCACTCATGCACAGAAAGAGAAAGCCTAGCGACTCGTCGATTTACAACTATGAACACCAAGGTGTCAGAATCAGTGAAATGTCGGCAAAAAATATTCCCCGTAAAATCCTGTGGTACTTACAAGACTTCCAGTCCCGGTGTGGGGCCGGGCCGGGCCGGGCGCTGAGGCTTCTCGCCGCTTTGTGTTTCCGCTGCGGTGCGCGCCCCGCTCGGGTGCCGGCGGCGTGTCGTGTTGTTGCGTCGCGCATGCACAAGTAGGCCGTGGCCTTGAAAGGAGACCCCGTCACACACACGTGCAAGGTGCGGTGCGAACACGCGCGCCCCGCCCCGCGGCCCGGGAGCGGCAGGAGGACCTAGGAACCCTGCTGGAGAAGGAAAGTCTGGAGGCCGCTGGATACCCTAGAGGGAGGAGCCTGGACCTGGAGGTCATGGGGGCCATGGAGGCCCAGGGGATGCTGAACGGGACGGGACGGGCGGCCGTAAGAAGTAACGCGTTTCCATCCGAGGGCCGCGGGGCGCGGCGGGGCGGGGCGCGGCGGGGCGGGGCGGGGCGGGGCCTGCGCGCGCCCCGGTCCTCGTGCTCGTCCTTGTCCTCATGAGCCATTACGAGCCAAACGAGACTGTCCCCTTCCCTGCCCCAAGGCCGTCCGCTCAGCCCCGCCCCGCCCCGCCCCGCCCCGAGCCCTCCTGTGTTTTACGATCAACCTAGAGTAGCCAAACGGGGAGGGATGGGGACTCTCGCCGACAGGTCCGCCCGCCCGGCCCCGCCCCGCCCCGCCCCGCCCCGCACCCGTGACCCGTGGCCACACAACGAGAAGATACGGCATCGCCGTGCCCATCCGAGCCGAGCCGAGCCCAGCCGAGCGCCCATTGATGGAACTTCCGATATCTGGAGCGAGCGGGGCGGGGCGGGGCGGGGCGGGGCGGGGGGTGTTCTAAGGAGGGGAGCGTGGAGCCTCAATATGATGATGCTGCCCGCTGCCTTTAGGGATTGAGCAGGCCAGGCAGACGCGGCGGGGCGGGCTCAACATCCCTTCAGCAGCGCGCCTCCACAGAAATGCAAAAGTACCAACATTGCAGTCGTTTCATCTCAGTACTTTCTTCCCGGCAAGTTGATTATTCGCTAAACAAAGGTTTCAGAGAAAAACCAAAGTCCAACAAAGTGTTTTTTCCTCTTTTCTTTTGTTTCGTAGTGAGAGTCTGTTAGTTCGCCGTGCTCATCGCGGCCTGGCCGTGGCGGCCGCTGCCTGGGACTGAAGCGCGCAGAACGCGGGCGGAGGGAACGCAAGGTACGCGGGGGCGGGTGACGGGCGGGTGACGGGCGGGTGACGGGCGGGTGACGGGACTGCGCGTGTCCGTCCTGGAGCTGGTACAGAGTAGCCCGCCCTCTCGGTACACCTTAGTTCTGTTGCGACATAGGGTTGGAAAAGGGGTGTGTGTAGTGGAGGCGGGGTGGTCGGGAACACCCCTCTATCTCTGGTGTTCCGGAGAAAGGGGGGGAGTGGCCCAGATACCAGGGTGTTCCGAGAGGTACGCCTTTGGGTTGGGTTCGCATCTTCTCTCCCCCAGCATCCTCCCGCCCCTCCCCATTCTCTCTCTCTCGCTCTCTCTGCGCCAGAGTATGGAGCGCCCAGCGGCGGAAGTGGTTGTTTGCGCTTGTATACGGAGACTAGTGAAACGTATGCCTGCTGTGGCGCCTCGCGGACGGAAAGAGGAAGAGTAGGACAGAGTTAAAGGGGTGCAGATACACTGAAAAAAATAAAAACTGCGTCAGGGTGCGCGAAAACACGAAACAGCGTGCGTGTTTTCGCCGACACCCTGTGTGTGCAGCAGGCAGGCAGACTGGCATAATTTTTTTATTTTTAACTGTGGACGGCATAACACGCCGGCGCCCGGCCCGGCGCGCCGCTCTAATCCTAGTTTGTGCCGCCGCTGCGTCCCGCACGACTCGGGAGAGAAAGAGGGAAATAATAAAACCAACTCTGTGATTGTTTTTCCTTGGCAGTGTATTAAAACACGGGAAGGGGGAAGCGCTGCTCGGCAGTTGGCGCTATATGGCCTGGCGGCGCCGGCGCCGCCTGAGAACGGGTTGGGGCGGGGCGGGGCGGGGTGGGGTGGGGTGGGGCGGGGTGGGGCGGGGTGTGGTGGGGTAGTGTAGGCAAACAGCCGTGGGCTGGGACGGAGGTGGGGGGCTCGACACGTAGTCTCTTAGCGAGTGCGTTATTTTTCCTCGGCACACTATACCCGGCCAGCAGAAGCCTCAAGGTGCGCAGCTCTGGGGTGCAGCCCGGTGGGTAGGCAGGCCCGCCGGACAGGTCAGTGTTCGGGTTGCCTACCTCTCAGGCGGCCTGCCTGCACCCCGCCCCGCCGCTGGGCCGGAACCGTCGCTGCTGCTGCTCTGGGGCTGGGGCTGAATCACGCCTCGTTTCCGGACTGCGCTTCCGTTTCCGGCGACTTACGGTCTTTTTGTCGGGTTTCCGGTCTCGAATTTTTTCCGCAGCTCATTAAATTTAGCGTCCGGCCCCCACTGCCCTCAACGGCGGATACGAGTTGGGCGGCACTTAAATATTTTGAAGCGCATCTCACAGCGAGCGTTGTTGGAGAGAAGAGTTCCACAGTATAAAAGAAATAAACGCGAGCCGCTCTGTCGCGAGACTATCTCTTGGAGTTTAGCAGCGTCGTTATTTTTAAGTGTCTCCAAACCAATCCGAAAGTGTCGTTTAGTGAAAATTGCTTTTAAAAAAATCGCTTTAATATAGTTCCCGGTGCATATTACTCAGACTCAGAATACTTTAAAAACTTTAGTAAGAATAAAAGTAATAAATATTGGAATTTTTTAAAATAGATTTCTTGTCAGCCTTATGCTCGTGATGCGTGGTCCAGAATGCGAGGGGAGGCGGGCCGGGCCGGGACGGGGTGTTGCCAGCGTGAGAGGAGCAAAGTTCTGGGAGCCGAGCGAGGGGGGAGCCGCTTGCCTCCAGCGTTAATCGCGGGACATCTTGTCCCTCCATACCTCATTAGAACCCTGTTTTCCCCCTTTGCCTCTCGCGACTTTAGCCTAAAATTAAAGAGAAAACCAAAGGGACGCTCGAAAACAAAAGGCAAAAAGAAAAAGAGGCAAGCGAGGGGAAAATAAAAGCCCCACACGCCTCGCCTCTGAGGCGTCGCTGTACACTGGAAAAAAACGGCATCGCATGCATATATATTGTTCCTCAACGACATTGGTTGTTGACAAAAAAAATATAATCGTACAACTTGTATTAATCTGACAGATGATTAGATTAGGTTTTTGGATTAAAACCGCTGCACACTTGTTTTAATGTGGTTCAGACTTTTTGGTGGTGTACGCGTGAGCCCCAGCCCCAGTCTGTGCCGGTGCCGGTGCCTTAGGGAGCCGTTCTGTAACACCCCGTGACCGTCCTGACCGACTTGACAAATCCCCCCGAGGGCCACACCGGGGTTTGCTCCGCGGAGCAAAGATTTTTCTCAGATGTGTCGGATGGCTCTTACCTCTGGGCAGGGGCGGGGCGGGGCGGGGACGGGGCGGGGGCAAAAGACGCTACTTTCAGCAGGCCGGACTTGTCGGCCCAGGGGCTTAGCGCACCCGCGGGACCGCCCCCCCCCCCCATCCCCTCCCCCTGCATGCCCCCAGGAGCAAGTCTCATTTTATTAATTCTGCTGCCCCCTCCCCCTACTCTCTCTCCCCTTGTCTCCCGTTCATTTAATTCAGCACCCCTCACTTGGGCCCCCACCCTGTTGGATACCAGCATGTAAAGGACGGTATTTGCAAGTGGAGGAGGGGGGGGGGGGTTCCAAAGGTGCATTTTACAGCCCGGCCAGACCTTCCGTTAATTCGAAATTAGGAACGCGCTGGCGGGGAGCTCCGCTAAAGGCGTCGGTCGCCCAGGCGTGCACAAAGGATACAAACAATACCACGGTGGGGAGGGGAGGGGGCGCCCGGGCCTAATGGCTATGGGGCTTTTCTTTTTCGGCGGTGGACATGGACACACCAGGGGCTGCCTGCCTGTGGACTTGAGAAGGGTTGTGTCAGGGAGAGAGAGAGAGAGAGAGAGAGAGAGAGAGAGACGAGATGTAAAAAAAAAAGAAAAAAGAAAGTCGAACAGGAGCTCGGGCACATAGGGGCAAAGTAATCACACCGCAGATGGCTAGCGAGAAACGGGCGGCCCGGCCGGCCGGCAAAGCAACATCTGCCTCCGCTAATTTGTTCCTCTCTGTCTCTCTGTATCTCTCTCTCTCTTAAGCGGCCTCCCCCGGGCCAACCCCAGCTGTGTGGCTGAGTCCACCACCGGCAATAGGCGTGCGAGGAACATCCTCTTTTCCCTCTGGGAGGCTGGACGAAATTAAGAAGCGTACAGCTAGAAAAAAGGTTTCCATTACCATGTAAAAAAAATCTGGGTTCAAGACTTTGTTTACTTCGCACAAGAAAATTTGGATCAAAATATTTTGCTTTAGAAAAAAAGAACCAAACAAGAAAAGATATTTTTTTCTTGATTCGAAATGCCATTTTCCTCGGTAACACGGACCCGCCCCGCCTTCTCGGTAGTGGCGTGGCGTGGTCAGGTCGCTCACGGAGTTTATTTTCACATTTCATTCCGAAGCTCTATTTCTGCCGCCCAAAATAATAATACTAAGAAAAAGAAGGGACGCCCGTGTAGGGTATCGCCTCGTCGCCCGCGGCGTGGACTCGGTGTCCTGACTGAGGTGGGCTTGATAGGTCCCGCCCCGCCCCGCCCCGCCCCGCGAGAGGCTGCTCATAGAGCGCCCGGAGGGCTGTTGCTCAGAAGCAGCCACCCCGCCCCGCCCCGCCCCGCCCCGCCCTGCCCCTATACGGCCCGCAGCTCACGACTTACGCCCCACCGTCCAACCCTCACCTGCTCCAGCGCCCAGCCCCTTCACAAAATGTTGTCACTTACTTTTTTTTTTCTTTCTACCCCGTCCCGTCCCCGTCTCGCCCCATCAGTCTGACGACGTGCCTCGAGCCATGAGCCGGGCGTCGCGGCGCGGCGCGGCGGCGCCGGTGTCTCCGCGCCCATTTACTGAACTGGGTAATTCCCCTCTGCACACCGCGCCACGCCCGTGTGCTCCTCCGCGGGGGGAGTGGCCCGCCCCGCCCCGCCCCGCCCTAACCGACACAACGAGGCCGCGTTAAATGTTTCGCTTACTCTTGTCCAGACAGCCCTTCCTCCCTCCCTCCCTCCCTCTCTCCCCCCCTCCCACAGGTGGGCAGTGGTTCGAAAGCCGGCCACATTTTTTAATTTCTTTTTTTTTACGCAGTACCTGTGCTTTTTTGCAGTTGCCCGAGTCACAAGGACAGTATAGCTGGAAAATACAATTGGTCTTCTGAAAAAAAATGAAAAAAAGAAAAATAAAAAAATTACGAGAGCTTTGAACCACTGCCCACCTAGTGCCATGAGCAGTGCCGATACCAATGACGCTACGCGCCCGGACAGCAGGCGTGCTGATGACACCGCGGGTCCATTTCTTCGGTGACTGTGGCTTCACGCGCAGCATGACTCCTAGTGGTCCCGCATCTGGTACCGTGGCGTCGTAGCCGTGCCGGCATAGTGTCCGCCCGGAAAGTCTCAGAACGAAGGTTCGAATCTTGCTTAAAAATTTAATTTTTCTGAGGACAAATTGGAGTGGAATTCAAACCCCCCATTTCAACCGAGCTCCCTCGTGGAATCGCCGACGGTCTAGTGGTCTTAGTGCCGCGAAAGCCGTGGGGTGTCTGTGAGACTCGGCACATGGGGCCTGGTTCAAACCCAGGTAGGTTCTTCACTGGTAGCGACAGCGGGTTGCCAGGAAGTTCCGTCCCATGCCCACGACTGGTGGTCGGTCGTGGGGTCATAAGTCCTAGAATCTGGCTCCAAAAACAGCTTTTCCATGCTCTGGGGACAGGGCAGTTCGGTTAACCACCGTACGACTAAATCTGGCAGTACGGGGATCAAATCTGTCGAATTGCGCGACAGGATCGCAGTCAGAAAAGCACCGGTTCCCATAAGAACACCGAAGTAGCTGGCTGCCACGGGGGGTAAAAGCCCTGTGCCTGGCGGGAACCGCAACCTCCTTCGGGAGGTTTACTGTCGCAAAAATTTTCCATGTTTTCACGCCACCCTTTCACTTGCAGAGCACGTACGCAATTTTTCGCGTTTAAGACGGGATTGAGCTCAGCATTCAAGCCGAAGGCTTGTTTGCCTGGCTCGTAGTCTAGGGGATGCTCTGCACCCCCTATAATATTTTAGGGGGTGCTCAGCGCACCCCTGATCCCCACTTCTGACGCCCCGGGCTGGACCAAAAAAGAAAAAAATATTTGAGAATGTAAGTGTTGGATTCCGTATAGCGTTGCAGACTACCGCGACCTTAGGACTGCAAAACCCTACTGACCTTGAACGTGATGCCCGGGGACCACCACTGGGCCTTCGCGCCGCCAACGCACGTCCCGCCCCGACCTTCCCCACCCCGCCCCACCACACCCCGCCCCACCCCGCCCCACCCCACCCCGCCACACCACGTAACGCAGAGCTGCGCGCTTCTGGGATTTCAAGATCGCGCCCCGTTAAGCCGGTCCGACCGCAGCACTGTAGCAGGGGAGGGGAAAAAAGCTGAAGCATTAGGGAGAGTAAATCGCCCTTTTCTATTTTTAGGCTGACAGGAGCAAGACATGTAGAGGATGAGGTCGCTGTGGCGATGGATTTAATGACAGTGGTTGCGGTAGAGTCACGCCGTTATGTAACGCGTGGTGTGGTCTCGAGCGGCGGGGCGCCATTGCAATAACGGGGAGGGGAAGCCGTTACGGCCATGTGCGCCCCTCCGCCGTGCGGCGCAACGTCGCATCTGCATACGGGCACCCTCATGCATTTTATTGCGCGCGAAACTGTGCGCCGTGGGCGGAACTGTTCTCTTGAAATTTAAAGAGACGTATTTTTATGCTTAATTTTTATGCAAGGCACTACTTGTACTACACGCACAAATCCGTACCCTACGGCGCACTAAATTCAACGCGAGAGGTCTTCCGGAAGTTTAAGACTCCACAGCACATCGGTTGTGTTTCCCAATTTTTTTTCTCGTTTTTTTTTCTGCATTCGTGAGAAAGTGACTCAGGAATGCACAAAAAAAAGATAGGAACGAAAAGCTCAATAATTACAGCATCTCCTCCGGCCGGCCGGCCGCTCGGGCGCGTTTGAAATACGAGTCCTCGGGCCAGGCCAGGCAGGCCAGCGGGTCCCAGTCGAGTCCGGTCAGGTGCGGACCGCTCTTGTGCTTTGATCAGCTGGATAACGAGATACGGGACGGGGGGGGGGGGGGGGGGGGGGGGGGGCAAACAAAGAGGACCACACGTCGCGCCAGGGTAAGGGTTGGGGGTGGGTTTAGGGCTGAGCTTGGGGAACTCGCGGTGCGGGTGTATACCTGATGCTACGCCCCCGCCCCCACCTCCTCCATCCCCTTCTTCTCGTTAAGGACTGGCTGGGTGTCCACCTGAGCACGCACAACACACACACACACAGCCTCCTCAAACACGGACCCTGTTCTGTTACCCCTTCATAAAGAAACAATGAATAGTCTCAACGCTTTCCTTTCGTCTGGTTGCGTCACTGTGCAGGTTGCGAACAGGCAGGCGCAGCGCGCGAGCTGTTCGCCGACGGTACGCAGAAACGAAACTCGTGTCGCGTGTCGCTCGTACGAGCCTCAATCAAAGGGGAACGGTCGAGTCGCGCACGAGCTGGGCAATATAATGACGAGCGCGGAAAAATCCCGAGGAACGCGAGACGGCGAATGGGAAATGACAATGTTAACTGGAGCACGGTAGGGCGGGGGCGGGGCGGGGCGGGGCGGGGCGGGGTGGGTCTACCGGGAAGCCTTACTCGACCCCAACGCCAACGGAATTGAGTCAGTCAGGCGCGTTTTGTTGGGACTCGTTGCCGCACCGCCACGCCGCGCCACGCCACGCCACGCCGCCAGTTCGCGCCGCGTCCGCGTAGGGTGGGGTGAATCAACAAGTCTCATCTTACTTACTCACGCTGCACCGGGCGGGATGGTGGGGCGATACATCAGTGTCGTGTTATTTTTGTATTTTTGTATTTAAAATTTTGTGCGAAGGAAATTTTATAAACTTCCCCTTAATTTTCTGATTTTTTTTCTAAATTGTGCGGTGTACAAAATAAAATCAGAATTGCTAATTCTTTTAAAACATTGAGTGCGGCACGGCACGACCACTATGTGGTCACGCTGGGGGAGGGCTCCTTGAGGTGTTCCTCACTCACTCACCTCCCGGGGCTCTGGCGGGGAGCTGCTCCACGGCGTCCAGGTCGCGGCCGGTGGCGTCCACTCTGCGGGGGGAAGTCCCCTGCCTCTGCGGCAGGTGCGCGTCCAGGCGCCTCCAGGGGGCCAGGTGGCGGACGTGTCGCAGATGGCGGTGCACTTTACAGTCCGGTGTATCTCCCCGGCGTCTAGCGCCAGGTGACACGACGCCCAATGGGCCGTCAGTCCCCGGCAGATGGCGGGGCGCTGGTCCGGCGCGGCGCGGGGCGTCGCATCTGCAGGTGGCGGGTCCGCGCCCCCGCCGCCATGGCAGTACAGCGGTGCGGGGTGGTGCCGGGGGTGCTGCGCTGCGCTGCGCGTGCTGGCGCTCGCCTCGCCCCGCCTCGCGCCAGGCACACCGGCCGGCAGGCGTCGCGCTGCTCGACGCGACGCTGCTGCCCAGGCTCCACAGGGGGCGTCCCGACGCCTCGCGCCACTCACTGCCGACTGGCCTGCCCGCCCGGCCGTGCCGCGGGGGCTCCGCGCCCCGCCCCGCCCCCGCCTCGGCGCCGGGGCCGGCAGGGGTGGGGGTGGGGGTGGCGGGAGTACGCAGCGCGCAGCGAAGACCAGGGACCAGCACCACCACCGGAAGACAGGCGTGTTGGCGCGCGGCGGGGGGCGGGGCGGGGGAGGAGAAGGACGCGCGACCCCGACCCTCCCGACCTGTGGCCTCCTCCGCCCCGGCCCGGCCCGGCCCGGCCCCACCATCTGCCGGCTGTCACCCGCGCCCCGCACCGCCCCGCACCGCCCCGCGCCACACCGTACCTCCCCGCCGCGTCGCGTCGCGCCCCGCTGCGTCGACGTCGACGCTTCCGGTCCCAGTCAGGGCTCGGCCCGCTGCGCGCGCTGGTTACCGGGGCGTTCTACTTCACCCTCCTCTCTGCTTTGAGCAGGGCGCGGCGGGGCGGGGCGGGGCGGGGCGGGGCGGGCCGGGGCGGGGCGGGGCGGGGCGGGGCGAAGGCGTTCCAGCGGGGGGCACACCGGCAGCCTGGTCCGGTGACACCCAATGCCTGCACTGGCGGGGGGTCTTCTAGGAGAGGAGGACAGGCCTGTGGAGATGGTTTATTTCTTTCTCTCTCACCCCCTCCGTTTTGGATTAAAATTTGTTGCGCTCTCGGCGAAAGGAGAGGAAACGGTAAATATAATAAAGATCAAACATTCTTTTGTAGTTCTTTAATAAAATAACACTAATAACATCTGATAGACAATATAAAATAGACAAACACGGTGATCTAATGAAAAGTTTTAAAATGATTAACATAGAGGTTCAACAAAGACATGCATGACATTAATATGAGGTGAAGTTTTCTGCAGCGGAAGAATTGCAGACAGTATTGTGGCACAAGGAGGAATTAAATTTCCAGACGGCCTTTTTTGTACTTGTAAGGGTGACATCTTGGGCCGTCCATAGGCCAACCACCATACCGCTTAAACTAAAATAAACAATTTGAATTTTCGACAACACTCACGAGTTTTGCCAGGAATAGCTAGTGCAAAAAAAAATATTTCTGGCATGTTCAAATGTTAACAATGGTAATGATTATGATATGCTTACACACAAGCTGATACAAAATGATTGCAGACACTTTCAGTAAAATACTTCACTAACTTCTTGGTAACTTTTCCGATTGAATAATACTTTCCTCAGTACGTCGAGCAAAATACTAAAGACTCCCAATCACTTATTCCATACGTTATGAGGTACTTGTAACTTCATTAAAATGTTACTACTGAACTAACATGTAATATGGTTTCAGACTTTTATCAAAAGAAACACTGATGGCAATCAGTGCTAGAGACACCCGTTATCAAGACAAGATCAGAAAATTTCATTTGTGACACAGCAATCAGTTCTCACGAAATACCTCACTACAGAAAATAATCCAAAATCTAGACGTGCAAAATCACTCCATGAAGTCTTTTGTACTACGTAACTCAAGCTATTGCCAGCTTTCTAAAAGCTACACAGTGAACACATCACACATTGACTAGAAAGACAAACTTAATCACTTGATTAAACACAACCCTTCTGATCACATTCCTTTCCACTCTCTCCTCTGTACCTTACAAAATGAAATATCACAGCACATGAGTGCAGAGAGCATCTACACCCAACTTTCCTCGCCGTCGCACCTCGTCCTCACTTACAGCTCAATTGTTTTAACCACTCTGGAAAAAAATGAGAGAAAAAAAATGAAGAAATATTTTCTACAAACTCACAAGGCTTCCTGGAGTTGGAAGAAACCCTTTCTTTAGCGGTTACTCACTGTATCGGGTGATTTGGTTCCGAGCCGTTGTTGTTCCGCTGCTCCGCGTCCTGCTCCGCGCCGAACAGGTTCTGGATCTCCTCGAGCTTGAGGCCCTTGGTCTCGGGCATGATGAACCAGAGCAGGACGACGCCGGTGAGGGTGATGGCGGCGAACAGGAAGAAGGCGCCGTAGGCCTCGATGAGGTCGATGAGCGACAGGAAGGACAGGGACACGACCAGGTTGAGCAGCCAGTTGGTGGAGGTGGCGATGGAGCTCGACACGTCACGTGCCCACATCGGGTGGATCTCGGAGTTGATGACCCACGGGGTCGGGCCCATGCCTGTTCCAAATAAATTCGCAATTTGAGAAAAAAAAAGATTGATTTTTTTTTCTTGAGGGTGAAACAAGTCGGAATTTAAGCGTGAATTGATCTTGAATTTTACCGAAAATATTCTAAGTTTTCCTGGAATTTTTTCCTAAATGTTTCCTGAATTTTCTTGTTGTTCCCCCTTGATTTTCGTGAAACTTCATCTAAATTTTCTTGAAATTCCAGGCCGGGGCTCGCCTACCTGGGGCGAAACAGAAGAGGTAGATGACGAGTCCGGCGACGGCCACCCAGGAGTAGTCCGAGGGGCAGTAGCCGACGGCCCACTCGGCGCCCGCGGGCAGCTGTCCGTCGGCGGGGGTCATGCACGCGCCGCCCAGCGCCAGCTCCGACTCCACGTCGCGGGGCCAGCACGACGCCGTGCCGTTGCCCAGCAGGCAGAAGCCGCACGTGTTGTGCGTGCTGGTGCAGGTGGCGCAGGTCCTGGCGCAGGTGAGGGAATCGGTAGAGTTATTTTCAGAATGAAAAAAAAAAAATGTCTTGAAAGAGCTGCTAGCAGCGTTGTGTGACTTACAGGAGTGAGCCGCAGGCGCCGGCGAGCGCGCTGGTCTCGGTGATCTTGGGCGCCGTGTGGTTCATCATGAGGAAGCCGCCGCCCAGGATGGCGAGGGACACGGCGGCGCCGAACAGCGAGCAGAGCGCCAGCGGCCGCCGCCCGATGCGGTCCACCAGGAACATGCCGATGATGGTGCAGAAGCAGTTGACGCCCGCCGTGGCGGCCGACAGCCAGATGGCCATCGAGTTGCTGCCGATGCCCGCCATCTTGATGATGGTGGCGCTGTAGTACATGGCCGTGTTGATGCCGCCGAGCTGCTGGTAGGCCATGAGCGCGGCGCCCAGGAACAGGGCGCGCCGCGCGTGCGGCGTCTTCATGATGCGCAGCGGGACGTTCTGGTTCGACAGCTGCGGACAGCACAGCACGGCACGGACGGGTAAGTCACATCTCTCATTTCATTTTTCTTTTGTTTACAGAAAACTTGAAATAAATAATTCAAGAGTAAGACAATTTTAAAAATAACTTACTAATTTTTTTAAGAGAAGTTTTGAGAAAAATTTAAGAAAAATTTAACAAAATTTCAGAAAAATCACGGCATTTGTACAACGAAATTCAGAGCCATTTCCTGCCTTGCTTTGCAAACTCGATGACGTTATAATTTCAGATTTAAATTCGCGCGCCTCCCTGTGGTGGCGGGCGCGGCCGCGGAGCGCTGTGCCAGCTGGCGAGCACATGGCGCCTGTGGTCTGGGAGCTAGGCAGCCCGCCGCACACCGCGGCGCGGCTGGCCGGGCGCGCCCGGGCGCTGGCGCTCACCTCGGCCTTGAGGCGCTGGTCCGCCTCGCACGACTCGCGGATCCTCTTGAGCTCCTCGTGCACCGACACGTCGGCGCCGCGCAGGCGCTGCAGCACGTCCTCGGCGTCGTCGACGCGGCCCTGGGCCATGAGCCAGCGCGGGCTCTCCGGCAGGAAGTAGAAGCCGACGAGCAGGACGGCCGACGGCACGGCGGCGAGCCCCAGCATCCACCTGTGGACCAGACCCAAGGTAGGGAGCCCCCGGTGAGCGCGCCGGCCGCCTCGCCGCGCGCGGGGGCCGTCCCCGTGACGGAGCACCTCGCCGTCGAGGAGGTGCCCGTACACGAGGCCGGGCCCGCGCGGCGCGTCGGCCGGTGGCAGTCGCCGGGGATTCACAGACACTCGAGTGACCAGACCAGCGAACAGGGGGGTGGGGTAGGGTGGGGTGGGGTAGGGTGGGGTGGGGTAGGGTGGGGCGAGGGTCAGTAGCAGCTGTAAGGCGAGGTGCACAATGTTAGACTCGTCCCCTTTCACTTTCTGTACCGCGGCTGGGGCGCCCGCCCCGCCCCGCCCCGCCCCGCCCCGCCCCGCCCCGCCGGTAAGGTTATCTCCCTCAGAAGAGCCCGCGGGGCCTCGTAGGCCCCTGCTGGGATTAATCAATTCGGGGCGTCGCCTCGACAAGCTCAAAGGCGGCAGGCCGGGCGCGTTTCTAGAACGCCGTCGTAAAAGCGCCGGCGGCGGCGGGGCGTCCGCGGGCGCGCGCACTCGGCGCCGCATGGCAGGCGCCGCCTATCTCAGCGGCGCCGCGCGCTTCTCTCTCTCTCTCGCGGACGATTTTTCTGGAAAAATACCCGGCAAGCCTTATCTGCATTGCGACGGGTTGTACGGCGTGGTGTCGCGGGCGGGGCCGGCCGGGTCCGGTGGGCGGGGTGGGGCGGGGCGCCCTTGAACGCGGCTGGGAGGACCCCCCCCCCCCCGATGTTTGTATCCGCTCCATTCCTTAACGGTTAGAGGGGCAGAGCGACCGCGGGCCCTTACACGGGGCACCTTGGGCCGGCCGGGCCCTCGCCATAAGGACAAATAACAGCACCGCCAAAGAGTTTGCTCGCAGGGTCCGGTCCTAATCGACCCTCACCCCGGCCCGGCGCCGCAGACCCTATGGAGTGAGGGTCCCCCCGCCCCGCCCCGCCCCGTTCCGTTCCCGGCCCAGGCTCAATGACAGGAAACACAACGGTTACCGTCAGCCGACCCCTCCCTCACCTTCCTCTACCCGCTCAAACACCTCCGTGCAACCTCATCCGCTCATTCCTACCAACCACCTCTGTCCGCGCGTCTCCCTCCACTCCTCCGCCTTCCCTCCCGGCATGACCACCATGTGGTCATCGCGCTGAGAATCTGTTTCGTCACTCACCTCCAGCCGTTGTCCACCTCGGAGAACAGGCCGCTGATGATGCCCGCGACGAACTGGCCGCCGGTGGTGCCCAGGGTGTAGACCATGACGAGCACGCCCCGGTACCTGGGCGAGCAGCACTCCGCCATGTACATCGGCGTGCTCATGGTGGCGAGGCCTGGCGGGGCAGGTCAATGTTCTGGTGAGGTGGTGGTGGTGGAGGACCAGACTCACAAGCTGATCAGCTGATCGGCGCGGCCAGGCGCGGCCCAACCCCTGGGCGGGCCGGGCGGGGCGATCATGCCTGCCACGCGCCTCGGCCGGGCCGGCGCGAACCCCGGGCTAAATTTAGTCCCGTCTGATTGCCTTGTTCACATTACCCCCCCCCCCCCCGCGAGGATGTCCGCGCGGAGCAGAGCGACTTGTAAATGGCTCTGTATACCCCATATAGAGGCGACCCCATAACTCACCGACGCCGACGCCCACAACGACCCTGCCCACGAGCAGGACCTCCTTGTCGCCCGCGACGCCCATGATGACCGAGCCCACGGTGAAGACGACGGCCGCCGTCAGGATGGTCCGCCGCCGGCCCCACTTGTCTGACATTGGAGTCATGTTATTATTAGCACTGATTCCGGAGGAGGTCATGCATTGTAGGTCACTGTGACTGGGCTCGTACCGGTGAGGTAGCCGCCGCACAGCGAGAAGATCCACGCCGCCGCGATGGTCCCGGACACGATCAACTCCTGCCACAAGGTGTTGAGGTCCATCTCTTTTCTAGAAAGGCGAGAATAATGGGGCTATTAGATACCTTTTGGTGGGCTTTCGAGAGGGCACTCATCGCTAGGGATTACTATAGCCACTTCCCGCAAGACACCACCGCGATCTCGTACAAGTGTTGGCCCCTCGTTTTGTTTTCGTTGCTCGATCGATGATGTCACTGTCGAGGTATCGATAATCTCTTAAGCCCCCCCGAGTGTACTGTGCTGTACCCTTAAAGCCACTTAAGGCCGCCACTGGTCACGGCTTATCGCGAAAAACATAACAATCAATGTAAATATTGCGACAGTGTCCATCGAAAAAGCAATATAATAACAAAACCCTCCCCTAACCGGCGCCAGCTTTCACGCTGATAATGGAAGCAGACGACAAACAGGTATGTTTTGTTCGCACTTAAGATAAGGACAGAGTGTGGTAGCCAGGTGACTTTTACTTTTCTGTGGGATGATCCTCGGACACGCGACCTATGGATTGTGGAGCAGGTGAGGGGTTGTGTTAGGCCTGCCGGAGCGGGCCGGAGGGGCCGAAGGGGCTGGAGGGGCCGGAGGGGGCCGGAGGGGCCGGAGCCTGCCACCCCAGCCACCTGCCAGACGCCCCCATCCAGCCTGCCTCCCCTCCGGAGCAGACGACACGCCACAACATAAACAAAAACAAAAGCGTGGAGTAAACCGTCTTACCTGATGAGCAGCATGGCCCCGGAGACGACGCCGGTGTCGTAGCCGAACAGCAGGCCCGAGTTGGCGCTCAGGGTCACGAGGACCATGGCGAGCACCGTCATCTTGGAGTTGTCCACGACGGCCTCGCCGCCCTTCGAGTCCACGACCATCGGCCCCGTCATGGCGACGTTGGCGTCTTTTTCCTTGTCGTGTCGTAAACCGCGCCGGAAGTGGTTGTGAATGGACCGGAAGAGGTGGTCGCTGAACGTGTGCGTGTGCGTGTGCGCGTGCCCGCGTGCCCCGTGTGCCCCGGCGAGTGCCTCGAGTGCGACTGCGTCTGCACCAGGCGGTCAGGCGGTTGATAAACTGAGCTGCTCGTGCTACCGGGCCGGCCGGCCGGGGCGGGCGGGGCGGGGCGGGCAGGGGCGGGGCGGGCGGGGCGGGGCGGGGCGGGGCGGGGGCTCGACGCCGCTGTCCTGCGCCCGACGCGCGGCCCGCGGCGCGCTGAGAGCCGGACGCTGATAGGCCGGCGCCGCTTGTTTGGCAGTGCGATTCTCCCCCCCACCCCACCTCCACCCCGTGTCTTGACAGGTGCGATGTGTGGGGCGTTGGGAGGATCGAGATTCTCTTCGATAACATCGAATAAGCGTGCGGCGCGAGGCGCGGCGCGTGCGCGCGCTGACGGACACTGACGTGACGTGCGCTGTGCATAGGGCGGGGCGGGGCGGGGCGGGGCGCCGTACCCCTCGAGGGGCTCCCTGCACCGCACAACAGTCGTGACTTGAGTACCGCCCCGCCCCCTTTCCCCTTCACGTGTCGCGGGAGGGGCTCGCGGCCATGTGACTACCCTAGGCCAAGGCTAGACTCTAGCTTCTAGAGAGAGGCGACAACCACGGGGCGCTGTGATTGGCCTGCTCCATTTGGTACCCCAGCATGCACCCGCCGGGCGCCGACTGGCCGGGCGCGGCCGGCGCGGCCCGCAGCGGGGCTCGGGTCCTCCCCGAGCTGCCCAAGTCACAAGGACGGTAAAGCTGGAAAAAACAATTGGTCCCCTGAAAAAAAAAATTAAAAAGTATTATTAAAAAAAAATACGCGGTTTTGAACCACTGCCCACCTAGTGCTGGGAGCAGTGTCGATACCGATGACGCTACATGGCCGAGCCAGCACTGCACGGAGAGCAAGCGTGCTGATGACACCGGGTTCGTTTCTTCGGTGACTGTGGCTTCTCGCGCAGCATGAGTCCTAGTGGTCCGGCCTCTGGTACCGTGGCGTCGTAGCCGTGCCGGCATAGTGTCCGCCCGGAAAGTCGCAGAACGAAGGTTCGAATCTTGCATGAAAATTTCATTTTTCTGAGGGCAACTTGGAGTGGAATTCAAACCCCCCATTTCAACCGAGCTCCCTCGTGGAATCGCCGACGGTCTAGTGGTCTAGTGGTGCCGCGAAAGCCGTGGGGTGTCTGTGAGACTCGGCACATGGGGCCTGGTTCAAACCCAGGTAGGTTCTTCACTGGTAGCGACAGCGGGTTGCCAGGAAGTTCCGTCCCATGCCCACGACTGGTGGTCGGTCGTGGGGTCATAAGTCCTAGAATCTGGCTCCAAAAACAGCTTTTCCATGCTCTGGGGACAGGGCAGTTCGGTTAACCACCGTACGACTAAATCTGGCAGTACGGGGATCAAATCTGTCGAATTGCGCGACAGGATCGCAGTCAGAAAAGCACCGGTTCCCATAAGAACACCGAAGTAGCTGGCTGCCACGGGGGGTAAAAGCCCTGTGCCTGGCGGGAACCGCAACCTCCTTCGGGAGGTTTACTGTCGCAAAAATTTTCCATGTTTTCACGTCACCCTTTCACTTGCAGAGCACGTACGTCATTTTTCAAGTTTAAGGCGGGATTGAGCCCAGCATTCAAGCCGAAGGCTTCCTTGCGTGGCTTGTAGTCTAGGGGGTGCTCCGCACCCCCTACATTATTTTAGGGAGTGCTCAGCGCACCCCCTGATCCCCACTTCCGACGCCCCTACCGCAGAAACACATACTGCACTTCCCTATTCGGTTCGCGCTCTGCTGCAGGCCAACGAGTGCGTGGAGCAGGACGGTGGCCGGGGTGCATGGGGTGGTCACCAGGTCACCCTGCCTTACAACATGCGCGCGATCCCGTCCCGCTCTGCCCGCAGGCGTAGAGAGACTGTACAGTCTCTCTAGCCATGGCCCACGCCGGCCAGCTGATGTTTTCGGTTTCATTCCCGCCACGCCCCCGAGCGCCCCCCCCCCCCTTCCCCCCAGGACGCGGGCGGCGTGGGCGGTGCGGCTAGCTGCAGCGCAAGTATAAGTCTGCGATTGGCTGCGAGTCTGACACGCAGCTTTCCTGCGACCTGCGGAGACCAGTGGGTATCCAGTCTAGCCGTGTAGTCAGATGTCTGTCAGTCAGTGCTTCCCGTCCCGTCCCGTCCAAGTCCTTGCTGATCGTCGCGTGTCCGTCCGGGATGTTTGCGGACCTAACACCTTAGTTTATCACGTGTGTTTTAGCTTCAACTCGAAGAAGGAACAATTTTGACTTGAATTTTTACAACTTTTCTGGAGTGCTTCTAATTTTCAATCTTAAAATTTCCTTGATATATATATTTTTTTTTTTGAGACTTTTTTGGTGCAAGTTGGTTATTATTTGTGAGCATGACATGAGGCTCTTCTCCTAACCGGGTCCGCCCGTTTCTCACTCACGCTATTCCGTATCCTTTCCCGAATGATCAGAAGACAAGTCCTGCCGAGGACTCGGGCTGCTCCTGGACGCCCCGCCCCTGGGCGGCCGTTTAGTTCGGCAGAGCGGAAACGGAATCTGCTAATCCCATCTTTACTCTCCGAGTTGCTCTATGGTGCGACCGCGGGGGTCGAGTACCTCCGTAAAGCCGCTTTACGGATCAGGCTACAGCAAATGAAACGCCTGTCCTTGGACCTTTCCTTTCTCTTTGAAGACGCTGGCGAGTCCTTACCACCGCGCCGCTCACACGCCCCGTGATCACTCTGTAGATTGACGAACTCGCTTCCAACGCACCATGTGATTCTCCCGTCAGAGACGTGATCGTATCTCGTCGCGGCGACAGCGTGCGCTCCTAGCGGAAAACTTCAAATATCAACAGGAAATTTTTTTTTGAACCATGAATGAGCAGGAATCTTCCCTGCCCTGGTCTCAAAGAGTGCATGGTTTTTGCTCCGCCCCGGGGCGGGGAGTTGAACTCGAGTGTGCTTACGCAAAACAACGTGAGTGGAAAGTACCCCGCAAAGCAATTGTAAACACTTGAGGATGAATTCTCGAGATTAAAGGGCCTTAATGTCACGGCGCCGTGCCGTTCCGGGAGGACCGGGACAAACTTGTTGTTGGTGGTGATAAGAAGGCCGTGTTTCTTGCTGTCCCCTGGCCCCCCAGGGCGAAATAGCGGGGCGAAAACGACGTCGAAACGGTATTGTAAACGATGCCCATCTCGCCGTTCCGACGCCGATATTGCAACGACGCCATTTCCAGGCGCCGCACCCGCCGCACCTGACCTGACGTCCCCGTGTCCAGCGTCGCCGCCGCGATTTCGCACGCACACACACACACACAGGCGCGCGCGCGCGAATGTGTTGTTCCCTCCCGACCAGAAGCACTTTTGGAATTCCCCCGGGACACTGCGAATCCTGCTGGTCATGGTGCAGGCGAGCCGAATACCGTTCCGCTGCGTGGGCAGGACGCTGTCAACCAGTGTCACTGTCAACGAGTGTCACTGTCAACCAGTGACCAGTGTCACTGTCACTGTCAACCGTGCGGCGCCGCGTGACCTCGACCTTAGCCAGGAACAGGTGTCAACGTCGACACCTTCGCATTAAATCTCTATCTCTTTTCATTTTCTTCTCACGATTTTCTTTTCAAAAAGCCTTGCAATCCACAGAACTGCCCGCTTAAGCGACCCAACAGCTCGTAGTGAGTGAGTGAATGACCGACTTGGGTGCTAATTGTGTTACTCGGGCGGGGATAGGGGCCATCTTGACGTCCGCTTCATAATAGATCAAAGCGAAGGAAGCACGAACAGGATCAGGGAGGACCGTGTAAGCCGCGTCCTCAAGTCTAGTCTATACTGTTGGCTCGGCTAGACGAAAGTTTGACTTGAGTTTGACTTATGACTGAGGAATGGGGAATGGAAAATAAATTAATAATGTCAGCAAAGCTTTGGTATATTTTATACTGAAATGTTGTTGATAGAGGAACATGTTTTCAGATTCTTGGCATGCTGATCAACAATTTTGGAATGATAGTGAAAAATTGACTTGTTGAAATGTATTTATTAAAATATGTGAGTTTTGGCCACACAATACCTACGTACAGGCAAAATGTCCCACAGCATCATGAACGCCTTCCTGACACTTCCACCTGCAGGTTTTGGTGGGGAAAAAGGTCAAATAATGAAAAGCATGCTAGTAGTTGGATTTAGATACTTCAGTTGTTTTTTGTAAAACCAATTACCTTGTATACAGCACAAAACTCTTGAAAACCATTCTTGATTGTGAATCGTAAATGTTTGGCAGTGGTGGCATCAAGGTCTACTTTGGTGACTTGATGATGTAGGTCAGTCAGTAAGATATCTAAAACATAATTTATATTGATTTTTCTTTATAAAAATAATTTTAGTAATTTTAGGGAATTTGGTTCATACCAAGAGTTTTCAAATTGTCAAAGCCTGTGTTGAAATCCCCTGAACATTTTTCAATCAGCATGCTGCGAACTGAAATAGTAAAGAATTAGAGTGCCCGAATAAGGTGTTCAAACGAGTAATTATTTTCTCAATAAGTTTTAAGACTCACCACAATAACTCCGTATTGTAATACTGTTCAAAGTGACAACCTTTGGGAATGAGATAATGAATGAATGAGGGTAGAGTCCAGTAGTTGCCCAAAACGTTCCTCGAGATCTGCAAAACATTTTTTGTCATGAAGTGCATTTGATATCTTTGTGACACTTCATGTTCTTTCGACATTGAGTCTGCGTGACACAGATAACATAATCTAGGTGCAACTTTCTATCTTATAGTGGTGTGCGTCTTGAAAATACTATATTAATGATCTTATTGCCAACTCCAAGAGCTTCCTTCTCACCCATCTATGATGTTCTTGCTCGACGCTATATCATCGTGTCCGCAAGAGGAGTAGGAAACAAGACATCCCCCTGATTCCAGAGCAAGTTCATATGCCTCTTCTGACATTGTGTCAGCTCGCTGTGTCGCGGGTCATCTCACATAGCGTTAAGGATCAAGGAAAGAAATGGAAGTAAAACTAGTTCAACCTTCCAAACACCACAAAAGTCACAGGATAATTCAACAATGATACAAGCGGAATGCGGAATCATAACCCGACAACAATGCTATTCGGTTTATCATGAAGACAATTGTCCTTTAATTTTCGAGAGAAACTTTGTGACAGTCAGATAAACTACTTTATAGTGCCTTCTACTAACTGAAAAGCTTGACACTTATCAAAATTGGTCTGTCGTGATGGAAAAATAGAGAATGTTTCTGTTTTCAGCACGAAAACTACAGCAGAAAGGTATGAGCAGAAGACATTCATCTTTTAAATACAAGTAAAGATAGCCAACCTAAACATGTCAGTGAAGTGCTATGGATTACTTCCTCGTGCTGTCTCTCTTAATATAAAGTCTTGAATCTTTGAAAATATTTTTTTATAGCCTTTTTACATCTAAAGTGATACAATATTTGGTTTTTTATGTTTTCTTAAATTTTTAACGCGTCTTGAAAAGGATTCCTAAATTGGAAAAATGCCTTATTGACACTAAAACATTATTCGCACTATAATGTAAACAAACAAACATTCCTTACTTGATTTTGAACGGTGACAGTGCCGAGACGTCAGAAGAACATAAGTTTGAACTTACATTTAGTATTGCGGGACATTTTCTCTTTGAAACATGAGTGACCAACTAAAGTTTATCGTCGAACGTCTCAATGACAAGCCATTTAACAAGAATTTTAACTTAATATCCTTTGATTCATCTAGTCCTGACCAGCTCTTACAAGTAAGTTTGTTATATCTGAGAGAAATGGTTATACCTTTAGAACTCTCTCTTGATTTCACCTCTGTCGTATAGGTTCTGAGTGATGTACTGGCTGAAATGGATCCTTCACATAACATTGACATTCGGACAGAAGAACCAGAGGCTACTACATTGCGTATTCTGAATGCATTGCGTATTTTGAAGTACAAACCCCCTCCTGACATTACTTTGTGAGTATTTTCATTGCAGGGTGAGATCTGTTCAATGCATGAATTAAACATGACTAAATATTTAGATCTATATTTTTTATTTAAAATATAGGAAAGCTTTTGGTCAAGGTATTGTTCAAGGAGACAAATTAATTTTACATCCAGTATTGGAATGGCTTCTTCACAATATGGAAGACCTACGCAAAAGGACATATCTTGCAAAATTTCTCGTCAAATTGGAAGTTCCCCCTGATATTCTTGGTGATGCAGACATTGCAGCAATGTATGAACAGGTACAGGAATAAATTCTGCTCAGTATTTATTTAGCTTCATCTCATCATTCTCAGATTTATCATTTAATCTTTTCAGTATGAGAATCTAATTGAAGAGTTCAAACTCATTCATAAAGAAACTGAGACAGTGAAGAATAGTGGTTATTCTATTGGAGAGCTGAAAAGTGATATGGAGGCTATGGAGAAAGAGAGAGATATTGTTTTAAACCGAATCCAACAAGTGCAAAGAAAGGTATACATGGATTTTAATGGATTTAAATGACAGGAATAAATAAAAGTGACTAATTTTGATTCCTACACAATTTCTTTCAGGTGGAAGGATCCCCCTCCTTTGAAGCCATGTTACATACTGCTCATGAACTGAGAATTCAACGAGAACGAGAAAAGGAGCTTATTAATCAACAGCAAGATGAAGAATCTGCTTTGTCACACCGAGACCAGAGATTGCAGCGACTGCAACAACAGCTAAAGGACTTACGGCATGCAAGTGTTGGAGCTACACCACAAGGTATGCCTTTAATTTTTTGATGTAAATGTTAACTCAATACTGTGATATTACCATCCACTTTACAGGACTATTGCAACGGTTAGAAGAAGAGACCAGTGTTAATAGCTACATTGCAAAGCAAAAGTTGCCAAGAGAGATTGAAGCAAGAGAACAAGAAGTTGCTATTATGAGTGCTGTTATCGCTGAGCCAGCTATGGGAAGGAGTGATTTGGATGCTCTTAACTCCAAGGTTCTTTTTTTTCTTTTCTAAATTCTGCTACTTCTACTTGGAGATAATGATTTATTGTATAAATGCAATACCCATTTAATTTTCAGTTGCAAGCAGTTAATTCAGAAATAAGTCAGCTTGTTCAAAGACACTTGGCCACAAAAAATCCTGCTGAAGACAAACTTGCTCCTTTTAGACAGCAGGCTGCTATAATTGCTCGCAAAAAAGATTCTACAGCAGAGCAGCTTGCTGAAATGCGTTCTCGAGTTGCAGCCCTTGAGGAGGAACTTCAGGTACCTTTTTCTCTCATAACCTGCTCCAGTTCCTTACATAATTTTTAGAAAATAGTTCTAATTGATTTTTTATTAATAAATTTTTCAGGAGAAACAGAGCCAGCTACAGGCTGTTGCTGGTGATTCGGTGCTACGTGGAGAAGAATTCAAGCGCTATGTCAGTAAACTACGAGGCCGAAGTTCTCTATACAAGAGACACAGAAGTCAGCTCTCAGCTCTGAAGGCAGAGTCAGGGGTATTATCATGGACTGTTCAAACTTTGAAATCGCGCACTGAGAAAACAATGGCAGGCATGGTAAGATTTATTGTTGATTTTCCCCCCTTTTTTCTCCCTTTTGGTAATGTGTGTTGGTAATTGTAAAAAACATTTTCTGTACAGGAGAGAGTTGCTGCTAAGCATGGGATGTCTGGAATCTTAGAATCAGAATCACGTTTAGATGAAATGGCACTTCAAAAGAGTGAACTAGATATGGTAAAAGGCCAGAGTCTTGAACAAATTTCAGGGCTGGTTCTTGAACTACGAGAGCAAATTGCAAGCCGCAAAGCTCAACTTGCTCCAATCATAAAAGGTTTGTGTTTCTATTTTTGAGCCACTTGTGAGCTCAGCTAAATGAGGCTCATTCAACCGAACTGAGTTAATAGTTAATCCCTTAGTAACCTCATGTTCTTTTTTTTTTTTCTCTGCTTTTTATAAATCATTATTATATAATTAGAATTAAGACCCCTGCGTGAAAAATGCCAGGAGCTGACTTCAGAATATGATCAAGCTAAGCAGAAGTATGATGCAGCTTCTGCTGGATTTGATAGCAGTATAGCCAAGCTTGAGCAAGTAAGTTTAATGATTTATTATTGATCAAAAATATAAGATGCATTTCAGTTTCACTTCTATTAAAACACTTGACAGGAGACAAACACTTTGCAAGAAGAGCGTGATGCCTGGGAGTCTGAATGTCATATGATGGAGGCAAAATGTGTAATTATGGAGACAGATCTTGAAAGAGTTGCAGAGGAAATACGCCTGTACAAGGGAGGTGATAGTGTTGAGAAAGGAAAAAAATCAGTCAGGTCAGCTATACACGCTTAACTGACAAATAAAGGTGTGCATGTATAAAAAGGATTGATTTTAATTTCTTTTGTCATTTGCTCTACCAGGGAACTTCTAGGGGCGGCTATTTCTGAACGTGAGAAACAGAGTAGAACACTCAAAGAGGAGCAGAAGTCAGTTCAGGAAGTCCAAATCAACAACCAGCTTCAAAAGCAGTTGTGGAGTCAAATCCAGGAGTGAGTTTAAATAAATTGTAGATTTACATACAATTCTAGAGTTGCTTTAACAAAAGCACATAATCAAATCACATCTTATTTTCTAGGTTGATGGAAGCAAAACTCCAATGCTACAAAATAGCCAAAGAGATGTCTGGAACAGTCACCATAGCACAAGGATCTGAAACTCTAGTCTTGCAATAATTTTTTTTTGTTTAGGTTCTCACTATTTATCCATTTTTCCTTTTTCTCTCCACATTTACTACATGAATATTTGTACCTCACTGCACATTAAGTGTTTAAGATTATTCTAGTCATTTAATATTTGTGATTATTTTCAACGATTTATGATTCACAATGTGTGCTGAGTCAATTTTAGAGTACAATCTACTCCACTTCCTCTCACATATTTCCTTTTTTACTTTTTTTTTTTGGTTCTGAATAATAAACACCTGTTCACTCAAATCATACTAAATATTTATTGACTAGTACAATATTTTTTAAAATGATTAAAATGCAAAATAGTAAAGAAATGATCAGAATGGATGAAGAATGCGAGTTAGTCAGGCGCTGGTCGCGAGGCGCTTGACGCGCAGGTCCTCGGTCCCGCTGGCGCCCGCGCTGACGCCCGCGCTGACGGCCGCCCTGGCCCTGCCGCTGCGGATGCGGACGGAGGCGTGCGGGGGGAAGCTGATGGCCAGGCGCAGGGCCTTGTAGGTGATGACCACCTGGTCCAGGGGCAGGCTCAGCGACCCCACCCTGGGGGCGGGCGCGGGCGGTGCGGGGGCGGACCGCAGCCGCGGGGGCGGGGCCGCGGCCGGCAGCGGCGGCGTGGACAGCTTGGCGGGCGGCTGGGCCGCGGGCGCGAGTGCTTCCCTCCGCCGCTGCCGGCGGCCCGCGGTGCGCGGGTGGCACGCCGTGCAGCGCAGGTTGCGCCCCTCAGAGTCCTGCGAGTCCTCGCCCTCGCACTCGTCCTCCGCCTCGGTGGTCGGGGAGGCGGACGGGGACGGGATCCCCGACGCGCTGGCTGGCGACGCGGGTGGTGGCCTCTCGGCGCGCGCGGTGCGCGGGCGAGGTCGCGAGGAAGGCGACGTCGACGCCGGCGGCAACACAGACGCCGGGTCCAGGTAGATGCCTACCCGCCGCAGGAACCTGAATAGACCGCATGCCACTTAACATTAAATTAATAATAATAATAAAAAAATTCCAGGGTATTTTACATTTTTATTAGTTTTCAAGTAAAGTAATGTATCTCAGAATATCTTTTTTCAGATAAAAGAATACGCCCCCCTCGGTTGGCGGTGACGTCCAGGTGCTTATACTCACGTGGGCGGCGGCTGTCTCCACACGTTGTCCACGCGCGAGGTGCGCATGATGTGCGCCAGGCGCAGGACCAGGGCGCAGTTGTCCTTGCCGATCTGCGCGCAGCGCTCCTCCTCGCCCTGGACCTGCTTGAGCTTGCAGGAGACGTGGCCGCGCTCGGGGGGCGGGCCCACGTCCACCACCGGCAGGGCGGACTCGACCTGCACGGCGCGGCCAAACTCATTACAAACTGTATCTACTTCTAAGTGAGTATTGCCTGGGGGGGGGGGGGGGGCACAGGGTGTGTCCCGGCCCGGGCTGTCGCTCCCACTTCTGTTTGATCAATGGCGGGGCGGGGCGGGGCGGGCGGGGCGGGCTGCACCAGGCCGGGGAGCGGGCCGGCCGGAACCTCCTGGCCCGCCCCCGCCGTCCGGGAATGCCGGGTTGCACCAAACCTGACAGGGAAGTCCACGCCGTCCGGGCCTGTCGGCGGCGCCGGGCGCGGGCGCTGTCCGCGGGCTGCTCGCCATGCGGACCCCCTGCGCCTCCGGCGTGCCGACTGCCTACCTTTACCACCCCGGCACCACCGACATTTATCAACCACCGGACCGTCTGGGAGGCGCACGTTCCATGTTTCTGTCTAGTGCGACCCTCGGCCCCGGGGCCGGGCTGGGCCGGGCCAGAGCCTGACCAGGACGCTCCTGAGTCCTCACCTTCTTGCGGTGATGGTGGTACCGACGCTGCTGCCAGGGCCTGACGAGCAGGTTCTCCCTCCGGGTGAGCATGCCCGTGCCCGCGCCCGTGCGCGCCCCGCCTCGCGTTTCCCGACCGACTGACGACGCGCCGGTGGCGCCGGTGGCCTACCCGCGGGGCGCCGCGGGGTAGAGTGGGGAGAGGGGGTGGGGGGTGGGGGTGCCACCGCGGGGCGGGCACCTCCAACTCTTGGCCGCGCCGCCGGTTCCGTCAAGGGGGCGGACTTGACTTGCCTTGGGTGGGCTCAATTCATTTCCCGTATTACGCAAAAAAAAAAAAAAAAAAGCACTGTTTTCTTTTTTTCGTCCCTGCAATGTCTTTAGCTTCTTACGCACCTTGCCTTCGGCTTGGGTGCGGTGTCCGAGATTTCAGGGGATGGTGCAGTTGCAGGAGGGTAGCAGGCACCACCATGGACCATGGTGAGGCTCGGGGCAGTACGGTGCCGTTTCGCTCGATTATGTTTCTCATACTCAGCTGGGCATCTCCCCCCCCCCTCCCCTACCCCACCTAATCCCACAAGGTAACCAAAAAATCTGCATGTACTCTGCATTGTTTTCGTTTAGTTTTCAGAAAATCCTTTGATTGATAAAGAGAATCACGTCAAAATTTGTGTTCAGTTGTACAGTTTTGCAGGAAATCTTAACATTTAGTCAGTGCCGTGCTTTTGTTGTATTTTAAATAATTACAGTGTAAAACTTCAGGTTCGTATAATCTTTTCTGCATTCTATTCTGTGAAGTAGGCCTGTATTGTATTGTCAATTCATTCCACAAATTCATTGATATACGCTGGAAGGAAATTTTATAACAAAATTTACATTTAAACAGGTTTATGCCATGCGCCCAGAAATTTTTGAAACCGGCGAATCAGTTCTCTTGTTAGGCGAAGGAAATTTTTCTTTCTCAATTGGACTTTCTAATCTCAGACTTGGACTTGATCTTACTTCCACATGCTTTGAAACAACGCTTACCCAAACTCAAATTGAAAATGTTGAGATCCTAAAATCTCGCGGTAAGTGGAGTAGAACTGCTATCATTGATCAGATGGGCAATTTATCATGATGCATAATAGTACATCTAAGCCCGTTAATAATTTATGTTTCAGGAGTCAATGTAATTACAGGCATTGATGCTACCAAGATTCACTCAAATGCTATACTTAAAGACCAGAAATTTCACAAGATCATTTTTAATTTCCCACACATTGGAGGAAAAATGAAAATACATCTCAACAGAGAACTGCTTCGCCTGTTTTTCCAAAGTGCTTCCAATCTTTTGGTGCTTCCAAGGGGGCTTATTGTTATGTCTTTATGTAGAGGCCAAGGAGCAGACTATCAGGGTAAAAGAGTTTGGGCGGATTCCTGGCAAGTTGTGGATATGGCAGGTCATGCAAATTTGTTACTGGTGGAATGTTTTCCTTTTGACTGGAGTAATTTTCCTATGTACAAGAATGTTGGCTATCGAAGTCTTGAGAAGGGTTTCCATTCTGAGGATGCAGTTGTCCATATATTTTCTCATTGTGATAGATTTGTAACTTCTAGTGTCGAAACTGTCCTAGATTACTATAAGCATAGTAAACTTTTAAATTTTCCTACCTATCATCCTATGTATGTTAGGAAAATGAAGCTAAATATTCTGGAAAATAGCACAGCACCAATCTACATTTTTTTATCTTTTTTGAATAGGCAAATTAATTTGAAATGTAAGTGTCACTATATAGCTGAAAAGAATCTGTTCAATCTATCTGAAGTGACAGATGCTATTGCGTCAACTGCTCAAATCTGGACGGAGACAAAATCAGATGTATACATGTATTCACTTTGTATTTCAAATAAATTGGGGATGGACTTTAAACAGAGCCCCATTACAATACGAACATACTTGTTTGGTGCACAAAATTTTGATCTTTTTCAAGAGGCTTTGCATGAATTCATTTTAACCTATTGCATTGGTGACTTTAAAATTAAAGACGAGATTTGCACCGCTGAGTCTAAAACTGTGAAGAAAGTTTTCCTACATGCTAATGATTGTACAGATACAATTTTGTGTGCAGAATTGATTTATGATGAGCAATGTTGGAACTCAGCTAGGCTCGTACTGTTGATTTACATTGATACTTTAGTGATGAAAGTTTTTGCTTTGACTACTTGGAAGCAGTTATGGGCTGAGAATATTCAAATAACTTCACGCTCTGGAAAACTCTCTGTTCATGGTTTTTGTCCTCATCCAGTTTCTTATAAATTTGATGTATCATTTACCATAAACAGTAATTTTACAGAGGAGAAGTTTTTTGAAGTGTTGTGGAATACTGCAGGAGAAATAATAGAAAGTGCATCAAAAGTTAGTGAATTCTATTCCCCCATCAGCAATGAGCAAAGTTTGTGTTATCGAATTAACTATTTGTCTTATGATTATCCTGTGTGTAAAAAAACATTGATAAACTTCCATCTAAATGTTCTTAAAAGAATATTAGAAAGTGCTCTTGATGTCCGTGTGAAATAAATATTTTTGACTATATATGTCTATGTTCATGAATAATTTGGAGTGAATTAAATGCAACCCATTTCGAACTGAAATTATTCAGAACATTATATTCTAATTTTGTTTTCCTTTCTCTTTCAGAAGCATGCTTACAATTCCTAGATTGGCTCTGCAGCTTTCCTCATGGTCTCCCACTCAGAGTACACTTTGTCTCCTATCATCTAGCGCAACAGCTATCCCCCTTAGACCAAAAAAGGAAAAATCATTTAGAAACAAGGTATTTAAAAATTTTGAAATATAAAAAATAAAATAAAAAGCTTTTAAATGTATTTGTCGATAGATGTATATACATGAGGTTAATTGATTGTTTATTAAATGTCTCATGTTTCAGGCAATCCATTTAGTTGACTATCGACGTGTAGTTACCCAAGGAGGAAATGGTGGTGATGGTGCAATTTCCCTACTCAGCGTAAAGGCCAATGAATTTGCTGGACCTGATGGCGGGGATGGAGGACATGGTGGGCATGTTGTTCTTCATGTATGTACTATCCACTCTTTAATTCCTTTTACTGGTGAAAACTTTAGTATCAGAAGCATTTGATGTATTTTACTGCACTAGGCCACCACAGATGTCCGAGATCTATCACACGTACCAGGAAATGTCCGAGCTGACCACGGAGAGCCAGGCTTGAGCAAGGACCGTTTCGGTAAAAATGCCAAGCATACAGTTGTTAAGGTAAATAAGAAGGCTGCAAAATGTTTTTAAAAGGATAAAATTTAAATTTTGGAGCAATTGTATTATTCCTGTTTTGCTTCTTTCAGGTACCTGTTGGAACAGTTATAAAGAATGAGGAGGGAAAAGTTGTGGGTGACCTGGAAAAAAATGATACATTGTTTGTTGCTGCTCGCGGAGGAGCTGGTGGACATGGTAATGCCTATTTCAAAACGGATGTAAACCAAACCCCTCAGGTTGCTGAATGTGGTGGGATAGGAGAAAACATATTGTACTTTCTAGAGATGCGCAGTATGGCTGATATTGGCCTTGTAAGTACTAATTACTTTACTATGATAAAAGGTCAATGTAAACAACAGCTCTTTTCATAATTTTCTAGACATTAAATGTTTTAATTATAATTTGCAGATTGGGTTTCCTAATGCAGGAAAGAGCACTCTATTGCAGGCAATATCAAGAGCAAAGCCAAAAGTTGCACCTTATCCATTTACAACTTTGAGGCCTTATGTTGGCATTGTTCAATATAGTGACCATACTCAATTAGCTGGTAAGTTATGAAAGTAGTTCCTGATGTACAAAATCATTCACTGTAAATGGTATTATACTTTATTTTATTATATTGTATTGTATTGCTCTAGTTGCTGATCTTCCTGGCCTTGTGATAGACTCCCACAAAAATAAGGGCTTGGGAATTGGATTTCTTAGACATGCTGAACGCTGCAGCTTACTAGCTATGGTCTTAGACCTGTCAGAACCAGAACCGTGGAATCAACTTCATGCGCTGCGCAATGAACTAAGACATTTTAGTCCAGAACTTGCTGACAGACCACAATTAATCATTGCTAACAAAATAGATTTACCAAGTGCCCAGGTACATCTGCTGTTGTACTAGCTTATGTCACGTATAACGTATTTGTACAATTTTATATTAATATTAAATTCTGTCCCTGTCCCACAGGAAAATCTCCAGTCTCTTATAAAAGAGGTTGATGCAGAAATAATACCAACCTCAGGAAAGACTGGAATTAATTTAACTAATCTTCTTTACAGATTTAAATCATTACATTCAGATTATCTCGAGCATAAAGACCACGACAGTCAAATGCCTGATTAATTCCATGAATAATCTGTAATTCTTAATTTTTCTATGATATATCTAAGTTTACTAAAAGTGCCAATAAATTTATTCTTGGATTTCGTATTTCATGTGTCGAGTAGTCTTGCCCCGAGCCCGAGCTCCCGAGCTCAGCACAGTGCCTGCGGCGGCTGAGGTGTCGCTGGGGAGTGATGGGTTGCATACTCAGGAGGCGCTCCACGTCGCTGCTAGAAGCTGTGCCGGATGGGTTGCCTACCCACCGGGCTGAGCTGGTCTTTCCTTGCTGTGAGGAGGCGCTACACGCGACGGCCCGGCCGAAAAGGAAATCTGAAGAGGGCCTAAAAGGAAGGGAAGGGGGTCGAGAAATCGCTTCTCTCCCCCCTCGCAACAAGCCCTTGACTTCTGCGCTATCTTTTTTTGTTGTTTTTTTTTTTTGGGACAAATTAAGAATATTGAACCACTACCCATTCTGAAAGTTACCCTCGGCCTCACCTGGTTAACTTTGTAGTCTGCCCTCACAGACGCCCGGGGGCGGGGGATCCCCGCTGGACGAGGTGCTAGGCGACATCCTCCCCCCCCTCCTCTCCTCCCCGGCCTGGCCCAATGGGGGCTCCCCGGCCCCGGCCCGGCAATGACATTTCCCTTTCGTCAGTTTCCTGGTAGCCTGGCCCACGCGCTCGCCTCGTCCTCGCCACACCAGCACACCAGCACACACCAGCGCAGCCGCAGAGTAGAGTACAGCCAGTGTCCAGTCTAGCAGGAGGAGGACCACCCCAGCACAGCATTACGCGGTGAGTAGAGACACAAGCCGTGGGTGACTTGGAAGCAGGGCCTCTAAATCGAACGCCGCCTGGCCAGTGGGGTTACAAAATCATGTTGTTGGCCGGTCCAGTGGGGAGGGTGCAAAATCACCAAACCTTTTTGCCCCCTCACGAAGTGGGTACAAATCATCGCCAGCCAGTGATAGTGACTGTAGAGTTGACGCCCGCTCGACTAGACCGAGTTCGATTTTCTATTGCATCAGCAAGGCATCAGACAATAATACGGGTGTTCTCATCCCACACCTGTTGCTTGCCCCGCAGTTTCCTCCCATTTTGCGATGTCACCCGACCAGGTGTGCTACGTGATCTCTCGACACGTCCCTTTTCGAGTGTATCTCCCTGAAAACTTGACTCGCGTCGAGCGCCCCGCCCCGCCCTGTCACTTTGCGCCTTGCGCAAGACGCCACGCCGCGGTTATCTGTCCTGTCGCCCCTTGCGCTGCGTCCCCCGCACCCCCCCCTATTCCCCCTCCCCTCCCCTCCCCCCGCTCCTCCGCCCAACTTCTCGACGGGTTAATTTGTTTGAGTTTTACTCATGGAAAAACCACACTGCATCGAGATAACACACTGAACCAGCTGTTCCCAACGGCGGGGTCGCGGAAAAAAAATTGGGGGTCGCGATGAGGTAGCTGGGGCTGGAGTCACCTGGGGTCCCCCGGTGCCCCCGGTCCCCGGTCCAGTCTAGGCTGGACCAGGTGGTCTCTAGCTCGGCCGATGTATAGTGACTAAACACTTATGCGTGATTTGGGCATCATAACGCACAATTTTACGCAACCATAAGTTACAATTTTATGCGCAACTATGGACAGGCTCGTACCTAACTCCTCACACTTAACAGACAGTGAGATATAGTTCTGTACGAAAAACTGATTGCGTCCGGCAATTCCTGCAACAAACTTGCTAAAGGGTTTAGTGTGAAGTCGCAAGTGGGCTGCCGATTTTCTGACTGCTTGAGAGTGAGTCGAGTCTACACTCGCTCTTGTGCCTCTCGAGAGCACGATTAATTGGTGGCAAAGTGAGGACGAGGGTCGTGACTAGGTGACTAATGTGGTGAGGTGACGAGTGACGGGAGGGAGGTCACCCCGCGGCTCATTGGGTCGGCTCGGCGGGCACGGCGCGCGCGGGTTCAAAGTCTTCCAGACCTACCTCAAGGTAATTGCCCCCGTGCCGTGCCGTGCCCTGCTGCCGCTAGAGCAGGGCAGAGCAGCGCCGCGGCGCCGCTAGAGCGCTCTGACCTTGGCGTCGCGACGCTACGCACCGCGGGGCGGGGCGGGGCGGGGCGGTGAGTTACTGCTGCTGCAAGTGGAGTCAGCGCACGCGGGGCGTACACGCCCAGGCCTCGTCGGAATAAATCAGCCGAAAAGTCGACATCGTCGTCACGATATCGGCGCGACGTCGCTGACTGACCCGGTGTCTCAGGGCGGGTCGCGACGCCCGGGCCGATTATTGCACCACGCATGCGCCAACAAAGGGACCATCGCGTATGTCCGCGCGACAGCAGACGACATTCATAAACGCCGCGGCGGCGCCCCTTGTCACGTGACCGTCACATGACACGACTCCGGGGTGGCAACGCGCCCGCCAAGACGAGCCCACGCAAAGTTTTTCGAGGGGAAAAATAAAATAAAAATAAAATTGGAGAGAGAGGCCCAGAGGGACGGAGGTTCACGGTGCCGTGGTCGTGTAGTTCAGTGACCGACCCGGGCGGCATGGCAGTGCCCGACCTGCAGGCCCCTGTAGGCCCCTATCGCGCATCCGCTCCGCCGCGCCGGGCAACAAAGTTGCGACGAGCAGCCCTGATTGCAGGGGACAAGAGTCCCAAAGGACTGACGGGGCGCGGCGGGGCGGGGCGGGGCGGGGCGCATGACACCAGAGAGACCGCCTCGTCGTCGGCTCCCCTCAGGACGCCGCGGTCCGTCCCTCCCCATGGCTACCGCGAGGAACGCCGTGTTTGCAGTCAGATCGCTCTGCTCCTCACTAATAGCGTTATACCACTGGAGTCAGGCTAGACTAGGGAGACTAGGGACACCCCGTGTTTCAACACTTCACGGCGATTACTTCGCTAGCTATCCTCTTTTCTAGTGCCGTCGTTATCCTAAGATAGTGAGGACGAGCATGAAGCATATCCATATCGGTTATACGCATGGGAGTGAGCTGGGCGGGAGTAGAGTCCTAGAGTCCCACTCTAGGACTCTAGGCGGGAGCAACCGTACTGGCACGTCGGGCTAGCTGCGCTGTTGGGCGCTGGGCTGAAAAAAAGTATATCTTCCTCTCAAATATGTCCGCAAACTTTCAGGGTCTTAAGACGCGTTGCGACAATTGCGCTAACCGACCGAAGTGTTTTACACTTTTGTTAGAAGGCCGCATGGGGCAAAGTCTATCTGTCAGTCCAGTCCCCAAACCCAAGCCGCGTGTTCATGAAAAATTCTCGAGTCTGAGGTGAGCTGCACTCGCAGCGCTTGTGCTCGGGGCGGGGCGGGGCGGGGCGGGTGGGGCGCTACTCGTGTCGCAACCTCGCGGCGTTCGCACCGCGGCGTGAAAAGAGGAGCGCGGTGCGGTACCGCACGGTTTGGCACGGCACGGCGCGGCACGGCAGCGCAGACCGTCTGGTCTGCAGACGGACGGGTCACCTTAACCTTTCAGTTGAATGCAAAGCTAACTCAACTCACTCGCTCCGCTTACTAATGCCCCAAGGACCACCGGTACCCGCGGCGCGGTGCAGCAGCGCAAAGTACCCGCAGAGTTATGACTGGGGGTAAGGCGCGGGTACCCAAAGTACCCGCACCCGCTCAGTCGCGAAAGAATTGACCCGGGGAATTCCCCCCCCCCCCCGCCCCGCGCGTGCTAAGGGCGGCTCTCCATGCTTTCCTTATGGGGAGTCTCTCGCGCCTGGGGTATCGCAGGGCCAATTTTTTGCGATTGTACCATAGTGAGGAACTGTACGCAAAGAGACCGCGGCTGAAAGTACCCGAAAGAGTACCGTGGAGGTTATGGAGATAGTGTTTGTGAAAGTACCCCTGAGAGTACCCTCCCGGGTGCGTGGGTTAGGCTGACACACCCGTCTCGTCTCCCGTGCGAGCAGCCCGTCCCGCCCCGTCCCGGCACCCGCCGCGTTTTGTCGTCTGCTGAGTCCGCCGCCCGGCCCGGCCGCGTTTCATCATTCATGGCGATTTGAGACACATTCGCATTGCGCAACGAAAACAAAGTACGCGTGAGCGCGAGGGGCACGGCGAGGCGTGGCGGGGCGTGGCGGGGCGGGGCGGGGCGTGTCTTGTCCCATGCCGCCATGGCGATGCAGCGTGATTGGTGGAGCTTCGAGCTTCGCCCGCTTTTGTTCCTTTTTTCCTTTCCTGACGCGCAAAAGCAAAAGGGGCGGTGAGGCGCGGCGCGGCTGCCGCGGCCATGTGCCGGCCGATAGCGACTTTTTAGCAGTGGACTTGCAACTTTCCTCCTCTCCTTGCAGCAGGCCGTGCTGTGCTGGCAGGCCCTTGCTGCGCACTTAGATTAAAAGCGGCTGTGTACAAACCTTATCGTGATTTTATCGGGGGTGTGTGTGTGTATTTCGGGCAGGAAATCGGATTTTTTAATCTCGAGGACGGAGGATTGTAAAAAAAAAAAAAAAAAATTTTTTTAAAACTTAATTCTGCAAACCGATGAGCTGTTATTGGTGCAAATGACGACGCGGCGAATGCCAATCCCCGTTCAGTCAACATGGAAAGTCCTCGGCACTTGAACCAATAACCGACGGGTAAACAACACTGCAGCGGCGGGTGGAACTAGGTCGTCTTCCCATTCATTCGTGAGATCGGCGACCTGAACACCGCGACGTGCCGGCCTCCATGTGAGCAGACGCTCCCCCGCGCCGCGCTCTGGCATGCTCACCGTCACGTACTGCTTCCCGTCACGTAGACCAGGATCCTCTAGCTGCACGACGCACCCGAGGCGCTTCACGCCTGGTCCCCGTCCACCCCGCCCAGCCCCAGCGTTCAACGGCGTTCAATCTGCCCCCGTGAAACAAGCGCCTGACGGGGACGAGGGGTGGCACCGCCTCCCCCCCCCCCCACTCCACGCCCATGCTCTCCACAACCTCCGCCACCACGAGGAGAGAGACCGAAAGAGAGAGAGAAACCTTGCACTAAAATGCAACGACGATTACAGTAATTACCATCTCGCCGAGGTCCTAAGCAGGCGTAAGCAGGGGCACGTCGTTGACAAGTGGGGCGTGGCGTGGTGGGGTGGGGTGGGGCGGTGGGAGACGCGCCCGCGTTGCACTTTGACACCAATCCCAGTCTGGCTGTGACAACGTTGACCCTCGCCGCCACGCCTGCCCGCGCAGAGTACTCCCCGCGCCCCAAGGCCCCCGCGGGGCGCGGCGTGCCCCGCCCGCCCCGCCCCCCACGCCACGCCGCGAGTCAGCCAGTAGTACAGATGTATGAGTGATGTTTCGACATGGGGGTCTCATGACGGACCGTCCCCGGCCTCGTGACCGTTCCCCAAAAATGTGCTTATGAGTCTTATATAAATTGCACATGCTCCATTGGACCACTTCATGAATCGCCAACCTTTCTCTTTCTTCTTGCTTCGATTCTCGTCGACGATAAATAAAAACCATGAAGTGCGTATTAAATGGAATAAAATTCCTTTTTATCTCGACGACAGGAATATTGTAAGCGCAGGACGATATGATGACGGCTGGACGACAGTTGTGAAACGTTGCCCAACTACGTGTAGGGTTGCCACACTTGCGGCAGTGCAAAGCTCATGCAGCGTTATCTCGGAAGGGCGGGACTACTGACTCTCTACTGGGAGTTTGGCTGCCCCACCAGCCACCCTCAGCTCACATCACATGCAAAGCTCATGCTCATTGCCTGTCCGCGGGGTCCTCCACCCGCCCGCGCGCGCCCGCCCGCACCCGCCCGCAATCACTCTCGCTCCCTGTAGCAGGACCATTTCGACAGCGCGGCATTGGAACTTCGCCCAACTTGGTAATGGTACTCATGCAGAGACACGAGACACGGTGGAGTACCGTGGGAACATCGCGACGGGGAAACAACTCTGAATTTTGGTGTACAAGGCTCGCGAATTTTTGTGAAACTTTCTAATTTTTCTTGAATTTTTATTGATTTTCTTTGTGATTTTTTGATTTTATTTTTTTCTATTTTTTTGTTTGGAATTTTCTCAAACTTCTCTGATTTTTTTCCGTTTTTTTAAATCTGAATTTCGCCGATTAATTCGGAATTTTTCTGAATTACAAGGTGTACTAAAATTTCAGAGCTGTTTCCTCCTCGGTTGTTTCCCCGCCACGTGGATACCGCACCGCGCCGCACCGTAGCGCACCGGGCTGCCTACCCGCACGGGGCCGGCCGCGCTGGAGGCCTGGCCGTGCTGTACTCGCGTCATGTCCGACCACCTGCTGCGTGCGGGTACACCGCTCACTGCGCGATCGCGAAATGATTAGGCTGACCTTTCGCACACTCGCGGGATTGCAATCTGTTGCGCTCTGCTCGGGTTCTGCCTTGTTCCAGAAAAGCGATATTCATCATTTGGGCTCCTCTCTCGCTCGCCTCACTCGCGCGGCGTTTGAGTCATCTGGGCGGGACTATAAAACACTCGGACTCTGTGTGTGTGAGTGTGTGTGCGAAAGCGTGGCGTTACCGAGGGCAGTGCTCCGTGGCGCAACCCCTGCCTGACATTCGCACACCCTACGCGAGGCTATGAAGTAGCGGGTGTTCAAACAAGATCATAAAATGACCGTCGTTGGCTGACCATAAAACAACTCTTTAGTCGTGCTTACAGAACGTACCCTGCCAGGCCTCGCTCCCGGCGTGGACATTACGCGTGCAACTGCTTGAACTTTTGCGAGCGAGCACACCGGTGGAAATTTTCTCGAGTTAAGTGCAAATGACGTACGTAATTTGCGTAGCACAACTTCGCGACATTGCGTTCTTTTCTTCGAGAGGACCTCCTTTTATTGCCTTCGTAGTGACAGTCCGTTTACCTGCGCTTTTGACCGTCCCCTTTCTCGCAACACCTCGTCTCGTAAGCTACTTATCAATGAACTGTAGCAATAGTACGCCTCGCTTGCGCGCGCTTCACACACACACGCGCGCGCACGCACTCACACGGACGTGCCCGGGCTGAGCTCAGACGTGCGCATGCGCGACGAGCGGCCACCGAAACGCGCACCGCGGCGCTGCCAACTGTCGTGAGTTTGAATCTCGCGCCGGCCGGGGGTGAACGAGGACACCGCGTGGCGGCCGGTGACTTTCGACCCCTTTTTTAAACGTATCGTTTCTCAACATCAGTTTGTTCATGTCAGTGGCAGAAGTGTAGTTTTGATTTACCCGAACGCCTCCCGTGCCGCGCGCTCAGCGAACGTTTTTCTCGCGGGTGGGTTGGCGGCGCCGGCGCGCGGCCGCGGGTGGGGGTTCGCCTTGGGCCGGGCGGGCGGCCGGGCCGGGCCGGCGCAGCGCCAGTCGTACCATGGAGCGGTCCGGAGTAACTCGTTCTTGCCGCTTGTAGGGGACGCCGGCCTTGTGGCCTGACTGTACCGTACCGAGCCGAGTCGAACGCGAACGTGACCACTTCCACATACACCCGTGTCACAAGCCCGTGACCCGTGCGCGTCCCGTGCGGCAGCGTGTCGTGAGCAAGACCAAGGATAGCACGAAGCAGATCGAGTCCAGCAGTCAGACGATAGCCAACAACAGCCGGGTAAGGGCCGGGCCGTCGTTATAACCCAAGTTGAAGTTGAAGTTGAAGTGTGTTCGCGCGCGGATATTTGAAATGTCGTGTATTTCCCGCGCCGTCTGGAGAGGGGTTGGTGTTTCTTAGGGGTGGGGGGTGACGGTTTGCCGTTGATGGCTCGCGTGCCGTGCCGTGCCGTGCGCGTTCCGAGGGATGACGTAGCCTCGCTCACCCCCCACCCCTTGCCTTCGTGCCAAAGGGAGGAAAGTGACAGTTGTATTGCATCAGATTGTCAAAGTTTTTTTTCTTCTATTTTTAAAGTCCGGCGCGACCGTTGGAGTTTCAGATGTAAAAAACAAAACAATCACACCACTTGCGCTTGTAAGACAGCTGCTTTAATTCGCCCGCAGTTGTAAATTGTTTTGAGTTTAATTTTAACTCTGACCGGCGTGTCGTGTCATCACGGAGCGGTGGGCTAATTTTACCCTGCCGGGCTGCACCGCGGTGGGACACGAGTGTGTTTAGTGCCGCGACGTTTTTCGTCATCCTTGCCGCATTAAGGTGCCCTTAAAGGAGGCAGCGATACCTCGTTGTAATATATGAACCAGGGAAAAAAAATATAAGTATCGTTAGCGATGGTGATTGTCGAGTGTGTAGCTTGTTTGCGGCGGTGTCCCCTTCCACGTCCGTTATTGACTTGTGTCCGGTGAGCAGGAAGGGGCAGGGGGTGGGGGTGGGGGGAGGGGAGATAGCAGCGGGAGGGGGAGGCTCCCAACCAACAGCTGTTCCGTCCTCCTCTCCTCTTCTCTCGGCGTGGAAAGCGCGCGCGACTTTTGAAATGGTTGCGCCATTGTCTTTCTCTGTGTCTGACCCAACGGACGTTGAGCTGAGCTTGCTCTCTGTGACCACGTGACCCTCCGCTTGTCCGCAGGTCCGGTCAAGCAGCCGCCGCCCAGACCGGTGTCCCCTAGACAGCGAGCAACGCCCTCACTCACCCGACCAGCCCAACGGCCTTCTTGGATTTAACACGGCGGCCCTCATTGGATTAACGTGCCGAAGCGACTCTTCATCAAGAATCCGAGCCAACCCTAGTTAACGAAACAGCGCGCGCGTGTGTGTGTGTTTTGTGATTGTGGAAACCAGTGATACTACAGTGAAATGTATTAGTTACCGCGTGAAACCCAAAGTATTCCTTGTATTTCTCGCCGCAGAGAAACACAAACCGTTTTTTCTACTTTTATAAAAAATAATATATATTTTGCGTGTGCCTGTGAAGTGCCAGTGAGGTGTAGTTTCAATGCAAGAGGAGACGAGCAACAGTTCCCATGAAGTGTCCGAGCTGGTGTTCAGGACCAAAGACCATGACCCGTCCGTCCAGCTCGAGGGCGAGGAGGGGGGCGAGGGCGCCGAGTGCCCGGAGGTGCCCGACGGCGCCGAGTCCCCCGAGGGCGCCGCGACGCCCGCCCCGGGGCCCCCGCCGCCGGGTCTCGGACTGTTCAAGCACCTGCCCATGCCGCTGCAGGCGGGGCCCGGCCCGGCCAGCCCCAGCGCCCCCGGGGCCGCGGGGGGCGTCGAGCACCAGGGTCTGACCCTGTCGGCCGCGGGCGCGTGCACGGCCACGGGCCCCGGCGCCGCCGACACCTCGCCGCGCATCGCGCCCGTCACCTTCGTCGCCAACAAGTACGTGCTGCTGGACAAGGTGGAGGGCAGCTCGTTCTTCAACTGCGTCGACGTGCACACGAGGGAGCAGCTCGTCTGTAAGGTGAGTCGGAATATACAGCTTCCGGCCGGACTCGATCTCGCCCCGCCCCGCCACACCCGGCTCGTGGCCGGTTCCACCCAGTGCAGGGGCCGGGCCGGGCGGTCGCGGGGCGGAGCGGGCCCGCCGGCCTTACTCATGTCCAGTGCCTCTCTCGCTCTCTCTCTCTCGCTCTCACTCTCTCCTGCACGCATCTCGGCTGCAGCTGGAGAGATGAGAGGGAATGAAATCAAATGCAAACGAGGTGGAGCGGAGACCCCGCTGCTCCTCCCGCTCCGCTCCGGCCATGTACTCTCCACGTCCATATCCGGCCCGGCAGGCCCCACCTCACCCCGCCCCGCCCCGCCCCGCCTCTATCGAGCTTCCATGACCCGTATTTTCAAACTTTTCCCCCAAGCGTCAGAGAGTCGGGTGCGCGTCGCGTCGCGTCACCGTGTATCTCATTTCCATAGTCCGTTCGCCGCAGCGGCGGCGGCCTTGTGCGCCGCGGCGCCGGCCGGGCCGGGCCGGGTCGGGCCGGGTTGCCTTTGCGTTTTGTTTTGCAATGAGACACACAGACCTGCAGAGATACCATCGCGTTTCGGACATTCATTGTAATGCGGTGGCAATCGCATTGTCTAGGATCGGTTCTCCAAAGGGTTTGTGTCCAGCAGTGGGTAGTTGCACCGCCCCGCCCCGCCCCGCCCTGCGGTGAGGTAGAGGGGAGGGAGCCGGGGGAGAAGATGACCGCGAAGTTCGCCGTCGTAGCGGCCGGGCCGGCCTCTGCCGGACCTTGAACTCCGCGGGCCGGGCCGTACCGGGCCGCGAGCCCCCTCCCCTCCCCCTCCCCCTCCCCGCACCTCCGGCACGGCCGGGGCCCCCGATCCCCTCCCCCTCTCTTCTCCCCCTCCGGCCCCCGGAGCCGCACAAGGCCCATAGGCACTCCGGTTATTCCCCGGACCACCTCTCTGTAGTTACCGATAACGATGTTGTTGGCGATGATCGTGATCTCTATGGGGATGGCGGTGACGTCGCGACCCCACTCGCGATAAATAAAAAGCGTTCGAGTTAGGCGAGGAATTATTTTAACCTTTTACCAACGTTCTGGTGAGAAGAAAAAGAAATAAAATAAAAACGATTTTTTTTGGTCGCTGTTGTGGTGGTCCGTGACGATGTAGGGAAAGTTACCGCTGTGCGCTGCAATGCCGGGTCATTGTCATTTAGCCTTTCAAACAATAAGGCCATGTCGTCGTGTCGCGGGCGGGGCGGGGCGGGGCGGGGCGGGGCGGGGCGCAGTGACACCAGGTCGCGGGACGGGACGCGACACAGCTCCCATTGCCTTGCTCCCGGCCCGGGCCGCCCGGCTGCTCGAGTCGACCGGATGTTGGGTCATTCCTCGAATACATTGCGCTCGCTATGACGAAAAGGTAGCGGCAGTCAGCGGCCCTGCGCGCCGTACCGCGGTGTAGTGCGAGTCCGAGTCAAAAGCTCCGCCCGGCGCGTGACAGTAACGTAACGTCAGAGGGCGGTGGAGGGCGGCGTGGCGTGGCGTGGCGTGGCGTCTCGGTGTCGAAGGCTGTGCGTGCGTAACTCGAAGCCCTCACCAAAGCAGTGCATTCACAGGGCGCGAGGTCAGCCGGGTAAAACGTGGTAGCACACTCAAAAAAAATTGTGATTGTAAGAATAAAGACAAAGTTAAAACAAGTGTGGAGAGGAGAGGGGAGCCAAGGGCTGCTGCGGTGGCAGTGGCGCACACCGGTGAACCTTGGCCCACATGGCCCGGCGTGGCCGGGAGTGGTGTGGCCACCCCGCCCCACCGCACCCCGCCGCGCCCCACCGCGCCCCACCGCGCCCCACCCCGCCGCCGCGCCGTCTCACGCAGCTCGTGTGCCCTTCACACCGTCTTAAAAATTTTGCGGTTGTGTGTGTGTGTCTCGTTTTGCCGCCCACACTGCGAAAAAATAATGCGAGCGACAGGGCAAGCCAGAGCGAGCCCGTCAGTGGAGGTCGCGTTGGAAACAAGTTTTATTTCAAGGCACCGGGCGTTTCGTTGGGAGTACACACACAAAAAAAGAAGAAAAAGTAACGAAACTTTGACTATACATCAAAACCGCCAGGCCATGGCATGCCTCTGCTCGGCTTAAGCCGGATGCCCTGCCTGGTCTACTGCTCTGATCTACCCGCCCCGCCCCGCCCCGCCCCGCCCCGCCCCGCCCCGCCCCGCCCCGCCCCGCCCCGCCCCGCCACGCGTCGGCCCCGCCACGCCCCACCCTACCACGCCCGTTCCGTGTTGTTCACCGTTCACATGGCGTGCTATCCCTTCCGACCTTAGCCGGGGAGAAAGTACACCGCATTCAACAAACAAAATGCGAATTAATTTTGCATGCTTATGAATTTCCTCTCCGTACAAAGATAACGTTTCTGAGCTCGTCTTTTCGCCGTGGCCCCCGTGTGTTTTACTGCCATGGCCCTCGTGCTATCGCGCTGCCAGTGCGCCGCGCCGCGCCACGCGCGAGGACTGGCGCTCAGCGCGAACGCCCCGCCCCGCCCCACCCCACCACGTGACGTGTGCTGAAAAGCCCGCAAAAAGATACCCTCGTTTCGCGGTTCGTACACGTCGCGTCGCGTCAGGCTAATCGCGGCCTCAGCGCGTGTTCTCCTTATTCTATGTAAGTGCCTCGCTCCCGCGGAGTGACCTGCAGCAGCAGCCGCCCCGCCCTGACAGAACATTGTGCCCGATAATGCCATATTTGTTTGAAAAATCGGTTTTGGCCTGGTGCGCTGCGCCTGCTGGCGAGCCGTTTCACAAGCGGCATAATGTCCCTGCCGGGGCGCGGCGCAGTGTCTATGTGGTCGGGACTGGTTGGCAGCCGCAGGTGTCCTGCTGCCTCCCGCCTGCTGCCTGCCCTGTTGGCCTGCTGGTCAGCCTCCTGTCAGAGCTCTGCACACGCGCGGCCCGGCCAGCAGGCATCGGCACTGTGGGAAAGAGTACGACCAAGTCCCAAACCGCCTCGTAGTGCAGTGCAGCTCGACTGGTTCTCAAAAATAGTTTCGCCAGCCTTCGATATGTTGTTCCCCACAAAAAGTATATCTTGCTTTAAAAAATTTCGGAGTCGAAACTTTACAAAAAAATTGTGCGCCTAGTAATTTTTAGTAGGTATTACCAGAGCAGTGAGCGGTTGTGCCCGTGCGGCGCGGGGTTGCCTATGCAGGAGGGAAGCCCTACGATAACGGCGCCCCCTCCCCACGTGCCTTTAGGCCCCTGTGCCGGCCGGGGCGTCCCGGCGCCCCGCGCCCGCTCAGCTGGGCGTCCCGACGCCGGTTAGGCGGGGCGGGGCGGGGCGGGGAGAGAGGATTCCCAGCTGGACGGAGGAGGAAGTGATTCACGGCGCCGTGACGCACGGCGGCCACCGGGCGACGTCACCGGGCCGGGCGTCATCGCCCTCCCCTCCCCCTCCACCTCCGCCTCCTCACCGTCCCCGACACCCTGCTCGTACAGCGCCAAAACGGAAAGGAATTTTTATATCATCCGTAAAATTCCGATTCAGTCTCCGCCGCACTTGACGGCCGTTCTCCGTTCATTCACTAGGACGACGACGCGCCGCTCCTGAGCCGCCATGTTGGGAGATGAAATGTAATGACAACACCGCGGCGGGGCGGGGCAGGGCCGCGCAGGGCAGGGCACCCGAGCGAGTTTGCAATTCCCTCTCCTCTCCTCTCCTCTCACTATTGCCTCTCCTTTCTCCCCTGGCTTTATCTCTCCCTCCTGCCGCCGCGGTTCACACAGGCGACGTCGCCGCGGCAACAGCAGCCAAGCCTCCAAGTCTCTGTGAATGGAAAAGATTTTGCAACGAAAGATGGAGAGAAGGAGAGAGAAAGAGAGGGGGGAGGGAGTGAAGGGAGTGAAAGTCATGAGGGGTGGGGGGAGGCGCCAGGCCCCCGGCGTGGCCCGCAGAGCCGTCAAGGTCAGGTTTTGGCAGCGCATTGCACCCTGCTATAGTGGCTGCGCCGGTGTGCCGCGGGCCCCGTGCCCCCCCCCCCCCCTTCCCTCCAGGGCCGCCGCGCCGGCTGCAGCGGCGGGCTGACCTTGCCTCCAGAGGCTTATGCAACACCGCGCCTAAGGCTACCGAGCCGCCGCCGCCGCTTAAGCCTCCACCGTCGCACATGCATATGCAACGGGCAAGCGTTTTCGGGAGAAGAGCGGTGATGGAGGTTTTGCCAATCCATGCGGCCCCCGCCCTCGCTCGGTAGGCCCCGTGCAAACTGAATGAGAGCAGGGAGTTGCGAGTTGCAGCTTTGTCATGTCGTACGTACATACCACAGCAGCGCCACGCCGCCGTGTGGTGTGGTGTAATCGCACCCGAGTGCAAATACCCATCACGTTGCCCGCGGTGTGTGGCCGTGGTCGCCCCAGCAACGCCACACCTGTGATGGTGTGTGTGTGTTGGTGTGGGTGGGTGTCAGAACTCGCAAAATTCCCTCGGCGACACCTGCTTTGACAGGTGCAGCTCGCCCCGCCCCGCCCCGCCCCTGCGGAGCGCCGCGCCGTCGTTGTGGACGCGTCGTCTGCCCGACCGGATGAATATGCTAATCCCCCCTGTTGGCACGGGCGGGGCCGAGGCTGTGCGGGGCGGGGCGGGGCGGGGCGGGGCGCGACCGCCAGAAACACACGTGCCTGGCTTAGCCATCAGAGCGGTTGCTAAATCGGCGAGAATCGTCGCAGCAATAACCCCAGGAGAACCGTCTCTCTCGCGCGCTCTCGCTCTCCTCCTTGCTCTCAGGCGCTGCTGGTGGCCATGACGGGCGCGGGCGTGGGAGAGAGAGGGAGAGGGGAGGTGTGAGCGAGTAAGGATCTCGTTTGGCAAAGAAGCTGCGGCGTGTGTAACCGAGGCAAGTCGGCCGCGTGTCGTATGTCGTTGTCGCCGTCCTGGGACTCAGCGGTGTCGCCCCGCCCCGCCGAGGCCTTGGGTGGCTCTCGGACATATTGACTCTCAGTGCTAAGCTATCTTAACGTGCGGAAAATTATTCGCGACGGCAGGGGGTCTGGGGCGGGCGGTGACCATGGTGTCGCGGGTGGCCACCATGTGGTCACGCTGCTGGCGCCGTGCCGCCGGCCGAGAGCCACCACGGCTGCTGCGCGCGAGGGTGAGCGTTAGCGCCTCGAGCGCGACACTGGCGTTCCTTGCCCCACCTCGCCCCACCTCGCCCCGCCCCGCCCCGCCACGCCACGCCACGCCGCGGTAGGGACGCGTGAACTACTTTCCGGCGCAAGTGTGTCAAGTTCATCTCATTCACAGACCGCACCAAGGCCCCGGTGCGCCGGGCCCGGCCGGCCGGCCGCCCGCCACGTAGGCTCCCGACTCCCCCTCCCCTCCCTCCCCGCGAGTCCTCCACGCTCCGCCACGCCCGACCCCACGAGGGGCCTCCTGCGCCCTCCCCTCCCCCTCCACCCTGCTCCCCGACGGGCCCCTCGGCCCTCCTGAGGAAACAGCGTGCGATACGCAAACTCACCGCCTTGTCCGGCCCCGGGCACGGCCTTATCGACGACCGGTTCGACCACTCATTCCTTATGACCACGGTCGCACTGTACACCACCACGGTCCGACCACTCGTGTGTGACGAGAAGTCCGCGCATCATGATGTTTTCGGTAGATCTTCTCGATGGTCGGTTTACCCGGAAACAACGCGGTGCGGCGCGGCGGGTGATCTGCCGTGTGTGTCAGTGTGCACGCGAGTCAGCACGCCCCGCCCCGCCCCGCCCCGCCCCACCCCACCCCACCCAGAGTGAGTCCCCAGCGCGTGGCGCGGCGGCGTCACGTGTTGCGCAACCGCGTGTCATCCACCAGACACGAGGAGTAGCGCCGCGCCGCGTGTTTGTTCTGCACGCGGAGTGGAGTGAAGTGAAGGTCCGCTTCCTGTTCCTGCTGAGGAGCGGAGCGGAACCGCTTCACATCCACAGGCGTCGTTGTTGGCTGAGCTGAATTTAAATTGAATATTTTTAACTCTAAAAAATAATGAAAAACGAAACAGGCTGACGCCCTTGTGTGACACGGGTGGGCTGCCCCGTCATCGCGAGCGGGCGTGGTATCGGTGGCCACGTAGTGTAGGGCGTGGTAGGGTGCGGCGGGGCGGGGTGCGGTGGGGCGGGGTGGGGCGGGGCGTGGCTCCCCGGACTTCCCCTGCTGACATTGCATCCCCCTCTCCTCACGACCCGTCCGCTTTGCGAGCGGCGTCTTCCATCGCGCCCTGCTGCTGCTGCCGTGGCGGGTAATCGTAGGAAAAGTTGGGCTCCGCAGGAACAAAAATGTAACACAACACGTGCAAGAGCGTGATATGGTGAAAGTAGTTAGCGGCGTGGGTATTGACAACCTCGGTGGAGTTGGCGATGCCCCCGGATGCAGCGGTCCTGACGACGGCATGGACTTTACTGCGCACTTCGCGTTGCCTCGTGGAGCGTGGCGTGGCGTGGCGGGGCGGGGCGGGGCGTGGCGCGGCCCGGTCGCCTCCGTGTCTCTCCTGGTTGGGGGAGGGGCCGTCGGATGACGCCCTGGTCGGATGATCAGCGATTAAGCACGGCACAGGAGTGGATGCCTGCCTGCCTGTTGTTTTCGTCTTTTTACGCGGGGAACCACAGTCCCGCTCCGCCCCGCCCTGCCCCACCCCGCCCCGCCCCGCCCCGCGTCGCTCGGTCACGGGTACGTCGACTGATAAAAAAGAAAGAGCCCACCGGATTGAGGCCCCTGCGCCTGGCGGGCGGGGCGGGGGGCGTGGCGGGGCGGGGTGGGGTGGCTCGGCGCGATCCGCGTCCGGGTTCGGCCGGGGAAGAACCGCGGCCTGGGCGCCGCCGATGTCGACCGCTCGTTCACAAAATGCCTCCCATTGATTATCATGTCACTTATCCAGCGCATTTCATCAGCCTAAACTATCTTTCTTTTTGAAAGTCGTCATTCCTCTATGATTCCGTACTAAAGCGGACTTTCCCTGTGCCCCGCAGGTGGTGGGCCGCGAGGCGGGCTCGCTGCTGGCCGCGCACTTCCGCGTGGACGGCCACCCCGCGCTCAACAGCCTGCGCGAGGTGATGCTCGGCTCCAAGCACACGTACCTCGTGTTCCCGGCCTCGCACGGCGACCTGCACACGCACGTGCGCACGCGGCGCCGGCTGCGCGAGTCGGAGGCGCGGAGGCTCTTCAGGCAGATGGCCGAGTGCGTGCGGCACTGCCACGACAACGGCATCGTGCTGCGCGACCTCAAGCTGCGCAAGTTCGTCTTCACTGACCGGCAAAGGTAAGTCCCGGGCACAGTTTTCTTTAACGAAAGCAAAATCGCGATCAGCTGTTTCGTATTGTAAGCTGCTATAGTCGCGGCGGACCTCTCCCGTCTAATTTTTCCGTCATGGCGCCGCTCGCTCACAACGCGGCGCTCGGCCCGGCTCGGCGCTAGGCGTGGCCGGACGCATAGCTGGCCTGGGTGTGGCGTGGTGGGGTGTGGCGGGGCGTGGCGGGCTCTCTCACGACACGGAGAGCTAGGCCGGACCAGGGCGGGGTGCCCTGGCCGAGGGCGGGGTTCACAATCATGGCGAAGTGAATGCCTGCGAGCAACGCCCTGGCGCTGGCGCCGCGGCTACCGCCGTGCCGTGCGCCCGGCCCCGCCCAACGACGCACGCTCGTGGAGTGTGCGAGGACCTCGCCACGCCCCGCCACGCCCCGCCACGCCCCGCCACGCCGCGGTCCTCAGGACCATCCTATCCTTGGCCTCCGACGCGTTATCAGACGCGACGTGTACGTATCGCGAAGCGCTCGCGGCCGAAACACTTTTGCTCTCGTTTTCGACTTAAGTCTTGCTCCGCACTGCGTCACGAAGCCGCCCCTCTCCCCCACCCCTCTCTCACTTCAGAGAGGCTCGTGTCACCGATCTCGCCCGCGCGGCCTAGAGCGACACCGACCTTGAGTCCGAGAAAGGCGGTGTATCATTTCTGAACATTGCGATGGGCGTGGCGCCCTTGGAGAAAGGCGGGGAGGGGGGGGGGGGGGGGGCTCGGAGGTCGCCGGAGGGGGGGGGGGGTAGCTGTGGATGACGCGGGCTGCACGCGCTCCTGCGCCAGGGCCTAAACTCAGGAGCCTCTTCTCGTTGCCACTTACAAATGCAATGATCTCCATCGTGCTTGCCACGCCGCGCCGTGGAGGTCAGGCGCAGACGGGAGACGGAGAGAGAGAGAGAGAGATGTCTGCGGCTGTCAAGGCGACGAGTCAAGAATCACCTCTCGATCGTTCGTGTTCACCGCAAGCGAGAAACACCTTTGAGTTTTAGAGCAGAAAAATGTTCTGTCTTTAATTGCTTTGAATTTTTTTGAAATTTTTGAACTCTGCGTGTTACTACCCGACTCTCGCTCTGTGCTCTGCTATTATGGTGTGTAGCAGTGAGGCCAAGCCTTGGAGTACAGCCGAGTGGAGTCGGTGCATGGCATGGCATCACCGCTCCGGCCCTATGGTTTCCTTTCGGGGCGACATGCGTCAGTCTGGCGGCGCGGTGCGGCGGGCTGCTTGCGCAAGCATGGCGATACCATGGGCGCCATGGGCCCGGCCCACCGTACCGTACGCCCTGCCCTGCCCTGCCCTTCTCACCTCTGTGTCCCTGAGGCCGGGGGCGGGGCCGCCCGCGCCAGAGCGAAAGATGCTGTGATAGATAGGTTAGGATATAGGCATTACCGTAATAAAATACCGCCGATCTGCCAGGCTCGGGCCTCTCATACCTTTCACTTTCATGCAGTTTTATACCAGTAACGTGAGCTACAAAACTTCTCTATGTAGGCAACCCACCGGGCACCGCCCCTCCTTTCGACAGGACCTTAATACGCCCCTGTGCCTTTTCGAGCGCGTTGAAGTCACAGCCTCTGGGACTCTGGCCCTGCCCGGGCGTTTCGTATGCCTACTCAGCTCGGCCAGGCACAAGGGCGCGGTGTGGCGCGGGCGCAGGGTGCCACGGCCGCCCCGCCCCGCCCCGCCCCGCCCCGCCACAGAGTGTCGACACGCGCTGGGGCTGAGGACGCTAGCGCCAGCCCGGGCGTCTCATTGTGATCCCAAGACATCTTCCCCGGCGACCCTGCCTGCGGCCGCCCCGCCCCGCCCACCGCGCCCCGCCCCGCCCCGCCACGGCCGGTAGCAATCCGCGAATAGGCGGATGGCCGGGCCGGGCCGTGCTGGCGCCGCTGCCGCTGGCGGGGACCGGATATTGCCAATGGGTGGGGGCCCGGCCCGGCCCAGCCCAGCCCACCGCGGGGCCACCGACGCGTCAGATGCAGATAGGCCCCGCGGTGGGGAGGGTCACGGGGACCGGGGAGGTCGCCGACGAGGCGCGTGGCGCAACCAATTTTTCATCTCCGAATTAGTGTGTTTCTCATGGCGGAGGCCGGGGCGGGGCGGGGCGGGGCGGGCAGATGGTAGGGGCCCTGCTGGGGGTCAGCGGGCCGGTCCCCCACTGCCCCGCCCCGCCCCGCGCCGCGCCAGGCCCGGGCGGCCCGGGCGGGGCGGCCGGCCCAGTTGCTGACCTTAGGCTGGAGAGCCGGCGCGGCCCGGCCGGACCGCTCTGAGGGGAACCATAATTGTATAGCGCTGCAGCTGCAGCGCCACGCTGACGACCTCCACCGGCAGGTGGCTGCCGCTGCTGCTGCTCAAGATTGGTGACAGCTTGACCTTCGTGGCTCCGCGCGGTGAACTCTTGGCACTCTGTGGTCACCGCGAGGGATTCGCGGCGGTCCCGTGCTCGCGCAGCTCGGAGCCACCTGCACCTGCGAGGAGAGGTCGCTATCCTCAGCCACCTGCGGGGCGGGGCGGGCCTGCCGTCGGCTCGGCTCTGCTTCTATTTATTGAATTTAAATTTCTCCCGCCACTTCACCGCCTGTGACGCGCGGCGCGCCCGCTCTCCGCCCGCGTAGACAGCGGCCTGGCGTGTGTCTCAATGAGCCGCCATGGGGCCTCTACAGCAACAGGCAGCGGCGTGGAGAAATTTCTCGCCGTAATGTCAACGTGTGATTCTGAAATCGGTGCGCTCGGCGGGGCGGGGCGGGGCCGGGCCGGGCCGGGCCGCGCCACAGTGCAGGGCGGGGCAGGGCAGGGTCGCGGAGCAGGCTAAGGTGGTGGGGGCGGGATAGCGGCGGGGCCCGGGGCGCGGCGCGGCGGGGCGGGGCGCGGGGGACCCGCATGGAGCCCATGGGAGAGGGGGACAGGGCCCGGCGCGGCGCGGGCGCTCCGCTCGGCCCCTCTGCCACTACAGCCGCCGCCGCCGCCGCTCAAGGGTGTTGCAACGGGATTGCATCGCTAAGCGAGTCGGAGTCGGCTCGGGGGGGATTGCTGCATCGTAGCCAGCCAGACATTGGATCGAGAGGCCAGCCGGCCGGGCCTGTAGGACCCCCCCCCACACACACACACACACACGCACACGCACGCGGCTACACCCACATGACGCGCTCACTTTGGGAGGTGAGAGGTGTATTGAGCACTTCTTCTTGCTCCCCCACGGGCCTCATCATTATCCCCGCATTGCCATAGTCTGTCTCATTATGACGACCTCACCTCTCCCCGCCCGACGCTGTCTGCCCTTCGCCGCAGTGTCTGGCCTCTCCTTCTGTTTATTCCACTCCTTCATCTTCATCTCCGTCCACGGCTCTCGGGGAGACCTCCATGTTTCATTAGTTCAGACACACACCTGGAGAAAAAAAATGAAGAAAGGTTTGCACCTGACCTTCCAGGCCCGCCGCGCCACGCCACGCCACCCTCCCTTCTCCAGCGGCTCCAGCACAGTGCGGCCCGGTGGGGCGGCGCCGGCTGGACACGGGGAGGTGGTGGTGGAGGGGGCGTTAGGACAATAGCCCCCGGCCCGGGCCGGCCGTCGTGTCCAGCCTGAGTGTGTTCATCGTCTTATCCAGCACCCTGATCGATTCGACTCGTTTTACCGACATAATTACCAGAAGCACATAGGTCTGTCGTAAGCGCGGCCCAGCCCAGCCCAGCCCAGCGGTGGCAAAGCGTGAGTCAAGGTGACGGGTTGCGCCAGTGTGGGGGGCGCGCGGAGCTCTGTGCCCCGGGCGGGGCGGGGCGGGGCGGGGCGGGGCGCGGCGGGCCCAGGTGTAAGTGCAAGGGCCGGGCGGGAGGCCCATTTTAGGGCACCGTTAGGGGTATGCCTATTAGTTGCCGCGTAACAAACGCGTTGGCGTTAGAATTTTTCTATTTTTCGAAAATAATTTTTCTGGAATATACAGATTTTTAGACCTTGAATTGTCGTAAATGTCTCCTGTGTTTTATTAAATTATCCTAAACTTCGTGGTCCTGTAGACGTGGAGTCCAACAAGATGTGGCGGTTGGCGCGGGCCCTGCCCGGCCCGGCCCGGCGGAACCATTTCGACACGCGGGGCGGGGCGGGGCGGGGCGGGCAGTCTCCCATTTCCCCCCAAGGACTTCCCCGCGCTCCGCTCCGCGAGGACTCCCTCTAGGGAGGCCGAACATTTCGTCAACGTTCTCAGTGCCGAGTGGGAAGTGGACGGACACCAATACATCCGCGGCGCGGCGGGGAAACACTTTAGGGAGCGCGTTTTCGCGGCACTATTTGGCTGCTGCGAGATAATAAGACTTATTCCCATGGAGAGCGAGTGGAGGTGATGGCAAAGTGTCAAGCCGCGACCCTTCCCTCCTTGACGTTCCCATGACAACAGCGTCCTTCGCAGCCGCGCCGGTCGGCTCCGCTGCGCGGCATATTACCGATTGTTTCTGGCGGCCTATCGACTTATCGGGTCTGTCTAGTCGTGTGTTCCCATGGGAACTGGGTCAGTGCTCGGCGGGCGGCCGCCACCCAAACACATCCCATGGGCCGTATGGGCCCCGTGCCATGGGGACCATGGGGACCACGCCGCGGGGACAGGGCGGGAGAGGAGAGGAGAGGAGAGAGGCTTTGAAGGTCTGCAGTTCCCGGTCGCCTCGCCGCCGCCGCTACCGCGCGCTCTCCGCTGCGTTTCGTTCGCCGCTTTGCGTTGCGACACACAGCGACTCGACTCCTAATCAAGAAGGCAGTGAACGCCCAAGAATGACGCTGACCTCCACCGGGGGGCCCCCGGGCCGGCCCCCGCCCCGCCCCGCCCCGGCCGGGCTGCGCTGTGTCCAGCAGACACACCAGACAATCATGGAACCGCATCTCAGTGGTGTTTTAAAAAAAAGAGACCAAGTTCTTGTTGTTTCTGTAAAAGTATAATGGAGTGTGGAGCCATTAATCGATGTTGAAATGTGCCACTTTGTCTGTGTGTGTGTGCGTGTGTGTGTTTGGGGTTGTGCAAGGCGCGTCACTGTTTGAAGTCCACAGCAGCCGTCGTCGGAAACTTCCTATTTATATGAGTTGACCGCGAGAGGGCAAGACCAGAGGCCGCCGCCCCGCCGCGCCCCGCCCCGCCCCGCCCCGCCCCGCCCCGCCCCGCAGCCGGAGACATCCTTGTCTGGTCGTGGTTGTTTTTGTTGCTGAATAGGTTGTGTCCGCGGAGCGGACCCCGGCCGGCCCGGGCCGCTCATGTGGCCACCTTGTTTTATTCAAGTCGTTGATGGCGACCTTGACGTTCGGCCGGTTATGATGATGTCATCGCCCTTCCCTGGCCTGCTCTGCCCTGCCAGGTACGGGACGCGGGGATCCGCTCGGCGGGAACCACCGGCGGGGATCCACCGGATCCCCACTTATCGTCCCGTCAACAAAATAAACTCACGCGCCGCGCTGAGTAGTTATTAAATCTAGAGAAAATCTAGAAAAATTAGAGAAATTGTAGGAAAACTCGAGAAAATTCATGCTAGATTTCAAGACAGATAAAAAAATCAAACAATCGTTCGCAAACTTGACACCGGTGGAGTACCTCACTCTCCACCATCTTTGCCGTTCGCCAGTCGTCCTCGAGGCTCACACCTCCAGACGGCGCAACCCTAGCCTAGCTCAGCCCAAGCCTTTACTAAACTTGTCTGCTGCAGCTACCCTGCGCGCACTTTCACAACAAGGCCTGGCAAACCTTTCTCCTTTCGCCCTCCCCGCCCCGCCCCGCCCCGCCGGGGCTGATTGCTATAACGGGTGCACACGCAAGTGTCTCTCCAGTCACCACCGGCCCCCGCCGCCTGACGCGTGCGCGTGACGCACGGTGCCAGAGCGGACTATTTTATTGAACGCAGTTTGAGTCACGCATTATTGTTCACTCACCAACATAATTGTCCGCTGTGCCACTGTCGCTTAAGGTGCGCGCCCTGGGGAAATTATTGTTTTAAATTTATTTCCCGCTACAAACTTTTCTTTAGCCGGCCGCACGCCACGCGCTGCCACGCCGTTAGTGCCCCATATCTTGGCAGTGTACTGCACCTGTATCTTGTCGTGTCGTGTCTCGGGGCCTATGAGTGCTCCACGGCGGAGCCCAGCAGGCTGAGGCTGTGTATTGGGTTGCCAAGGTCTGCAGCAGAGCGCCGCTCATACTCGTGTCGTGGAGTCGCCCCGCCCCGCCCCGCCCCGCTGCGGGAGTCCCTCAGACCGTACTCTACCATGAGAATGCACGAGCGGCACTGTCTTATCTATAGATACCTTACCCTCATTTTATTTAAAAAAAGAAAAATCAAAAAGAAAAAGAATTGAACTGTTTCTAAAAGTGATTAATCGGTGAGGGGGTGAGGTGAGGCTGCCCCATGGAGCCCCGTGTGGCGGCATGGCGTGGCGTGGCGTGGCGCGGCGGGGCCGGGCGCTGGTGCCCCTCCCCCCACCTCCCCGTTGCGACACGAGCCCCTTGTGGAGTTTGCGTCAACGTATCGCATCATGCAGGCACCGATGAACAACGCGCGTCCACTTTTTCGCCAACACTCTTGAAAAAAAAAGAAAGAAAAGAAGATTATTGAAAGAAGTAGGAGTACTGGTGCGTGGCCTCGCACAATGCTCACGCGCTGACGTCACGCACAATCCCTCGCCTCTGCGTTTCGCGTCTTTTTCGTGCGTGTGGCTAATCACGCGGTCGCGCACGCGCGTGCTCTTAACTTCTTCTTTATTTTTTTTAATTTTTTTTGCATTTCCTCTGCGCTGATGTGGGCGGCCGTAGCGTGGCGTGGACGGGACACCTCAATGACATCCTCCCTAGGCTCTCCCCGCGCGCCGTAGTCTGTGAACCCCGAGCCCCGGGTCACATAGTCTTGACTTATCTCTACCGCAAACGGTTTTACGCGCTTAAGTTGCATAATTTGTTATTGTGCAGTGCAGTGTTGGAGCTCTCGTTGCCCACGTCCGTTTTATGATTATGTTTCGATTTGCGTGGCGCGTTTTTCGCCCATCCTGCGACATTCCGATACCCCCAGGCGCCAGGGAGGAGGTGCACCTCCTGGCGAGGCGTGGCGTGGGCCAGACGGGCGCGCGCAGGTGGCTCCCTGTGACGCATACCGGGGCGGGGCGGGGCGGGGTGGGGCGCGGCGGGGTGTGGTTGTGCCGCGGATGAGTTATTTCGGGATGGTGGCGTGGTGGGGTGGGCGGGGTGTGGCCCAGCTTCCTGGCTGGTGCGTCGCGGTGGCCCGCCCCGCCCCGCCCCTCGGGGTGGCCCAGCCCCACCTTTGCCCCACCTGGCGCCCGCCCCCCCCCGCCCGCCCCGCCCCGCCCCGCCCCGCTCTACTGGCGCCGGCCCGCGGCACACCTGTCCGCGCCGCCCTGCTGAGGAAACAGCGTCAAAAAATAAAACCATGTAGCAAAAAAAACAAACAAACAATAAAAAACATACAAGTATATGGGGGGGTCGCGGACGTTTGAAAAAGAAATACCGTTGTTTCCGAAACGGAGGGTTGACTGAGGACACGTCCCCCTTCCCCACGTTCTCTTTCTTTCGCCCTTCCCCTTTTCCGTAACGCGATTTCTCCCGGAGTGTCCTGCGCGGGGCGGGCGGGGCGGTGCGGGTGGGGGCGCGGCCGAGCGGGGCGGGGCGGGGCGGGGCGGGGCGGGGCGGGGCGGGCAACGACCCGGAGGCAGCCCAGCCGGACCGTGCCAGACATATAACGCGCGTGTTGTTTGAGGGGCCAAAAATATTCCGCCTCATCGTCTGCGGGGCGGGGCGGGGCGGGGCGGGGCGGGGCGGGGCGGGGCCGGCGGGGTCGTTAAGTAGCGGGTACCCCAGCCCCAGCAGCACCCAGTGTCTGGTGCGGTACAGAGTGAGGCCATCTGCCTGTGCACCTGCAGGTGGCGCAGTGATAGTGCAGGGCTGGAAAGTAGGCAATAAGTCGCTTAAACACAGTAGCGTAAAGCGGGCTGCACCTGCGCCTGCCTACTAGGCAGCACCCTAACACAGGTGCGTACATGTTGCCTATTACGCAGGCGCAGATGCAGCCCGCTTTACTCCACTGTACGTGGGCGGCACATTGCCTAATTTTTCTGGCAGCACTGCAGGGCAGGGCAGGGCAGGGCGCAGATGAGGTTTGTAGTTGGCGGCGAGTGTTGCTGCATGGTTGCGCCGGCCTGGCCTGGCCTGGCCTGCCGCCGCGCGCGTTCGCCATGGTCTCGTGCAACAAGCAGCTGCAGCTGGTGACTGCAGGAAGCGCGCTGCGCCGCACTGCGCGGCTGCAAGAGGTTGCGCGCCGCGCTGCGCTGCGCTGCGCTGCACTGGTTGCAAGTGCAAGTAGTCTCATGCAGTCACTTCCTGGGCTCGCGCCGCCGCGCCGCGCCAGCCGCCGGCCGCTGCCATCCCACGGGGCCAGGTCAACGGTCCTACCCACCCAGGGTACTCTCTCCGGCACTCCCTCCGGCACTCCCTCCGGCACTCCCTCCGGCACTCCCTCCGGCACTCCCTCCGGCACTCCCTCCGGCACTCCCTCCGGCACTCCCTCCGGCACTCCCTCTGGCACCACACCTGGTCCTTGCGACAGTCCCGGCCCATAAAATATCGACCGTAAAACACGCGGGCCCTTGAGGCACCTGCTTAGTGCAAAGTGCGGGCAGCATCACGATGGACATCGTCTTCATGTGGGTCCGGTCAACGCCCTCCTCCCGACACGCCTCCTCTGCCGCACACAACCGTTTCCTCACCCGGGCGGGCCGGTGAAAGTCCCCCCCTCGGGCCCGCGAGCACGCCATGGAGGTCGTCGTCCTGGTGGCCGCCCGCCGCCCGGCCCGGCTGCACGACAAGCAGATCGTCCTGGACCTGGCCGGGGAGACTTCCTCCTGCTTACGTCCACGTAACGCCACGCAACAGTTCGTTCACCTTGTCTCCATCTCTCTCAGCCGCACCGCGGCCCAGGCCCTCCCGCCTCTGTCTCCCTCACTCCGTCCCGTCCTGCGCTCCGCAGCATTCCGCCTGCCATCTATCTATGCACCTCCCCCTCCCCGGCGCCCCCCGCTGCTCCAGGAAGGGCCTAACGGCATAAATCGAGCACCTGGAAGTGGCACTGTTCTGCCTGCTGGCGGGGCGGAGCCACGGCACTCGCTCCGGCGCCGCTCATAGAGTACTTCCTACGCGAGTGCATCGGCCGGGTGCGGAGCGCCCCGCCCCGCCCCGCCGCCGCGCGCCTGCCCCACCACGCCCCACCCCGCCGCGCCCCACCCGCCGGGCCTCGCCCGCAGGCAGGGGCGTTCAACTCGGAGAAAGGTTCCTTCCGCGGTGCCCGGCGCTTGGCCGGGCCTCCGCGGGCGGGGTGGGGCGGGGCGCCTCTGGCGCGGCGGTGGCGTTCTCCCACCCCGCCCCGGCACTTTCTTCAGCCGGCGTGGCGCGTGGCGCGCTGGCCCGGCCCGGCGCGGCCGGCACCAGGAACTGGAGTCGTCATCGAAGCGACTCTGTTGCAACTCCTGGAGGGCTGGAGGGGGCCTCCTTCGGGGCGTTCACCTCCGTGCGCCTGGCGCAGGCCCGGCCGGCAGGCAGGGCCGCACTGGAGGGCAGCGACCGGCGCGCCCGCCCCGCCCCGCCCCGCCCCCCCCCGCCCCGCCCCGCCCCGCCGCACCCGCGGGCAGGCGCTCGGCGCACTCTAGCGAACAATGTTGATATCCCTTTGGGATCATCAGCGAAAAATAGACGACTCGTTATTTTTATTTAAAAAAAAAAATACTCCCGACAAAGTATATCTTAATTACAAAACTTTTCGAGCCAACGCTTGAAAAATTTTCGCGAAATTGAAGAAAAAAAATTGGTTTGGTTGATTGAAAATTTTCGAGCCGACACTTGTCAAAATTCCGTGCGCCGTGTAGTCTTTTTTGCCTAAGTCCCTTCTGCACAGCCTGTTTGCTGATCGATGACCGGTGGTGATGCGGGGCCCATGAGCTCATAAGCAGCAGCAGCAGCTGCTGAGGAGGAGGAGGTGGCATGGCCAGGCAGCCAGTCTCGATGGTGAAGAAAGAGACAAAAGTTTCGCCACCCTGTTGGAGCGGAGCGGAGCAGCGCTGCTTGGATTCTTTCTCAGACGAGAGCTGGCCGAGCGGGGCTGGGCTGGGCTGGGCCTGAGCCTGGGCAAGCAAGCAGCCGTTTACAGTCGGGGCGGAGTATCTGCTGACACCGGCGGCACCGGCGGGCCCCAGCCCAGCGGGCACCAGCGGCTACTGACGCAACGGGCAATGGGCAGGGCGGGGCGGGGCGGGGCGGGGCGGGGCAGGGCTCCGCTGCTGGGATGTGCGTAAACGTGTCGTGCTGTTGCCTAATCCCTTGTGACGACGGCGCAGGGCAGGGCAGGGCCCCGCGGGCCCGGTGTCGTAGACCACACACACACACGCGCGCGCGCCCACACTGAGGAAGTGCATCGAGCTGCTGGCCGAGGAACATCGTATGCTGTGTACAAAATTATTCGGGCTTGGGCGTCGTGGTGGGCGTTGCCGGGTTCAACACCCTGTGAGTGTGTGTGTGTGTGTGCTGATGTCATTGTACGCGCGGGCGCAGTGCGCTCAACCCTGCTCCGCTTACTGTCCAATTACCAGCAGTGTGAGCCCCGCCCCGCCCCGCCCCGCCCCGCCCCGCCCCGCCCCGCCCCGCCCCACGCGCTGCATCACACCACCGCCGACGCAATGCTCGGCATGCAGGCCGGGGCGGGGCGGGCGGGGCGGGGCGGGGCGGGCGGGGCGGGGCGGTCCGGGCGCGGCGCCTGGCCCGCCGTCCAAAGGGTAACCACTCTTACACTATCGGCCCACTTTGCCTCGCGAGCGCCCGTCCCCCACCTCCCCTCGCCGCCCACGCCCCCCTCCCCCCTCCCCGTTATAATGGGATCCCCGTACATACTGCACAACTCGGGTGAGCTCACCTCTCTCCCAGGCTTTTTAGAGAGAAAATGAAATAAAAGTGTTTGCTCTGATTTACCGCGAGAAGTGAAACAGTGTCGGTGTGAGCGAGTCGGGTCGGGACTCTGAGTAGTGTTACGCTCTCCACTCGAGATACATAGGGTATAGATAGGTGAATAGATAAGGCAAATTAGTCGTACGAGACGTCACCTCACGCCACGTCAGGTCGCGGAGCACTGAGTGTACGGAGAGTTTTCCGACGTGTCATGACCGCTCTTTCTCTCTCTACCCTACTTTCGGGATGAGTGCAAGGTGCCCTCGCGGGGTTCCGGTGATACTGTCTCGCAGCTTGAAATAAAACTTATTTTTGTATAAAATTTGTGGTAATGATTAAGACACTAACTTTCCCGTTATGAATAGAGCTGAATTAATTTTTAAACCGAAATTCGGCGATAGTCGCGCGCGAAGCCTTAGTGTTGGACACTGTCAATGGGTTCTTCTTCCGCCAACAAGTTTGCGAAACGTAGAGGTGCGTGGCGGGGCGGGGCGGGGGGCGTTCCACAATGGCTGGCGCGGCGCGTTCTAACGCCTGCCTGCTCCCCTTTAAATTGCTCTGAATCGGCTCGAGCGCAATGCACTCATTTCGAAGCCGCCATGATATATTCTGGTGCGCGTCGCGTCGCGTCGCGTCGCACGCGCCCGAGGTGGTGCAACGGGGGCGGGGCGGGGGCGACAGACAATGTGTCAGCGCGGAGCAGAGCAGGACCAGGCGCCCAGCCCGCGCGGTAGTTAAGGAGCTGACTCGAGCTGACTCCACGCCTCGCCACGCCCCACCCGAATATGTTGGCTCACTGCCGCCGCTGGGGCGGGGCGGGGCGGGGCGGGGCGCGTCTCGCTGTGGGGAGCACTGCACCCCTAGTTGCCTCCAAACCACTTTACTAACTCCACTTTTTTGTCTGTTTTCCGTTGCAGGTGAGGAACCGTATAGTTCAGTGTACCGGTATTGTCGAGAGACGGACACAGAAAACTGCAGTAAGTGATGTGTGCGTGCGTGCGTGTGTGTGTGTGTGTGTGTCGCCGTGCAAATGGCGTGTGCCGGTGTGATGCAAGGGCCTAAGTCAAGCGGTCGCCTGGGCCGCCGGGCCGGGGCGGGGCGGGGCGGGGCGGGTCGAGCCGCTCTGATTGTCTTGCGTCACCGCTACCAATCTGTCTTCTCGGCTTGGCGGATTCAGGCGCGCTTATAGGCGGGCTGACCTAGCACCTCGTGTGCGTGTGCGTGCGCGCGCGGGGCCGGGCCGGGCCGCGTGACACACTGCGGGCAGCAGAGCGCGCCAGCCACGTCAAAGCTCGCCTCGCAGCAGTAATCTTGCCTAATTCTTATTTATTGGATTCCTCTTCTTTATCCCTCCTTATTCCCGAAACGAAGAGAAATCATATTTTTAGACACGCGGGTGGGGCGGGGTGGGGCGGGGCGGGGCGGCGGAGGCAGCGCCACTTGGCACTGAAGTCAGGGTAATGGGAGGTAATGGTCTGCTCATTTGCTCATGCTCCATTATTCCGTTACTGCGCGGGTCACAGCAGGGGCGCGTCGGCCCGCTAAAACTAAGCACCGCCTCCCCTCCGGCGTGCGCTCGGAAATTTGGCAAGCCTGCCGTTCTTAAAAATAATTTCAAAATTCATATTTACATGCAGCAAGTTTTTTTTTCTTTTCTTTTTTTTTTAAATTAGGAATATAGCACGCACGGATTGACGTGAGTTTAGAATGAGCGTGGCCCGGTGCTGACGCGGGTTATCGGTGAACTAGATTGAGCGTGAGGTTCGGTTGGCGCGGTGTCGGGCCGGCCGGGCAGCGGGTGGGCTCCGCTCCCTCCGCGTCCTCGCCAAGTATTTTCTGCTCCGCTAAACGGTTGCGGAATCCGTTGCCTGGCCGGGCCGGGCCGTACGGGGCGGGACGGGCGCGAAGGATAATCGAGACACGGATCGCTCGGAGCGGAGAGTCTCGTTGAAGACATCGTACGTAAGACTCGAGCAGACTGGTCACGCGGGGCGGGGCGGGGCGGGGCGGGGCGGGTTCCAGTGTGCTGTCATACGCCCCACCTTGCTCTCCCCCGCCACGCCCCGCCCCGCCCGATTCACAACGCAACCATTTCATTTCTTTACGACTTCGCATTCGCATTTCGTCCGCGCGCGTCCGATTTAGAGTCGCATTATTCTTTTTTTGTTAGCAGTGTAGACGTGTGTGTGTGTGTGTGTGATGGCCCATGATGCTGCGGTGCCGATGATGATGAAGACAGAGTCAGGTGTGGCGCCGCGTGGCGCCGCGGCGCTCTCTGGCCCCGTCACACCTACGCACGAGTGTTGTCACGCATACGCCTTGTCGCGCGTGACACAACGTCACGTCACCTGCCTGTGCCGCGCGTCACACCCCGTCACACTGCAGAGCGGCTCAAGTCCAGCCCGAGCGCACCTGCCCACTGTAATTCGATAACTGTAATTTTCGGCAATGGTCATGTGTCGAAAGCAACATCACTAATAATAAAATAATGATAATAATAACAACAGGAAATGAGAAATGCGTCAAAGCGTATCGGAAGAGATGACAGACGAGTTGTATGAGCGACCTGCCCTGCCATTCTTATGTAATCGGGCAGCGGGCGCAATCGTACCAAACCACCAACGCGCGGCGATAGGAAAAGAGAAAGAAAGAGAGAGAGGAGAGAGATTTGTAATCAGCGGCATGACTCGTCCACGTCGCGTGTGCAATGGCCTGGCTTTTTCCAAAGTCCCAGAAGCAAATATGACGTTTAACGATAAGTTAGTTAAATTTAGATGCAGATTCAAGGGAAACCCGTGTATCTTATCAAATATTTTTTTTGGAAGGACGTAAATTTGTACTATCTGCGTTGCCAAAGGGTACACCTCCGTGCGTCATGCGGTCGATATAGAAGTGGGATTGGGGTAATCAATGACTTCACCTGAAGAGCGGGTGAATGACAACCATCCCTGCGGGTGTGCGTGTGGCCGCCCCACCCCACCCCGCCCCGCCCCGCCCCGCCCCGCCCCGCCCATGGCTCTCCCTCCACCTGGCGACTCGGCGTGTTTCATGAGCAGCGCACTCATGAGGCAACCTGTGGGCTGTGGGGCAGGCAGGGCGCTGCAACCGCCATGGGGACAAAAGGTGAACGTCTCTCCCCCCGGGAGTACCACGGGGCAGCGCGCGCGGGGCGGGGCGGGGCGGGGCGGGGCGGGTAGGACACACAGATGGCATTTCTTTTCGAGGCAGCTGGCGGGGCGGGGCGTGGCGGGGTGGGGTGAGGATGCGACCACGCCACGCGCCCCACTCGGTGCTGCTGCGCCTTATCGGCGGTACGCCCGCACCCGCGCGGGGCGGGGCGGGCCGGGCGGGGCCCTCGATGTACCCACGTGCTGGGGGATAGAGCAAGCCGCCGCGTCACGGGGTTCAAAATCTCTCGCCCATGGTTTAAAAAAAAAAATGTCAGTACTTTTCGTCCGCGGGCCAGGGAAAATTTTCCGAATGTAACAATAAACAAAGCATAATTTTTAGTGAAAAGCAGGGTTAGTTTTGATCGCTTTCTCCTGCGTCCTTATGATAGCGAAAGTAAAATATCGATGTGTGTAAACGCAGTTTCTGCTCTCCGTCGTGTGTTGCGTGTACACCTGCAGAGGCACCGGCCGGCGCGGCACCCCCGCTGGCTCACCTGGCGCAACCCTCGACGCGCCGCGCCGCGCCACGCCACGCCACGCCACGCCACGCCACGCCACGCCACGCCCTCGCGAGTCCTGATCGGAGGGAAAAGTTAATTAGGCTGCGAGCCGCCAGGTGGCGCGGCGCGCGCATGCGCCTCTGCGCGAAGCTGCAACAACTTATCGCCGATGGACCGCGGCGGGGCGGGGCGGGGCGGGGCTTACACCGGTGTAGGCAATAAGGCGCCCACCGTGGAGTAACGCGGGCTCTGCGCCTGCCTACTAGGCAACACGTACGCACCTGTGCCAGGGTGCTGCCTAAGGGGCTGCAGCTCGCTTTACTCTGCTGAGTTTGGCCGACTTATACTTTTCTGGCAACACCGGCCGTCTGGGCCTGGCGGGAGAGCGCCTGTGGAAGCTCGGGTAGGCAGCCCCGCCGCGCACGCGCGCGTCGCCCGGCGGCCTACCTCGCCCCCGCCGGGGGCTACATAGGAAGCTCCCCGGATCAACTTTTTGGGGCGGTTTGAAGCCTGGGGAGCAACACATCGGAAGCTGGCGATAAGTTGTTTCAGCAGTCGAGGTGCACCGCGGGTGGGACTTACTCCGCGGGTCGATAGGACGTTTAGTATCCTATTTTTGCGCAACGAGCCGCTCCATGGCGCGGCGCGGGTCTGGAGTGGGGTGGCGGAGCTTCTCGTTGAGTCCATACTCTGCCTGCAGCCTACCCCTTCCGCAATCTCGCATATCCCCTCCCCTCCCCGCCTCCTCGCTCGACCGTAGGTCGTTGCTCTGCGTGATATAAGCAGCATTCTGGAGCCGCTACGTGCAACCAGGCAGCAGCGGCAGTACCGAGCGGGGCGCGGCGGGGCGGGGCGCGGTGGGGCGGGGCGCGGCGGGGACCGTGCTTTCTCCCTGGTCGGTGGTACTGGCCGCGCGACCTGGTCGTTGACCCTCCGCCCCCCTCCCCCTCCCCCGCTCTCCCCAGCCTCTCTCTTTCCTCTCTCTCTCAATTCACAGCTACCTTCCTGGCGGGGCGGGGCGGGCGGGGGGAACGCCCACTCGCCCTGCCTAGTTCTCCGCCCCGCCCCGCCCCGCCCCGCCCCGCCCGGGCGCGCCCAGAGCTGCCGCTCTGAGGGGGCGCTAGCGTGCACATGCGCCGCTACCGCCGACGTACTTGTCCCGGTGTCTGCGCACTTCCCGGTCTTCGCGCGCAATTACATGCAAAACTGCGAGGGAATTGCTTTAAACAACGATGCTGAATGGAGTTTACCAAGAGAACATTTTGATTTTATTTTTATTCCCCTCCCCTCCCCGAGCGTTAATTTCCATCGCGGTGACTTGAGGCACATTGGCGCGGGGCTTCTGGGTGGGGCTCAGTGGGGTCCCCCAGGCGCCGCCGCCCACGCTGCCCTGCCCTGCCCTGCTCTGCCCTGCCCGCCTGCTTACAGAAATAGAAGGCTATGTGGTTGCTTCAGGCCACGCCACGCCACTCCACCAATCACCTTCATCAGGGCAGCGAGAGAGAGAGAAGAGAGAGCGAGAGAGCGAGTGAGAGAGAGAGACTGTAAGACCAACAAGGATATCGGCCACAACGGCCGTGCCCGATGGCGTTCCTGATTGGTACTTGACATTTTGTCGCGCTTTGCTCGTGACATGATGTGCGTAAGAGGCCAGGTGCGGGCGCGTGGCCACAGTGTGGTCACGCCGTCCCTTTGACACGTGGGCTGAGTGTTCTCGGATTACCACCGCTAGTGTTGAAACCTCTCGAGTGCTCGCCGCGCCGCGCCACTTTGTTGGATGATTGGGACGGCCGGGCCGGGCGGCGCTCACGGCCGCGGCGCGGATGCGCTTCGTGATGATGAGAATCATTTTCTTTTATTTTCGAGCCCGGCTTAATGATGCATGAGGCTGCGCCCCGGGATGGTCCGCTTGCCCTGGAACAGGTTTTATTTATTTTTTATTTTTCGCCTTCACGCGTTTTGTATCGAAGAATGAGACTGAAAACGTGCAACCGAACGGGTTGTGTCAGAAAGCGACAAAGCGCGCGCGGAGGCGGAGGAGGGGAGGGGGGAGGGCAGGCGCAGCCCGGCAAAGGACTCACTTGTGTTCGTTTCGTAAATGTTCCACGTTTCAACACGGAGTTTTATCGGTGCCGTGGCTCGGCTCAGCGCAGCGCAGGGGCAGGGTGGGCGCCCCCCGCTGTACGGCGTGTCGTACTGGCTGGACGCTCGGCCCGGCTCGGCCCGGCCCGGCTCGGCTCGGCTCGGCTCGGCTCGGCTCGGCCCCGCGTGGTGCACTTGTCTTACCGTGAGAGATTTGCACATCGCAGGCCCTCTGTCCGCCCTGCTAACCGAGTTTCAGCACAGAGGGAAACAACTTCTGAATTTTTATTAGTATACCAATAACTGAGCCGGATCAGAAAAAAAGGCATTAATTTCCTTTGAAACACAAGAAAATTTCATGCTGCTTTCGTACGACCAACACCCTAAAAGATAATTAATAAAAATTCTAAGAAAAATAAAGACAATTGTACTTCAACTCGAAGATGCTCCCTCGCGGTTTAAGCGTTCTGCGTAAACCTTGAGACTGTTGGTTCTTGAGTCCTCTGCCTCGGGCGGGGCGGGGCGGGGCGGGGTGGGGCAGGGCGGGGTGGTCAGCGGCACTGGCGGGGGCCGTCCAGCCGGCTCCGGCCCCCGGCCGCGCTCCGACCCGACCGATAACGCCGTAATCAGTGCTGGGCCCGCCCCGCGTATTTCACAACATGGCTGACTTTTAGGGTTGGACTACGCCACAAGGTGAAATTACTTAAGGGGTTCAAATCCTTTACAAACTCACTGTTCGTGGTAAAAAACATATTGCGATCAGTGCCCCCTTCCCCCTTTAATAAAAATCCAAGCAAGAAAAGACTTTGTGTCGTGGAGATTTGAACCCCGGGTCGCTAGTGCCCGGCCTCAGCGGCGGGCTCAACGAGCAGACAGGCATTTAATTAAGGCGCCCGCAATCGCGCAGAGCAACACCGGGCTGTCTGCCCGGTCGCCCCGCCCCACCCCACCCCGCCCCGCTCCACTGCGGCTGGGGCTGGACCCGCGACGGAGCAATATCGAAAAGGCTTGCACCCACCCGCCCCTCCCCGCCCCGCCCGCCCCCGTGCGTTGGCGCGAGGTTGTGTCAGGGTGTTGGTGCAATGAGCTCGCTCAGCCCAGCCTGTGGCCCAGCCCTGGTTGGGAGGTCGGCTGTGTTCTCTGTGTGTGTGTGCCCATATCGGCGACCAGGCCCGCACACGGTTAAAATAAAGCACGAACAAAACTAGGGAAAAAGTACGCTCAATTAGTTACCAGGACTCTCCGTACTTTCTGTCGCTATCACGGAACTGCCTCAGATCTTTTCCGTATTACACCGCGTAGTAATCACTTGGTGGATCTGCGATTTACTTGGGAAAAGTACGGAAACAGTCCGTGTTTCCTCGCTTAAGCGGAGGCGAAGCGATATTTTGCCATAACGTCGAATTTCTTTCTCTCTCCCCAGAACGTCCCTGAAGCTGGAGTCGCTGGAGGACGCCGTGGTCCTGGACTCGCCCGATGACGACCTGCTGCAGGACAAGCGCGGCTGCCCCGCCTACGTGAGCCCGGAGATCCTCCGCAGCCACGCGCAGTACTCGGGGCGCGCGGCCGACATGTGGAGCCTGGGCGTCATCCTGTACACCACGCTCGTGGGGAGGTGAGAAACGCATATCCACTGTAAGCTACAGTCAACCCAAAACGGACCTTCGCTAAAAAATCCAGATCGGAATTGAAAGCAGATGATACATTTTGTTGTTATATATTTTTACACAGCCGGCGCCGGCTTTGTTAGGAGAGCCGGCGGCGGCGGCGTGGCGGACCTTAGCGGTCGCTGGCGGGGAGGAGCTGTTAGTGTTACACGCTGCGCGCGGGGAGGAGATGTCAGTGTTCCGCGCAGGTGCCCAGTATTGTTGCCTGGCCCGCCCGGCTGCGCGCGGGGAGGAGGTGTCAGTGTTCCGCGCAGGCTGCGCTTCAGCCAGCCAGCCAGCCACTATTCCCCCCATGCAGCGCCGCGCTATATTATTGTAAGGTTACGCGCTTGGTTTCTGGACTCGAGAGTACAAGCTAGCTGACACATTGTTTTTTATATTTATTTTAAAGTTAAGGCTAGCTACAATGTATCATCTGCTAAAAAAGAAATCAGTAAAAATAAAGAAAATATCAGAAAACAATGAGCAAAAATCACTAAAAAGGAAAATCACGAAAAAACAGAAAAATCTGTGTACGCTTGAATGTATTGTGAACCCTAGCTAACAGTGACATCCACCGTAGCTACAGTGAAATGCACCGTGTGATTTTAATGATGGCGCATACCTCATGGCCTCAGCCGCTCTCGACTTTGCTTTGGTTTTGCTCACCCTCGGCCGCTTGTTTCCGTCTGCAGGTACCCGTTCAACGACACGGGCCACGCCTCGCTGTTCGCCAAGATCAGCCGCGGCCACTACGTGATGCCCGAGTGGCTGAGCCCGCGGGCGCGCTGCCTCATCCGCTCCCTGCTGCGGCGGGAGCCGGCCGAGAGGCTGACGGCCGAGGACGTGCTGAGGCACCCATGGCTGCAGGACCGCGACGCCCAGGACGACCTGCTGGGCGACGGCCTCCACCGTCACCACCACGGCCTCGGTGGCGGCAGCGGGGACTCGTCCGGCGACCAGCTCGTCCCGGACGTCATGTAGCCCGCCCGGGCCGGGGAATCACCACACCGACATGCCAGTCAGCCAGAGGCCCACGGCGCCCGCCCCGCCCACGGCCCCATCGGAATCCTTTTGGACGTCTGTGTTTAGCACCTGCGATGTTCGTCTTGGTTTCGTAAATTATTTTACGATCAGACGTGTGAAGGTTATTTATTATCAAAAGCCAACGATTGCCATACACTCGACGTAGGTATTGATGAAACAATATTCAGTCAAGTACAAGACGTTGGATCGTCACAGTTGACATGTTTGCTTTGCACATTGTCTCTACCCACGGTAAGTTTGGAAGGGCCCTTCAATGTTATGAAAACAATTCTAAACAGAATTATTTTTATACCATTATCTGTGGCAAGTGACTGGCACTTAAAAAAGCTTCTCCAATTAAGATCCACTTTTGATTTTGATTTTAGGTATTGGCAATAAATTAGGCCTATTGAAACAAAATTCTGTATTTTGTTTCAAGTGCTGTTGTTGATTTTCAGTGAAGAATGGATTTGTTGACTCATTCTTGGTCTATATCTTTTTATGCCAATTAAATTGTTCTGTGATAGCAAACATGTTAAATTATGAAATTGAGAATTTAGTCCCAATTGTTACTACATTGTGATATCAAATTTTGAAGAAGGTTTTTTTTTTCCTCCTTTTTTTAAAAAAAGTTGGTAAACTTTAAGCTGATAAACTTTCTTTATATCTGTATATTTCAATATCTTCAATGCTAGCATGAATTTCTCTGTATGCATACCAGCCACTTCTCATAACTGTCTGGGGCAAAGATATATTAATGCAGTCAATATCAATATGTCTCAACATTCCTCTGGGTAATTATGGCATGATTTTATGATCAGTCTTTGTAAATTTATCAACATGTCTAGATCTTATTTCTTTTGCCATGTTTTGATAAGTGAGCCGTTCCCAAGTCCCTGTAATGTATTTCTTACCAAGTTTACAATTGGAAGGAATAAGACAATGCTAAAGGTCAGTATCAGCATGGTTTCAATTGTGGCCCTTATAGTTTTACACCGAGTCAGACGATTTGATTCCCATAGTCAAAAGAAATACAATGGCGAGTGTCACCAATTACCTGACTGTCATTTGTATTGCATTTACATCTTTTTTCTTTAGTTATCATTGCCGTACAGGTTTTTGGATGCACAATCTTTGGACCAAAAGTGTCAAGTAAATGTCAAACAATTGAAGCATGAATAATTAAGAATTAGACATACCTGCCTGTGTATAACTTATTTATTGTGTTCAAGTGGACAGAACGAGATCTCAATTTGTTTTAAAATTGTGTTGTTCCTTAATAACATGTTGTCTAGGTTGTCGTGGATTATGAAGTCAAATTTTTGTACTTTAAGCTCTAACATTCTATAATAATCAGAAACTGATATTTAAAGTATGATTTAGAAAGTTATGTTTTTGTTGTTCGAGGGAAACAAATTGTAAGGGTTCCGAAAAAATTATTTCACTGGGCAACTCAAAACTTTTTCTTTAATTTATAAATCTATTTATGACAAATATCTTGTGGGCTCACTCCTCCCACACCCTGCCCCAACCTCTACCCTTCCAAAACAAGTAAGCTTTTTTGACCTCTTCTTAGATTCTGAATTTTTCAAAAAACAGTGTATGTTTTCAATAATAACTGTTTTTTTCAATGACAAGTTTTAATTTTTTGAAAGCCCATTCCCTTTGTACTGTTAATTGCTTATCCTGGCAGTCCCAAAACCTACAGGATACAATGTCTTAATACATAAGGCTTCCAAGGGAGCATTGATTGAAGGAGAATAAGGACATGAGTGTCATTATTATTATGTATGATGTAGATATTTATTAGGTAAAAACTATGAACTCAAGACTGAAAGGTGCATGTTAATGTCCTGTTTGAGCAGAAGCAAAAATTAAGCAGCTGAATATGTTAAATTTAATTTATAAGCAAAAAAAAAAAAAGTTTTTTCCTGTAGAATTTTATGAAATTTGCTTTGCCCTCTGCAGTAACTTCTCTCGGACCTTAGATTGACCACAGTAGTGTGCATCGCTGACTATTATAAAAACAGGAGCATTTTTTTTTTTTTGAATTTCGTTTAATAATAAGTATTTTGAAAATGAAAACCTTTGTTTTAATATTCATCGAGGTAAAGGGTGACTGCCTCGGTTAACATCAACCGTGCAGAGGAACTCTATAGTAACCCCTCACCAACACACAAAAAAAGTTTTTCCAAAAACTGTCGTTTCCATCGAAAAAAATAAAAAAGAATCGGTCGGGATCGAACCCACAAAACGTCTCGACAGCCTAGATGGTATTGGGACAGGGGGCAAGGGCCTCTAGGCTGTCGTCTCGGTTGGTTCTAATGGGAATTAAACTCGAGCATATCAATTCGCATCTTTCACATTTGTTATCGTCACGCTTGATATCATGATGGTTGGTTTGAGGCTCACATCACGGTCCGTCCGCTAGATGGCGCTTTGACCTGACCCAGCGTTGTTGTGCGCGCCGTGCTAGTAAAGCCTACTCGCGCATAAGTACTGTATGCATAGCGTCCAGATTAGACCGATGTGCTCAGCAGACATTCTGTTGATGGACGGAATGTCTGACGCACTGCAATGTCGCCCGTCTGGTAAACAGACGTTCGTCTCATTTTTGAAAACAAATCTGGAACTTTATGCAGTCGTTGGATTATGTGGGATTTCGGTGCATCAGCGGGAAGCAGCGGGCGTGCCGTGGTTCGTGGTTGGTCATTGGCGAGAGCGGGAACATGTATTGACGCCCAAAGCAGGGGCGGCCACCAGATGGCGCCTTGGCTTGACAATGCGCTGTTGTTGCGCGGGCGGTCCTTGATACGCCAGAATATATAGTGCCCAACACCCATCTGGAAGGTTGATGTGAGGCTCATACCACGGCACGGCCCGTCTACCTTACAGACATTCATCTCATTTTTGAATACCAGGTTGTGTTTTCCGGGTCGGCCACCAGATGGCGCCTCGGCTTGACCATGCGCTGTTGCTGCGCGGGCGGTCCTTGATACGCCAGAATACATAGTTCAAATTCTCACGGGGGGCACCGGTGAGATCGCTCTTGATGGGTGGGTGGGCTTTCTTCTGCCACACCAACTCTTGTCGAGTAACTTATACGCAAGGATTTTTATTTGGCGAAAGTCATTGTTGAGAGATGCGAATTGTATTTTAAACGCAACGTTAGCTCTCGCGGCTGACATCAAACACTCAAGTAACCTAGTCAAAGTTCGTTTTCGTAGGGTGGAGTGAGGGTGGGCCCTTTTGCCACAAACGTTAGCTCTCGCGGCTGACATCAAACACTCAAAAAGCCTAGTCCAAGTGTCTTTTAGTAAGGGTGGGCTCAGGGTGGGGCTTTTGCGGCCACACCAACTCTAGATGAGTAACTTATACGCACGATTTTTGTTTCTTCAGTGTCTTTGAAGGTAAAATAAGACAAATTATTGAAATTTATCAATCAACATTAAAAATTCTTGCGCATAACTTACTCATCTAGAGTTGGTGTGGTCGCAAAAGCCCCACCCTGAGCCCACCCTTACTAAAAGACACTTGGACTAGGCTTTTTGAGTGTTTGATGTCAGCCGCGAGAGCTAACGTTGTGATCACTCATCATTGACTTTCTCCAAGTAAAAATCCGTGCATATAAGTTACTCAACTAGAGTTGGTGTGGCAGAAAGGCCCACCCACCCTTCAAGAGCGATCTCACGGGTGCCCCCCGTGAGAATTTGAACTATGTATTGGGGCGTGTCAAGGACCGCGCGAGAGCTAACGTTTGTGGCAAAAGGGCGCACCCTCACTCTTGCCACAAACGTTAGCTCTCGCGCGGTCCTTGACACGCCCCAATACATAGTTCAAATTCTCACGGGGGGCACCCGTGAGATCGCTCTTGAAGGGTGGGCGGGCCTTTCTGCCACACCAACTCTAGTTGAGTAACTTATATGCACGGATTTTTACTTGGAGAAAGTCAATGATGAGTGATCACAACGTTAGCTCTCGCGGCTGATATCAAACACTCAAAAAGCCTAGTCCAAGTGTCTTTTAGTAAGGGTGGGCTTAGGGTGGGGCTTTTGCCCCACCAACTCTAGATGAGTAACTTATACGCAAGAATTTTTAATGTTGATTGATAAATTTCAATAATTTGTCTTATTTTACCTTCAAAGACACTGAAGAAACAAAAATCGTGCGTATAAGTTACTCATCTAGAGTTGGTGTGGCCGCAAAAGCCCCACCCTGAGCCCACCCTTACTAAAAGACACTTGGACTAGGCTTTTTGAGTGTTTGATGTCAGCCGCGAGAGCTAACGTTTGTGGCAAAAGGGCCCACCCTCACTCCACCCTACGAAAACGAACTTTGACTAGGTTACTTGAGTGTTTGATGTCAGCCGCGAGAGCTAACGTTGCGTTTAAAATACAATTCGCATCTCTCAACAATGACTTTCGCCAAATAAAAATCCTTGCGTATAAGTTACTCGACAAGAGTTGGTGTGGCAGAAGAAAGCCCACCCACCCATCAAGAGCGATCTCACCGGTGCCCCCCGTGAGAATTTGAACTATGTATTCTGGCGTATCAAGGACCGCCCGCGCAGCAACAGCGCATGGTCAAGCCGAGGCGCCATCTGGTGGCCGACCCGGAAAACACAACCTGGTATTCAAAAATGAGATGAATGTCTGTAAGGTAGACGGGCCGTGCCGTGGTATGAGCCTCACATCAACCTTCCAGATGGGTGTTGGGCACTATATATTCTGGCGTATCAAGGACCGCCCGCGCAACAACAGCGCATTGTCAAGCCAAGGCGCCATCTGGTGGCCGCCCCTGCTTTGGGCGTCAATACATGTTCCCGCTCTCGCCAATGACCAACCACGAACCACGGCACGCCCGCTGCTTCCCGCTGATGCACCGAAATCCCACATAATCCAACGACTGCATAAAGTTCCAGATTTGTTTTCAAAAATGAGACGAACGTCTGTTTACCAGACGGGCGACATTGCAGTGCGTCAGACATTCCGTCCATCAACAGAATGTCTGCTGAGCACATCGGTCTAATCTGGACGCTATGCATACAGTACTTATGCGCGAGTAGGCTTTACTAGCACGGCGCGCACAACAACGCTGGGTCAGGTCAAAGCGCCATCTAGCGGACGGACCGTGATGTGAGCCTCAAACCAACCATCATGATGGGGCGGCCAGGGCACTGGCTGCTTCTCCTCGCCGCCTCACCTCGGCCGTGCCGAGATGGCCGAGCAACACCGAGCATCCATCATTTATCTCCAAGAAAAAACACTTTGTAGCGCGGTTGAAGCTAAGGGGATTGGCAGGTTCGGGATAAGAAAAATATACTCATATATTTACACAGACAGTATTTATTCCTTCTTTGGACCCTATACAGAGATCTGATTTATAATTTAAATCACAAATCAGATTTGCCAGTTATGCTCTTTTCTGGGCCACAGTTTACCACACAAAATCAAAAATTTGAATTGTTGAGGAAACAGTAGTTTCTGTTTGCTTCTTTATCACGTTGAGAGGATGGTGTTGGTCACATTATGCCATAACATGGTGACTAGCTCATGACTGACTGTGACAAGTTTGTGATACACAACTTCCTCAGAAAACCATTTGCTGTTGTTTCTCTGAATGATTCTACATTACAACTAGATCATTACCAAACATTTTGGTAGAGTCATGGTAACGACTGATAACCATAATTAATGTTAACAAGTTGGATGATATTTTCTTTACACATGCAGGGCGCATGGAAACAACTGTGTGAAAATTAACAGGTGAACTTGGAGGAATACAAAGAGAAGTATCAAGAAAAATTGTTCTTAAGAGAGAGTAAATTATGAATTTACGTTAATGAAGAGGGTTTGCAAGGATGTCAAGCACTTTCACATTGCGCCCTGTGAAAAAGCAAAAACAGCAATATGGGAATCATCTGTCTCAAATTGGTTTACTTCAGTTTGCCATACAGACTTCATACATACACTATGACTTCTCTCTCACGACTATAAATGTTATCAAAGAAAAACTAACGATATGGGGCCGCATATTGTTTTTAATAAAAATAACTGACAAATTTATACTCCTAAAATAATGAAAATATATTAATATATCTATGCTTTAGAAAACCACTTAAATTATCCTCAATGAAAAGATAACAGAACACTTCTTTATGGAATCCCACTCAAGTCAACTCAGTCATTACTCTAGGTAAGTCAAGATAGAAAAATCTTGGGCCACTCTAGTCTACAAGGCAACAATTAGTGTTAGTACAGCTTTGATTTTGAAAAGAGGTATTGTTCATTGCATTGCATTGCAAGATATACTTTGTTTTAAGGAAATATTTTTGTACACTTGCTATCTGCATTGTGTAATCATTCTGATGCTTCATATTAGCCTCATATTATTCATAAAACCTGTCACTTATGTTGATAGGACTAGGTGGCACCGCAAATACATAAAGAGTAGTCGAGAGAGGAAAAAAAATAGTAATTGTCTAAGTCTTCCAAACCTCATAGACAACATGTGGTGATCTGTCAATTGTAAAGTTAACAATTAGTGATATGGTTATTGAAGGCAAATTCTGCTTTTACAGACTTATCACACAGGTAACTTTCCAGTTTGGTGGAAATCTAGCTCATCTTTGGAATAGTATAGTTAACAATCCTTATATTAAGCAAATATTTTTGCAATTGTCAAATCAACCAGGGAGATTGTCTATGAATGTTTCAACATCCGTTTCAATGCACACCAACCCTTTGTTTCCTTATTTTCTTGGTTTAAACCTTATAATTACAAAAAATGTAATTACCTACAATAATAACGCCACACAAAACTAACTGTAGAGAAGAGGAAGAATACTTCCTGTCCGGTTAAATCTACATAACAGGAATGGTTGACGACCCATCAAAGCTCATCTATTTGGTTTCCATTCAGCAATATTGCAGTTTGTCATTCTCATTTATTCCAGAATGCGCAAAACCTCTCTCTTTCTCTCTCTCAGACATACACACACATACACACACACACACAAACTCACACTCAGGGCTGGTCATAAATAATCTGTTGAGAACACTATCAACATGACTGAAAGCTGTTTCTTCAGAAAATAGCTGGGCACAAAACGGAAATGCAAAAATTGACTTGATTTTAACTCCTAGATAGACATCTGAGCGCACAACATGTGTGTGGCATAAATTTCTAAACCAGACACACACATTTTGGACATGCACAATGTTACACTGTTGAACAATGATATGTCAACTCTTTTAGTAACAAACTTAAAAATCATACATTTATAGTAAAGAGTAAAAGTAATAAGTACTCATTGATAGAAATACACAAAACCCTTAAACATTTGAAAAAGAATTGTTTTGTAAATTCTCATGTCATAATATATATCAAACTTCACTTTAACATTACTAAAATTTTATGATGTCTCATCAAAAGGGGCACAGATCATGATATGTTTAGAAACTGGTGTTTTATGTTCTAGTACCTAAAGCTGGCTCATCAGAAGGCGTGAGTGGTTATAGTTTTAAAGATTATATCACATAGCTCCATTTAAGAGTTAAAAAAAGTTTCCTTAGAATTAACATTGAGGAAATCTGCATTATGGGGCTCAAACTATAAACAACAAACAATTGAGATCGACCTTACTCACATCATCCGCCTATACACTCAACAGTTAATCAATGCTTATCATTAGCTGCACACTAATCTTAATAGAATGGTTCAAATATTAATAGTAAAATAGAGCATTCAAATACTTTTGAATGTAAAATTGGTTGAATCTAAATTATCTGACTTCCTCGGTGCTCAGGTTCAGTCAGAACTCCATACGGATTCAAAATAGAGCATTTCACATGAGAAGTGCAGTTGACTTTATTATTGCTAGTTGCCTGTTTGAATTGACTCAAACTTTTAATGATGTCTTTCTGCCACACATCACAGAACAAAACAATAAAAAAAGAACATTATGGTTCAATTAATTATGGCTGGCAAATCAGTTTTCTGAGTCTAAATCTGAGGAGACTACACAAATATCGTACATCACTCAAATATTGTATTATTTTTGATAATGTTTCTTTTTCTACTACACATGGAGTTAGCAAAAGGTATTTGGTTTCTTTCAATTTATAACTTTGAATTAACAACATGATTGATTGATAACATTAAAAAATTAAGAATTTAAAGAAACATTCAGCAATTCCAAAACCTTGTTGGAATATTAAAAATAATTAACACTTTAGTCTAATTATTTGAGCCCCATAAATTGCATTGAGAAGGAAGGGAAATAAGTAGTGCACACAGAGACATGGTAGGAAAAGCACGGTCTTTCTGCTATAACAGCTGTAAGATGAGTTTAGAGGGATGCCACAGATAGAATTCAGCTTAAGCCAGTCTCGATGAAACTCATGACATTACATCTGTCCAGAAAAGTCCGCCTAGAAATTAGAGGTACACCATAGAGATGCATAGGATTACCTGACAAAAAATCTATGTTCTGTAGAATGTAATTTAATAATTGTCTCTGAGTTATCAAAACGCTCTCAAAATTCTGGGGTACACTTTGGGAAGATCAACAAATTTTCCTTTCAGCATGAAAATCATGATAACCACGTACTGAAAAAGACCATGCATACTTCAGAATATAAACTTTAAAAGAGAGAGCCACTAGTATTGAAAATGAAGGAATCAGAATAATAATAATATAAAAAAAAAAAAGACAGCAGACATAACTGTCAATACTGGTAGTCTACTTATCATGCGTCATCTTTAAAAGCTATTTACAACTTTGGTTTGCTTTAAAAATGCTTACAAGTAAAAAAAGCATCTCATAGACAGGTTTAGATGTTACACACAGGTACACAATGAGCATTAAATTTCTCACTGTTTTCATGTCTCTGTGTACAACTAAACATAATAAAAAAGGAGCCCTTGTAATTGATCCTCTTATTAAATTACAAATAGCAATAGATAATAATTTCATGATACAATTAGCATTGCTAAACAAGTCATGTTTACAGAAACAACAAATAGGTTCGGATCTCATAATTCAAATTTATCTAAATTTCTTAATTTAAGCTGATATGTGTGTTTTCTGCAATCCCCAATGTGCCCCACAACAAGGATTGCCCCTGTAGCTTTGAGCTGCATAACGTCTTTCTTATTTTAAAGACAAAAAAATGGACGGAAACTTTCACATACTTGTGCTGGCATCTCATTGTGTTATGTTTATAGACAATTCATGGGCAGTAAGCAAAATTTCGCTTTCCGCCCCTTGTCCCAAAAACCTTTTAACACTGATAGCCACACAGAGCACGTAAACAGAAAGGGCTGACACACTAGAGCTGATATTAGCATGGCACCACATTGCATTCCTGCTGTCAATCTTTTGTGAGATACATTTGTTTCTCAGAGAGCATTGGCTGGTGAATGGAGAGATGCCAATCGATTGCTAGTTCAGCTTCTAGGTGCAGTCCATACAATTTATCATTATTCTATGAAATATCACATCAACCTTGCACACACAAAGCGACTACTAAATTCAATAAATATTACTCTCATAAAAGTTTCTACTAAATTTGTTTCAAACAGAAATCAACACAGAGCATATAATATATATTTCTACATAAAAAGTTATGCCTGTCAATGATGCAGAGGACACGGACATGAGGCTCCTGCAGTATTATGTCAGGTAGAACATTCCAGCTCTGCGGCCCACATAACTTTGTACTCATCAATACAACCAGAATAGACAACAATTATTTCATGAGATTAATTCGTGAAGGTTCTGTACTTCAGAGGTACTAACAGATCCTTTCAATTCAACTTTTCATGAACATGTCGGATGAATAAGCATTGTTTACTGCAGTAGCCACAGTGTCTCAATGTGCTGCACTTTGCCATTGTCCAATAGAAACAAGCAATGGTCAGTCTACTTACAGTACCATTTGGGCAATATTGAGAGAATGGACTGTAAAAACATTTTGTTTAACTCATCAAAATAATTGCTCATAATTGAGTAAGAGAAGCTAACAACACACTGTCCCGTCAATTCTGCATGAACTGTTTTCAATGAGATCTCAGAGAGAAATACTGCTATAATAAACTACGAGAGAGGCTCATAACAAAGTAAGCAGCTAACACTGAACAATTCAAATTCTCAGGAACGGCACAGCAGAAATATTATAAAACCTGCCAATCTTCAAACACTACTAGACATTTAGTTATACTGTTCCTAAGATAATGATTACAGTTGCCTTGGGGCAGGAGAAGAAGTCCCCATGGCATTGCTTTGGTACAAGGAGATAAAATTAGGTGCCAGCAATGGACTCCCTCTATCAACCCAGCCCGCCCACAAGGTAATTTGGTTTATTGCTATCCATCACTGAACAAACCTACATAAAAAGTCAAACACGAATAAATCAACAAATAAATTAGTTTGTGTTAATAGAATGTCTAACACTTCAAAAAGCTTTCTTAACCTAATTTAAGGCTCAATTTATTTGATTCACCCTTGCCTCATTTAATGCTAAATGCAATCACCAGATAATGAAACTCAAGGAAAATATTGAAACATTTGACTGTTTAAAAGCAAAACATAAATCTAAAATGTGTTTATGGGCAGATACTAAAACAAAATCTTAACGTTTCTCAAAATGTAAGGGGAATAAAAATAAAGTCTTCATTAACGAGATTGTACATAAATGCCTCCTAAAATGCATTTCAGTAGCCTGCTGGCATGCTAATAACCTTTTTCATTAAACTGCAAAACATACCAAACTGTTACTCCAATTCTGCTCCTTTTAAATTCATAGTTTTTTTTCTTTGGGGAAATTGGAGAATGATGAAAGCACCGTTGGCTTAAAATGGTTTGGAGAGTAAGTAAATCATGGAATGTAAAGAAATATCGAGGCCTACATCAGCCAGGCTCAGCCAAGCCCACTAATTATTTGTTAATTAATTTTGTAATAACTCTGGTTCACCAGCAGCCTCCACCAGTCTATGTGCTGAGTTGCAAATAGCTGTTGATGTTGTCCATCTTCCGCAGGTTCGGATCCCTGAAAAAGTAAGCAAACGGGGAATGGTTAGTCAAAACAGAAGGGATCAGGCCCAAGAGCCCCTGTGCATAGGCCGCCATCGCAACAACTGTGCGTAACGGGTATGCCTATCCTATCGATGTCAGGCGCTCACAAAGAAGGCCGGAAGAGGAATATAAAGTTGTCAAGAAAAGGAAGGTCGGGAGAAGCACATGACCACAAAACTTAAGAAGCCAGGTGAGAGATAGGGGAGGGAGGGGAGACGTGACACGTGACATTCCGAAAAAAGTCAGGGGGAGTGGGGTAGAACGGGAGGAAGGGACCAAAGGTAAGAGGATAATAGCAGAGAGAGAGAGAGAGAGAGAGAGAGAGAGAGAGAAGAGGGTGAAGAGTGGCGTGAGGAGGAGGAGGAGGAGGGGGAGGAGGAGGAGGGGGGGGGGGGGAGAGGAGGGGGAGGAGGGAAGGGAAGGGGAAGGGGTATCCATCAGAGCGACAAACGACCCCGCCGGGAAATTCTGTGCCGACACGAGAGGAGAGGTCCCTGGTCTACCTCCTTGTCCGCGCGCGGCGCGCAGCTCGCGTGCTGTCTACCTGTCGGGAAAACATCCGACCGAGCAGTAAAAAAAAAATAAAAAAATAAAAAACAAGAGGAAAGGGATTTCCCTCTTCTACCGGCCGGGCCGGGCCGGGCCGGGCCTGCTGCCACGGACCTACGAGCTGCCGGTCTTTCGTATCAGCGAGGATGAATGGGATACGCGGACTGAGGGGTCAACGGCTTAGTTCAGAAGAGTTAAAGTTTTAAATGAGAAAATTTTTGAAGATTTTTTTCTAAATAACGAAATTTTCAAAGACATTTTTTAAATTAGAGAAATTTCTGACGGTCTAAAGAAAATGTATAAGAGACGTTTGCAAAGATTTCAAGTCTGGATGCGCTTAGATGGCAGCCTTGCCTTCCCTACCTGCTGAAGATGTCCTTGAGCTCGTGCTCAGACACGAACTGGCCGAGGCCGGTGACGAACAGCGCCGAGCAGGGCGGGTGCGGGTGCGGGTGCCCGCCGGGCTGGGCGCCCTGGGGCCCTGGCGCGTGGTGCGGCCCGTGCGGCCCGTGCCCGTGCCCGTGCCCCTGGGGCCCGCTGGGCGAGGAGCCCGCGGGCGAGGCGAGCGCGGGGGACGGCAAGAAGTGGGGCATGTGGCCCTGCGGGGGCGCCTGCTGCAGGCCCTGCGCGTGCGCGTGCGGCCCGAACACGCGCCACGCCTCAGCCTGCTGCGGGCACACGCCGTTCATGTCCTGCAGCACGAGAGGGGCACAGTCAGTCACGGCGGCACAGCGGGAGGGAGAGGCTCGGTGACGGGGTGCGGCGGGTGGGGCGGGGTGGGGCGGGGTGGGGCGGGGCGGGGCGGGGCGGGGCGGGGCGGGGTGAGCTCGGAGCGTCCAGAGGCGGCCGGGGCCGCGAGCTTTCTCTCGGAACGGCGTGGCTTATTTCGTTGGTCAAATAGACCAGACCGTTCGTCAGTGTTGCCAGATAAGTGGGCAAAAATTCCAACGACTACACCTGTGTGAGGTAGACGGGTATCTACGCCTGCCTAGTAGGCAAAAGATAGTCTCACGTGTGGAGAGTTTGCCTGGGAGGCAGGCGGAGATACCCGCACTTATCTGTTGACACTGCCGGTCGCAGAGAGCAGGCGGTCACGGCGGCCTGAAGAAGTTTCGAGTTAACGACAGGACAGGCCTTGCCGGCGCTGTATGTGGGCATCGGAGAGTGCGAATAATTAGGAACAGGCTAAAAAGCTATTTGCATTCTGCTCACAACTATAGAGGCTTTCCAATAAAATTTCCCAGAAGCAACTTTGTTCAGAAGTGAAAAATGCAAATAACCACCCCAGTGATCATAGTATTAAAAAGACATCCGTAAGTTTTGACATGCTTTTCAGAGCGACAGTGAAGGCTTTTGGATGTCCTTTTAATATCCTCGAGCAGTATGTGGATTGCACAACAATAATTAGCCAAAGATTGATTCCAAAGATCAGGTGTGTTGCAAAAACTCTTGATCAAGAAATCTTAAATTTGGATCAGATATTGTTCTTGGATGACCTGATCTTTGGAGTCAAACAAAGCACATCACAGGGAAGGCCATGCACAACTAACATCAATCGAGTAATCGAGTTATATCTGTTAAAACAAGCAATTAATCAAAATTTTGTAACACTCTAAAGAAATCTTCTTGTCATCACCATATTAAGGTTACAAGAGCTTTCAGTTTGTTTTGGGCCATTACTCCTTCCAGGGGATAGGTGTATTATAACGGTAGATTTGAAGCGTTAAGTAGAGGGGAGCGATAGAGGGCGCGGGGGATGAGGGGCGGCGTGCCCCGCCCCGCCCCGCCCCGCCCCGCCCCTGCCTGCGCCTAGCGCCTCACCCTACAGAGGACCAGGGGCTCTACCCAGACCCTTCACCTGCATCGAGTCAAAGGGAGTGACTGTGTTTCTGTGTGTTTTCGTGCAATGTGAGACAGACAGAAGACATACAGATAGACAGACGTATAGAGGAATAGACAGATAGGAAGTGAAAATGTAATACATAACGGTTATCAGAGAGAGGACCCTACAGACCTTCTTTCATTAATTGAAATCATCAATAAGAACGTTTAAAAAAATAAATATTTTTTTTTCTTCTGAGAAAAAAAAATTTGCCTGGGCTTGACGCGCCATTTACGACCACACGGTGGTCCGTGCACGCGGGGGGAGGTGGGGGAGGGGGCGTGTGGGGGATGGCGGGGCGTGGCGTGGGAGGGTGGGGCCGGTGCACTGGTGAGGTGAGTTGGAGTGCCAAGCAAGAGGTTCAGTGACGAGCACCACATCACATGGAGTGCGCAGGGATGGAAAATACCGATAATATTACCGATAAGATTCGGTATTTTACGCGTAAGTTACAGCAGGTTCGGTAACTTACGCGTAAAATACAGAAAAAATACCGAATCTTACTGGTATTGTTACCGGGCTTTACTACCCTAAAAGTGCGTGGTTATATGGACATTTTCGGTTATATGTGGAAACAATTCATTGAGAAAGAGAGTGGGTGCACATTATTGGTGAACCTTATCTGTGTGCAATGTCGAATCGGATCTTTGACTGGGTAGCGCTTGACTAGAAGTGTGAAGTGAGACAAGAGGCATGCAGTTATAAATTTTCTTTTAGAAAAAAAATTAGAGGCAGAGACGATAGAAGGTGGGATAGCGAGATTAAGAAGACACACAGAACATAAAAAAAAGTAGAGACAAGCGTGCAGCCGATCAAACAGACGAAAACATATCTAGAGATATATTTTAGAAAGACAGAGGGTGCAGTCTAAAAAGCTCCAGCAAGGTCCACTTCCGGTAATTAAAAAGGGTCTCGAGCCTAAAATGTGAGCGATCACACCGCCATGTCCTCCTGGTGAAATAAAAAGGAAAAGAAAAGAGAGAAAAGAGAGAAATCGATCAAAACGGCGGCCATAGCGGGATTTTAGTTCGCAGATCAAATTATGGTAAAGGTAATAATGTAGGTTCTACGCGGGTGATGCAGGCAACTAAAAGCAAGTGTTATAGGCTGTTCCAGGCGTAACATCTGTGGCGACGTTTCGTCCTAAACTTGGTCTAACTGAACTAACAAGTTCGAAATTTGAATGCTTGACCTCTCATCTGCCAATTTTCTTCAAAGTTTACCCCCCTAGAAGGACTACTGCAGGAAGTCAAATTTAATTTATTAAAGAAGAAAAAAAATACTTTGAGGCTGATTTCCTAGCAAACGGCCTGTGCAAGTTTTCTTGCCCTGCATCGCAAGTGCATGCAGTGTCAGTCAGGCCGCTGTCACAGCCCTTGCACTCCCGGGGGACGGCCGGGCCGGGCCGCGACGGATTCAACCCTATCCCTACTCGCTGGCGGCGAGAGACCTCGCTCCGGCTGTGTAGCTCCGCCTGGCCTCGGAGTGCGTCTGTCTCTACGGGCGCCTCTGAGGCACGACCTAAAGCGAGCCCGTCTGCAAGTTCGGCAGAAAAAGTTCAAATATAGCGGACTAACTATCGCACAAAATTTTAAAAACTTGGTGCGTTTGTAACTATCTATCGGTAAGACACTATGGCTAATCCCGTCCAAATCGACCCTCCTTTTCCTCGAGACCGACCAGCCGATGGCCAGCAGCTCAAGTGTCATTTCAGACACTCGATCCTCTAAGCTTTTCATTCTCTTTCTTTCTTCTTTTCCTTTTTTTTCCTCTTTCTCTCTCTCTTTCACAGGCCGAGTGGCCCCCTCTCAACCGGCCGGGAAGTGGACCCGCTTGGACAGCTTGACGGTGAGGAGTTACACAGACAGGTCGGACTAACGTGTTGGGTCTGGCCCTGTTGGGCGGCGCCCTGGCCCCCGATGGGGCCCCCGCCCTGGCCGGCGCCCTGGCCGGCGCCCTGGCCGGGGCCCTTGGAGCTGCCGCATGGGGCTAGTCAGAGGTAGGAACGTACTGGGAGCTGAGGGTGCAGCGCGGGGTGCACCAGGTGGTGCAGGGCGGGCCCGGGCAGCTCCGCGGCCGCGGAGAACGCTATCGGATGTTGCCAGAGTTCCGGGCCTCCCGGATAGAACGGGGACAGATCTGCAAGCAGAGAGAAGACACACAACGGAGACGGTTAGTAACGCTGGCAGAGAGTGAGACGGGGGTGGGCGGGCGATGGCCGACCCCACACGGACAACCGGCAAATATGCCCATAGTTTTCTTTTTAAATTTTTACTTTTTAAAGTAACTGGGTTCAATCAATTTTCTTTCTTGACCAAAACTTCACCATGCAGATAAGATGCGCCACATGCCTAACAGTAGGAAAAGTAAAAACAAAATCATAAATGTAATAATATAATAATAATATGCATGCCAGTTGTAGATGAAAAATCAGAAGCACCTCCTAGCCTCCGCCAACCCTTTACCCTAGCATGTCCACACGCGGGTGAGCTGGTGAGCTGCCCCGCCTGCCTACTGCTTAGCCCGGGCGCTTCTTTAAAACAAGAAAAGCTCAAGTTGCCCTCCCCCCTTCCTCTCAACTCACATTCCCAAAGTAGCAATCTGAGCGTGGGCGCTCCTCTCTCTCAAGTCGCAAAAAAGTAGAAATTGAATCTCCTTAATTTTTCTAATTTCATTAGAATGCGAAAAAAGACTTGCCGCTGCCTTGATGACTGCCGAACACGGCCGATTAGCCTTCTGGCGCGGTGCTCGCACAGGCTGGGCTGGGCGGCCCCGAGACGGGAATGGGAAACTTTTAAACGGAACACCAAGCTCGTTTCCCCTCCCTCCCCTCCCCTCCGCCTCCTCCCCTCTCTCTCACGTAACGGTACAACTCCCCGACGCTCCCACATAACGTTATGAATCCCGGGCGGGCGTGCGAGGGCGCCGTTGCGCGCCGTCACGCCAGGGGTGCCACCCCACGTCAGGGTAACGCGCTGCGGCGAGCAGACACCTTTCGATACCTCGATAGCGCCGCGATACAGACATCGATCAACGACGACTTTCATGCCATTTCGTTTATTAGTCGCCCCCCCCCCCTCCCTGCCCCCTTTCACTTCGCCGGTTCCTTCTATTTTTCAGTAACTTTTTCCCTCCCCTGAAGCTGTCAGAGCCGAGCCACCGCCACGAGAACCAAACTGACAGGACAACTTTCATTACCATTATGCGACGAGAAAGGGGAGAAGGGAAGAAAAGAACTAAGCTATTTCTTTTTGTCTCCGTCCTTTCTTTTTTTTTGTTGTTGTTTGCTCTAGAGCGCATAGCGAGAAATTCCGCGTTCGGATTCGTTCCCCTTGAAAAACTGTTGCGCTAGCAGACGGTGCAGCACCGCGCCAGATGCAGCCGCTCACCCCTGTGTCGTAGTTCGACCCCCACCCCACCACGCCCCACCACGCCCCACCCCACCCCACCCTGGACCTCCCCCCCGGCGCTTTCCCTCCAATGACGAACAGCGAGGTCACGCCGGCGGAAACGGAGGCACACAACGCCAAAGAATTAATCCCGGGAAAGCCTAGCTGCACCCCTTTCTCCCTCGACAGGGTTATTTTTTTTCTCCCTCGTGTTTCATCCTTCCTCGCTCCAGTTCCGGCCCGCAGCCGCGACCCAACATATTCGTGCCGGGCCGGGCAGGGCGGCCTTCGGATGCCAACCAACCTGCCCTGTGTCTCATCGTGGGAAATGTCGATCGGCATGCGATGCGATGTCAGCGCCGCTCCGCCCGGCCCCGTGCCGCCCCGCCCCGCCCCGCCCCGTCGCGTGCGGCCCCCGGTGGTACCACCACGCGACACGGCGCGCCATTACCCCACCCCGCCCCACCCCACCCCGCCCCGCCCCGAGACCTAATTCTCCCCCACCCCACCCCTACGGCCCGCCCGCGCACCTGAACTCCTCCCTCCCCCACCCCCGTGCCGCGACCACAGCTGCAAACCAAACTTTATGGAGCTCCAAATCGACGTCCATTTATGTATACTGTGAAAGCTGCTTGCGGTGCGGGCCGGCGATGCCAGATAAGTAGACAAAAGGTCGTAAGCACGCACCTGTGTGCGGCAGGCGGGTATCTCCGCCTGCCTACGTGGCAAAATGCCTTCTCGTGTGTGGAGAGTTTGCCTAGTAGGCAGGCGGAGGTACCCTCCTGCCTCACACAGTTGCGTGCGCACGATCTTTTGCCTACTCACTGGCATCACTGTTGCGGGCGGAGAGAGGTAGGGGTAATCTTTTATCGCCTCGTGATATTCCGATTTCATTTCTCGTAAACTGCGGAGAGCGTGCCGAGTGTCTATATATCCTATCCCCACAATGCCACACACAAGCTCTAGAGTTTTATTGGAATAATGAAATGTATAATTTATTACGCCGGTACCTGCCGGCCCAGGAGAAACAACAAGTTAAGTTCTCCGCCCTTATCTTAAGTTTCTGATAACACCCCAGCTCCCAGCGCGGCCGCAGGAGACGCGCCCCACGGGGGGCCCCGCCCCGCCCCGCCCCGCCCCGCCCCGCCCCGCCCCGCCCCGCCCCACATTTCTTCACCCCCAATTAATTCCCCGCGCGGCGCGCTGTTCCGGGTGCGCTCAATTACACGCGCAGATAGGCAACAGCGCGGCACTTTACTCAAGTGTGTGACTGCCGCGCACTTGTAGGTGTTATTCACATTCCCATTCCAACTATTCAACAAGTAAACGTATGATTTTTTTTCCCCAGGAATTTTTACACGTATGAAGGGAAAAGTAGTGTTGGAATGGAAACTAGCACACCTACCAGTGCGCGATATTCACACAGCTGCCACCGGGGCGCCCCGCCCCGCCCCGCGGGGGAGCAGTTCACCCAAATTCGACATTCCACCAGATTCTGCAGGTCACCCAGTTCCCACGACAACTTTCACAGCGCCCTTCAATTACTATTGGAAACAGCAGGGCTCGAGTATGTCCCCTCGGCCTCCCGTACACTGTAATAAAAAGACAAACAGTGCAGCGGTGCGGGAGCCGTACGCGTGAGGCCCCCGCGCCCCCGCGCCCCCGCGCCCCGCGCCCCCGCGCCCCCAGGGGGGCCCACGTGCGCGCACCGCAAGCAAAGGCGGTCGGGCCGGGCCGGAGTGTTTGGCCTCCTCTGATAAATCTCGTTAGCTCATTACGCGGCTCGACTAATTCCGCCCTAATGTCGCACTGCCGTGTGTATAAGGGCGCAGAGTCGTTTAGCCCCCCCCCCCACCCCCCCGCCTGTACCGTTACCTGTTCTTACCGCACACCGCCCCTCCCACACTTACCCCTTTGAAGCTCTGCCCCCCAACCCCCCCTCCCACTCCTTTTACCAAATTGATGCGGGAACAAACGGCTTATAACTCTGCTCGGCCGCCCGCCGGTCAGCCCCTCCTCCGTCTCGCGCGGCAGGAAAGACGCGACAAGTTCGGCAACACTGCGACGGTATCGTTCGCGGCAACATTGTGACGACGGGATATCCGCGGCCGTCCCTTTAGCGCCCGCCAGGCCTCAGCACGGCTGCGTCTTTGTTTAGAGAGTGTTGTCATCCTCCAACGTGTCGCGAAGAGAGCTAGGCGACATCTTTCAGCCCCCCCTCCCCTTCCAGCTTCTTATTCGTCGCCCTCAATAACATGATCGCAACGTTAGTACGCAATTTGAGTTAAATGACAATTTTGAAATCGAGCTAATTAGCACCCGGGAAATAAAGTGGGGGTCTTATAAAAATGTAAACCATAACTACGATTATAATTTAAGTTCTAGAAAGAAGCGTGTCGATTCCAGAAAACGTCCAGGAGAGAAATGCATGCTTCATAGAGCGTCTTACCTAGGCGAAATAAATAGCCAAAGGGCATGGAAAATTGGATGAGAAAAAAGTAACGAAAGATAATGGGATACACGACAGTATTCCTCAAATACAAATTTCAGCAGAGAAAATGAAATTGCTCCAAAACTAACCAGCAGTTATTAAGGCAACAAAAACAATCAAAATACAAACAATAATAAAATCGCGGAGATACATGAAGATAAATACAAACAGGAACGCACGAAGAGAAGAAATCTGAAGCATTAGTAAAGAACAAAACTGCTAATAAAATGTTTTTCATCAAAAGCGCAAACACATGTTTTAACCTACCTTTCCTTCTGCATAAAAACCTTAACTGGGCACTATTGAATCGTGCACCGCAATGAAAAGAAATTTAGGAGGCTCATACCATAGATGGCACATAAGGTCATAAGTAATACAGGGCTAGGCTAGCCCATTTTATAGATTTCTAAGCTATTTAAACTGGAAACCTAGACTTGTAAAAACATTTTCTTGCCACCAACAAGTTACACCACAAGCAATACACATTTGGTACCGTACAATGGCGAAGAGATGGTACCGAACTGAAAATGAACATGTAGGTATTATTTGTGTCCATATTGTCATGCATGACTTTTCACGTCCCATCAGAAGTTGGAACGGTACGTCTGTCGACGTTCAAGTCTTGGGTCAGTACGCAAGGCAGGAAAATGATAAAATAGAGAGTAAGAAACAACCCACACCCGTGACGGGTCTAGTCTCATTCTATAGGCGCTACATGCAGAGGTGTGTTAAGCGTTAAGTTACGTAGGCTCTGGCAGGCAAATCACATGCAAGCGTGCCAGCACGGCGGGGCACAAAGAGCGAGGGAACCGCCATGGTTAACAAAAAGATCAAGGGAAATAGGCTTTGAAAAATTTATACACCTAAGGTCGAATTCCATAAATTGTCATGCTGTCTCCGAAGTTTTGTCCTAAAAGTTCCTGAACTTAAATTTCTTGAACTTCAATTGAAGTTTATTGAAGTTCAGCTGAAGTACACAAAATTGCACCAAATCATCAAAAATCTTATTTGGAATTTCAGAAATGAATCGACTTGATTTGAAGCCTGTTTCCCTTTGACTGTTCCCTTGCTCTCGAGGGTGTGGCAGGGCGGGGCAGGTCAGGGCGGTGCTGTACTTACGTTGGGTGAGTGGGTGCATGAGGGTCTGGTGAGCAGGCGCGACCGTCGCGCTGGGTTGCTTTGGCTTGCTAACTTTGGTGTTGCTCTTGGCAAACTCGAGGCGAATCGTTTGAGGCAAGTCCGGGTCGAACCGAACACCCTGCTGTAGACAAAGGCCCAGCCCAAAAACAAAAAAGGAAAAAACAATTGAGGTAAAATGGTGGTCATATAGTGCGGATGGTGAGTTTCATTTGAAAAAAAAAAGTACACTAGCACAAAGTGTAACAATGCTTCTCACTTTTGTTACGTTTGCAGATATAGTTTTGGAAAAAAAAATAGAAATATAGCGAGGAACGGAATTACAGGTTATACGGAAGGAGTGAAATCATGATATTTTACTTGAAAAAGTACACCACAACATTTACTTTTGCTTTGTGCCAGTCCAATGTGCAGTGGAAAGAAATATTAGGAAGCATTGTTACCAACTGGTATACAAGATCATACTGTCAAACAGGTGCTCAATCATTGTCATAGGGAAGTACAAGAAGTGATTTCATCGAGTTCTGGAAAGAAGAAAAACAACACGTAGGGGTTGTACCTGTATATAAGCTGTGAGTTAGTGGGGGTCAAACTAGTAAGCGTTGGAGACATCCAACTGCAGTGCTCCATGAAACTCATTCACTCAACCTTGCACTCGCTTCCCTTCCTAGCTACACCGCCAATTAGGAGCACAGCTCCCACATCGACTCTGAATTTTACTTTATCTTAATCATCATCCTTGCACATTCACACACTCTAGAGCCCGCACCAACCCTACCAGTCTCATTCGCTAAGACCCTGTTAGTCAGACCGAACCAATAATACCAATCGAATGCAAACCGGTACACAGGCATGACAGAAGGAGACCACTAAGTCAAAGTGACTCGGATTGGTAGCAGAGACAGAGAGAGATAGAGACGTGTGCTCGGTTGGCACTTCCTTTGTACAGCAAATACCGTGATGGGTGATCACGTGACGTGGAGGTCTACAGCATGTGCTAGAGCTAGATCATCTTCTCCATCCGAGTGCCTACAGCCAGGAACCAAATGTGTGACAAAATGCTGAACTAACTGGCGTGCAGCATTTTGTAACGCTTCTTGATGCGTACCGACCATTGCACTCAGCACTCTGCCATTAAGCGGATTTGCGATTCGATTTCGTACGATTGGGTGGGTTGGGGAAAAGAGGGTGAGTTCGTGTCGATTAGGCTGCATCTTGTATGTACATTGGCAGTGACGAACACTGACAAACTCATCTCAACTCGAGAGCCGTGGGTGGGACAGCAGGGATAAAAATCTCCCTTTACAATATCTTGAGACAAACCCACACAAGTGCCAATGAGAACAGCTTGTCAGTGCCGCAGTGTATTACCCTCTTGTGCAGAGCAAGAGCTCCTTAGACGTGGACAAAATCACTTCACAATGTGTAGGGAGGCGTGGAGATATTACGCCCTGGAAGTCAGAAATCAGACTGAATTCGATGTTTGCGAAAAAATATGTAATGTCTGTCGAAGAATGTGTCTGTGTTCTGATTTGCTAGATGGAAAGAGTGATGGTTAGTTCGTTTTACGCACCTGAAGGTCCTGTTTCGCGGCCTCTGCCCCTGCCCTTGTGTGGAACGTTACAAATCCGACGGGCTGCGTAGAATGGAACAAAAGTGCAAATATTAGTGACGCCGTTTAGGTCATTTCAGATAGTGGTGCGAGTAACCAAAACAGCGAACCTACCGAGGCTGTCTTTCCATTCTTTGTGGTAACTTTCAGTAAGGAACCTTCGTAGCCCTGTAACAGACACCGAGCAAGTACACTTTAGACAGTGCGCAAATACGTCTGGGGAAAAATAAGACGGGGTGCGACACGAAAAGAGCAAAAAAAGAGTCGCGATTTTAGCGCTTTCGCGGTAAAATAAAGGAGAAAGAAGGGTAAAACGCACACGGCGCGACAGGCGCGTGCACGCCGGGCCGGGCCGGGACGCTAACGGCTGCCGCGCACGCACGCCGGACCATAAAAGAAGAGAAACACGGCCAAACGGGAGCTTCATTCAAACAAAGCGACACGAACTCAATCCTATCGCCGTGGCGTAAGCCACAACCCGACCGATCAGCTGCTCCCCTCCCGCCCCCCTTTCGATAACGAAATCGAGGGCAAACGATACAAAACGCGCGTTATTGTACGCCGTGCATCATTTATTAAAAAGCACAATCATTGTAAAGAGAAGCAAATTGGTTTCAATCAAATGGGAGGTTGCCCCAATGTGTCCCCCGGCATGAAAAAAGGAAGGGATGATTACTACTGGCAGCGAGAGGGCGGCCCAGCACACTCACCTCATAGGCTCTAAATAGCAGGTACAGCTCCCTGGGCTTGGCGTCCATGGGGAGACCGCTGACGAAAAGTGTCCGGACCTGAGAACAACACAAAATAACGCCAACTTAGACTCGGACGCGTAAAAACAAAAGAGAGAAACGAAGGAAAAAAAAAACACGCAACGGAATCGAGCTCATTGTTTGTAACGCACCGGGTCGCCGAGGGCACCCGCTTCGCCCCCTCCCCCTCGGCAACACTCTTTGAATTGCACTTTTCTCAGCTTGTTTTATGTCGCCCTCCTTCGGACAGCTATAAAGTTCAGCCAGTCAGGGGCCCCCGCCCCGCCCCGCCCCGCCCCGGGGGCGCAGCAGCGGGCGCCGGGGGGTTGGCGACATTGCAACTTGACGCCGACGACGCTGTTGTTAGTTGCAGCGGGGCGGGACGCCGGCGGCAGACGGGAAAGGCGCCTGCAGGTCCGCCCCGCCCCGCCCCGCCCCCCGCCCCGCCAACACCGCCTTTCGCACGTACAATTATTTTCATTCAATCTAAATGCAAATGGACGCGGCCTCCGGCCTTACAACAACCCCTGCAGCAATGATACGGAAAACCAAATCCCGAGTAGCCGAGTCAAGCCGGGCCATGACCTGCCCCGCCCCGCCCCGCCCCGCCACCGCCGCTGAATCCGGAAGCGAGACACGGGCGCGCCAGGATTCGAACCCCGCGCTGCCGCGTCGCCTCGCTGCTCCCCGGCCCCGTGCCCAGCCCGGCCCGGCCCGAGGTCAGAGGCCCACGCGCCGCCTTTGAAGCAGCAGTCGCCCCGGGCCCGTAGAAGAATAACTCGATTGCCGATACGATGAAATGAAAAGAAAGAAATGTCGAGAATGAGGGACGGGGGGTCCTGGTCGAGGGCCGTCCACCTGAGGAGGCCGGTCGGGTCGCACCACTTCTTCCTCCTTATTTCGGTATTTCTTTCCTCATTCATTTTCAATTTTCGGCCACTTTGCGCCGCGGCAGCCGGCAGTCCCGTCCCAGTCAGTTTCACGAGCGGTTTAAGGCCAGGCCACGGCTCTCCTGTCGTCCTCCCGCCCGAAAGATAGGCAATATTCACAACAAGTATAAAGAACAAAAATAAAATTAACCTGCGATTACCGCGCAGGTCGCGCGCGTGCTGAGAGAGCCGCAGAGGTAGACGTGGCGGGGCGGGGCCGGCGGGGCCGGCGGGGCCCCTCGGGGGGCGGTGTCGCGTAGCGGGAGAAGCCACGACGTGATTTATATGGGAACACGCACCCATCGCCCCCCACCCACCCCCCGCCCCAACCTATCACTCGTCCTCTGGGGGGAGGATGAATGGATAACTACAGGAAACGCTTTTACGCTTACAAGGGGCACGTTTGCGGTCTGCGCGAAAATTCCCTAACAGTAATTCTGTCTGCGGATCCCTGATGGCACGTCATATTTCCGTTGGGGCGGGGCGGGCGGGGCACGGCCGCCGGCGGAGCAGATGTCTCCTTCGTGAGGAGAGAAGCCGACGAGGTCCCATGTCCTTCCACGCGGGCGGGGCGGGGCGTGGCGGGGCGTGGCGGGGCGTGGCGGGGCGTGGTGTCAGGGAGGATGAACACAATGCTGAGAAATGGGGACAGAGGGGGGGACCTCAGCTTACGCCTTCTCAGCAGATGCACTCCCTGCTAGCTGGCGCGCTCTACAGGGCATCTGTCTACACTATCACGGGGGGATAAGAGGGCGGGGAGAGGGGAGGGGCTCTAATGACGGGAGAGTGCTTCGCGAGGGGCGCCCCGTGCCCCGTCCTGTCAGAGTCCGAGTCACCCCAAACTCCTCGGCGTCCATTAGACTGTTGTTTTGTTATTGAATTCAGCGACAGAAAACGTCCACGCCGCGTACCGAAATACCCGCGAGGTCCTGTGTGAAACGTCACAACGCGCGTGACGAGAGAGAGAGAGAGAGAGGGAGAGAGAGGGAGAGAGAGAGAGAGAGAGAGAGAGAGAGAGAGAGAGAGAGAGAGAGAGAGAGAGAGAGAGAGAGAGAGAGAGAGAGAGAGAGAGAGAGAGAGAGAGAGAGAGACAGAGAGAGAAGGTCTCTCTACCCCAGCTCAGCTCGGCAGGCCGCGGCGGTGGAGGAGGTTAAGTGCCCCTCCCGCCCCGGAGGAGAACAAGAAGTAGGATATGAAGGAGACGGGGGAGTGGGGAGGGGAGGAGAAAGGGGGTGGGGGAGAGGTCAAGGGGGGGGGGGAGTAGAGGTGACGGAAAAGTATCGCGCAAGGGTGGAAATAGGAAAGGGGGTGTAATTACGGTAATGGTGTGAGGGGCGGCGGCCACCTGCCACGCCCCGCCACGCCCCGCGCCACGCCGCGCCACGCCACGCCACGCCACGCCACGCCACGCCCCACGCGACACGAAGTGTTACATGGAGCGTTACTTATGGCCGCGTGACAGGAAAGACACGATCAGAAGTATCGCCAAGTCATTGCGCGACAGAGTCTTTCTATACTATACACTGCAATGATACGATTTAAAAAAAATTCCAATGTTAAACCTGCTTTGCCAAGTGCTGTGCGATGAAACCATCGACAGCATGAATGGGTACGAGGCCTCGCGTGTATGGCTCACCACGGACATTACACATTTCCCTGTTCCTCGGTGTAATGTTTCCCCGCAGCGCAATGGGCGACTGAAACTGGCGCAACATTAGACGCGCACCTCCGGCCGCGCCGGGCCGCGTGAAATTCGCCTTCGCTTTCCTTTTCCTCCGCAGGAAACAAAAAGCCACTTTGCCCCGGCACAAATTTGACTTGTGAGGTGAAGCGGGGCGGGGCGGGGCGGGGCGGGGCGGGGCGGGCGGAGAGGGCAGAGCAGAGTGAAAAGAAAGGATGGCGGCCCTGTGGAGCAGGACCTCTGAGGCCTGAGGCCGTGGCGCGGGGCGGGGCGGGGCGAGGCGGGGCGGGGCGGGGCGGGGCGCGGCGAGGCGAGGCGGGGCGGGGTGCGGCGGGCCCCAGGTCATCCATCAATGTGTCCCCAACGCTCCTCCGACGTGCGTCGGCCGGGCCGTCGCGGTGATTCGAAGAGATGGCGCAGAACAACCGACATTCAAGTGGAGGAGGAGGAAAAAAAACCAACCCTCCAGCCAATGCAGCCCGTGCGAGCATCTCCTTCAAAACACATTCTATACATTCTTCTCCCGCTAAATGCAGCGCCCGGCCCCGGCCTGCGCCTAGCCTCGCAGCTGGTGTCGCACCGGCCCTCTGGCGCCAAAGCACCTAGTTTGTCACAACACTTGACGGGGCGTCCTTAAACGCATTCCTCGCAGCGCCCCCCCCCCCTCCTCACCGGGGGCACTCTTCGTCCTTCCTGCCGCCGGCTCGGCTCGGCTCGGCTCGGCTCGGCTCGCCACGCGCCGCCGGCGGGGCCCACGTCAGGCGACCGCCAAGCGCCGAGGCGAGGCGAGGCGAGGCGACTATTCAATTTCCCTGTCCCCGGAAGCGACGTTTCTCTCTCTCTCTCCTACCCTCCCCTCGAGCCCAGGTAAAACACCAACACTGTTGGGATGTCGAATCTCCCGCGAGCGCCCCCGGCCCGGCCCCCGGCACGCGACACGCTATTAGCCTGCGCCCCCGCCCCGACATCGAACATCACTCAGGCGGACAGAGCGGGGAAGCGCAACATCGGAACACAACACTTTGGACTCATACACGCCGCGCCGCGCCGAGGGAGGAGGCCAACAACGCGTTAAACACGACGAGATATACGAGGGAAACCCGCGCAGCGTACCGTACCTCGCAGCCGTTAACCGGACCTCCGCGTCCACCTTTCTTCCCCGGGAGCGACCTGCATTTGTTCTTCCCCAGGGCCAGGAGAGCAGGTGTGCAGCCCCCGCCCCTCCTCCTCGACGGCAACCCTCTCCCCTGCGCTAGACATAATGGACGTTCGCCTCTCCCGGCGCCGCGAGGAGGAGGGCCCAGTGCGGCCCGCACACAAATTCAACCCTTCCCTCCCCCCTCCCCCAGCCACTCACTCCGCCCCTGCCGCGCCACCCAGTCCCCCAGGAGACCTACCCCCCTCCTCCCCCGCCCCCAGCGCACCGCAGCTCAAGAGAAGGCGGGAAATAAGCTAAGCTCCGCAAACGCAATCTCGCGACCAGCTCCCCAGATCGTGTCCACGTTTGCTGTCTGTGCGCGCGGTCCTGACCAGCAGACAACTCACCCCTAGACGCACAGAATCGTCTGCTCAACTCCATCACGAAACAGCCGGCGCTCGTTCACGAACCTGCTGCTGCACATCCTGCTTATGACTTAACACATCCAGCGCGGCATAGGCGTTACCAACAGCTCCGTGGCGCGACCACATAGTGGTCATGCCGCACTCAACGTGTTAGCACTTTGACACGTGGCCCGCTCCCCCCCCCCCCACCCCCACCCTGCTCAACCACCGCCTCCACCCGGTCGACAGTCGACTCCAAAGGCCCCCGAAATCTGCCTCATCAAAATTCATACACACATGAATATGATACACGGAGCCCGTGCAGAAATCATTCATAGTGAGTCTATGGGGAGAGCGAAGAGCGAGCGGGAGCGTAGGCCTTCTGCTCGGCGCTAACTAGACGGCCTGCAGCGTGACACCGGGCACTATACCGCTGGACAGGACCTTCCCCCCCCCCTCTCTCTCTCTCTCTCTCTCTCTCTCTCTCTCTCTCTCTCTCTCTCTCTCTCTCTCTCTCTCTCTCTCTCGCTCTCTCTCTCTAAACAGGTCACCAGCATGTCCTTCTCGCGCGAACACACAACTCCTCTCCCCCACCCCCCTCCCTCCACCTGCCGCTCAGCTCAGACTTTTTGAAATATTCATTGACGTGGGCTAAGAGTTTCGACCGTCTCCCGGGAGGGTGAGGAGGTAGGTAGGGAGGCGGTGGGGTACGCCCTGTCTGACACACGCCAACGCCTTAGAGGCTGGCGTGCAGGAGCGGCGATACCCACCCCATGGTGTCCCCGTGGCTACACTCAAAACAAGCGTCCGCTCTCAGAGCAAGTAGCTAATTTGGGACAGGTTATTGCGATAGCTCGTGGGAGGATGCGAAAAGTTATCCGTCACAGGCGATACTCTCATGGACTGGACCTCCCGCCTCCACTCCACGCGGCGCTACTCTCATGGCCCCGCTGCTGCCGCCCCATAATTGTCCCTGACAGCCGGTCATGGACCGCCTGCCAGGCGCTAATATGTCACGTGGACAGGTGAGACGCCCCGGCCATCGCACTGTAGTTCCGCACTGCCACACCACCGCTCTCTCTCTCTCTCTCTCTCTCTCTCTCTCTCTCTCTCTCTCTCTCTCTCTCTCTGCTTACTTCCGCGTTGTCATGTGATCGCGAGCGCGTGACAGTGAGAGAAATAGGGACGGAGAGAGAGAGAGAGAGAGAGAGAGAGAGAGAGAGAGAGAGAGAGAGAGAGAGAGAGAGAGAGAGAGAGAGAGAGGAGACGGGGCAGGACAGGCGCGCGCGGAGCGGCTCTCTACCGCCACCACCACACCGGGGCTGGACTTTAAATAAGGGATGCAGCCAGATGCGAGAAGCTAGTCGCACGTCCATCGCCTGTCGACGTATCATAGAGCATTAGCGAGAGAGAGAGAGAGAGAGAGAGAGAGAGAGAGAGAGAGAGAGACAGAGGGGGCAGGGGGGGACAGAGAGGGCGAGAGAGAAAGGGGGGTATGTACACCGGCAGCAGGACGGGCGTGAAATCGTCGCGGCCAGGCAGGTCCGCAGTGGTTCAGGTCAGAGATGTATTATGCATCTGTCTCTGGAGCGGATGTTGCCGTGACAGCGCGGCGGGGGCGGGCGACTGTGTTAGTGTGTGAGAGGAGGAGGAGGTAGGCCCAGCGCCACCGGCCCAAAAATATTGCGTTGGTCAAAACAAATTTCTTCCAAAGTATATAGAAAATAAAAAAAAAAAAATTTAAAAAAAAGGCGTCTGCTGTCTGAAAGTAATGAATGACGTGCAGCCACTTGACTGCGATACGCCCGGCCCGGCGCGCCCATTCAGCCACAATGCTCTCTCTCTCTCTCTCTCTCTCTCTCTCTCTCTCTCTCTCTCTCTCTCTCTCTCTCTCTCTCTCTCTCTCTCTCTCTCTCTCTCTCTCTCTCGTTCATTAATCCAACACTCCGTCCCGTCCGCCAGCGGCAGCGGTTTCCATTCACTCGGCCCCGCGGCTCATCTGCCGCATCTGCTGACCCAGCGGCGAGCGAGCACCCCGCCGCTGCTGCTGCGGCAGGCCAGGCCCGCCCCGGGCTCCAGATTTGTCAACCTCAATCTAAAGGAGCCGGCCGCCCCGCCCCGCCCCGCCCCGCCTCACCACACCCCGCGGTGGCCCCGGGTCGAGGCCGGGCAGGCAGGCCGCTCGCTTCGGCGCGGTAATGGCCTTTGATTAGCAGGTTGACAGGTGATTAGGGACCCCCGCCCCCGCCGCTGCCCCACCGGCCGCTGCGACCGAAGTGCCGCCTAAGTGCGGCCTCACTCCCTCTCCCTCTCCCTTTCTCCTCTCACTTTCTTCCTCCTCCCCCCCCCCTCCTCCTCCTCCTCCTCCTCCTCCTCCTCCTCCTCCTCCTCCTCCTCCTCCTCCTCCTCCTGCGGCCTCAACACCCGCAGCCCCCACAGCAGCAATCACTAATGGCAGTGGACGGCCGCGGACACGCCTGCAGCGGGAATTGATTTACGATTTAGATAAACCGCCACCCCGCCCCGCCCCGCCCCACCCCGCCCCGCCCCGCCCCACCGCGGGTTCGATTACCGGTTATGATGAAAATGGCCGTGCGGATAACAGTGACACGCTGCTGCCCCAGTGGAGCTCTAGAACAGCAGAGCGTGCTGCGGCGGGCGGCCTGCAGCCCGCGAGGTAGGCACGCCCGCCGTGCACCCCTGCGCGACGGGACGGCCCGCCCCGCCCCGCCCGGCGTCAGGGCGTCCGCGCTGGCCCACCCCGACGTAGCCTCGCCGCAGGGCCCCTGCTGTTGCTTATCAATGACGTATTTCGACTTACAGGATCGCTCGCCAGTCGTACGGGCCCATCATCAGTCATCCCTGGCGTTACGCCATTGACATCACACACCTGGGAACAGAACAGAAAAAAGAACGGGTATTAGAACAGTACAAGAGAAGAGAGAGAAAAAAGAAAAAAAGGATTTTGCTCGTTTCATATGTTCATTTTTTTTTCTTTCTTTTTTTTTTGCAGCAGGAAGAAAAGGCGGAAGCCGGCAGTTTAGGGTCGCTGGAGCTGGAGCTGGATGTGGGTGAGAGGGTGAGAGGCAGTAGGCCGGGGAGGAGGGGCGGGAGAGCTGGGCCGGCACCGAGTGAAATGTGCTGTAGGACGTGGACTGTTAAACCACAGCGGTTGCTGGAGGGCGGAGGGACGAGGGGGCGGAGGGGAGAGACAGGTGCAGGAGAAATGGTGGGAGACTTTAACTACCCTGGGGACTACATGTAAATTACATCAGTAGCCCGACACCCCGGCGCTGCGCTACGCCACGCCACGCCACGCCACGCCACGCCGCCCGGGCCGACCAGTGGCTGCTGCAGCCTGTAAGCGGGCGTGTCCGCGGCGCGTCGGGCCCGTGCTAATTCCGACGGCAGTAAGGACCCCCGGTAAGGATCCGGGTAAAGATCCGGGCACGATCCGGACCGGATCACTTCAGAGTCCTGTCGTCTGCGCCGCGCCGGTCCAGCCCATTGCGCCTCGAAATAGCATCGGAACGTGGGCGGAGAGAGGGAGAGAGGGAGAGAGGGAGAGAGGGAGAGAGAGAGAGAGAGAGAGAGAGAGAGAGAGAGGAAAGAGAAACGAGACGGGTGGTGTTCCGGACGCGCGCGCCCGGCCTGCCTGGGGAATATCATTCTCACAACTCGACTCACGTTCCAGATTATACGTTCCGCGCCGCGGCCCAGTACCCCCCCCCCCCTCTCTCTCTCTCTCTCTCTCTCTCTCTCTCTCTCTCTCTCTCTCTCTCTCAACCCTCCGACCTCGCCGCTCTCAGCCAGCTGAAAATAATCACTCGGCCGTGTAGTACTAAGGGACGGAGCAGGACGGCAGGGATACCGCCCCGGGTCTGCGTCGGGGTTGGCCTGGTCCTGAGGGGCTGAAACGTCTTGAGAAATACCCGACCGAACCAGCGCGGAGCCGCAAGGAGCAGACCCGACCCGACCCGACCCGACAGCTCACTCACTCCCCGCCCCTACCCTCCTCCCACCTCACGCGGCTGCAGCACAGAGTGCCGGCATGTGGCTGCTCTACTGCCAGCCGAGCCACTCTGGGGTGTGTTTCTCTCCGCGACATGTCAGCAGATGCATAGCCTCCGCTCGTCTCTCTCTCTCTCTCTCTCTCTCTCTCTCTCTCTCTCTCTCTCTCTCTCTCTCTCTCTCTCTCCCGTTTGTGAAACGTTCTCGGGATGACAGCAGCCACTCCCGCCCCCACATTCCCACCTCTTTCTACCCACCCCCAACCCCTCCACCTCTCCCTCCCTCCCTCCTCGCGAGAAGACCCCTTTTTTCCCCTTCACACTAGAAATACTTTATCGCTTCCGCGCGCAGAGCCGCGCTGGGCGCCTCACGCTCTTTAGGAGCTCCCTCCGGGGCGGGGCGGGGCGGGGCGGGGCGGGGCGGAGCGGGGCTTTGCGGGGCTGGGCGGGAGCGGGGCGAGGCTGGTCCAGGTTCAGGGCTTAGCTAGTTGGTTTTGGCAGAGAATGTAAGCCTTGAAGAAAATAAATTTTTGGGGGACTGCTTTAGAAATTCTCTAAAACCAAGTTAATTTTTGAACGTATAAATTTCACCAAAAAAGTGCGAAAGGAAATCCACCCACACACCTGCAAGTGTCGGACATTCACTCACTTGGGTCTCCAGTATGAGTACGTATCGTGTCAGTAGGACGACGTAAAACCGTATATGCAGCGCATTACCATAGTCCAGCCTCAGTGAAAGGCTTCCGTGGAGAGTTGTCTCAGCGGCCGTTTTATCACCCCTCCCCTCCCCCTCCTCCTCCCCCTCCTCCTCCCCCTCCCCTTTCGCCTCCCCCCACATATAGAGAAATATGCCGATATGGTAGAGGCGCGACGGGCGGGAGGCGTCAAACGTGTTTCTGTGACGGGGGGTGGCGGGCGCGCGTGACGGCCGCGGGGCAATAAAGCCCGCTGCAGCGTGGCGGCGGCGTGACGGGGCGTGACGGGCCGGGTCAGTCTGTCACGGCGGCAGGCAGGCAGGGCAGGGCAGGGGCCGCGGTATCGGCCAGTCATAACTGTCAACTCCATGCCACGCCCCTCTGCCTCCCACTCTCTCCCTCCCTCTCTTTCCCTCCCGCTCTCCCGGCCGAGATAAGCGGGCCACTCCCCGCGGCGGGGCGGCAGCAGCGGCCTCTGCTCGCCGAGGCCATAAGCCGAAGAGGCGCAAAACTCTTCCTGCAAGACTCTCCAACTAGGAGCGAAATGATAAAACCGGCAGGACTTACACGCCGGTGCTGCGGGAGATGGAGGCCTCCTTACAAACCTTACCATTCACCAACATTTCCCTCTCCCCGGGGAGTGAATTGTCAAACCGTCAGATTTAATAATCCACGTATAAAGTCAGCATCTGACCGGGTTGGCAGCTGCTGCTAGGTTCACGAGCTGGAGCGCGACGTGGCGTGGCGCGGTGGGGCGTGGCGGGGCGGGGCGGGGCGTGGCGGGGCGGGGCGTGGCGGGGCGGGGCGTGGCGGCGGGTTATTTCCACCCCGCTTAGACAGACAATGGACAGGTGCGCGAGGCAGGCACGTACCCCGGCACGTTTGCGCCCTACATCAAAAATCCGAGACGCGAGAAGAAGGCGAGTCAGAGAGAGAGAGAGAGAGAGAGAGAGAGAGAGAGAGAGAGAGAGAGAGAGAGAGAGAGAGAGAGAGAGAGAGAGAGAGAGTGGGAGAGAGAGAGAGAGAGAGAGAGAGAGAGAGAGAGAGACGTTAGGAGGGCAGGAAAAAGGAGGAGGTAGAAGTTCGAAGATAAGGTATATCGACCAGACCAGACGGTTCGGCCCGGCGGCGCGGCCCACCGGAGGAGAGGATTGCCTCGCAATTTGTCTCTGCTGTAACGACAACCTGCTCTCTCTCTCTCTCTCACTCTCTCTCTCTCTCTCTGTCTTCCAGCCTCTCTCTTTCTCTCCCCTTTCCCCCCTACACGTCCCCTCACCGCGCCAGCCTCCAGCGCTGTGGAGAATACGAAATCGCACTTAGTCACTTTGGCGTAGCTTGGCGTAGCGTGCGATCCCTGCAAACTTCGCCCCCTCTCCCTGTGTGGGAGCGAAAGTGCGTGTGGAAGGGAGAGAATGGGAGAGTGAGAGGGGAAGAAAGAGGGAGAGAGAGGGAGAGAGCGAGAAGGACACCAAAGGCGGAGGAGTCAAAGAGCCTATCCCATAGTTCCGGCGTTTCGTCTCAGCGGAGCTCAAGTATAAACACCCAGCCAAATCACAGAGTTAATTATCGAAGCACTGTTCTTTTTCTCTATGACAGAAAAAAGGGATATTTAAAAAAGAAATTGGTTATTTGTGACAAAAACGTGTCATTGCGTGAAAAATGATCAGCTGGTTCAGGATACAAGCGAGTTAACAGAGCTAATAAGAGGAAAGAGGCAGTGAGGGGAGGTGGGTAAGAGACAGACAGACAGACAGACGGACAGACGGGGAGGGAGGTGGAGGGGTCCTGGAAGTACGCGCGATCTGATACGGCCGTCTTCGCACCGCCTAACAATGCCCGACGCGTGCCAGATCCGGCCGGATCCGGACAGCGAGCAGAAGATCATTTAATTAAACTTTCTCTCCCCCTCAGGGCGGCGTTTCCATGACAATAAACAGGGCGAGGAGCGGAGCGGCACATTTGTTCCCGTATGTTTTTGCTCCCCCCCCCCCACACACACACACACATAGTGGATGATGAAGTCCTTGGAGGAATACGGTCATGCCGGCAGAGATGATGATAGTGATGCTACGATGATAATGGTGGTGATAATGGTGATGATAACAATGACGCCAATGCCACTGATGACGACTAGCTTACTTTGCAATTCAAGCCTCGGCCACATTGTTCCGCGAAATGATGGTGCCCTTTGAAAACGTGGCATAAGCCCGGGCGGCGCAGAGGGGCCGGGCGGGGCGGGGCGGGGCGGGGGGGGGTGGGGTGGGGCCGGACGGGGCGGGGTGGTTGGAAAATCAGCTGATGCCCTAGACAGCAAAAGAGATAGGGGCTGGAGGGGCGGTGCTGGAGGGGAGGGGCTGGAGGGGGTGGCTGGGGGGAGGGACTGGAGGGGAGGAGTTGGAGGGGCTGGAGGGAAGGGCTCCGGGAAGGGCAGCAGGCTGGCAGTGCGCCCAATGAGCTCGTCCCCGCCGCATGCCATGCCCTTTTCCTATATATTCCTTTCCCGGCCCTACAGTCGGCTCGCTGCACGCTGGACGGGCGAGGCCGGAGCCTCAGCCCCAGCTTAATCCGCTGTGACCTTATATCGGCCCGCCTGGCCTGGCCTGGCACACGCCAGGGCCCCGTGTTAGCCCGTCCCGTCCCGTCGCTGCCCGCCCCGCCAGGTTAAGAAACGCGACAAGTATAGCTGAGATTTAGTGCGACCTGACGTACGGACTGCGGCTCGGCTGATTTATATCGCGGGACCGCCACGGCTTTCTAATTCCTCTAAGCCATTATAATTCCGTGATTACTCGAGAAATTTTCAACGCGGAAAAAAATGGAAAGAGAAGAGAAAAAAAATCCAAACCATAATAGCATAATTTGCATACCAGTCCCAGCAGGCTTACTGCAGCGCTGGCAGTGCACTAGCGGTGCGGTGCGGTGCGGGTCAGCATCGGCGCCGCGCATGCCTCACCATGTGATGCGTACGCTCTCTCCAATGACGGACTAATAATTAATTTGCATACGCGCCGGCGCGGCCAGCCCTGCAGCCCCCCCCGCCCCCCCTCCCCTCCACTCCTCCACTGCCTCCCCCTCCATCCCTTATCCCCATCTCACCCCCACGCCCCGCCCCGCCCCGCCCCGCCCCAATGCACCAGAGACCCACTTCCACGCACCGCGCCGCGCCGCGCCGCGCCCGCCACGGGATGTGTATATTTTATTCAGCGCTATGACTTAGCGGTGGTGCGGCGGGGATTGGCGTGAGCGAGCGAGAGAGAGAGAGAGAGAGAGAGAGAGAGAGAGAGAGAGAGAGAGAGAGAGAGAGAATAATAACAACGCTAACCGGACGCAAAGGGATAAAAAACGTGATAGGAGATACGCCGTCTTGCTTGCAACAAAACACAAACCAATCACTTTTTTCGCGTGTGAAAATTCCGACCTTTTATTTTTCCGCTTTCAGTGGAGCACGCGTGTCAGACTACTGAGCTCGCCATGGCCCCCGACACACTGGCGGCGGGCGTGGCGGGACGCTGCACTGCATGCATTCAGTGTCAGTGTCGGGTTGCGTTCGGCAACAAACGCCACGTGTCCGTTTTAATCAAACGCTAATAAATAAGAGCGATAAAATAAAATGGGGGGAGGGGCACCGTGTGCAGCGCTGTGCGCGCGTCCACCTCGCGGCAGGGCGAGGAGAGGGGAGGGGGCTGTCCATCGTAAAGCGAAACACTCCCTGCGCCCCCCCGGCCACAACGAGCACTGCTGCGATTCAATTATTCGGCAATACGTACATACAACGCGCACGGGCCGGGCACGTCCACCCAACTCTCCCCCTCCTCTCTCTCTCACTCCTCTCCTCCTCTCTCTTTCTCTCTCTCTCTCTCTCTCACTCTCTCTCTCTCTCTCTCTCTCTCTCTCTCTCTCTCTCTCTCTCTCCTTTCGCGGCGAATTAACTGAACACGGCATCTGTTTTCAGAATCGCGACGTAACGCGATTACAGTCCGACATGACTCGGCCACACGCTCTCTCTCTCTCTCTCTCTCTCTCTCTCTCTCTCTCTCTCTCTCTCTCTCTCTCACTGTAAAACCTCCGCCCATCTATCCTTGTCTAGGAGACACGACACCCCCACTGAGCGGCGCGACCAATGACTAGCAGCCTGGACATCAGAGGAACAAGCGAAAAAGAGACGCGACATTTCCAGCGTATCATTGCGTCTCCTTTTTTTTAAAGAGAGATATAGAGAGAGAGAGCTAAAAGGGCGTCTACGGTAAGCCAAGTAAAATGCGTAAAATGGCAATAAATGGACGAAAATAAGAAATTATTGGGGTAATATTTAAAGAGAGGACTTTGAAAAGGACGCCGGGATGCCTCCGCCTACCCCGCCCACCCACACCGTGCAGCCCTCACCGAGGGGAGAAGTGTCAAGATACGAAGAGAGACGTTTGTTTGAGCGCTGCGATTAAATATTTGTCTAGAGAGAGAGAGAGAGTGGGTGAGAGAGAAAGAGTAAGAGAGGGAGAGAGAGAGTGGCGGGGGAGGGCCAGAGATGCTTATCAAATTATGAGAGATTCGCATTCTAAAATAAAGCGCAGGCGGGCAGGCGGGCGGGCCTGGGCCTTCACTACCGCCGCGCCACCGCTGTTTGCCGAGGGACAGAGGGGCGTATCAAAGGGTAGAAAAGTAGCGGGGGAGCAGGTACCAGGGGGGGGGTTAGCACGCGGGGAGTGCAGGCGTGGACACACAGGACAGCCGGACAACAGGCCGCAGGAGGAAGAGGAGGAGGAGGAGGAGGAGGAGGAGGAGGAGGAGGAGGAGGAGGAGGAGGAGGAGGAGGAGGAGGAGGAGGAGGAGGAGGAGGGGTGGAGGTCGGAAGGCGCGCGGCGGGGTCGGCTCGGGTTATCGCGGTTGCAGAGGCATCGTTTTCCACTCGAAATGTGCTCATTTCCGGGTGAGGGAGCGCATTGTGCCGCAGCATCCGCGACCCGGCGGCGGGCCGGGCCGGGCCGGAGCCAAGTGCCCCGCCCCGCCCCGCCCCGCCCCGCCCCGCCCCGCCCCGCCCCGCCTCGGACGCGCGCCACCGAGCCGTCGCGTCACGTTGCTATCTCCGATATTAAGGCGTTACGCCCCCGGCGGCACGCCGTGGCGGCAGCGGCCGAGAGTAACGTGTTGCCAATGTAGTATTTTCTCTCCAGTTTGGCAGAGGGCCAGGCGCGTCCGTGCGCGTCCGGAGGAGGAGGAGGAGGAGGAGGAGGACGAGGAGGAGGAGGAGGAGGAGGACGAGGAGGAGGAGGAGGTGGAGGCGGAGGAGGAGGAGGAGGAGGAGGAGGAGGAGGCGGAGGAGGAGGAGGAGGAGGAGGAGGAGGAGGCGGACGAGGAGGGCGACGACGACGACGACGATGACGATGAGGAGGACGGGGAGACTGTTCGCCTGATGTTTAAGAAGCGGTCTGGCTGAGGCGGGGCGGGGCTCGGGGCTCCGCAGGCGAGGATGCAAATCCCGCTGCCAAACTAACAAGTTAGCCTTAATTACGGGGGTCTGCCACTCAGTAACAGTGGCGCTGCGCTGGGCTCGCTGGCGCCCCCCCCCCCCCCCGCTCTTCCGTCCGCGCCATTCGCGTCGACCTCGCGCAGTCCGTCCGCTCATTGTCTGTCCCTGAAAAGTACTTTCTATTTCTAGGGATAGCCTGGATGGTCTTGTCGCACCCCCGGGAATATTTTGACAAACGAAAGAAAAAGCTAAAATAACTGCTAATTTTGGATGAGCTTCTTTTTTTTACTCTTTTGCAGTGTAATTTATCTTACTGCAGCGCCAAAGTTGTTAGTTAAGCCCTCACTTGAAGTTGTTTAAAACTTAGTTTTCTTTTTTGCTCCGTGAGAAATAAGGTAAAAAGAGTGCAAATAAATTGAGACAAAAAAAGACAAAAATCTAGACAGCAGAACCCACTTGAACACGTACCCTATGTCACTCCAGCCACGAACTCGTCCCAGACGGCAAGTTTGTTAGTACGTTACACAAGGCCGGAAAGGCGTAGGCGAGGGAGTGGGTTTCCGCATCGCTCTCTCTCTATCTCTCTCCCTTTCTCTCCAACCACTGTTCTCGCTTAGATTTCCGGAAGACCACGGAGTTTGCAGTGCGCCGCAGAGTCTGCGAGGGGGTGGGGGAGAGGGGAGGGGAGAGGGGAGGGGGTAGGGGAGAGGGGGTTGATCGAGGGGGAGAAGGAAGGAAGATCAGGGGGAAGAAGGCGGTCATTATATACGCGCTGATTCGACGAAGCGGCAGGAAAAGTCCGGGCAGCGCGCGGAGCAGCTCGTCCCGAAGGGCTAGTTTGGACAGCGCGCACACGAGGGAGTGAGAGAGAGAGAGAGAGAGAGAGAGAGAGAGAGCGAGAGCGAGGAGAGAGAGAGAGAGCGAGAGCGAGCTGCGGCCGTGCCCACTCGCCCGTCGTTATCCGCCGCCCACCGCAGCTCCCGCAGCCCACGGCTCACAATATTTCACTCCCCCGCGAAGGGGAATCAATATTCGGATTTATACGGTGTGAACGATTTCCGGCACCGCGCTGCTGGCGGGCGAGCTGCAAAGACGGGGATCTGCGAATGAGGGAGGAGAGGGAGGGGGTGGGAGGAGAGGGAGGGAGGAGAGGGAGGGTGACGTAGTCGCACAGCGGCGCAGCGCGGGGCGCGCCGGAGTGGAAGCAAGGAAAGGTGGAGGGGGGGGGGGGATGGGAGGGGCGCAGCGGTGCGGCGGAGACAACTTGTTCTTCCAGTGCCTGTGTCAGCGGGGGTGGGGGGGTGGGGGGATGCGCTCACACACACACACACACACACACACACACAGGGGGTAAGACCAGCCTGCCACGCGGGGCTGACAACCAGTTAGAGTGCGGTGGTACACCTGAGGGCGAGAGCGAGAGCGAGAGAGAGAGAGAGAGAGAGAGAGAGAGAAAGGCCAGACAGGCAGAGAGACAGACATACGGGGATGCCTAACCCCTCCCCGGCCCGGCGCGGCCCGGTATACGCTCCGGGGTGGTTGAGAGACGGATGCACAGATAAACACTTAGTCTGTCTCGGTGTGTCTGTGTGTCTGCTCGCCTGCTCCGGCGAATGATTCGCCCTGCCAGCGACGCGATCCATCTTCCCCGCCACAGAGCACCCCCTCCCCCACCCCTCCCGCTCAGATGGCTCGTTTGCCTGTTCTAGCCGCACAGCCGTGATGGGATAGACACGCAGATAGTCATAGACCGTCGTGCGGCAGCATCATTTATGATGATTTCCGCAGGAGCGCAGGAGCCAGCCGGTGGGCATATGGGATAGAAACCGTCATCTACACACACACACACACACCTGCAGCATTGGTGGTGGGAGAGAATTAATTTGGAGATGACTATGCATAAAACGCACTCCCCCAGCCCCCCCGGCTCCTTACTTCCGCCTAGAGCCTCTATGTTCTCACTATACGCGCTCAGCTCCAACTCAAAAGTATATTCACGGCGGGGGTGGGGGCAGGAGGGGGTGGGGGCGGAGGAGGAAAACAGACAGCGTAAATCAAGGCGGGGGTGGCGCAGCGTAGCCAAGCGCCGCGTAAATCTTGGCAAACATTGGCCCGCCTCGCCTCGGCCCGGCTCGGCACGCTCTAGTCGCTAGGGGATCGTTCGCAAACGTCTTTCGGAAAAAGGAAGAGACTTTTTTCCTTATAATTCATCAAATCCCCATGTAAAAACGAGTTACCAGACACCTCTATACAAAATTTTAAGCGTCGCTCCTTCAATATTTTTAAATATTTTTGTGTTGATACAATAAAATGCAAAACTTCCGCAATATAACCAGCAGAGGAAATACAGAAAGAGGGAAGAGTCAAAGAAAAAAAAATATTTAAGAATACATTTTTCCAACTCTACGGGGGCACAGCCGAAAGAGAATGAAAGGGAAAAAGGGCAGCATCCTATTCCTAGTGGCCTCTCTCTATCCCTCTCTCTCTCTCTCCCCACGTAGAAGGCGGTCATGCCACAGTCATAAGGTGCTACAGGAACGCGGGACGCCCGCTCCAGCGCCCCCGTTTCTCCAGAGTCGCTTTGCTGGAGAAATGTGGTGCAGAGGAGGGGGGGAGGAGGGGGAGACTGGCCAGGCAAGCCAAGGCGGGCTCGGGATGATATGTATGGTCTGGGGCTGGGACTCGCCTGGGCCGCCTTCCGATCCAGGGGGAACGCCCCGCCACGCCCCGCCACGCCCCGCCACGCCGCTCTCGCATTCAATATTTCGCTGGGCAAAAAGGAGAAGGGAGGGGTGGAGGGGGGAGGGGTAGGATTTTGCAAGGAGCAGGTGAGGTAGCCGCCCCCCTGTGGAGGCTGCGTTTATGGTTTTTGGCGGGGAGGGGGCGGTAATAGGGCAGGGGGGCGGGGGGCGGCTTTGCCGTATAACCTGCATAATGAGTATAAGAAAAGCCGAGGCCGGGGCCGGGCAAAGGCGCAGGGTCCGGGAGAGGGAAAACTGTATGTAAAACACGCCCCGGCCGGGTCTGTCCGTGGCGCTGCGGCAGCCCGGGAGGTAGGCAACCCGCGCGCGCCCGTACCGGCGGGTTGCCTACCCCGCGGAGCGCGGGCGCGCACAGCGGCGCGGGGCGGGGGGCACGCGCAGAGCGGAGCCGGCGACTTTTCACTTTGATTTCATCGTCGGCCGCGGAGGCTTTGTCCTCGGCGGCGCCCGCCCCGTCCCGCCCCGTCCTCTCCACCAGGATCATGCCTTCCTTGTCGAACACCAAACTTTTCCGCGAGCGCCTCCGCCCTCCGCCGCCCCTCGCCGTACCTGCAGCAGCGGCAGGATCCACCGCGTCAACACTTTTGTACTGAGCGAGCGAGCGAGCGAGAGAGAGAGAGAGAGAGAGAGAGAGAGAGAGAGAGAGAGAGAGAGAGAGAGACGCACAGCAGCAGGAAAGCGTCTCCAGGAGCTCGTATCTGATTGAGGCTGCTATGGGGAGAGGGGAATGTCGTGAGAGCGGGAGAGAGCGAGAGAGCGAGAGCTAGCGGGGGAGAGAGAGAGAGAGAGAGAGGACGGCAAGGGGTTGGGGGACTCGATGGAGGGGGCGGAGCGCGTGCCATCAGATCCCTTTCCAAGAGCCCTTCTCGCTGCTCGTCCTGTGAGGGAGTGCTCTCTCTCTCTCTCTCCCTCTCTCTCTCTCTCTCTCTCTCTCTCTGTCTCCTCTCGCTCCTTCCCCCTCATCTGCCCCTTGCCGCAGCACAGTGCCGACGTCGAGTAGCGGGGTTGGGGTTGGGGGTGGGGGTGAGTCGGACGCAGAGGGTAAGTCCGGGGGTCGTTTTATCTCGTAATGGCGAGATTTGTTGGGCCCATCGCCGCACACGTCGCTAGTGCTTTGTCTCCGCAGTCATTTACGGCACGCCGGCCGGCCAATATGGCGGACAGAGATCTGACGGGACAGTGCCGCGCGCCGGCGCGAATCCACTCACAGCGCGCAGTTTTCTTTTTCTTAAATATATAACTGTGTACATAGGGTGAAAATATTAAACTTTCTCTACTGCACCTTCATAACAAAAATGTTGATGTAATACCTAGTACTGTTTTAACCTAAATAAAAAAATTAAACAGTAGACAAAACGTGACCGGTTCTGTCACCTGCACCACATCAGTACCACGAGCCGCAGGCGACATCTGACGGCTCTTCTCTCGACACGTTCTGCACTGAGTGGCCCGGACAGTACGCCCCCCCCCCCCCTAACCCACCCTCACTCACACCCCCCCACTCAATAGAACATGGCTGCGTAAAAATCCACTTGCCTCACATAGGGCCCGCTCCGCGCCCCGCCCCGCCCGCCCCGTCTGCTGTACCGCTCTCGGGCTAATTGCATGCAAATGTATTCAGACGCCATTTTTTCCCCTACGGCGGCGAGGTACTTGCTGATGGTTAAAGAGGGGGGGGGGGGGTAGAGGGGGTAACGTGTGAAGAGCGCGAGGATGGCTCGCTAGGGTGGAGCAGCCGTGCCACAGTGGCAGAAATGTCGAGAGTGCGGCGGGGAGAAAACGGGAAGATACTAAACTGTCGTGGAAGGGGGAAGAAAAAAAGAAAGATATTCGCAAAGTAAGGCGCGCGCGGAAGGGAGAGCGAACAGCGTGCTAAGGCGCAGCACAGTGCCGCGTGCAGAGAGGGAACTCACCGCCGCCAAACACAACGCCCGCCACCGCGCGGCCGCAACACGACTCACCTGCAACACACAAAACAACACGTGCTTGTTGATTGAATGGAAACGCAAACACACAACGCAACACACGGGCCCGGGCCCCTGCCCCGGCCCCAGCCCGTGGGGCCGCGAGTGAAATATTTACCGGCTCGCAGAGGCATTAACAATCGAGAGGGAATGAAAGAAACAACTGCCGAATTGGAGCCTCCGGCCCGGCCAGTGCCCAGCCCACGCTACACGTGTTTCATTTTTCGTGTTGTCTTTTTTTTTTCTCTTTTCTTTATTTAGAATTTTTGTTTTTAGCTGCCGCCCCCACCTCCCGCAACCCTCAGCGCAAGCACAGTTATTTTCTTTCGGAAGCTCCGGCTTCCCCTGCAGCGAGTTAGTGTGTGTGTGTGTGTGTGTGTGTGAGCCGCCCTAATGATGGCTCTGACACGTGCCCAAGAGGCCGAGCCCGAGGTGGGGTGGGGTGGGGTGGGGTGGGGGTGCTGCGACACGGATAGACAGACAGGGCCCCGGGGCGGGGCGGGCACCCGCCCCCAACACCGCGCCGCACCGCGCGACACCACCGACACAGCCGACAATTTTTTCCCTTTCCCTCCCCCCGCCCCCCTCCTCCCTCCCACGGATCACCCATCCCGCTCTACTCTCGCATTCAAACGCACGAAATTTCCCTCCTTTAAGCTTTTAATTTCTCTGGCGCTCCTTCCCTGCTCTCGCCCACGCCAGCGCCCCCGAAAAGCGATCCCGTTTTCCGCAGTTTTATTTGTGAAAATGAAGAGAGAGAGAGAGAGAGAGAGAGAGAGAGAGAGAGAGAGAGAGAGAGAGAGAGAGAGAGAGAGAGAGAGAGAGGGGGGGGGGAGGAAGGTGGGAAGAGGGACGGGTCAGGTTACCCTTACGATTACTACTCATCAAAATAATTACACGACGCAGAGAGAGAGAAGGGAGAGAGAGAGAGAGAGATGGGGGCGGGGGCGAAGGAGAGAAGCAAGACGAGCAGTGAGCCGAGGACCTCGCCGTGCCGCGCCCCCAGGCGGTCCTGCAGTCAGCCGCCAGGCAAAGATCGCCACAGAGGCGGCTCACTATAAAAATTATTTTCTTAAAATTTTCCATAATTTCCATCACCTGTGATTTCATGTACACGATCGGTATCGTAAATTTACGATGCGAATGCCTATTCATTTGCACTCGGTGAAGAATCATGACAAGTTGACACCAAGTGTCCTTACAGTTTTGTAATTTTACAGTTTGACATGTAACTGGACGACGTTATTTCTCAGAGTGTCGGTGGGTAGAGGCCCGGTGCCGGTGTCGGTACGGCTCGGGACCGCCTATCCTCATTAACAGACCCTCAGAGCGCCTCTCCTCTCCTCTCCGCCGCCGCGGTGCGAGGCCCGAGGCCCGGCCCAGCACAGTCCAGCACACCGTGCTCTTGAGGACCGCGCCCTCCGGAGGAGGAGAGAGAGCACAATAATAAAAAAAGAGAGATGGAGAGAGAGAGGGGGAGAGGGAGAGAGAGAGGGAGAGGGTGCTGCCGTTGACACAGAGAGATACTTGATGGTCAGGGTGCACGTCCACACTCCACGCTGTGCTACAGTTAGAGTGATTCATACCATAAAAATGACTCGGTGAAACCTAAAAGGTTTACATTTACAACATGAAAACGAAAAAAAGAAAAGTAAAAATGAGACTAAATGAAATGTCAAGTTGAGAAAAATAAAAGTTTGAGCCTACTGGTCCGCACAATAAATTGGCCGGCATATTCATTCAAACTGTCCGCGCCGGGCCGGGCGCCGGGCGCCTGCTGCAGCGCCAGTCTGCAGAGATCCCGCCCGCCCGGCCCGGGGTCTTTTGCGAGTCCTTTGTTACTTCCTCCCCATGCAGTGCGGCGAGGGCCCCGCAAAACAAAACAATTTATCAAAACTGAAAGATTATTATTATTTTACTTTCATTCCCTTTTTTTATTTCTCTTCTCGGGGGGCGCAAGATGCAAAAGGAAAACGCTACAGGAGGTCTTGGGAGAAATAAGTAAATAGACCAGCAACCGCCTTTTGCTGTTAACGACCCTCGAAGAGGGCTGCGCTACTCGGGCGGGGCGGGGTGGGGCGGGGTGGGGCGGGGCTGACGCCACCAAAGCCTTCGCTTTTAATGATCGTATGCATTTATCAGGAGCCCCTTATTACCCCCCACCCACCCCCCTCCCCCTCATTAGACACTCAATCATGGCTGCACTCAATTTGAATAACCATCGCAGCAACTAATTAATTGAGGGTGTGGAGATACACGGTGAAGCAGACAATCCGAAACATTTCAAGACAGGTGATTGCTGTAAGAATCTGAGAGTGTAGAAAGTCAAGATTTTCTCAAGGACTTTAAGTTCACGATTCTTTTTTAACGATGCCCTCTGTTCACATTTTTTTTTCCTGAGTTCCTCCTGTGTTATGGAAAACTATCGAGCACGACTCCGCTCACACTGTGTGTGGCTTGCAGGGGCCGGGGCGCGGCGGGGTGCGGCGTGGCGGGGCGTGGTGGGGTGCGGCGGGGTGCGGCGGGGTGCGGCAGGGTGCGGCGGAGAGCGGGCGCGTTGTTTTGCCGTGCGCCACCTGCATAGTTAAACACCCAAAGGAATCGATACGTACGATTGCGAGGTATGGTAGGGAGGGGAGGTGAGAGGGAGGGAGGGTGAGAGGGAGGGAGGGAGGGAGGGAAGGCGAAGGGGAAGAGAAATTGAGGGGGAAGTGGCAGCAGGAGGGAGGGAGAGAGGGGTGCCAACAACTCACCCACCTTCCGTTCTATCTTTTTCATGTCTTTCTCCGAACCACGCGTCGCTACCCCACGCCCGCGCCCACGCTGTGCTCCTTTTTCCCTGTTTGAATACGTAGAAAAAAGAGAACAAAAACATTTTCTTTAAAAAAAAATAAAAAAAAATCAGAGTTTACTAACACAAAAACTGTCATTTCAAACGTGAAATTAAAATACTGCGCTAATGTCGTCGAGAACAGAACCAGTAGTCAAACCGGTAGCGTTCACACAATGTACACAGCGCCGATAACAACGGCAAACATACTTGATCCACTGTGATAGTCGCGTGATTACACGCGCACACAACATAGCTCTGGGCCGAAACCACGCCGCGGAGAGAGAGAGCGAGGACAGTGTAGGGGAAGCGTTGTCCCGTACCTGCTCCCCCCCCCCCCCCACCTCACTCCTCCTTTCCAACGCCCTGTTGGTGTGTATCGAACCGCTTCGCACACCGACAGTCACACCAACCATACCGCCGCCCCTGTTGTTTCCGCTTCCGGTGCCCGCCCCGCCCCGCCCCGCCCCGCCCCGCCCGGAGCGCGCGGGTAAACAGACTCGGCTGGCTGGGCGGGCAGGTTTGGGCGCGGACGGGCCCAGCCCAGCCCAGCCCAGCAGGGACGGCGGAACACCAAAGGGGGTGTAAACCACGACATCCCCTCACTGAGTCACAGCGCACCCACCTGGCCTGCGAACACTTAAGCAACGTGGGGAGGGGGAGAGAGAGAGAGACAGAAAGAGAGGAGAGACAGAGAGAAAGGGACATAGTGAGAGAGAGGCGGGCGGGCCTCCAAAGGGAGCAGAATAAGAGGTATACGAGTGGGTGCGAATAAGAAAAAGCGTCTTTGTTTACCCTCAGAGTCCCCTCTTCCACTGGGGCGGGGCGGGGCGGGGCGGGGCGACCCAAGGGGAACGCGCCTGCCACGGATGGTCAAGCGGAGGAGGGCGGGGGAGAGGGGGGGAGGGGTGCTGAAGAAGATCAAGTCCGCCGGCACCTTATCCCGGATCCCCAGGGTGAGTCGCTTCTCTCCCGCCCCGCCCCGCCCCGCCCCGCCCACACTGGACGACGCGGAACAGCGGGGCGTTCGTGACGGGACAGGGGACGCTTCAGTCCAGTCAGTGCGCAAAGTGAAATACAGCGAGCAGAGCCCGAGCCCGCAGGGGGTTACACCACGCCATTCAGGAACATTCAACAAAACTTGCGAAAAATGCAAAAAAATAAATAATAATAATAATCACCAAAACTCTCTTGCATTTTCATTATTATCATCATCATCAACAGGCTTCATAACGTGACGTTCAGTGATGATTATCGACGCTAACTTGCATGTATCCCCTGCCTATCAGCACGCCCCCCCCCCTGTCCATTGCATGAAAGGTGAATGAGACTTCCTCCAGGGCCGTGACGGACACTTCTTACGTGACGCACGCCAGCCCCGCCAGCCCGTGTGTCAATGTGTGTCTGAGCGTGCTGGGGGCCCCGCCGGACCCAGTGCTCGTTCGTGACTCGCTGCCGTTGGGCAGCGCTGTCCAGTCCACCTCGAGCAGACACACACACACACACAGACACACAGACAGACAGACAGACAGACAGACAGACGGGCGGGCGAGCAGACGGCGCGGGGAAGGGCCGATATTGGATCGATACCGTAATGCGATGACGTCACAACGGGGCATCAAAGCCCGTGTCAGGCCACCAATCACAAAAGAGATTGAAACTCGGGGCGGGGGCGGCTCGGGGGCGGGCCAGGGGGGCGGGCCAGGGGGGCGGGCCAGGGGGGCGGTCAACAAGGAAACATGGACAGACACCGTACTAGCTAGGCAACCCGCACGGACGCACGAGCTTTGGCGGTCGGGTCGGGCGTCAGCGCGTCCGCAGAGACGCCCCGCGCGCCCCGACGCATCGCCGCCCAGCTGATGTCCGTCTAATGAGATTTCCTACCCCACCCCGCCGCACACTACCCCACCGCACACTACCCCACCGCGGCAGGGGCGGGAGGCGCGTGCGTGGAGCGGACGCGGCGGGGTATGAAAGGTGCCGAGGAGGGGTGGCGGGGGCGGCGGGGTAGGAATGATACACTGCCCCCCACCCCCACCCCCACCCCCTGCACAGGCGGTGTTTATTGTGTTCTGATTTCGCCGCTCGCCCGCCCCGCCCCGCCCCGCCCAGCCGACACATTTACGCCGGCAAATGTGATTAGAACGCCAAGCTGTTTTGTGTGGCGTGCTGCGGGGCGCGGCGGGGCGGGGCGGGGCGGGGGGGCGCGGCGGGGTGGGGCGGGGCGGGGCGGGGTTCGCTTCCGACCGACCGGACAGCCGTTTATTCCCGCCCCGCCCGGCGCGGCGCGGTGGGAGGTACGTATAGGGGCCGGGAAAAAACCCGGCCCGGCGTGTGTGCGGGATGGGCGAACCCATTTCGAGATATCGCTCGATATGCCATTAATTGCTCATATGTTGTTGCTTGTTTTTTTTCTTCTTTGTTTTTTATTTTTCCTTTTTTTGTGCGTTGCGATAGGCACACACACACACACAGACACGCGCAGTTTTGTGTGCTATTTTATCTGTATTTACGGAACAACAAAAACTAATCAACCCTTCGCCTACTGGGAGAGTAAAAACAAAAAAAAAGTAAACGAACAGACAAGGATTCAACGAAAAAAAGGGTCTGTACAACAAAAACTGAACCTGCAGCGAGTCCTACGCGCCGCTCATTCGCGCACCGCGTCCCAGGTTGTGTCTCTCTACGTCTACAACTGATTGGAGGAGGCAGGGACTCGCCCATTCAAAACCATTCGAACAGCGAGGCCCGTGTTGTGTGCGAGGGAGACAAAGCGGAAGAGAGGGAGGGAGAGAGGGAGAGGGAGAGAGGGAGAGAGAGAGACGGAGAGAGAGAGAGAGAGACGGAGAGAGAGAAAGAGAGAGAGGGATGAAGGCGTCCTCCTTGTCCAGGCCGGACACACAGAGCGAGACAAAGACTCTGGACCGGTGGAGGAAATAAAAGGGTCCAACTATTCCAAACTGACTAGCAGCAGCCCCGCGCCGCATCCGCTCTGTCATTGAACAAAATGCGAGCGCGTGGAGAGGACTAATGTTATTATTAATAAAGTACACCGAATATATACGTAGTAAAGTTTACATATTTAAATTCATGGCCAAGTTGAGATGTTATGCACGAGCCGTCATAGGAAAAGAAAACACGGTACAGCACGCATTCGCGCCATTGATCTTGTAAGGGTGTTACAAGGATAGGTCGCGGCGGGGTGGGTGTAATGAAGGGTGTAATAAAGGTGTGTACATCACATCCCCGTAGTAACACACGGCCGGGGCTTTAACGGCGCGGGCGGGGAACACCAGGGCAGGTGGTGTCGGGCCGGGCCGGGCCGGACTGTGTGTGCCTTTGAGCCCAGTGGTCCTCCCCGCCCCGCCCCGCCCCGCCCCGCCCCCCCGCCCTTCACGTGCTTACGGCTCCGCGAGGGAGAGGAGGCAGAGCCTGCGCTTCCAGCGGTGGGTCCGCTGTGGGCCGCGGCGGGGCGGGGCGGGGCGGGGCGGGGCGGGGCGGGGTCGGCCGAGGCGGAGCAGGGGCTCAGTAGGGCCCGCAGCACAATGGCGTTGCCACCCACCCATTGTGCCTCGCCAAAAACAAAAGAACACGGCGCGCGAAAAGAGGTAAATTCAAATCAGACGCCTGGCGGACGCGCCCCGCCGCGCCGCGCCTTGCTCTACCCCTCCTCGGCGACTGGGCCAGAGAAAAAGGCGGAAACAACGCAACAAACACGAAAACAAAAACCGCAGAAGGAAAAATGAAAAAGAAAAAAAAATACCAGAGACTGGAACCCGTGGAAAGCCGAGGTAATCCTTTCATATCCGCGTTACAACTCGCTCTCGCGACGACGTTCAAATCGCAATCAGACTCGTTTAAATAACGCGCCCGCGGGCGGCGGTGCTTCCGGTGGGAACGTGCGACCAGAGTTTGGACATCTTCTGGACACGGCGCAAGGCCTCGACACCCGACGGGGGCGGCTGGCCAGCGTGGATAAATCAATCAAAAGCTCAATAACTAATAGCCACAACAATAAACTGAAACAGACAGTGAGAGGGAGGGGGGGGTCGACCCCTGCCCCCACCCCTCTCTCCACAAGCCAGCGCCCACGCCACCGCGAGCTCTGAGTCTGACAGCTCCGACAGGCTCACATAACACGCATTAAGCAACTCCGCCAGTGCTCTCTCTCTCTCTCTCTCTCTCTCTCTCTCTCTCTCTCTCTCTCTCTCTCTCTCTCTCTCTCTCTCTCTCTCCGTACTCCTTATCATGCATATCGACGCCTGCACAACGCTGCCCATATACTTGTCGTACAAACCCGAAATAATTCCGGGGATCTATTTTTCTTGCCGTTTTCAGCAAGTTAAAAATTGCAATATCTTCCCCGCCCCGGGGGTGAGGAGAGCGGACGCGTCTCGCCCCCAGAGGAGGCCGCCATGCTCCCTCTCACCTAGTTAACCACATCGGCGAGGAGGACCAACTTGGGTCCAGGCCGGGCCGGGCGACACGACTTGGTGGGACTTTGGCCAGACCTCCCTCACTGCTACTTTGACGGGGTCGGCCCAGCCCAGACGCTCGCCCCGGATTAGGCAAGGCCAGCCAGATCGGGCCAGACTAGCTGACGCGTGCGCGTGCAATACGGATTTTTCTTTTCAAAGACTAAATTAGACCATTAAAACCGTCTACGGAGAGAAAAAACCCGATGTGTTCAAAATAAAATCCCTATCCGTTCTCCTCCGACCCGCGCGGGTGTCTGGTCTCATTGCAGTTTTTCCCCAGCCGCTCTACTCATTAATACACCTCGCTAATCGCTCGCGAAAAGCCGCACGTAATCTCGATCCTCCACCGATTTGCCACAAGTAATGAGTCACGGAATTTCGCAAATACCTTGTTATTTATCTATTTTTCAACGCACATGATCTGGGGATTACGGGAGCGGGACGGGAGAGGAGAGAGGCTGAAAGAGTGACGCGGGGAGAGGGGCGAGAGAGAGGGGGGGGGGGAGAAAAGCTCCTGTGGTCCTCTATAAATTCAATCTTCGGTAGATAATCGGTCGAAAAGCCCTGCACTGCGTGGACGGGGTAGAAGGGAGAGGAGAGAGAGAGAGAGAGAGAGAGAGAGAGAGAGAGAGAGAGAGAGAGAGAGAGAGAGAGAGAGAGTTGGAGGGGAGCTGAAGGGGGTACCCTTTCTCCCCCTCGATGCTGGAGAGCGCGTCCTGTGTATTAACTAAACGGTCTGCCGCTCCCCGGAGAAATCAGACGGCTTATTTCGCAATGCTGTTGCTGCCCCGCCCCGCCCGGCACCGCCCGGCCCGGCGGCTTTTGTTCCAACTACACTATCCTATATGCACACTAACTGGCTATACCACGTGACTTAATGAACCGCCGCGTATTCAGAACGAACGCGCCGCAGCCCAAGGTAGACGCAGGGCAGCCTCCCACGTGCCTACGTCTCCCTTGTAATCATTTCGATTCGATTGTTTTACAATTATATTCCGCGATCGTGCGGGACACAGTATACGGCCGCGCGGGCCACTGGGGCGTTAAAGTAGGTCAATGGGTCAAGGGTAAATATTTGTCCTGTGTGTGTGTGTGTGTGAAAGCGAGAGGGGATTGCTAGAATGGCTATGGGATGGGGGAGGGAGGCCGTATGTGCCATCTGGCGGCAGGGCCCGGCCCGGCCCGGCCCGGGTTTTAGTTGGTCCACTAAACCGAACGCTGTGTGCGTGGTGAGGAGGGCGGCGGCGTAACGACCCTCATACGCACCGGAAGAGTGAGGGAGGGAGACTCTTATTCATCTGCACGTGTGTGTGTGGGTGTGTGTGCAGCTATGGGTGCGGTTGCGGTACCCCCCGCCCCTAAAACCACGCTCCTCTGTCTTTCGGGACCAGACAGAAGCTGACGTCAGTTAGTATCGCAGCGGAATGTGAAGACCAACAGAAATGCGCATCGGTCTGCATAGTGAGTGCTATCCCCCCCCCTCTCTCTCTCTCTCTCTCTCTCCTCTCCTCTCTCGCTCTCTCTCGCTCTCTCTCTCTCGCTCCGCTCCACTCGCGGCCAGCCGGGGCGCAATGAAGCCGATGGCCGGGCGGTAAGGTTTCATAAGGGCCCTTCTCCGTGGCCCAATAGCGCCCCGCCACAGCTGGTGTGAGGCGCGGGGGAGAGAGGGAGAGAGGGAGACAGAGAGAGAGAGAGAGAGAGAGAGAGAGAGAGAGAGAGAGAGACAGACAGAGAGAGAGAGAGGGCGGAGAGGGTGTAGGGGGTAGAAGTGATTGGGGAGGAAGTTGTGTTTCGTCGCGTTAAATAATTCAGACTTGGACGCGTCCAAACCGCGGTGCGGTGCGGCGCCACTCTTTAACGACCGAGAGAGAGAGAGAGAGAGAGAGAGAGAGAGAGAGAGAGAGAGAGAGAGAAAAGAGAGAGAGAGAAAAGAGAGAGAGAGAAGAGAGAGAGCGCTATGGATGGAAAAGGATTCACAGACCGCGTCACCGATAACGCTATTCGCGCGACGGGACGAGCTGAGTGACGCGTAACGATATGCAAACATGCAGCCGAGAACGTTAGAGCGGCGGAGGAGGTGGGGGAGAGGGAGGGGGGGGGAGGGCGTGGGCAGGGAGGGAGAGAGCGCGGAAAGTAGGGAAGGAGAGAGAAAAGAAAGAAGAGGGAGACACTTTTAGGAGGGTGCATTTTCATGCGTACACCTTCCCTTTCAAGTGAGTGAAATTCCTGGCACTTTAACTTCCTGTTCAAGTGTAAGTACGGATAATGCACACGTGTGCACGTGTCCGACATTCTCGGGCTTCCGCAGTGCAGGCGGGCGGGCCCGTGCCCGCGACCAGACTGCGACAAGTTCGCCGACGCGTTCTCCAGCGGGCGAGACGGACTAGCGGCGCCAATAAGACGCCCCCCTCCCCCCTACCCGGCTTTCTCCAGCAGCGGCTCAAACGCGAGGCGAGCGGGGGGGATTCTCCAGAGGCTGTCCCAGACCGGCTGGAGCCGAATACCGCTCCAGCAGCCAGCCTCAGTGACAAGGCAGTTTCCAGTTTCCGCCAGCAAGCCCCCACCCCATTACACCCACCCCCAACCCCACCCCGCCCCCGTCCACTTCCTTCACTTTTACTAATCTAACCCTTTCACTCACTCAAGAAAGAAAGAAAGACTGCCGCTGGCCTGCTCCGCTCCACTACTCCGCACTTTTACAACTCACCTGAAACACAAAGAAGAAAAAACAGGTCCCGTTAAAATGTTGTAAAACAAGCAGATTTAAATTAACAACACATCAAAACCTGGCAAGGAAAAAGTTGTCACAGTATCTTTTTTTTTACTGATAACGAGCAAGTCTTAACAAACTTCTTTTTTTTTTTAGATGGACACATCTGATATATACATTTCCGAGTTGAGTTCCAGGTATGCGTGAGGAAAGGCGGCGCGGCCTGTCCCAAAAGAGAAGGGGAGGACACACACACACACACACACCATCGATTCAGGCGAAACGCGCGACACTTGAGCGTGGGCGGGCGAGCGGGGGACAAGGATATGGATAAAGAAGCGTCTTGCACCGCAGCTGAGCCGGGTGGGAGCAGAAATGGAATCCCAATGCGATCCCGTCTCTCTCTCTCTCTCTCTCTCTCTCTCTCTCTCTCTCTCTCTCTCTCTCCGGCCATCCCTCACCATCCTTTCTCTCTCACCGCCGCGACAGAGTCGCCGCGTCTGCAATCGATTTCAAAGCACGCGGCTCTCCCGCCCGGGCGGGAGCAGGCAGGCGGGCACCAGGCACTTACTTATCGTTTCCGATTGTATACAAATCATGTCTGCACCGCCACGCCACGGGGTCCTGCAGCAGCAGGAACATCAGGACGCATCCAGCAGGCAGCCAGCAGGAGAGCACCAGGCCCGCCCCGCCACCACTACAGACCCCAATAACATAACGGCATCACACATAATGCCCCGGTCCCGATATACAAGCGATGAATGCACAATGCCGATCACAGCAGAGCCACGCCCCCTACACACACACACACACACACACACACACAGAGGCACAATGGATGTCCCACAACAAAGCGCCGCCAAATAACTAACGATACACATTCATATTTTTGCACATGGCCCCAACCCACAACGCACTAATAATGATAGGATCAGCAGCAATAATAATCATAATAATAAAAATAAAAATAATCAAACTTTTAAATAAGCATAATAATCGTTCACTAAAGATGGACTATCTGAATAGGAGCAAACAAAACAAAAACAAAACGAAACAAAATGAAAGCCTCCGGTTGTACGGCGGGCGGGGCAGAGAGCAGCCACCGCAGCAGGCGCGCCGCAAAAACATAATTATGATTCATTCTGACCGCACGGCACAGCATAAGCGCATCAGGCCCAGCAATAAGGGCTGAGAGAGAGAGAGAGAGAGAGAGAGAGAGAGAGAGAGAGAGAGAGAGAGAGAAAGAGAGAAGCGACAGATGAAAGATAAAATAATGATAATAAATAAATAAATAAACTAGACGGATAAACGAATAACTCGCTTCCTGCTTGCTTGCTTCGTTCCCCTTCATCCCGCTCCTTCAATAATAAAAAAAAAGAGGACGCGGAAAAAAAGCCAGCTGTTGTGGTGCTCCGCTTCATTTCCACCCCCGCCCTTCTCTTTGCATCCTCCCCCCCCGGTCTAATAAAACCCTTCTCATTTACGCCTGAAAAACCTCGGGCCGCTCGGCGGGGCGGGGTGGGGCCGGGCGGGGCTCGCCACAGCAAGGCATTTTGACACGGGGAACAGGGCGCTGCGGACCCAGCCCAGGGTGCCCCGCCCCGCCCCGCCCCGCCCTTCTCTAATTTGTGGACTGCCTCCGTGGCGGGGCGGGGCGGGGCGGGGCGGGGCGGGGCGGGGCGGGGCGGATCAAGCAGTCCTTCCCGATACGAAAAGGAACCACAACGACAAACTGAATCCTGTTGTGTGGGTTGGCCTGGACCGCCGCACTCGGTGCACTCACAACAGATTTGTTTCCCCCTCCCCCCACCCCTCCCCCAGTCCGCCCCCCACCACGCTCCCGTATCTCCCCCATCAGGAGACGCTATCACCCGTAGAGTTACCCCCTTATTATTAGGTTGTGAGCGCTGCGGGCCGGGCGGCGCAGCCTGCTCACAGCGAATTATGCTGTTCTTCTTATCTACCCCCACCGCCCCCCAACCCCACCCCCTCCTTAAACCTCAAAACGCTGCTTTACTACCCCCCGTTTGTTCGTGCCGTCTGACCTTGCGGGCTAATTTACATACGCGCAACACACTTCCTCCCAACCCCCCACTAACTCTCTCCGACTGTGTATTGTCGGCGGAAGAAACGCCCGAGGCAGCGGTGGCGGCGGCAGCGGCGGCAAGCAGAGAACGGATCGGTAAATATTGGCGAGCCGCCTCCGCCCCGCCCCGCCCCGCCCCGCCCCGCCTCCGCCCCGACAATAACCTTGCCTTTGTGATGAGCACGTAATGTGCGCACCGCACACGCTCACCCACTGCCGCACCAGCACTAGTTTTGAGTTTCGCCTAGAAATATTTAATCTATCAGAAGTCATGTTTTCTTTTGTTAACTTACATTTATACTGTCTAGGAAAAATTTATAATAATAAAAACGCAGTACCGACGATCGCATTATACGACGCCTCGGAGATCAGTGTGTATCGGGTGGGAGCGGGAGCCCTCCTCCCGGGCGAGCGCCCGACAACGGGCGGGTAGGCAATGCGCTCCACACGTGAGGCAGGCGTATTGCCTACCCGCCCGGCGCGCAGGGGCTGAGGGAGACGGCTGCAGGGAGCCTCGCGAGGCGGGAGGTTAAAAGCGCCGGGCGGACAGAATGGACGCGGCGCGGCTAGATTGTTTTAGCGGGATGGCCGACATTTCTCTCCCTGATGGTCGACAACGAATGGGGGTCCTCATCCTGGGGACGTCGTGTCACACCCGCCAGAGCGGCCCGGGGCCCGGCCGGGGGCAAACTTTTTGTCACACCCCACATTCTCTCTCGCTCTCTGTTCGTCTCCCCCTCTCTACCGGCCCCCTCTACCCCCACCCGACTGCCCAGCGTCCAGCCGAGCAAAATGGCTCTCCCACATCCACCAAACAAGAAAACCCACCCGACCAAAAAAAAAAAAAAAAAAAAACGAGGCTAGAGATGAAAAAAGTTCAATCTCCATGGCATCGTTTTGCTCAGTCTGATGTCGTACCATGTTGCGGACCTCAGAATATATATTGTTACCAACAGATTAGGAAAAAAAAAGAAGAGAGAACGGGGTGAGGAAAAGGAGGATGAGAGAGAGAGAGAGAGAGAGAGCGAGAGAGAGAGAGAGAGAGAGAGAGAGAGAGAGAGAGAGAGAGAGAGAGAGAGAGAGACGGGCTTAATTTGTGCACAACCCGATTCGGCAACTGATTGATGACCATACCGCGGCCTGCAGGACACCACTGGGGAGGCGGGCCGTAATTTTTCCTCCCTCAAACACGTGGCGAAAAGTTCGCGTGCGGCAGCACTGGGAAAGAGAGAGAGGGGCGAGGCGGTGGGAGATAACACAGCGATGACACCACGGCTAGACTTCCTCTTTCCTTCCTCTCTCTCTCTCTCTCTCTCTCTCTCTCTCTCTCTCTCTCTCTCTCTCTCTCTCTCTCTCCGGCAGGGTCTTTTGTCAATGTTTGCTCGGTCTCTCTCCGCCCGGCCCGCCCGACACCCGAACGACGAGCCGGCGCGGTGCGATTCGCTGGTCCATTACAGGGAGACGCTGCTGCGCCCGCCGCGGGGAGAGATCACAGAGCCGGGCCGGACGCCGAGGCGCTGGGATCACTACAGTGCAAGCGCCTCTGCGGCTTCTGCCCTTCAAACCAGACCGGAGTCTGGCGGGGCGGGGCGGGGCGGGGCGCGGCGGGGCGGGGCGGGGCTGACCACTATAGGGGCCACCAGATCCGCTGCCCGAGTCAACACAATTCAGCCTCGCACCCGCTTTAACTCGACTCGCCCCGAGATGATCGCGCCCGCCAACTTCTCCTCCTCGGCTGCACCAGAGATAAGAAAAGTAACAAAAAAAAAGAAGAAAAAAAGAAAAACTGTCGATCAAGCGTGAAAAAGACGGATTACACCTGTTGCACGTTTCTAATCGATGTTCAATTTTACGAAATATTTTGCAGACTGTAGTGAGACCACGCGATGCATAACTGCAGTTCATAAAATACAAAATAAAAAAACCTCAAAGAAATGCACGAAAAATTGAGGAAATTCAAGGTCAGGAACTTTTCAAAACAGCATAAAAATTCCGAAATAGGACAACTTTTACCCTTGATTTTCATATTTTTCATCGTTGCCGCATCACTTAGATTCAAGTAAAAGCAGATGTGCATTCTCTGCCTTCGCCCGCAAAGGTAACTCTCTCTCCGTAACTCGCCATATATCCTGTGAGAGCTGCTGTGCAGCGAGACAGGCAGCGGGCGGGCCGGGCGCCGCCTATTATTGGCCAGTAACTCGATAACTCGAGAGCCGAGCTGAGCCGCACCCGTCCCGTATCCGCCGCTGCCGCTGCCGCTCCGAACGGAAACTGAGTTGTGCATTAATAAAGCACGCTGTCTCATTTCCTTTGCGGGGCGACTTTCGTCCGACCCGACAAGTCAAAACCGTCACGAGAGGCTGTAGAGGGGGCGGAGGTCGAGGCGGGCGGGCCGCGCATCACTATTGCACAGGGCGGTGGCGGGCGGGACGGGACGGGTGGCAGCTGGCAGCACTGCCATGCCGCCGCTCCGGGATCCGGAAGAAATAAAAAAGCGTTTTGCCGAGAAACAAGTGTAGCAATAAAACGGAAAGAAAGCGTAAGGGAAAGGATGGCTCTGAATTCCCTTTCACGATAATTGCGCCATCGCTGTTTCAGGCGCCACCTGTTGAGCCGTCTCCAGGCTCCAGGCGGCAGTGGCGCCATTAAACGCTTCAGCTCGCAAATATTACTTTTTCCGGTCGCGTGATTTGAGAATGGAATGCAGACACAGTCGTGCCCTCACCTTATGACGGCCCGCACAAAAGCGAGTATCCCATTTCTAATAATCGCAATTTTTGTCATTCCTGAAACCAAAAAAAGCAGGCCATTTCGAAAGGTTGCGGTATACCTACAGCAGACCGCACCACAACGACAAAACGTCCGAATATTCCCTGCCGAAACGACCGCTAATTTTGTTTCCGTCTGCAGACAGAGGGACCGTGCGCGCTCCCGTTGTTTTCTACAAGGCAAATGACCGCTGTAAGGCCATCACGACACGAGCGTGCCCACTGCAGTGCGGCCCGGTGCGGCCCGCGCAGAATCAATACGCCAGTGGACGCGGGGCCCTGCCGCCCTGCACCGGCCCCAGAGTCTAGCTCAGGGAGCCCCAGCGCCACCTGGCGACACAGCACCGCGGCACTTTAAACGAGTGCCGCTCGCGGTGTGGTGTGAAAAGAGTCCCTCCACAAGGTGAAAACAACGTCTGAACTTTTTCAGGAAAATCTTTGAGGAGCCCCAATAATTTTAGTAGACCTCGGATTTTGAGGAAGTATCCTTTTAAAAATGTGTGAGTTGCCCTCAATTTTTAAGGAGAAATACTCAAATACTCCGAGGAGCTTTCGTTTAGATTAAAGGAGTTCCTTGAAGTATTCCGTTTTTTCCTCGAAAAGGTCGTTTTTTTCCCCCGTGAGGAGCAGGTCGAGGAGCACCACGGCGCCTGCGCTTTTCTACTTTGTGGTCTTTGACGTGATGCCCCGGCCCCGCCCGGCCCAGCCGCCACCGAGTTGTTCGACAACGACTTTAGCGGCGTGGCGGGGCGGGGCGGGGCGTGGCGGGCAGGCGGGGCGCAGGGCACAGAGGGCCGCCGCCGCCGCGCCTCGGCAAATTAGGAAAATGAGCAGCAATAGGCCCCTTCACTGCACCCCACCCCGCGCCACCTCAAGCACACCCGCCTCCACCACCGGATTTCAACCCCCTCCCTCCCTTCCCCCTCGAGCCATCCTGTAAACCAATCAAGGCGCGCTGGAGGCCGGGGGCCGCGGCCGCCCACTGACATGCATCTCAGGAAATTGTATTGGAATAAAGCGTCCCTTCTTGCGGCCCGCAGCGCCCCACCTCGCCCCGCCCCGCCCCACCCCACCGCGCCCAACCCCGCCCCGCCCCACCCCGCCGCGCCCAGCCCCGCTGCGCGACCCCGCCGCGTCCCGTTGCCGTCTTGTGGCCGCCGCGTCGGTCGGATGAGATCCTACCCCTTGCTCCTACCCCATCTGCCCCTACCCCATCTGCCCCTACCCCATCTGCCCCTACCCCATCCGCCCCTACCCCCCGTCAGACGGCAGGGCCCGCGGCGCCAACCGCGGAGGGTTGTAACGAAATAAAACACCCCGCGGTGAAGGAAGGGGTGATTCACTTGGCTGCGATCAGCTGATCGTCACGGCGGGGTGGGGTGGGGTGGGGTGGGGTGGGGCGGGGCGACGTGCAGGTGGGCGGGGCGGGGCAGGGCGGGGCAGGACGGCGCGCTCAGATTATATGTAGTGGAAGGGGAGGAGGGGGCGGCGCCTCGGACAGGATCAGGGCCGAGTAATGAAACGCAAACAGAGGGGGTAGGAGGGGGGGGGGGGAGTGTTGAAAAAGGGGAGAGGGGAGGAGACGGGACGGAGGCTCGGCGGGCAGCAGGGACCTCCGCGGGCCAAATAGCCTAGGTAGGTAGGATACTCTGCCCACAAACTTGTCAAACGTTTCAACGGCCGGTCGCGTGTTTCCTCCTTGTTTTTTTTTCCGCTTCCCATGCCTTTATGTCGCACAGCTAGAAAACATTTTTTAATCATCGCACAAAAGCCCTGAAAAAGCGGTGGAAAAAAAACGAATACAAAAACACGTCGGTTATCGGATCGTGCCCCCGTAAGTCGCCGCAGCAACAACAATAATATCAAAACGTCAACCTACACAGCGACAATAACAAAAATAATAACAAGCGGGTGGCGTGCGTCACGAGACCGTGCGCCGGGCGGGCGGGCGGGCGACCATTAGCCGCCCTGATTGTAATCGCCGCCGGTAGAGGGCGTGGCGTCAGCAGCCGGGGCCCTCTATACCGCGGGCACACCGGCCAACACAACGGAGAAATAAAATGTATTTTCCAGGTCGCATTCCAGGATCTCTACATACCGGATGGTAGAAAAAGTGCAGAGAAACCTCCTGTACCGGAAACTACAAGTAAAGGCTGTCTAAATATTAACGGGAGTCACTGTAGTTTTTTCTGACAGTGCACCCCGACTTGACTATGACCCTCACACCCTTATCCAGTCCACCCCCACCCCTTCTCTCTCTCTCTCTCTCTCTCTCTCTCTCTCTCTCTCTCTCTCTCTCTCTCTCTCTCTCTCTCTCTCTCTCTCGCACGCACTCACTCACACAAACACCGCCTTGCTTTAATCGGTCGGTAAATCGTCGCCGCCCTTGGCTGCTACGTACCGCCACCGCCCTCTACGCGGCGATAAAGAATACCGGGAATTATTTCGCGTCCCGCGCGCGGCGCGCCCGATTGTGAGATTGTTAGTAGTGGCCTGGCGCGGTGTAGCGGGCGGAGGGCGTAAGTGTAAGCAGTCGCGCTCCTGCGGCCGCCCCGGCATTCTTATTCATATAAAACTTTAAAACGGGCGGGGGCGCCTAGAAACTACCCCGTGGGGAGCGCGCCGGGAGAGGTGTGTGCGTGCGTGGGCGAGAGAGAGAGAGAGAGAGAGAGAGAGAGAGAGAGAGAGAGAGAGAGAGAGAGAGAGAGGATGCACCCGACCAGGAGGAGGTGGGTCATGGCGGTGCGGGGGCAGTCGTACGGCTATGACCGGGTCGATGGCGTGCCAACAATCATTAATTATCTTCAGCAGCAGCAGCGGCGGTAGCAGCGACTATTCGCCCCACAAAACACACGAGATAGGCTATATGGCAGGACTGCGCGGGGCGCACGCGCGCTGCAGACCGATGTGAGAGACTGCGCGTCAACAAACGCGACGAGTCGCCTTCAAACACGATCGTAAATTTCTTTTATTATCGTTAGTTACTACTCTCAATGCGGAACGGACCTCCACTGTGTATAAAATATGTATTTTCAAACTTCAATGAAAGCGTAACGGGGTAGTCAGCGATAACGCTCAGTGCGTGCGAAGCGAGACTGACTGCAGCACCACTGTGGATCACGGGGCCCCGCCCGCCCGCCCGCGCCCCTGCAAATGGATGGTGGGTAGTTTCGTCTGAGCCCCACTCCCCCGCCCCCTCCCCCGCCCCCGCCCCTCCCCCGCCCCCTCCCCGCGCGCCACCGATCGGACTGGAACCCGCTTCCTTCGCTTCTTCGCCGGTCAGAGATATAGACCTGCGTCGAGAGAGGGTAAGGGGCAGGACCAGAGGACGAAGCACGGGGCGGAGCAACACTGTGAAAAAAAATCAAAAAAAAAAACTCCGTGGTTTCCGTAGTTCTTTTCACGGTGTAGCGGGCGGGCGGGGCATTTGGCCCATACATAAGTGATGCAGCTTAGACTGCAGCGCCGGCTGCCTATCATACCCCCCCCCCCTCTTTCTCTCTCTCTATCTGTCTCTTTCTCGCTTCCCCATCCCTCTATCCCTCCTTTTCTATGTTGACCCTACTCCCGCTTTCTCTCCTAACACAGAAAAAGAGAGACATCATGGTAAGAACACAAACTTAAAAGACGAAAAGGAAAAAAAAACGAATAAGTCGCCAACAAACAGAACTGTACACTGTTCTTGCCACAAGTAATCAATAAAATGGGCCGCGCGGCTGGACGGGGCAGCGGGGCGGGGCGGGGCGGGGCGGGGCGGGGCGGGGCGCATCACAGTCCACGTGACCACCTGGCGGGGCGGGGCCGGGCGGGCGTGGGCTGAATGACGGGTAGGCCACGGGCCGACAGTTCCGTATTCTATTATTTATTCTCCACCGCTCTACGGACATTTTCTTTTCTTTTCCTTCGCCCTGACTGCCCAGCCCCGTTTCCGTTCCTGTTCCCAATTTTTTTCCCCCGTTTCTTTTTCGGTATCACTGTTTGGTACCGTCAAAGAAAGAGATCACCTGTAACTGGGGTAACTGGTAACTTGGACGGAACTCCGCTGCATAAAAGTACGGTAAAAATAAGTGTCGCCCGCACCTGTGCGCCGTGCCAACACGGGGAAACAAAGGTGAGACTTAACACCCTCTAAACGCGTCAAACGTTTAATGCTTTTGAATAAAACCTCACCAATGGTATATTAATAATTGTAACCCACCTTGGGACTTATTTTAACGCCTTTCTAATGCTACAAAAATGTGCTGACACCGCTGTGAATGTGTTAAGTTGTTTTTTCCCCCGGCCAGAGGTTACAACAGAAAAGAACGGACGCCGGCCGGTACTAGGGCTTCGGCAGAGGCCGGCGGTGCGGGGCCGGGCCGGGCCGAGCCGCCTTACAAGTTTAATGTCTTTCTACTACAGGTGTTTCAACTTTAATGCCCCCAGAAAGTGCCTTTTGTTTAATTAAAAACACAGGGCCAGCCGGTCGAAAACGCCGCGCCCGCCCCCCGACTATATTTACAAAACGGGGGTAAAAATGTAAAGTGGTAAAATTTTCAAGTTTTCGGGCAAGTGCCACGGGTCAAACAAGCGCCTTCGTGTCGGCCGAGCATGCAAAGTGCGGTCGGTAAAACAGGTAAAAGCACCGCCCTCCATCCCCGCGGCCCTCTGGACACGTGGTCTCCTCAACGATCCCTTATAATGGTCAGCGTGCATCAGACCCGGGGGTTGCAGCCCTCCGCCACCCCCGCTGCCATTTACAAGCTGACGGAGTACGGGGGTGGGCCCGGCCCGGAGGGGGTGGAAAGGTGCCAGAATGGAATTAGGGTAGCCGGACATGGCGGGGCGGGGCGGGGGCGGAGGGGTCTACGGGCCCAACGACCGATATGGCGCTACCCCTGCCACCCACCCCTCCCAGCAGGGCCTACGGGGACATTTGCTTATTTACCCAATCAGCTCGTAACAGGCCCGCCGGCCCGCCGCCGAATCTCAAGTTTATACCCCATACCTCACGAGACTGGGTTTATACTGTACGTTGTCTCCTTCCGACATCTACATGTTATCTCCCCCGCTTAATAAAACTACACTGCAATGTATATGGTATACCACTGTGAAAAATATCCTCGTAAATTTACAACATATTTTGTAATCTCGATTTACAAAATATGTTGCAAATTTACGACCGCCCATTCTTGCTCGTCGTTGAATTCTAAGTCGATACAAAGTACTTGTAATTTTACAACTTCAAATTGTAATTTTACAACATTTATCATGGAAACTTTTCCTGTAACCTTTACAAGTATTTTTCACAGTGACTGTTCCCTTTGAAAAATTAAAAGAAAACATTGGCTGGTGCAACATCCCACTCACTGCATCCTGCTCGGCGACCCGGTTAGTGAGAGAGTCAACACGCTCCCTCGACGCGCACACCACTCACCTGCAACAGGGTAAAAAAAACCAAACACATTAGACTCGCGTATAACACGCAGTAAAACACACGCACACACGCACACACTTCTCATTAATTTCAAAAATAAATTCTCCCTTAAACTCTTCCACGTCCCTGAACAAAAATCTCTCCGGTAAACTCGTTGCGCTCGCGAGCGCGTTTGCTCCCGCTGGCATGGCGTTAACGATATAATCGCCTCGAGAAAATGAATCGGCTGCAAAGCCAGCGGGGCGTGCGTGCGCGGGGGGCTTAACGACACGAGAGCGAGCGCAGCGCCACCTGGCGGCCGCCGGGGGAAGTACTGCAGGCGAACAGGCAAACATAATGATAAACTGCTATGCCGGCAGGCGCACGACTGTTGCTTCTCCTCCAGCGGGCCGCGCGGCGCGGTGCGCAGCCGGCCGAGAGCAGAGCCAACACGGAGCGGACACGGCCCGCCCGCCGGCATGGCGGGGAATATACTATCTGCTCGGACAACTTTTTCCAGAGATGCGCAACTCCGTAAGCAGCGAGACGGCCGAGAGAGACGTCCATCTCTCTCTCTCTCTCTCTCTCTCTCTCTCTCTCTCTCTCTCTCTCTCTCTCTCTCTCTCTCTGATATAAGCGAGACCAAAAGTGGACCGGCGTACCGCGGAGTGGAAGTGGGTCACCTGTTCGGTTTTTGCTAACACCTTTATTGTTTTCCTCCCGCGCTCCTATGTCTCTCTCTCTCTTTCTCTCTCTTTCTCTCTCAATTTATTTTCTCCTTCTTTTTCCTTTCCTGCCGTCACCAAGGCGGCTTTGGTGCCGGCGCTACTGCTTAAGTGTAGGAGCGTCGGGAACGAGACGCGCCCCGGCGAAGTGCGGGAGGTAGAGGGAGAGATATAAGGGGAGAGAGGGAGGGAGAGAGAGAGAGAGGGGTGGGGGGATGAACGAGGCGTAACCAAACACCGCAGCGGCCGCTTGCGCACCGCCGCCTCCTCACCTCTTGATGATAACGTGCAGAACGCCGCGGAGAGCGGCACACCGCCCCGCCCCGCCCCGCCCCGCCCCGCCCCGCACCATCCACGGAGACGGAGACTCCAACTTCTCCGTCTTCGCTTCCCGACGACGACGCGTAGCCGTGAGGAACGGCCGCTCTCGCGATGTGGTCTTTTCAACGGGGGAAAAGAGCGAGAGAGAGAGAGAGGGAGAGAGAGAGAGAGCAAGGAGAAGGCCCGGCGGAGGATACGAGTCGGGGATCAAAAACTTTCAAGGGTGTCGCAGAAAAATAAGCCCGCCGCGCACGGCAGCTACCGCACCCGAGCTCGCCCGCCCCGCCCCGCCCCGCCCCACCGCAGAGTGGCGATAGTTTTCGCGCTCGGCCTTCGACCGCGATCACCGAGGTGACACCGATCGCACAACTTGCACGAAAGAGGTACGCAAGGTAACTCGCAAAAGTCCATCGGCATACCCTTTCGAAAACCAAAAGCACGACCTGCGCTTTTCAAACTCTGCCCAGAAAAAGTCCAGTTTTCTTTTCCAACAGTGCATGCGACGTAATACGGGACAATAATAAAACCAGGCCAGCGCGCCGCGGCGCTGGTCCGCATTAAGGCCCCTCGAAAATGAGGTCATGTTTTAGTGGCCCGGGTGCAAGAGAGGGGAGGGGGGGGGGGGGTAGAGCTTCACAGCCCCCTCAGAACTGTGGGCCATCTGTCCCGTCGGGCCGCACATAGTGGGGAGGACAAAAGGCGATCAAAAAAAAAGGGGGGGGGGGAATTTAAAAATGCATTTAAACGACGTTGTGCCCTCGAAAACGCGCGATTGTAGACCGCTGGCCTGTTTTCCGCGGGTGTCGGCGAGCCTAGAGGATCCTCGACGAGACAGCCAAGGCGGGGCGGGGTGCGGCGGGGTGCGGCGGGGTGCGGCGGGGTGCGGCGGGGTGCGGCGAGGCGGGCGCACTTGTCACAAGCAGCGGGCTTTGGGAACCTAACTCCTTGGGGGCGAGACATCTCGGTGGGCGGGGCGGGGCGGGGCGCAGTGCACGCCGCCGAGTGGTACCAGCCGGGGGCGGCGGGCCAGGCCGGCCGCGGACTGAGCGAGGAATGTGGGGATACAAGGGGGAGGGGAGGGAGGACAGGAGTCACAAGAGTAGCGGGATCAGAGGGAAGCGGCGCGGAGCGGGGATTGGAGGAAGAATGGCTTTAGGGGTGGGGTGGCAAGAAGTGGGACAGAGGGCGGGGCGGGGCGGGGCGGCTGGGGTGGGAGAGGGGCCGGGGGCACGAGGCCGTGATGGACCGACCGTACAATATTGCTACGGAGGATTAAAGTCTTAGCCAAGAACTGTGCGGAGCGGAGCGGAGCGGGCCGAGACCTCCGGGGACGCCTCGGCCACGCCGCAGCGCGGGGCCGGCCCGGCCGCCGCCCGAGGCTGGAGCGGGGCTGGAGCGGGGCTGGAGCGGGGCTGGAGCGGGGCTGGAGCGGGGCTGGAGCGGGGCTGGAGCAGGGGCTAGAGCGGGGCTGGGAATGGAGATGGGGAGGGAGCTGGAGCGGGGGCTGGAGCGGGGCTGGAGCAGCTAGGGCGAGCCTTTGTTCTCGCCATTCGAAATGGATCGCCTTGCTCGCGAAGGCCTGCTCAGTGCATAACAGCTGTGCAGGGCGGGGCGGGGCGGGGCAGGAGTCGTGACGTCTGCAAAGGCATCATGTGACTCGGCAAGGAAGGTCCACAGGTGCCCGCTGCTGGAGGGTCGTACATCAGGCCAGGCCGGCAGGAGCATGGTGGCATCCATATGCCCTTCATCCATCAGCGGCATGAGCTGGGCCTTTCGTCGCACCCTGCCCGGCCCCCGGCCCTACCCGCCCCTCGGGTCTACCTGTAAGGACGCTGGGGAGAGAGAGAGAGAGAGAGAGAAGAGAGAGAGAGAGAGAGAGAGAGACACGCCCCCAACCCCCACATGCGGACAAAGAGAGAGAAATCACGGAAAATCTTTTTATTTCCGCCAGCTACAACGAGACTTTCGCAGTTAGACCTGCCGGTGGAGGGTGCGCACACACACACTCGTACTGAGACGCACACGTACACGTGTTGCCCTGGTTATCTGGAAACGCGCGGGCGCAATTCGTTGCCTTCCAGCACTAGAAGCAAGGTGGGCGAGAAGTTGCAGCAGAGGGGTCGGGTCGGACGCGAGAGAGGGGCGAGCAGGAGGCGGGAGAGAGGGAGAGGGAGGGAGAGAGAGAGGGAGAGAGGGAGAGGCCCAGAGACGGATGGCGACCAACAGAGCAGCCCAGCAAAGCTGCTGTGATCTTTCTTCCCCGCGGAGGACGCCGAGCAGCAGCCGACACTGAGCAGCACACCACCTCAGGTGTATACACTGTCAAATCTTTCTGCCACTTGAAAAAAAAAGGTAAAAAGGTTGTCCTACTTTCGCGGGCGGCAAAACCTCCCCGTGGGAAGACCGCACTTTTCCTTCAACTTCGCGAGAGGAGCGCGATAACACGTGTGGCAGCCTCTCTGCTTCACCCCGCCCCGCCCGGGCTAGCCGGGCCCCTGGTAGGTAGGCCACCCGCACGCACGGCTGCGAGCGGCAAGCCTAACCGCACGGCGCTCGCAGACAGTCGTCTAATTCGAAACTCGGCCCGCGCCCGCGCCGCCCCTCAGCCGCAGAGCTACGCGAGGGGGAGGGCGGGGGGGGCACGCTAAGCCAACGGGTCTTCCCGGTAAAGCCCTCGTAGGAATACGTTTCCGGTAGCCAATCCGTAGAATCACTGTACGTGTGGGCGAGTGAGCGTGTGTGTGTGTGTGCGCCTAATAGGTGACGGCGCGAGGACGGGGATGCGGAGGAACAATGAGAGAGAAATAGTATTAGCGGTGGACTTCGAGTGAGGGTACGAGGGAACGAGGCAGGTACTGCGGGCCGGGGAGGCGAAGGTGCGAACCTCAATATGACGCAGACATACAAATTACTCGCGCGAGAGTACCCAGTTTATTCCTTGATTTTTTTCTATTATGCGTAAAATGCGTCTCTGTGTATATCTTCCCAGCCATCTCGGACCCACCGCGCCGCGCCCCAACCCACCCCGCCCCGCCCCACTGGCGGCAGGAACACCGGGCCCGCTGGTGTTCCCTGGGCACTTCATCCATCTCACTTTGTATCTTTGCGGGACCAGTGGTGGAGTGGGGAGGGGGCGGCCTACTGCCGCTGTTGGGACCGTAGCGCCGCGGGGCGGGGCGGGGCGGAGGGTCAACTTTGAATACGCGCCGCTCGCCTCTGCAGCGAGTAGGACCACTACAACAGCGCCATAGTATCGAACCAAATCTTGCGCGTATTCCATGTCCAACCAGCTTGTCGTTACACCGCGATGACACAATGCATGCTCGTCGGATAGGCGCCGTGTTGTCCTACGGTTAAAGCCTCTGCCCCGCCCCGCCCCACCCCGCCCCGCCCCGCCCCGCTCGCGACTGAACACCGCCATGCCGCGCTAGCCGGCCGCGCCAGCCTGCTCTCCGAGACGGTGGAGCGCGCAATATTTACACTGGCCGGGGCGGGGCGGGGCGGGGCGGGCAGGCGCCGCGAGGCGGGGTGGGGGTCGGTGTCAAGTCGTTAGACCAGACTTAGCTCGTCCCCTCCACCCCTAACGCTCCCCCGCCCCACCCCGCCCCGCACTCCATAGTCTCTCCCCCTTCTTGTCTTTGCATTGAGCGCGCCCTAAAGTCCCCCTTGCTCGCCTCTCTCTCACTCTCTCTCTCTCTCTCTCTCTCTCTCTCTCTCTCTCTCTCTCTCTCTCTCTCTCTCTCATTCCTTTCTCATTAACCTCGTCTCCCTTGACTTCCACCCTCATCCTGCACCCCTATACCCCTCTGTTTCCATTTTCTTTCAGGCCGCGTCGGTGCATCTAGTCTGCACAGTCCTGCTGCCCTGTAGCCCTGCAGTTCTGCAGCCCTGCAGTCCTGTAGCCCTCCGGCCCCAAGTCCGCGCGCGGTACGTTGTTTTGGGCTCGGCTCGCGTCCACACCACCCCGAGCCAATCCAGGCCCATTCCTAGCTACTTCGTCAACGACAAAAATAATTATATTATTTTCTTTTCTATTTTAAAAGAAAAAGAAATTGTCACGGGTGTTTTGTGTTTTAATGTTTCGAGTAATTTCCTGGTGGTGGCGTGCTGGGCACTCCGTGACCTCGCGGGGGGACCCCAGTGGGGACCTCAGGAGGGCAAACTGAAACTCGTTGAGAATAATTTCACCCCCTTCTACCCCCAGCTTGAGACCGGGCCCGCGTGCACACAGCTACATTTTTTCCCTCCCCCTTCCCCTCCCCCACCCCTCGTCCAACAGCCCCTTACCTCCCGCGTCCATGCCACGCAAGTCGAGAAACGAAACGAGGCAAACATAGTATTTCTTTAAACGGTGGGGCAGCAGTGCAACCTTCTAAATGGTTTATAATACGGAGAAACTGGGAGGGAGGGAGAGAGAGAGAGAGCAGGGAATGGAGTCGCGTGTTTTTGAGGGGAAACGTTTGAGCACTGACTTTCTTCAAGAGGGTCGACCTAGGAGGGAGGCTCGGGGGGAGGGGGCGGGTTGGAATCAACACTCCTTTTATCCTCACCCCGCCACTTATGGACGCCCCCCGACCCCACCCCCTCCTTACTCGAAACGTTTATCACCCGACCCTGGCCATTTTCCGGCAACCGCCTTGTGTTTTGCAGAAAATTACTTTGCCGATAGCGACCGACGCAGCAAGGGGGCGGTGAGGGCGAGGTAGTTTTAGGGGGAGAGGGAAGGGGCAGAGGTAGAACCGGACGCTTCACGCGAAGCCGAATAGAGAGGGGAGGCATGGAGGAGGGGGGGGGGGGCAGCTCAGAGAGAGAGGTGTATCGAGATCCACGCTTAGCCAGGAGCAGTCTAATGCCCCCCCCCCCCCTCCGCATGGTGCGATTAGGCGACTGGCAACGTGGGCTATTGCGCTCCACGGGAGCCACAGGCCACAGCCCCACCCCACGCCCCGCCCCGCTGCTGATTAAAACACTCTTTCATTATTTTCAATCCGGACATGCCGATAACGGGTTAACATAAAACTCTCCATACCCCCCGTATTCACTTTAATCCTTACAACACATCGAGGGAAACCTATCAAAATAATTTAAGCGAAAAAAAAGAGCCAATCAAATTATGCGTATTACTACCAGCATGCTTAACTATACTTGATTACAAAAGTACACTTCATATTACGAACAAGTCTATTTGCATCAAAAAATAAAACCATGTTTGTATTACTAAGTAGGTTCAAGATTCACTGGAGGTTGCGAGGGGCCTCTTGGTATGATTTATTTTCTAGTGTAGGTATAGGCGCGAGGGGGGGGGGGGGGCTCATGCCGGCTCCCGGTGGGGACACACGCCGCCCATAACGTCCCGGGGGACGGGGTACGGGGTGTGGGGTACGGGGGGTGCGGGGTGCGGGGGCGCATACGCGAACAGACTGCCGTAGGGCGCAGTGACGGGTCCGGTCGAAGAGCTGACGTTCCTCGGTCTCCCCGCCCCGCCGCGCCCCGCCCCGCCCCGCCACGTCCTTCGCTTGTCTTGGAACATTGATGTCGCCGACTAGCGGGTTGTGGCGCGGCGCGGCACGGCGTGGCCGCCGCCCCCAACAGGGGACGAGCGGGGCGGGGGCGGCCGGGGGCGGCCGGGGGCTGCAAGGTACGGCATAAGGCTATGAAATAGGCACAGCAGAGGGGCGGTCGATACACTGCCAGACCAGACCGGGCCGGCCAGGCCAGGCCAGACCCACTGACTATCACAGCAGCAGACTTACGGGCGGGCAGGGGGAACCAGGTCAGCTAAAAGAGGGACTGCATGGCGTCCGCCAGCACACGCACATGTAAAGAATGCTGAGCGCTCAGAGAGAGAGCGGGGAGAGAGGGAGAGGGAGAGAGAGAGAGAGAGAGAGAGAGAGAGAGAGAGAGGGGGAGAGAGAGAGAGAGAGAGAGAGAGAGAGAGAGAGAGAGAGAGAGAGAGAGAGAGAGAGAGAGAGAGAGAGAGAGAGAGCAAGGGATTCCTATCAGGTGGCACGAGTGCGTGCATGTTGCATGCATCTCTAAAGGTGCATATTTCATGTATGCCGCTCTACCCATTATGGTGCATACCGGGCGAGCGGGCGGGCAGACAGACAGACAGACAGACAGACAGACAGACAGACAGACAGACAGACAGACAGACAGTGCCGTGTGCCGCCGGCCGTTCGGCCGAGCAGTACAATCAATGTCCCATGAATAAACTACGGCCGTGCGACTTGGCGGCGGCAGCGCCAGCGCTGTCCCCCTGTTCTGTCCCCGCGGTCAGTTTCACCAACTGCCCCATACAAATTAATATTTTAAAACAAGTCATATCAAAGCAGACTTCTATAGAACTGTCTGTGATCAGCGAAAAAAAAAACCCATCACGATTACGGAGGTATGAGGAACGATAACACTCCACTCCCACCCGATAACTTCTGCCACACACACTCACACTCACACACACACACACACACCCAGAGCTACCCCCCCCCCCCCCCCTCCTGCTGCAGCCCCTGTCATGGAAATTGACCCGACCTGCGTCAGACGGACAGCTCCCCCGCGTAATATCCGCCTCGGGCACTAAAAATCAGACGGGGTCAGTTCGATACACATTGCTACCCCCTCCCGAGTATGAGGAGTGGGGGTGGGGGTGGGAGGGGGACATATCGAAGAAAAAAGAGAAGGAAAGAATGGCAGACCGGAGGGAGGGGAGGGGGATCCGCAACCGGGTGACAGCCCATCAATAAGAGAGAGTGGAGAGAGGGCGGAGGGAGGAGGAGGAAGAGATGGACAGGAGAGAGGGAGGGAGGGGAGAAAGGGAGGGAGTAAGGGAGAGAGAGAGAGAGAGAGAGAGAGAGAGAGAGAGAGAGAGAGAGAGAGAGAGAGAGAGAGAGAGAGAGAGAGAGAGGAACCCCGATCGACTTAACGACACCCCAGGTGTACTGTGGTGCGGTCATGAGCGGCTCGCATGGCTTAGAGGGTTGTCGTCTACTTGCACGAGCTACTCTGCCAGAAACTCTCGACGAGAATAACGTGTTCCAGTCTCGGTGAGGCCCGTCTCGTCTCGTCTCTTGGCGTGTCGTGTCCTGGCGCCGTCCATCCGTCCGTCGCCTTGCATATCCGCACCCGTTTACCAGAAATCCATCCCCACCGAAACGTATCCGATTCACTTATCGAACGTTCCCATCTGCATTTCCATTTCCGCGCCGGCCGCCTCGCCTCACGGGCGGGGCGGGGCGGGGCGGGGCGGGGCGGGGCGGGGCGGGGCGGGGCGGGGCGGGGCGGGGCGGGGCGGGGCGGGGCGGGGCGGGAGGGCCGCGCACACCACCTTCTGCCTGTGCTACACTCCGTACGGCGACAACCCCAAGCCCCGCCGCATCCCACCGCGCCCCCCCCAGCAGGGGCAGTCATGGCCACCCCGCCCCGCCCACCCCGCCCCGCCCCGCCCCGCCCCGCCCCGCCACACCCCGCCCCGCCTGAATGTTGCAGCACGCGATCCCCCTCAACATGAATACTACAAGAATCAGACGGTGCTGGGCCGGGCCGGGGTGGAAATAATACGAGACGACGTTGGACCGGAACCGGAACAACCAGACGAGCCCGGGCCGGAACAAGCGCGCAGGCGCAGGCGCCGCGGCGCCCAGTAGGCGGCGCCACTGTCGTAGCGCAGCGTGTGCTGATGCGTACCAAGGCGCGCCGGAACCACCTGTACCTGCTCTCTCTCTCTCTCTCTCTCTCTCTCTCTCTCTCTCTCTCTCTCTCTCTCTCCCTCTCCGTCACGCCCATCGTCCGCTCGGATTAATTATTGCGGTTGGCCACACTGCGTGCCGCGTGCCGCGTGCCGAGAGAGAGAGAGAGAGAGAGAGAGAGAGAGAGAGAGAGAGAGAGAGATTTATAGAGAGAGAGAGAGAGAGAGAGAGAGAGGGGGGGTGGGGCGGTTGGTAACACTGCGCACACAAAATGGTCGGCTTTGCACGGCTAGTATAGGGTAGGGTGGGAGCCGGCAGCAAAGCCAACCTTGCTCCACCACCGCACAACTACCCCACTGCGGTCGGTTGGTAACACTGCTGCGCAGAGGGAGAGGGAGAAAGAGAGGCGGGAGGTCCCTCTCTCTCTCACTCACTCATTCACACGCACCCGGGTGGCAGGAGGGAGGTCGCTCACTCGTTCTCCGTGCCGCCCCTCCTCGCAGGCCATTTGCAGCAATTTGGGCTGCGCAGCTCCATTAGGGGGCTAAGAATGGACAAGTAACGCGTCGTAAGCCCGCCGCCGCCGCGCCACCTCGCGCGCAGGAGGCTGCCGACGGCGCTGCACTGCGAGGCGTTCAAACGCACCGCGCCTTCTGATATATATAGGTAAGTCTCGGAGAGCTCGGCAGCAGCGCGGCGCCGAGGACCGAGCGGGCGCTACCCTCAGCCTGTCCAGCCCGCTGTCCGCCGCGCCTGTCCCGCACCGCACCGCACCGCAGCGCAGGGACAGCAGCATACCGCTGTCCAGCAGGGCCCGGCCGCGCTCGCCGTTCTAGTAATGTGTCTAATTTAGCCCCGGCCGGCAGATCTCGTCCAAAACGCCCCGCCCTGCCCCGCCCGTCAGCCGGGGAGGATACACCGCACATTTGTCCCGGCCGCTTCTACCCTGCTCTACCCCTTACATGTGGCTGCTGACGAGTAAAGGGAAGGACAGGACCGACTCTTCCCTTTAATTATACAGGCCCCCTGGAGCAGGGCCATGAAGACTGCAGTAACGTTTCGAGCGCACTATGCGAATGTCCATCCGAATTAAGGAAAACGGCCTTCACCTAAACGCACCCCCACACAATTTTCCACACACACACAAAAAAACATTAACAAAAAATCTGAAACATCCCACTACTCAAAGGGAAAAAGCAAACAAAAAGCTGCCAGCAGCAGCAGCGGCAGCGGCGCGGCCGGAAGGCGGTGGCGGACACACACACAGGACCGGAAGCAGCGGTGGCCTGGAGCGGCCTGTTCGCCCGCCTGCCCGGCCCGCCTGCCTCCTCCGACAATTTCTCCCCCGTGCCCCCGCGCCGTACCGCCTGCCTGCGACTTCTCCCGAGATCCCCATATCCCCGGAAACAGCCCGGCCCGATGGTCACACAGGGGGAGAGGAGGGGGTGGGGGAGGGCGGCAGGAAAGTCCAATTTCACTCGAGTTTTTATATAATAATATCGGCTGAGCGGGGGTGGGGGTGGGGGTGGGGGCGCTCGGGGGAGAAAAAGGTGGTCGAAGGTGGCGCGGCCAGCCGCACGATCGCTTTGGGGATCGCTCCGCTGCGTTTTAGAGCACCCACACACACACACTCCTCCCTCTCTGCAGTGTTGCCAACCGACCGTTTTTATTTTCCACATTTTCCGCTTCACGACGTTCCAGCGACGGCGGACAAAATCCCCGCCGGGCGCAGCTGACCGTCCCGCCATCATCCCCCCCCCTTTAAAACAGAGGCGGGAGCACGCGACACGACCTCGAGTACTGTCAGTCGCAAAAACAAAAAAATAATAATAATGCTGCGATACCCCAGGCGCGAGAGACTCCCCATAAGGGAAAGCACAGAGAGTCCCTAGCGCGCGGGGTATCCACGGGTCAATTCTTTTGCGACTGACAGCACAGCACAGTACGTTCCGGGCCAAGTAGTGGCCGGGTGCCTTGCTGTTCTTACCCGGGATGGGGTGGGGTGGGGTGCGGTGGGGCGGGGTGGGGCGGGCCAGGGGTCAGGTCGGACCGCGCCCCGCGCGTCGGGGTATAAGGACAGGGCCCGGCCGGAGCCCCCGCCCCGCCCCGCCCCGCCCCGCCACAGAGAGAACAGGGCGCGCCGGACCCGCACCGTCCGGTCCGTAGGATACCACCGCAAGGTGGTTTGGCGGCGAGGCCAGGGTCGGATCGTGGCGGGGCGGGGCGGGGCGGGGCGCGGTCCACAGGTACGAGACTCCTGTCCGCCGGCCCGGTAAAGGGGTCAGCACTATCGGCCCCTGCGCCTCTCCGCTCAGCGTGGCGGGGTAGGGTGCGGCGGGGTAGGGTGCGGCGGGGTAGCGTGGGGCGGGGAGCGACCGCCATGCCACGACGGGAAGGGCGGGAAGCCATCACGAAGAGGTCATCCATCAATTACGGTGGGCTCCACCGCGCCGCCCCGCCAGCGCCACCGTCGCTACGTGGCGGGCGGGGCCATTTTTGCCTTATTAGCACCACGTTTCCTACTCACACCCCCCCCCCCTCTCTCTCTCTCTCTCTCTCTCTCTCTCTCTCTCTCTCTCTCTCTCTCTCTCACCCTCTTCCACGTTCCTCTTTCAGCACTCCCCGCTCGGCTCTTTAAACTCTTTCGCAGTAACGCTCGCAGTAACGACGCAAAGTACCGCGCCCATTGAACACAGTTCGCATGCACGCCGACGACAGTCATTACTAGACGCCTAGCGGTCTCTCCCTCTCCCTCTCTCTCTCTCTCCCTTCCTCCCTCTCTCCCTCCATCCTACATAAACTACCGCACTTTCTGCCTGCCACTTGTGCGGACCGTACATACCACGCTGTTACTGTAACTAGAGTTTTTATTTTTTATTTGCGGCTTTAGCTACACGTGGGTCTCTTGCGCTCACTCAGCACCGGCACGGCTGTTCTGTTTCACTCCTATTTTCTTTTACTTTTTTATTTTACTGTTCCAAATTACTTTTCCCTCCCGCTCAACACCCTCGGGCGTAGAGTCCTCCGCTGGGGCTGACTTTGAGTGGGCATACATCACCCCGCGTCATTTATAGATATGCAGTGAGAGAGAGTGAGAAAGAGGCGGGGGCGGGCGTGAAAATAATAAAAATTAAAAACCATAACAATAAAAACACGACCCTGCGCGAGGCTAGTCCTGCTGCTGGCGGCTCGCTGCGGTCACGTCGAGGGAGAGAGCGGAGAATATAGGAGCGAGAAAAAATTTGGGGCGCACGGGGTCTACTGAAAAAAATAATAAATGATATGGCAGAAACGAAAAAAAAAATAAAAATGGAATATATATGTATAAGGGACGAGGTGAGAGGAAAAGCGTATAAGCGACGCGGTAGGGAAAATATGTGTGTGAAAGGGCCGGAAACAATTCCCCAGCGGAGTGGCGACATGTCAGTCGGGCAGAGCAGAAGGGCATGGGGCAGGGGTGAAGGGAATGTCCGACACTGTCATGGAGAAGCGGAAGATGGGGGAGGGGGGGGGGGGGGGTCACGTGGGGTGTGACACTCTAGTGACGGCGCCCGCCCCGCCTACACAGGTAAATGCCACACCCTATAAAAATGTGTTCTGGCACATACATTTTAGAAAAATCCCACAATACTGTTACGCATTCAAAGAAAATTAAATTCTTTAATTGTAACTGTACGACATCTGCCATGCGGAATTTTCCTGTACCCGGTACAACAATTTTTTACAGATTCCGTTTTTTTAATTTTTTTTTATTTTTCCCTTTTCAAGCTCGACGCCCCAGCAGCAGACACGCGGGAGAAAACAAGACGGGAAGCTTTAAAGCGCTGGAGTGACGTCATGTCCGCCTGCACCGGGCTGTCCGGTCAGTCGCGCGCCACCAGTGACACAAAGCCCTCCGCGGTGTTTAGAGTCCGTGGGGCGTGGCGGCGCGTCGCAGGGCGTGGTGGGGTGTGGCGGGGCGGGGCGGGGCGGGTGCAGGGCGGGGCGGGGCGGGTGCAGGGCAGGGTGGGGCGGGGCCGCCGCAGCGGGGTCGGCCGCAGTGGCAGCCGCAGCGTCCCCCGGGCGTTGTCGCCTCGCCGCTCGCCGCCAAGGCCGCCGCACCCCGCCCCGCCCCGCCCCACCCCGCCACGCCCCGCCCAACCACACCACCGGGCCCTGCTCTGCTCTGCAGGGACACACAGGACTCGGACGGAGCGGAGCAGCCAGACATCTTGCCTCTGATTCGATTACTCGCTCAGATCGCTGCCACCGATCGCCCCGCTCCACGATGGTCCCGACCAGAACCGGCGGGGCTGGCGAGTAAAACCAGGTTAGGCGACACTTAAAACCAGCCGACCACTGCAACCCTAAAGGGTGTCATTATTCTGATGCCGTCGCACAGCCGCCAGAGTTACAGCGGAAAAAGGTCGTTGAAATGAGAAATTGCAGCTGGCGTGGCGGGGCGTGGCGGGGCGTGGCGGGGCGTGGCGGGTCAGGTCAGGGCGACACTTGCTAACCACCACGCCCCAGCCCGGCCCGTAGGCGACGTGTATCTTGTCTTACTTCCCCACCCGCGACCTCTTTTTATTGTGCGCCAGGCGATTTAAGCCCCGCGGGGAGGGGGGGCGGTAGGAAGGGGGCGTGACTATAGGGGGTCGCGGGGGCCCCCGCCGCATGGGGCATAACGCTTGCGCATTTTCAGCCACATTAAGCCGGGTAGCCAGTAGACCGGGGCGCCCCCAACCCCCTCCACCCCCTCCCTCCCCGGATGCACCCCCGTCCTATTCTTCCCACCGGACGTACTGACGGGGTTGTTTTTGGGAGCCGGATGCTCAATTAGGCCCGTCTCTCTCTCTCTCTCTCTCTCTCTCTCTCTCTCTCTCTCTCTCTCTCTCTCTCTCTCTCTCTCTCTCTCTCTCTCTCTCTCTCTCTCTCGCCAAAAGAGACGCACCGAAGACACCAAGAAGGACGCGCCCGCGGCGCCCTGACCTACAGCGTCACCCTGCCCTGCCCGGCATCACCACGGGTTGGAGCGTTACGTAACGCGGCCCCGGCATACCGACCCATTTGTTCCAGCGTTCCAGCAGGCGTTACACCGGAGCACAATACGGCCCACCTCGCCTCGCCCGGACCAGCCGAGCCCCACCTCGCCCTTTTGTGTGATAAATTTCCATGGACAGTTCTCCTCCCTCGTCAAGAACATAATGGAGACCACAGCGCCCCCCCTTCTCCCCCTTTCACCTCACTCGCCCTCCGCCCCACCCTTAACCTCCGCTCTCCTCTCCCGCCCCGCCCCGCCCCGCGGCTCCCTCCAGCAGAGAGCCCCCTTTTGCTATCCGTTCTTTATTTCACAGCCCATTTAGCAGAAGGGCAAGTGGGTGCGGTGGTTTGGACGATGCTGTTGGTCGGGGCTTTGGGTCGGGCGGGAGGCCCCACGGCCTACCACCACGGGGCCCCAGCCGGGGCCGCCCCGCCCCGCCCCGCCCCGCCCCGCTGGTGGGGTCTGCGGCTATGATCGCGGGCTCCTTCCTCTTCCCGTGTCAATGAATTACATTTTTTTTTCGGCTGGCGAGAAATATTTTACCACTTCCTCCGCGGCAACCTCTTTCCTTTTTAAAACATGTTTTTTTTTTCCCATCGGAGAGAAGCACGATAATGCCTGGGTAACTGTTGATGGCGAGGGGGGTCGCCCCGCCGGACCGGGTGTGGGGAACAATAATGCCCCTATGTTTATCTGCACCCCCCCGCCTATCTCTCTCTCTGATGGGACGAGACAGCTCCTGGCTCCGGGCCAGCGCCGAGGGGTTGCTTCTTATGGCTCGGGACATGCTGCGCCCCGCCCCGCCCCGCCCCGCCCCGCCCCGCCCCCTGACGTGTTGCCCGCGCTTCATTCCTGGCGTTCCAGGGCGGTACGGCCTGGCTGGATGCCGATCGGCCGGACTGCTGCATGTCCGAGGCGTCTGCAACGTCTTCCTGTTTCGCCACACCCGGCCGGCGCCTAAAGGCCCGTATCGCGTAACAGTCAGGAGGATGCGAGCAAAAACATTTTGCGAATTTTATGCAGCAGGGTTTTGGTGACAAAATTACCAAAAAGTTATCGCGATCCCCATGCAGCCCGGAGAGGCAGACCTCCGGTACTGAACGGAGGACGACCGACCGAGGGAAGGAAAGAGAGTCGGCGAACGGCCGGGTAAGGCACAAGTAGCGAGAGAGAGAGAGAGGGAGAGCGAGAGAGCGCGAAGAGAGGTAGAAAAGAGAGGCGAAAATAATTCTTCACGCACCGGCAAAGGGCGCCGAGGCCCGAGCCCAGCAGGGGCTGCTGAAATTTTCATACGAGAGGGACCGGGGGGGAGGGGGCTAGGCCCCTGGTGCGCCGGCGGGCACGGCGCTGCGGTGTAGGGGCGTGGCGGGGCGTGGCGGGGCGTGGCGGGGCGTGGCGGGCCGCGAGCGCGCCGGTGGATTTCGGGGCGTATCTTTTGATTCCGCGACTCACAGCGACCGCGCCGGCAGCAGCAGCAGCCGTATCCGGCTGAGGGGAGCACGGCCCACCTCGCCCGAATTGCGCCTACATTTGCATTCAATTATTCAGGTGCAGAAAACGCATTCAATTTAATTCCTGCCTCTCCAGGCCGCTAGGGGGGCAAGGGGGGGGAGATGTCGGCGCGAAGCAACGCAACAGCAGCGGCATCTCAACGAAATCCCCCTACTCCCGTCTCAAAGAACGCCCCGAGCCGCGTTTTTGTCCCTTTTCTAGCTTTTGTAGCATTACGAGTGTTATATCCCTATTCGAAACCAATATTCAACTCACCGCCTTCGCGACAAAGTTAATCTTCAGGACGCTAGTGCGATCACAGCTAGCGGGCAGTGAACACGTGGCGAGCGATGGAGAAAGAGGCACGCGGAGAGAGAAGAGAGAAGTCGGGGGAGATGTACGGAGTTGTCGATACCGGGGAGGGGAGGAGGACGGGAGGGGAGGGGAGGAGGGGAGGAGAGGAGGGGAGGGGAGGGGATGGAGCGCGACCAGCATACGGCTAGCGGGCAGTGCGGTGCGGCGCGGCGCGGCGGCGCGCGCCTGCCCTCCGCAGCATAGGCCGCCCGCCGCGCGCCCGCGCGCTCGCCTGCCTACCTCCCCGGCGCTCCGCCGCCCCGCCCCGCCCCGCCCCGCCCCGCCCGGCCCGCCAGGCCCAGCTGCCACTGACGCCAGTTTCTGTCGTTACCCACACCTCTCCTCCTCCTGCTTTTAGCCGTTAACTTTCCTTTTTTCTCCACCGTCATCCACGAAAAAAAAGAAGAAAAAAAAGGTGAATTCCAAATCGGTGGGCGCGGCGGACAGTTAGAGAACGAGAGAGAGCGAAAGAGGGAGAGCCGCGTTGACGTTTTATTTTCGTCACGACGGCAGACCGATTGTTGTTGTTTTTATCCCAGCGGTACTGATGCTCTTTTTTTTTAACAGTGCCCGTGATCGGTCGGCGACCAGTTTCGTCCCAGTGCGCCCGCGCTGGCGGTGGTGTGGCCACCCCGCCCCGCCACGCCATCGTTTTTGTGATGGATCCGTGCCACGTTGCCTCGATAGCGGACCCTGTTTTTCGCCCCTAGTGAGAGCGAGCGAGCGAGCGAGAGAGAGAGAGAGAGAGAGAGAGAGAGAGAGAGAGAGAGAGAGAGAGAGAGAGAGAGAGAGAGAGAGAGAGAGAGAGAGAGAGAGAGAGAGAGAGAGAGAGAGAGGGGGGGGGCTACGGGCCCATCTCTAAATATCTCTCTATCGTGTCAGCTGGGCTGGCCGGGCCGGCCCCAGCGCTGTGACGGCAGCTAATCTCATTAGCCCCCGCCGCCTACCGCCAGTGGTCTGACCACCGCCGCCGCCGCCCCTCACCGAAGGCGGCGAGAGGGGTTGGGGGGGGGGGGGCTGATAGCGGGGGGCATCCGTAAATGACGTAACGCTATACGATAACGGGGCGCGTAGTCCTCGGCCTAATCCATTGTCAATATATTCATCATGGACTTAAACGGTGATGTAGACAATAAGAACGTTACGAAACGTTACGCCCCCCGGCCCGCGCTACAAAAGGGCCCGCCCCGCGCTGACAGAACCACCGCGGGCCGCGGGGCGGGCCGCGCAGCAGCAGCAGACACCCTTCCTGGAACTCACCGAGAGCTCCTCGCCTCGCCCTTGCGGCCGCGCAGATACGCCAACACTTACCTGCAAAGAAAGAGAAAGGAAAATTGTTACAAAAGAACTCGTCAGAAAAACAAAATACTAGCAATAAGTCAATATACATGAAACAAAAATAATAGTCGTAAAAAATGTTAAAAAAAAGTCGTTTTCAAGATAGAAAATATTGAGAGACAGAATTTTCCAGGTGGGCGAGGTGATCCCCGGCCTAACGCTGCCGAGGCTAGCCTCACCGGAAGCGGCCGTATCTCAGTAACGGAGTTACGAGTCCTGTCTGGTCGGGCCGGGCCGGGCCGGGTCCGGTCAGGTGCCGCTCCGCTCCGGTCGACACCTCCGGCCGCTCCGGGGCCTCCGGGCCCTCCGGGGCCGCCACGCGACGTCACTCAGCGTGACCGCATCGCACCATTCTTTTTACTGCCCCTCCCCCGCCCCCCGCTAGGGCCAATGAACTTCCCCTGCTGCGCCGCGGAGCCGTTCCGACCCAACGACAAAACCAGCATGCGCTATCTCTCTCTCTCTCTCTCTCTCTCTCTCTCTCTCTCTCTTTCCCTCTCACACACACTCTCTCACTCTCTCTAACTCCTCTCACTGAATTAAATAAATCATAAATACAGGCAAACCAAAATAAAAAGTCCGGTGTGGAATCCTCCAACGTTTATTTTGCTCTTAATAACCCGAAAGCGCAGACCTAACTTGTTCGCTGCTGCACATCGTGCGAGTACCCGCCCCGCCCAGCCGTATATTCAAATAAGCTGACGGCTTTCCCTCTCTCCCGACCCGACGCGATTATTCGCCCAACAAACTTATCTGCCTTTCACCGCGCACTGCTGGGTATAATGCTTTGCGAGCGAAACGAAATAAAATAAAAAAAAGAATGGAAAGGTAAGGACGGCCATCTTGCCCTCGTTCTGCTTACGACCTCCCTGATACACGGTCGACACGACCACTGATCCCACTACATGTAGTGCATTTGGGGTTATGGGGAGGCCCGCGGCCGGGGGCGGGGCGGGGGCGGGGCGGGGGCGGAGTGGGGCCTCGGTCATTGAATAACCTATCGAGGTCCGGAGCGCGGGCGGGGCGGGGCGGGGCGGGGCGGGCGGGTAGGGGTGGCGGGGAAGACCCCATCGAAGGGCCTCTTCTGGCAGGGGCCCGGGCCGGGCGGGGCCGGTGGGTGTAATGGGAACGGTTATGTGCGGCAGGCCAGGCCCTGCGGGGGCGGGCCCGGGCCGGACGGCTTGCGGCCGCCACCATCTCCTCGGCCACCACCACGACGGGGAGCGCGTGGTGTTCCAGAGCATGGTGCGCCCCGCCCCGCCCCGCCCCGCCCCGCCCCGCCCCGCAGCGCGCGCGGCCACCGGAAGTTCGCCAATTGATCGCCAAGTTGAAATCACTAGGGAGCCACTGGCGCTGGTCTGGTCCTGCCGTTGGGGTTGGCCCGTGGGGGCGGCGCGGGGGCGGGGGCGGGGGCGGGGGCGGGGGCGGGGGCGGCGCAGAGGGGGGAAGGAGAGGCGAGTGACCGGGCGGACCAGATTGGGATGTGCAAACAAATCACGCAGTGTTGTTCTAGACGCCTTTTGCAGGGGATCAACTGACCAATTTGAAAACTATAGCATTCACATTTAAACACAAAGCTAAAATATATTTTTTTAAAAATTGCAACACAAAATTGCGACACTTTCCCATCACGCCGAGCTAATTGCAGCCGTATTTCGCTTTTATTTCTCCCGTCAGAGCGGAAAGGTAGGGCCGGTCGAGAAATAAATAAAAATCTCAATCCAGATCGGAATTGAAAGCAGATGATACATTTTGTTGTTATATATTTTTACACAGCCAAAACAAATTAAAGAAATTCCAAGTATACAATATATTCTAATTTATGAGAGGCGGGGAGGAGCTGTTAGTGTTACACGCTGCGCGCGGGGAGGAGATGTCAGTGTTCCGCGCAGGTGCCCAGTATTGTTGCCTGGCCCGCCCGGCGTGGCGGACCGAAGCGGTCGCTGTCGCGGGCGGGGAGGAGTTGTTAGTGTTACACGCTGCGCGCGGGGAGGAGGTGTCAGTGTTCCGCGCAGGCTGCGCTTCAGCCAGCCAGCCACTATTCCCCCCATGCAGCGCCGCGCTATATTATTGTAAGGTTACGCGCTTGGTTTCTGGACTCGAGAGTACAAGCTAGCTGACACCTTAGTGACTTGTACTTACTGTTCTGTGTATGTTTTAAACTAAAGGTATCATCTGCTAAAAAGGCGACGTAGTGAAGCGGCGGACGGAAAGGCTCTGGAAGTAGAGCGGGGCGGGGCGGGGCGGGGCGGGGCGGGGCGGGGCGGGGCGGGGCGGGGCGGGCAGGATCAAAGGTGCTGAGCTGTGACAGGCAAATCATCCGTGCAATGGCCGTGCTGTCCGCCCGCGCGCGCCCCAGCACAGCAGAGGAGGAGGAGGAGGAGGAGGAGGAGGAGGAGGAGGAGGAGGAGGAGGAGGAGGAGGAGGAGGAGGAGGAGGAGGAGGAGGAGGAGGAGGAGAGGCCCTCATTGCGTCTCTCTCGCCGCTAATGCGTTGCCGCAGCGCTTCAGCCAATGACGCGGAGATAAGCGTTTTCAATCTGCAGCGCTCGCGGCGCTAGAGCGCACCGCTGCCGCCTCGCATGGCGTCGCCAACTCTCCGACGTCATCGACGCAACCGCTCGTTCGGCGTCGTTGTGTTTTCTTACCCCTTACACTTTAAAAATTACTTTCGTAAATTGACAACATTGCGATTTACAAACGGTGTCGTAAATTTAAGATCAGTACTAACAATATTGTAATTTTACAATTTGATATCGTAACTTTCGCATACCTAACAGAGGATTGTTCTCTTCCTTCAATAGAACCTGGTTGGTAAAAACTCAACGCTCCTACCAACATGATCGTCACCAAACACGAATTTAAACAAAGCAGAAGGGCGGGCTAAAAAACCACACAAAATAACGTTGAAAGCGAGACTACACGGCATTGCGCCGAGTAAGCAGCAGGACACCGGATGACAACACACACATACACACACACAAACACACAGACAAAACTCCTTCAACTCAACCGCTGTTCCCAGGTGCGGTGATTCGGTGCGACGCATAAAACAGAATGCGGAAACGCCCAGACAGGCAGGGGCAGGCAGGCAGCCCGCAGCACATCCAAACCCCGCAGCCTGCTCCACCACGCCGCCGCTTCACCGCCAGGGGAGGGAGGAGAGGGAGGGGAGAGGAGGGAAGGGGAGAGGAGCAGCGGAGAAGAGTAGAATCCACCCAGCCCGTCGGCAAACAGAAACGGAAAGACCCACAAACACGATAAACAAATGCCATGCGCATCGCGCAGCCCGCGAGCGGGGGCGGGGCGGGGGCGGGAGCGGGGGCGGGGGCGGGGGCGGGGGCTGGAGGATCCTGCTTTATCAATGATGATGGCCATTTTGGGGCAGTTGGGGGATGTTTTATCAAACGGAAAAGAAGATTCGCCGGAGGAGGATTCCATCGATGGTGGGAAAAAAGTGACGCCACGCCACACCGCGGCATACATCCATTTTTTACAGGCTTAATCTCTCTCTCTCTCTCTCTCTCTCTCTCTCTCTCTCTCTCTCTCTCTCTCTCTCTCTCTCTCGAAAAAACGTTTATTTTATTATTGTTATTAACAAAATACTTTTCTGTGCACCCACTCTTGTTGCGCGCAAATGCCATTTGTAATGGCAGTGCACTACTGCCCCTTGGGGGGAGAGGGGGGATGGGTAAGAGCCGGAGGACAAGACACCGGAGCCGCGGCCACACTCCCAGGGGCGTACAGGCTGTCCCAGGACTACCGAGGGGGAGAGAGAGCGTGAGAGAGCGAGAGAGAGAGAGAGAGAGAGAGAGAGAGAGAGAGAGAGAGAGAGAGAGAGAGAGAGAGAGAGAGAGAGAGAGAGAGAGAGACGAGCATGGGGCAACAGGTCCTATACTCGCGCCTCATTGCCATCGCCGCAAGGTGGATAGCAAACTACACTCTCCGAAAAATACGGAAAAAAAATAAAACACTACGCTAGCACATACACACACACACACACAGCACGAATTGCGCAATACCGCGCGGCCACGCGGCTGCACAGCACAGTGGCGTCGGTGGCGTGGCGTGGGGCGTCGTGGCGCGTCGCGGCGCTGGGCGTCGTCGCCACGGCAACGGCAGCGCGGTGTGACTAGTCGCTCAGGGGGCAGCCGAGCGTGGCGCCCCGGACGGGATAAGGGGGGGCGGGGGAGGAGGGGAGCAGGTCGTCAACGACTTTACCTTCCGCGGAAAAGAGAACACGTTATAAAAAAAAATACACTACACCGATAGAAGAAAACAAGAAGTCGGTAAAGCTTTTTACAGGTGAGCCAGCAGGCTATACCGTTCACTGTCTGGTAATTCTTCTCATTTTTTTACCCCTGCTAGTGTGTGAATGTCGCACACCTGCTAGCGTGTTAATTTATGAATTCGTGCACTAGGCCCTTCAAGAAGTGTGTGAATTGGATGAGAAAATGCACATTTGCCTGTCGTGAAGTGACGGAATAAAACCTTGGGTTTCCAGGGTACACCCGCGTACAGGGAAGTTCACAGATCGTCAGTCGTCGACCTCCCTCCTGCCGCATCCCCGGAGCCGCCGGAGCGCGCCCCGCCCCGCCCGGACACGAGGGCCCGGGCCGGAAGTGCTTTCCGGTTAAAATTCATGGGGGGCGCCGCGCCCTATGGCATGAGCCAGAGAGCGGCCGTGTAATCAACACCGCTGGGGCGGGGCGGGGCGGGGCGGGGCGGGGCGGGCCCCAAACCGACCAAGTCGTAGGTGTGTAATGCACACGTATGCGGTAGCGCGCCCCGCCCCGCCCCGCCCCATCCGCTCCACATACCGGCCTGGTTGCCGTAGAGGCGAGGCCTCCAGGCAACGCAACACGGAGCATCGGGACGACACGGGTCAGACACAGCGCACACATTCAGCGGAAAGGCTAGAGATTTTTGTCCGTCAAACGTATCAGAGGAAAAGGACAATTTTTTTTTTTAATGAGCCATGGTGGTATTACCAACTGTCAAAATGTTTCTTTCCATCCAAAATTAAAGAATACGAGGTCAGCCCGTATGAGCGAGCGGTAATTCCCCGAGCACTCCCCGGCGGCCCAGCTTGCGAATAGCGCGCGACTTTGCAGATTTATCATCGCACACGCGCGCGGAGCGGACAGCAAAAACCTTACTTTTTTGTCTAGCCCCTTCCCTTCTTCCCTTTTTTTCCCCTCCCAGCAAAGCATCCGGCGGTCCTCGCAAGGGACGCGCGCGCGCCAAGAAGTTTTCCTGCGCTGCTCCAGCGTATGTGTGTGTGTGTGTGTGTGCGCGCGCGCGCTAGGGAGCGGGCATATATGTGAAACGGTGGACATGTTCCGCCGCCCCCCCCCCCCCTCTTTCATTTTCTCTCCCCCCCCCCCCCTCCCAATATGCTCGGCTCCTCCCTTATCGGTGCGGCCTGCTGCTGCTGCGCGCGATACACGATCACGTATCGTCACTTTCGCAACTCCACGTTCGTTGGAGCGCCGGCGCCTTCTGCTCGATCCCAGGCCCCTTACCCCCCCCCCTTCCTCCCCACCCCCCGCCCCGCTTAGGGGCAGTAAACTCTAGCTGTTCGAGGTGGGGGCGGCCTGGCCCCGGTCCCGGCCGGCCCGGAGCCCACAGCAGTGGGCCAGAACGCTCAAAAAAGTGGGCGAAACTCGTTCATCCACGCGCTCTAGCGCGCTCTAGTGAAGGGCCGATGAACTCTTTAGAGCGATTACTGGGTGCCCATCGGCCACCGTGGAGTGCTCTGCGCGCCGCTGACCCAGCGAGCGCGCGCCCGTGCGCCGGCCGGGTAGGCAACCCTTCCGGCTCCACGGCCGCCGACCGACCAGCCGGGCGCAAGTCCTCAAGGACCCGAGCGAAAAAAAAAAAAAAAAAAAACTAGCTTTGACGCGTTTGATAGTAAGACAGTTTCCAAAAAAATTAAATTGTAAAGACAATGCTTTCTATCGCGCGTTGTACTCCGGCAGACCAGGCGCGTGCGAGCGAGCGCAGAGTGAGATGTCGCGCCTCCCTTCACCACACATTTTTCTACCTTATTTTTTTTCTTCTCTTTTTCTGGAGCAGCGCGGCCTCCCTCTGTGTGTGTGTACACACACACACACACACACACACAGAGCGGCCCCGCTATGCGAAACACGTCGGCAAGCCCCGTGGACTCTTGTGTGAGACGCGATATAGCAGACGACACGTGATAGTAGGGCTGCTCCAGCCCACAGCCGGGGCGGGGCGGGGCGAGGTGGGGTGGGGCGGGGCGGGGCGGGGCGGGGCGGGGTGGGGCGCGGCGGCTCCAGGAGCAGCCGACACGCCGCGCCGAGCACCGCCGTGATTGTGTCCAACATACATTTTTTTTTTCGGAAGGAAGACGACAGGGTCGGATAGGGAGGGGAGCAACACTCTTCACGTGACTCTTTGCCACCAGGAGCAAAAGAGAGGGGGGGGGGGGCACTCGAAAGAGAAGTACAACGAAATACACCTTGCCCTTCTCCAAGAATACACCAAATGAATCACTCGGCAAAGCATCGGAGAGAGAGAGAGAGAGAGAGAGAGAGAGAGAGAGAGAGAGAGAGAGAGAGAGAGAGAGAGAGAGAGAGAGAGAGAGAGAGAGAGAGAGAGAGAGGAGAGAGGGAAGCTGGCAGTAGTGATGGGCGCAACCAGCTGCTACTGTTTGCTACACTCAGAGCGAGCGAGAGAGAGAAAGGCAAATCGTTTTCAACAACAGCCATTCCATGAGACAGCAGCAGCAGAGGGGGTGCCCCGCCCCGCCGCACCCCGCCCCGCCCCGCCGAGGCCCCATTGGGGGCGCAGGGGGCCGCAGCAGTGGGCCCCGCCACCCCCGCTCCCCCTAGGCGCCCCTAGGACAATCAAGAGGATGCATATCCGGGCATCTCGGACACAGCAGCAGCAGACAAAAGCAGAGAGACAGAGAGAGAGAGAGAGAGAGAGAGAGAGAGAGAGAGAGGCCCCGGCTGTCGCTCCACTACGCTACACTGAGGCATTGGGATGGCCCCGCCCCGCCCGGGTCACATCAGGCAGGGCGGGGCGGGGCGGGGTCGCGCATACATACTGTACGAATCGGCCGGATCGAAAAGGCGTTCCGACCAATCGGAGCGTGTCGCCGCTGAGGGACCGGAAGTAACAGGCATTATCATTGGCCCGGTGCACGAACCGTTAACACACACACACACACACTCACACACTGTGCGACATTTGTAGGGAAGCCCACATCTCAAATTGTTAAAGTGTGCGAATGGAAATTTACACACATTTATAAGTGAACAATATTCACGAACTCAGGTTTCCGGAGTAACTAGCCGACCGCCCGCCTGCCAGGCTCGTCCCCGCGGCCTCCGTCCGCACCCCAAACCTCCGAGGCTGAAATTTGGATACATCAGGACGGCATAACCAGCCCAGGTATAATCCCTGCCCTGTCCACGGGGCGGGGGCGGGGGCGAGGGGTTGTTGAGCCTGCGGAGGCGTTCGCTCTGTCCAGGCGGACAGCTAGGGCGGGCCGGGCCGGGCCCTACTGGACAGCAGAAGGCGTTCTGTTCTGCCCACGCCAGGGGGTTGGGCGGGGCGCGGCCAGCGCCAGCGCAAGCGTGACTCGAATCAAACAGTGACCATGGGAGGAAGGCGTCTGCTCGGTGTGGCGTGGCGGGGCGGGGCGGGGCGGGGTGCTGACTACGTGTCCCTACATCTTCCGCTCCCTCACCCCGCCCCGCCCCGCGTCCTCCACCTGGAGAGCGTGCGCTCGCGCGGCCCGGCCCCACCCATCCAAAGGGCCCATTAGCGGAGTGAAGGAAGAATAACCCCATAGAGAGTGCTGGGCTGGGCTGGGCTAAGATCCCGGCCCTGGCGGCGGGGCGGGGCGGGGCGGGGCGGCGGCCCTCGGTTTGGCTAAGGAGGCCAGCGCGGGCGGGGTGGAGCGCCATCTGCGGGAGCGGGGGGCGGGGCGGGGCGTGGCGCGGGGCTGGGGGGCGGGGCGCGGCGGGGCGCGGCGGGGTGCGGCGGCCGCGACGACGACCATTCTACCGTAACGAGCCCCAGGCAGCGCGCCATCAACCGAATTTACAAACACAATACCTGCCGCCCCGCCCCGCCTCACCCCGCCCCGCCACAGGCGACACGAGGAAAAAGTTGGCGAAGTGGCATATTATTTTTGCGGAGCAGCTGTGCTGTGGCCGGAGATGTCACCGCCCGCCGCCGTGTGGAGAGGAGCGGAGAGGAGAGAGGGTGTGGTACTTACTAGCACCGCCCCTGCCCTGCGCGCTCACATACAAAATTCCTTTTTCTTTTCCACACCCCTGATTCCAAGTTACAAAAGAAAAATTACGGGATATGGTAACTACACAAGACATTCAGAACACGATGTTCAGCAAAAGTTAAAATTAGAATGAAACATATGATGTTTGGTACGTTGAGATGTAAATCCAGGGAGAGAGCGGGAGAGAGCGAGAGAGCGAGAGAGAGACGCGTATTTTTGTCATATTTCTATCCGCTCAGCACACACACCCCTAAGAGAAGGACGTGATAACAGCACCCCCCATGCCGGGCATGATGATGTGCTACTTGATGGCGAGCGCGAGATTCCCTTCATGAATGGCCAACAGAGAGCGAGCGAGCGAGCGAGCGAGCGAGAGAGAGAGAGAGAGAGAGAGAGAGAGAGAGAGAGAGAGAGAGCGCTGGCGCTACTGGCCACACAGTGCCCGGTGTTTGCCCTGCACAAGGCGCTCGCTCAGAACGCCCCGCCCCGCCCCGCCTTGGATGGACTTGCGACGGCCCAGTCTTTAGCACATGCGCCTCCTTCCTCCTCCTCCTCCTCCTCCTCCTCCTCCTCCTCTTTCACCCTCCGGGTTCGCCTTTTCCAAAATGCATGGGGGCCCCCGCTGTTGAAGGGGGACGAAGGCAGTCGCTGAAGAGCGAGGGGTGGAAGGAGGTGACGGTAGGGGGGGGGGGGGGGGTCGTTACCAGGCGGTGGGGGATGAATGCACGTTATTAAAACATCCTTCTCGACACACGTTAAGATATTAATACGGCCTGCTTTCATGGCGAGCGCGGGCGCGGGGAAGAAAAGGGAGAGGGATGAAAATTAACTTTCAAGTGACAGTGCAGAGGAGTATGCGGAAGAGGGTCCGTGCGCGTGTGTGTGGAGGTGGGGCATGTTAATATAAACAAAAGGGGGAGGTGGACGGAGAGGGGGAGGTTGACGTGCGCCCCGCGCGCGCGCCGGGTGGCGCTGCTGCAGGTGTAAGGCATGGGCACGCATGAGTCATGCACCTCGCCCGGCAGAGAGCGTTGTCACTTTATGACAGTGTCATCACGTGAAAATGATGACAGAAGGATCCTCACAAATTGATGACATTTTCATGTCATAAAAGGTCCTATCCTTATTGTCATAAAGGTCCTATCCTTATTGCAGATGGGGACTGATGACATTCCTGTACGAAAAACTAGCCGTGATACTGTCACCAAGTGATGACTTAAATTTTGACAGTGTGAAAAAAATTGAGTGTAAAACTGGGAGGAAAATAAGCAACGTAATTGACCCTGAGTTGCATGCCCACTTTTCTATCAGTCACGACGGAATGACCCTCCCAACAACCCTAAAACCCAAGCAACCCTACCGGATCCACCCCCTTAAGGAAAGGGGTAGAGAGGCTGTAAAATAGGGTCGGGGGGCGCTCGGCAGGGTGGTTGGTAGGGAGCAAAGGGGTGCAAGAAGCGATCCAGAGCGGAGGGGGGGAGAGAGAGAGAGAGAGAGAGAGAGAGAGAGAGAGAGAGAGAGAGGAGGGGGATAGGGGGTAGGGACGCCGGGCCGGGGGGTTTATTACAGAGAGCTGCAGTTCTTTTTCCAGGACATGCAGTAGCAGGTAAGGCCTGTGCGCCAGGTGATGGCGACGGCAGGCGGGCAGGAGGGGGCTGCAGGATTAACAGCAGGGCCCCCGCCGCCCCCCGCAGGGCGGGAAAATATGAAGGAGCCAGCCGCCGCGTTCTTTAAAAAGCCGTCGGCACGACTAGTGTAGCTGGTGACGCACTTGCATAACGAGCGGGTGAGCGCGGTGAGCGAGCGGCGCGAGCTGCGCGAGCTGCGCACCCGCAAAGCGACGCACCGCCACGCTACGCCACCGCCCCAACGGAGCGCATGCGGGCTGTGCGGTCACAGTCCTCTGCAATGCGCGTGTCAGGAGAGAAAAACAGAGCGGCGGAGAGAGAGAGAGAGGGGATGAGGGGGGGGGGAATTGGGTGAAGAGGTGGATTAAGCAAAGAAAAGAGGCTGAAAAGCGGGAATGAGGAGCGGAAAAATAGAATCAGAGGGGGAGAAAGAGGGTCGAGGAGGTAGACTATTCGGAGCAGCTACGACTGCGCTAGGCCTGTGCTAAGGCTGCGCTAGGAGGGCTTCTTCACGCACATTGTTTGGTAAGGATTGCAGTGCGGATTACGGGGTATCATTCCTGAAATGACTTCCGTCCGCCCAAGGCCAGCGCGCCGCTGGAGGAGGAGCAACCGCACCAGCCAGGGCAAGATGGGGCTGCGGGGGTGGCAGAGAGGGAGAGAGGGAGAGAGAGAGAGAGAGAGAGAGAGAGAGAGAGAGAGAGAGAGAGGATAAAGTAGGATAAACCCGGTGTTTATGGTGAGTTACGGTCCGGCCATACCCCGCACGCATGCCGTATATTTTAAATGCAAGTCGGACCCGCGGGTCTCTTTTGCGATCGAAGCGCTGACTTATATTATTCGCGCTCTCCCTCCCCCGCCCCACCCCGACCCTTCTCCGGCCTTTGATATCAGTTCCACTGCTGAGATGGAGTGGGAGAGAAGAGGGAGAGTGCCGAAACAAACTGCGCGAATCGACGAAGTTGCAGTAATGGAACCGTGTAGCACCGTAGTGTTGCAAGAGAGGGCACTTGATTGTAGTCAACGTTGATTTTGTTGATTATCGGAGAGGATGGAAGCGAAGGCTTAGGGTATACCCTGTTATATAGATCGCGAGCGAGAGAGAGAGGGGAGGGGGAAGGGAGGGAGGGAGAGAGAGAGAGAGAGGGGGGGGGCGCTCTCAGAGTCACAATTGCTGCGCTCTGACGCTGAGCTGTTGCACAGACAAAACTCATTACAGATTTTCTTTCGCGCCCAGAGATATGCCTCCCTCCCTCCCTCCCAGCTGGAGACCCTGGCGACGCGCCGGGCAGAAGTGCCCCGCCCCGCCTCGCAGGGAGTTAGTTCTCTGCTGGGCGCGGCTGAAAAAGACATCGTCGTCACTTCTTTCGCCTCAAGTGAGATACAATCACTCAAAAGCAGCTGACAGGCGGGGGCGGGCGCGGGGCGGGGGCAGAAGGGTAGCACGGCAACTGGATAATGCGGGGGTGTAAAAGTGGAGCAGGGGGGTGGTGGAACAGGAGGGGGGAGGGGAAGGGGGGCGACTGAGACCCCGGCGCGCCGCCACAATCGCACATGTGTCAGCGGGAAACACTTTCGGATCACTTTAACAAGCGAAAGCGCGAGATGAAAAGAAATAAAAATAAAAAGGGAGTGCGACTTCCAGTGCCATTCATAACTGTCGATATGCGGTATAGCCCCCCCACCCTGCATCGGGCAGATCGGAGCCGACAGCTTGTGGCGTGGGGCGGCGCCCGCCACTTGGCTAAAGCCAAAGCGACAAAGCTTCTCCGACTCCCCCGCGGCCCACCCCACTACCCCGGCAAACCTTTTCGCTCTCCCGCCATCTCTTTCTCTCCCGCCCCCCCCCCCCCTCTCTCTCTCTCTCTCTATCTCTCTCTCTCTCTCTCTCTCTCTCTCTCTCTCTCTCTCTCTCAGCGATAGCCGCGCGCACGGCAGCCCACTGCGCCGAGTCGGCAGATATTGAATGTGTCGAACACAAGTAGTGCGAAAATGAGGCACCGGGGACGGGGGCGCTTGTCTTCAGCGAGGGAGACCAAGTCCACCCCCGAGCCATCAGCCAATGCTCTCTTCTCTCTCTCCCCCTCTCTCTCCTTTAATAAAACCGTTTCGATCAAAAATTAATTATTAATAAAAGAAAAAAAATAATAACCATGAGATTCCTACTGCCTCCTTTCCGATATGTTCTATATGTCACCTTCTCGTTGAAGCGGAGGGGGTGGGGGACAATGGGGGGAAGCGAGTGGTGTGGTGCCACCCCACCCCACCCCGCCCGCAGGCACTGCATAGCGTGCGCACCGCGGGGGCGTGGCGGGGCGGGGCGGGGCCGGGCGCATGCAACAATGAACGTCTCGCTCGCGGAAACAGAATAAAACGCAAATGAGCAACACCTGCATGCGCTAATTCCACTGGTCGCACCGCAGCGCAGCGCACCCGCCCCGGGGTGGCTCTCTCTCTCTCTCTCTCTCTCTCTCTCTCTCTCTCTCTCTCTCTCTCTCTCTCTCTCTCTCTCTCTCTCTCTCTCTCTCTCTCTCGCACTCGCGAGTACTCTACTTGGCACTCCAATGCGTCAAGACAATGCGGGTGCGCGGGCGGGCCGCGGGCCCTCGTCACGCAGACAAGTCCCCCGCGGCAGAGAGAGAGAGAGAGAGAGAGAGAGAGAGAGAGAGAGAGAGAGAGAGAGAGAGAGAGAGAGAGAGAGAGAGAGAGAGAGAGAGAGAGGCCACTCAGCGCGACCAGAAACAGGAACGAGATAACGCACTGTCAGAGAAATTTTTAACAGGTTGACTACGCAGACGGTAATTTTTTGGAACGATAATTTTGACAAAAAAATATTATTTCTATGCATTCAAAGTGGTCCATTAGAAATTGGCGATATTTTTTCCAACATTTTTTTTTCCCTTTTCCGGACAGTGTAACGACTCGCGAGCGGTCCTTGCTGAGGTCATGTATGACCGTCAGCCGGCCTCACGGAGTCATTGGTTTTCATTAGGAGCGGGCACCTGGGCCGGGTCGAGCAGGGCCGCCAGGAGCCTAAGCCTCGTTCCCTCGCCACCTCCAACCACCGCCACAACAACACTCAATTATTCGTGAGCCACCGCGGGATAGAAACAATCGAGCAGCGCTAGAGAGCCGGACGTCCGCGCGGAGCAGAGATAGAGAGAGGGGTGGGGGGAGAGAGAGAGAGAGAGAGAGAGAGAGAGGTGGGGGAGACGGATAGAATCAGCGATTGAGTAAAGTGGCGCACAAGCAGCACAAGGCGCGGCGTCGAATTGAGCAGCAGGCGGCAAAATAAACACCGGCCATGCCAGTATAAATGTCACGTGGGAGTGCGCGTGGGGGGCGCTCTCCCGCGCCTCCCTCCCTCCCTCCCTCTCTCTATGCCGCCTTGGCGCCGGGGATGTAGACTGTACTCTCACCCCCAAACCCCCTGGCCGCCTGCGCCATCAGGACGAACGCTTCCTCATCCCACAGTTCCTCTCGAGGGGGCCACCACTTCTGTAATCCTGTGTACAGGTTACCCTGTAATCCACGTGTCATCCCAATATAATCCCTCGTCAAAATGCACAAAATATGGAAAATATCCTAAAATTTTACGATTTACCACCTAAAATCAGGTATGTAATCACGTGTAATCCGTGTAATCTTGTAATTCTTGTAATCCTGTGTACGTCCGGAAACAGAGTGGTGGCCCCCTTGGTTCCTCTAACCCTAGAACCAGCGCTGGCAGACAGACAGACAGACAGACAGACAGACAGACGGACGGGGCGGAGGTCCAAGTCAGCAGACACCTCAACCAGAGACACATGCCACGTGGGGTATGAATACTGCATGGCAGCCGCCAGGCAGGTGGAGTAGGGGTGGGGGGAGGGGGTAATGAGAGGGGAGGGGAGGGGGTAGAATGAAGGGGTGGAGAGCAGCCCCTGTCCCTGCGGACGACGCTACACCGCGGTGCGTGGCGTGGCGCGGCGTGGCGTGGACGCCCTGGAGCTGTCGCAGTTTTGAGTGGCAAGTTTTCCATTAGCAAGGCTGAATGGGGGAACGGTTTGCGTAAAGAATTCATTGAGGGGACTCAACTTGCGTAGAGTGGAGAGCCGAGGCGAAGCCGGCGAGGCAGGCCAGGCGGTCGGTCGGTCGATGAAGCACGACACATTTTAAACTTTGTTATGTTGATTTTTCCTGCGTTTTCCCGTTCCTTTTTTACTTCATTCCGCGGCTTTTCCTAGCGGCCCTGGCGCCTCCGGTACGGCAAGGTCCCAACCTACCATCCTTTCCCTAAAATCACCCGCCAAAACATCAAAACGGTTTCAGGTAAGAATTTTATTAATTTTTTAAAGCAGGGTCTGGTCTTGCAGACGCGGTGCCTAAAAGCGGCGCCTTGTATTTTTCAGGTCGTTCTCCTGTACCTCGGACGCCTCGGCCCGGCCTTGTTCACGGCCTTCCATAGTAAACACCGGCACCGGCCCAGGATAGTCAGGCCTCGGCCACTTCACGGGCTGCGGCCGAGCCGAGCCGAGACGAGCCAGAGCCGGCCAAGTTTGTTCTGCTTGCTGCTTTCCCGAACAAGTTTCACCCCCTTCCTTCCCTCACTCACGCCCTCTCACACCCCACTCCCCCACCCCTCCTACACACACAGACTTTTTTATATTTTTTTTAGGCGGCTTTCCACTTTGGCGTGGAGTATGCCGGACACTTACAAACAAGTCAATTTGTTCAAAAGTTAGAGCGCGGGCCACCGCGGCGGGCGATGACTGCCACGTAGCGGGGCGGGGCGGGCGGGGAGATAAGACTTACACATGATCGAGTCTGCACTGCAGGCGCTCCAAATACAGTGTCAACACTCACCTGAAAAAGACAAGAAAGACAAACAGTTAGCCGAGGAAAAAAAACACCGCCTGCTTTACACATGTTAGATTTGACATCCAGTCGGATAAGACTTTTCACAACATTACAATATTAAAATTCATATAAATACTGATGTCAAAATTATCAGAATGGATATGTAATTTGCGTCATAATCCACAAATGTGAAATTTAAGAGTTTTTTCTTTTAACAGTGGCAAGCTGAAACTGAGCCAATATCAACGTAGCAGCAGCTGAAAAAAAAAACTGTGACACTTGACCAGCGATAGTGTAAAGACCTCGTCGAGTTTGGGGCGCGTCGCGGTGCCGAACGATGGGTGCCGGCGGCGTCTACAACATTCCTCAACTAAGTTTACCCTGTCCTTCCTTCTCATCCCCTGCCACCATCCCCATCGCTACCCTCACCTCTCTCTCTCTCTCTCTCTCTCTCTCTCTCTCTCTCTCTCTCTCTCTCTCTCCCCACCTGGCTTGCGCCATGCTGCTGGGCCAACCAGCCAGCCGGAGATTCAACGGGATGTGCGCGTCGCTTGCTTGGTTTAGAGCTCCAGGCCCGAGCAGGGGCGGGGTGGGGCGGGGCGGGGTGGGGCGGGGTGGGGCGGGGCGGGCTGCTCGGACGGACGGCTTGGACACCGTCTACAACATTCATGACTTCACCAAGAGTCCTGATGAAATTTTGATAATTGGAGTGCGCAGTGCTGCTGTCGGTCACGGGCGGCGGGGCGGGGCTGCCCCCTCTTCCCCCCCCCTCTCCCTCTCGCTCGCTCTCTCTCTCTCTCTCTCTCTCCCTCTCCCTTCATTCCTCATTTTCAGAGCCGCGGCGACGCGACTCCCGTGCGTCACCGCCGCACAGCTGATGACGACAGTGACGTGGATAACCGCGTCATCTTTTTTTTTTCCTTAGTACCCCGCGCCATCCCAACTGCAGACGCTTTCCTTACGTTGCTATTGGCGCCAGAGGTTCGGCCCAGCGCTTGTACCGTGCCGTTTCAATAAGGCCCCTACTACCCAGCCCCCCCCCCCTCCCCCCGCCACTTTGGCCGGGCGTATCGCGATTGTCGCTGGGGCTTAGCGAGGAAGCGAGGCGCGGTTTTTGCTCGTTCCGCGCTAAGTCCCGCGCGCCCCGCCCCGCCCGCAGGCCGGTAACGCAGGGCGGGGCGGGGCGGGGCGAGGTGGGGCGGGGCGAGGGGGCCTACCTCCGCCCCCGCCAGCGGGGCCCGGCCCGGCCAAGCGAGCATCAGGGCGGCCAGAGCGGGAAGGGCGGTCACCTGACACCCCGCCCCGCCCCGCCCCGCCCCGCCCGCCGCACCACGCCCGGTGTGCGCGCCCCACCATGACATGGTCCGTTCCGGTCTGATGCGCCCACCGGAAGCACGGCAGGCGTCTTTTTCTTCCTGCCCTTCTTCTCCTCCTGGCGCAGCGGCCACGCGGCACGCGGGCCCAGGCGCGGTCCTCTAGGAGGGCCTGCCTGCCTGCCTGCACAGAGACTGTGAACTACGTTTCATTATTTTTATTATTATTTATTTTTTTGAGGGCCGTGCGCCTGCAACGCGCCACCTCGTCACTCAGTAACGAGCAAGTGACGAGGCGGGGCGGGGCGGGGCGGGGCGGGGCGGGGCGGGGCGGGGCGGGGCGAGGTGGGGCGGGGCGTAGGCACGTCACGCGTAGTCATTATTCATATTGAACAGAGCAGGCGGCCGACGAAATCACCGAATGCTTCCGTCTGCTTCTCTCCCCCGCCCCCCCGCTCAGCACGCTTACACCACTTTCACAATAAACGGATCACACGACAGACTGTGTTACGTGCCAGGCCAGCACGGGACGGACACGACCCAATTTAGACCAAGTTTTGTGGAAACCTCCTTTTTTTCTTTTTTAGTCTCAGTAAATTATGCCCCGCACCAGTTCTAATATGACAGAGTAGCGGGCTGGACCGTCGTGTTTAACTTTAGTCGCGAACACAGGCTCACCCCGTCCCCCCTCTCTCTCTCTCTCACACACACACACACACACACAGCCGCTGCTGCCCCATATTGTTTGAACCCCCATGGGGGTGGCGGGAGGGCGCTGGCTGCCTCCCTGCCCTGCTGCCCCGCCCCGCCCCGCCCGCGGCATAAGGGAGGCGAGTTTAGTCTGACCTTTGCGCCTAATGCACAGCCCCGCCCCGCCCCGCCCCGCGCCCTTTTCTGCAAGGCTGCGCTTCCAACGCGGCAGGGCGTACAGCAAGCAGGGGCAGGTTGCACAGCCAGGGCCGGGCGCCAACGCACTGCTCAACAACAACATCAAACAGCAACACGACGCCAACAACAACAGCAGCAAAGCAACGGTAAGCAGCAGCGAGCAGTGCTCTCCTCTGCGGAGACCATGCGCTCCGCACAAAAATGCAGGCGTCATTCAAAAACTTTGGGCAGCCGCTGTGGTCGCAGGCAGCAGTGATTGCGATGGCATGGCATCTGCTCTCACTCAACCCCCACCCCCCTACCTCCTCACCTCGAGCTAAGGGCGTAAACCGATTGCGCGCCCCGCCCCGCCCCCTCCCCCCCACGGCCATTTATTATTAGACAATAGTAAATGTCGTACTTAATGTCGCCCGGCCCATCCACTGTCTTTGTCCAAGACAAAAATAATAAAAATATAGTTCCGTGAAGCAACGACAGGCGGACCATCCCCCCTCCCCCTCCACTGTGAAATACACTGTTGTTAAGGATTTTGCTGAATAAATCCTCCCCAATGTATTTGTAAAGTTACGGTGTATACCGTAAGGTGCGCACAATGAGAAAAAGAAAAAAAAAATAGAAAAAAAAATTCAGGGCACACCAGGCTTTTACAATGTTTTTTCTAACAGTGTGACATAGCTTTAGGCATGCATTATAAAGCGGCATGCTATGCAGTATGCAGTTTTCCAGGTTCCGCAATAATAAGGTTAGTTCCCAAGAAAGCGCGGGCAGGTACGTAGTTGAGTAAGGGGAAAACACGAGGCCTCGTTCACTGACGAGTCCGTCGACCGGACGAGGAAGTGCCCGCGAGGACGTCATCCGTCAACGAGCAGACGCCGTCAACGAGAAGACGCCGTCAACGAAAAAGTCACCGTCGACGGAGCAAGGGTACTCGTCGTCTGCGAAAAACGGGGTTCAAGAGGTCGTCGACGGGGGTCCGTCGACGGCGCCGTCCCTCTGGGAGGAGGCCGTGTTCCTAGCGGGTCGCGCCTCGCCTTGCGCTGGAAGGGCACTCGACCTTGCACGCCCCTAGCATGCCCAGGCCAGCCCTGCCAGCCCCGTGGCCCCGGCCCCGCCAGGCAGGCGATCGATCGGCTGACCCGACCCGTGCCCCGCCGCCGTACCGCACCGTGCCGCGCCCCGCCCCGCCGCGCCCCGCCCCGCCCCACCGCGCCCCCGCCAGCCGCGCGTGTATACTGTATATCACCATGGCAACGCCCACCCCCACCCGCACCGGCACACCGGCGCACACGAGTGCCACCGCGCCGGCCCGGTCCGTGCACCGCCGCGCCTCCGTGCACTGTGCACCCGTGCACTACAGCGCCTCCGTGCACCACCTTCCCTCCGTGCATCGTGCCTCCGAATATTTGCGTGACCGCCCAGCACGATCGCGATCACAGGGAGAAAGTTGCTTAAAATTTCAGTCAATTTGTCAAAAACAAGACGCATGGCGCGGCCGGCAACCCCGTCCGCACGCGAGGCACTCATTAGCATAACAATAAGTACAATAGAAAAAACTGTGCATTTCTGCAGAAGACCACGGCGAAACACCTGGCCGACATGAAACCGTGGCATGACACATCACATCACCAACTGCAGCAGTAGCAGCGTCACTTTTCAACTCAGAGCCATAGGAAACTATTGTTCGCGGGTAAGGGGGGGGGGGCGCTGCGGCGTGCCATAGGGTGCCATGGGGCGCCCCGCCTCGGCCCGGGGCGGGGCGGGATCTTATCAATACAGCAATAAGAAACGCGGGCGGGGCGGGGCGGGGCGGGGCGGGGCGGGGCGGGCAGGCGGGCACCGCACCTTCACACGCGGTGGGGCCACCCTGCGCCGTTTCCAGCCGAGCCCGTATATTTTGTAACCATTACACGGATCCCCCCCCCCACATCGTCGTTGTGCGGAATTCCCCCACCCCCACCCCCCAGGCCTCTGCTGGACTTCCCCCTACACCCCCACCCCAACTCCAGGCCCGGATATAAAATGGGGCGCGTCGCATAGCAGCGTTGGTTTCCGTGCGGCACGACAGGTTGCCGTGAGGCCTGAGACGCGGGCGGGGCGGGGCGGGGCGGGGCGGGGCGGGGCGCGTGTTTGCTTTGGATTGCAGCGGTACTACCTCCCGCCAACCCACCATATCCCTTTGCATCGGCTCTTCGTGATCAACGGGTATCCAAGCCAACAGACTGCCGAACTTGCAGCACGTGCCTCTCTCTCTCTCTCTCTCTCTCTCTCTCTCTCTCTCTCTCTCTCTCTCTCTCTCTCTCTCTCTCTAGCCGCGGGTCAGGTCGGGCTGCTATGTGTGTATGCGGCGACCAAAATAACGATTGGACGCGATATCGCCGGCAAATAAAACCAACTACACCAGCGCCAGGCCAGGCAGTGCGGCGCCCGCCCCGCCCCGCCCCGCCCCGCCCCGCCCCGCCCCGCCCCGCCCCGCCCCGCCCCGCGTCTACCGTAATTATTCAGAGGGCAGGGCGGAGCAGAGCGGGCCAGGCCAGGCCAGGCCGGCCCGGAAATGGAGCCGTCTCTGAAATAAACACACGACGATCAATGCCGCGGGGGAGGGGGGGGGGATGGAAAGTCACAGGGACAGCTCCGGGGGTGAAGAGTAGAGTGCCACAGAGACAGCTCCGGGGGTGAAGAGTAGAGTGCCACAGAGACAGCTCCGGGGGTGAAGAGTAGAGTGCCACAGAGACAGCTCCAGGGGTGAAGAGTGCCACAGGGACACCCCCGGGGATGAAGAGTGCCACAGGGACAGCTTCAGGGGTGAAGACTGCCATACGAACAGCTCCAGGAAGGCGAAGAAAGCCAGACTGACAGCTCCAGGGGTGATGAGTGCCACAGGGACAGCTCGAGCGATGGAGACTGTCACATGGACAGCTCCAGGGGTGAAGAGTGCCACAGGGACAGCTCCATCAGGCGTAATCGAAGAGTGCGAGATGGACACGGACGGACAGCAGGTCGTGATCGCCGCTACTCGTCACGGGACGCTGCAGACGCCTTCGGGAATTCCCTCTCTGTACGTGTTCGCCGGCGCCGTGCGAATAATAGCATCACGTGACTCCCCCTCCCCTCCGGCCGGCGCTACGGACGTGTTGGAGTGGAGAGGGCGCTGCACCCTCGAGTGGCGTACAAGTTGCAGCGCAGCGGGGCCGGGCCGGGCCGGGTCCAAGGGCCCGAGCCGAGGGCCTAAAGGGCCCGACCTCCTGCCCCAGCGCACGCCCCGCCCCGCCCCGCCCCGCCCGCGGGCGGGGGCTAATGAGGAGGGCGGGGAGGGAAGGGCGCAGAGTTGCAGTGCTGCAGGGGCCGGGAGAAGAAAGAAAAAAAGACAATTCTCCGTTACTGCGCTAAAATTTTCGATGCGATATATAGTTATGCGTCTACTTACACATATTTAAAACTAAAATGAATCGACGTTACATAAGATTCGCGCACAGTGTGGCGGCCACGGCGACGATGGGGATGAGCAAGTCAACATTGACAGTGACTGGGGCGGTGCGCTGCTGCCAAGTCGGCGCAGATTTGGGACTTTGTTGATTGATTAATTAAGTAATTAATTAATAATACGACAGCTGTCGTGGTGACCCCCCCCCCCTCCTCCTCAGAGTTGTACATAATGGATTACGCGTTCAATCACATTTCCGGCTCCATTCAGATCCGAGCGGTGCACACACACACACGCACCTCCCCCGCGGCCCGCAAGTTTCGGCCCCCTGCTCTCCACACAACAACAGCAGCACAACAACAATAACACAACAACAGAACCGACTCAGGTCTTGATAGATGCGTGTCAAGGCGTACGCGCTCATCTCAAGCGCGCGCATGCGCAAGGTGGCGCCACAGTGATTGGACCAGTTGAGAGACTAGACAAGCACTGGGTCATAAGACTGTAGAACAGTTGCAAACTAGACTAGTCGTTGAAAAGACTAGACGAGAACGGGAAGACTAGACCAGACCCAAATTTATCCCTTATTGCAAGTTTCGGCGCGCAATACGCCCGCTTGGCCACAGAGAGGTCAGGAGTGTGCCGTACAACACTATCCTAGATCATAGATCACCCCCAGCTCTCCTAGACGCGACCTCTATCCCCCGCGCGGCACCGGCCATAGTCACGCCTGCTCATTATGGAAATATAAACGCGTGGACACTCGGCCCGAGCCGGCCTGCTGACGAAACATTGAAAGGAGCGAGCGCTCGCCCACACACACACACGTGCATAGACAAAAGTCCTAGACAAACGAACTATCTATGCGGGCTTTAGCGACCCGGGCACCCTGCCGCGCTCCCGACCAACTTCTCCGCGATTCCATCAAGTTTCAAAAGCAGAGCGCGCGGCACACCCAAGTCAGAGCTCGTGTATCTTTACAACAACTACCCCAGCAATATCAGTAACCGTTTGCCAGGCTCACTTTTCTTCCCACCAAAATAGCAGCTTGAGCAATCCGCAATAAATGTCGACCAGCCTTGCCTGCCACTACACCGCACGCCACTCTGTCGCACAACGGACTCAACTCTTCCTTTTCCGACCAGCTTTGCTTTTTTTTTTCTTTCGTCTCTCTCTCTCTCCCGCTGCCACGGGCGGCGGTGCAGGCCGTCTGGCGCGGCGGGCAGCTGGTGCTGCGTGGGCCCCGCCCCGCCCCGCCCCGCCCCGCCCCGCCCCGCCCGGTGCACCTGCTATCGACACCTGACGGGGCACGAGCGGCGGCGCGGCGCGGCGGGCTTCTCGTTGCAGGCGGCAGGGGCGGAACCCTCGGGGGGCAGCATGAAGAGACGCTCAGGAGGAGGGGGGAGGGGGGGGGGGACAGAAAACAGCTGAGACCCCATCCGGCTGGGCGGCGGTCCACAGCGAGTCAGGTGTTTCCACGCAGCGTAACGGAAAAAGAGCAGCGAGAGCCTTCACAATAATCATTGTCTTTGCGTTATCATCTACCCAATAAGCCCTTTCCCGACTCTGCCTTATGGGGGAAACCGAATTTATTTTCGCTAGCAGTATATATTGCTTTTGCCGCCCCCCCGCCCCCTCTTCCCTCTCTCTCTCTCTCTCTCTCTCTCTCTCTCTCTCTCTCTCTCTCTCTCGTGCCGCCTCTCTAAATGAGCTTAATTGGAGAGACAAAGATAGAGCACGCACGGAGGGCAGGGCGGGCCGGGCGGGACCCCACGCTCCGCACGAGCGGGACAAAACAACACCCGCGCAAAAAATAAATGCTTCTTTTCGGTTATTTTCCCCAACTTTTTTCACGTCAAATCACCGCCAAAAATTAAAAACGCCGCGAACGAATAACAAAGTATTTCCGACAGTGTATAGGCTGCTGCAGCCGCCAGCTTCTATCCTCCTTCCCGCGCGCACCAGCACAATTTTAGACAACGAGGACGAAAACAAAAACTTGGCAATCATGGCGTCTCTGTCGGTCTAATTGGCGTGTCGCAAAGCGTGGGAGTGAGACGGGACGACACGGGCCCGCGGCGCGGCCGGGCGGTATCAAGGTCGCTCGGGAGGGGGCAACTAGCAGTTTGGGTGAGGTAAGAGGGGGGGGGGGGCAGCCGCCGCGTGCTCCAGCGAGGGGGGGGGGGGAGGTTGACGCTGCGGTGAGATGCGTATCACTTCCGCTCTGACTCCCCCCTCCCCTCCCCTCCCATCCTCGCGTGCAGATCAGCCGATGTGCTGTGCCATGTTTCGACCCTGACTTCCTATCGCACTTGCCCTCATTGCACTATGGGAAGCCATAAGCGTGTGAATGTAGCACGCCTGCAGGTGTGTGAATTTTTCATAATCCCATACACTTGATAAAGTACTCTTGGTCGTAAATGTGTTGAATTTTCACACACTTGAAGAGACGAGTGTACGAATAGGAATTCAGACACGGCTAAAAAGTGTGCGACATTCACACATTTGGGGTTTCCCAGCAGTTTAAGAATGGCGAGATGAAAATAAAACCATTTTTTTGGGAGGGTCGTTCTATGGACACTGGCGTAAAAATCACACGACCAAAGGCGCGGGCGGAGCTTTAAAAAAATATGAAAAGGGAAAAAGGGGGAAAGGGAAAATAGAAGTACATCATCTGTGTGTGTGTGTGAGTTGGTGTTTGAGTTTGTGTGTCTGTGAGTGTGTCGCACTCCGCTGGATGGAGTCCTCGTCATATGCGAGCCGTCTTCCTCGCCATTTGCATGTTTCTGCATATTAATACACAAACGATGTAATGCTTGGCCTCTCGCATTAAGGTGCGCCGCGCCGGTCTGTTCTAGGCGCGCGCGCGTGTTTTGGATTTCAGAATAAGGCCACGCGTCTCTCTCTCTCTCAGGCCGAGGCTCGCAGCCGCAGGCCGCCCGCCCTGCCCCGCGCCCAAACAGTGCGGAACCAAAGGGAATCTCTGCCCCAGCGATACTCTTGATGTAAGACGCAGTGGGGGTGGGGTCTGCCGCGGCCCTGCCCTGTACCGGCGCAAAAGGGTCGCACTATGTGTCGGGGGCGTATTCGGACTACACTGCTGGTGTATTTCTACTTTACCGGCTCAGCAGACGACGACGACATCACCACCCCGCGTCGTAGAGACACACCCCCTGGCTTACAAACCTGCAACCACAGAGAAAAAGAACAAGGTTAATCCTCTGGGCCCCAATCCGCTAAGAGACAATCTTACACGCAGGCGACATTACGACTGGTTCATTTTATCCCCCCCCCCCCCAAACTCTTTCTCCTTACAGTGTAACAAATCCAAAGTAGCCTGCCAGCGTGCACGAAACGCTTATTGCGCGCCGCGGTGAGAGAGACCTTTCGCATTAGCATATTGGCTCTCGATAAAGCCTTTTTACCGGGCCGCCGATGGAGGGCGGTTGATATGAAGGGCGCATGGCACTTGCCCCGGCCCGGCCCGCCACTATGCATATCAAGCGCTTTTAATTATTCCCATATTTTTTACCCCCGCGCGCGATTGTAGTAAGCAGCACTTGCCGCCCGCCCGCCCCGGTAAGCACTTTTACCACCACGTCTCGAGCAGGGCAAGTGTCGAGGACAAGGGTGGATGGAAAAAAAAAGAAAAAGAAATAGGGTGGTGGGGCCAGCCAAATTTCAGCCCCGCCTAGTGTTTAAGACCTAGCGGCCGGCGGCAACAGTGGCGCGACGGTCCGGCCAGCCGGTGTGATGGAGGCGTGATGAATAATGCAGAATGGCATTTAGATAAATCAGCCCGCTCTCATACACATCACACACCATTCACAGCGACAACCTGCTATGTACACAGTAGTTTTTTTTGTTTTGTTTTTTTATTTTATTTTTTTATTTTTGAAGTGAATGTGGTGTGCGTTGATGCATAGTACCGTACTAGTTCAATCTAGAACACAGAAATATGGCATGTAAAAAAAAAAATAATAATAATAATAATCGATAAAACTTGGTCATTAAAAAAATTAAGCAAATTTCAAATTTCAAATAAGTACACCACATTGAAAGTTGTTACCGACGGCGGCCGCACAGCAGCTTCCGTCACCGCAGCAAATGGCCGGGCTGGGGCGGGGCGGGGCGGGGCGGGGCGGGGCGAGGCGGGGCGTGGGGCGCACAATTTGCACCGCAGAGCAGAGGTGTAGACGAGCCCCTCCGCCAATTACAAGCCATGACGGAGACTTTCCACCGCCTCTCTACGGTGATAACACGAGAGAGAGAGAGAGAGAGAGAGAGAGAGAGAGAGAGAGAGAGAGAGAGAGAGAGAGAGAGAGAGAGAGAGAGAGACCAAAAAGCTGCTTAACTACTCGCGCGAATCGGGACATTTTTATTTATTTTCGCCTAATTAAGAGACGTGCGGTGTGAGGCGGGACGAGCTCAGGGGGTAGGTGTGGGTGGGGAGGGGGTGAGGATCTTCTTTACCGCGACACCCCTGGCGCCCCCCCCCCCCCCCCCCACCTTCCTACTAATGATCACGCCTCTTGTGTCGCGGCAGAGCGCTCGCCAGGGCTCAGCCCCTGGCGTCGCCCCGCCCCGCCCCGCCCCACCTCACCCCGCCCCGCCCCGCCACGCCGCCATTCACCGTTTTATTTTGTTTCTATTCACAAATTTTAATCAGTTCCCCAGCGCGTCACCACCGCCACTGCAGGGGGCCGTAAGCCGACGTCGTGGTGCGAAAAGCCGGGAAACAACTCAAATTCTCTCTCTCTCTCTCTCTCTCAATCCTTCCCTCCCGCTCACTTCTTACAGCGAATATCAAGTCCGTCGTCCATTCCACGCTCCATTCTCACAGGCCGTTAACACACTTCTCATCACTTGCTTCCTCTCTGCCCTTCGAACGCACCTGAACATCTGCATGACCCCGCCTCCTCTCTCTCTCTCTCTCTCTCATTCCCTCTCACCCACCTTAATGAATTGCGGGCTGCCTACCCACCCCTGCCTGCCTCACTGACTCATATTTTAATTAAAGAGGCCGATGCTGCTGCTGGCGGCGCGGGGCGTCGCGGCGCCCGTTACTCTCTCTCTCTCTCTCTCTCTCTCTCTCTCTCTCTCTCTCTCTCTCTCTCTCTCTCTCTCTCTCTCTTCTCACCGGTAGGGGGCGCCACGGGGCACCGACGCCAGCCAGCAGGGCCCGACTCACAGTGTGACGAGCCGAGGACGACCGACCACCAAATCCTTGCCGCAATTACATAGCATCCGGCTGGAGGGGCGGGGCGGGGGGCGTGCCAAGGTGTGCCCGCCGGGCGTTCCCGGTATCGTGCCAGTCCCAGCGGGGGTGGTCACTTACGCCCCGCCCCGCCCCGCCCCGGACAGGACAGCGCAGCGCTTTGAACCACCGCCGTCCCAATTACGTCCCTTGCCCATTACTCTGCTTATGCAATACTGCTAGGCTGGGCGAAATAGGTGTCTGTCGGTCGGGCCTACAGATCTCCATCCCTCTACTACACACACACACACAATTTATTTCTTCACCAAGGCGCAACGTCACCTCCCGCAAACCGCTTCATCCAGAATCGAATAGGACTCTCCAGCCCCCTCTCTCTCTCTCTCTCTCTCTCTCCCTCTCTCTCACTCTCTCTCTCTTTCTCTCTCAGCTCATCCCACGCACCTGAGCCCCGTGCCCGCCACGTCCACGGCCCCCACAGGTACGGTCGAGCTAAGCCCCGCCCGCCCCGCGCCGCTGCCCTGTTTGAGCGCGTCCCGTACCGTACCCCGGCTGTACCAGCTTGTAGTGGCGAGGGGTCCGGCCATGCGACCTCCCCGGTTGTCCTGGGGCTTACCGCCCCGCGGGAGAGGGAGAGGGACGGAGAGAGAAAGAGAGTGAGAGAGGGGGCAGTCAAGGTGGCTGGGCGATGCCCTTGCGGGCTACCGGTCGGGCGTTGGCTGCGCTCCTGGGCCCGCCTCCTGGGCCCGCGCCGCCCCCGCGCCGCCCCCGCGCCTCGCTGCAGGGCATGCCCCCGCCCCCTGCCCTGCCCGCCCGCGCTGGAGGGCACCGCATGTATACCGTATGTAGGCAAACTCTCTTGGACAATGGCCGCCTGCATGTCAAGCACTCCACCAAGGAGGACGCCCTCCACTCCACTCCCCGCCCCGCCCCGCCGCGCCCCGCCCCACTGTCCAGTGTGTTTACCCTGCTTACCGGCCCGGGGCGCGGCGGGGAACAGGACGGGGCGGGGCGGGGCGGGGCGGGGCGGGGTGGGGCTGCGTCCCCCTCTATCAGCTCGGCACCCCGCCGCGTCGCCCCGCCCCACCCCCACACCAGGCTATAAATCAGAGCACCTGTCGAGGTGGGGACTTATCACACGGTGGCACACACACACACAGAGGTGTATTAATAAAACTGCACCCAGCAGCCACCGGGCCGCCGGACGTCGCACACGGCCCGCCCGACAGACTGCCAGACAGACTGCCAGACAGACTGCCAGACAGACTGCCCGACAGACTGCCAGACAGACTGCCAGACAGACGGACAGTCCCCGATCTGCTCCAGTATCGGAGCCGGAAGTGGCCGGCGCACTGCACCACGCAATGACTGCAGTCACCGCCTGCTGCCTGGCCCCGCGGCGATCCGAGCGTCCCGTCCGCAGAACGCTGGGCACGGCATGGGAACTGCCGCAAGGCTGTGCAACGGCAGCTGCTGCACCGCCGGCGTACCGATCAAACGGTCATTGCAGAGGCGGCGGTGGCCGCACTGGCGCACGCAAAAAACATGTTTGCTACAATGGTAACAGCAAAATAATTTTGCTACCGCTGACAACTTTTTTGCCATTTGTGCAAAATGTTTTGCAGGAGTGGTAAAAAAGTTTTTAGTTCTTGCAAAAAATTATTTTGCCCTTACTATAGTAACAAAAGTGTTTGCTAAACCAGCTTACCCTTTTTTTGCGTGCGTACCCGCAGAACTCTCGCGGTGAGTACGCTACAGTTGGCACTTTTTTCCCCCCAATGTAAATGCTTTTCTTCCTCCTTCGACATCGTTCATTTGCGAGATACGATGAATACTTTACAACTCGAGGAACTAGGACAAAACATTTCCGCAACGCAACGAAGGGAATGAATTAGAAATGTTCGACCCAACCTACCACCTACCATTTCACTAAAACTAACCTTATTATTTCCGAGAAGACTAAACTGGCGTCACCCTGACACCCGAGAAACTCCAGGCATTTTGGACGTTCCTTATAATCTTGGCAGAGTGAGAGAGCGAGAGAGAGAGAGAGGACAAGTCAGAAGTCCTCCAGCGATTTTCCAGGTAATGTCTAGCGGGGCCTGGTCTCAGGGGCGCCCGGCGCGTGCGCGCGCACACACACACATCTACTGGTGCGGCAGGCAAGTAATGAAATTCCCCATAGCGAGCGGAAACACGAGCAGCGGAACTTCATTCGCGTCTCCGAGAGAGCGAGGAGAGAGAGAGAGAGAGAGAGAGAGAGAGAGAGAGAGAGAGAGAGAGAGAGAGAGAGCACGGGCGGGAGGTGAGTGGCATGAGGACGCCCCGTCACACGAGACGCCTCGGTGTCGTCTCATCAAACGCCATCAACCCCCACATCCTCCCCCGAGGTCTACGTTTGAAAAGTGGGGGGAGGGGGGGCGGAGAGGTGTCAGATGAGGGCACACTGCGCACCCCCCCCCCTTCCATCTACCCCTCCATTAGCTCCCCGGCAGCCGCGCACTGCACCGCACCTGAGAGCCGAGCCGCCGGGCACCCCTGACTTCACATGCCTGTAGCAAATACGTTGACGCCTCGGTATCTCTCCTCCTCCTCTCTCTCTCTCTCTCTCTCTCTCTCTCTCTCTCACTCTCTCTACGTTATCCGCCGCGCCCGGCCTTCCCTCCCTCAACCCTACCGGTATGCAAACAACAGGGAAGGGCAATGGGGTTAGTTTGCCCAGCAGCCCGGACAGCTCCGCGTGACGAGGGAGACGAGGCGTTCCCCCGCCCCGCCCCGCCCCACACCACCCCGCCCAGCCCCAGCCCGCCCCGCCCCACCCCGCCGTCCACCCTCGCGGCAAGGCTACTCGCGCCCGTTATCACTGCCACTGATTTCACCAGCTACCTCCACCCAGAGCCCCACCAGAGAGAGAGAGAGAGAGAGAGAGAGAGAGAGAGAGAGAGAGAGAGAGAGAGAGAGAGAGAGAGCTCACCCTTAGCGACATGAGCGCCACAAAAGCAGACGCAAGGCCGTTCGCGTCTACTTAATTATTAACAACCCCGTCGTCATCAATCTCACCAATTTCATCAGCACACACACACACACACACCTCCCTTATGCGCTCGCAATCATCAGACCGCGCCATACCGCCCTCATTTCCGTCGCCCCACAATCACAGACACACACACACACACACGCACACGCACTTACACACACACACACACGGCGCTGAGTGGCTATTGTCTCACCATTGTGCGAATCACATTCGCGTTCGTCAACACACCACGCTGGGCACATTCTTCAACTTTGGGCTGGCGCCGGGCGACACCGCACCACGCCACTGACAAAGGCACAAAAGCAGCAGCACCAGCCCCTTGTGGGTAGGCAGCCCGCCCAGCCCCGCGGGCCGGCAGGCGGGCCTAGGCGCAGCGGGGCGTAGCGTGCTCAGCCACTAGGCACACATTCGTCATATTTGGCTTAAATATGCATATTTAATTACGCTTAAAATTGAGCGACGTAATAAGAAAGATTTCATTGAGGACAATAAACGTTCATGCCGAGCTTCAAAAATTTGGGTGCCACAAGTAGAATTGCAGGAGCATTAGAACCAAAGTATAGTGCCTATCAAGAAAAAACAAATCCTCAGTGTATAGGACTGTGACGTATTTAAAATAGCGGAGGACGCATCTCATAGTCGGCTCGGCAGTGCCTCTGACCTGGCCATGTCTCTCCAAATGCCCTTTGTACTACTCCCCTCCACGGAGTCGCTCTCTCTCTCTCCTCTCTTTCCTCCTCTCTCCCGTCCCACCTCTCTTTCTCCACGTGACTCCGATGCACCCTTGTGTTTAGAGAGGGCTGTGAGAGGCTCTCGGCCCCGCCCCGCCCCGCCCCGCCCCGCCGCCGGCGACCTGCCCACCCCACCCCACCCCCCGGAAGGGTGGGGGCTGGCGTCTCTGTTCACCACAATCCGTCGAGTCTGGACGGGCCACCCTCTTCCCTCCCCCACACGCGAAAGAGAGGGTAAGCTGGTTTAGCAAACACGTTTGCAACTATCTGGTAAAAAAAAAAATCCGTCGCTAATAGCTTTGCAAACTGTATGCTTATCCTACGGCAAAAAAAATTTTTGTTGCGAAAATATCCTTGACGAAATGAAAAATTTTTGAATCCGCGAGGTGCAGTTTCTGTCACAAGGCCGAGGCCCGGATTTTCTGTGTATAAAACACACCACAGGAAGTTTTTAAAAGTGAGAAAATTAAAAGAGCTTCCACTAAATAGCATTATGCGCACCCGTAGAAATTCAGGAAAAAAAGTATTTATCATTTCCACGTATTCTGCCCGCCCCGCTGCAGTCTGCTTTGCGTCTGATACCCGACGAGCAAAACTGTTGCATGAACTGTAGCGGGCAGCAGCAGCAGGAAAAGCAGGCGTTTTGCGAATAAAGCAGTTGTTCCATCCGCTTTGGTCCGACTCGCTGCTATCCGCTAACAACCCCCGCAGACGGTATGATGAAACAAGCGCGGAAAGTAAACAGCAGGAAAGTGAAGCGCACCAGACGATCCACATATCACGCCGTTGCATCTGGGTGATGCCAAAATAAAAAATAAATAATAAAAAAGTATGAGAATGCGCGAATGACAGCCAGCAACGGGGTGGGCCGCATCCCCCCCTCCCCTCTCTCACCGTTGGGTGTCCTTACGACCCGGCCCGGCCCGGCCCGGGGCGGCACTCGGAGCAGGACTTCCCTGCCGAGTGTTTCCCTCCTTTGTCGCTTTTCCTTGACTTTTAATGAGAGAGACAGAAATAAGGGGCACGCCGCGGGGGCATAGAAAAAGGGAGTGGATGGCGGGGGGGGGGGGGGGGGGGGGGCTAGACACGAAGGATATGGAGAATGTCTTTAAGAAGCGAGTGAGACCTAGCTAGAGCGGAGCGAGCGACCAAAGGAGGCCGGGCCGGGGGGCCAACCGGGCCGGGCCGGGCGGCCTCGGCCCTGCCTGCACAGCGTTACCCAGTCGCACGCTAGCCGCCCCGCCCGCCCCGCACGCCCGGGCACTGTCAAGCACAAGCCCAGCTGGTGTCTCATTTGGAAAAAAAATATATTTTTGAACGCAGATAATGGGAGCAATGTGCAAGAGTCCGAAAAAACGAGAGAGAGAGAGAGAGAGAGAGAGAGAGAGAGAGAGAGAGAGAGAGAGAGAGCGCTTTCCCACTCCCACGGGACGACGCGCGGCGGGAGATATGCATTTTAAAAATGCACGTCATTGCTCTTGGCAGGTGGTCCGGTCCAGGCCAGCTGTTCGTAACTCAAGCGTCCGTCGCGCGGGCCGGGCCGCAAGTGAGCGAAACTCTCGCCCTAGATAACCCGACACCGGACACCCTGAGCCTTGCCCTGAGCCGCCACGCCGTGTCACACCGCAGCACCGGCCTAGCTTATTATTTCACCGTCCTAAAGCCCTTTGCCCAGCGGGTATTATCTCTCTCCTACTCCCTTTCCCATCACCTCTCCCACACGGCCTAACGCGTCCGGCTCGACGGTACCGACACCTGAGGACACGAGACCGTATGCGGGTTGCCTACCCGCACCAGCCGTAAGGCGCCGTGGCCCCCACGGGTAGGCAGACCCGCAACACTTCTCTGAAACAGGTATATATACAGTCAATCGCGAAAGAATTGACCCGCCGATACCCCGCGCGCTAGGAACTCTCCGCGCTTTCCTTGTGGGTTGTCTCTCGCGCGCGGGGTATCGCAGCGTTCTTTTTTTTTTTTTTGATTTTTTGTTTTTTGTTTTTGAGATTGATAGTAGTACGTGCGATAGAGCAAATACCCCGCCACGAACGCCGAACGACTTTAATATCGAAACTCGAAGGCGAGCTGCATCATGAGCTGCATATTGGCGGCGCGGCATTGTTATTTAACGCACACGTGATTCTCCGAGGCCACACCGGCGGCGGGGCGGGGCGGGGCGGGGCGGGGCGGGGCGCCAGTAGTGCTAGTGCCGCCTACACGCAACGCCGCGCCACGCCGCGCCACGCCCGCGGCCTTCAACTCCACGCCGACCGCGCCTAGCCGGCCAGCCTGCGCCCCGCCCCGCCCCGCCCCGCCCCGCCACGGCCCGTACGTGTAACCCACACTTTTGCACGTTGTAGCGCGGCGCGGCGGGGCGGGGCGGGGCGGGGCGGGGCGGGGCGGGGCGGGGCTTTAATTCCCTCGCGCTGCTGCACCGCGCGCATCCATCGACCCTTCGACCCGACCTTCCTCGCGCAAATCACAATCGTAGCGAGCGACGAAGCCGTATCGCGGAAACCTTTTTTTTGCAAAATCGCCGCGGGGCATTTTTAACTTGTCGCCACGTAATTCGCCATATTTTTTAACCGGGAGATACTATACAATCTCGTTTTTTACCTCGCGAATATGGCGGCACCTACAACAGACTACGAGCGCGGTGGTTTCATTCATTCAAACCTCCGTTGATTCATTCATTTTTTCGGGGGTTGGGCTGTCCAGGCGGCGCCTGCACAACGACGACATTTGCCCGGCGGGGCGGCCAAAGCGTCGCGCCGAGGTGAGGCGGGGCGGGGCGGGGCGAGGCGGGGCGGGGCGTGGCGGGGTGAGATGAGGTGAGGTGAGGTAGTGCCTCGAGGTGCCACCTCACTTCCTGCCGTAAAGCGAAAATTGAGCACTCGACGGCCGGCGAGACCAGCGCTCCCGGCCCGGCCCGGAGCAAGGGCTTTACCAACTGGACACCGAAAAAAAAATATTTAAAAAAATAAAACTACTTGAAAAAAAAAAAGCTTTCACTTATTCATTTGCAGCTGGTCGAGTAATGTTCATCTGTACGTTGTAAATATCATTTCTCATTTTTAAGACTATTCCTGACACATAAATTTCTATTATATAGTGGGAACCATATCATACTTTACTTACACTTTGAAAATTATTGTTTGAACGCCTTTCAAAAACGGTTTCGAGTTCAGCAATTTTGGATATGTTAAATCCGATAAAATTCTGAGTCGATTGGGGAAGAAAAATGACTTCACTTTTTCCACCTCCTTTGCTAATGATTCCTGAACTAGCATCTGTCTTATAAACTGACCTAAGTACCGCAGTTGACAAAAAATAAAAAGAGCGAGGAGGGGGTGTGGGTGTGGGGCGCCAGTGCGAAATACTTTTAAACGACGCGGTCTGTTTTTTCATTCAGTGCCCCTCGCGCCGCCGCCGGAGCTGGCGTTGATAATAATTTCCGTTTCCCACAGGAGCAGCAGCGCCTGCACTGCACAGTGGCAGGCCAGGCGGGGCGGGGTATTCTCGCTTAGCTTACCGTGTCCGCGCCCCCGACGGTCCGCTACCGTCTCGCCGCGCCGAGCCACGCCAGTTCCTTCCACCACTTACCTGCAATCACAAAGAGAAAAAAATATAAGACAAGCAGTCAGAAACGAATGTACAATGACGCGGACCAGAGACGGTCGGACAGAGGGGGGGCAGCGCTACCGGCCAGGCCAGGACGGGCGCACCGCGGGGGACACACTGAGTTTGGACGAGACGTGGGCGGCGACGAAAACGTGACCGTAAAAAGAAAAGATGAAAAAAAAAGAAGGCGACACTTTGCACACGCGAACGCGCAACACACTTTCACTACTCTCGTACACCAACAACTGTCATAGGCGGCACACCGTTGGAAACCAGCTAAAATCATAAGCCGCTAAACCAATTTTAGAGGGAATGACCCCTCTGTTACAAAGAACACAATCAGCACGCTCTTCCAATAGTCATCATCCCCATGATCCCCTCCATCTCCACCTCCACCGCGACCCAGACTTCAGCCGCGAGGGCCTCGCTGGCGCGGGGGCCGCCGGCAGACACGACTCAAACAAATCGATAAAATTGAATATTTCAAACGGGCCGCCCCGCCCCGCCACGCCTCGCCTCGCCGCTGCGCAGTCGGGGCGGGGCGGTCAGGTCGGACGCGCTCGTTAGAACCAAACTTCTCCCGGCCGGCCTTAGCCACCAGCGCCACCCAGCCTGGGCTGGGCTCGGCTGGGGTAGTTGCTTTCTCTTTCACGCATCAGCGGACGCTAGAGGATTTCGCTCGATTCTGCTCGCCGGCTATGAGGAGATCCGGCCCCGCCCCGCTCGGCTGCCCAGGCCCTCCCGCGCGCCTCATTGTTTGCTTCTGAACACATTCCTCCCCAGTGTGCACGCGCGCTCAGCAGCAGCAGCAGCATAACTTTGGGAAACTCGCGCGTTCTCTTCGCAAGACTTAAATAAAATTGTCAGCGCGGGACACAGCAACAGGCGCACGCACGCGCACGCACGCCCGTCACCGCCCCGGAGAGAGAGGGAGAGAGAGGGAGAGAGAGAGAGAGAGAGAGAGAGAGAGAGAGAGAGAGAGAGAGAGAGAGAGAGAGAGAGAGAGAGAGAGAGAGAGAGAGAGAGAAGACTCCCGCATGCGTAAGCGCGGAGCCAGCGCTGTGACTTTGGCGCCGCCTGTGCACACACATCGCAAACTGCATGATGAATCAACTGATTGACTTGTAGCGGTACTCTGCCAAAAAACAAAAAGGGACACAACTCCTCCACCGTCGTGGTGTAGGACGTACCCTTTCCTCCACCGCCCTCGCTCCCGCCCACTCCCGCGCGCACGGCGAGGACAACGCCCTCTGCTCACTCCACCGCAAGTCCACCCGAGTTAGGCCCCGTGCGGCCGACTCGTGGGTCTTCGCTATTGACCGATATATATAGACGCTCCCGGCCCGGCGGCGCGGGTGGGGCCCTGAGCGGTACCGGAGCGACGGCCGAGAGGTGAGGTCCTGGACGTCCGGCGCGGACCCCCACGTCCAGGACCTCACCCGACAGGCGCCCGCGTGACCAGCGCGGCCAGGTTCAAAGAACGCATCGTGATGCGGCTGACGGGGTCACGTGGTATGACATGACTAGCGGCGCGGGAGTGAGCGCGTGCACCGCGTACAGTCGCTTTTGTACAACAGCATGTCAACTAGCATCGCAGTATCAAATTGTAATTTTTTTTTTTAAGGGTGTGGTCTGGCGGCGGGGTGGGCGTCGGCGGCAGGAGGAGGACGAGGAGGAGGAGGTGGGGGCGGCAGTCCTGCAGTTGGCAGGATTCCTGTTGTGCAACCGGACGGGCGGCCGCGCAGGCAGGCAGGCAGGCGGCGCCGCAGGACCCAGCAGGCCAGACCCAGCGGCAGGGCAGCGAGGGCGGCCACCCTTAACCCCCTGTGGCGCCACAGGCCGACAAAATAATATTTAAAAAAAATTATTTTTTTTTTTAAAGGCGAAAAAAGTCAAACATTAAAATTTACTTCAAACTCAGGGTATTGCAATAGAAAAATAAAAGTCAGAAAAATTCAGGTAACACCGTTTCACCTCGGGTGCTGCAGGGGGAAGGGGGAGCGGGACCCTCCGCCCTGCCGCGCCGCCCTAGGAGAGTGAATAGGGTGGAAAATTGCGCGGTCTGACGTCACGTGACATTCTAGCATGTGATGGGAAATGCCAGCGGGGGCATAAAACATGGGGCCTAAATGCAGCCAGCGCGGCGCGGCCCGGGATCCCTGCCAAATTGCCGAACGCCCTCCGCCCCCCGTGATGATATACACTGCCGTATCAGGAAGAAAAAAATTAAAATCGAACCCATAAGAACAAAATTCCCGTTTAAAAAACAGTGTACTGTAAAAAATCTCGGAGAACTTTTACCGCATACAGAGTCTTGGAATACTAATTGCCAAGATTTTTTCTTGTAAAATTACAACGAAAATTTTACCACACAACCTATGTAAAACTACCAAACTTGTAAATTTACTATGAAAAAACTTTAGAAAGTTACCACTGTTTGTAATATTACCATAAAATATATGTAATACTTTACATATATTTCATGTAAAATCACAATTTTTTTTTACAGTGAGTGAAATTGAATAAGGTTGCTCGCCCTGTGTCGGCACACACTCCTTAGCCTATCCTGAGATAAAGGAGTATCGCCCCGCGGACGCCCCATTGCGCACGAGTTACAGCGAGTAATTACTGTCCGGGGCTCTCGCGGGAAATGGATTTCCCTCTGGGCGAGGGAAAAAAAAAAGAGGGGACGAAAGGGGGGAATTCCACGGGCAATTACATAGGGTGGAGTGCAGAGCAACGCGCGGGGCAAAGCAGGCCTCGTTAAAAGCGAAGCAGAAACACGGGGCGCGGCGCTGTGCAAAGTGAGTTCCTTCCGATCGTTGGGACGGGGGAAAAAAAACACTAGAGCACTATGCCAATTTTTCAAAGTGAAAACAGGAGAATCGTTAGAAGAACACAACCACCCCACCGGCAGCCGAAATAATGCACTGAGGGCGCAAAGGCCTGCGTGCCGCGAGCCGGAGGCGCCGAGCTGTCAAATCGCAGTTGCATGTTTGAGGTTCCTGGAAGCGATCACGAGTCCTTAATGAGCCTGACGATTACGGGAGGGGAGGTCACGACACTCTAGGCACACTATGCCTGGCGAACGTGGCATGAACAGGACCGCAAGGGAGGGAATTCCACAAGAAAATTTTGACACAATCACCGCCCTTTTGATACTTTTTTTTTTTTTTTCAAAAAGAGAAGTGTAACTCGAAGTGAGCCGGGAGAGGAGGTTCGTTTGTGCGTTTATATGCAGTAGGTGCGCTGCTTAACAGAGAAGGGCTCGGGGTGCACTTGGGTGGGGGGGAATGGGCCGACAGTACGGCGCGGCTCGGCCCATAGCCGGCCATTATCGTAAATCTGTTCGGTAGGAGGGAGCAGACGGGCGGCGCGCGCCCGAGAGCAGACGACTTACTGTCGTCCAAACAATTTGACAAAACTATCGTTAATTGCATCTTAATAACAGGGTAGCGCGCAGGGCGGCGGCGTCCCGGGGGACGCGCGTGCGCCCCTGGCCTCACACACACACACGCGCCACTGCCCCTGCGAATCGGAAAGTGAGACACATTCCTCGAGCTTAACTGACTCAACTCAGCCGCACTTTATCAGCACCAGCGCCCATATCCTAATTTTTAAAAAATTAAAACCGCGCCCTGACGGGTCACATCACATCCCGAAACCAATTTCCAATTCATGCACTCGCACGCCACGCCACGCCACGCCACGCCGCGCAGCGCGGTCAGCAATACTGGCCGCGGGCCGGCGGCTGATTTATGGGGGGCAGTGCGGCGGACAGGACAGCGCGCCACGCGGATTAGATATATGTGCGTGCGCGTGCGCGTGCGCGTGCAGGTTGACGTGACCGCACGGCATCGGGCGGGAAACCTTCCTCTTCCTCCAGATCGAGAAACAGAGTGACGCAGAGCGGCCGCAGCGGGAAAAGGAAGGCTGTGATAACTCTTGCAGGTTAGGTTAGGTTAAAAGACAGACCTACAACCGACACGATATCAATTTAAAAAATGAGCGAATGGAATTTTCGTCAGGTACCCGCGGACGGTCTGGCCTGGCCCTGGTCCCGCCCGCGGCCGACGCTCCCGCCGCGGCGCGTCGCTGTTTGAACAGATGGGCGCCGCGCCTCGGCGGCCGCGCCAAAATTCGAACAACGACGCAGCACGTTACCATATCCGAGTACCGCCATGAGATATATATTTATTTCAATTTTCGGAATAAAAAGGTAATACGCGCATGATTTTTTTTCCTGCTGCCACGTCAGCAGTCTGCGCGGTCGGTGGTATTCCCAGTGAAAATAGATACCCGACGCGTACAGTAGAGGTCGCGCCAGTCGCGCCTCGCTGGTCACGCCGACTCGTGTCTTTGATCTGAGAGTCCAGAGCGGAGCGGATCAGCGGAAATATAGGCAAAGCCAGAGAAATCCTCCTGCTTGAAAAAAAAATAAACAAAAAAATACTCGGCGACCAAGCACTCACTTTCACCTACCGAGGAAACTAATTATACAAGTAGTTAAGACGATATGCAATATGCACAACAGCACGAAAAAAATATGCTAACGGACGGAAAGTAAGAAATAAGTTAGTGATCGGCGAGTCGTCTTTTCTCGGCAGCGGTGCGCGGGGGCGGACACCACACCAGAGCTGTCGACCGAGGCCGTAAACACCACATGCGGACAGTCACGCCTCGTCACATCGTCACGTGGCACCCTTACGCTCTCTCTCTCTCTCTCTCTCTCTCTCTCTCTCTCTCTCTCTCTCTCTCTCTCTCTCTCTCTCTCTCTCTCTCTCTCTCTCTCCATCTCTCATTTGCGCGCCCTCAGCTAGCCTTAGCATCAAGTCTTGACGACGCCACTAAAGTACCGGCCGGCTAGCAAGCAGGGCCTCGACATCAGCCAACGGCCGAGCGGTGTGTGTGTGTGAGCGCATGTGTGTGTGTGAGTGCTGGTGCCCGCCTATGCCGCTGGTACCCGCATCTGGCCCGCCCCGCCCCGCCCCGCCCTCCCCCACATCAACAACCTCTGCATTAACGACGGCCAGCACGAGGAGTAAGACGCGCAGCGGGCAGGTGCCGCCACTCCACCTCAGACCCTATAAGCACGTGCCGGGCCACGGCGACCACAGGAACCCCGACCTTATCAAATAACATTACATTTTGGTGTATTTTAATGCATTATTTTTCTAATAATCATTTTCCGCTTTCTTGCAGTTATTATTATTATTATTATTATTATTATTATTATTATTATTATTATTATTATTATTATTATTATTATTATTATTACGAAGGCGATCTGCATCAGAACTGCATAAGACATGCAAGGCTGCTGCACTACACCGACTTCCTCATACGGCCGGTGCGGCCGCAGTGCGTCTGTCAGTACCCTGGCCTGCACTAATGAGGCGAGCGGAGCACACGTCTGGGCGGGGCGGGGCGGGGCGGGGCGGGGCGGGGCGGGGCGGGGCGGGGCGGCGCCTCGGCAGGTGTTACAGAGCAACCGCTACGTACGCTCATCCCCTCTCCCCTCCCCCCGCTCACCATTCAAAAACAAAGACGAGAGAGAAGAGGAGTTTGTGACCAACCGGTGCGTATTGCGTATTGAACTGGGAAAAGCAAAAATGGCTTTACCAGAAAGGTTGTAAAGTCTATACGGGGAGGTGGGGGGGCGTCAAATACATTCACAAGCTGCTGGCCTCAAAGAGTGAGCGGTCTCACAAAAGAGCAGGAAAGAAGAGATGTGGGACGGAGTGTCAGAGGGGGCGAGAGAGGGGAAAGAGAGCAGAGAGAGAGAGAGAGAGAGAGAGAGAGCAGAGAGAGGGGGAGAGCGGGTGGCCAGGGCCGGCCTGCGCGATAAAAGGAGAGCCTCTCTCCTGGAGCAAGGGTGGCCGCCTCCACCAAAGTAGGTAAACTTGAGACCCCTCCCTCCCTCCCTCCGTCCGCACAACCCTCCCCAAAAGTACACCTACGCGCCCTCGCCCCGCTCCGCCCCGCCCCGCCACGAGCGCAGTGCGGCCACCCACCACCACGGCCGCCGCACACAGGTGTACCAATCGGTCGGCCTGCGCGCGCCGTAAAAAAAAAAAGTTTTACGCCGCAGGAAGGAAGCTTGCACCTTGCGCTTGAATGGTTGCAGAGGAGGGTGGGGAGGGGAGGGGAGGGGACCACCTCGGGATCACTACTTCGCGGAAGGACCTGTCGGCCGGCCGGGCCACGCCCCACCGCTCACAACTTTTTTCCACATTTCATTACATTCAGTTACACGACAATAATTACAAGATAGGGAAAGAAACTCGCTTCAGATCGACACGTTACTGACACAGTGCATCAATGACCCATGCAGTGTTCCTGTTTGTTCTAGAGATACTCTTTGCTTCAAGTGCGGATTTTTCCCAGGTCGTCGTTCGTCCTGCTGACCGAAACACACAGAAGCACATTTTGTTGGCCATTAAAAAGCGCAAGAGATTGCACTGCGTGTTTGGGAACACATTTCTGCCCACGTGTTCGTCCGCTATCCTGCTGCTCGCCCTTTCCGCTTTCGCGTCCTGTGATAAAGCACGAGGTAAATACATCCGCCGCGACGCCAGCCAACAACTCTTGCTACTTTTTTTTTTATCCTTCACGCGCTGGCGTTGCAGGGCTTCCAACTGTGCAGCAGGCTTGCGCGCGCGCACACACACACAGGTTGGCCAACTCTGCGCCGCCTTATCACACACGCCACCCCGGTCATTGCTTCGACACGACGTTCACTTGTCGTGGCGTGGCGTGGCGCGGCGCGGTGGGAGAGAAGGCCATGGCAGACCGGGGCCTACCGCCCGCTAGTCCCACCGATTCCGATTCGGAAAAGAGGATATATACTTCAAAAACAGCCACAACCATTTTTTTTTAAATCTTAATAAATTAATATAAACCTGGTGAAAATTCAGCGGCGTGACATGACGAGGGGAAAAATACGCATTTTATATAAATTAAATTGAGCAGGCGTCGCTAGGCAAAGGGGCAATCATACTCATGCGAACAAGCACTCCCGATAATTAAGGCAAAACTGTGACGGGCGCTCTTTCTGCCGTCTCGTCTCGCCTCGCTCGCCCAGAGACCGACTGGTGGGAGAGAGGGTTATGCCAGGAAATGGGTCGAGCTCCCGGGCAGAGCCGGGCGGAGCCGGGCGGGGTAGATGAGAGAGGGGTTCCGCAGAACGGGGTAGAGGTAGCGGCGGGGGCGGGGCGGACGGGGTAGGAGAAGGGCGGGTGGGCGGACGAAACGAAACGAAACGAGATTGCAGTGCAGTGAAGTTCGCGTGCCCCGGCGGCACTAAGGCAGGGGAGAGGGTGGGGCGGGGCGGGGCGGGGGGGTGTTCCTTCATCAGTGTGGGGCGGGGTGGGTGCGCCGCGGCGCGCACCAGGGCTAACACCTATACTCCCCCCTACCCTACCCTCACACACGTACACATATTAGCGCGGAGCGGGGACCACGCCCACCTCCCCACAAACTCACTCACTCACTCACTCACTCACTCACTCACTCACTCACTCACTCACTCACTCACTCCCTTTCTCTCCAGCAGAAATGAAAAATAAACGCGTGTATTTGACTCATTCCCCCGACACGACTACTATTTCTCCCGTAATACTCCCATACGATGAAACACGCTCAAACACCTCGAGCATCCTCCCCGCCCCGCCCCGTACTGCACGGCATATCACCTGCACTATACCGGAGCCGGACGGCCGGCCGGGCCCTGGATCTGGACGCCCCACCCCCACCCCTTTCGCCCGGACTGCCGCGGTCACTGCGCCGCATTTCCGGCCGGTGGCAATTCGAGTGTGAAGCGAGCGGGCGGGGTGAGGTGGGGCGGGGCGGGGTGAGGCGGGGCCAGAGGCCTTCAGGCGCCCGCGGCCCGGCCCGGCCCGGCGGCTGGCCCCCCGACAGGCCCCCTGCGGCTCGTGGCTAGTCACCATGGCGTGCTACTCCCTCCTCACGCCGGACAGCACCGCACCACTTTTTTCGAGTCAAAACTCAAATAAATTTGTAGACTCGCGTCCCCGCATTTTTCTCTTACACGAAAGAATCTTTGTGACAAAACCATAACTGCAGCGAAGCAATTTTATTTTTTTAACTCGATTCGGTTGGTTTCAATTGCCTCTCAAACTAAGAAATCGACCCAATTGCAATCGGAATGAGATGGCTGCGTCCGTGCGGTGCGCAGCCCCTCCCCTCTAATTCTTTTCCGTGTCGGGGGCGGGGTGGGGTGGGGTGGGGCGGGGCGGGGCGAGGTGGGGCGGGGCAGGGCGGGGCGCTGGCAGGCACGGCTAAGCGCCGCGCAGTTCAGCCTAATAAGATACAGGCGCGCGATCTGCGCTATCTGGTGCAGCTGGGAGCGGCGCTCCGTGGTGCGGCGGGGCGGGGCGGGGCGGGGCGGTGCTCGCAACCACGGTGCTGCTGCTAGAGCTTGTGGGAATCGCGGCGAGTCCTAAGGAGCTCTCTCTCTCTCTCTCTCGCTCTGAGCAGGAAAAAGGATGCATAGCAAGGCTTCTGCTCGCAGAAGCGTGCGTGTTCGATCACACGCACTTCTCCCGCTTACTCTTCCGTACGTCGGTATAGCAAAGTCTTTACTTTAGTGAATTTTTATGATTTTGTCCAATTTTCTTTTTTGAATGCATGATTCGTAAAAGTCGCCCGCATGAATCTAGACGGATCCAAAAGAGAGATGACACTTGGCCCGCGGCAGGTGTCACAAAAACTGCATTCCCGACGCGTCTCTCCCAGCAGCGCGACTCGCCCGCGTCACTCATCTCGGGCGCGGGGGAGAACGTGTCGTATCTCCGACATGCGGCTCTCTTCTCTCCCGTGAGCGTGAGCGAGACTCGAGACTGATCCGCGGCGCCCCGAAAACACTGTGAAGCGCGCGTTTTGAAAAGGAAACTGCAAAAGCTGCACGGATAGGGAGACAGCCGGCAATAAGAAGAGAGAGAAGTCACATGCACACTGCATTCGAAGAGAGACCACCTCATCATGAGTCTCTCCCTCTCCCTCTCTCTCTCTCTCTCTGAGCGTGAGCGCAAGGGCAATGGGATGGGATCACTTAGGACCCACGCCCTCGCCTGGCTGCGCAGAGACAAAGAGAGGAGGAGAGAGGAGAGGAGAGGAGAGGAGAGGAGAGGAGAGGAGAGGAGAGGAGAGGAGAGGAGAGGAGAGGAGAGAGGGGTGGGGAGGAGGTCCGTCCCGTCAGTGAGCCCGCGGTGCCCTGCCGGCAGGCCCTGCCCCTCTCCAGGGACAAAGAACGCCGTGATGATCCGCGTTAGGATATACCGGCACTGGAGAAGCGTTGCGCGGCGGGGCGGGGCGGGGCGGGGCGCGGCGGGGCGGCAGGGCAGAGACCCGGCGGCGGCGGCGCGGCGGCAGACGAGACCAGAGCAGGCAGGGCAGGGCAGATAGAGCGCCGCAGCAACAAAGGCAGCGCCTGCTGGAGCCTCCAGGACTGACTCCAGCGCACGGCCGGCTGGAGGCTCCAGCCATAGGCGGCGCCAGCGCTGTGAGCGGGCGCTCCTCCAGCTCTGCTCTGTGTGCGCATTTCACTCTGCGGCGTGCACGCACGCTGGAGCGACTCCAGGCCCTGGAGTCTGCAGTGCCTGCTCCAGCCTCCAGGACTGGAGTCTCCAGGGCCACGGGCGACCCGCACAGAGAGCGTCCCATGCGGCCTTCAGCGTGCCCTCCAGCGACCCTCCCTCCCTCCCTCCCTCCAGCCGCGGCGGGCGGCCGCCACCTGCTGGAGTCCAAATGACTCCAGAGCAACACCTCGTCTCCTGACTCATCGCGCCAAATCTCAGCGAGTCATTGCGAAATGAATCACACCGGCTAAAAAGTTTGTTGACTCGCGCCACAACAAACTCCCGGCGCGCCGATGGCAGGAAGTTTATAACATTTCTAGCTTGTGCTTATTGCTTGATTGATTGCCGGCAAGCTCACGGCGAGGGCATTCCGAAGGTAAATCGAAAAAAAAAAAATCGGTTCGATTCAATAATGGTGGGCAATTATTGTTATTACGGCTGGTGTACAATAATTATCGCACGCATCGCGGAGGTTTCGAACAATTTGTTTTCTCTTTTTTTTAACTGTGTGCTCGGTGGCCGGCACCGCGGTACCGAGTGCGTACTCGCTTTCTCGAACAAAAATGCTCCGTGGCGGTCTCTAAGCACTCCCTCCACACCCCTGGCTACCGTGCGGAACAGGTGCGTGCGCACTCATCAGAGAGCGAGAGAGCGAGAGAGGGGGGAGCGAGAAAGCGAGAATAAGGCACACCGCATGCAATAATGATAATTAGTATCAACGTTGCGTTTAGTTTTGTTCTATTTATTCTTGAAAAAAAAAAATATTCTACAATATTTGCTAGAGTCATTGCTTACTTGCACGATGATACAATGACTCCAGGGCATATCCTAATTAGCAGAACAATCCTCTTTCTTTAAAATAAAAAAAACGCATCGTAAAGTCGCTGCTGACTCGATATATCGCAAGAGACATCGCTCGCTAATCCTTCACCGCTCGCTGCGGCCCGGCGCTACGCTAAATACACGCCACTATTTTTTTTCTTCATTCACTTTGCTTTTCTTACGCGCCGCTCGCCGCCCCGCGCCGCTGTCCCGTCGGGAAAAAGACAAGAAGGTTGGGCAGAGGAGGGGCGTATGCAAAAAGAGGGACACTAAAAATCATTCCTTTTCCTCTTCCTTCATCCCTGCCCGCACGCCCTCCTCCTCCTCCTCCTCCTCCTCCTCCTCCTCCTCCTCCTCCTCAAGACCCCTCATTGCATAAAATCAAGCGAGAAATGAGAATTCCGGTCCGGTTTCTCTCTTCCTCTCAACGACTTGCTACTACAACTCCTATTTTTGGCACGATTGTTGTCCTAGCATGGCGAGGCGGGGCGTGGCGCGGCGTAGCGCGGCGCGACTAAGGCATAACGAGGGTGGCTGCCCGCGGAATGCAAAAGGGGTTGGGAATGGAACGGGAAACACGTGAATTTCATGTCCAAGTGGCTTCCCCCGGCCCACCCCAGTCCCTTCCACCACCCCTCCAGCCGGCGGTGAAGCATCATCAGTCTGATCGCACGGCGGCGGGACGGGACGGGACGGGACGACAAGTCCCCTGGAAATCGAGGTCCTTCGCTTTCGAATATTTTGAGTCACCCCGCCCCGCCCCGCCCGCCCCGCCCCAACCCGGTCGCGTTCCCAGCTGATCCCTCAGGGGACGTCCCTGCGCCGCCCTTGCGGAGCCTGGCGAGAGAGAGAGAGGGAGAGGGAGAGAGAGCGAGAGAGAGAGAGAGAGAGAGAGAGAGAGAGAGAGAGAGAGAGAGAGGGGAGGGCGGGGAGGGTGCGTTCTCAGAAAGGGTTGACTTCCCCGCCCTCCCTCTCTTCCTGAGAGCTCTATTCCATTTCCGCTACAACTGTCCGCCCGCCAGCTCTGACCCGACTTGATCGCCCGCGACCTCTTGCCCCCGTGCAGCCTGCCCCACGGACTTCAAGTCCTCCTCCAGCGCATCCAGCACTCCAGGTCCCTTTACTCTAGGTCCTATTCTCCAGCGGTACTTCCCCGCTGGCCGCCGCGAGCACGTCGCCTCTCTAACGAGAGTTCAAAGCGAGCGCGGCCGGGCTGGCTACTCGATTTTACTGCAAATAAGCGGCGCGCGCTGGGCGCTGCTGGCCGCTGCTGGCCGCTGCTGGCCGCTGCTGGCCGCTGCTGGCCGCTGCGAATAATTCCCCGCGCCCTCTCAGCTTTCACTGCTTTAGCCCCGGTTTGTGGAGCGCTCCAGCCTTTTACTGGAGAGAGAGCGCAGGCGCGCGCGCTGGGCGCGAGGCTAGCGGCTCAAACCGACCTAGCGAAACAAACACCCGGTGCAGTGCAGCGACACCGCTCGCGCTCGCAGGAAAAAGTAAAATAGTTATAAAATGAAAAGAACAACGCGAACACTGCGATACCAGTGTGACCGCGAGTGGAACTCCCCCGCATGTGTGTGTGTGTGTGTGTGTGGACACGGCGGGGCACGCCCCCACCCACTACCTGGTCGTGACTAGGGTTACGGTCCCGCGGGGAACAACAGGGCACTTATCTCGGAATTCATCACGCTCAGAGCAGCAGAGAGCCGGGCAGAGCGGAGCGGGGCGGAGCGGCCGGCCGGCAGGGGCGAGCGTAGCGTACAGGACGCAGCACCGCACCGCACCGAGACCATAGCTACATCGCCCGGCTTTTCGTTAAATTTTGACCTCAACTCTTGTTCAATATAACATATACAGTAATCTTACCCCAAATGAAAAAAAATATTTAAAAAAATAAGTTTACTCTGCGTTTAGTGCGCGATTTGTAAAAAAAAAAAAAAGAAACAGGACAGGAAATTGCGGGCACAAGCATGGCGACACAAGGGAGCCGCGGAGAGAGGAGGGAACGCGCCCGCCCGCACATGCCGCTCATCTCCGTCCGCGAGAGGGAGAGGGAGAGGGAGAGCGAGAGGGAGAGAGGGAGAGAGAGGGGGGACTCTGCAGCGGCCCTACACGCGGAATGAACTAATTAAAGTTCGTCGCGTGGCGTGGCGTGGCGCGGCGTCGCGCTAACCGTCCAGGAAGGCCCCTCTCCCTCCCCCTTCCCCCTGAGCAGCCGCCCGCCAGCAACAGTCCTGCCCTGCCGGCAGATACACACACCACAACTTCGGTAACCGGCAGTGCAGTGCAGAGCCGAGCCGAGCCGACGACTAGCACGCTGCGCCAAAAAGAAAAACGTGAACTACCATATCCAGCAAGGCTGTGGTGGGCGTCCCACGGCCACGGCGAGGCGCACCCAAATAATTTGATCAGGAGCGGACAAGGATAATGTCGATGATATAACCGGGGAAGGCATGTGGGCAAAGCGAGAGGCGGAGAGGGAGAGGGAGGGAGAGAGGGAGAGAGAGAGAATAGGATGCCACGAGGAGAGTGACATCGCCTGCTGTGTACAGTACGTCCTCCTGGTCCACGGATACCGGTGTGCGACACGGCATATGGCCCTCATACACACACACACACACACACATGTACGCGAGCACGCGGAGAGACAAACATTCCAGACACGAAGGGGCTCCATCCCGCGCGGGGCGGGGCGGGGCGGGGCGGGGCGGGGCGGGGCTGCCGGGGAGCTTGCTACACAAGCGGCTATACGGGGTGGGGCGGGGCGCGGTTGAGCCGAGTAGGGCGCGGCCGTCGTCGAGGGGCGCTCCTTGGGGGACGCGGTCCGCCCGCCCCACCACGCCCCCGCCCCGCCCCGCCCGCACCCCAACCTCCTCCACCCGGACCTCTCCCCCACCCCACCCTCCGCCCCATCTAGATCCACCCCGCCCCGCCCCTATCGCCGTCCGGACCGCCCCTACGGCGCGCGGACGTTGAATTTTGCACCAGTAGGAACCATAAAGTTGTGTACTCACGTCTGCAGTAAAGTGCGGGATGGGGGACACGGGCAGGGCGGGGCGCCCGGGCGGTGAACGGTACACGCTGAAACTCACCTGCAACAACAACAAGAGCAAGTTCAATACGGAGGTGTGTCGACAGGCACGATCATCCCGCGCAGTATTAGCGGCGCCACCGCGGCTGAGCCGTGCTGAGCCGTGCTGAGCCGAGCTGACCGACCGGCTGAGGGGTAGTGGGCGGGCGGTCGCTTTTTACATTCATTTCGCCGCCGCTCTGCCTGCCAGTACCCACGACACTGCGCTGCGCCCGGCGGTTTTCGTATTTCGGGTAATTTCTTTCCTCTCCACACGGTAGGGGGGGCACATCACTCTGCAGAGTGGTGCGACGGGACGCGCTGGCCGTGAGCACCAGCACCAGCAGCAGCAGCACCAGCGCGCAGCGTACACACCACCCACGCGCAATCAAGTACCCCCTCCTCCTCTGTGACGCGACGCGTGGGTGCGGGAGGGAGCAGCGACAAAAAGCCGGCGGCGTCGCGGCCGACACGGCGCCGCGCCGCGGAGGACCCAACTACTGTACGTCACTGCGGGACTATTTATCATCACTTTCATACTCGTTGTGATATCATTTCCCCCCGGGGCCGAATTCGTACTACCGTCGCGCGGAAGATCAAAAGTATCTATCTGCTCCAACGCGGAAAATACTTTCTTCTTGATATATTCCGCCGCTCCCGGGGAGGGTCCACCCCCCGCCGGCGGGTGTACGACGGCGCACAGTACCAGAGGGGACGCCCGCCGGGCCAGCCCCTCTAGAGGCGCCGTGGCGCCGCCTCGCGGGGGGACGCGGACAAATTTATATATTTATGCGTCAGAGTCAGCTCGAGACGTCCTAGGGCCTGGAGCGGGGGGCGGGGCGGGGCGGGCGGGGTCCCCGGCGGGCACAGACACCCTCATCCACCAGGTGTCCGCAAGACCCCTCCCAGCCCCGCCCCGCCCCACGCCCAAGACACCACCGGCGGGCAAAACGACTTTTAAATTTCAGCAAGCCTCCCAATTCATTCAGAGCAAGATTCAGAAATGTAAGGAGCCCCAGCCAGCAGCGAGGACCTGTCCTGTACATCTCCCGGAGCGGAGCTCGGCCCGGGCAGCCCTCGCCTCGCCTTGGCCCTGGACGGCGGCGTGCCCTATATAAAATAGTGCACAGCACCGCTGGCCCCCGCCCCGCCCCGCCCCGGCTCCGGCCCCAGCGTTGCCGCGTCTTGGCCGACCGCCGCGGAGCAGAGCAGAGCAGAGCGAGTGCGCGCCTAGGCGTTGTGCCGCGGGGCCGGGCCGGGCGGGCCGCGGTACGGGACGGGACGGGGCGCTCCGGCCGGGCCGCGCCGGGCCCCGCTCCAGCGAGCCGCGCCCCGCCCCGCCCCGCCCCGCCGCGCCCCTCTGCGGCCGGGGCCCCGCTGCGGCGCGCCCGCAGTATGCGGACATAAAGGAGAGCGGGGCCCCAGCGGAGCCCCAGCGGGGGCCGGGCCGCTGCCCCGCCGGCGGTGCAGACCCTGCATTTTTCACACGAGAGGGTTCCCCCTCCCGCCGCCCGGCCCCACCCCCTTCCGCGGCGTGACATAACTCATTGGCGATGTACTATAGGCTATCGCCCTCCCCCGGCCCGGCCCGGCCCTGCGCGCTGGAGAAGCCGCACCGCTCGCGGGATCCTCCAGGAGAGGCGACGCCCCTCTCGAATACCCTGCGGTATCTTCAAGGCACCTGCAGCGAGGCCGTCTCCCTCCTCCCTGCCTCCAGGATGGACAGACGTACCTACGATTTTGGAGGCATCCTTTGCCTTGACCTTGCACCAGCCAGCCGGGCCCGTGGCCGGGACCAGCCGGCCCGGGCCCTGCTCCCGCCGCGCCTTCCTCCCACTACTGGAGCCTCCAGCGCCGCTCCAGCGCCGTGGAGCACCGCAGCGCGGCGTGGCGCGGCGTGGCGCGGCGCGCTGTCTGCTGGCCGGGCGTCGGGGCGCCCGTCATGCTATGCTGCGCGCCTAATCACGCCCTCCCCCGCCCCGCCCCGCCCCACCGCGCCCCGCCCCGCCCCGCCCCCACCTCACCTCCTCCATGTCCCTTTCCGGAGTCCCTAGTCCGCTGTGACTGCGTTCAGAAAACGCAGCAGCCGACGGGCCGCGGGCCGGGGCGCCCAGGCGCGATTACGCTGGCGTTGGTGCCTCACTCGCTCACCAGTACTTTGTGCCCCCCCCCTCTCTCTCTCTCTCTCTCTCTCTCGCTCCGCCTGTTCCCAGCGCACCGCTCCGTCCGTCCCACCCAACACAACAAATGGCGATCTGCCGCTGATTTGGCTCGGCCTTGATGCCCGGCTCGTCCCGCCGCACACAGAGCTACACGGGCTACACAGTCCGCGCGGAGTATCGTGCACCGTGCACTCGCGGAGCGGCGCGGAGCTACAGTCCGTGCGGTGTAACTCCCGTGTTCCACGCCAGTGCAGTTTACACACGATGCATGACAGCGCGCCTGCATTTGGACCGGGACGCGTATCTCCCGCGGAGAGTTGAGCCAGCTCTGCCCCGCCCCGCCCCGCCCCGCCAGGCCGCTGGGTGGGCACCCATCTCTACATCTGCCACCGAGAGCATCATCCATCCGTCTTGCCCAGCGTACATACGGACCATAGCAAGAAAACTTTTTTTCCCCTCCACTCTTTTCCTCCGCGTCCATCTCTGGCCTCTCATTTTCTCTCTCACTTGCTCATTCCATCCGTAGCGCCGCGAGCGAGTTAGACGCGCTCGCTTACACGGGGGCAGAAGCACCGGGGCACCAGGGGCTACCAGGGGGCCACCAGGGGGCCACCAGGGGGCCACCAGGGGGCCACCAGGGGGCCACCACCGCGCCGTCATGTCAGGCGACTGACGAGAGGGGGGGGGGGGGGTCACCGCGGAGGGGGGGGGGCAGGGGCACTTTGTTGAGCCACGCGATTAGAGAGAGGGAGAGCGGGAGGAGAGAGAGAGAGAGAGTAGACGAGGACGCCCTCTCTCAATGGTATTGCAATTCCGCGTTCAATAGACGGCCCGTCCCGGTCCGGCCCGGCGTACACAGGAAGCGAGTGGTGGTTGGCGGCTTTGGGCGGGCGGGGCGGGGCGGGGCGGGGGGGCGGGCAGCCCTCTAGCCGGCGCGGCTGAGGCTGGTCGGAGGGAGGCGTTCCGCCCCGCCCCGCCCCGCCCCGCCCGACGACAGGCGGGGCGGGGGCACCAGCAGGGCCCCTGCAGGACCCAGGCCTGCACTGTGTAATCACCGGGACTCACTCACCGCGCTGGCTTCTGTTCCCGTTACATACATATCTCTATCCGCAGCGCCGTCCGTCTCTCTCTCTCTCTCTCTCTCTCTCTCTCTCTCTCTCTCTCTCTCTCTCTCTCTCTCTCTCTCTCTCTCTCTTTCCCCAGTCCCTCTCTCTCTCTCTCTCTCTCTCTCTCTCCCTCTCCGCTTCCAGGAGCGAGACCGACAAGGAGGTGCGACATCACACACGGTCTTCCCTTTGCTCTTGGTCGGATTTCGCGCGCATGTGTCTCTGATGAGGAAATTGGCGAACCACCTCGGAATACAAAAGCAGAGGGGGGCGGGCGCTATGAGCTGTTTCCCCGCTATACCAACGCGAGGGACACCCACACACATCACGGCCTTCACTACGAAACGTGCCGACACAGTTACAGCGACAAATCAGCAAAAAAAATAAAAATAAACTTAACAGAGACATATTTGCAACCTCAAATATCTACCTCAGATACCACCATCAACATTCTCTCTATTTTTTGCCGTACCGTAGAACATATACATTTCAAGCACCATAATTTTTTTTTCGACATCCTGTCCAACTTGCTTTGTGGTTAGGTCGTCTATTGAAACGATAGAGGTAAAAAAATGATATATTCTCGAGGGACCAGAGCGTTGTTGGCCAGCCTGGGCCCGGCCCCTCCTCCTCCGCCCGCTGGCCTACAGTCCAGTCCTCCACTCGCGGCAAAAGCGTCGGAACGGCAAGAATAAAATGGACACCGAGTGAGGAATGCGTTTGATCGCTCGCGGCTAGCCTCGCGCCGGCCGCTCCGTGCGCCGCGCCTGGCGTGGGAGGGCACCGGGGGGCACCGGGGGGCACCGGGGGGCACCGGGGGGCACGGAACTGAACGCACCCTCTGCCGACCGGGCAGGACCGCCAGAGCTATCCGCAGGATGCAAGGACTGAGGCATCGCTGGAGGCTGACTGACTGAAAGCTAGACTGACTGGAAGCTAGACTGCCTGAAAACTAGACGGACTGGAGGCTGGAAGCTAGACTGCCTGAAAGCTAGACGGACTGGAGGCTGGAAGCTAGACTGCCTGAAAACTCGACGGACTGGAAGCTAGACGGACTGGAAGGTGAGTGGCGCTCCGCCCCGCCCCGTCCACGTGACGCCCTGCCCGCCCCGCCCCGCCCCGCCCCGCCCCGCCCCGCCCCGCGCGGCCCCGCCGACCTTCCTGCGGTCGCCAACTCCAGCCGCTCCAGCCGGAGGCTCCAGCGTCCCGCGGGTAATTAGAATGGCGCGGCGCCACTTCGATTTCTCCTCGTCAGGCACGGTTTACTGCCTCCAGGAGGAGGAGGAGGAGGCTCTCCAGAAGGACCCGCTGCTGGAGAAGGGTGTTTCCCCGGAATTACGACAACTGGAGAACGCCTCCAGCGGAATGACCTAAACATGGGCGGCGCGCGCTGGCGCGGGTGTCCTGGAGAAAACACCCTCGCGCCGCGCCTCCAGCGGCTCCAGTCGAGCTGGACTGGACACGGAACAGCACTTGTTGCGGTTTTGTTTGCGGCGAAACGTCCTCCAGAAACGTTTCACAATAGGCATGGAAATGGAGCTCTATAATCGGCTTGCGCCTCAGTCGGTCTCGGTGGGGGACTGGGCGCGGCGGGGCGGGGCGGGGCGGGGCGGGGCGGCGGGGCGGGGGTTGAAGGTGCGGTCCTGTAGAGTCCCTAGGGGCGTAACAGCAAGCCTTTGCCATAGGCCGTACCGCCGTACTGCGCCGAGTCGAAAGGAGACACTCTTAAAAAAATGCAGAAACAGTTCGTAAACGTGAGGATACCTTTTTCTTCCCTTTGATTACAGCAGATATTTACGTAACGGTGGATACTTGAGCGTTTTTTTTTTTATTACAGCGCAGCTTAGGGTTCGGGTTTATTGCCCAAAATGAATCTAGAGACGTCTCCTTTCTCGAGTGAGTCTCCTCCGGTCCTCCCCGGAGCGGCGCGGACTGAACTGACATGCCCGTGATGAATCGCGCGCCACCCGGACGAGCGCGAAAAAAAAAATATGACGAAAAGACAATAAGAAGAAGAAGAAGGAGGAGGAGGGAAAAAACTAACGATCGCCCGGTTGCCTTGCCTGGGCCCCCTCTGCTGTGTAGGGGCACCAGGCGCGGCGCGGCGCGGGCCCGGGGGGCGGGCGGGGGCGGGCGGGGGCGGGCCGGGGGCGGAGTTGGGGCGGCTCGGGCGCGGGTGGGAGCAGTTCACCCCGTGACCCCGCGCCGAGCCGAGCCGAGCCGAGCCCAGCCGAGCCGCGCCCGCCCGCCCACTCGGCGTCCTGGCCGCCCCGACAACCCCTCCAACACCGGCGGGCCGGGCCCACCACCCCACCGCCCCCGCCCACACTCCCTGCAACCCCGGCCCCGCCCCGGCCACCCGTGACCACACCAAAGCAAAAGACACGAAATAAAAAAATAAAAAAAATAAGAGTGGGAATCAGATATGGTCGGGTCAAACATGACCGCGTGTGCGGACAGTACTCGATCCCTTCCCCTGTTACGTGTGATCGGCGCCGTGGGAGGCGGGGCGGGGCGGGGCGGGGCGGGGCGGGGTGGGGCGGGGCGGGGCGAGGGGGGACGTCCCGCAGACAATGTGTGCTCTCTACGTAATGTTATAATAACGTGACCCGCCCGCCCCGCCCGGGCACACACACACACACACAGACGCGCTGAGAGCCGCGGGCGGTGGGAACATTCTCTTGACGAGAGTCAGTTCGCGCATCCGCACTACCTCCACCCGAACTACATATTTCTCTTCTCGCGCGAGAGATATAAAGGGGGGAAAAAAGCAGAGGGAAAATGTTGCATCACTTAAGCACACAGTGCCCGACGACGACATAACACACTGGAGCGCGGGCGGGGTGGGAGCCACCAGACTCTCTCTCTCTCTCTCTCTCTCTCTCTCTCTCTCTCTCTCACTATCTCTCTCTCTCCCTCTCTCTCCCTCTCTCAGGCCTGCGCGCCCAAAGACAGGTAACGATAATTGTCCCTCCCCGGCGACCCTCCCCTACCCCCCTGCCACCCCCTCATTAGCATACACCCCTGCGTGGTGGTGACTTGAATTCTCAATACGTCGGTCTATTACGGCGCAGGCGATATTTTTTACGACCTCGCCCGACCCGCCCCCTCGGGGGAGTTGGTCACCAGCCCTCTCGAAAGGGTGGCGCGGGGGTCTCGCGCGCGCTCCGTCCGGATGCTACTGTTCCTATCGACCTTCAATAACAGGAGTGACTATCGGTACCGCCCTGTTATTTAGTCCTCATGCCATTTCCAGTCACGTTTCATACAAAGTTCCCATCGGACAAATTTCCCGCAGCAAAAAAAAAGCTTTGCAGTACACCTGTCGTGCAACACATCGCGATCAAACAGCATTGAAAAAGAGCCGCATATCATGACAAGAGCACTATATCAAACAAAACAATGAAACAAAAACAAAAAAACCTTTTCTTCAGGTCGAGTCGGGTCGGGCCTGGCGCACAGTGACATGCACCCGCTGTACTGTACGAGCAGCACCGCCCCGCCCCGCCCCGCCCCGCCCCGCCCCGCCAGGACAGCGCGGCACGCAAGCCGCTTCCGAAATTTCACTCCGGCGTGGCGTGACGGGCCCCGTCCCGGATCGCAGCCGTTACGACCCAGGATATGAGATACTGGTCGACCACGAACGAGTACATGTACCCGGCGGTACCCGCCCGGCGGGGGCCAGGCCAGCGCGATCAAGAGCCGTACCGTACCGGGCGCGCACTAGCACTGTGCCGGCCACCCGGCCGGGGGGGAGGGGGTGGGGGGAGGAAGCCAGATTTGTGTTGTTGTTTTTCTGTTGTCCAAAGAGGATGTGGTGGTGTTGGTGTGGGAGAGCGGACGGAAGGCGGCGGGGCGGACGGTGTTCAGGCGGGGCGGGGAGTCCACCGCACACAACCTGCCCTGCCCTGGCCTGCTGCGTTCCGTTCGACGCTGGTGGTGTTCCACACAGAGTCAGCTGTGCTGCCGGTCGCCCCGCCCCGCCCCGCCCCACCCCGCCCCCGGCCAGAGCACTGCGGCCTCGCGCCCGCCCCTGCTTACCCGCCCGCCCGCCTGGTCGGCTCGATGCGCCACCTGCCTCGCTCCCCCGCCCCGCCCCGCCCCGCCCCGCCCCGCCCCGCCCAGCACCACAACCGGCGACGCCCTTTTCCCGCCTCACCTCACCCCGTCGAACGCATCAACCTCTTTCACTACGATAGTCCAATAAAAACCGCGCTATACCTAATGGCGGGGGCACCAGATGAATCCGATAAAAAATACTGTAAAAAAAAAACAGCAGCGACAACAAAACAGGACGGTAAGGTCATCACTGCCGCCGCTCCTCTTTCGGACCAACAACGCCCATTTTATGTTCGGCGAACTCCGCGCGTGCGCAGGGCAGGGCGCTAGCGGTGGAGTTGGAGCGAGACAGACCGCGAGATACGACTAGGGGGGCGTAGCTGGGGTTAAACGTGAGAGAGAGAGAGCGAGGGAGAGAGCGAGAGAGAGAGAGAAAGAGAGAGAGAGAGAAATAAAACAAACTCCTAATCTTGTCTCTAACATCGACTCCGACAGCGCCTCTCTCTCTCTCTCTCTCTCTCTCTCTCTCTCTCTCTCTCTCTCTCTCTTTCTCCTCCGGCGGGCTGGGCCGCGCTACGCCCCTGGATACGCCCCTGGCCGCGGCGCGGACAAGCCTTCATTGTAGCCTTGCTACGCTGCGCTGTGCCTCCGTGTACCGTGACTTGCACAAGAAGGTCGCCGCGCCGGGACGCCGGGCCGGGCCGGGCAGGGCGGCGCCGCGGCGCCCATGGACTCGCGGCGCGCTGCTCTCGCCGTGGGGCCTAAGCCGCACGGTCAGAACCACCGCCCTGTCACACCACGCGACCCGTCAACTCTTAACGGTCGCTGATTCCAACCCGCACGCAGATCTCCCTGGATATAAGCCTCTCTGTCGGCCTCGGTGCACCCAGTGCCGCCAGATAAGTCGGCAGAAACTCTCACGAATACACCTGTGTGAGGCAGACGGGCATCTCCGCGCCTGCCTACTAGGCAAAAGGCAGTCTCACGTGTGGAGAGTTAGCCTAGTAGGCAAGGCCGGCGGAGATACCCGTCCCCGTCCGCCTCACGTCGGAGTTTTCGTGGGAAGTTTTGGCAGCACTGGGTGCACCAGCGTCCGCCTGTAAGCCGCCGCTCTGTCACAGGCGGCCGGGCCGCGTCCTCGCCCTGGGCTGTCATGCACTGCCCTCCAGGCGCTGGAACACAGTCAGCCCTGGAGCCCGACGACGTCCCGCCTCTGGAGAACCCTTTTTCTTTTTCTCTCCCTGCGCCTCCAGTGCCTCCAGCGCCTGGAGCGCAGCGGCTGGGCGCATGCAAGCCCCGGCCTTACGACCGTTACTGCACTGGAGCCAGACTGGCCCGGCGGGGCGGGGCGGGGCGGGGCGGGGCGGGGCGGGGCGGGGCGGGGCGTTTCCTAGAAACCGCTCCAGTAAAAGGCGGCTCGGTGCGGCTCGGCGCGGCGCGCTGTCCTGCGCTGTCCCTGCATTCAGTTCCGTCCTCGCCGCGCTATTCGTTTCGCGCGTCCCGTCCCGTGTCTCCCTCTATCTCATTCTATTTCTATCACCGCGTCCTCTATCTCTCTTTATTCTATCGTTCGAGCTTGCTTTTTTTTGTTGTTCTTTCAGCTCTCTCGGTTTTTCAGAATCGATGCGGCGACACTGTTGTTGTGAGCCGCGGGGTACTCGCCTCGTCTCCGGCCGCCCCGCCCCGCCCCGCCCCGCCCCGCCCCGCCCCGCCCCGCCCCGCCCCGCCGCGCCTCGCCACGGCCCGGTTCCGAAACACGAACACGCGGCCAGCAGAGCGGAACCCGGGGTACGTTTCGTGCTGTTTGGCACCGGAAGGTAAGGGGGAGAGCGGGGTGGGGTGGGGCGGGGCGGGGCGGCCCTGCACTGCCACCTCCACCTCCACGCCCGCGCCCGGCCGCCAGGAGCAGCAGCCGGAGGCCCTGCCCGCCCCGCCCCGCCCCGCCCCGCCCCGCCCCGGAGGTGCACCTGCCGCGGGACAGGACGGAGCGGAGCGGCCCGGCCCGGGCAGCACATGCTGTCGCGATATATTGCTTCAGTTACCGGGGCGGGGCGGGACAAGGAAAGAGGGGGAGTCTCTATATGACATCCATCCCTCTCCTCCCTCCCTCTCTCTCTCCATCCACCCTCCCTCTCCATGCCTCCCTCTCCCTCATTTCCCCGTTCTCTCCTCCACCGCCTCTTAAAGTACAAGAAACCGACACAAAACATAAAAAATAAGCTATAAGAAACCTCTCCAACATTGTAGTTTCCTGTAGTTTTGTCTGAGCTTCGACGGCGCCCTGGACGCGACGCCTCGTCGCGGGGCCGTCGTGCGGTACACTTTTTACAGCTGAGGCGCGCGTGCCTCGAGCCTTCGCTCTGACGCGATACGCGAGTCGCTACAGAGAGGTTAATGACATGACATTCTCCCCGCGAGCTAAAATGTTACAAATATTTTTTTTCTTTTACGTTCCGGTTTCGAGGTGGGGGATGCGGGACCCCGTCCGATATTATTTCTCATAGCAGTAATGAGCCCGAGCCGTTGGCAGCCCTGGCCCGGACTTTATCGCTCCGCGGGGATCTCCGGAGCAGGCGGCGAGCCGCGCCGCGCCGCCCGCCAAACTTCTCATATCCGACCAGACCAGACCAGCCTCACACAACTCGGTAATTATCCGCTCCAAGAGCTTTATTCTCGGCCGGCGCATTATTTCGCCGAAAACCTGGGGGGCGCGATTTAATTCACCCCGGCCACAGAAGCGAGCGAGCGGTCACAGGGGCGTAACTAGCCCCCTTCTAGTGTTACTGTAGTACCTATCCGCCTCACGGGGCCCTGCCTAGACAAAGTATCTAGCCGACGCTAGAGAAACTAGCAGAGCGGAGCATCGAGCCCGGGGCGAGTCGAGCGCCTTGCAGCGCGGAGCGGGCGAGCCGCGCGACACCGCTGCGCAGCGGGTTGCCTACCCGGCGGCCGGTATGGCACGCTCACCTATCACTACAGCACGGCGCACTGCAGTGGGCCCCTACAGCGCTCTTTAGAACAGGTCTATCCTGACAGTTCCGAACCCCGATAGACCAACTTCCTAGGCAAGTCCCTCGTCTAATCGGAGGACCTAGGTGGACATGACATCCCGGTGGGGTCCTCGAGCATTGCAGTCGCGTGCAGTATGGATTACAAACCGCACCTCCTGGCTACGGCCCCTTACAATGCATGCGCACTAGTATAGGCTTACAGGGAATTTCACGGTAAGCTTACGGTCAAACTTGCAGCACTGTAAGCTACGGTGATGCCGTGCCATACAGTAGCATTCAGCCTAAGCTGCAGGTTTCACCGAGGCTTACAGTGAGGTTTCAACAGCGCCCTTCCCTCCCCACTCACTCACCTCTTCCTCGCCGGGGACGGTGTTGACGGAGTCCATGCTCTGGCTGAGGACGCTGGGGGCTTCCATGCTGGACGCCAGGCTGTTCATGCTGAGGCACTCGACGGGCTGCTGCTGCTGCTGAGACGTCGCTTCCACGGCGACGGCGGCTTCCGGGGGCGAGAGCCGGGGTCGCTTGGAGGCGAGGAGGGTGGCGGGCGCGGCTGCCGGAGGACCCGGAGGACTCAGCGAGAGGCCAGCTCCTCCGTCGGCGCAAAAGAGCCGGTTTCTTTTCGACGTGGTGAAGCCGTGAGCGGGACGCACGGAGTCACCAGCGGTCACGTGGGCGCTCACAGTCACTGGCACTCACACACACTCACACACACGCTGGCACGCTGGCACTTCCACACACTGACAGCCGGGCAGAGCCTCCCTGCGAACACACGACACAAACGCACAGCACTGTAGCAGAGCGTAGCACAGCGTAGCACAGCGTAGCACACGGGCACCAGAGGGCTGGGGGGCACGGAGGGGCACTACGGCAGCTGTCTGACCGTGGCGGTGCCTCCTGACGGACTGACAGCAGAGCCGAGCCGAGCGGGCCGGGCCGGGCCGGGACGGGACGGGAGAGGGCGCCCGCCCGGCCCGGCCCGGCCCGCCAGCGAGCGGAGCGCCTAGCCTTCCCCCTCCGCGCCGACGCCGCCCCCCACCACCGCCCCGGCAGCGCCGCGCCGCGACCGGAGCGCCGCGGCGGCGGCGGCGCTGGCCAGCCGGCGTCCCTGCGCCAGGCCAGGTGGGCAGGGCACGGCGGGCACCAGGCCGTTGAGGGAAGGACTGTCAGCAAGGGTATTCCCCCCGCGGGCACCTCGCCGTCAAACCTTTGGGACTAGGATAACCCCCTCGCGGGCACCTCGCCGTCGACCCTTTGGGACTAGGATAACCCCCTCGCGGGCACCTCGCCGTCGAACCTTTGGGACTAGGATAACCCCCCGCGGGCACCTCGCCGTCGAACCTTTGGGACTAGGATAACCCCCTCGCGGGCACCTCGCCGTCGAACCTTTGGGACTAGGATAACCCCCTCGCGGGCACCTCGCCGTCGAACCTTTGGGACTAGGATGACCCCCTCGCGGGCACCTCGCCGTCAACCTCACGAGTTCTGGTGGGACGTTCCCCTCACAGGTACCTTGCCGTCACCCCCACCGCGCGCCCCGGACCTCACCTGCCCGCCGTCAGCGGCCCCAGGAATGGAGTGCGCACGGCACCCGACGATTGGCCGGCACTGTGATGGACGGCGGGGTGGGCGGGGCGGAGCGGGCGGGTATTTGAATACCGCTTCTACAAATCACCACCGCGCCAGGTCAACGGGCGCGTTCGTACCCGGTGTGTCCGCAGCGGAACGAGGCGGGGCGGGGTAGGGCGCGGGCGTCGGGCGTAGCCCCCGGGCCGAGCACGCCCGCGGGGCCGCCGCACCCCGCCCCGCCCCGCCCCGCCTCACCGCGCGGCCGCGGCGCTACCCCGGCCAGGCCCGGGCGCCTTCGTACCAGCGCCCCGCCTTTCGCTAAGGGCACTAAATCGCGGTGTATTGCCGTAATGGCTCGGCGCGGCGTAGATTAGCGTACACGCTAGAATAACGTGGCAGCGGGGGTGCGGTGGGGCGGGGCGGGGAGGTGGTGCTGCGCACGGCATAGCACCGGGCTGCACGCACCCCTGCGGCAGTCCGCCCCGCCCCACCCCGCCCCGCCCTAGCTGGCCCCTCCTGCCACTACCCCCTCACTCCTCCCGCCACTTATTTTCCCTCCCTCTTTTCTTACCCCCTCTCCCTCTCACACCCCCACCGCCCCTTCCTTTCCTGTTTTCACATCACCGCGCCGTGCAACTCGAGAATATGTAATCCTTAGGTTAGGGCCCCTGCCGCAGTAGTTCTAGCACCCCCCGCCCCACTCCCACAAAAAAAAGAACCCCCGGAATAAGGGTCTGGACACACGTGGCACTACAGGACACGACAGGACAGGGCAGCAGGGCTGCTGGCGCCGCCTGCAGGCCTGCCATTACTGTCCTGCGGTGTCGAACTAGCGCGGGTCAGCAGGCGGGGCACGTAGGCCTGGGCTGGGCAGGACACCACGGACAGGCCAGCAGGCCAGCAGGACAGCGCGGGACGACTTTGATACCATCGTAACCAAGTCTACGCCCAATTCCACTCCCCTCCCCAACTACTCCCAACCTCCGCACCGTAAAAGCCTACCCCCCCCCCCTCCTTCTCTTTCGCTATCGCTGTTTCCCTCTCTCCTTCGCCCGCATGTGCCCCTCCGGTGCTCGGGCGGGGCGGGGCGGGGCGGGGCGGGGCCCCCTCGGGCGCGGAGCGGGACGACAGACGGATAAGAATCGACTTGAACAATGGACTGCAATGTTTGTGGCTAGTCAGTTGCTCAAATGGTCCGAAACAAAAAGGGTAGCCTTCCTCGCTGCTGTCGTGTCGTGCCCTGAGGGGAGGCGGGGAGGGAGGGAGGGGAGGGGACAAAGGGGAGGTGCACGTCAAGGAGATGAAGGGGACCAGGACCCAGGAGTGGCTGTGGAGGAGCGCTCCAGGTCGCGGGGCGGGGCGGGGCGCACCCCGGGGCCTCAGTGGAGGCCCCAGCCTGCACTCCAGCGCACCCTTCGCCCCCGCCCCGCCCCGGCACTAGACGCGGCGCAACCCTGAGACGGCGGCGTCGGCCCGGGAGAAGGGCGAGAGAGGGCGGAGCGGCGTCGCGGCGTCCTCCGTCGCGACGCCGACGAGCGACGCGTCCGTCCCTCCCCTCCCGGCGCCGCGCCACACCGCGCGAGCTCGCGTGCCTGTCTCGTTTTGAGCACGTCCTCCGAGAGCAGGGAGGGACTGGCAGGAGGTCCGCAGGGGCAGGGGCGGCGACGCGTCGGGGGCGGCGTCGCGTCGGGGGCGGCGCGGCGCCGCGGCGGTGGCTCACACCGGGGGCTGTGGTACCTGCTCACCGGCGTGGCACCGCCATGGCCTCCTCCCCCTGCCGCCCCCGCCCCTGCCTGGCCCTAGCCTATCACTTGGCCGCGATATTTTATTTACGTCGCGGCGGGGCGAGTCGGGGCGGGGTGGGGCGGGGCGGGGCGGGGTGGGGCGGGGCGGGCGAGAGCGCGGGCTGCGAGGGGAGCTAGGGCGGTGCGGGTGCGGTCAGGCCAGGCGCCGCCCCGCCGCGCCACCACCTACCCTTCCAAGTGCACCACGCGCAAGAAGCTCGACGGACAAAAAAAAAATTGCCGTTCATTGTGGCTTTGGAGCGAGCAACGAGCCTTGGCGCCGCATGGAGAGACGCGAGAGCCGCGGGCAGAGGGAGGAGGGGGTGGGGGCGGCGGAGGGGAGGGGAGGAGGGGGAGCAGAGCAGGGGAGTTAAGGTAAATATTTGGTCCCTTCTCCGCCGGCTGATCGCGCAGCCTACGCGGTAGTTACAAATCCGCGCCTACGTCACGGCTTGTGTCTTGTGCACCGGGGCGACGAGGACGAGGAGGTCCCGCCCGCGCGCCCCCGGCCCGACCCGGCCCGCAGCACAACGAGGGAAGCCCCGTCGGGACGGGACGGGACGAGCTGCCACCAAACACACCCCGCGCCCGCCCGCCCGCGTGTCACACCGCGCCGTGCCATGCACGTGCCGACACGGCGCCCCGCCCCGCCCCGCCCCGCCAGACAGACCTGTCCAATAAGACCCGTCGATAAGCAGCACGTCACTACCCCAGCCCAGGATGAGAGACGCGCCTCGACAGCAGGTTTCCTCCTATTTGTCTTCTCTCCCCGGGCCGCGCCGCGCCGCGCAGCTCCGTCACCGGGGTGAGCAAGTACACGACAAAGTCACCCAGTTACACACGAATTTAAACATGGCGCCCCATGGCGTTATTCGCGTGAACGGCTCAAGTTTAACACTGAACAAAAGGGTACAAGCAAAAGGTAAACCTTCTCGTAAAACGTTACGATGTGACGGTTCGGTTCGGCGGAGTGAAGCATAAAGTGAAGGGGCCGGACCCATAATCAAAAACTGTTTTTCGACTCTGCCGCACGACGACGTCGCGTTGAGGACAAGAGGACGGCCGGAGGGGGGGGGGGGGAAGCAGGGCGAGCAGCCGTGTGGGAACGGAATCATCTGTCCAGACCTCGCCTGGCCGGGCCGAGCGGGGCCCCACCCCCTCAGCTTATTCCCAGCTGACGAGCCGATGGGGCCAATCCGAGAGGAACGGGCACAGGGGAAAGAGGAAGGATTGGGGGGGGGGGGGGGGAAAAGATTGAGAATTGGTGGTGGCTAGCGAACGGCAGGAGAGCAGTCACGTGGGATGCGGAGATACAGGACAGGGGGCAGCAGGGCCCCACCGGGGGGGGGGGGCAGTAGGGGCGGGAGCAGGATGGGGATGATACCAGCGGCAGGGGCAGGCCGGGCGGGCGCGTGCACATGGCAGCGGGATGGTAGAGGACCGCGCACTTTCTCATACTCGTAAGGAGTCACGTGGAGGGAAGTAGGCGCGCGGGGACGAGGGTTTCTGGTCCGGTCCCGGGGCCACCGGCGTGCAGGAGGGGCTGGGTCAACCCTGTCGCCCCCCTGTCACAGAGGGCGGGGCGGGGCGGGGCGGGGCGAGCAGGGGCTCCCTGCAGTGGTACTGCTTGGCACGCCCCCTCCCCCGGCCCGGCCCGGCCCGCCCCGGCCCCCGAGGGGCCACCACGATGTGCCCCACCCACAGAGTACAGTAACCTTTACCCTTTGGAGGGGTGGGGGCGGAGGGCAGCGGGGCGGGCATTGCCGCCGCCGTCCCGTCCGGGCTCGTCCGGGAGGGAGGGCGCCGTGGGAGTTTGACTCGGGGGAGGAGAGCGCGAAGGGTAGGCGGTGCGGCACGAGGGGGGAGGGGCAGGGGGAGACAGAGGGGAGGACCAGAAGGCCAGGGCTACCCCTAGGCCGGCACGTGGCCCGGGAAGGGAGGTACCCGGGAGCCGACTGGTCGACGGCGAGGTGCTGCGCCGGGTGCCGGGTCGGCGGGGGCGCAGGGTAGGCCACCCGCACGACCCGCACGCGCCGGGGGAAGGACCGGCGGCCGGCCGGCCCCCCGCCTGCCCGTGCCCGGTTTCCGGCGGCCCGAACGTCGTACTTTGCCGTGCCGGTGTGCGGCCGGGAGGTGCTAAGGGCGAGGAGAGGGCCCTCGCCGACGTGGAGGATGGCGACGAGGAGGACCCCGCCGTCAGCGCCCCTCACGCCCGCAGGGACCCCCTCGGCACGGGCGCCGCGCGCGCAGGCTCGGGCGAGCGCCTCGCCTCACCCATTGTTGCCGGTATACTTACCAGACCAGGGTTACGTCGCGGCGGCGGCAGGACGACGGCGGCAATCCGTCCGGACAGGACAGCGACGACACAACAATCAACACTCACTCACTCACTCAGGCACGACGCAGTGCCAGCTCTGCCAGCTCTCGGCGATCAGCGCACCTCGACTGTCAGGTGGCGAGGTTATGGGGGTAGTAGGGGGGTGGGGGCGCGAGAGAGGGAACCAGGATGCAAGTCAGTCGAGTCTAGTCGGTGTGCGCCCTAGCCCGCCCAAGCGAAAGGCCGTCCACACTGAGACTGAACCGCCCCGGCCCGGCACGGCCCCGCGGCGCCGACCACCCCGGGCCGGGCCGCGGCGGGGCGGGGCGGGGCGGGGGTAGCACGAAGCACTGCATGCGCGGCGGCGGTGGGGATGGGGTGGCTCAGGGTGGGGGTGGCCGCCCGGCCAATGGGGTGCGTTGATCGATCTGACGTCACTCCCCTCTGCAGCCCCCCCCCTCCCCCCCCACCGCGGGCCGGGCCCCGGCGCCCCGGCCCTGCTCACCTGTGCGAGGGGTGGCGACGCGAGGCGAGGCGAGGGGCGGTCAACAAGCGGGCTGGCCCCACCCGCCCCGGCCCACCCCCCGCGGGCGCCGCGACGGCCGGGGGTGGCGCCTAGCGCCCACAGTGGCGCCGGGCGCCGGGAACAGCAATCCCTCATACGCGGGGAATTTCTCATGTGAACGCTATGTATGGATTTGCAACCCCTGTTAACTGAACGTTTTTCACTTGTAAAACGAGAGACCATCTTTGGTTGGCCAGTGTGGTGGTGGAATGAACTACTATATCCTTCCTCATCAACACGACTTATTATAGAACACAACTCTAGTGAGTCCGAGTGCGTAATGTTTGAAATCACAAACGGGGCTTTTATTACGTAATGTCCATGATTCACATTGTTGAATTAATAATAAATACACGATATTGGTAAAAAAAATTGCACTGGGTACATAAATTACTATAGCTCTTTTAAAACAAAACGCTGATTAAAATTCGGATAATACACGTAAACATAAAATAATCTCAAAAACACCAAATAGAAATAAGTGACGTATTAAATATTTACATGAATATCTATACATGCTGAGATGTAACATACATAGATACAAAAAAGGTTTTCACTGGTAGAAGTGACATTCCGCTATAGAGTTTAGACCCCTCAGATCTGATCGATTCACTCGCAATACCACGGTTATTTAACATCGTAAGCCCATGAGCAGGACATTGCCTCCATACAGGCATCATTGTGATACAGTGAGAATGGCGTTTTCAATTAAGTTAACTTAATTTTTCCCGTACTTTTCAACAAGTTCCGCCACTTTCGCGATGTACGCCTCCTGAGCAGAGCTCTGAGCCATCCCCTTCTTTTTTTCCCAAGCGTCCCACTTGTACTTTCCCTTGAAATCGAGCATACCGGGTCGCGCTGAAACAGAGAAACGAACGGTATACCGACCGCCCCCGTGTGATTCATGCGAATCGTCCGAAAAAATTGACGCGAGTACGGTACCCAGTGCGAACTGACGGCGGAAACGATGTCAAAACGATAACGCAAGCAACGTCAATTTTCGCCATATTGACGTGGTTGTGATATCGTGTCGTTTTCACGTTTCTTACGCTATCGCCTAGAGCCCCTCCGCGCTTACCTGTGTTCACATCCCCCACAGTGCCCTGTTTGAACAGGGCGTACAGCTCCAGCAGCTCGTCGTCCGCCGGGGTTGACTTGAGCTGCTTCACCTCCTCCGCCGCCGCATTAAAAGCCTGTGAGTGAAAACCTGTCAGTTAATACAGGGTGTTTGATAGTAATCAATTAGAACAAAGCAGAGGTGCGTCGCTCGCTTACTTCACTTCCCGACATCCTTGGAGATCTGGCAGCTGACCAACTGAAGCCTGGAACAGTACCGAATCCAAACCGTTAACGGTTGTAGCTCGTCACCTGTTTAAACTCGAACTCGATCCCGCGGAGAGCACTTCCTCTCCCTCCTCTCCCCTCCCCTCCATCCATACCCCTCCCCCCCCCTCCCTTTACCTCTTCCTTGCAGGCGAAGAAAAGTGGGGTTAGGTAATACAAACAAGTCACAACCACCGATAACACACGGTGAGCATTAATAATTGTCACAGAATAAATGCGAGACACAGTGCAAGAGAAAGGAATTTGAACTATCATGAATTGAAAAAACTGCAAACTGGTGTTACTTCACATGACGCAGACCGAGAAACGGGGTATCAAATCCGTCAAGATCAATCGAACAGGTGTCAAAGATAGCCAAGTAGTTCTATACATACGTCAGATTAGTAATGCGAAGTATCTCTCTTCCTTAATCCGGGAAAGGAAAGTGTAAAGGACTTTGCCGGTCACTTTGCGCAAGGTGCCAGTGAATCAGTGAGAATGAATGAACAGCCGATGGTGACGGTTGCAAGTGGCTCTCTCTAGCGGGAGACTTTGAATTTACCCCACCTCGATGTAAGCAAGGGGTATATCTTGAGGAATTGGTCCATCTGACATGGAATGATGAGGTTGAATGGTGCTGAAAAGCAGTGAACTACACTTGTCATGTTCTTAACGCTTTAATGAAATATCAATATCACAAAAATTGAACATACAAATGTCATCACGAAGCAAAACTTCACAAATCTGTCTCATTTCACAAACTGTCCAACTCAACCGAAAAAAAAAAAATTAATTCAATTCTGACAATGTTAAAATTAAAATGAAACTGGGTGTTTAAAATATGTTATGTTTCACTGGTGTTACCTATTTATAAACTTATAATAAATAAAGGTAATATTTTCATAAGATCTATCTTGGCCAAAGAAAAGCACAGTAGTAATACACCAGAAAAAGAAGACAAGGATAAGCATGCAATGTTTTAGCATGAATCCTATTTGGAAGGACAGGATTACTTTATAATTGATTGGAAGAGCAAAATTATAAAACAAGTGTCAAAGTTATCAATCTTGACAATTTCCTATGAAGACCTACTTTCCTGTGTTGTTCTCTGTGCTTTGTTTAGCAGTTTGTTTAGCACGAACCATTTCAACCAGTTCCTAGAAAAACAAATTTTGTTGAATGAAGATTTAAAATTGTTCAGTTTATTACAGAACATTAACTGGAAATATGAAATATGTCTCACCTTGTATCGCTTCATGCAATCTTTCTTGGAGCGAGTAGGAACAGCTTCTGCAATTCTGTCCCATCTCTCCTCTGTTCCATTGGGAAATTTCTTAAGAGCCTGTTCCAATAACTGCTGCTCCTCATTGGTCCAAGGTGCTGGGTTTCTACCAGCTTGAGCTGCAGGAGCTAAAATTTAAAAAAGCAATTTTACTTCAAAATTTTAGAGAGAAAACTCGACTAGAATTAGTTCATACAATAAAATACACACTATCAAATCTTTCTGAGGCTCCCCCATCAGCGTCCACTTTGATTTCACGTTTTTTATTATTTTGAAATTTGTCAAAGGCTAAGGAATTGACCTGCTCTCTGAGGGCACTTCTACTATGGTCTGACTTCTGCAAAGTCTTGGCTTTGTCCAAAACCTCTTTAGGAGTACGAACTATCCCTGCACCAGAGGCATGGGAATTGAGGAAGTTAGCAACACACTCCCATCTGAAAAATATGAAGTTTCATAGGATCAAATGGCATTATTTCAAAACATCACAAGTGAGAAAAAAAAGAATACCTGTCAACTGTTCCAGCAGGGAACATATTCACAGCTTTAATTAGAAGTTGTAAATGCTCAGGAGTCCAATTAGATGTAATTTCTAGCTTTTCATTAGCTGGGGCAATTTCATTTGTACCAAGTGAAACTCCACGTCCTAATCTTGCAGCCTCCACAACAGTTCTTCTTTCCTCATCAAGTTTTCGTTCACATTCACTCAAGGCAGTAAGAAAAGCATCTCTGCCGTGTTCCTTCATATTACTGTTGAGCTCTTGCAGTCTGAAAGTAGCATAAGAATAGAACTCAGACCACATTCATGAACTAAAACTAATCTCAAAATGGCATTACTTACTGCATCAGAGAGAGCATTTCACACAACTTATCCATCCCAGTCAAGTGTGGAATTCTTTCATTGTCAGTTTCAACAAAGTAATCTTTTTCTTTAAGAAAATCACGCATAACTTTACGTTCTTTTGTCATTGCCTTCTTTAATGCTTGCTTTTGTTTCTTCTCGGCTTCTAAGCGTGTCTTTTCTTCACGCTCTTTCTCTTCTTTTTCTTGGCGTGCCTTCGCCTCGGCCTCCCGCTCCACCTAGAGGCAACATTAAAAATTCAACATGATGAGTTGCAATTGCTTCGAGACTTGACCGTCAAGAAAAAAACTTTACTTACCCTTTCCTGTTCAGCTCTAGCAGCCCTTGCAGCATCTTGCTTAGCCTTCTTGGCAGCTGCTTTTTTATCTGCTTCCTCCTGCTTAAATGCAGCCACTCGGGGGTCCATACTATATGCAAGGTCCACTAAAGAGCGTATTCGGACCATTTCTTCCTTTTTCCTCTTGACACGCATAGCTTTGTTTTGCTTGTCAATCCATTTTCGTTGCTCTCGGCTATGAATTATTGGGTAGAAATGTGGATTAATTTAAAGAAAAAAAATTGTCTAAAGTTAAGATATTTATGAAAGCTTAAACTTACTCCATGCCTGAGTCTTTCTCCTCTTCATCAAGATAAGAGAAGTCTCTCCATGATTGAAAATTGTACCAAAAACTGTAGAACTTTTCAACTTCTTGTAATTTTGCATCTGGTCCACCAAGTTTAGGAACAGGCTGTCTTTCAGACCACCTTGAGTTCATTTCAAAGAAAGCCCCAAAGACCTATAAACAAAATCAATAACAGATATCAAATTACAAAGGGGACATCTGGTAAGAGTTGGGATGCAGATAAATTGTACTTCCACTTCACCTGATAAAAATTTTTCTTAGTGTATTCATTAGCAGTAGGAACTCCATCATCAACTGATGGATCAACAGAATCATAAGACCGTCGTTTGGATGCAACTCCAAGGATATCATACGCTTTTGATATGCATACAAAATAATCATTATCTTGGTCTACTTTCTCCCCTCTAGCTTTCCGTTTGTCAGGGTGGTGCCGTAAAACTTTTTTACGATCTGCAAAGAGAGCATAAGGTTTAAAAATGGGTTACACAGTGGATGTCAGTCACATTTTCTTTTCAAGAAAGGTGGATTGACTTACAGGCCAAACGAATTTCATTTTCAGAGGCCTTGTATCTCTTGTTTGCTAAGCCTAGAACCCTGTAATGATCTTGGTCCTGCAACACACGTCATGACATTCTATAGCTGTACAGTTAATAAAACACAAAAAAGAAGTACATTTGGTTTGTCTCAACCCTTACCTTGCATTCCTTAGGATCTAAACTTTTGAGAAACACCAAATCATCATTGTCATCAGAGGTATCTTCATCTATTTCTTCTTCTGTTTCCTGGTTACTGTTCAACCACACAGATTGCTCATTCTGATGAGCAATGCGATAATAATTGAAATATGCTGGTCCCACAGTCTGGACTTTCCGGCGGGTAAGAGCTGAAAAATTTGAAACCTTTAGTAATTAAATAAAAGACAGAAAGCATCATATGACCACATACAAAAAAAAATTGTATTCAAAGAAAGATATCTCAATCAAGTGGAGAAAAATCAAAAATAACCTCCCAGTCACAAGGCCCACGGAATTTGTGCAAATTAATCTAGAGACTAAGACAAGTGAAACGGTAAGAAATATCATGCTGAAAACGATCAAGGAGAAAGCCCAAAATTGTAATAAGGATAATTAAGAGAGAAAGGGCGTCGTTTTCACACTCACGAAAAAATAAACATAGGCCTATACCGAAACCTAACCTATAAAGAATAACTAAAATTCGGTTAGATCTGACCATGACACTAATAATTATGGTTTACTTACTGCAAACTCCATTTTTACACGAGTTTTCGGGGACGATTTCTTCTCTACACTCTTGAACGCACGTCATGATTGGTGAACAGCCGGCAAAACCATGTGCATGCCCAGGCCCTAACTACAAGAAGTCTGCTGCAAAAAAAAAGGCGCAACGAACATCTGGTACTGGGGTGATTTGTGTTTGTGATGTTGGCCATGCTTCATATGCAAGAGAATGTTTTGTGTTATGTTTAGCAAACTGAATATGCGGGAGATTTAAATGTCAGATTGTCTATGTTATTACGTGGACAGTCCAGACATCTTGCGTTTGATTATTGTACCCGGATTTATAAAACCTCAAAACTGTCGTAAAAAGACAAATAAGAAAAAATAATTGCATAAACAATTCATAATGAGAACAGCCCTAAAATGGTTAGTTACATGCTTGTAAACGGTGTTGGGTGTATTGGTGACTCGACAAACAGAAGACAGTCGGACAGAAACAGACAGACAGATAGACTGGTTGGACAAGATGAAGCCCGGACAGCTGAGAGATAGAAGTAATGGGTGAATTAATTTGTTGATAAAGAGCTATAAATTCCAGCAATGGCGCAAGAATTTAATAGAAAGGCTCTCACGCTAGTTGTGGCTCAAATATGCCAGACTATTGGTTGGCATTCTATTAATTCTACGCCCTTAGAACTTCTGGTTGACCTCTTGCATAGATACTTATTTGAAGTTGGAAAAAATGCACATCTCTACGCAGAACAACGTGAGTTTTTATATCTTCGTCGTTTATTTTTTTTTAATTTCCTTATCATTATAAGGCCGTGTTGTTATTATAATTTTTAAGGTGGTTTTTTGTTTGGTTCCCTAACCTATAAAGTGAGGTTAAGTATGTTTGTAAACAATCATATTGTCAAACGTTCAGTTCATGTTGCCAGTTACTTAATCTTTTTCTGATTATTATAATTATTATTATTTCAACGTTAACTCAAGGCTCTCGATTTTCTATCAACAGAATCTTACAATATGCAACATTGTCTCCACAGCAAGCAACATTATTTCAGTCAATGTTGGTCTTATTCTGTTCCAGTTGGGCATACTACTCCAGATTTGGATGATTTGGGTCTGGCTTTCCAAGAAATGGGAATTAATGTTCAGGATCTTAATGAATATGTTCAATATGTTGATTCAGTACCATTTGTCCATACTATTCCAAAATTCCCTGTACCCAGAGAGTCCCACTTAAACTTCCTCAAACCTGGAAGTCGAGAAGTTGTTACCCGACCTGTTCATGTACATGAATATCTTCCTCCAATGCACCCAGAGCTGGAAAATGAACCAGGTATGAGACTCATGTTTGTATGGGAAGAAGAAAATGTTGTAATAACTTGTATGTTATGCTACTGGTTTTCTATAATTAAATATTATTAGCTTGTGCTGTTCTGAAAATATTTAAACTCTTAGTACTTTTCCATTCTATCCATTTTATCAAGTATCAGGTGACACTGCAATGAGCTGCTCAAATAAATGTGTATATTTTTCAGTTGAGGACTATCCTAATAAGAACAGTCCACTATCCGTGGACATATCATCTCCTGGCCCAAGTAGTGGTCCCAACAGTGCTGGTGGAAGTTTGTCTCCTCAATCAAGTCCAAAAATGAACTCACTAAACCCCTTCAAGAGACCTGGAGACCCTATTTCAGCAGAGAGCCCAGCTTTGAAACGAGCACGGTGAGAGTTTCAAAATTATTTTAAATTTTTGATAAGGGATCTCATAACTTTATTTCATAGTTCCTCTTTTTTTTGTTTTTTTGTTTGTTTTTAAATAGCTTGATAATGGAAGAGGAGTGTAGACCTCTCAGGGAAATAAGTAGTGTCATGATGACAACTTCAGGCTTCTTATCACCAGCCAGAGAAGGCAAACTTCCAGAATCTCGAACACCCCTACAACCATCTGATTCAAGATCAAATTCTCCACAGCCTTCTCACTACCCGTCTGTTCCCCCAGAAGTTAATAAACCAGAGAAGAAACTCAAGAAACTCCTTCCCAAAAAGTCTGCTGATATCACCAAGAAAATGGATAAAGAAAATAAAAAGAAAGAGAGCAAAGAGATTGATCTTTTTGCTGATGTAAATGTAGATGACCCCAATGTAGACAAATTAGTTAGTAGGAAAGAAACTTCAAAGCTGAAAGCTTTCAAACCTGCTGGTTTCAAACATCAGCATCAACCAGGTTCATCATCTTCTGCTGGTGCATATAAGATACCTAAAATGTCATCTAACAAGACATCACCAAAAAGACCAAAACCTCCGTCCTTACCTCCACCTGTTCTGCCTCCATCACCACCACCACATATGTCTGATCATGATGACAAGATTGCTTCTGCTCCAGATCGTCAAAAGCTGTCATTTTTCAAGAAGATATCCAAACCTAAGGAAGAGAAACCTGACAGAAATGAGAAATTGGACAGAATTAATGACAGTCCTATGACTGTGAAAGAGCCAAAATCAAATCCTGGAGGCTGGGTCATAAATGAAGAGAGAGCTAAAAAGGAGGCAAGAAGTTCACAAATTGACTTTTGTATTGAGTCTGTTATCCAACAGGGGATTCAAGATAGTGAAAATACTAAACGAGAAAAGGATGTGAGCATTTCAAGTGATTCATATGTTGATGTTATGGGAAACAGCTTCCATACTGAAAATTCACCCCTTACAGACATGTATCCTTTTGACCCTGATGCATCCCCTCCTCACACTCCTACAGCTCCTAAGACTCCTGAAATTGTACACACTCTTTTAGCAAAGGAAGAGAGCAAAAAGAAGAAGAAAGATAAATCGAAAGTTAAGAATGAAATGAAGAAGTCCAAGGAACTTAGTCCAAAGAAACTAAAAATGGAAGTCAATGATGATGAATTCTTGGAACGACCGAAAACTCCTGAGGTGAAACTGGACTTCAAACCCTTCGACAATTATGTTCCTGTTCCACCTCATCCTGGGCTGATTCCTCCACTTTTGGAAAATAAGAGGCCAGATAATCTAGCTTTGCATGGTCTTTCACCACCAAGAGGCTCTCCTCCTCCGGAGAAACCAATCACCCCAGGAACTGGCATCGGAAGAACGTCCCCAAATCTATTTTATCCTCCTTTAACCCCTTCGATGTCTCTCTTCCAACACTCTCCTGCTTCGTCCACTTCTACACCCACTGGCGTACCTCCAACTCCAGGAGGAGGTATTCTACCACTCACACCAGGAGCAAATCTCACTTCTGTAAGTCCCTTGATTAAGAAGAAAAGTCTGGATGGCAAGGGAAAGAACTTGGAAAAGGTAGGTGGTGCTTGGGATGGCAATGATTACAACTATTGCTGCAGCGCATGTGCATGTCTTACAGCATCTTTAGAAACTGTTAATGTATTCTTGAGATTGAATTTAGTATTATGCAATCTGAGACTATATTGTATTATCCAAATTGGAAAAGACAATACAGAATGGCTAGCACTGGAAACATCAGTGATTTTAATTTCACTGGTGAAATACATAGAACTTAATGAAACTGCTCTTTTAATCATTTTCAATATTAAACAATCGTCAGTTCCATGGACTGAAACAATTTTCAGTAGTCAATTTTCAATACTTATATTTGAATAGCTTAGTGAATTACACTATTCCAACAGCCTTAAGAACCTGTTTGACGGATCTATTTCCTACTATTTAGTAAAATTTGTTTGGACAAGTAGTACAAATATGCTTTGCAGCAACTGCTCTTTGCTGAATGTTTTGATTTCTGCATTTTGTGCATCTTGTATCTTCCTGTCTTGTATGTTTGTTGCTGGTGCGAAGACATTGGCTATATCTCAACTACCAGAAAGTCCTGTGGGGCAGGGTGGGTTGCAATGCCATCAAGTGAGCGAGCGGGGAGGAATCGTCATATTATTGGTAGGTATAAACTTTATTGTGGTTTTCACCTTCTATCTAGCACCTCTGAAAATCTTTGCATTTGAAGGTGATAGAAGTTATTTATCACCCCCTCTTGTAAAAGCATAAATGCCCGATTCCTTTCCCAAGTTTGACATTCATCTCTTCTCGCACCTGTAGTTTTTTTCATCTAAATCCCACTTTAACATTTATTCAGATTCCTTAACTTTCACAGTCACTCTTCTTTTACATATAAATGGACTTCTTTTAGTCTCCAATCAAGTGTAAAACCACTGCTTGCTTCTTATTCCTAGTGCTTGATGCTTGCATGCTGCTTTTGCTACTCTTAGCATGACTTGTACTTTATTTTCTGCTCATCTCTATTAAAGATCTACAATTTTTATCAGGGGTAAGTGTAGTATCTACTTTCTTATCTCCCATGCATGTTATTTACTAGGTTGTCTCCATTGAACACTGTTAGTGAATTGTAAAACATGTAGGTAAAGTATCTTTTGAGTACCCATCTGACACATACTTCAGAGTTAGTTTCATTGAAAACTGGATTGTGTCCTTTTCCCTCTTAGAACTGTAGTTATTTTTGTAAAGGACTCTTTTTAATTTTTTGATAAAATTAATGTACTGTTAACATTTCTTAATCCATTTTACCTTTATTTCTTTTCAGAAAAAAGAGCACAAGAAAGATAAAAAGGACAAGAAAGATAAAAATAAAATCAAGAAAAAGAAGGACAAGAAAGACAAAAACAAGGATAAGAGCTTGAAAAAGAAGGACAAGGTTCAGAAAAAGATCAAAGACAAAATGGATAAGGACAAAAATCCAGAAAAAGTCAAGGACAAACTTAAGGAGAAAAAGAAAAAGAAAAAAGATGAGGTACAGCTAGTTTTTAAAACCATATTTCCACAAATTTTGGTTTCCTCCATACATTTATTTTTACTATCATCATTTAAATAGGGTAATGGCTCTTCATCACATCCTCAACTTCTTGTAACTGAAGAAATGGGAGTTCCCAAGCTTACATTAAGAATAGGATCTGACTCACCTCGATCAGCCACTCCAGAGGTCTCGTCAACACCTACAGCTCCAAAATTGTGAGTATCTCTACTTAAGGAAAACTTGGTTTCCACAGGGTAACAGTTTGTAGTGGGTGAAAAAGGGTGATCATGGCAGTTGTCATTCCTTTGAAAAAGTGGGTTTCTTTTCCTGAATGAAGTACAAAATATTCAAATAAAATCAGGAAAGGTACAATCTCTCATGTGGTGAAGAAAGCAGGTTAATTAACATGGATCATTGTTTCCTTGTATTTAGCCCGCATTTATTATCAGGGACACAGAAGTAAGTACTTTCCCAATCAGATTCCAAACAAATTGTAATTGAATATTTAGAGGTCATAGCTAGTCATAGCATGAGGATTACACATTCTAGTCTCATGGTCATAGTCTTAAGAAAATACAGTTGTTGTAAACCATTTTTCTTATGCTTGTCATGCTTTGAGGTTGTGAGAAAAGAAATCACTGTTAAAAACCAATAGTTAAGAATTTCATAATTTCTTGTTTTCTTTTTTTTTTCCTTTCTCCTTTTTCTTTTGACCCTTTTCAATATTATAAAATTTTGCTGTGTTGTGCGTATTTTGTTTTTTCTTGACTCTCATGTTTATATGCTTTTTTCTTTATTTTAGAAAATGTTAAAGTTTTGTATGTATTGTTTATCAACTAAGTTTCCTTAATTAATTTGTGACATCTCTATTTTCCAGAGTCATAAAAGCTGTGAAAAAACCAGTGAGTGAGGAAGAGAAAATGTTGAAAATGGGAATTCCTGCTCTTTTCTCTTCGTCCCATGTTATTGAGTCGGAAGCATACCGCCGTGAAAAGGAAAGAGCCGAAAAGGAAAAAGAGCGTGAACGAGAGAGGGAACGAGAGCGAGAGAAAGAAGAGAAAGAGCGGTTAGAAAGAGAAAGGGAGTTAGAGAGAGAGAGAGAAAGAACGAGGGAAATAGAGAGAGAACGGGAGCGCGAAAGAGAACGAGAAAGAGAGAAGGAACGTGAGTGGGAAAAAGAAAGAGCAAGATTAGCAGCACTGGACCAAGCATCTCGGCCACCCAAGCAGAAGTCAAGTAAGAATTCTAAACAGCCCTTCTCAGATCTGTCACTTTTCACAACCTCCTCTCCCTATCCCTCCCCTTCGTCCTCCCTAAGTAACCCAGATACCCGTCCCCACAAAGTGAAAAAATCATCAAGCAAAAAAGACAAATCTCTCAAAAAGTTAGAACGGCCAGTTAGTCCTGTACCTGTGGTCCATGCAATGCCACCTGTGCTTCCAACGCCAGTCATCTTAGGGGGTCCTCCTGCTGCATTGACTCCAGAGCAAATTACATCAGGCTTCTTTATTGTAAGTATAATGCAAACCTATGTCAAGTCATGGGTTCAACACCTGATAATATTGACTACATTTTAACATATTCACACCTGTACCCTTTAAATATGTTGATATTTTATTCTCTAAGAGAGAGATTGAATCGCTTATATCATTATATATATTTTTGTTGTATTGATCTCACATGAAAAAGGGTGATTATCCCTGGTTGCGAATATGTTAAAATAATGGCAATTGATTCATTTTTTATCTAAATTATTTTATGGGCAGGAAAAGAAAGAAAGGAAAACTTGATCACAAAATTTCAAAGAAACTATTGTTTGGTCATTTTCACATTTTATGTTGACTTTTGTGATTCCTTTTTGATTGAGAAAGAGAGAATAATTGGTACTTTGTCTATTGTGGCTGTGTTACATAGTATAGTAATAATAGGGCCTCTTTCAAATTCAGATTCTAAGATTGGAGCTACAGTTCATTTAGTACTTTCCACAAATTAGTACCAAAGACAAGAATACAGAAGACTATGTTAAAATAGCTTATAATGATTATTAGGTTTACTTATAGGTCAGCAAATAGTTTTCTGAGCCTTTTTATGACATTTATGTTGGTAGGCAAATTCATGTGAAATAGAAATGTAAAATATCTATATGTGTCACTCCTTTTTCCAAAAAAGTACACTTTTGAACTTGAGTGCGATCTTAGTAGGGTGAAAGAATTAAGTCTATTAGAATGGTATATTTTATTACGCTGAAATGAAATCATATTGCCAGTTTACCATGAAATATGGTGTTGTGCTCCTGCACTTGTCCTATGAAAAGTTTTCTCCCCTTTCCGTAAAAATTTAGTATCTGTAATGGCTCGGTTTAGGTTTTATTCCAGGTATATTACCAATTGATCATTGATGTACCGCAAGATAAAACTACGATACTCGTTCTAGAAGGGCACACTTGGGATACACATATATTAATTTATTTTTTAGAAATATAAATCCAAATGACAAGTATCCTGTTTTAATAATACAACCAATTGCTCATAATGTCAACCAATCAGTTTCCAATACCCCCTTCTCCTGCGTTGGCCTTCACCTCCCCCAATCCTATTCCTCATTCCTCAATGCATGCTGTAGTGTTGTGTTTTATTGCTTTTAGTTCCATTTCTATTTTTACGTCACCCTTAGCAATACTTGTATGTATAAAAATTTTAATATTAGCTCTTGTTGTTTTAGTGCCAATACACATTGTTCATTAAAAATTTGCTCAAACTTTCTGATCCTGTAGTTAAGTAATGGCATGGGCTGCTATTTACTGTTTTACTGTAGTCACGGTACCTCACACTTTTTCCTTGAACTGATTCACTCTGGTCACACAGGTTGTGGGAAGTATTTTCTTTTTGCTCTGTGAGGACAATTTGATGGTTTGTTCAAATTACCTTTGTTTTGTGTCCCAAAGAAACCTGTCTCCTTGTATTTTTCCCTTTTTTTTTTTTTTTTTGTGAATTTGTCTTATTTTTCACTTTATACTTTGTCAGATTCTCTTTGTCACAAATCATCTCTGAAGAAGTAATACCATATGTTATCAGGGACCCGTAACGTAACAAAACAGCACCTCATAACACTTTGTTAACCGTTAATGTTTTACCCGATAACCGATAACGCATACCATGACACTTAACAGATAAAGAATAAACGCATACATTTCTGATAATAGAATAACCGTTACAGATTTAACAGAAAGTAGTTTGATAATTAGTTAAAGTTATATGGTTTTTCGCATCTACGAAACATCAGAAACGAAATAATCAAAAGTTGCTTGTAACGTTAAGTAATTTGGTATATCTTTAACGTTAAGAGAATAACAAATTCCTAACTGTTACGTTAAGTAACTTAACTTTAAATTTAACTTACGACTTTGATAAAATTTGTAACTAACAAATGATGTTTGTTATGTTAAGTTACGGGTCCCTGTATGTTATATACAATGCTAGACCCACTCTACACTTTTCTTTCTTAAATGACTCATACTCAATAGTGTGTATCTGTGTGTGTGACTGTGTATAATAGTGTAAAAATAATAGGGATGTCCTTCTTTGTATTCTGTCCGAATTTCAGATGTGGTATTGTTAATTCATTTGAAACCATATTTATTTTTATTTCTTCAAATTTACACTTGAACATTGGTTTTAATCTTTATTCTATTGGTGAGGGTAAAATTTGCATCTGTGCTTTGTAGTGTTTTTGAATTTCTACCTGCATGCTGGCCTTTCTTATTTCTGCTGTTTAAATATAACGTCTTCCCCTGTCTTAATAGCTTCTTCATTTTTCATATCACACATAAATTTGGGTCATTCATTTCATGTAATATCATTGGCAATCTTTCCTGCTCTTTGTGCTATTCAGAGGTGAAGCAAAAAGTCGCTGCTGGTAGAGCCCTCCCTACCCTCCCCCCAGAGGATCCTGAGTCCAAATTGTTCACCAAGGCTTCTAAGCAATCCAAGAGGAGTGAAACTGAACCTGAAGTCATGGTGGTAAGTCTCATAAATTTTCTCTATTTCTCTCACTTTTGAAGAATCTTGTGAAAGTCTCTTACTTGACAAAACATTTGAAGGGGTTAAAAATATCCCTAATATCATCTAAACCATTTCACGACTACATTTTTTCTATGTTTTGTCTTTAGCAGCTGCTACATTTTCTCATTTATTCCCATTGATCGTATTTTAACTGATTGTAGGATTATTTTTCATATTACATTGCTGGCTAGCATGTTGGGACTAAGGGATGCATATGTTTGGTAGTGGGAGCTTTGGGAGTTGATCAGGTCATCTATTCATCAATCAAATGTGTTTCATGCATTACTCCCGCAGGAGCAGAAAGAGTGGGGCTTATACACCATGCATGTCTTCTGTATGTGGTTCAAGGTCAACATGAACATTGGATTTGTGCCCATTGTGTCCATTCCATCCTTCTAAAGAAATTTTGTTAACCTTGCTATATAGCAACTATCATTTGTGTGGTAGAAATTTTATTTATGGTAAATAGGTATACATCTATGAAGAGGAAGAAGTTGCCCTGCAATGCCTGCAATGCTTACCCCAAGAGAAGTCTTTGTCCACATGAACAAACAACATTCTGAAGACAACTTTTTCTGTGCTTGTGTTATATTGTGAAGTGGAATTTCTGAACATGATAATTGTCTTTGTACAAATAGCATAAATTGCATAAATGTAGGAAATTATATTGTGAATACTGGTTGTGCCAGTGAAAAAAGAATATTCAAAAACTTGTGCTATTGACATTACAGCCCATTTAGACAATGGTACATTTTCTATCTATCTCTCTCTTTCTCACTATACGCCCAATAGCAATTTTAAAATTAAAAGTTTGAGAGAAAAAATGGAAATTTTGTTGAAAAGTGTTGAGTTTTATGCTGTTTCTAATTTAATACTGTGGAATTTTCCAGGATGCAACGGGTAATAAAATCTGGATATGTCCTTCATGTGAGGGTCCAGATGATGGTCGGCCAATGATTGGTTGTGATGACTGTGATGCTTGGTATCATTGGTACATATCCACTGCCAAATTTCATTACTGAAATCCCTTTAAGTAGCCTTTTCATCATTGACTTTATTCTTGTTCCAGGGTGTGTGTCAACATTACTGTTGCTCCAGATGAGAATGAAAACTGGTACTGTCGTTTCTGCACATTGAAAAAAGCTGATTTATCCGAGAAAAAGAAGAAAAAGAAGTCAAAAAAGAAACCAAAAGTACCTGTTTGATAATAATAAGTTATCTCTATTTAAAGACTTATGGGAACATTAGAAAAAAATTTGGATGGTCGTGAAATGTTTTTACTGCATTTTATCACTTTGGAATATTATTAACTTATTTTTGCTCAAAGCAATCCAAGTCGATTGGTGGATAAAAGCACTTCACAGGTCTGCATGTGTGTATGTGTTTATTGTAGCATTTTGTACTGTTTATTCAAACTAAATGAATTGATTAACCACCCTTTAAAAGGTGGAAATTTGTATGTTCAATATGTGGTAGGACTGCAGGTTGAGACTTGATTCCTACTCACAACTGTATCAAAGTTTTCTTTTTTCGGCAAGACTGTCTGCCTTGCTGAAAAAATTTTATGTAAAGTGTATATAGTATACAGGACTTTATATGATTGTAAATTCTTTATGATTTTTGTGCAGTTGATTTTGATGAACATTTTAGCTAACTGATGCAACCCATAGATGTATTTGTTGTTGTTGGGCTCCTAGTCTGAAACTGAAGAATTACTTTGAAATGAATCAGTTCATCTTTTGTAGTGTAATTACAAATTATATTTACTTGCCTTATTGTTCTTTGGCTACTGGTGATACTCAACATTTCATATTTGTCCCAAAGTATGTTTTTATGTATGTAGGAGAAATGTTACTATTATGGCAGTTCAGTGCACTCTAAAATCTTTTCCCACTCATTTTATCACCTCTGTTTCATGAATCCACAGTTATATAAAAGTAGGTGTTAGTCTCTTATGAATCATTTTCCTCATACACTCCCCTTCAAAAGGGTATCTGATTAGCTCCAAATTAAATTGAACACACCCTCCAATTTATAATACTAGTAAATAGGGGTTTGTTGTTATTGTCATTTGTTCATAATCAGGGTTTTGTCATGTTGACACCAACATTCTAAATAGAACTTCCAGGCATAAGTGCAATCAATATTTATGAGTTTAAGGTTACCCTAAATGTCAATACATAACACTTGTTGCTTCAGTTTATGTTGATGATGTAACCAAATGTTGTTATTATTAGTCAGTTCTTTTCATTTTATTGTTCAATTTGGTATGAGCTTCAGGTGTGGAAGGTGGTACAGGAATTTTTCACAGTGTGATCATGGACATGCTGTTGGCTTTGCTGTACACAAGTACAGTTTCATGGCTGAACAGTTAATGCTTTAATTTTTAATTAAAAAGGAAAAATAAACTTTATTTGACAAGTTTACATTAAAAGAAACTTATCTACTTTTTGAGCCGTAAGAAGAGCATAAATGTTCCTGCTGACAACATCCATCATTATTATTAAGCCTCACCAGTTCGAACTATCTTCATTAAAGAGTGAAGATTGTTGCTTTGTAATGCTGTTCTACTGAGGTTCACAACATCCGCTTTGCTTTGACCAACTTGAAGGAAAGTATAGGAGATACCGCAAATCATTAGTTCATAATATTTCTATACACCCCCACACACAAAAAACTTATATCTAATAATTCTTACCTCTAAGCCTGGCAGCTTTCTGAATTAAAAGATTTATTTGCTTCAAAATATCTACTAACTCAGTGTGGTTACTGCACCGTATGTTATAACTGTTTATAAGGTCATCATTAACTTCTTTCAATTGAGAATGCCAATCACGCATGCTTTTTCTTGGGGATATAAAAAGATACATAAGTTTGTGTTTCATGTGTCAGATAATTTTTGAAAATGTTATACTTACAGGTCAGGTAATAGCCTGGCATCCTCTGCCCTAACAATTAGATTCCGAACAAGTCCTGCTCGATGAGCAAGATCTGCCCCTAACTGTATTCGGACTTCTTGAAGATTTGAAACTTTTTCTAGCCATTCTTCTAGGTGTGCTAGCTCTTGAGGAAATTCGGCAGTCACCTAAGGCATAAAGAACTACCTATAGCTCCCTGCGGTTTCAGCAAATGTTCTTTTAAGCAGAAAATGTTAATTTCCCCTTACTTGCAGATTTGACAGATTGAGGAAAGAAGCTAGGGATTGCACAAGATCACCAGCAAGTGTCATGTTAGGTGTAGCTATAACAACCCTTCCAGCTGGATACATAGATATGTGAAGAAGTGACCCATCTCTTAAGGCAGTGAAGGAAAGCGATAAAGAACTCCCACTGGCCTCCGCCTCCAATTCAGACGACAGCAAAAAATTCTGATTTACCCACAGAATGACCTAAGAAATTACAAGGTTTCAGGTATTGTAAAAATTAGTTGTTTGCTCCAATCCATACAACCTTACATCATACCCACCCTTTGTATTCTTTCACTAATGAAAAATGAAACAAAGTTTTGAGGTTGTTCTTGTGAGAGAGGTGCTGTAGCAGTAATCAGTGTATACATTGCAAATCGAGGTAAATGGCGCGTCAATTCAAACACATGAAACTGCTCCGTGCGAGGAAGGCCTACAAGAGCCTGTAGCAATTAATAATTAATTGCATTAATATTTGAGTATTTCTGCTTAGTAAATAATTACATGTATCAATCCCAAACCTTAATGTGGATATCTAACGGAACATCACGAGGTGGGAACAAAGCAACCTTTAAACTGGATGATAGTTCGTCATCATGAGGATGCACAACATGTGTTTCTCCAGCAAATATTCCTTCCGCAAAAACCAAAACAGCCCTGATTATTGTCTCATTGTTTGTTGTCAGGCAAAGTTCAACATGAGGCTTCACAATTTTGTTTTGGGAGAAAGAAATAATAAGTTAAAAAGTTCAATTTAATTTCAAAAACTTAAAAAATGCCATTGAAAGTACTCACACCCTTGGATTTAGCTCCCATGTTAATAGAAACTGTTGTCTGCAAACTAGTTTTGGCCTGTAAAACAGATAGTTTACTGAAAATTTAATAATATTACTCTTCACAGGACAGTATGAGCAATTAAGTTACTGACAGGTATCATCCCTGCATTCATATTTTGACCTCCGGTAAAGCTTGATGAACGAGTATTGCTTTCATAATTCTTTAATTCCATCAGTAATGCTTGCTTTTTCTGCAATAAATCTCTTACAGCTTCCTGGTGTACATTGCCCTCTATCAGTGTCCCCAGGCGTGATGAGTCATATCCCCTAACTGAAAATTAGAATTTCATATATATAGTTATAAAAGTTGTAGTGAGGAGAAAATTTGCATCTATTTCATACCTTCACCATCCACTGAGCAGCAAATCAATTGGGATCGTCCTTCAAGTCTGTAGTCCCCGTCTGCTAGTCCTGCAATGCTACAGTTAAAGTTGTCTTTAAAAACCACTTCTCCTGTGCGACTGTTTCTTGCATCAATTTTCCCATTTGACCATCCAGTGACTAGTTCTTCAACACCGTCACCGTCTATATCATAACTCAGTACGGCAACAGCACGGTTTTTGGACTGAGCAAAAAAGACAAATCAAATGTAATGTTAATTTACTTTAGATCATCACAGAAATAGAATGAATATCTTGATCCAAACATCACCTTGACTCTCCAAACACGGTGAAGCTTGTTATAGACACCAACAGTACCATTTGCAAGAGCATAAGCCATCTTACTGCCCCTTAAGGGGGCTAAAATTGTGGCTACTTCAGTTTCGGAGGTTTCCCCAACCATGACATCCTCTTTAAACACTCTTAGGTCAAAGTCATCAGACCCAACTATAAGCTGGAACAAATTTAGAATGAATGAGGGAATTAAGCAAGCTCCTTACCATAAACAGACAACATTGTATATTTCTTATTTTTCTGTACCTCATTTTCTCCATCTAAATCATAGTCTAGTAGTGCAAGTGATCTGACATTATCACCTGATACAGTCCAATATGGATCATTGCCTTTGTAATCAAATCCTTGAATTGAACAATTTCCTCCCACCAAAGCCAAAGGATTATCATATCCGCTCAAATTTCCAACAACAATGACATTTGCTCCATCTGCAACCTTGGTAAAAATAAAAGGAGATAAGTAAAAGATAAAATTGCTTTTGAACGATGGTAATTCCCTTCCAGTGTACTTTTGGGTTCATTTACCAGTTATTGGGAGTATGTGCAAAGGGAAGGGGGTTTCAAAAATCTGAACAGGACAAAAATTGCCTACATTAAATTTTTACAGGGCCGTTACAGTATGGCCCTCACCTCTTTATAAAAAAGATCTTTATTGCTTTCCACGTTGTAGGCTAGAACACTAGACTGAGTTCCTACAACAAGAATATCCTGTTCCAGCTCTGGGTGCAGGCGACCAGCAGCAAGAGCAGAAACATTGCGGTTTACACTTAAAAGGGATATTTCTTTGTTCACTTGACTCCAACTGGTAGTGCCAGTTATTTGAGATGTTGGACCAAGTCGTCGGTGAGGACTGTGAATTAAAACCTGTTTTAAAAAATTAAAAGGGAATTAAACCCCTCTATTTCTGTTTTCTAAATTAAAAAATAATAAAAAGCACGTTTTCTTTCCTTATCAGCTGTTGTGGCAGCTGTCAAGCAAGAGTGAGACCCATCATATTTTCCTATGGTAACTCGGCCAGGAAGTATCTTAGAGTTGAGCTGAAGGGTAAATACAGGAATAGCCATTTAAGATGTTTTTTTTTAATATAGATGTTTTTAAAAAACTGTTTGTATATGAATTTGTTTTTTATCTTGCTGTGACTTAAGTTAATGTCCCTTTTTTTTTTCTTTTTCTATATCAACACAATGCACTCTTGCTACTTCCACAAATATCTTCCCTGTATGTTTTGTGTTGACACTAGCCGTTGCTATGACGACAGGCCGAACGAGAGACCGGTTGACCGGTTCATCGATGACGCACAGTTGTTATTAAACTCGTAGTTTTAATGTTGTTATGAGTTCCAAATAAGTACATGGTTTAATTCTTTAGAAGCCATATCACCCCTTTTTCTGCTTGAAAGTCATGTCTGTGCAGACATAAAGCAAATACAACGAACAACACACCATATAAAATTACATTTATCACAGGTGGTCGAACTATGGCTAGTTTTGTTAGGTATTTTGTTTGTCTCGTATATGTCACTTGTTGTGTGGTGTCATATGTTAAATCTGTAGATGTCGATGGAAATGGATATATCGTGTACTGTCCTTGCATGGGTAGGTTATTTTGTGATTAGAAGTTATAATTTAAGGGTTAATATTGTTAGTGCTTAGGTTATATTATGTGTAAACTTAGTTTATATTGTGAAAATCTGTGGGCCTCTCACAAACTTTTAAATCATGAAATTTTAATTAAAACTCTTTGCTTATTTCCTTAATGCATGGAAACTTAAGAATTTGCTTCATTTTTTAAAAAAGAATTGTAGCAGCAGTTTGTTGAAGGCATTAGGCAGCATTCGTATTCTCTGTTTCGTATAATTTTGTGTAATTTTCCATCTTTAGGAAGATTTGGGAACCAAGCTGATCACTTTCTGGGATCCCTGGGATTTGCAAAAGGTTTGAATCGTACCCTTGTCCTGCCTCCATGGGTTGAATACCGATATGGCCAGCCACGTTCCGTAAGTGTAGAGTGCAATCACATACTTCACCTATGTGACCTTTTACTTTCTGACTGTTATTTTATGTTTTCCTTACAGATCCAAGTTCCATTTAGCAACTATTTTAATGTGACAAGATTGTTGGACTTCCATAAAGTTATAACAATGGAGTCATTTATGCAAGACATTGCGCCTTTGATTTGGCCTCCAGAAAAGCGCATTGGTTAGTCAAGATTAATGTTGTAACCACCCTCATGGTTGGTTATTTAAAACAATGTCCTTAATTTTTGAACATTCATTCATATTTTTCTTTCTTTAGCATTTTGCTATACTGCAAGAGGAAATGACGAGACTGAGAAGAGTTGTAATGCTAAGGAAGGAAATCCTTTTGGACCATTTTGGGATACATTCAACATCGACTTTGTTGGATCTGAGTTCTATGGCCCTTTGCATTATGACATACATCATTCAGACATGGCAAGTCGCTGGGCTGAAAACTACCCGCCAGAGGAGTGGCCAGGTAAAATAGAAAACGAAAAAAGTGTTCATGTTTTCCAAATTTTTAGGTTTTTATAATCTTTTTTTCATTCCTACCTAGTTTTGGCATTTACTGGTGCACCGGCCAGTTTTCCTGTACAGCTAGAGAATCGAGACTTACACAAGTACTTGAAGTGGAGTAATAACATTCAAAAGCAAGCAAAGTACTTTATCAAAAATAAATTACCTAAAGGAGCTTTCCTTGGTCTTCATTTTCGTAATGGAATTGATTGGGTCTGTAACATTATTGTATCTCTTTTAAACTGTAAAGCCGTGGTTTTCTTGAACTGATTTAAGGTCCTTTTAACAGGTGAGAGCATGTGAACATGTGAATCATAGTCCTAGCCTTTTTGCTGCTCCTCAGTGTTTGGGATACAGAAATGAGAAAGGGAGAGCTACCCATGAGATGTGCTTTCCATCAAAAGAAACAATTATCAAACAAATTAAGCGTCAACTTCGCAAAATGACTGATAAGGCTACATCTGTTTTTGTGGCTTCAGACAGTAATCATATGATATCTGATCTGCAGGAGGCATTGAAGAGGCAGCAGGTTTGATATTACATTGATCATGTGAAATTTTCTCAACAAGACAATGACATCATCACTTTATGTGTGAAAATCATCACTGACAAATGCCTTTGGTTTTATTTCTAAAACACACATAATTATTTATTCTTACAGGTCACTGTCCATCGCTTGGACCCCAGCAATCCTCATGTAGAATTGGCCATCTTAGGGCAGGCCAATTTTTTTATTGGAAACTGCATTTCTTCTTTTAGTGCCTTTTCAAAGAGAGAGCGAGATGCTCGTGGTCTTCCATCTGCTTTCTGGGGCTTCCCCACAGAAAAATCCTCAAGTAATAAGCATGATGAACTGTAAAGTCTTATTTAAGAAATTCCTAATGGAATGCAAATTAATTCTTCTTAACATTATTTTGTTCTAATTTTTGTGCTTGTATGAATTTGTTTAATTTTACAGTTTTTCAATTACATCCCTTTATAGTGCCTCTCTGAAAATTTTTGAGACTGTTTTTATATTAACACTAAGCTAAGAGTATTTCAGTGCTACAGTTTATAGTTTGCTATTTTCAGATTTGATAATTTTTCATTTTTGTTCATTTAGGTATTAATTGAAAAGACTGGAAAGCATTTGTATTTGAAAGGGATACTTCCCTTACAGTCATGTGATACTGTATGTGTATTAGTTTCGTATGTATTTTTTCTTCTGTAGATTTTGTACAATTTAGTTGGTTTCATTTTGTTTTAAAAATGTAACTTCTTTCAGGCACCTTCCCTTTGGTAGGCCCCTAAATGTATTCTTTTGTAAGTGCATTATAGATATACTGTACTGTTCTTTCTGGTCATGAAATAAATAAGTCCAAGAACACCTTCGTTATTCTTCCATGAAGTAACCGGAAAAAAAAAAAAAAAAAAAAAAAAACCCTACAAAAAGTAACACAAGCGGAAAATCACTCAAATCCAAACAGTTTTAAAGTTGTAAACGAATAAGTGCTGCTGTCTGGTGGCGATTTGGGACACTATGTTGAGTACGTTAGAGGGCCGTGCCGCGTGCCGCGTCTGGCGGCACGAATGGTTGAATGGGTGCGGCGAAATCACAAGCAGCCGATTAGGACGTTTCATAGGCATTTACTTGAGTTAAGCCCCTCGTTTCGTAAAATCTTCCCTTCGATATGACACTACAAAAATATATTGTCCAGGAAAAACGACCATCCGAGTAACGTAACGTTGTTCTCCTCAACCGCCTTAGCAACTCCTCCGAGTTTGTTTAGGTTATAATCGATCGTCAGACTGCATGACTGCAAACAAACGGCTCAGTGAATCGTGCTGTGCACCTGTACCATGCCCCACGGTGGTTTCTGCCGGTACAACCGAGGCGTATCCGGTCTGTGTCTTTGTAATATCGCATGTACAGAGTGCTGGAAAACAAAGCCTCCGGTAGCAAACATAACACATTTCTGACGTGTTTTTTTCTCGGCCAGCCACGGTAGCGGGGGCGTCTGGGGCGAAGAGGCGATGCTAGTCGGCGGGGAGGGCCAGGGCGCGCGCCGTGCCCCGACCTGAGGCTCCCGCCCAGCGCGTCGACTCGACGGCGACCCGGGCGCCATGGAGCAGCCGCGGGCCAGGACCCCGCGCCTCGCCGGCGGCCCGGGGATGCGCGTGTACACCGAGCTGGTGGAGGGCCGCACCCGGCTGCCGGCCAACCTGGCCCCGCTGCCGGACGTGCGCGAGCAGCGGCGCGCGCTGCAGCAGCACGAGCACCACCCGCTGCTGGAGTACAGCCTGTCGCGCCAGCGCGAGGAGGAGATCCAGCAGTACCTGCGCCGCCTGGCCGTGCGCACGCGCCTGCACCTGCTGCGCACCGCGCAGGACCAGCCCGACGAGGACGGCCACGAGCTGCCGCACACCAATGAGAGGTAGGCCGGGCCGGGGACCGTTTTATCAAATGTTTTTGCCCTAAACTGACGTAGGTTTTTATTACTTCGATGTATGCTAGATTTACAGAGTTGTTAACCCCTAGAATTGTGAATTTTTTGAAAAAGTGAGACTTTTTTTCTGTGTACGTTTACGCTTTTATCTTTGTCCGGCCCCGGCAGGTACATCGCGCTGCTGCGCGACCAGGTGGAGGCCGTGGAGCCGCCCACGCTGCTGCACGTGTGGGTGGAGCGCATCTCCTCGCTGGTGCCGGCGCGCCTGCGCGCGCTCTACCCCGCCGAGATGAACGCCCTGTTCCTGGAGGTGCGCGACGAGTTCGACGACCACATCCACGACATGACGGTGCGCAGCATCATGGTGTTCCCCGGGGGCGCGGGGCCGGGGGCGGGCGCGCTGCCGCCGGCCGACTCGCTGTGCGGCAAGCCCCTGGGCGAGGGCCGCACGGCGCGCTACCACGTGTTCCTGCAGCGCGTCGACACGCTCCGCGAGAAGCTCTTCATCACCCACCCGCTGGTGCGCGCCATCCTGCGCCTCGCGCACCAGCACGTCCCGGACCTGCTCAACGACTTCAGCAAGTACCGCGAGGCGGGCGTCGTGGAGCTGGCCAAGCTCAAGTCCAGCATGTTCAACGACATGAAGCGCAGCGAGGTGGTGGTCACGCAGACCTGGTACCCCAAGATCGTGGCGCTGTTCTCCGAGAAGAAGGCCCTGTCGGGCGTGGCCCGCAAGCACTGGCCGCAGTTCCTCAAGTGCGCCTCCAACGTGCTGCGCGTGCAGGTCACCGAGCTCATGCGCCGCAGCATCGACCACTTCGTGGACATCATGAGCGACGAGGCCAAGATCCCCTTCTTCAAGCTCGACATCTTCTACGCGGAGAACGGCCTGGAGCTGTACCCCACCGACAAGGAGATCTTCGGCACCATGGCCAAGGTGAGTGTGAAGTATTAGTTAAAGATAAGGCAATCTCGTCGATTTTAACGAATTTGAGGAACTTACGGCACCCGAAAAGTACGAATAATTTCCATTCTTTTTCCGACCTTTTTTTCTCGGATCTCTCTCTCTCTCTTTCTAAATTTTTCCCGTATTTTTCTAAATTTTGTGGAGTACTAACAGTTGTGAGTTGTGAACCGCTCGGGGAATATCACATTCCCGCCCGTACAGGTGGTGGAGTCGATCGCGACGATCGCCCAGGACCTGCCCTCCCTGGAGACGTGGGTGGACGTGAGCTCCCGCGAGGAGCTGATCCCGATCAAGATCTGCGAGCCCTACCTGGTGGAGATGCAGGCGCGGCTGCTCGCCAACCTGACGCACCTCTTCCAGCCCGTCAAGGACCACCTCGACCTGCTGGCCGGACAGTTCAACGTCCTGTACAGCGAACAACTCAAAGCGGTACTCGCCCTGCCCTGTGTCTTTTTGTCCCAAAGCTTAAAGAAAGGCGGACCCGTGCGTTTGTCATTGACTGCCGTATGCTTATGCTAACTCCGCAGGAGATCGAAGACTACCTGTCGGAGAGCCACGAGTTCGAGGAGCTTCGCGAGAAGATCGACTACTTCAACGGCTTCCTGGACCGCATCTCCGACATGGTCCTCAACGAGTACTTCCCCGTCGCCAAGCTGTGTCAGTACGACGTGATCCGCTCGCTCAAGAGCTTCGCCACGAACTTCATCGAGACCATCGTTACCGACATGGTGAACGAACACAAGGCGGAGAACCGAAAGATCTGCGAGGCGTTCGAGGAGATTGTAACGCGAGCCCAAAAAGTAAGATTTTAATATTTAAAAAAATAAAAAAATTGTAGTGACGGAACGCTCTAGTAACGCGATCGACTGCAGGTGCCGGCGGACACGGCTGAGCTGATGGCGAGCGGCGAGTACATGCTGTACGCCACCACGACCCTCATGGAGGAGCTGCACGCGCGCATCCGGCGCCAGATGGAGATCACCACCATGTTCATGGAGCTGACGGGGCTGGACGACGAGCACATGGCCCTCAACACGGCCATCGTCAACTGGCAGACGGACATCAAGAAGACGTTCGAGCTGAACGCCTCGCTGTACGAAAAATACAAGGTACGCTGCGACAAGACCCCCCCCCCCCCGCGCGCGCAAAAAAAAAGTCGATAGTTTCTCTATTTTTTTACGACAATGTCCCATTTTTCTTCCCGCGTTCAGGTCGAGTTCGAGGAGGTGCTCAAGGCTCGCACCGACAAGCTCAACGAGGACACGGCCGACCTGGCGCCGCGCCTCGTCATCTTCAACAACATGGACAGCGTGGACAAGCTGGCCGACTACTGCGAGAACATGCGCAAGTTCATCAAGAGGCTCGAGGAGTTCGACCGCGACGTGGCGTGGATCAACCGCGAGGAGACGCTCATGAAGTTCAGCGTGTCCAACTACCCGGAGCTGGACGAGCTCAAGGCCATCATCATGCCCTTCGCCGAGCTCGTCTTCAGCTGCTACAAGTGGAAGCGCACCTACCGCCTCTGGATGGACGGCACGTTCGAGGACCTGGACGGCACCTCCATGGAGGAGATCACCGACAACTTCTACAAGGAGACGCAGCGCATGCAGAAGGCCTACCGCCAGAAGATCAAGCAGCAGGTCACGGAGAACTACAAGCGCCGCTTCAAGGGCAACATGGACGACCCGGACGTCAACAACCACCCGGCGCCGCTCAAGCTCTGCTACCAGGTACCGGGGAATATTTCGGCCCAAACTGTAAATTTTGGGTAAAATTGAAGTGAAAAAGATGTGAAGTTGCCCTCTGTTACTGTATGACATCTGGCCCGGCGTGAATAATTTGAACGTAACATGCAGGTCCTGGAGCAGATCAAGGACTTCCGGTCCAACGTGCGCCTCGTGACGATCCTGTGCAACCCGGCGCTGACGCGGCGCCACTGGGAGGAGATGAACCAGATCCTGGGCAAGAGCATCACGCCGGACGCGGGCACGACGCTGCGCAAGATGACGGAGCTGGGCCTCGACCCGTACATGGAGGAGTTTGAGATCGTGAGCGTCGGCGCGCTCAAGGAGCGACAGCTCTACGAGAACCTGCGCAAGATGCAGTCCGAGTGGCAGGGTGTCACCTTCACCACCAACACGTACAAGGAGACCAACATCCCCATCCTGGGCTCGCTCGACGACGTGCAGGTGAGTGGACTGGACGCAAGTCCGACCTGGGTGTATATCGTTTGTCCGACCTCAACCGCAGGACCGGAGTTCAATTCCCACCGACTTCATTTTTTTTTATTCTGTGGTGTGGAACGCAGGCGCTGCTGGACGAGCACCTCATCAAGACGCTCTCCATGCGGGGCTCGGCCTTCGTGAAGCCGCACGCGGCGGAGGTGCGCGCCTGGTACGACCTGATCGTGCGCGTCACGGCCACCCTGGAGCAGTGGGGCCGCGTGCAGGCGGGCTGGATGTACCTGCTGCCCATCTTCTCCTCCAAGGACATCTGCGCCCAGATGCCGGCCGAGAGCGACCTGTTCAGCGACCTGGACGTCGTGTACCGCCGCATCATGCTCAACGTGGTCCGGGACCCGCGCGTGCTCGAGACGGGCGGCGGCGCCGGCGTCCTCGAGGCGCTCACGGACTGCATCGAGAGCCTGGAGAAGATCAACGACGGCGTCAACCGCTACCTCGAGCAGAAGCGCCTCTTCTTCCCGCGCTTCTTCTTCCTCTCCAACGACGAGATGCTCGAGATCCTGTCCGAGACCAAGGACCCCCTGCGCGTGCAGCCGCACCTGCGCAAGTGCTTCGAAGGCATCGCCCGCCTCGAGTTCGACGGGGAGCTCAACATCCACGCCATGTTCAGCTCGGAGGAGGAGCGCATCGCGCTGTGCGCGCCCATCTCGACGGCGGAGGCGCGCGGCAGCGTCGAGAAGTGGCTCGTGCGCGTCGAGGAGCAGATGCTCGAGACCCTGAGGGACGTCATCTTCAAGAGCTGGAAGGTGTACCCGGTGCACGCGCGCGAGGCTTGGGTCTGCGAGTGGCCTGGCCAGGTGGTGCTGTGCGTGTCCCAGGTACAGACAACTCTTGCTGACGGCGAATACATTTTACCTCTGTTCGCGAATAAGTTAATTTAGCCCGGCGACTCATTGGCGCAGGTGTACTGGACGGCCGAGGTGCACAACTGTCTCAAGTCGGGCCATCCCCGCGACCTGGTCAAGTACCACGGCAAGCTCGAGGAGCAGCTCAACGACATCGTGGCGCTGGTGCGCGGCCGGCTGCCGCGCCAGACCAGGGTCACGCTCGGCGCCCTGGTCGTCATCGACGTGCACGCCAAGGACGTGGTCTGGGACATGGCCGAGAGGGGCGTGTCGTCGGAGCAGGACTTCCAGTGGCTTGCGCAGCTCAGGTGAGTAGGCACTCCTGCGAGGTAGGCAACAGCGCTGTGCGGCACGCAGGCACGCGGGCGGTTTGCCTACCCGCACGGCGCTCCCTACCAGCTCACCCACCCAGCTCCGTCAAGCAGGCACCGCCCGGAGCCGATCAAAGTTTGAACTATGCGCAAAAAATTTGTACTAAATTTGTACTTTCATCCTATCATAGTTTTAGAATTTGTACTAAGATAGTAGCGATGCTAACACAAAACAAAATTTTCCCTGTGTGGTGATTGGGCAGCTCGGGCGGTGCGAGTGTTGCGGTATGCCTGCAGGCGATGACCCTACTTCAAACGATAGACTTAGAAAATGCGAAAGCTGGCGACAAGTGTTTTGAGAACCAGTAGAGGTGCACTGCTGATTTAGGTCACAAGCGCTACAGATCACAACCGCTACAGGTCACAAGCGCTACAGCTCGCTAACGCTACGGGTCGCAAGCGCTACAGCTCGGTAGCGCTAGGGCTCGCTAGCGCTACGGGTCACAAGCGCTACAGCGAGAATCCGCGCGTTAGGCGGAGCCGAGCCGAGCTATACCCTGAAAAATTACGCACGTGGCGTGGAAACATGGAAAATTTTTGCGACAGTAAACCTCCCGAAGGAGGTTGCGGTTCCCGCCAGGCACAGGGCTTTTACCCCCCGTGGCAGCCAACTACTTCGGTGTTCTTATGGGAACCGGTGCTTTTGTGACTGCGATCCTGTCGCGCAATTCGACAGATTTGATCCCCGTACTGCCAGATTTAGTCGTACGGTGGTTAACCGAACTGCCCTGTCCCCAGAGCATGGAATAGCTATTTTTGGAGCCAGATTCTAGGACTTATGACCCCACGACCGACCACCAGTCGTGGGCATGGGACGGAACTTCCTGGCAACCCGCTGTCGCTACCAGTGAAGAACCTACCTGGGTTTGAACCAGGCCCCATGTGCCGAGTCTCACAGACACCCCACGGTTTTCGCGGCACCACTAGACCACTAGACCGTCGGCTATTCCACGAGGAGGCTCGGTTGAAATGGGGGGCTTGAATTCCACTCTCCAAATTGTTGTCCTCAGAAAAATTAAATTTCTTGGTAAGATTCGAACCTCCGTCCTGCGACTCTCCGCGCGGACACTATGCCGGCACGGCTACGACGCCACGGTACCAGATGCCGGACCACTAGGAGTCATGCTGCGCGAGAAGCCACAGTCACCGAAGAAACGAACCCGGTGTCATGAGTGCGCCTGCTCTCCGGCCAGTGCTGGGCCGGCCGCATAGCGTCATTGGTATCGACGCTGCTTATTGCACTAGGTAGGCAGAGGTTCAAACACCGTTTTTTTTTATTTATTTTTTTTATTTTTTTTTTTCGGACCAAGTGCTCTTTCCAGCTATACCGTCCTTGTGACTTAGGCAACTGCAAAAAAGGCACTGGAAAGAGCACTTGGTCCAAACAAAAAAAAAATTAACAAGAAACAAAAATACGCGGTGTTTGAACCTCTGCCCACCTAGTGCAATAAGCAGCGTCGATACCAATGACGCTACGCGGCCGGCCCAGCACTGGCCGGAGAGCAGGCGCACTCATGACACCGGGTTCGTTTCTTCGGTGACTGTGGCTTCTCGCGCAGCATGACTCCTAGTGGTCCGGCATCTGGTACCGTGGCGTCGTAGCCGTGCCGGCATAGTGTCCGCGCGGAGAGTCGCAGGACGGAGGTTCGAATCTTACCAAGAAATTTAATTTTTCTGAGGACAACAATTTGGAGAGTGGAATTCAAGCCCCCCATTTCAACCGAGCTCCTCGTGGAATAGCCGACGGTCTAGTGGTCTAGTGGTGCCGCGAAAACCGTGGGGTGTCTGTGAGACTCGGCACATGGGGCCTGGTTCAAACCCAGGTAGGTTCTTCACTGGTAGCGACAGCGGGTTGCCAGGAAGTTCCGTCCCATGCCCACGACTGGTGGTCGGTCGTGGGGTCATAAGTCCTAGAATCTGGCTCCAAAAATAGCTATTCCATGCTCTGGGGACAGGGCAGTTCGGTTAACCACCGTACGACTAAATCTGGCAGTACGGGGATCAAATCTGTCGAATTGCGCGACAGGATCGCAGTCCAAAAAGCACCGGTTCCCATAAGAACACCGAAGTAGTTGGCTGCCACGGGGGGTAAAAGCCCTGTGCCTGGCGGGAACCGCAACCTCCTTCGGGAGGTTTACTGTCGCAAAAATTTTCCATGTTTTCACGCCACGTGCGTAATTTTTCAAGGTATAGCTCGGCTCGGCTCCGCCTAACGCGCGGATTCTCGCTGTAGCGCTTGTGACCTGTAGCGCTACCGAGCTGTAGCGCTTGTGACTCGTAGCGCTTGTGACCCCGTAGCGTTAGCGAGCTGTAGCGCTTGTGACCTGTAGCGGTTGTGATCTGTAGCGCTTGCGAGCCACTCCGGCTGATTTTGGAAAACGGAAAAAAAAAATTCCAGGTACTACTGGGAGGACAACTGCTTGGTGCGGCTGATCAACGCGACGGTGCCGTACGCGTACGAGTACCTGGGCAACACCCCGCGCCTCGTCATCACGCCGCTGACGGACCGCTGCTACCGCACGCTCATCGGCGCCTACCACCTGCACCTCAACGGCGCCCCGGAGGGCCCCGCTGGCACGGGCAAGGTGAGGGCCTTCATGGAGCGGAGGCGAGGGGAGGGGAAAACAGATCGGGAATTTTTGTACACCTTATAATTCAGAATTTTTTTTTAAAAATCAGAAAAAAAACCGGGAAATTTTATAATATTTAGAAAAATACTCGAATACTAACTAAATGTCAAAACATTCGTACACCGAAATTGAGAGTTGTTTCCCCCAGTGGGGATTTTAGAAGAGAGGGAATGGGATATAACGCAAAATCATGGCGCAATTTTACTTGCCACGGGCAGACGGAGACCACCAAGGACCTGGCCAAGGCCCTGGCCGTGCAGTGCATCGTGTTCAACTGCTCCGACGGCCTGGACTACATCGCCATGGGCAAGTTCTTCAAGGGCCTCGCCTCCTCCGGGGCGTGGGCCTGCTTCGACGAGTTCAACCGCATCGAGCTGGAGGTGCTGTCCGTGGTGGCGCAGCAGATCCTCTGCATCATCGTCGCCATCCAGGCCAACCAGACCACGCTCAACTTCGAGGGCACTCAGGTGGGCACCATCGCCCTGAGTTCTCCGTGAAGAAAACCAAACCCATTCGCAAATTCGCGTTTTTTGTGTGTGTATGTTTTATCCAGCTTAAATTGAACCCAGCGTGCTACATCTGCATCACGATGAACCCCGGTTACGCCGGGCGCTCGGAGCTGCCGGACAACCTCAAGGTGCTGTTCCGCACCGTGGCCATGATGGTCCCGGACTACGCGCTCATCGGCGAGATCTCGCTGTACTCGTACGGCTACGTGGACGCGCGAGCCCTCTCCGTCAAGATCGTGACCACGTACCGCCTGTGCTCCGAGCAGCTCTCCACTCAGGTGACCTGCGCCTCCGTGTCTCACCGCACGAGTGTGACCTGTCGGCCGTGTCTGACCTGACATCCGTGTTGCAGTCGCACTACGACTACGGCATGCGCGCGGTCAAGAGCGTCCTGTCCGCGGCCGGCAACCTCAAGCTCAAGTACCCCGAGGAGAAGGAGGAGGTCCTGCTGCTGCGCTCCATCATCGACGTCAACCTGCCCAAGTTCCTGAACCACGACGTGCCGCTGTTCCAGGTGCGTGTCCTGCTTGCACACTAGTGACGTCACCCTGTACACTTGTTCACACCGCCCGTCCCGCCCCCGCAGGGCATCATCTCGGACCTGTTCCCCGGGGTGACGCTGCCGGACCCGGACTACACCCTGGTGAAGGAGGCCCTGGGCGCGGTGTGCGCGCGCCGCAACCTGCAGCCCGTCGACTACTTCGTGACCAAGGTGGTGCAGACCTACGAGATGATGGTGGTCCGGCACGGCTTCATGCTGGTGGGCGAGCCGTTCAGCGGCAAGACGTGCGCGCTGCACTCCCTGGCCGAGGCCCTGGGGCTCCTCGCCGAGCAGCCCGGCTCCGCCGAGGTCGGCGTCGACCTGTTCACGCTCAACCCCAAGTCCATCACGCTCGGCCAGCTGTACGGCCAGTTCGACCCCGTCTCGTACGAGTGGTCTGACGGGGTCGTCGCTCTCGCGTTCCGCGAGTTCGCCATGGCGCAGGTGAGCACGTCGCCTCATTCCCATCGCTTTCCCGACCAGTACGCCGTTCTTTTAGGGGGAATAAAAGATATATCTCTACAAAGGATGGTCGCCGGAAGTGGCTCGTCTTCGACGGCCCCGTGGACGCGGTGTGGATCGAGAACATGAACACGGTCCTGGACGACAACAAGAAGCTGTGCCTGACGTCCGGCGAGGTCATCACCATGTCGCCCAGCATGTCCATGATCTTCGAGGTGATGGACCTGCTGCAGGCGTCGCCGGCCACCGTGTCGCGGTGCGGCATGATCTACCAGGAGCCCGGCGCCCTCGGCTGGCGCCCGCTCGCCGACTCGTGGCTGCGCGCGCCGCCCCAGGTACAGTACTGCATGCAGTAGGTACCCCCGCACCCCGTCGAGCGCGACAGTTTAGAGCTGACTCTGGTGACGTCCCGCAGGGGGGCCCTGCCGGCGTGCGGCGCGCGCCCGGACCCGCCGGCTCCAGCGTGACGAGCGGCATGTTGGCGGCGGGGGCGGGGGCGGCGGCGGGGGCGGGTGACGGCGAGGGCCTCGGGCCCGGGCCGCCCCCGATGGCCGCCGTGAGCGCGAGCCAGACGCACGGCGCGGGCCACAGCGACCTGTCCGTGCGGCCGGCGGGGGCACCAGCGCGCTGGAAGGAAGAGTACCACACGGTAAAAAAGAACCCTGAGTAACTATAAAATACTAGCCTGGCAAGCCTTCGGCTTAAATGCTGAGCTCAATCCCGCCTTATACTTGTCCGACTGTCAACCGCAGGACCGGAGTTCAATTCCCACCTACTTCATTTTTATTTCATTCTCGAACTTTCTTGCTTCCGTTGGAATTTTTTTGAGTGACGGCTCGAAAAAAATTATTTCCACAAGATATACTTTTCGGGGCGGTTTGAAGCCTGGGCAACAACATATCGATATACACCTCGGTACACCCCTAGAGTGCTTCGCTACGCTCAGCAAATGAAATCTGTTTGGTATCGTTGGCGTGAACTTGATTGCCCCTTCCAGCTGATAAGCGCGCTGCTGGACTGGCTGGTGCCGGCGTGCACGCAGTACCTGCGCCGCCACTGCAGCCAGGTGCTGGACGCGGGCGTGTCCAACACGGTCCGCGGCGTGCTGCAGCTCGCCGAGATGCTGCTGGACGAGGCTACGCAGGCGTGGGACGACTTCGAGAAGTACGTCGCCAACTGGACGCACGCCACCTTCCTCTACGCCGGCGTCTGGGGCTTTGGCGGCGCGCTGGACCAGGCGTCCCAGGTGCGAGGTTTTAATTTTTTTATTATATTTTTTTGGTGGTGCGAGATGCCGCGATGCATCGACTGATGTTTGGCTGATGCAGCCTTATCAAATCGCGGAGGATGCAGAATTTTGCCGTGTATATTTCTGAATTTGCTTCATTGATTTTTTGTAAACTTTCCTAAAACTCTTAATTTTTTTTTCTGATTTTATTTTTTATAATTGCCTGGTGTGTTAAAAATACTCATAGTCGCTAACCACTCGTCAACCGCATATTGAACCCGCCCGCAGGAGAAGTTCGACGAGTTCTACAAGGAGCTGTGGCGCGGTAACGACGAGGCGCACCCCGTGCCGGAGAGCGTCGGCCCCGTGGAGCTGTCCATCCCCAGCGAGGGCACCCTGTACGACTACGTGTTCGTGTACCGGCAGAAGGGCGCGTGGAAGCACTGGCCGGAGCTGCTGCGCTCCGTCAAGATGGTCGAGACCATCAACATCCAGCAGATGGTCGTGCCGACGGTCGAGTCGGTCAAGTACTCGCACCTGCTGGAGATGCACGTGCGCCACGGCGTGCCGTTCCTGCTGGCGGGGCCCACGGGCACGGGCAAGAGCTTCTACATCCAGGACCTGCTCATGAACAAGCTGGACCAGGACCAGTACCAGCCCGCCTTCCTCACCTTCACCGTGCAGACCTCCGCCAACCAGACGCAGGACCTGGTGCTGTCCAAGCTGCACAAGCGCCGCCGCGGCCAGTACGGCGCGCCGCCCGGCAAGAAGTGCGTCATCTTCGTCGACGACATGAACATGCCGCAGAAGGAGGCGTACGGCGCGCAGCCCGCCATCGAGCTGCTGCGGCAGTACTTCGACCACGGCAACTGGTTCGACCTCAAGGTGCGGGGTGGGGCGGGGCGGGGCGGGGCGGGGCGGGGCGGGGCGGGGCAGGCACTTCTGCTGAGGCACTGCGCACCGCTATCCTCATGCCTCTGCTCTGCAGGACTGCTCCAAGCTGCACCTGGACGGCATCCTCCTGGTGACAGCGTGCGGGCCGCCGGGCGGCAGCCGCCAGGACGTGTACCGCCGCTTCCTGCGCCACTTCAAGCTGTACGCCATCAACTCGTTCAGCGAGGACAGCATGACCAAGATCTTCACCAACGTCCTGCAGGTCAGGTCCAGCGCTCCGCTCCACTCCTGCCGTCCCGCTCAGCAGGCTGGATCAACAGGTTTCACCGCGCACCCTGGGACTTCCCCCCGCAGGTGGGCCTGCGGCGCACGGGCTTCGGGCAGGACGCGGCGCAGTCCATCCAGTGCGTGGTGGGCGCGACGCTCGAGGTGTACCAGGCGAGCGTGCGCGAGCTCAGGCCCACGCCCGCCAAGTCGCACTACGTGTTCAACCTGCGCGACGTGGCGCGCGTGGTGCAGGGCTGCTCGCTCGCGCGCAAGGAGTCCGTCGACAGCAAGCGCTTCTTCGTCAACCTGTGGACGCACGAGGTACGCTGGCCTGCAGCAGAGCGCGAACCGAATAGGGAAGTACAGTATGTGTTTTTGCGGGGGTGTCTTTGGCCGGCCCTGGCGCCGGCGCCTGTGGGCGGAGCGGGACGGGATCACGCGCATGTTGTAGGGCAGGGTGACCACCCCATGCGCCCCCGGTCCCGTCCTGCTCCACGCACTCGTTGGCCTGCAGCAGAGCGCGAACCGTCCCGTTTTCGCTGAAACAGACGCTGCGCGTGTTCTACGACCGCCTGGTGGACGACGCGGACCGCGACTGGCTGTTCGCGCTCATCCGCCAGTGCGTGCAGACGCACTTCAAGGAGAGCCTGGACGTGTGCCTGGAGAACCAGTGCGACGAGCAGGGCGTCGTCACCAGGGAGGCGCTCGAGACCCTCATATTCGGTAACTTCATGGACCCGGACGCGGCGGAGGACGACAAGAAGTACGAGGAGATCGCCCGCATTCAGGTCGGTCGAGCTGGCCTCAAGCGTGTTTCACTGTGTCCACATCGTGGATCCGTCTTCACTCGCACCTCCCGCAGGACTTCAAGAGCCTCGCCGAGGCTGTGATGGACGAGTTCAACTCGTCCCACAAGGCCAAGATCGACGTGGTGCTGTTCAAGTACGCGCTCGTGCACCTGGCGCGCGTGTGCCGGATCATCGCCTGCCCCGGAGGCTCCGGGCTGCTCGTCGGTGTCGGCGGCTCCGGGCGCCAGTCGCTCACGCGCCTCGGGAACGCCATCATGGGCAGCACCCTTTTCCAGCCGGAGATCTCCAAGAACTACGGCGTCAACGACTGGCGCGACGATTTGAAACAGGTGCGGCGCCGGGCGGGGCGGGGCGGGGCGGGGCGGGGCGGGGCACGTCGGCGTGGTGCCCGCCGTCAGGACGCGTCGCGTCTCACGCAGCCTCTCCCCTCCCGTAGGTCCTCAAGGAGTCAGGCGGCCGCGGCAAGGACACCGTCTTCCTCTTCAACGAGACTCAGATCAAGGAGGAGATATTCCTGCAGGATATCGACTCGCTGCTCAACTCGGGCGAGGTCCCCAACATCTTCGCCGTCGACGAGAAGCAAGAGATCCTCGAACTGGTGCGCCTGGCCGCGCAGGGCGGCAACCGAAACCTGGACGTCAGCCCGCTCCAGGTACGCGAGGAAAATTTTTGGAATTAAGTACTCTTATTACAATATACCGTTTACTGTTGCCTGGAGAAAAAAAGTGTGGAATAAGTTTAGTTGCGATCTTATTTCTGTGAGCAATGACGGCTCTGCTTGTGTTCTGCCAGGTGTTCGCTTTCTTCATCAACCGGTGCAAGCAGAAGCTCCACATGATGCTGTGCTTCAGCCCCATAGGTCCCTCCTTCCGCTCGCGCCTGCGTCTCTACCCCTCGCTCGTCAACTGCTGCACCATCGACTGGTGGGTATCAAAGTGGCCTTGCCAAAAAAATAAAAATAGAAGGAAGAAAGTGAGACTAGGTGTCTGACAGGTACGAGATGTGGCCCGAGGACGCCCTGGGCATGGTGGCCACTCGCTACTTGTCCGACGTGGCGCTGGACCCTACCGTGCGCACCAACTCCGTGCAGGCCTGCAAGTACTTCCACGCCACGGCCAAGGTGACGACCGTCCAGGCCGCGTCCCCGCACCGTCGCGCCGTCCCCGCCCCGGCCGCGCCGCCTCACTGACACACCGTTGTCCCCCAGGTGGCCGCCGACCGGTTCCACACCGCCACCGGGCGCAAGACGTACATCACGTCCTCGGCGTTCCTGGAGCTCATCAAGTCCTTCGCGCGCCTCACCGTGGCCAAGCAGGGCGAGATCATGGACGCCAAGAACCGCTACATGGGCGGGCTGGACAAGCTGGACTTCGCGGCGGCGCAGGTGGCGCAGATGCAGACCGAGCTGACGAACCTGCAGCCGCGGCTGGCGCAGGCGGTGCGCGAGTCGTCCAAGATGCTGACCATCATCGAGCAGGAGACGGTCAAGGTGGAGCAGGCCACGGAGCTGGTGCGCGAGGACGAGAAGGTGGCCAACGCGCAGGCCGAGGCGTCGCAGGCGCTCAAGTCCGAGTGCGAGGCAGACCTGGCGCTCGCCATCCCCATCCTCGAGGAGGCCATCAACGCCCTCAACACGCTCAAGCCTCAGGACATCACGCTCGTCAAGTCCATGAAGAACCCTCCGGACGCTGTCAAGATGGTGAGTGGAAAAGGAAGAGGTACGCTTTGGTGCCCATGTGAGACCGGGAGAGAACGCGGAAGACTGTTCCTGCTGCATTAACAAAAATAAAATGGGGGAGTAATAAAAAGGAATGTGTGTATTTTCCAGGTGATGGCGGCCGTTTGCATCATGAGGGACATCCCGCCAGACCGCGTTCCGGACCCGGCCTCCGGTAGGAAGATCCTGGACTACTGGGGGCCCAGCCTCAAGCTCCTGGGCGACATCAACTTCCTTCAGACGCTCAAGGACTACGACAAAGACAACATCCCGCCCGCGCTCATGGCCAAGATCCGTAAGGAGTACCTGCCCAACAAGGACTTCAAGCCGAGCATCGTGGCCAAGGCGTCGAGCGCGGCCGAGGGCCTCTGCAAGTGGATCATCGCCATGGACATGTACGACGTGGTGGCCAAGGAGGTGGCGCCCAAGAAGGCCAAGCTGGAGATCGCCGAGAAGGAGTACGCGGCCACCATGGCGCTGCTGGACGAGAAGCGCGGCCAGGTGCGCGCGCTCGAGGACAAGCTGGCCCAGCTCACGGAGCAGCTGAACGAGGCCAACGAGCGCAAGCAGGCGCTCCAGGACGACGTGGCGCTGTGCGAGAGCAAGCTGGAGCGCGCCAACAAGCTCATCAACGGGCTGGGGGGCGAGAAGGCGCGCTGGTCGCAGGCGGCCAGGAGCCTGCAGACCAGCTTCGACTGCCTGGCCGGGGACATCCTAGTGTCCTGCGGCGTCATCGCCTACCTCAGCACCTTCACCACGCCCTACCGCGTCGAGGCCGTCGCCAAGTGGCGTGACCACGTGATCCAGCTCAAGATACCCTCGTCGGCGGAGTTCAGCTTCGTCAAGGTGCGTTTACAACTACGAATTTTAGCGCACAAATCTCGTGTTTTTTTCTAACTGAAAAATGACTGTTTCTAAATTTTTATTGCGGTTTGAAAAACAAAAATTCTCAGTTTTCCTGGAACATTTGTGACTTTTGTAGTGTATAGAAAATTCAAACTCGGCTCTCATACCACCCCGTGCCCTGCCCCTCCCCTTTAGGTATTGGGCTCCGAGATCAAGACCCAAGGCTGGAACATCCACGGCCTGCCCAGGGACGCCTTCTCCATCGAGAACGCCATCATCGTAGACTGCTCCAAGCGGTGGTCGCTCATGGTGGACCCGCAGGGCCAGGCCAACAAGTGGATCAAGGGCATGGAGAAGGCCAACGACCTCCAGGTCGCCAAGTTCAGCGACCCGGACTACATGAAGACGGTGGAGGCGTGCGTGTCGACGGGCAGGCCGCTGCTGCTGGAGAACGTCATGGAGGACTTGGAGGCGCCGCTCGACCCGGTGCTCTTCCGGATGACCTTCTCGCAGGGCGGCACGGCCTTCATCAGCCTCGGCGACAACGTCGTCGAGTACCACCCAGACTTCAAGCTGTACATGACCTCGCGGCTGCGCAACCCGCACTACCTCCCGGACGTCTTCAACAAGGTCACCATCGTCAACTTCGCACTGACCGTGGAGGGGCTGGAGGACCAGCTGCTCGGCATCGTGGTGGCCAAGGAGCGGCCCGACCTCGAGGACAAGCGCCAGAGCCTGATCGTGCAGAGCGCCGCCAACAAGAGGGCGCTCAGCGACGTGGAGGAGATGATCCTCAAGACGCTGTCGCAGTCCAAGGGCAACATCCTGGAGGACGAGACGGCCATCCGGGTTCTGGACGAGTCCAAGCTGCTGTCCGAGGACATCACCCGCAAGCAGGAGGCCACCCGCGAGACCGAGGACAAGATCGAGAGCTTCCGCCACAACTACCAGTCCATCGCCAAGCACTCGGCCTCGCTGTACTACTGCGTCACGGACCTGCCCAACATCGACCCCATGTACCAGTACTCGCTCGCGTGGTTCATCAACATCTACATCACCTCCATCGAGACGGCCAACAAGTCCAGGGACCTGGAGCGGCGGCTCGCCTTCCTCACGGACACCTTCACGTACAACCTGTACTGCAACGTGTGCCGCTCGCTCTTCGAGAAGGACAAGCTCCTCTTCTCCTTCATCCTGTGCACCACCATCATGCTGGCGCGCCGCAGGCTCACCAAGCAGGAGCTCAACTTCTTCCTCACGGGGGGCGTGGGCCTCGAGAACCCCGCGCCCAACCCTGGCAAGCCCTGGCTGCCGGACAAGGCCTGGGACGAGGTAAGAGTAAGGGGAGGGTAGGCAACGCACTACTCGGCCGATACGCGGGTTGCCTATGTCACGGCCGACAGGGGCTACAGGCAGGCCAGTGCAGTAAGTCCGCACTGCACCACTTTTGCTCAGGTGTGCCGCGTGGACGAAGTGCCCGGGTTCGCTGGCTTCAGACAGGCGTTCGTCTCGGGCCTGGGCGAGTGGAAGAGGTTCTACGACCTGGCCGAGCCCCAGGGCGCGGAGCCGCCCCGGGCGTGGACGGCCGGCGCCGAGCCCAGCCAGTTCCAGAGGCTCATCTGCCTGCGCATGCTGCGCCCCGACAAGGTGAGAGATAATCGGGGAATTCTCCGTGGGATTATTTATCGAAACAAAAAAAAAATTGTCGTCAGGTGACGCACGCGGTGAGCGCGCTGGTGCAGAGTCACCTGGACAAGCGCTACGTGTCGCCGCCGCCCTTCGACATCGCCCGCTCCTACGAGGACTCCAACTGCCTGGCCCCGCTCATCTTCATACTGTCCCCCGGCGCCGACCCCATGGCCGCCCTGCTCAAGTTCGCCACCAAGATGGGCGTGGCCAACAAGTTTGCGTCCATCTCGCTGGGCCAGGGCCAGGGGCCCATCGCGGCCGCCATGATCAAGGAGGCGCAGGTGAGTAAGACTCCAGCCTGGAGCCTGCCTGGAGCCTGCCTGGAGCTAGGGGTGTGCGAATCAGGTTTTTTCCCCTCGAATCGAATCGAACCGAATCATAGAAAAAAATCCCCGAATCGAATCGAATCGAATCCGCTCTTTTTTTCTCGAATCGAACCGAATCGAAAGTTTGGACCTGTTTTTCGAATCGAATCCGAATCTCAACGAAAATTTTGAAGATAATATTACGTTGTTAGGAAGGCTTAAAAGGTGGGTCGCACGTAGTTCAATAATTGCAATGCAACACAAATTGAAGTTAGACAAAGAATAATTACGTCTCTGTAACTATTTATTCATAAAACGCCCAAAAATGATAAAGGTTTAGTAATATCAGTCAAATTGAGCATCAGCAGATTCGAAGGCGAATATCCTTGATTCGAAGTTTTCAAATAGTTCGGATTTTAAGCAATTTGCCCGGGAGCGAATCGAATCGAATCAGAGCTGATTCGATTCGATTCGATTCGATTCCGAACCTTTCGCACATCTCTACCTGGAGCCTGCCTGGAGCCTGCCTGGAGCCTGCCTGGAGCAACACTTCTTGTCCAGGCTGCCGGCGGGTGGGTGTGCCTGCAGAACTGCCACGTGGCCGAGTCCTTCATGACGCCGCTGGAGAAGATCTGGGAGGGCCTGGACACCAACAACACGGTCCTGGGCTTCCGCCTGTGGCTCACGAGCTACCCGTCGGCGGCCTTCCCCGCCGCCCTGCTCCAGAACGGCGTCAAGATGACCAACGAGCCGCCGACGGGCCTGCAGCAGAACCTGCTGCGCGCCTACCTCTCCGAGCCCGTCAAGGACCCCGAGTTTTTCGAGGGATGCCCGGGCAAGGACCGAGTGTTCGTCAAGCTCCTGTACGGCATCTGCTTCTTCCACGCCGTCATTCAGGTTGGTGTCCTTCGGGCTAATCGTACCATTTCTGAACCGAAACGAAAAGCTTCCTGTTTATTTATTCTACCAGGAGCGGCGTAAATTCGGGCCCATCGGCTGGAACATACCGTACGGCTTTAACGAGTCTGACTTTGCCATCTCCGTGCGCCAGCTGCAGATGTTCATCAACGAGTATGAACAGGTGGGTGGGGCGCGTCTATCTAGACTTCTGACGGTCGTCGCGGGCCTAAACTCAACGTGCCTCCCTTCCCCAGGTGCCCTACCAGGCCATATCGTACTTGACGGGCGAGTGCAACTACGGCGGCCGCGTCACGGACGACTGGGACCGACGCGCGCTCGTCGTCATCCTGGCCAACTTCATCAACGAGAGCGTCGTCCTCGACGCCAACTACGTGTTCTGCCCCGGCGGCGCGCAGTACGGCCTGCCACGCAAGAACGACTACCGCGAGTACCTGCGGCACGTGGAGACGCTGCCCTCGCTGCCCCCGCCCGAGGTGTACGGCCTGCACGCCAACGCGGGCATGACCAAGGACCTGCAGGCCACCAGGGCGCTCGTGGACGCCATGCTCTGCGTACAGGGCCAGGTGCGGCCAGTGCAGATGCAGCTGTAGCACGCGTCCTCGCTGAGCCTCATCGCGACGCTCACCGCCATCTCCGTCCGCAGGTGGCCGTCGAGGGCGGCCAGACGGAGCAGGTGCTCCTGACCATCGCCGACGACATCCTGGCCAAGCTGCCGCCGCCCTTCGACGTGGAGCTGGCGGCGCAGAAGTTCCCGGTGTCGTACAAGGAGTCGATGAACACAGTGCTCGTGCAGGAGATGGAGCGCTTCAACCTGCTGGTGGGCACGGTGCGCCGGACCCTGGAGGAGCTGCAGCGCGCGGTGCGCGGCCTCATCGTCATGTCGCCCGAGCTGGACGCCGTGGCGGGGTCGCTGCTCGTGTCCAGGGTGCCCGCCGCGTGGAGCAGGGCGTCGTACCCGAGCCTCAAGCCGCTCGCCAGCTACGTCGCGGACCTGTGCGAGCGGCTGCGCACCTTGCAGCACTGGCACGACAACGGCCGCCCCAGCGTCTTCTGGCTCTCGGGCTTCTTCTTCACGCAGGTAGCGTACCGGGCCGCGCCCCTCGCCTAATGTTTTTTTTTTTTTTTTTCACTTAACAATTTAAATATGTTTTCAAAATATCAGATATTTGTTTCTAAAATATCAGAAAAGTACAGAATTTTCTTAGAAATTTCAATAGATAGGTTCTCGAGAAAAAAAGAGGAAAAAATCATATTATTCGTAGACTAAAATTCAGAGTTGTCTCCCAACACCGCAACTTCCTTTCTGTTTCAGGCTTTCCTGACTGGCGCGATGCAGGACTTCGCCCGCAAGTACACCATCCCCATCGACCAGCTGACGTTCGACTTCCAGGTGCTTGGCGCCGACAGCGTTACGTCCGCGCCCCAGGACGGTGTCTATTGCCACCGTCTGTTCCTGGAGGGCGCGCGATGGGACCGCGGCGCCGGCGTGCTGGCCGAGCAGCTGCCCAAGGTGGGTCCCAGTCGCTTGCGATCCTTGCACAAGAGGAATGTTTTGGGGTGGGGCTATCCTTCTACTTTTTTCCAAAATTTCTGGAGGCTTGGGTGGAAGTAGGAGCTGTTATGAGAGCCCAAAGGACCTATACTAAGTTGTTCACAATATTCCCATAATGGTGTACTGTGGTTGCTTCTAGGTTCTCAGTGACATCATGCCGATTATCTGGTTCAAACCGACTCGAAAGCAGGAACTGAATGAAGGGAGACGGTACAGATGTCCCCTGTACAGGACCTCAGAGAGGAGAGGAGTCTTGTCGACTACTGGCCACTCTACAAACTTTGTTTTAGCACTTTTATTGGATACTGAAAAACCTCCAAATCATTGGATACAAAGGGGGACCGCGCTGTTATCTCAATTGGATGACTAGGGATGAGTTAGTGCACATTTTCAGGAAACTATCGTCCAGTCAAATAATGACCAATTGAGTAAGTTGTACGTTTTTCCCTTCAGCACTGGTACTGTGATAAAATCAATTTATTAGTAAGGAATATATTTCTAATTTTTTTTCCTCAAGTAGAATTTTGGAAATGAGCTTATCTTAAAATAAATTAAAAATTTTAAGAAGGGATATGAAGCAGGCAGCAATGAAATAAGATACATCTTTTAATGAGATGATTATTTTATTTTAACATTATAGAACTAGACCAAAAATATACAAAAAAAAATCATTATTTCATCAATATGGCCTGTGTGGCCAATGCGGAAGCACGCTTGGCGGATGAGCAATTTCATGTCTTCCTTTAAGAATGCGCCTCATGAGAATAGCTCTCCCGCCAGGGGTTTCTATTCGCTTCTCCCATGTGAACCGCAGTCTTTTGTGTTCACGAGGTTTAGGGAAATAGTTTCTAATTTTATGACGAACTGAGATAAGAGAGCAGCCTCCACCCACCAAGGCAGGCAATGCTGATGAAGCGCAGTCCAAAACTGGTGCTCCAGGAGCCGGAACAATGGACAGCTGAGTGTGACAAGAAGTGAGTTTTGCAGCTAGCTGGTGTAGCTGGGCTGTCTGTTGTGCAGCAAGACCTGTTAATCTCCTGTAAAACAAAACAAATACCAATAAAGAGGTTAAATCTCTCTGTTTTTATTATATTTTCAGAGTAAGAGTGAGAAGACCAAAGACTCTAAAACAAAAATCACCTAAAGAATTTGAAGTTTGATGCTAGACTTTGAGCCATGATACAGCTGTGCAAAGCACTGAAAACGAGATCGAATTTTTAAGTTGCAAAGAGGTTCTGTTTCTGTTCTTTTAAGCCGTCTGTCTGACTTTCTCATACACGAAAACAGAAAACCTGCTCTGACACACAAGTCTGCCATACTTGTCGTCTGAACACTTTTTTTTCCTGTTTTGGCAGGCGCAGGCGCGCGCGCTTTCACGTAAGTTGTTGTCTTTTCTGAAAGATGTTGTGATTGTGACAGCTTTTGAGGTCGAGGGCAGAAATGGAGTGTTAGACCGGACTGTGAGTAAGAAACCCAATACCAAGTATAGTTTCGGATATGAGTGCGTCCGCTAGGGTGAGGTTTCGGGCCTCTAAAGCTAGGAAGGAGGAGAGCGAGGAAGAAGATTATGACAGTGAAGAGGAGAGATATCAGCGAAATCAGCAGAGGTTACTGAAAAAGGTAGAAGAGAGTGCATCTGCTATCCGAGCTCTTTCCAAAATTACTCGCCCTTTCATCACGGGGGCCTGGAGGCTTGAGAGGGAGGAGCAACGTCAGCAAAATGAGTGTTCCTCCGAAACTGTGGTTAGTGTCCCATCCCTAAGCAAGGAGAACAAACCTCATTCCTCAACTTCTAAGAAAACCAGCGAACCATTGAATGACGGGAACGATAGTGCAGACAAAGTTGATGGTAGCAGAAGAAAATCCATATGGTCTCCGATAAAACATGTCAAAGCGACTGATGTGTCAGCTATTCTTGCAATGGAGAAGACACCCAATTGGAAACCATTACGTAAAAGCAAAGCAAGACATTCACTACTCAACTTTAATATGGAAAATGCTTGTGAATCTCCTACTGCTGATGATTTATCTACTGTCTGCAAGCCTCTACCTGAGTGTGTGACAAAGTCTGACAGCACTGTGCAACCGAAGCAGTCAACTAAGGTGTCAGAGGAACTCCGTACTCCATTAAGAGCAGTAGCAGGTTTGAATCAAGCTCTAGAGAGACGAAGAAGTGTATCATTCACAACTGAATGCAGTTCACCTGCACGTCATCCATCTCACTCTGAGAGTCAGGCAAACTGCGAGGCAGTTTCTAGTGCAGATGTTCAAATTCTGGAAAAGACAAGTCTATCCCAATCAGTGCAAACTGAACAGTTGGAAAGTAATGAAGTATTATCAAACATTGAAAGACAAGCAGAAAACATTATCAATGAGAAAGTGGATGAGGCGTTGTCCAGAACTTCATCATTCAATGAAGAGGATGAAGAATATCCCTTGCGCACACCGCGTAGAAGTTTTATGAAAAGTTATAAGTCGCCTATACGATGTTCTCCTATTCTTTTGAAAGCCTTTGGAGAGGAGAATTCTGTAGTTCGTGGCTGCATTGGTTCCCCTGAAAAAGTAGTAAACTTAGAAGAATGCAAAAGCCCAAAGGATCCCTCCAAAGTATTAAGGGGTAATATATTCCTTTTATTAAATTTATTTGTAACTCTACATCTGTTTGAACTGAAATTTTAATTTTTACTTATTTGTGGAACCCTTTTTCAGGTGTTAATGCGTATGTGGAGGTGAGGCGTGGAGAGGATGATCGTACTGGTGGTTTTCGCTGGAAGCTGAAACAACTTGGGGCAACTGTATCGGATTCTCTTAATAAAAAGGTAGAGAAAGTGTATTGCAGTTTGTAAACCTCTGTTTTATTTATCCTATGTGTTCATTTCAATATTTGCTTCATAGGTAACTCATGTTGTTTTCCAAGAAGGCTTGTTGTCTACGTTCCGCAAAGCAAAGCAATTTGGGGCTTATCTCGTTTCAACTCACTGGGTTATGGCTTGTGATGAAAGTTTTACTAAAGTTGAAGAAGCCCGATATCCTATAGAGAAATTGTCCGAATACGAACTTGCAGATCCTCTTCAAAAATATATTAAGGTAAGAACTAACAAAACAACATATCTTGTTAAAATTTTGTAATGTTCGTCAATCACAAATTATACTATTTATCTTGCTTTTAAAATTGTGTGTCTCTATAGAGACCTAAAATCATGTCCCCCGATCTCGGTTCTGGAAGAGATGACAAAGTTCTTTCAAGAAGATTACAAAGGAGGAGCATTAAATGCAATTCCCCTTTAACTCTCGCCCCAAAGAGTCCAGCAAAACTGCCTGTAATTAAAACACCATCTCCTTTGGTAAGTAAAGGAAAGAAAATGGTTCTGTTATATTTCTTAAAATCGAATTTTATATTTTGTTTTCCTTAAAGAAAACCAAGTTTCACTTGAAGAAGACCTCACCAAAGAAAGACAATCCTGATTCTGATGATGATTGGGATGGATTTTTGGCCATGGTTGAAGCTCAGGTGAGAGAGAAAGCTGCTTCCAAAAGAAAAGCTGGAGAAATGAATGAAACGCCTACAGACTTTGAGACAAGACTAAAGCAGTTATTGGGGCGTGGTGAAGAGCAGACACAGAGCAAAAGAGAAGCAAATATTCCCCTAGCATCAATGTAAGAATTTTTTTTTGTGTCTCAATCCTAATTATACATGCATTTCTACATATCTAATAATTCTTCTTCTCTTGGCAGATTTCACAAAGGAAAAGTGGCAAACCAAACTGACAAGACTGTACCTAAAACAACAAAAAAGGCAAAATCTCCTTCTCTTGTTAACTCTTTATCCTCCAGTGTGGTCATGATGAATTGGCTACAAAAGCGCTCCCCAGAAAGTGGTCAACAATGTCGTAAACAGGACTTGTCCTCTGCCTCGGCTGCTGCAGCTGCCTCTGCTGCGGCCGACGAAATTCTTCAGAGCATGCTGAAAAAGAATGGAATGAAGTCATCTGATTCTGTCAAACAGATTGGAACTCCTCAAAAAAAGACTAGTGGTGCAAGTGAGAAGATATCAATTACTAATAAAAGTATTGGTACTGCATCTAACAGGAATGAAAACATGACAAAGTACAGTAACCAAAGTACTTTTACTTTCACTGCATCAAAGAGTGTCTCACAGCCCAACAAGCAACCTATAAAGAGAAGCAAACTTGATTTTCAAGGTAGTGCGGCATGCTCTGGGGCAATGCGTAACTGGTTGTCAGGAGTAAAGTCTCCTCCGCAGCTTGTTAAGATTTTACCTGAAAGGGGGACTAGTATGTCTCACTCTGGCTCTCCCAAAAAATCCAATCATCTTGTCAGGAAAAGGAAGGCAGGTTCCTTTGAGGTTGATAAGACTTCTGAAGAGAATTTAAAATTAAAATGTAATAGTATGAGCAAGAAACATTGTAGAGATCAATCTCCAAAGAAAAATGAATTGTTACTTACAACCCAAGAAATACCCACTAAGCCTGTATCTGACCTCATGTTTTCAAAGTCTGATGAGGGGTTGAGGACACCTACTAAAGTAAATGGTTCAGCTACTAGTTGTGCAAAGAAAAGCTCCTCAGATTTAACCCCTAGAAGACGTTCATTGAGACTAACTCCAAACAAATGCACATCACTGCCTTCAAGCATCACTCTACTTGAGACTGTTGAAGAAGACTCAGTAGCAAGATTTAAAGAAATTCAATTGTATACTCTGAGTGAAACATGCTCCCCTAAGACATCCACTAAGATAACGCCAATCAAGTGCAGAGGGACGCCAAAAAAATCCTCAACGTCAACTCATTCTAGTAAGTCTCAAAAATCTTGCGGGTAAAGAATCTTTTATAGAAAGATAGTACCCGACTTAAGTTTTATTTTATCTTCCTCCTTCCTCATCCTTCTCAATCACATTCTACTTTGTTTCTTATCACAGACTGATCTCACTACAGTTTATTCGGGATTCTCAGTATTTCTGGTTATTTTAAGAAGGTATATATTGTATTTATTTACTCATAAGCTTACAGCCCACATTCTGTTTTATCATAACATTTAGGTCAGGGCATAACTCAATTTTACAGTCCAAGCTGCTTACAACGTAACCGTGATCGCCGATGGATTACATTTGTATTGGGGACTGCGTTATCAGCCGATCCCTTTGAACAGTTGAAATTACGCTTGGAATTCGTAAAGTAGGACGTTACAACAGGGATTACGTTGTTTCGGTTTTGACTTTTGACCTTGTATACAGTATTATGATTTCCCCCTCATCGAGTATTGACTATTATGTGATGCAAATTTTGCCTCTTGTCCATTGTTGACTTTAGTTGACCAATTATTTAAGAAAAGATAAGAGCATAATATTCATGTGATTATGAGTGTACCTATGTTTGTTAAGAGAGGTACTTGTTGTTAAAGACATTGCTGCCATCAATATGGTGAAGGATCTGGATGCTACGTTCTCTCTTATATTTTTTTTTGTAAATGGTAGATATGCACAGTTCATTTGAAGAAAGTTTTATCCTTGATTTCTAAGTCTAAGTCCAGTAAAAAAAAAAATGTCTTCTGTCCCCACTGTGATCTGATTCTGTGGTTTTGTTATATAAGTGCGACATTATCTAGGAACCATTTTATTATTTTATTGGATTTCGGTGATGGCCTTATCATGATCAAGGTTATGGGTTTTATTTTGGCGAGGGTACAAAATTATTCTGGGTGTATTTTAACTGAATGAAAGTATAATCTTTATTGTTTGGGAAGGGTATGATGCAATAAACCAGACCACCTTCTTTACAACACAAACTTAATCATAGTTTTTAATAGTAGAAGCTACCTATAAGTTGGACAAGTGCATTTTATGAAAGGACAAATCAATTTTTGACTGAACAAGTTGCCCATGTTATGTCAGTAAATTTACAAATCTGACCCATTTTATATATTTGTAACAACAGAAGAATCTTATCCTGATCTCTTGATTGTCCTAGCTGTAATTGAATTTTATGATTAAAATATACAGATTTGTTTGCAATGCTTATAGTTTGATTTTAAAATGTAATACAATCCTCACCCATAGGGCTGGCAACCCAATGACACTTACCGCTTCTGCTTCTTTCTTCTACCAAGAGAGCTACATGCTGCTTCTTCACTTTCTGAATCAGATACTTTGACCTGGTTTGTAGCAGCCCACAAAGCTTGTACATTGGTCCAATACAAGTTGTCACCATTTGTTTCAGATGGTTCTACGCTCAAATATCTATTTGAATGGAAATAATATCAGCGGGCGTGCCGTGGTTGGTCATTGGGAAGAGCGGGAACATGTATTGACGCCCAAAGCAGGGGCGGCCACCAGATGGCGCCTTGGCTTGACCATGCGCTGTTGCTGCGCGGGCGGTCCTTGATACGCCAGAATATATAGTGCCCAACACCCATCTGGAAGGTTGATGTGAGGTTCACACCACGGCACGGCCCGTCTACCTTACAGACATTCATCTCATTTTTGAATACCAGGTTGTGTTTTCCGGGTCGGCCACCAGATGGCGCCTCGGCTTGACCATGCGCTATGGCTGCGCGGGCGGTCCTTGATACGCCAGAATACATAGTTCAAATTCTCACGGGGGGCACCGGTGAGATCGCTCTTGATGGGTGGGTGGGCTTTCTTCTGCCACACCAACTCTTGTCGAGTAACTTATACGCAAGGATTTTTATTTGGCGAAAGTCAGTGTTGAGAGATGCGAATTGTATTTTAAACGCAACGTTAGCTCTCGCGGCTGACACCAAACACTCAAGTAACCTAGTCAAAGTTCGTTTTCGTAGGGTGTTTTGCCACAAACGTTAGCTCTCGCGCGGTCCTTGACACGCCCCAATACATAGTTCAAATTCTCACGGGGGGCACCCGTGAGATCGCTCTTGAAGGGTGGGTGGGCCTTTCTGCCACACCAACTCTAGTTGAGTAACTTATATGCACGGATTTTTACTTGGAGAAAGTCAATGATGAGTGATCAAAACGTTAGCTCTCGCGGCTGACATCAAACACTCAAAAAGCCTAGTCCAAGTGTCTTTTAGTAAGGGTGGGCTCAGGGTGGGGCTTTTGCGGCCACACCAACTCTAGATGAGTAACTTATACGCACGATTTTTGTTTCTTCAGTGTCTTTGAAGGTAAAATAAGACAAATTATTGAAATTTATCAATCAACATTAAAAATTCGTGCGTATAAGTTACTCAACTAGAGTTGGTGTGGCAGAAAGGCCCGCCCACCCTTCAAGAGCGATCTCACGGGTGCCCCCCGTGAGAATTTGAACTATGTATTGGGGCGTGTCGAAGGACCGCGCGAACTAACGTTTGTGGCAGAGTGAGGGTGCGCCTTTTTGCCACAAACGTTAGCTCTCGCGCGGTCCTTGACACGCCCCAATACATAGTTCAAATTCTCACGGGGGCACCCGTGAGATCGCTCTGAAGGGTGGGTGGGCCTTTCTGCCACACCAACTCTAGTTGAGTAACTTATACGCACGGATTTTTACTTGGAGAATGTCAATGATGAGTGATCAAAACGTTAGCTCTCGCGGCTGACATCAAACACTCAAAAGCCTAGTCCAAGTGTCTTTAGTAAGGGTGGGCTCAGGGTGGGGCTTTGACCACACCAACTCTAGTTGAGTAACTTATACGCACGAATTTTTAATGTTGATTGATAAATTTCAATAATTTGTCTTATTTTACCTTCAAAGACACTGAAGAAACAAAAATCGTGCGTAAGTTACTCATCTAGAGTTGGTGTGGTCGCAAAAGCCCCACCCTGAGCCCACCCTTACTAAAAGACACTTGGACTAGGCTTTTTGAGTGTTTGATGTCAGCCGCGAGAGCTAACGTTGTGATCACTCATCATTGACTTTCTCCAAGTAAAAATCCGTGCATATAAGTTACTCAACTAGAGTTGGTGTGGCAGAAAGGCCCACCCACCCTTCAAGAGCGATCTCACGGGTGCCCCCCGTGAGAATTTGAACTATGTATTGGGGCGTGTCAAGGACCGCGCGAGAGCTAACGTTTGTGGCAAAACACCCTACGAAAACGAACTTTGACTAGGTTACTTGAGTGTTTGGTGTCAGCCGCGAGAGCTAACGTTGCGTTTAAAATACAATTCGCATCTCTCAACACTGACTTTCGCCAAATAAAAATCCTTGCGTATAAGTTACTCGACAAGAGTTGGTGTGGCAGAAGAAAGCCCACCCACCCATCAAGAGCGATCTCACCGGTGACCCCCGTGAGAATTTGAACTATGTATTCTGGCGTATCAAGGACCGCCCGCGCAGCCATAGCGCATGGTCAAGCCGAGGCGCCATCTGGTGGCCGACCCGGAAAACACAACCTGGTATTCAAAAATGAGATGAATGTCTGCAAGGTAGACGGACCGTGCCGTGGTGTGAACCTCACATCAACCTTCCAGATGGGTGTTGGGCACTATCTATTCTGGCGTATCAACGACCGCCCGCGCAGCAACAGCGCATGGTCAAGCCGAGCCGCCATCTGGTGGCCGACCCGGAAAACACAACCTGGCCCAGCCTATAAGCGCCAACACATATGTTTCCGCGCTCAGCAATGACCAAGCACGCCCGGTGCTTCCCGCTGTTGAACCAAGTCCACTTCTTGGACCGAGGCGCAAAAGCAATCACTAGACAATTTAAAATTTAAAATTGAATTTACATGAAATAAAAAAATTATTTTTAATAGTATTTATTTACAGTCAATATTTGGCCTACAAAAAATATATCTTTGTTTACAAAATAAATAATACAACTATACCTGGTGTGCAGTATTCATACACGGGTTATATTTAAAACATGTTATTCTCATCCGTATAGAAGCGCAAGTTTGAAGACTGGTAATTTCACAACAGGTAAAAAATACACATTCTGTTAGAAACGCTAATTTTAAAAACTATTAAGAATGTCTTTTTACAGATATAACACAATGAAATTTCTTGGATAGTACACAGTATACGGTCAACATGTTCCAACATATACCAGTCCTGATTTGAATCCGACAATATCCAGATCAAAACTCGAGAGTGCAGAACACTTGCAGAGAATGTTCAATCCTCCTGATGCTTTGATCAAACCTCTATAGGGGGCTATGAGCTTTGTACTGAACGGGACCGTTCTGCGAGGTTACTAGTTTAATGCAAGTACTTGCTAAGAGCGGCGATGAGCGCGCTGTCGTTTTCAATTCGTTTCTTTCAAATACTTACTGACATTTTCAGCTTTAATTTCCATACAGTCATCCAGCCCGAAGAAAAAAAAAATACTATCACACATTCAGCCATCTACTTTCATACACGCATACGCACATACATGAAATACACCAACAATTAAAAAAAAAATAATTACAAATTCACACTTACTAATTTCCTAGAAAGACATAGCACCACAACACTCACACACATACACACACAAAGAAGGGAGGAGACATTACCTATAATAATATCGCCAAAATATGGCATTGAGTATTCGACAAGTATCGCACACGCCGTGAATGAATATATTCTTTTATTATAAGAAGGAGCAGACTTAGTGGCACCAACCGGCGTGTGGGTCTAGCGAGTTGACAAGACAAGACAACCGGCTTGGCAGTCGTCAGAGGTAACTAGGTTGTGGCAGGCCTGGACAGGCCTCGGCCAGGCCCGCGCCAGGTAACCACAGAACCACAACCCGCCCGTAAAAGGAAACCGACATCCGGAAAACCGTTTCGTTGAACTAAATCCTGCTTTGCTTCTACCAGTTAGTGACACCAGAGTAGGGAGGGGGGCAACGGATTTTTTTTTTTTTTTTTAAAGAATGACAGAGAAAAACATGCAGAGCGATTCAAAAGCTTCTGCTTTCACGTTAGTGACAAAACGGATTTCGGGATGAAAGCCTCCAAGGCACAGGCGACAAGAAAGAAAATGCACTGACTGGTACAAAGGGAGGGCATCACCACCACCACCCCCGTCGATTATGGCAATACCTAAATGGAAAATTGCTGAAGGCCTAGGGAAAACTCGCCCCTTGCTTTTTTCTGGCACTCTTGAGCACGGCAAACATTACTTCTTCACCGAATTGAGGAAACGGAGAAAAAGCCGAGAGCGAGCACGGCCAGAAAGGCTCCGCTCGATGCGTCTCAGCGAGAGAACAAGCGCCTGCCGGATAGGCCGCCCCGCCACCTAGACGTGTGCGTCGGGCGTGCCTACCTCCCAGGCGGTCCGCGCCGAAAGTCGCCGCGGAAGCGTAAGACGGCGGGTGAGAGATGAATGGTCGAGGATGGGCCGAAGTCACAGTCCACCCAGAGCGCCGACCCTCCCTACCCAGCGGCTCTTTGGTGGATTCGCCAAAGAACAGAATGATACTTCAGCTTAATTGCAACTGCCGCGCCTAGTAAACACTATATTCTCTTCATCGGTGTAAACTTCTTCATCCCCTTCGGGAACCTTATCTTGGAGAGGTCTCCCGCGGGAGCGTATGGCAGACGTCAGAGTCAGATACACTTTCTTCTCATGACCCGCATGGAGGGCGGCCGGGGCGGGGCGGGGAGGCACCGGGCCGGGCCGGGCGGGGCCGCGCACTGGGGCGAGGAGCCGGCCGCGCCCCGCGGGGGGCCCCGCCTCCTGCTGGCTCTTGAGCGCGAGGCGAGGGGGTCGCCTCCGTCCGGACCGGCTAGTTGTACTCGATGGGCGGGAGGAAGTTGCCGCAGCGCGGGAAGTTGGGCGGCACCGGCGGCAGGTCGGCGTGGGTGCCCACGTGCACCACCAGGTTCATACCGATCACTATGTGGAACAGGAAGTGACAGTGGAACAGCCAGTAGCCTGCGGGACACACAGAAAAAAAAAACACATAAACATTTGTCAGCATTTCACGCATCCAAGAAACATTTCCCTCGGCTACAAAAGTTACACGTTTTCACATCTTCAAAAAAATCTATTTGCTCGCATGACTTCCACGAGATTATTGATCACCGGAGGCGGGGTTCAACGACTCCACGACGCCATCTCCGCCGCACATACTGCCGACTCACGACCCCGGGCGGGGGTCGACGGCGACGGACTGGGCCGGGCCGGGTCGCCGGGTCAGCACACCGCCCCGCCCCGCCCCGCCCCGCCCCGCTCCGGCCGGATGCACTCGCAGCCGGAAACAGGCCGACGTCTCTCTCCCCTTGCTCTCGAATCGCCAAGGGTGCCTCCGAGGTACGAGTAATTGAGATCGACCTGTCCACTCCACCCGGAGCAGAGCGGCGCGGCCCCTGGATTGTCTTATCGACTGTCTCATCTCTCTCTCTCTCTCTCTCTCTCTCTCTCTCTCTCTCTCTCTCTCTCTCTCTCTCTCTCTCTCTGTTTCTCTCTCTCTCTCTCTCTCACCTGGGTTGTCCGCCCGGAATCGGAACACGACGTATCCGTTGTTGGGCACGGCGATGGTGTCCTTGGAGGGCGGCAGGTTGAACTGTCGGTGCAGCAGACCGCGTCTGTCCAGGTCAAGTGCGTGCTTCAAGTTGATCTTTTTGACGTTCTTGTCGGGACTTCTGCCCATACCGATGACGTTGAAGGCGTAGCCGTGCAGGTGGAACGGGTGGCTGAGATTGGGCTGTTGGACTGGTCAACACAAATTGCAGTTAGTTTACCCGCCAGGCTCTCAATTTTTTTTTTTTTTTAAAGATCTTAAGAAATAATTTGCTTTTTACTAAAAGTGCCTCCTTATTTTACCAAAGCCGTTTTAGAGGTGCGCGTTGCTTCAAATCCATATTTTACTAATAATTTTTTAAAATTTATTCCAAGTGATAATCAAAATAAAAGTGAGTGCCAGCCAATCTACTTTGTACAGGACGCTGCACGAGCATCGAGCAAGCGCCATTTTATTTCTTTATCATACACGGCGAGTTAATAAATGGGGGAGCAAACTATTATTCCCTCATCTACACACCAATGATTTTTACATTGCCTTCTTCTAGCAGGCAAACTACAGTGCTTTGCTCTTACCTGAAAGTCCGTCACACACTTCAAGAAGAGGACTTAAACACGGAGTAAATCTCAGTAGAGTAAATGAAACGCGTGGCGGGCATAGCGGCGGTCGTCGACCTGCTGACGGCGTCCTCGGCAGGGTCATGACCCCCGCGCGCGTGCTGCCACGCGTGCGCGCTACTCACCCTCGTCCACGAGGACCACCTCGACCACGGCGTTGAGCGGGATGTCGACCTTGTGCGTGCACATGCAGTTGGTGCCGCAGTCCGCCGGCTTGTTGTCGCCGTTGCAGAACTGGTCCGGGCTGATGTCCTCGATCTGCGAGAGCGGCGGCGCGGGCGGCGACTGGTACGAGATCTCATCCACCAAACTGATCACGTGGTCTCCGCTGGGGGCCACTGCGAAAGCAAGCCGCCCGACCCGACCCGACCGTCAGTGACTTTCTTAATCGTGTGTTATTGTGTGAGTGTGTGTGTGTGTGACGATTGTATACATACACAGGTGGACGACAATACGACAAAAGTATTGAGCCATGTTCTGAGCCGGAAGTGAGTCGCAAATATGACATAATTCACGCTCCGATTAAGAGACGGCAGAATACTCTTGCATCAACAGGTGCACTCATACCATAACCCCATACATCGAACACCAGACGGTACAAAAAAAACCAAACAACAGTGCGAGGATACGTTTTGTAAAAATGATGCAGCTGTGAAGACTAAAAACACGTGACTATACACTGTGGAGGGGATAATACAATACAATCTCTACAACACCATACCTTCCCCCCGACACAGCCAAACACTCTGCTGGGAAAATAATTGTAAAGTACAAGTGCGAGGACCAAACAAACAACTGGAGCGACAACCTCCGCGTCCCAAATCTACATCAGCAGCGGCGACTACCCGGGGCCGGCGATGCTGGGTGGGGTGCTGGCGGTGCCCGTGCACCCGGACGTACGTCCCAGACTGTACAGCTCGCGGGGCGGGTACCTTCGTCCACCACCACGACCTCGACGACGGCGTGCAGCGGGATGTCCACCTTGTGGACGCACATGCAGTTGGCGCCGCAGTCGAAGGGGCGGCTGTCGCCGTTGCAGAAGAGCGCCGGGTCGATGTCGCGGATCTGTGACAGGGGCGGCGCGGGCGGGAACACAAAGGAGATGCCGTCGATGAGGCTGATGACGTGGTCCCCGCCCGGGGCCGCTGAGGGTACAGGCAGGCTGCTTAGACGGGTAGGTCAGGGCAGGGTAGGGCTCGCTCCGAACGGAAAACAACTCGGAATTTTGCTGTACAAATGTGAATTTTTCTGAATTTTCCTGAATTTTTATGAAGTTTTCTTGAATTATTTGCATTATTGCCTTTGTATATTTTTCTTAAACTTCACGGGATTTTCTTTTGTTTCCAAAGTATGGTGAAGTTTTGTAAAATTTTCTGGAGTTCGGTAATTTTTTTGAAGTATACGAGGTGTACAAAAATTTCTGAGTTGTTTCCCCCTCGGCTCTCTCAATCACACGATGCCATGTCCTTCTCGCGGAAGAGGCTCGGAGTGGAGTTCCCCCTGGATGACACCTGACTGACTGTTAAGTTTAAGACACACTTTACTCAATGACAGAAATAGAAAAAATTTGCTTCAACTTAAATAGTAAATTTGCGTGCGTTTGACGGGGAGGAGGGGGTAGGGGGAATTCTGACAGCGCTCAAGGGGCCGATGAGCTGATGGGGCTCGCGCCTTCTGCGGAGCGCTAATTAGCATTTCACAAGGAGGAAGGTCCGTCCCGGCCGAGGTGTAGAAGGCCGCGGAGCTGAGCGCGCGGCGCGGCGGGCGTGGCGCTAACTCGCCGCATGAAATCAATCTATCGACTGCCGCTGCCGCAAACTGCACGCCAGCGTTACTGCTGCGGGGCGGGGCGGGGCGGGGCGGGGCGGGGCGGGGCGGGGCGGGGGAGGCACGGACGCGGTTCCGCCTCGCAATGCGAGATGGGGAGGGGCAAGGGCGGGGCGGGGCGGGGCGTGGAATGTGGGCCGATGTCGGTCCGCCCCGCCCCGCCCCGCCCCGGCGATGGTCTGCTGTCGCACGTTATCTGGACCAGCCTGGACCGCCGCTGCCGCGCCGAGCATCTTCCTCTCCTCCTCCTTGCGCAACCATGCAGATGACTTTCACTGCAGGCCAGAGCGTGTGTAGCCCGCCCCGCCCCGCCCCGCCCCGCCCCGCCGCAGGCCGGCCAGCACTACACCTCACCGCACACTGCGCGCAGCGGGCCGCAGGGCTTATTGTAAAACACAAGGAAAACCCTAATATTAACAATAGCCTCCTGCTCTGGTCTGCACCGCGCCGCGCCGCCGCGCCGCACCCCGCCACTCCACGCTACACCCGACTGACTCGTTCTTCCTGGCTCCCCCTGGTTATCGGCGATCAGTTCCGACAGCGAGAGTGAGCTATAAGCCAGAGCGTGGGAGCAGCGCTAGCGCCCACCCGTCCCTCACACCTTCTCTACCGGCCGAGTGAGACATCCCGCGAGCGCTCAACTGTCAGATTTGAAACCCTTAGACCTGGAACCCAAAAGGAGGAAACAAATCTAAAGTTTGTCGTCGCGTAAATATTTCGATTCTTATAAATTTCCTTAATTTTCCATTTTTTTCTAAAAAAAATTGTGCTTAGTTGCGTGGCGAGGGGTGCGAAAAATTCAGAGATGTTTTTTTTGTTGTTTTTGGTTTTAACCCTATGGGGAAGCCACAGGATGACATCTTTCGGCGGGAATACGTAACCGTCCCCATCTGGAGCAGCAGAAGCAGTTTGGCGCGGCCGGGACGAGAGACTCGCGGGGAAAGCAACACGGTTAGGGAAGGACCAGGCTGCCACAGTCACGCGCCTAAAATACCGGGTCGACAGAAAACGACACACGAACCATCGCCTGTGGCCGTGTTCGGACAGGTGGGGGGGAGAAGATGATGCACGTAACGGCGGCGGTACGGCAGTTATCGTCCACGTGACTCCGACACGGCGGCGCGCGGGAAAATGACGCTAGCGCCGCTCACACACACGCGCTGCTGCTATCGAACGGCCGCGTGCTCACCGAGGAACCTGTTGTACGTGTGCGGCTCGAACACCTCCTCGGGGGTGTAGAAGAGGAAGCGGAACGGCAGGAAGATCTTGACGTCGGGCCGCTCCTGGAGGATGCCCTCGTCCACCGTCTTGGCGTTCTTGAGCTGGTTCACGCACACCGCGTCCGTCCTGTCCGTGTTGCAGATGGCGTCCAGCGGGTTCAGCACCTGGGGAGGGGAGGGCAGCGCAGTGTCAAGCACCGGATCTATTTTCACTGTCACCATTTTAGAAAGGGGGAAGAGTTGTGAAATTTTCGTAAAAAACGATCAAAATAAAAATACATCAAAATAACGAAAAACGCCTGGGAAGACCACTATGTGGTCACGCGTTGGCACTTACGATGCCCTGCGGCAGGCCGACGTCGTACGTGGGCGCGGTGGTGCGGGGCTGGTAGGGCCCGCGGGCGTAGCGCACGATGGCCAGCTGCTGGGCGCGCGCCTCGCCGCACTCGCCCAGGCCGCGCACCTGCATCCAGTACGCGCCCACGGGCTGGTCCGCCGTGATGACAAAGTCGTAACGCTCCCCTGCAAACGTGACGCGTCACGAGACGCTTAGAGAAACGTAGGGCAGCGAGGAAGGCGTTTCTTTCTCACCCAGAGAATCGTGTGTTTTAAACAACCCAGGCTTTTTTGATTCAAAGCAATAATTTCATCAATATAGGTACAAAGAAAATTTTGTTTCAAATCAAACTTTTTTTGGGGGATTCAAATAATTTTTTTTCAGATGGAATAAGTGGTTTGTTTGGATTAAAGAAGTATGTTTTGAATTAAAATAAAAATTTCTAAATAACATTTTTAAAGAAACGGTGATTTAAAAAGAAAAGCCCAAATAACGTCCTCTGCAGAAGCAGGCAGCGCGAGCGGGGCCCCTGCGAGCGGGCCGGATAGGCAGCCCGCCTGCTCCCGTGCCCGGCGGGCCTGCCTACCCGGGGCCGCCGCAGGCGCGCTCGCCCAGCCAGGCCCGTACCGGAGAAGGAGATGACGGTGTCGACGGGCATGGGGTGCACGGGCTCCCCGTCCGTGGCGATGACGGTGAGCGCGTGGCCCTGCACGGTCAGCTGCACGGGGCACACGGAGGCGAGCGAGTTGATCATGCGGAACCGGTAGCGGCGGCCCGGAGTCATCGTGAAGATCTCCAGCGGGGTGTTGGTCCTGAAGCCCGTCTTTGCGTCCTGGACAAGTTAGAAAGAAACCCCCGTGAGAAAAGAGAAGAAAATTAATGATAACAAACTGCAGCAGGTGTTTGATGTCGGCTGACCTGGAACTGTCCCTTTCCGTTGATGAGGAGGGTGTCCGGGGTCTGGCCGGTGTTGGCGGCCAGGCGACCCGGGAAGCGCTCCAGGGCGTCCTCGTGCATCCAGTCGGACAGCAGGATGACGTGGGTCGTGAGGTCAAAGTCGTACAGGTGGCTGTTGGGGTCCTGCGAGGGCGGCTGCCGCACCACTATGCTACCGTAGATGCCGTCCATCTTTTGCAGACCTGTCGGAGACGGGATCGACGCGTTTAGATTGAGCTGAGCAAGTCGAGAGCGCTGGTGAAATCATCGAGCAGAACCGTGCTTACCCGAGTGAGCGTGCCAGAAGTGTGTGCCCTCGTTGCCGGCCTCCATCTGGTACCTAAACGTGTTCCCTTGCTGGATGGGGCACTGCGTGACGAAGGGCACTCCGTCCGAGTACTGGGTGCCGCGCTGCCAGATGCCGTGCCAGTGGATGGTCAGCTCCATGCCCTCCATGTGGTTCTCCACGTCCACCACGATCTTGTCTCCCTGGCAGACCTGCACGCCAGCGAGCACATGTGATCAAGACCGTCGAAACCGCTCGGGCAACTAAGACAAAGTCAAGTGAAATAATTGTAAATTAAAGATAAAGTTGCGTACCTGGATGCTAGGTCCGGGCAACATACGGTTGACGGATAGAATGCCTCGCTCCACACCGTCGGCGAGGACGCACTGGCAGTGGGACCAGACGGTGTTGGTGGCGTTGGGCACGCAGACCTGGCAGGCGCTGCAAACACAGTCCACGTCACCACGGGGGTACTCTAAACACGGCACGTTTGAGTTCAGGTAAGGGAGGGACTTACGCTCCCAGCACGGTGTACAGCTCGACGGTGAAGTGGTAGTAGCAGGTCCTGGGCGGCTCGCCCTCCCTGCAGGCGCGCGCGCACTCCTCGGGGGAGGACAGGCTCGGGTTCCGCTCCAGCTCGATCAGGCCCTTCTTGGGGGCGTCGATCTTGCGCGGCGGCTGTGGCGCTGCGGGCGCGCCGGGGGGCTGCGGGCCCTTGCGCACCACGTTGAGCGAGGCGAGCGGGTCCAGCCCGGCGCCGGGGGGCAGCGGCGAGGGCGACGGCCCCACGGACGGCCCGGGGCCGGCGGGCGCGCCCAGCAGCGGGTGCGTCTGCACCAGCCCGTGCGTCGAGCTGAAGATGTTGGGGTTGTCGGCGGCCAGGTCGGCGGGGCTCTGCCACCACGAGGCCGCCTGCGTCGACTGGTCGCTGCTGTCTGGAAGGAGGAGAACGCGCCCGGTTAGGTTCATGGTAAAGCAGTGCCTCGGGGAGCGAACAACGTGGAGACACCCTACAGTATTTTCTAACTCAGATATTAATTTTTTAATATCAGGAAAAGTAAGAAAAAGTCACGATTGTTTTAAATCATAAAATGCACACCTCGCAAAGAAAACCAAATGAATATTTTTCGACTGGGAGAGGGCCCGGCCAGGGTACGCGAGAGAGAGCCCTCTACTCCTCCTCCGCGCTCCGTCCCCCCCTTTCCGAACAGAGCCACGCCGATGTCGTCGTGGCCCTCGATTCGCGCCGTGCCCTTTTCGACAGCGGACCTCCCCCACGACATCATGGAGCGCAACTACAACAGGGCGGCACACCACACCACTGTCAAATGTGTTGGGCAACGAAAGCTTGACGACGACCAGCGAGCATCCTGAGCCCCTCCTCCGCCGCGTCGTGATCCGGGCCCGGCCGGAGAGAGGAGGGCAATTAGATAAATCGCCCACCGACAAGCGGCACCTTTACGGCTTCATTTGTCGACGCCCCGCCCCGCCCCGCCCCGCCCCGCCACTCTCACTCTCTTTCGGGAACGCCCGCACCGCGCCGCGCCGTCCGTTTAGGCAGCCCCTCCTCTCGACACCATGACAAGCGGCGACGACCCGACGCAGCGTGGTGAATCGGAATCGGTTTGGTCTCTGAGCGACCTTGCGTATAGTTGCAACTGAGAATCTGAGAATCTGTCCATGTCGAGGGGAAACAACTATGATATTCTGAAATTTTTGTACACCTTGTAATTTAAAAATAATCAGAAAAATTCAGGAAAATCTCAGGAAAAATTCAGGTAAATTAAAAAAAAAATCAGAGAAATTTAGGAAAAATAAAAGGTGAAAACCGCAAAAAATTCAATAAAAACTCACAAAACATGAGGAAAATGTACAAAAATTCAAGAAAATTCACGACAATTCTACTCTAAAATTCAAAGTTGTCTCCCCCTCGCGGTCCATGACGATGACGTTCGACGGGGTGGTGACATGGTCGCGAGCGGCAGCGTGTTGCGCCCGCGGGACCAGGCGCCACTGAACGGTCAAAGTCAGCGGCGAGAAAATCGATCGCAATTGCTCGCGGGAGGACGCGGAGGCGGCGGGGGTCGAGGCACGGCGCGGCGCAGGCCCGGGTGACCCTGGCGGACCCTGGCCGTGTCCAGCGCGCCGGGCGGGGCGGGGCGGGGCGGGGCGGGGACCCTCCAGGGTAAGCGCTCGTTGTGAAAGGCTGACCCCCCGTGTTCCGCACCGGCGCGGCGCTCCAGCACGACAGTTCAGTTACGCACTCCGGGGCCTCCGCCGCCGCGACCACATCCGAGTCGCCTCGCCCCGCCTCGCCTCGCCCCGCCTCGCCCCGCCCCACCCCGCCCCGCCCAGCGGACGTCTCCATTACCAGCTGCCCGCTCGCTAACTTTATTTATTGAAATCTATACGTTAATGAGACGCCAAAACAACAACCACCTCATCAATCATTATACGCGCGAAGTGAAGGCCAGGAAGACGGAGACAGACCAGGAAAAAAGGCTCTCTCTCACTCACTCCCCCTCCCTCCCCCACCTCTCTCTCTCTCGTCCTCTCTCTCCGGAAGCAGAACACGGGCAGATTACCTGCCGGGCTGCGACCGTATTAACGGCATGATTTGGCTTTTTTCCTTCGCACCTCGAGAGGAGGAGAAGAGAGGAGGCGATCTTGGGGAGAAAGAGGGGCACACGAAAAGCTGCCGAGTACAAAGGAGAGGGAGGAAGAGGGAGGGAGGGAGGGAGAGAGAGAGACGCGCCACGCCCCGAGAGGCGCCGCTCCGGCCGCGCGACCCGCGCGCTGGACAGAAGAATAAGCTTGTTAAGGTGGGTGGGCTGGACGGAGTGGCCTGATGAGTATAAAGTATGTGCGAGAGAGGGAGAGAGAGCGAGAGAGAGAAAGAAGTGCATGAGCGTGCCGGGCATTGTGCTCCGGGTGCGAGCGAGTGGGTGAAAGAGAGAAGCAGTGCCGCTACACCACACCACACCACACCACGCGGTTGCGCCAGGCGCAGACTCTCATCCAGTTCGCAAGTTTTGCATGTCGAGTCGAGCAGATACAAGAATGCGATACAGTGGTCGGGAGAGGGAGAGGGAGAGGGGGGGGGAGCGAGAGAGAGAGAGAGAGAGAGAGAGAGAGAGAGAGAGAGAGAGGGGGGGGGGGCTACCGGGCGCTACAATGTGTACATACGGAGCGCGAGAAAGAGTCTCCAAGTCCATTTGGCGCTCCTCACAAGGCCGCCCCGCCGCCCCGAGTAGTGCATAACATAAACATGACTGGACTGGACCGGGTCTCCCTGGCTTCTCTTCCTAATCTCATTACAATTTCTATGTTTACGACGCCTGCCCGCCTGACTGCCAGGCGTGTATCCATCCATACCCGCGATACACTTGCGCAAACCGCGGCGGGCGCGGCCTGCGAGTGAGTGAGTATGCGTCTTTCTCTATAAAAGCGCCGTTTACAGCCGCCAGTCCCGCCCCGCCCCGCCCTGCTGCTCACGGCCTGCAGTGCAATAATTACACACACCGACGCGGACCGGGCCGGGGCTCAGTTTGCTACTTAACACGGTTTTTTTAAAACTGTGTACTTAATAACGCGGGCGCCCATTGAACGCGGGGAGGCCAAGCGCGTTCCTATTTTAATGGTTCTGTGACGGGCGCAGGCAGGTGGTCCTTATGCTACATAAAATTAAAATAAGTTTCTTTTTGGAATTTACTTAAAGTTAAGAATTGACATAATGACAATTTAACAATAGGGCGTGTGAAAGGGAGGTACGAATCACTGACTGTAAGAGAAAGACAGAAACACAACTATTGTGAAACTCTTTTCTAGCAGTGCAGTGGCTCGCGGGGGCCTGTCCGCGCAGAGGTACGGGCAACAAGTGTCACTTAGGGACTCGGCGGGGCGGGGCGGGCGCGATGCAGGTAAGATCTCTGGCGGTTGTTAGCAGCGGCGCTCTGGCCTGGCCGAATGCTGAGACACGGGCGGGGCGGGGCGGGGCGAGGTGGGGTGTGGCGGGGGAGATGGATTGGAACTCAAGTGCAGCGCGCACTGGAAGTAGAGTGCAGGAGGCACTGCAACCAGGCCAAGGCAGTTGGCCCCAGACCGCTGCAGCGGCCACCCCACCCCACCCGCCCCGCCCTCCTTAGAGCTGCGAGGAGGCGGCGGGGCGGGGCGGGGCGGGGCGGGGCGGGGCGGGGCGGGGCGCGGCGGGGCGCGGCGGATACAGGTGCAGTGCGGTGCGGTGCAGTCACAGCTTCATCCCGCCGACACACACACACACACAGCTATACTAACAACGCTGATGACCGCAAGACAAGCGTGTCAAGTGCTTTAGGAAAAATATTACAAGCTTCACAACTGCAACTTTTTAAAGGTTTAGAGTAATTATCATTTCGAAAACACGAATGAATAACTGAATAAATGGGCGAATGAATGGGATTTTTCTTTCATTACACAGAGGGTGGGCAGGCTGCCAGGACTCGCAAGGCTGTGGCCGGTATAGTACAGCGATAAAGCAAGGGGCAGTACCGCACCGCGTCAGCCGGGAGACGTGGGATAATACCATGACGCTCATTGCTAAATATTGAGGAAATTAGCGATAAAAACGACGCCTGTGAAAAGTGTACGTAAGCGCATGGACGAGGAGTGTGAGCAGGGGGGGCTGGGTGGGAGGGAGAGAAGGAGAGAAAGAGAGAGAGACAGGGAGAGAGAGAAACCAAGAGAGAGAAAGAGAGAGAGGGAGGCTAACGGAATATCGGAAACAATTGGCCGCTCCGTGAAGGACGCTCGGAGCGCGCGAGGACCGAGCGAGGACCTTGTGCAACGCAACCTTTAGCGGTGTGGGTGGCGTGGCGTGGCGTGGCGCCTGCTCCCCGCCCCGCCCCGCCCCGCCCCACCCCGCCCGACAGCACAGCGCGCCGCACCTAACTTTGCTGCTCAATTAGAGACTTTATTATTTCGCGGCGGCGCGCGGAAAAGCGGGGCGGCAGCGTCACATGGCGGAGTCCACGCGAGCAAGGCGGACGCTGATTGGTCCGGAAAGGGAAAAGTGCCGACCAGCCGCCAATCACACAGGGCGGGGCAATCGGCTCACAAAAGCTCGCGGAATGCACTCCAAAGTACCCGGGAGCGACCGCAGAACAGCCTTGTCCAGTTTCGGTGCAGTCGGATTGACGTCACTGCTACGTAAAAGTGAGTGTGTGAGTGAGTGAGCGAGAGAGAGAGAGAGAGAGAGAGAGAGAGAGAGAGAGAGAGAGAGAGAGAGAGAGAGAGAGAGAGAGAGAGAGAGAGAGAGAGAGAGAGGACAAGGGCCAGCAGGGCACTTATTACCCACACGGGCCACTCCTGCCGTGTTTTCTGGAGTCCCTTTTTTCCGGTACTTTCTTTCTCTCTCTCCCTTCTTCCTCCTCCCCTCCGATGTTCCGTCAGCTAATTGGTCGTTTCGATGAGTCGCGCCTCTCCAAGGACCCCCCCTCTCTCTTTCTCCTTCCCTCTGTCGTGCGCTCTAGGACGAATTCCTTTTCTCCAAAGTGTCTGTGTGTGTGTCTGCCTGTCTGAGACTGTGAGAAAACGTTTCACAATCATTTCATAACGCGGACCGAAGCCACGCCAGGCTGCAGCCAGTGGGATAAGGTGCGAGGCGTGCGTGCGCAGAGCGGGCGTGCGTGTCTGCTCGCGTCTGTCTGCGTGCGCGCGTCTGCTGTCTGCTCGCGTCTGTCTGTGCGCGCGCGTCTGCTGTCTGCTCGCGTCTGTCTGTGCGCGTGCGTCTGCTGTCTGCTCGCGTCTGCTGTCTGCTCGCGTCTGTCTGTGCGCGCGCGTCTGCTGTCTGCTCGCGTCTGTCTGTGCGCGTGCGTCTGCTGTCTGCTCGCGTCTGTCTGTGCGCGTGCGTCTGCTGTCTGCTCGCGTCTGCTGTCTGCTCGCGTCTGCTGTCTGCTCGCGTCTGTCTGTGTGCATTTCTCCTCATTGCGCTCCTACCGTCATCGTGTCACTCGGCTCAGCCAGTCAGTCAGTCAGTCACAAGCAGGTATGACAGGTGCTGACACTGAGAATGACCGGTGCTGACTGACACGCACACACACACACACGCCACACGCGGACCTTCGACACCCGAGGCGGCAAACAATAATGTTTCACACATTCACTAAATAATACTGCGAACTTTTCTTTCCTTTCGTCTCTTCGACGAGCCTGACCGGCCCCTGCCAACTCACGCGTGCACTGTAGCTGGCGCGACTTTGCTGATGAGGGAGTTCCCTCTCCGTAAAACACATACCCTCTCAAAAAAAAAGCAAAAAAAAAAAAGGCAAAAAAACCAGCGGGCGCCTAATTGCTATGCGGTGAGAGTGGTCGGCACCGCCTCGGTCCGTCCAATGCCACGGTCAGACACACCTCCAAAACTCACCTGTACGTGTGTGCAACCCCGCCCCCTACCCCCACCACGCCTTCCTTCCGCACCTTGTCCCGTCCGGTTCGACAGCCCGGACGCTCGCGCCGGGAGGGAGGGAGGGAGGGAGGGAGAGGGAGAGAGTAGAAAGAGATGGACGCGGTGTTTGACCGCGCGCGAGCGTTGTCGCGGGGAAAAGTGCCACCGAACACGTGTGACTTCTCGCACCCCGCCGCCACGCCGCGCCACGCCACGCCACGCCACGCTCTTCTCATTGCAGGACCGGACCGCCCCGCCGCGCCGCTGTCCTGCCAATGACCCTCGGGGGTTTTCATTCGCACAAGAAAAAGAATTTCATTCGCGTATCTTGCTTGCTTTCTTGCTACACCGCAAGAAATCGGGGGGCGAAACGAGAGAATTCTAAAATAGTATAACCACGTGCTACACGTCGAGATATGTTCTACCGACGATGTACTTAAGTCTTTCTGGGCCGGGGCGTGGGGTGTTTCCTGGTTTACTCGAAGAAGTTGACGTGTCTCACCTGCAACAGATAAAAGAAATAAAAAGTTAGTTGAAGTTCAGGCTGAGGTTGCTTCATAACAGCGTAATTTTTAAAATACAAAACAAAAAATTTGGAATGTAAAAAAGAAAATGCTACAGGGTTTCCATGAGTAAAGGGGAAATCATAAGAGGCAGATGGCCGCACCAGGCGAGCAGCAGAGCGAAAGTGAGAGGATTTTTAATCACGTTGATAAAATCAGTCGCCCCGCCCGGCCCCGCCCGGCCCGGCCGGATGACGCATGTGATATGAGGATGGAAATAGTTGACCCGCGAACCTGATAGAAACTTTCTCACCATCAGCGGCTACTCTATTGGCCGGGTCCAGCCAGAGAGACGATTTGGATTGGAAAGCTGCCGTCCTGACTGTTGACCACCGCCCTCTATCTGCCCGGCAGAACGTCATCTTGCGCGACACTTGTATGTGACCGAAAATTAGCAGAGCACACATATTCCCCCCCCATCGCATGATTTTTTTATGCTTTATAAAGAGTGTGAAAAAAACATGACATGAACGCGTTGGCTATGCCTCCTAAGATGTCACGAAAATTTATGAGTAAACGGAAAGGTGCGCCGTGGGAAATCAAACGTCACGTTTACTTTGCTGAACTAGGTGAAAGTGTTGAATCAGTGAAAAAGCGCCAAGAAATTCCTCAACCGCTGCGCACGCGTGTTTGGTGACGCGGGGGTAAGTGGACCGCGGCGCCGCGACGTGTCTCCGCCCGCCCCGCCCGCCCCGCCCCGCCCCGCCCCGCCCCGCCCCGCCCACCTCCCAGACAGGCTGCCGGCCGGCCGGCCGGGCGCCTTTAGGCCGTGATCTTGTCCTGATCTTGAACCTGGCTGCCGAAGCCTGTTCGGCAGCCGTCGGGCAGGGCGGCAGTGCGAGTCGAGAGACGTAGCCGACAAACGCCCCGCCCCGCCCGGCCGAGCCGTTCGCGCACAGAAAAGAGAAAGAATACAGAAAAACGGAAATTTATGACATTTTTTCAGTGCTACACCCAGAGAACCCGTTTTTCAAATCGGGGTGGTAGAAAACAAAATGTATTGCCTAAAACTGACTTTTTTTTAGCAGCCCCGTTCTCAACTTAACACAGCGGTAGAACAAAATAATAATTCGAACTTGATGAAACTATTCGCTCAAACCAGTCCAAATTTAGTTCATACATCTAAAAGTACGTCGGTTTCGAATTTAACATACATTTTTTGGGGGTGTACAGTCGCAATAATCGATGGAGGTAAATATTAATCACCCACGGTGCCACACCACACGGAGAGGAGGGGAGGGGAGGGGGGGAGGGGAGGGTTTGATCGTGAGAGTCGGCGGGGCGGGGCGGGCGGTGCAATCACACCTGCTGCACCAGACCCGCCTCCTTTATGGTACTTCCCTCACCGGGCTGCACCAAAAAGAGGATTAAAAATAAAGAAAAAGACATGCGCCGGCGAGAAAGTCGAGTGTGGGGTTATTGCCGCCAATAAGTGAGTTCCCGGTGAACGCAATTGAAAGGGAAAGGGGGTTTCTCTCTGTTAGTTTGCTTTCAGTAATTGTAATTTTAAAGAAAAAAATTCTTTTGGGTGGGAAATGATAATTACAGTATGGTACCTGCCGTCTGGGTCCCTAGGTCCGGTATGTCCTTTGCGTCGGGAATTCCAAGTTGGCGCTAAGGAGCGAGACGTAGCCGGTGGGGGCTGCATTCGGAACAAGGAGGCCGCCTGGCAGTGATGGATAGCCCCGAGAGAGAGAGAGAGACAGACAGACAGAGAGAGACAGTGAGTGAGAGAGAGAAGCAGAGAGAGAGAGGCATGCAAAGGGCATGCGGCAGGTGGGTGGCAAACCACATCCCACTGTCTCTCTCTATCTCATTTTCTTCCCCCCCGCGGTAGAACGAAAGAGAGAGAGAGAGCGATAAAAACGCACCAGATTAAGAAGGCCGTGTGGCGTTCCTGCGTGCACCGCCTTCCTAAAGTGCGCGCTGTGCGATGCATGGCAATACGCCGTCCACCTTTCCCCCTTTCTCCTCCCAAAAACCAAGACGCACAGCCTGGCGCGGCACCCCGATAGGGGCCGCGTTAGGAGTGTCGGGTTAACCTAAACTACGTCCAACATTTTCTCATGACAGCCATAAAATTTCCACCAATTGAGCTGGCAGAAACCTCATCGCAAAAAGTCTCCGCTACCACCCCCTGCTCTCTCTCTCTCTCTCTCTCTCTCTCCTCTCTCTCTCTCTCTCTCTCTCTCACACACATTCCGACACTGTCTCACACAGACGGTCTGCTGACCTTTCAGAGCGACCCTCCCTCCGCGCCGGCCAGAGCCAAGGCGAACGCCGCCGGTAAACCACGGAAATTGATGTGAGAAAAGCAATTTGCCGTTGAAAGTCAGTGCCGGGCGCGCGCCGCCCCGCCCCGCCCCGCCCCGCCTCGTTACCGCACCCGCTGCTCCCGAACCGAAGCCATAAAAACTCTCGGCTGGGAGCCCCCGACTCCTACCCTCTCCCCCTGTCTCTGTTTGGCAGCAAAAATTTTGCGTCATGCAGTCGCGAAACTCCGTGGCCTTGTGTAAATTTCTTTCTTATCCTAGTGTCACCCGATGTGTGACCATTCAAAGAAGAAAGACATGGACCACGAAGATTTTGGTGTGACCTGCAACGTGCGATCTCTGCAATAAAAGACGGCCATATCCGCGTCCCCCATACACTTTCTTCCAACAAAGCAGTCATTTAGTAATAAAAAACACTCGCAACCAACATGCACATAAATTACAGAAAAAAAAATGAACCTGCCGCAAGATTTTAATTTTATTTTTATTTCGGGTCTTTGGGAACCACAGCCATCAAGGTTGACCAGGTGAAATGGCGAAGCTGTTGGGATAAAAAATTGCCGTCTGCCTATTAGACGAGGCGGGGCGGAGCAGGCTGGACAGCGAGCGAACCCGAGAGACCCGCCCCGCCCCGCCAGGCTGACAGGTTTCACACCAGCTCCGTTTTGCTACTTTCTTCCTATCCAACCTCCTCTGCGTCCTCCCCAGCGACCATAAAAAAAGACGAAAAGAAATTAAATAGCGAGGATGAATATATTTAACCTTTCACTATTGCTAACACACTGCAGGACCGCAAGTGTGGGCACGCACGCGATAGTAATCGCTAAGTTTCCCAGCTCATTCACACAGGCTTGCGAGAAAATATTTTTCTGAATATTAAAAATAATAACAAACGGAACTAGGATATCGCCCTTTCGCCCCGTCCCCGCCCGGAGTAGGGCAGATCGTGCACCGGAAGTGGCCCGCAGCCCCCGCCCGGCCGGGGCAGCCGACCATGAGATGAAGATGGCCCACTACCGGAAGCGCCTGTTATCACTTTTACGTAAAATCAAACCAAACCGAGAAGGGAACGACATCATGCTGCTAAGAAGCGCGCGGTCCTCCCATTTCGAGCCGCCGCCGCCGGCCGGATAGAAAAGAGAAAAGAGCAGAGTTTGAATGAGGAGCCCGAAGCCCTCGCGACACCTTCGCGGCGAATGGGGAGACGCGTGTCCGCGATGGCGTGATTTACAGCTTGGCTCATTTCCCTCCATGTCAACACGTGACGCGTGCGAGACGCGTGCGTGAGGCCCTTGCTTCCTTTCCTCTCCGCCCTAACACTCCCCCCCCCCCCCCTACTCCCTATCCTTACACTGCCGAAAACGACGTCCGGTCTAGATGCTTAGATAAGACACCGACCGTTTCAATTATATTATAATAAATATTTATCTCGCGAGCTCACAATGTTAGGATCTCTTACGTCCCGTTCCCAGCGGGGATTTGGCAAAGATGTTGCAAATGTGCTCGTACGGATAGTTTCTGAGGGAAGTCTTTTCTCCTGTCGAGCCCCGCTTCTGAAATGAGGTCTAGAATTACATGACCAGCAGGCAGGCGCGCGCGTAAGAGTGCACATACGTTTGGTTCCCCCGCTGACAACACAATAAACACTTTAATCAAAAGCCGCACACTCCTACTCCCTGGCGTTATTCCCTGGCGTTACTCTCTGCTGGCGTTACAGCATGCACGCCTCTTTCATCCATTTTTTTCTATGTTCCCTCGTGTATACACGTTTGTATCTAGTTTCTCAAGTCGACGTGGTGCCGTTTAGGCCTCGCGTGTTCGGGAAACGTAAACTTCCTTGGGATCCACGCGTTTCAACGCGTGCGAAAGGGTTACACACCTATGGAGGTGCAGTGCGCCCCCCTCCCCCACCCCCACCCCTCCCCGCGCGTTGCGCCAGCAGCAGTACACTGCAAAAGGAAACGCGATTGCCTCACTTTTTCGGGCGCGTGAAGTGAAACGAAGATCAGGGGTAATTACGTCTCCGTTTCAATGTCAGCACGCACACAAAGTAGTACACTTCGGCCCATTACTTATCCTCAGCAGACCTCCGAGATAAGTGTAACCCTCAGCGTAAAGATGAGTGACGTCACCTCTTAATAATACACTATTCTCAATAAAAATATTTCATTAGGATAACAACCGTTGGAAGCAGAAAATATTTGCGTCGCAGAGAAAATGTCATGAGAAAATGGCGCCGGTGCTAGGCCAGGTCAGGAATCCTCTAACGGGCAGAGATCGCGCGTCAGCTAGAGGCTCGCGAAAAGGTTGAATCAAAACACACGGCGAATTGGATCACGCCACGCCGGTGCAAAACGCCGGACTGTCAGCGGCTTGTCACCATGGCAACCCTAACAATAACAAAGTGGGCACGCGCGTGCCTTGTCCCCAGCAGCAGCAGCAACAACAACAACAAAACAATGGCGCATTGTGAAACGGTGAACTGGTTCAGCCGGGACACAGCACAGCTCCGCGGGGCTAGAGACCATGGCTTGACCTTGCCCCTCCTCCTCCTCCTCCACCTCCTCTCACTTTCCGTCTCCTTTGCTTTTTTTTAATCATCGCCTACTTTCTGCATTTCACTGTTGAAATCAAGTACCCGTGAGGGATTTTCTTTCCCATCATCCAAAATTCGCCCCTCCCGAAGAGTGAATGTTCTCTGCGAAAATGTGTCACTGTGACATCTCGGCGGAGTTTTTCGCGTTACTTTGGGCCCGGCCGGCGGGCCAGGCCCGCCGGGTCGCGGCGGGCTCCGTTCCACTGGGCATTGCCAAGGTATACTTTTAACTGCCGGTGCAGGCGGGGCGGGGCGGGGGAGAGGGAACGCCGCGGTCACTGTTCTGTGACGGCGCGCCGTACCAGACGGTGAAAACGCCTCCGACATAACGAGACTGGGCGCGGAGTGGCGCACCGCCCGCACCGCCCGCACCGCCCGCACCGCCCCGCGGCCTACGCACTACTGGATACAATCTTATTCGATGAGCGAAGGGCGGGGCGATAAGAAACCTCACTATCGCAGGGGAAACAACTCTGAATTTTGGTGAACAAATGTCGTGAATTTTACTGTATTTTTGTGAATTTTTATGGAATGTTTCGAAATTTTTGCTTCGAATTTTCCTGACTTTTTCTGAACTTAAAAAAAAAAAAATTCTAATCATAAGCCGTAAAAAAAAAGTATCCCGCTCCCCCCATCCGCGCTGGAAAAAATTCTGCGTAATTTGCGTCGATACCTCATGAACGAGTTTGTGACAGGCTGCTTGGTTATATTGACACTCGTTTCTTAATTTTTCAACACGCGGATCCCGTTACAGAACACGATTTCCTTTTTCTTTCCCGCGGTGACAAAGGTGTCCGTGCGACCCCTGCGCGCGAGTGGGACAGTCGGCCGGCATAAATCACCCGAACGCAACGCCAATTAAATTACCCCGGGGCCGGCAACGATATTGAGAGATGAAAAAGAATAAAATAATAAGACGTGATCGAAGAACTGCGGGAGTAGACATCTATACTGGGAGAAGAAAGTTAGCGCACGGCCAAATGAGCAAGAAAATAATCCGAGTTCGCAAGAAGCAAATAATGAGGTTTCGTACATCTGTTAATGAATGAAAAGAAATGTTGGTGTAACGGAGAGAGCCCGCTGCTACAGCGGATAAACGCATTGAGGTGCAACGGCACGCACACACAAGCAAACCTGCAGATTGGGCTTTTGGTGGGTCTCATTGCACAAACCCGACGACGAAAAAAAAAAAATTAAAAAAAAAAAATGCGTTAATGAGGAATGCATGTTCCTCGTTAAAACGAGTGTCAGCGTTCAGCCCTTGTTATTATTCGCAAACCCGTTCCAGCGGACGCCTCGGCCCGCTTCAGATTAAAGGTAACCCGATGCACCATCAGCTGGCCGCACCCGCGATTGTCCTGCCCGTCCGAGCGACCGAGAGAGAGAGAGAGAGAGAGAGAGAGAGAGAGAGAGAGAGAGAGAGAGAGAGAGAGAGAGAGAGTAGGGGCGGCACCCACTCAATCGCAGACGTGCGCAATGTCACGGGACGCAAACGCACACGCAGAATAACGAATAACGCTTAGGAAAACGCAGCTGCAGTGCGCGTGCGCGTGACCCATTTGACCGCGTCAAACTGCGCGGTAACCTTTCGTCTCTCCACAGCCACAGCCTCCGCGGCCTGCGCGGCGCAGCATGTGCGCGAGGGCGTTCAGGAGGAGGAACAGAGCAGGCCTAACGTATGCGCCGCTTATGAGGTGCGCGGCGCCGTATAAGGGTCCGCCCTCATGTGTGTGTGTGTGTGTGTGTGTGAGCCTCGCGCCGCAGCCCCAGATACCGTAACAATCCGAGAATAAAATAAAGACATCAGCGGGGTGGAGAAGAAGAAAAGGGTTGCACTAACAAGGGTATATCCAGAAAAAAGCGTCGAGTTCCAATATCGCGACAATAGAAGTGGTATGCATTATTAATTCCTGGGCACGGCGGTGTGGTGCGCTGAGGGCGCTCACTCTCGCAGTGATTTTGAAATGGTTGCCCAGCAGCGGGGCGCGCGGGGCGGGGCGGGCGCTGGCCGGCGGGCGGTGGCCGACTAGCAATGGTTGCCAACCGACCGCACGCAGATCGCATAAAAGTACCAATTGATTTCGTCCATCACGTCCAGGCTGCCGTTCAGACGTTCAGTTCAGTTACCCCCGCGCCCCGCGCTGCGGTGTTGCAAGCCGCATAGTGCTGCTGGTTGGGCGGGCGGGGCGCCCGGTAGTGCGGTGTAGGGCAGGGAAGGGCGGGGCGGGGCGGGGCGGGGCAGAACGCCCCTGCGCCCGCGCCCAGGGGGGTCCGGCCCAGCCCATCCTAATGAAAGCTATTTATTTAAAACATTGCACACGCGTGCGAGCGGCTCGCATGATTGCCCACATGTCTGCCCGCCCTCCCGCCGGGCCGCGTCCGAAAACACACATGCAGAACGCTTCGCACGCGGCCGGGGGGTGCGTGTAAGCCCTCTGCAGGTGTTTTGGCTGCTAATTGCCCTGCTTACGGAGGAGGGCGGGCCGGGCGGCGAGGACCCGACAAGTCGAGGCCAGGCCACACACACACACACACACACACACACACACACTAATGAATCACGCAATTATTTCTCTGATTTTATTTCCTTATATCTCTGCGTCTGCTCGCGATAGGTCTTGAGCATTTTATTAAAATCCACTCTGCTGCTCGACACACCCGACTTGAGCTCTGTTCTCAACAGAAATACCGCACAAGAAAAAAAAAATATATTGACCAAGCTGAAATTCGCGGACATGTACCGCACGGCATACGGGTTTGCACCGCGCCGAGCTCAGCCGCCTCAGGAATGTCATCGGGAAGAATCTGCCACTTTTCCTGACGGTTGTCTAGGTTCAACTCATTCATTGCTTGTCGCCCGCCTTTCTCTTTGCCACCTCGAGACGGCCGTACACACTTGCAAGTTGTTAGGGTTTCTAATAATGAAAGTCTAATCAAAATAACATAAAAAACAAAAAAAAATCTAGTTCAATAAAAAAGAATGTGTCAGAATTCACAATAGCGTGTAAATTAAACTGGTGAAAAGTACGCAAATGACGCATGGTAATGGGTGCAGGTGCGGGGCGGTCTAGATGTGCACTAGACGCTAGAAAGCCGCCGCGTGTCTCTGGCGGAAGTGTCGCGGCGCGCACTGACAGCGCCAATCAGCTAATCAAGGGGCCGAGCGGCGAGGTGCCACATTCCGCACATCTAGCCTCGCGTCCAGGCGGCCTCGCGCGGAACACAACCACTATCTTTACTCTCTTCCTTCATGTCTAATGTTCGCTGCTCGCACACACACATTTCCATTTTTCTAACGATTCCTGCTCACTATCGATGGTATCGAGGCGAGATACGCACTGATTTACCCGCGGAAAGGCAATTTGATTCATGATAATGACGTCAAGATAACGCGTCATTTTGTCAAATGAGACATCAACTGCCACCCAAAGAGAATAAATTATAATTATTTTTTTTCCCGAATAAAATTGACGTATAGCTGGGCATGATCTTTACATGATTTAAACCAGGTGGAAGAAAAAAAGGTTTTGCAAGTATGCACAAAAAAAGCGCCGGTGGCGCCACAGGGCGGTTATCACTACAGTGGGCTCCCTCCCCCGGGCTCCCTGCTCTGACAGCGGGACTGTAGTGTAACCCGGCCGGGCCGGGGGGCCGCGTGTCCTTGCGCCGCCGCCGCGCAGGACTCGGCGCTGCCAACGCCTCGGCGCTGATGATCGTGGGACTAATGACATGCATAGTGCGCGTGCGCGCGCGCGCGTGGAACCGCGGCCAATATTTATGCCCGTTACGTAAAATCAAGGAGAGCCCCTCGGATGGCCGGGGAGGGAGCGAGCGCGCCAGCGAGCCGCGCGGAGCTCCGATTTCAAACGCGGGACACCACGCGATTAGTCAGCAGCAGACGACGTGGCAGCGGCGGCGAGCCGGTGTCGAACCCTCGTCACGCGCTTGGCGCTCATTAATACCGACACATTGCGAATCAAAATGTGCGGCGGGGCGTTTGCGAAAGCCACCGCGGCTGCTGCCCCGCGTATGAGAAACTGCGGCGGCAGCGGTGGCCGCATACCTTACGCTCGCTTCGATGTGGTTAAAATACACCTAGGTCCATTTATAAATCACTTGCATTCTTGTTACGATTTTTTTTTTTGAAATCACTTTTGCTGCTCTACATTTGAGCCGACTCCACCGCGTCTATCATGAGTCCGCCCAGCCGGCCGGACCGTTAAACGTCTATGCGTGATGGGCCGAGGCGGGGCGGGGCGGGGTGGGGCGGCGTGGGGCGGGGCGGGGCGCGGCGGCGTTCTGAAACCAGTGCGGTAATATACCTCCGTGCGATTACGCTCCATACGCCCCGCCCCGCCACGCCCCGCCCCACGCATAGAGAGGACATGCACGCTCAATGCTAACCGTCCCCAATCAAAAGCGCCGTAACTGTGCCGGCAGACCCACGCACTTGTGCGTCGCATTGTCTGTCTCTCTCGCACCGGGGGGAGCGCCGCGACGCCCGCGACGCCGCGGTGCGGAGGAGGGACAAGGACAGAGCGTCGGCGCCGTTATTTGTCTAACAAAAGCTTTTTACTACACGGCGCCCGCGGCGGCTAGGACTCCGCGTCCACTTCCGCCCGTCACAGCCACCCTTATTTATTTATTTATTTATTTATTTATTTATTTATTTATTTTTTATTTTTTTTTGAGTCGACGTATTTGAGGTTTGAGTACAAAACCCCCTGACCTGCAGGGTACCGTATAGACGCGGTTAAATGACAGTGAGCCCCCTCCCCCTCCCCCCACAGCTGGCCGCCGCGCCGGACCGTGGCGTGAATAAAAGAAACCCCAGTAGCAGCATCAGCCGGAGCCGGGCACGGCCAGGGCTGCAGTGAAAGCTAGAGGGAAGCACCAATAATTAGGCATCACGACGGCATTTTGATAGGCACAAAATGTTATCCGTCCTCTCTCTCTCTCTCTCTCTCTCTCTCTCTCTCTCTCTCTCTCTCTCTCTCTCTCTCTCTGCGACAGGTGGCCAGCGAGAGTCCTGTCCCAGAGGCCCGTAAAAGCATCGTATGCGCGGGGACGACAAAGCGAAGAGAAGAGGAAGTAACTTGAACACTACCGCCAGGGAAGTCACCGCAGAGGTCAGAATGTTAATATAAAAAGAGTGCAGCGGTTGCGATAAGCTTTAAGAATTATTTTCAGGCATTAATCTTATGAGAATGCAATAGCAAAGCGACCGAGCGGCGCCAGTCCTGAGTGTCCCAAGGTGTTGGCTGGCCGTGTGATGGGTGAGCCTCTATCACGGTGCTGTGCACAGGGAGTGGCGGCGGGGCGTGGCGGGGCGTGGCGGGGCGGGGCGAGGGGGAGGGGAGAGCTGACAAGGGACTAGCCGTGTACTGGACGATAGGGCAGCCGAGGGCTGTGGCGAGTTAGGTAAGACCTCGCCAAAAACGAAGAAGACGAAAATGCAAACTGAATGTTGAGCAAAGCTGGATGACAAAGTGTTTCAGAGCTTTTTGATGAGCAGGCAGTCGCGTGCGGATGCAGGTCAGCGAGTCACGCTAAAGTGGAGACTAACGAGGAGATGTGACGGCAGAGACTGGAGGTCTGAAATTACCCGGCATGCATTTGGCGAGGTGCGCGCGAGGCAACTGGCGGGACACTAAGCACAACCAGCAAGGAGCTGCAGAAAGACTTTGGTGCACCCAGTAAGCCATTTAGTTGATACAACCAAATCAGGGCCGTAGGAAACAAAATCTAGTTCTTGAAAGCGGCTAAATTTCAGTACCCACATTTTTAACTAAATATAGTCAAAAAAAAAAAATTGGTTTTCACTGAGTAAAAAACAAAATTTAGTTCACAGAGCTAAAATTTTGGTCGGTTTTAAAATTAGTTCCCGGGACTAAACGGTTTTCTGGCCTGCACAGCCGGGTAGTGTGAGGGTGCGTGGATGGGCAGGCAGGGCAGAGGGAACCCGAGAGGGGGTGCAGTGCAGTGGATGCATGCGGAGCTATAGGGCCTAAAGCCAGCGCCTTGTACGGCAACACACATATACCGCTTGCGTGAGACCGTCACACAGCCAGCCCTGCTAGCTGCAGTCGAGTGAGTGTTTCGAAAGATCACCGCGCCGCGCGCCCGCCCCGCCCCGCCCCGCCACACGAAGAGAGCAGGCAAAACGAACGTGAGCCTGTGTGTGTGTGTGTGTCATGCCCTGCAAGGATCTGCAAGGCCCTGCCTGCCGCGCGCCTGCAGGCTAGCAGTGCAAAAAGGAGCGAGCGCTCTCAAACACAGTCTACTATCGGTCTAGGTCAGTCAAGCCAAAGCGCGCAGAAAAAAAAATTAATCCTACTGAAGGCAGGACCTCTAATGCTTTCAAGGACAAGCAGACGAACTTTGAGTTGAGGTGCAACAAGAGATGGGGTGAGATGCTGGTGGGTGATACCGCGCAGACGCGGGGCACATCTGTTTGGCTATCCTTGCCGCCGTGCGCCACGCGAGGCTAGCCGCTGGCCAGTGGCCGCCACCGGCGCGGGGCGAGGCGGGGCAGTAATGCATGTTCGCAAGTGGAGCAATGCTGACTGATCTCCGCGAGCCCTGGGCGGGGCGGGGCGGGGCGGGGCGGGGCGGCCAGGCACGACACCACGCTGCCCGCTGGCTGGCTGGCCGGCAGCTCTGTCCACGAACCTAACCTTGGATCCGATGGGCGGCGAGCGTCCAAGTCGACCACCGGCAGGGGTGTCACTGCCACAGGCGGCCACAGGCGGCCACAGGCGCAACCGCCCTGGAACCACCTGTAAGGCTCCTGGAATCTGTAAGCCGGCTGCGCTCCCTTTGACGGACCGTGCCTGTTGCGGCTGCGCGTGTCCGTCCGCGGCCCGCCCCAAGAATGATATCAATTCTCTCCCTCTCTCTGCGAAATCCACCGCCAATCGGGCGGGAATCCAAGTGCATCCAGTCATTCCAGATTGTGAATTTGCATATACACGACGCCCCACTCCGAGGACACCAGAGCGATGCGGTGACCGGAGGTTATTCAGCAGGCAGTGCGACGCCGTTCTATCCCGCCAATGAAGTGATCTCGAGTCACGGGCGTGGCGGGGCGTGGCGGGGCGGGGCGGGGCGTGGCGGGGCGGGGCGTGGCGGGGCGGGGCGGGGCGCCCTCTCCCTGTGCGCGGCGCCGCGACGGCTACTTGGCTTTTGGCGGCGCAGAAGTCGACGGTCATCCGAAATCTTCCAGCCCAGCCGCGCGTCGGGTGTCATTGTGTTGCCACAGCAGCATTCCCCCGTTTTGTGACGCAATACCTCTTTATCCAGACGGATATCCCGAGCGGATTGAAGCCGACCTCCCCTGTCTCTCCTCCTCCTCCTCCTCCTCCTCCTCCTCCTCCTCCTCCTCCTCCTCCTCCTCCTCCTCCTCCTCCTCCTCCTCCTCTCTCCGTCTGTCTTCCTCCCGGGGGGCTTTAAAGGGCCGCCGTCCGTCGCCCCATCTCACACGCCGCAGACACAAAAGCGCCTCACAGAGTTGCTCGAGTTTCAATTGTTTCTTTAATCGCGCCGTCCTCGAAATGCAAGAGAGACATGACAGAGGGCTTATACAATGCCTCGCGGTGCAGCCCTGCCGCCCTGCCGCCCTGCTGGCCGGCAGCAGGACCCGCACTGACCTTGCGCAACCCGTGCATAACCCGCCGCAGTGTCACGTGCAGTCACGTGGTGTCACACGTGTACCCGCCGGCTACCGCTCATTACGATTAGCTCCACACGTGGCGCGCCCCGTCACATGCAGGCAATGTCGCCTGGTAAGTAGGCAAAACTATACACCGCCGTGTGAAACAGACGGGTATATGCCTACTAAGCAAAAGGTAGCCACATGCGTGCGGAGAGTTTGGCTCGTAGGCAGGCGTTGATTATACCCCGTCTCACACGGCAGGTGTATCCGTGGGCAGGTTTTGCCTCTTTAGATAAGCCACGGGAGAGAAAAGTAGCGGCGAAGCTCCTCAGCGGCGGGAGGGAGGCTGTCTTGTGCGTCACGAGCGTTGAAGTCTCCGGGGGGCCGCGCCCAGCCCATGCGCAAGTGCACGCCGGCCCCACCTAGGGGGAGGGGGGAGGAGAGTCACCTTCACTCTCGTTGGCGAGCAGGCGGATGGTCATTTCACCGCTGGGAGCACAGCAGAAAAAGGGTGAGGGAGGGAGAGAGGGAGAAGAAGAGGGAGAGAGAGAGAGAGAGAGAGAGAGAGAGAGAGAGAGAGGGAGAGGGAGAGGGAGAGAGAGAGAGAGAGAGAGAGAGAGTACTACTGCATGTGCTGCAAGTCGTTCGTCTTGGCGGCCGGGCGGCTACACGACGTTCAGCTGTTGTCGCCACCGTTGTAAGGCGCCGTGTTCCGGACGGCAGCCCCGTTTATCAGGAATTACACAAGAAAAATTGAATCGGCCTTGGAGCAGAGGCAGCGGAGAGGTACCCCGGCCAGACACGCGCAACACGACCACCCTCCGCTCTCTCTCTCTCTCTCTCTCTCTCTCTCTCTCTCTCTCTCTCTCTCTCTCTCTCTCTCTCAACCAGAAGCGACACATTTACGCTCAGTCGGGAAAAATTGTGACATAGATGTATAAATTTGAAGCATTTTAAAAGAATAACTTTACTGCTATATGCTGAAGTCTGCGGTATGTTTGTGAGTGTGTGTTTCTGTGTGAGTGTGTGCGAGGGGGCGTCCGCCCGCACGCTGGCCTCTGGGTAATATCGACAAGAATGACGCAGCGACTGAGACACTGAGCGAGCGAGCGAGAGAGAGAGAGAGGGGGAGAGGGAGAGAAAGAGATGAGATGTTATCAGATTGACACAACAAAGGAAACCCCATTCTAGACCATCCATATTTATCCGGACGGGCTCGATTACCCATTAAATTATATATGACACCAACACACACACACAGTCGCCCTATGCGCTTGCCTCACCCGGGCGGGGTGTCAAAACTAGAAGCGTTGTTCTCCAAAGCGCATTATAATAATGTTGTGTTGACTCGCGGGCGTTGTCCTGCTGGTGAGCCGTGGGACTGGGAGGCTGGCCCCGCCCCGCCCCGCCTCCCGCCCTGCACGGCTCGGCTCGGCTAGATCGCGAGCCTCGGATACATTTTTTTCTCGCCTCAGCCGCGCTGCCCAGCCCAGGTCATCATCAACATCATCAGGGCCTCCGCGTGCAGTGGAGCCAGGCCGGGCCAGCAGGCACAGCGGACGCGCAGTGCAGTGAGAGAAACGCAAAGAGCTTTGGAGTGGGGTACGTCAGGTCCTACCACAATCATTCCGTCAACCGTTTTATTTTGTTTGGTTCTCCTTAGAATTCAGTGCTAAAACAAAGATTGCTCTCACAAGTCCTCGGGCGCCCCGAAATTGTGCACGGAGAGCTAGAAAAGAGGGAGAGGGATAGAGAGAGAGAGAGAGAGAGAGAGAGAGAGAGAGAGAGAGAGAGAGAGAGAGAGAGAGAGAGAGAGAGAGAGAGAGAGAGAGAGAGAGAGAGACCAACACGATCGCATGTCTCACGCACCGCGCAAAGGGCACAACTGGTTGCAAATGCGGGGGTCTCAAGCTCACACATTTTATTCAGGTGGTGGTATTTGAATCTCCACCGCAGGCAAAGCAAATACACACTGTAAGAAATATCCTCGTTAATTACTACATTTTTCGTAGCTTGTGACTTACAAATGATGTTGTTAATTTACGATCGGTGTCGTAAACGAAAGCCTTTTTATGTTCGTTTGAGAATGTCAAGTCGATAGTCATTACAATTTTGTAATTTTACAATTTGATATCGCAACTTAACGTTATTCATCATGGAAAATTTTCCCATAAGCCCTGCACACATTTCTCACCAAGCACAAGAGCTCTGATGTCAGACCTCGCACGAATCATAGACCAGTCTCTCTCTCTCTCTCTCTCTCTCTCTCTCTTAATCAATACACAGTGCCAGCGCACACCTACAGGCGTGTTCGAGCCTTCGTCTCCCCTCCCTCCCTCCCACCCACGCGCGCACACACACACACACGCACACCCCGGGGCTACAATTACACAGAAGCGTTGGCGTCGCCGAGGGGAGAGGTTGGCGTGCGTCAAACGCGCTGCCGTTCCACAAAAGCTGCGAGCGCAGTTTCCCACCAGACCTTCGTAAGACTGTCCGGAGGAAAGTCTCGGAGAGACTACGCAAAGCAAAGTGCTCAAGGCGCCTGCCAGGGTAGGCTGTACTGCATGCCACGCATGTCGTGCGGGGTGGCCTACCTCGACGCCGTCAGGCGCTATACGGGTCTCCTTGCTTAATAATTACATTTTTTATGAATTTTTTAATAAATTTTTTTCCCCGCTTTTTCGAATTTAAGTTGCACTGAGATAATTTGTACTTTTATCGACTTGTCGTAAAACTACGCGTTAAAAAAAAAACGTACTTGTGGTCTTGCCGCAGCGAGCTGTGCACTGCGAACGGCACGTGCTGTGCTGCGCTGGCCGCCGAGTGACGGACGGCCGTCCGGCCGGCCAGACGATGATAAAAATAATAGTAACACTAAAAAGCGCGTGTCCGACACGACACGACACGTCAGCTCGTTGCACAAAGGGGTAAATTTGATGGACGTACCGCCTCGTTTAATGTTTAATCAATATACCCCTGCCTCCCGTACATGTCGCGCTCGCTATGGCGAACATTATTATGGCACTCGCGGGGTCGCGCGCACACGCGCACGCGCGCGCCGCTGTCGCGGGGGAAGCAGAGGGAAAAAAATATTGGAAGAAAAAGGAGAGTTCATATACGACATGACGCAAGGTCTACGACATATCAGGCCGGCCGTGCCGTGCCGTGCCGTGCCGTGCCGTGCCGTGCGTAGGCGGCGGTCATTTTCAGAAAAGTACCCCGCCACGGAATTTCGACATAACTTTTTAACGGGTTCGGCTTTCATTTTTTTTTCTGAGGAAGAAATATTTTGTGATAGCGAGTGTCACGCTGTAGCCCTGGCCCTGGCGCGCGGTGTGACACTGCTCGGCGTCACCTGCGCAGGAGCGAGACGCAGCAGCAGGAATAGCTCGAGGGGGAGGGGAGGAGGGGGTAGGAGGGGGTAGGGGTAGGCTTCCGCAACTAGCAGCAGACGTGTTGATGATTAATTAAGATCTTTAACTGAGCGAAAGGCTTGGAGTGAGTGAGCGAGCTCGGAGCTCCGGCGCACAATAGCAAACCATTTATTTGCACACGTGCGCACGACACTGTTAAAAAATATCTATACTAGAAAAAAATAAGAAAAAAAAAATCTTTTCATACTTCAGGATGAAATTTAAGAAGCAGCCCGCAGCGGTTGCGAGGGTCACTGCTTGGCCACCGCCTAGCCGTACTCCCGCATATCGGACCGTCGTGACTGACATAATGGTCGCTTTGATAAAAATATTACTATTTCAAGGCCTTGGGGCCGGAGCGGCGCGGAGCGGCATTGCGCTACAGGAATGTAATGCACTCTGAAAAGATCTTTGATAACAAGTGTATTATGCATGGAGCGCTGCCACGTCCGTGGCGGCGCCGCGGCGACAGCGAACAGTCTCTTACCTCCACCCAAGTAAAAAGAAAAAAAAAATAGAAACATAAGCTCGCTCTAAAGCTTCTCAAAGCAGGAGGGCGGGATAAAAGCGTAGAAAAATCAGGGATATCCGCGTCTCAGTGCGCGCTTCTCGAGATTATGTCAGCCGCCCGGACCGTCCTGTCAGCGGCCTGGGACCGGCGCCCCCGGTGGCCACGGACTGGCCGGCCAGGCCGGGGCGACGCGGACTTTTCGGCCAAATTTATGAGTATTATCCCCTCTTCCCGCGTGAAATACGACGACGGCAGGAAGCGCCGATGGGGACTTTCCTTTTCCCGCTGATGGCCGGCGAGATGGATAGATGGATGAATGGGTGGATGGACTTGCGGATGGCGCGTGCCCCGATCCCTTTCCTCAGAATGCCCCCTTCCCTTCGTCTCTCTCTCTCTCTCTCTCTCTCCCTCTCATCCTCTCCCTCTCTTCAAAAGCGATTAAACGGCTGGACACCGTTAGGAGTATTAAAAGTGATACCCACCGCCACCTCCACTCCATCGGAAGCCATACCCGTCCTGCCCGCGATACCGATCTCAATATGAATCTATCTATCCCGCGGCCCGCGTCGCCGTGTGGAGCAGCTTCACTTTCACTAACTAGTGCACTGCTCTCGCTGCCCCGGGGCGGGGCGGGCCGGCCCAGCCCGGCCTTCAGCTCCTCCTCCCCTACGTGCACTCCACCAAACTGCACAGCTACACGTATTTTTTTTTATTTTCTTCTCATACCCGCTAATAGTCTGCTCGCACGTGAAATGTTAGTTAAGCCGCGCTGTTGCAAAAGTGCCTTGCGACCTTAAGGGGAAGGGGATGTGTAAATTGTAAAATTATTTTTTTGGCAAGGCTAGGCTAGCGCCCGGAGGAGGTTGGTTAGGAAATGCACGCAGGTCAGTTCATTATTTCACAAGGAGTGTGGGTGGCGGCCGGGCCGGGCCGCGCACCGCCCTGCACGACACCGGCGAGCACAAGAGCAGACTAGACCTCCCGAAACACGGGGTATCTCTCATCCAAATCTCCCCCGTACCGTGCCTGCCAGCCTATCCCTCTTGCCACACTCACGACCGCACCGCCGCGGTGAAAGGACGGCCGATGTCCGTCCGGCTCGTCCCGCGGGGCGGGGCGGGGCGGGGCGGGGCGAGGGGCTCAAATTGGGCGCGACCAAAGAGTGGCTAAAGGCCTCTCTCAGCCCTGCCCGCCCGCCTCCGCGGCGGATCGAATCCTCGTTATGAGCTGCCGCTGGCGGGGGATCGGTAGCGATTAGCAGACGCCTTTCGTTATGGACGGTGGCGGGGGCGGCGGAGGCGGGGGCCAAGGTGGAGAAGAGACAACGGCAGAGGCCTTGCACGGGTATCGCACGAGTTTCTTAAGAGCCACGCTCTCTCATCCACGGGGCCGCGAGTCAAATATCGACGTTTACGATATTCCGCAGTGCTGTTTTTCATTTTTAAAATGAAGGATATAATAAGAAAAAAAATGACATTCCCGTTGTCTTTTGTATTTTTAAACTAAAGGATATTAATACGAAAAAATTCACATTTTTTTTACATTTTTTATTATTTTTTGTGTTTTGTTTTGCAGTGATAGCCAGTCGTCGACGGGTGTGTGCCAACCCTCCAGAAACCATTTTCGCTAGGAAGTACAGTTCGCCGCCGGCCGCATACCTCTCCAAGCCATCATCAGGCCGGCTGAGAGACGCCGCCCATCTAGCTCCCGCCGGCCGGCCGGCCGGCCCGGCTCCGGGACCGACTGCTTCCGGTCAGCTGCCGGAGGCTCCGGGCCGGGCCTAGGAGCAGCCCCTTTCTCCGGAGTGTACTCCGTTACCGCAGCGCTTATCGGCCGTACTGCCCCGCGGCGGGGCTCTTAGTCGAGCGCCGGCCCGGCCGCGACGCTCGGCGCCGCGACGCCCGGCCGCGGGTTCGCCTTAAAACGAACCACTCGGCCTTGCGCGCCGCGGCGCCGCGTCTCATATTTTTGCACGCATTCTACACGGCGGCCTGCTGGCCTGGCCTGGCATTCAGGGTAAAGGTTGCACGGCACCGCCCGCCACGCTTCCTCCGGGACTAACCCTCAAAGCGCCGGGGAGGATAACGTACAGCACTCGAAAAAAAAAAATGGTATTTTAAAAAAATGTTTAGACAAGTCTAGCCGGCGCGGGCGGGAGCGGGCTAAATGCCAGCAACTCGATCGCACGCACAAGTGACTGACCTACCTACCTACACCAGCGGTCGCTCCTCAGATTAAAACCATGCCAATGACCCGCAAAAAATAAAAGGAAAGAGAAGAAGAAAAAAGAAACTGAAAGAAAACAAGGCAAAGACGTTGGCTACCACGGATCACTGGCCGGCCGGGCTGCTTCACCCCGTAATGATCACTAAACGGGCCATCACATCTCGCACGCGGGAGGGAACACTGGCCGGCAGGCCGGCGGCCGGCGCGAGGAAACCTGTCCGAGCAACTTTCGATTTGCCGAACGCAAACAAAACGTCCTAGCCCCAACGGGACACTGTCTGGAGAGCGTCTGCTGCCCGCGTCATCCGGTACAGTGCGAGGTGTCTCTAGCGCAGTGTTACCACGACCCCGATAGCAAAATAGAGAGAGCACTATTTCTGCTCTCATACTCTAGCTCCCTCTCTCTCTCTCGCTCAGCTGTTTGATATGGCACTGGTCCAAATGCATCATCCCACGGGCCAAGCCTGGCCCAGACTGCAACGGACGGCGGCCAATTATCTCTCTCTCTCTCTCTAGGTGATGCAAGTGACGGTAATAGAATAGGGCGCAGGTTTGGCACAAAACACGGCCGCAGAATCATAATAGCTGCAAATAATAAGCAGCAGCGAGCGCGACCAATCCGAATTACAATTTAGGCTTTATTCCCCCGGCCTGGCGAGCGCAGTGTCTGCCGCACTGCCAGCAGCGCACCGACAGAGATCAGTTTTAAAATATGCAATAGTATAATCATACAATTTTGAACTTTCATCACATTACGAGCAATACATTGCGTCCGTAGGTACGGAGGCACTAGGGCAGCAGCGAGCGCGGTGCCCCCACCTGCGGCATCTGCAGCTGACGGCGACGTCAGGAGCTGTGTTTCGCGCCACACGTTTCAAAACTGTCCCTGCGCTGGTCGAAATTAAAACAGATTGCGGTCCGCGTTTTCAACAGGCCTGCCTGTTGCTCCGAGCGACATACATGCACGCATACACACGGCCGGAGTTTACAAGGACCACCGAAACTGTGTGTGCGTGTGTGTGTGTGTGTGCGCCGGACGTTGGTGGGCCGAGAACTCCCGCGGCAGCAGTCAAGACCTGTCGTCATGAACCAGTCTGCGCCCGCGGAGTAGTATGGTAAGTGCCGCCCAGCCCTGGCCAGTACGGCGCCCCGCAGCGACCGCCGCGCCCCACCACGCCCCGCCACGCCCCGCCACGCCCCGCAGGGTAAATAGAGCAGGTGCGCGCACCCGGCCGTGTCCAGTGTCGCCCCCTGCTGACGAAAATCATCGTCTTTCAACAGCATTCTGACGTGGATAATGGCCGCGACGGGAGGGACCACGTGACGAAGAGTGACCACGTGACGAAGAGCGACCGCGTGACGAAGAGTGACCACGTGACGAAGACGGACCATGTGACGAAGAGTGACCACGTGACGAAGAGTGACCACTTGACGATAAGCTACATATCGTTTTCCGACGTGCCCACCAGCCGACGGCATTGATGCGTCGACCCCGAGCCAGTAATTGCCATTTTCATGGTAATTATTCAAATCTCACCCCGCACCAATCATATTCCAGTAAAATGTCGTGATAGCGGCGTATGCCCTCGATCGATCCCCCTAATGCGCGTGTTCGTGCATAGGCGACTAGGAAGCCTCGTGAGCCCCGCTAGCTGTAAGGCGATCCGTGCGGCTACAGTAGAGCCGGTGCATCCAAGGCGAACCACCCTGCATATGAAAACACACAGTGGTCACTCTGGAATACAGCAGGGGAAAAAAACACATTAAAACGTTACGTAATTTATTAACCACCGATTCCTATTCAATCTATTTTTTTTTCTAGCTCGCGCAATGCGGACGAGCGAGACCCCGTCGCATACGGGAATGAAAGTCGTAACGGCATATGAAAGTACACGACTGGGCTATTCTCACACACAAAAGCGTGCAAAGGCTTTAGTTCCGGGCCGTTGATAACCAAAAGTCGCGACACCGAAAGTCCATATCCTGCTGACGCTTGGGTAAGCAGGTCGCCGGCAGCGGCGGCAGGGCCTGGAGGGGGCACCCCCCCCCCCCCTCACATCACAGACTACAAGGGTGCCCCAGTGTCCACCGGCGGGTAACGGGGACCCGACGGGTACGCGAGGCACGACACTATCGGTACCGACCGACCGCGAAGCCACGAGCGGGCTACACCGCCAAGTGTGTACAGCAACTGCGGACAGTTTCGCGTATATGTACCGTACATATGTGAGGTAACAACACGTCACAATTTCAACAACAAAAAATTCGTTCAAAATATTTTTTTTTCCTTTTCAGAAATTATTTGAAATAAGGAAATGCCGGATGCAGAAATGTTTCCCTTGAGGCTTTCCTTATAGCCGGGTCGTTCCCAGGGTGGCGTCTGGGTGCGCGCCGCGCGTACTGGAGGGCCGGTGTGGCGGGGCGGGGCGGGGCGGGGCGGTCTTACGCCACGGCGGTAACTCAACGCATGTTGTACCGATACAGTCACACGAAATCCGAATATTTTATCTGGAGACCGCTGGAGCGGGCTGGAGCGGCGGGCGAGGTCCGGCCCAGCCCGGCCCCGCTCCCAGTCTCACGGTGCAGCCAGAGATACGTTCAGAAACTTGCACTTGAATGAGATTCTCTGTCTCTGTCTCTCATACTCACTACCACAACAACAATAATATCACTTTGCTTAGACAAGAACAAGCAGCAGCAGGAAAAAAAAAGCCCAGCGCAGCAACGGGAGCAATCCCAGGCAGGCAGGCAGACCTGAGCCGGGCAGCTGCGGCTGCAGGCAGAGCCATTTCACACAAATAATTATACAATGACGGTGATGCAAAACGGCTGAGCGGCTTTCATTCTCCTGTAATCCGCAGGACCGACCACAATGTCTTAATTAAGTCAAACGCGTCGCGCGACTGGCGGGGCGGCACAATCGGCCTCGACCTTAAGCCAGAGCGCGCGAAATAATAGCACATAAACGCACACTGGTTGTGCGCATTTTTTTTTCTCCGTCTGCCTTTAAAAGTTTTACCCTGTCTGCCGTACCACACCCACGCGCGCGCTATCGTCCGACTGCTCCCCGTCTTAACGCCCTCCGCTCTCGCCTCCCACTCCCCGCACACTGCAAAAATAAATAATAGTCCGACATTGTTCATACGCAATGTCAAACTACTAAAGATTTATTGAAACTTGTTCGTCCAGTGACTTAGAAAGTAATCTTTTGCAATACAGAGACAACTTTTTAAAAATATCTCTGGATTATTCTTAACAGTGCAGCACCGCTCACTTAATTCCGTCACGGGGAGGTCACGTGCTCCACTACGCGCCGCAGTGGTACCAATTTATGATTTCGTACATAGTAACCTTTTCGGCCGCCGCGACAGGCGTACGTGTGACTGCATGTGTCGTTCGAAATAACTAGCCCTCGACAGCCTTCAACGAGAGAGCGAGAGAGAGAGAGAGAGAGAGAGAGAGAGAGAGAGAGAGAGAGAGAGAGAGAGAGAGAGAGAGAGAGAGAGGGAAAAGGAGAGTGAGAGGGAGAGTGACAGAGAGAGAGCGCGAAAGAGAGAGAGGGAGAAGGAGAGGGAGAAGGAGAGTAAGAGTAAGAGAGAGTGAGACAGAGGGAGAGACTTATGTCTCGATGATATGAGCGACTCAATCGATCCCTTCTCCGCGGTGCACCTACGCTTTCCCGCGCGCGCGAACGCCCGCCCTCCCTCCCTCCTTTTTTTCTCATTATGATTACTTGAGACGAAATGCACGGTATATTTCCCCGCAGCAGCGGGCGGCGGCGTGTCAGGTGAGCGGCTGCACGCAACGCATAGGGGGCCAGGCCACCTCACTCACTCACCTCGTTCCCGGGGACCTTGGCGGCGCCGCGGCGCGTCCGGCCGTCGGGGCGGGGCGCCACCGTCTAATAAGCACGGTCATAGGGCCCAAATAATAAGCCAGAGCAATGACTGTATTAGCCTCCACACACAGGCAAGGAGCCGCGGCGGTGTTCCTGCGCGGAACGCCCCGCCCCGCCCCGCCCCGCCCCGCCTCGTTAGCGAGGGTCTTGTTGGGCCTGGTTTAGTGACAGTCCGCAGAGCGCAGCGCACCCAGGCGTCTCTAGGTCCGAACAATGCAAGGTCTAGTCTAAGACCTCGACATTAATTAGGGCTCTTGCCTTTGCCCTGCCCTTCTGGCACAGGGGACCTGAGGCGCGAGGAAAACCGGCGGAAAACTCTGGAGCTGATTGCCTCGAGGAGCACCGGCCGACACCACCGGTCGTTTCGATGCTTTCCGTTGTGCAAGGCGGGGCGGGGCGGGGCGGGGCGGGGCGGGGCGCGTCTACGCAAGGTCGGGTAGGAAACGGAAACTGCAAGCGACGTGTGGGAGATCAGGGTGTGCGGCGCAGCGGCGCACGCTACCCACATACAGAAAAAAAAAATACGCCCCGAATGTAAATGGACCTCGCGGGAGGAAAATGTGTAACACTGTCATGAATTGTTATGCAGAAGATAAATTAAACTGCAGATTGCACGTGAATTTCTTAAACCAGGCCCCATCAGTAAAATATGATTTTCTTGCAAAACCTACACAGTTTCTTTTTTTGGCGGGGAGGGGAAAACTTGCGCTGACGACACAAATCGCGTAATTGGCCGCACCACCTACCCCCCGTTCCTTTTCGGACCCACGACGCCCGCCGACGCAGGAAAATATGAGATTCCCTTGGGCGCGCTGTCCTGCTGCAGCAGCGTAACCTAGCCTCTCTTAACGAGCAGCAGAGTGCAGCGCGCCCCGCCCCGCCCCGCCCCGCCCCGCCCCGCCCCACCCCGCCCCGCCCCGCCCCGCCTGGTCAAAATAATTAGGGAGCCACGCCGGCTGGTCACCCGGCCCGGCCCGGCCCGGCCGAGAGCGCTCAGCTTAGGCATGCCTAGAAATGGAAGTGAGCAGAACCGGATCCAGTACAGTGTGTGTGTGCGAGCAGCTGGTTTCACTTTTTACGCCGACTCCGCTGATGGGCAACGGCGCCGAGGAGTGGATGAAGATGTGGAAGTGCTGGCTGATGACGGCTGCGCCCGGCTAATCCTCCGCCGCCTGCCCTGCCGGACTCAAACTACACCTCTCCCAACCCTGCCCGCTATTTTACAAATCATTCTCTCTCTCTCTCTCTCTCTCTCTCTCTCTCTCTCTCTCTCTCTCTCTCTCTCTCTCTCTCTCAATAGCGTCTTAACGCGGTCACCAGCAGCTGCGCGGCGGTTTCCTTACATTTCGCTTGTCCTGATCAACATTACCCCCCCCCCCCCCCCCCCCCCCCCCTGTGATACGGCACGACTTGTTTCGCCACCCGCGCCCGTAGTGCTTGTTGGCATCTTTGAGGGAGGAGAGGCGCGGCGGATGGGTGGGGGGCTCCGAGCTCCAGAGAGACGACAGAGGGCCACATTTTTAAAAATATATTTTCCTGGCGCAAACTTTAAAAAAAAATATCGCATACGCCTCGCAGCAGATTGTTTTTTTTTCCTACTTGCTCTTTAGCCAGGACACAACGCGCTCGGGCGGCTTGTACACGAGCGGGCCGGGCCGGGAGCGGCGCAGCGCCTTACGTCAAAAACCCTAGTCACCCTCAGTGACGCAAGGGAAGTCCCGGAACAGTCTGCGCGACCTTCACCTCGTGGGCCCGCCCCGCCCCGCCTAGCCGTCATCTAGTAACTCCCCTCTGTCACTTTCACGCCTCATTTTTAGTCATTCCGTTGAAAACTGACGAAAAAAATTAGACAGCGAAGAGAAAAACCCTTTTAGAAAAATAATCTCCTGGCTGCGAACTAGAGCGACAGTTAGATCTGATTTAGAGGAGGCGAGACGTCATACGGTTTATCGTGCGTAAGAACGGAGGTTCAATAAAGTTGACATGATAATCGCGTCTTTTACGACATGGGGAGGACCAGTCGCTCCTCAGGTGAGTCATAAACGCATGACAGGATGAGAGAAATCCGAGAGAGGGAGAGAGAGGGGCGGGAGGGGAGTCACCACAGGACAAAGACAGGGGCAGAGAAGACAGCCCGCTTTACCGTCGCCGTGGAACCGATGAACGCCGCGAGCCAGGCGGGGCGGGGCGGGGCGGGGCGGGGCGCCTCAGGCCGGGCTAAATTAAGGGGCCCTGCTCCCGAAAAGTAGCGGGTCCGGGCGGGGCGGGGCGGGGCGGGGCGGGGCGGGGCAGTAGCGGCCGCGGCGGCGGCGGCGGCGAAGCCAGGCAGCCCGCCCCGCTCGTTCCTTTCACTCGATGGAGATAAGAAGAATGCAGCGAAGCAGCAGCCTACTTAGAAAGCTCCCTGTGGGAAGCCGAACGCGCCCCGGCCCCGGCCAAAGCGGCTATATAAATTACACCCGATCCCTTCCACGCCCGCTCAAAGACGATTTCTCAAAACGTTCACAACGGCCCAATTTATTGTAGTTTCGTCCGACTTTGGCATGAAGCCATAGTTTTGGACTCCTCTAGAATGCAAAATTTTAGCATCAAAAGTGAGAGAGTTGGTGAGTGAGTGAGTGAGTGAGTGAGTGAGTGAGTGAGTGAGTGAGAGAGAGAGAGAGAGAGAGAGAGAGAGAGAGAGAGAGAGAGAGAGAGAGAGAGAGCATGTACAACTGAGCAGTTGTAGTCTCGTGTCTCAGCAGAAATGTAAAGAGTTTTCACCCAGCTATTAAAACGGGAATTCCCCGGTCCCCACTCAATGTGTTGAGCTAAAATACCTGAGGAGGTGTCATCCAGCATGTGAACTCTTTTCTCACCCCAGGGGGGCCGGCGCCGGGCCGCGCCGCGCCACGCCACGCCCCGCATCTTTCGCAAAGCGAGCGTTGAGGTCGTGAGAATCTCCCGCCGTAGCCACGCGGTCTGGGCTGGCCCCCCGCCACGCCCCGCCACGCCCCGCCCCGCCCTCCGCAGCACACGGCTGCACCAACTTTTTTCTCCCTCTTTCAAAAATTTCACAGCATCGTGTAAAATAATTAGTAAACGCTAAAAAAATCAGTTCCAAACAGTTTTTAATTTTATTTAAACCTCTTTTTTTATTGAGGGTATTTAAGTACGCCTTTAAATTTCGATGGACACAAAGGACGCGTGAAATCATACGTCAAGTTGTAGGAAAACTCGCGTCTCTACAAGTGAAATTGAAACTAAAGAAGAAAAAAAAAAGAATTGCGCGTTTTTTGACCGGCGGGAGGTTCGAAGCCGTCTAGTGGGGTCTCGAAAGTTCACACGGGTCAGACGTGATGTGCGGGTAGGTCCCGGGCGCTAATGACGGTCCACACAGGGCTCACGGCCCAAGGTCCCAACCCGTGCTCGAATAAGGCAGGCACCCGCCGTTAGGGGCGCCTTTTAACGCCCCTTTGTGATCGACAATTGAGGAGGACAGCTCTGATAACCATCGACTTTAGTATCACCCCTCCTTCGGTCGCGCACTGCTATTTTCGAGGAACAACGCCGAGGTCGTCTCGCGAAGACTGGTCAAAGTTACGTCATCCGTGTGACATCGGATCAGTGTCACGTTTAGTGACTTCTTCCCAGTAGCACAAAGAAATTCATTAAACCACTAACAATCTAACGTGCTGTGGACTTAAATTTTTTTGGATCAGTTAAAATTTTAAGTGCCTTTGAGGTCATTACAGGTTTATAAAAACGCCGCGGATAAACTATTTTCTTTTAAAAATAAAAGTATCACGGCTAGCATTTCTCACAATAATTTTGTTTTGTATTTTTTTTTCAGCATTTCAGCATGACCAAAAATAGAAATAATTAGCCAAGGTCTTCCCAAAATATTCCTCAAGATATTCAAGAAAGGACTGTTTTCACAGCGCCGATCCGCAGAAGCTATTATCTATTATCCAGTGGTGCGAGTGGGCGGTGGGCAGACTTATCCAGGCGCTGCTGTCGCTGGCCGGACTGGACCGGACGGTGTGTCGGTAGGCTGGAGGAGAAGGTCCTCTTGCCGTATCCAAACTCCGCACACACATACACACACACTCACTCACTAACCTTTCCGCTTCTTGATCTTGCTGGGGCTCTTGGTCCCCGTGGACGAGGCGGTGGACGAGGGCCTCTCAGCCGCCACCGTCGCGACCACCATCACCACCGCGAGCGCGAGGCACACGACGCGCATCGCGGCTGCTGGGGTGTGTCTACTCTCACTCGCACTCTACTCGCACGGCACACTCTCGTTAGGCAGGCACGGCGCACTCTCTGTAGGCACTCTAGTGCTGCGACTGCATCTCTCGGCTCCACGCGGCGCACTGACTGCTCCGGCCCACAAGTTTCTCCGTCCGACTGACTGCCCAGTGCCCCTTCTCCCCCAGCCCGGCCCAGCCGGCCCGGCCCGGCCACGGGCTCCAGGACGGGGGAGGGGAGGCCAGGGCACGGAGTTCCTTTCTCTGCTCTCGGTCCCGCGCCACGCCCCACCCCGCCCCGCCCCGCCCCCGCTCCGCTACGGCTCGCTCGTACTGAAAGGGAGAGGGAACACGAGAGAGAGAGAGGGAACACGAGAGAGAGAGAGAGAGGGGGAGAGAGAGAGAGAGAGAGAGAGAGAGGGAGAGAGAGGGAGAGAGAGAGAGAGGCAAGTGCCTTTCTCTGCTTCGCTGCTACACCTTGGTCGCGTAGCCGCGGACGTGTGCGTGTGTGCGTGCGTGCGCGCGCGTGTGCGTGTGTGAGGGAATAAGTACAATCGGACATACTCCTTCAAATACAGAGTTTTCAGCAGACGGAGGAAAGCGCGTGAGTGGTGCGTAAAATAACATCGATATTATGTGACCAATCGCAGAGATTCGGGGGTTCGATTGTAGATGGATAAGCTAGAGGACGAATAAGCTGTGCAGCTCTGTGTACGGAAAATGGGCGAGGCATCTCGCCTAGTGAACAAAGATTTAAAATTTCTTTAAAAAAAAAAATTAAAAGAAGAGGGAATAAATTTAATGGTCGCTGTATTAACGACAGCAGTGGAAAAGAAGTCAAAGCCAGCCGCCCATCTAAACGGCTCTTCCTCTATCCTTGTAGGGTGTACTGCCCGGGCTGGCCCGGCCCCGCCCCGCCCCGCCCCGCCCCGCCCTCCTGGCCGCTCCCCTTACACGCAATACAGTCCTTGTTGCATGTCCAATTCCGCTATCGTGTTCTCATCATGACCATATCGGGGCTATCGGGCCTCCACTACTGCCCTGCTAGCGCTTGGCGCGGGCATGCTCCCTCGACTAAATAAGCTTACGCCCCCAGTTGATGTGATGAATAATGTCACAATTGCATAGAAGTGAGTTGAAAAATTAAAATATAGCCAACATGTTACCCTGCTTCGGAATCTTCGCCATAATTTCGCTTTTGACAGAGTACGCCGTCTTGACGTCGGCCTTCCTGTTCGCCTGCACGGACCAGCCCGCAGCGCGCGGTCCCATGAGTTCGTCATGTCAAAATACTCGACTGGGGCGGCGCCGGGCGGGGCGGGGCGGGGCGGGGCGGGGCGGGGCGGGGCGGGCCGCTCCGGGGGCGCCAGGCGTCGCCAGGCGTCGCGACGCCGCGCCACTCTCGCCTAGAACACGCTCACCACGGGACGCCGACGTCAGCACTTCCAAAATTTCCTGCTGCTGCGAGAAGGGAGCGTGCCGGGCGACAAATAATTACATATCGCCGCGCCGGAGGAGGGGGGGGGGGGCGTGGACTTGTGAGCGCGGGCCGCGGGCCGCTACCGCCCTTACGCAACCGCGGCCGAGCCCAGCGTCTCACAGGCTCATGACGGTATGAAGGGAAAACTGGGCGAGAACGGACCATTCCGCCCTGTAACGCGTGCGTCATGAAATGTTTTGTTTCGTCCACACCGCGCCTAACTCGCGCGCGGCCCGCCACGGCCCGCCGCTGAGAACGCCACCGGTCGGTTCCCTTGATACCGCGAGCGCCACGCCGCGCCACGCCACGCCGCGCCACGCCACGCCGCGGCTTAGCGAGTGACTCGCTCGCAGGGGAGCGTTACCCGAACGAGATGAGAACTAGTTACGCCGTCCCCGTTGCATCAGTCGCCGGCGCCGAGGGGAGGGGCCGACGGGACGGTCACGTGGTCTCGTATTGACTTTAGGACGTATCTCCCGTCGCGCGCCGCGTTCAAGTCCCCGCGGCCTCATCCACGGGGCGGGAGGTGAGAAAATGCACCCGTTACAGGGAAAATACAGGGAAAATACAGGGAAAAGGGCGACATGGCGGGGAGGAGAAACCGACGAGAAAATGAGTTAAAAGGGTGAACGCGCGGGGCCTGGGGCTGGGGCCACCTGGGCAGCGACCAACACAGGATCCTCTTTGGCGGCGAAGAGTGACACTGCCACGCGGCCAGCACTGACAGACAGGGAAGGGCGTGATCGAGTGCCTCTCTCTCTCTCTCTCTCTCTCTCTCTCTTTCTTTCGGCCGCATAGTGCCGTTGTTGGCAGGGACTACGTGCGCGTACAGAGCCGTCGTGCACCTGTACTGGTGGTGCAGCCAGCAGGTGGGGTGTGGCACCGGGCGGGGCGGGGCGGGGTGGGGTGCGGCGGGGTGCGGTGCTGTGTCAAGGCAGGAGGGTGTGTCTCGGCCCGCCCCACCCCACCCCACCCCGCCCCACCTAGTCCGGTCCGGTCGCCGACCCGTTCAACAAGTGGTGCGAGGGCGAGAGGCCAGGCAGCGTGGCGCGCACTGAGGGCGTGGCGGGGCGTGGCGGGGTGTGTCGGGGCGGGGCGGGGCGCGGCGGGGCGGGGCGCACCACGTGGGAGGCACTACAAATTTGTTGAAGATAACTTTGAACATGCAATGAAATACGCCTGGGGCTGGCAGAATTTCTATGTGATCCGACCACCAATGTTCTTTAGAAAATACAGTCACTTGTTTTCAATCACGTAAAAAACTCACAAGAAATGCAGACCGGTGTGCAGGGCTGGAAACCTTGTTTATGAAGCCCGGTCCGACAGTCTTGCTAGAAAAATAGGCAATAAGTAGAGCCCAAGTACAGTAGAGTAAAGTGGGCTGCATCTGCGCCTGCCTACTAGGCTGCACCCTGCCACAGGTGCGTGCATGTTGCCTAGTAGGCAGGCGCAGATGCAGCCCGCTCTACTCCACTGCGTGCGCGCTACCTGTTGCCTATTGCCTCCTGCAGCGGCCCGGCACGCAGGCCCAGGCCGCCCTATTGTAGGTATCGCGACAAGTGATCGATCACCCGCGCCCGGCCCGGCCCCGCGCGGCGCGTGCATCACAGCAAGGACACTTTCCCGCATGCAGTCTGGACAACCGCCAAACAAAAAAAAAAAAAAGTAGCAACAGTGTTGCCAACACGACACGGCCCACCCAGTTGTCTGCACCGCCGCGCGTACGCCGCGTGGGGCGTTCAATTTTGCGAGCGATACATCACACGGACGCCGCGCAGCGCCTTACTGTTTCTGCGGGATTCCATCCTCGGCGTGACAGCGTTACGGCCGCGCGGCGCGGCGTACGTCCATTTAAACATATCGGACGTCCTTGGGATAATCTAAAAGACGTTACACATCAGGTACGCGATTACGGCGGAGCTATTAGAACCTGCTGCGCGCCCGCCCCGCCAGCAGGTTCGAGACATTTTAAAGAGAGCCCGGCGGGGCGCGCGGCCAGCACGGGCACAGGCCCGACACCTGCCGCTCATTTGCATTTCAGCTCAGTGACGGATAACGCGCCCAGTAACGCACAAAATATCATGACTTCGGCATTCCTCGCATACGTGTAGTACACGTTTTCAAACAAGTGTCGACACGGATCCGTACAATTTTTGCTCAATGGTGCGTACAAAAATTACAACAAAAAAGAGAGCGAGGAAAGGCAGGTTGTTAATAAGACTTGAACTAGTTAATTGAATGGAACCATAAACCGTGGTCACTACTACTACTATGTACGACCGTGCTCTGCCTGTTAATATCCAGTCCGCCTGAGCAGGAAGTTGAACACGTGTGCTCGAGGCGCACAAATCCTTTCCCTACGCGTTCCCACCAGCACCACCCAGCGCTCACCCGCGAGCAGCCGTCGCATTCCCCAGACGAGGAAAAAAAAATATATGAATAAAAAAAAAATCCCGAGCACTCACTCATGACATACCTTCTCAAAGTCTCGCACATTTTTCTCGCCCGCCGCGCAGCCGCGGCCGCGTCACTCGGCCGACTCACTTTAGCGCGGACGATTGGCTATCAACACCGTATAAAACTTCAGCCGATCTAATTTTTCAACGTTTGAGGCCGCCGCGCCGCGCCTCGCGGCCGCCCCGCCGCTGCTGCAGCTGGCAGACCGGGGAGGAAGTCATACACCGTCACACCGTCACACGGGACGGGTTGCGCAAGAGTTGTCGTCGTCACATGAATGTGGGCGGCGAGCGGTGCGCCCGGCCCGGCCTGGTGCTGGCGCTGCAGCGGGACGTTTGTAAGCTAAAACCTCCTGCAGTGAGGAAGCGCAGCGCAGTGCAGTCCACAGCCCGTATGGCAGCCCTGACTAATCGTCCTGCAGGTCAAGAGAGTTGTCGCGTCTCTCTCTCTCTCTCTCTCTCTCTCTCTCTCTCTCTCTCTCTCTCTCTCTCTCTCTCTCTCTCTCTCTCTCTCCCTCCCTCTCCCTCTCTCTCCTACAGCGGATATGAATGAGTCATTTGCACATTCCCATTCAGCTTTAGTCGCATATAGCCGCGCAATTACGACGCGTGCCAAAACCAAACTCAGGCGCGCGGGCGCGCGCGTGTGTGTGTGTGTGGTTTGCTCTTATTTTGAGCCTCTACATTCATTTTCTTAGTGAAAAAGAAAGTGCACCGGTTATTGTAATTTATGATTCAGCGTCAAAACGGGCAACCGGCTAGTAATTGGGTTAAAGACCGGCTTACCCTTTGCAAGAGTATGGCAGCAGAGAAGTTGGAACGGGAACCCTTCAGAGCCCGGGGCCGCTCCGACATTTACAGGGTGCCATTATTGACCGCAACACGGACAGGTGACGGACAATTTCAGCCCTATTTGCACGCTGTAAACGGGGCGCAACCACACGTGGACGGCTTCAAGTTCACCTGCAAGTCGATAGTTAAACAGCGCACACTCGAAACGAGACGGCGATTACATAGAGCGCGCCTTTCCAAGCAGGTGTGTAAAACGCGAGCGAATAAGTATGACCCAATGCGGCGACAGCGCGCCGCCTAGCTCCACCACGACGCCCGAGGCGAGGTACCCTCGCCCGTCAAAATGCCTGATATTAAAAAAACCACCCCCCTTGAAAAAAAAAAAAATCGTCAAAAACCGAGGACGGTATCGAAACACTTATCATTAGCATTAGCAGGCCCGCGCCGCCGAAGCTAATTGGGCATCAAAATCAGACACGTCCGCCACCCCGTCCCGCCGCGCGCCGCGCCGCCTCGAAAAAGAATACGACATATGAGGAAAGAGCAGGGAGGGATAAAACAGGCGCACATGTCGTCGGAAATGTGCCTTTTATGGGGCCGCGGGGCACTAATGTGCACGGGGTCTGAGTGAGGCTAGCCAAGGAGAGCGGCGTCAGGTAGAGCGGCGGGCGCCCGCCCCGCCGGCCACCGGGCACCACCGGCCACTCAAACCTGGGGCGACCCTGCTCGCCAAAGTACTGGGGAATTTGTAAAAATTACGGAACACTTGTAGTGCACTTGCAGTGTCCGCCAGCATGCTTGCTCGCTCGCAAAGCCCTTTAAGACGGCCGCTTCCAACCAAGCTCGCGGCTAGTCCGACCGTTTGAACAAGTCTATAAAAGGTTCCTACGATTATTGAAAATGCAAATATCGCACAGCAGGGTCGTGGCCGGTGGGAAAATCGCGCCAAGGTTGCCGGTGTAGTTACGTGAAAGGAGTGAGGTGCAATGCGTTAGGCGCGAGTGCAGCCGCCGCCGCCGCGGCTGTGAATTTTCACCGCGAATAGTTGGGCTCTGCGTTCCGCGCGTGCCTCTAGAGCGAGCGCGAGCACAACGCCTAGAGGCAACGGCGCGGGGGCGGGGCGGGGCGGGGCGGGGCGGGGCGGGGCGGGGCGGGGGCGGGGCGCTTGCAGGAGTTAAAGTGATTGGGGGAGGGCAAGGTCCACAGCCCACGTGACCAGGTCTTACAGAAAGGGCGCGACTACCTGAAATGCGAATAAACGACCTTGCTATCCTGTCCTCACGCCAGTAAAGCCAGTTTTTTGTGACAAGGAATTTTCTTGCGAATTCAAGAACTGTTGCATTGCATCGAGGTATATCTACCTGAATAAAGTAGACATGTTCTCTGCACTGTGCTTGTCTTATGGGGTGAGTGCTCCACGGTCCACGGTCCATAATCGAGCGTATAAGCTAAATATACACAATTGAAATGGGAAGTAGCTTCGCGACAACTACCACGCGATCAAGGATATCGTGTTTTCCAGAAAATGAAAGTAGAATAATTTTTCCGCGTATTATTTTCCGCGTGTATACCCCACAGCATGGAGATTGTAGTGGCAACAAGCGACTGCGCCGGCGTCTCAATGGCAAGGTCGATGGCTGCGTCCGAGTAGCCTCGCTCCAGGCGCCGCGCGCCGGGGTGGTGCGCGTGGCGACTCGGACGCGGCCGCCACGGGGGTAGCACACGGACGGACGCCTTATCCGAGTAATTAAATTAATCAGAACCGAATTAGCGGGCGCCTGGGGGGACACTCAGGGCGGGTCCAGTCGGGCGGCATGTTTCATAATCGGGAGCGTGATTCCCGTGGATCGTTCAGCAGCGAGCGATTATTTACTATTACTGAGAAAAGCGCGCTTTATAACGAATAAGCAAGAACTAGGAAGATATTTTGTCATATTTGCTGGTAGCTAGATGAGATGCAGGTAGCAGCGAGGACCGGCAGCCGCTCGCTAGGTGCCCTCCCCTCCCTGCCTCTCTCTCTCTCTCTCTCTTCTCCTGTATTCCCCCGGTCCCTCTCCCGAGGCGACTGGGCGACCGGGAGAGCGGGCAGCTATCCACAATTACGAGTCGTAAATATTTGCATTAGGTAACTCGAGCAGGGCGCGTATTGAGCCGTGCAAGCAAATCATAGCCCGGAAAGAGAGGCTAAGATTTCATCCTAAACGCACTACAGCAGCCAGCTAATACTTTCTAATCTTTCCGAATAAAAAACTACGTAAAATGTGACATAAGAGCAATATATTGTCAGTTTATTTTTTTTTTATTTAAAAAAAAAAACGTGTTTTCAGGAGTAATGGCGTCACTTGGCACTTGACTTTTCCCCGCGGGCGGGCCGGGCGCGCCAGGCCAGCATGTCGGAGGACATGGTCGGTCCTTCCGGTGAAAGGGAGCGCCAAAGAAACAGTTGTCACCAATTACGGGGCCCTTGCTGCATTAAACATTATCCCGGGGCGTTATCGCGATGGCGCGTCCGAAACGCAGCGCCCGCCCCGCCCCGCCCCGCCCCACCCCCACAGGGGCGCGCTGTATAATATTCGAACGCAACCACGTGTGCGGCGGCGGCGGCTAGTGGAGGCTTTGCTTTTGCGAAGGCTTATTGATACAGTCTCTCATGGCGACGCCGTAAATGACAAAACCAACCCGTCCTAAAACACTTTATGACACCACCATATGACGCACAGGACCATTTTTTTTCCACAACGGCTACTCATTTGGTGATGTTTATTACGCTCCGGTATGACCGTTCGGGGCGGTTCTGCTATCACGGACGCTCTGGGCCAGCGGCCACGCGCCGCTGTCACGTGTTCCGGGTCGGACCCCGAACAGCGAACGTCACAAAATTATGAGCCCAGGAGACGGGAGGGAGAAATTCTAGCAGCATAGACCTCCCGAGACCTTGCTCTGCAAGTCTCTCTTTCTCTCTCTCTCTCTCTCCCTCTCTCTCAGTCGGCTGGCCACCAACAGCTCTACCTTTCTCTTTATTAATGGTCAGCGTGTGGCGAAAAAAGAGGAAGTCCTGCCTATTAGTACGGATGGCTGTCGGATCGCTCCCCGGGAGGATAATAGCACCGCTTAGGCGGCCGCCTTAGGCACCGACGACTTTTTCCTCGAGTTCCGAGAAAACAAAATTTCAGATTCAGAGTTCATTTTGACTTTTTTTTTTAAAATGGCCCTTACATAATTATTAATAAAAATCAATGCGCCCATCCAGACATGTGAATAGACCCATTTAACGGCTATACGGCTTGCAGGGTACAGTACCGCTTCATTTAATTACACATTTTCACACTCACAGACGTAGGCCATGACCTTACTGCAACCTGCTGGCGCTGATTTTATACATTGAAGGCGATACTGTATGCAGATCAGGGCTCTCCAGCACGACTATGGGCAGCCTCACACACACACACACACACACACACACACACACACACACACACACACACACACACACACACTACTCTGCACCGCACGGCCCTGTGTTTAACCATTCCTTAATCCACTCCCGGGTCCGGCCTACCGTTCGCGCCTCTCTCTCTCTCTCTCTCTCTCTCTCTCTCTCTCTCTCTCTCTCTCTCTCTCTCTCTCTCTCCCTCTCTCACTCTCCCTCTCTCACTCTCCCTCTCTCACTCTCACTCTCCCTCTCTCCCTATCCCTCCCTCCCTCCCTCTCTCTCTCTCTCTTTCTCTCTCTTCCAAACGCACGTGCCCCGCGGAGACAACACAACACAACACTTGTCGTGTTTGAGGCCACGGTGTAGCGCGCGGCGCGGCGCGGCGGCGGGAGCAGGCCAGAGCGAACGCACCGCCAAACTGATTTATAGAGCTCTAAAATTGTTGCATGCACAACAACAACAACACTCGGCCGCCTGCCTGGCGAGGCTCGTCGAGCGCAAACGTGCGAGAGTTTGTCCGCCGTGCGAAAAGCGCTCGCGGCCGTGCTGCACAACCGTGCGACTCCCGCTCCACTCCAACCAGACCGTCGTCGTGTGCCACGGACGCGGGCCGCAGCTGCGCCTATCACAGGGTAAATTACTAAAAAATTAAAAAAGAACGTAATTGAGCTACTCGTTGAGCTACTTGCGCCCATCGTCATACTAGAGTTACGAGGTGGAATTTAAATTCTTGAGGATCGCTCGCGCACAAGCAGCGGGTTATGTCGCGACGAGTTTGCAAAGCGGCGTGTTGAGCCACCGCCAATCTCGCTTTCTTCCTCTCTCTCTGTGCCCCCCCCCCCTCTCTCCCTCTCTCTCTGCCCTTCTCTCTCCTATGTCGCTCGCGAACTCACACTGGGCACACCATGGCCGGCCGGGGCACCGCGCGACCTCGTGCCGCCTTCACCAGACCAGTGACAGACGGGTCGTCCTCCGCTGACCCCCGCTCTCTCTCTCTCTCTCTCTCTCTCTCTCTCTCTCTCTCTCTCTCTCTCTCTCTCTCTCTCTCGGGAAAATGGATTAGGTAGGTGCTTTCGCCTGCGTACAAGGCAAGTAGATCGATATAGAGCGGATGACTCACTCCCCTGACGGGTGACGGGTCCCATCATTTTCAGAAAGATGCCATGCCGTCCATGCAGCCCGCGGCTGCGCGCACCGAGCGCGACAGGCGTGCCAAAAACGAGCAGGTTCGCACGATTTCTCCTCATATCCTCCGTTTTTGCGATGATGTAAAACCATCGCCACCCAACAAGGTTAATGAATGTGTTATTCGTGTGGTCCCGACGGCTCCCTGCTAGCATTGACCTCTGGCATTTTCCCTCCCATGACTTTGCTGGAATGTAGCCCTTTTATTCACACCCCTGCAAATCGCAAATCGCGGGGAATCATTGGCAGAAATAACGCAGCGCAGCGCTTACCACCTTGTGCGACAAGTATTACAAGCATGAAAAGAAAGCGAAACAAAAGAAAAGACCGGGAGGGACGCGAACTTGTGACTTGTCGTATGACGCGCCACCAACGACCAACGCCACCGCGGCCACCGCCTTCCTTGTCATTAACACGGCGTTCCCATGATTCACTGCGAGAACACTCGAACACACACACACAAGTGTAATTGCATCCTTTTAATCAGAAGCGAGCACGCGTTCCTGTCGACCAGCTGAAGTAGTGCTGTACGTGAGTCGGGCGCGCTCAGACGGACACACACAGACAAACAGACAGACAGACACACGGTCAGACAGACACACAGACGGTCAGACAGAACGACAGACAGCAGGCGCCGATGGCCACTGCCACCTAACCTCGCGCCGCCCCGCTATCCGTTGTGCAAACAAAACGTCAAAATGGCAAACTTTATAACAAGCCACTTGACAGCCACCCACGCCACGCCGCCACACCGCGCTGGCGCCCCACTCTCTGAGGCTCGCGAGCGATCGCCACAATAGCAAGCTCAATGATGGAATTTTTTTTATTATTTTCATTTCTTTTCGTTACCGGCGGATTGGCGACGCCGCGTCGCGTAACCTTTGGATTGTGTATACACAACGCTAATTGTGAACGGAGTCACGCGGGGCCAGCCAAGGGGGATGCGAGCGGGAAATACGAGAGAGAGAGAGAGAGAGAGAGAGAGAGAGAGAGGAGAGAGAGAGAGAGAGAGAGAGAGAGACGGCGCAGTGCTGTGGGAGACAGGGTCGTGGGAGGGGAGCGCGTTTCAACACGGATCTCTAGCCGGATAGACGGACTCGTGCGGACAGCGGGGTGAGGTGGAGCGGGGTGAGGCGGGGCGGGGTGAGGCGGGGCGGGGTGAGGCGGGGCGGGGTGGCACGAATCGACTGCCTGCTCTGCTTGCATGAAACGCTGCCACCAGTGCTAGTTCCGTACGTAGGTGCAGCGGGCAGGATCCAAAAGAGGAAGGGAGTGGGGTGAAAGAAAAATCGAGAGTAACAGAGAGGAAGAGAGACTGAGTGAGATAGAGGGAGAGGGAGAGAGAGAGAGAGAGAGAGAGAGAGAGAGAGAGAGAGAGAGAGAGGCGTGAGGGGAAGTGTCAAAGACAAAGTGCGCGCCCCGCCACGCCCCGCCACGCCTCAGCCACGTGGCGCGTGGGTTGCACAACGCTCGAATAATGTGTATGCGGCTTAATTGAGAGCGAGGGAGACGGAGAAAGAAATATATATAGTGGGAGAGAGGCAACGGCGGTGACGGGAAAAGAAACGCAAGAGACAGGGGTCCCGGTAGGACGCGAGCGCCTGTCCGGGTATGCGCGCTGCCGCACAGGCGTGCACGGCGGGTCTGCCTACCCGGCAGGGGCGCTGCGGCGCGCAGGGCTGCTGGCGGGGCCGCCAGGCAATCCACAGTGGAGTAAAGCGGGCTGCAGCTGCGCCTGCCTACTAGGCAGCACCCCAGCACAGGTAGGTGAGTGCATGTTGCCTAGTAGGCAGGCGCAGATGCAGCTCGCCGTACTTCACTGTGTATGGGCGGCGTATTGCCTACTTGCCTGGCGGCTGGCGGGGCTCCTTGAACACGGCCGGGATCATGGCGGATGAGGAAGGGGCCGCGGTGGGTACATGTTGCCTAGTAGGCAGGCGCAGATGCAGCACGCTTTACTCCACTGTGTATGGGCGGCGTATTGCCTACTTGCCTGGCGGGGCTCCTTGAACACGGCCGGGATCATGGCGGATAAGGAAGGGGCCGCGGGCCGCGCAGGCGGCGCGGGCGCCAGGGCAGGCGGCGCGATGAAGGGACTGGCCGCGGCGATACTCCGCTCCCTCAAGGTAATATGACGTGAACAGGCAGCCTCAATACTATCCGGCTCGCCAGCTATTGGCTCGCCCAGCCGGCGGCCACCGGCGAGCTAGCCACGCAAACGCACGGAAAATATGCATATTTATATGTCCGGACGACTACGGGGCAATAAACCAGTGGGTATAATAGTTTAGGCATAAATAGGTCGCCGAATCCAAGCAAAACAGTAATATCGTCGCCAATAAGAAAAGGTCAAATTGGACCACAATGTAGGACAGCCTACTACAGTCAGGAAGGTCTCCATTTTCTTTTAAATAAAAATGTATAACAAAGGCATTCCACGGAATAAAAAAAAACCAACGTAATCCGGAAAATATCCCCGAGTTCCTAGAACCTATTCCACGTGCCCTTCGACGCAATAATAGTCGAAATCGTCCTACGCCGCTGCGGCCCTAGGCGAGCCCCGGGGGGAAGGGTATCTGGGGCGGGATGCCAAAGAGTAATGAGCGTAAGAGCGCACTGACAGCAAGGTCGTGGCGGAGCGGAGCGGCTGGGCGTGGCACGGCCCGTCCACCTACCCACCGCGCCCCGCCCCGCCCCGCCCCGCCCCGCCCCGCCCCGCCCCGCCCCGCCACGACACGGAACGCAGCAAGTAGTGGTTGTAGTGCGGCGGTGGTGTGACCGCCGTGCCGTGCCCAGCCGTGCCGTCGCCGGTGGCCCCTGCCCTTGACTGCCATTGAACAGGCGGACCTCACCTCACCGGGCCGCGCAGCTACCGCTGGACCCAGCCCAGGGGCAGGCGGGTGCACGCCGCCCCGCCCCGCCCCGCCCCACCCCGGTGACTCAGCCCGATATGAAATACACTTTTAGGCCCCCGCGCGCGGTGCGGCACTGACTCACTGTAAGTAGCAGCAAGCGTGTCGCCGTGACGTAAACGCCGTCATCCGGGTGACGCCGAGCCGTACTTGAATGAATGAATGAATGAATGACGAGCGGGTGCGGCGGTGAATGGGCGGCGCGTGTCGTGTCGTCCGACTTGTAACAGACCGGCCGGCCGTAAACACGAATAGAGGAAGCGCTCGCGACCGTTAGAGAGGGAATAAAAACAATCGCTTTTTGTAACGTGCATAATGTATCACACCACTTCACTGTGGGAAATAATTGTAAGTTTACGGGAAAAATTTCCATAAGAAAATTAAAAAACTATAACGACACTTGCTGTCGACTTGACATTCTTCAACGATCACAAATAGGCCTTCGTAAAGTAACTATATCTATCATAAAATTGCAACATTAGTTGAAAATCAAAAATTACGAGAAATGTTGAAAATTTACGAAAATATCTTTTTCAGTGAAATAAGGTGAATTGTTTTAAAAATTCTATCAGTGTAAAAAAATCGAAGTCCCTTTTTTTTAAACAAAAAAGATACGTAAAATGAAAAAAAGGCTCAGCTGCGGTGTATAAGCCAGGCCAGCAGGCAGGCCGAAGCTGCCATCATGAAGTCTGCTCGGGTGTGAGAGTACGAACTACGAACTCACAGCCGTAGCCTTGCGCCGATAGTGCTGGGGCCCCAGCAGGTCGCCGCAGATGGAAAGCCTTTTCAATCTGTCACGCGCTTCGACAAATGGCACGAACTTTCTGGTGCCGTCTTTCCACGTTTTGTCCTCTTTTTTCCCCCATATTTTTTTTTCTTCTTCTTCTTTACTCGCTTCCATTTCTCACTGCGGGTACGAGATTTGTCGTCTTGTTCGTCCGCGCCGCCACCTCCCTCGTCGCGAACCACACCACGCTCGAGACGCGGCGTCGTACGTCACCCCCGGCCCGACACAGCTCTACGGTCGGCGCGCCGTAGCGGCGGGCGCGCAGGGGGAGGTTAGGTTAGGCGCGACCGACTGTACGTGCAATACGGTCGTATTAACACTAATCACTCTCATTACCTGCACCGTAATCGCATTATCAGTATGAAATTGTGGTGCACAATTACCGGCTTGTATATTGATTTCATCGCGTTGGCAAGAGGACTGAGCTATGTGCGCCGCGGGCGCAGACACCACACTTCGACGCGTTTTTCATACCGACTGCTGGATATGAAACCAAATCAATCAGGTCGCAGAATTTCCGAGCGTTCGAATGAAAACACCCAGCACAAATGAAACACAGATCGAAAAGCGGTGCGATAAAGCAGTGTACACCACCACAGCCTTGCTATAGTTTGGATTGTTATTATACTATGCGCCGATACAATTCAAATCCCGCCTGGAGACGTATTCGATTGCAATCAAATTGCTCTCTTGACTGCTGCATTATTGGAATAAAACGGTTTCTGCAATGCCGACCCCGGAGTAGTTAGTATGTGTGTGTGTGTGTGTGTGGATTTGCGTGTTTGTTTCTTATTATCTAATGGACGCCGCTACGATAATTTATGGCATGGGCGACTGGAGGGCAATTTAAAAAGACACTCAATTGTGCAGATACGAATATATTAATAGAGTGAGTAAGAGGAGGAAACTGAACACCGTTTACCCGGCGCGTACGCGGTATGAAACGTCACCACGAATGAATAGGCGATTCAATGAATGGGCGTGGCGCTCCCTACACATGCGTACGCACATAGTGGGGGCTGGCGGAAGCGCGCGCGCCGTCACAATCACGTCAAAAACCACCGACAATAATACTCATTATGAATGAGACACCACACTACTACAGTCACGGACAGCAGGTAAACGCCAGAGTGCAACATTTAATAGTAAAACAGGTGGCAGGCATGAGGACGCCGTGACGACGCGGCTGTGATGTGAAGCAGGTTACAGAGGGGGCGGGGCGGGGCGGGGCGGGGCGGGGCGGGGCGGGGCGTGCGCCGAGCAGCACTTTTCGCATGTGCCGTCCGCACGCTACACAAGGGGGTACGTACGCCATATATGACGCGGGGCGGGGCGGAAGTAGGTTGAGGTCGATATCCTGCTGCACGTAATTTGTATGACAAGTTACGGGCGCGTCGCGTGAGAGCGGCCGCACCGCGCAACGCCCGACAAATCCACCGCTAAACGGCTAACCGGTAAAACCTATCATGAAACACATTTCCTCGATTTTAAGAAACTCCACGCGGGATAACAAATTCTACCATATTGATAAAATAAATATCTCTCGAAAATGATGTGTGATATGACTCCTTTCTAGAATTAAAATAAAAAATTCCAAGTGTAGAATTTTTTGTTAAGATTCAGGTTTTGATTGCTTTGGGGAAATGCTTGTTACTTCTCCCTGTTACCGTTACCAGTCGATCTATATAATTGTTATTAAAACATTGTACAAAAACCTCGCGACAACAGTTTTGACGGCCGAGCTCCACCCAGTACACGCGGCCTGCACATTTTCCGCGAACACCAATTATCTCTACGGGCGTCGCCAATAATAATGGCGATTACAGTCCGCCGAGGGAAAATGGCGACAATTACTTTGGAGTGGGGCGTGGCGGGGAGGGGCGGGGCGGGGCGGGGCGTGGGCTGGCGGGACACGGCCTTTTCCACTATTGCCGAGAAAACTGAGGCGCCTGCGAGGTTGGCAAGCCAGTCAATAAGCAACACCAAATCAAGCCACCAACGCACAGCCTGACAGTGCAGAGTATGCAAAACAAAACCAGGCGCACTTGCTGACTGCAATTCGTCAGTGCGTGGTTGCAGTCAGTCAGCAAGTCAGTCAGTCAGTCAGTCGGTCAGCGCGCGAGTAAGCTGTTAGCAGATAGTGCAGAGAACGCACTTGCGCGCTCTCGAGTCGAGTCCCGCGAGTGCCATTTGACGCGATAACAAAACACCTGCTGGACCAAGCACTCGGCATGCCGGCGCGGCCCGGCGCGGCCCGGGTCAGGCGCTGATGGCGATGGCACTAGCTGGGCTGCATGAGCACCATAAATCTCCTCAGCAGCACTGCCTCGCGGTCCGTCCGCTGTCACGCTGTAGTTGTTGTTGCTTTTGTTGTTGTTGCTACAGCAGCGCGCTAATAACGACAGCTGGGCGAGCGCGGCGCGGACAACCAGCGACAAAAAACACTAAAGAAAGCAAGCCTTGATGTAACGCTCCGACATATATAACGTGACATGATTAGCGCTCTAATCGGGCGCGCGCCTCACCGCTAAGTGCGTATACGGGCATGAGCGCTGCCGCGGATTAGCTAATTAGCCATTCAACTCGTTACCCAGCAGCTTTTAAGAATGCTGCACATCCCAGTAGAATTCCATTTTCTTGAAAAAATATATAAGGTAAAACGTCAAGCCTCTAGGAAGGTGCCTTTTCATGATTTATTTGCAGAGCGTTGCGCTGGTGATGCTACAGACCTGCTAGCAGGCGACCCAGGCGCACTATACCACTTTTTTTTTTCCCTCGCCCGTTGTCGGCTCCACAGAGTGGGGCGGCGCTCCATAGTAATTCTCACCCGACCGACGCACCTGATTATCAGTTAATTAACACGCCTTAATCACGAGATTAACTCGTCCAGTTAAATCACATTCTGTATACGCCACCAAGTCGGTCATTACATGGCTTTTTTTTTTGTTTCGACCGCGCCCGCGCGCGCGAGTGCGTGTGTGTGTGCGTGTGTGCGTGGGCAGCCGCAACGCAACGAGCACAGCACGCGCGCGAGTTCGCATACCGCCACCGCACTAAGTTTTTATTTTCCCGCCAAAAACTTTCCGGGGAGAGATATATAGACGAGGGGGGAAAAGAAAAACACGAAAACAATTAGGGAAGTGAATGGGGCGCGTGATACAGATAGCCGGCGCGCCCCGCCACGCCCCGCCCCGCCGGACCCCTGGCGCACTCTGGCGGCCACGCGCGCGCTCAGGTCTCCGGCCCAGCCCGGCCCGGCAGCCCTGGCGCTGGCCGTAGAGCAGCCTTCGACATTTACGACGATTTCACGATTCGGATAGGTCAGCTGCAGGCAGTGCTGCCCGCCCCGCCAGCCCACCGGCCAGTGCGCCGAGCCGAGCGTCAATCAGCAGAATCCATTATTGCGGAAACTTGAAAACTGGCGGCACCCTGGCCGGCGGCGGGGCGCGCGGGGCAGGCGCCGCGGCGCTCGGCGGTCTGCGGTGAGGGCGTCGCGGCGCCGGTGCGCGGAGCTGCTGAGGTTGCCTAACAGCACGGCGTCCCTCAGGATGCTGCCCCCGCACACGCCCCGCCCCGCCCCGCCACGCCCCGCCCCGCCACGCCACCACACTGTCCCGTCCGGCACGTTCGCGAATACAGATCGCCTGGATGACCCATATATCGCCGTAGGGGCTGGGCTGGGCCGTGCTGCCCGCGCCGTGGTCGGGCTGGACCCGCGGCTGGACCCGCGGCCCTGGAATACCAGCTGTCCAGGCCGGGCTACACTAGCCGGGGCACCACTGGTCGCAGGGGGAGCAACGAGGTAACCAGCTTGCAAATTTTAATGTAGTCCGCGTTCTGAACGACGAGAACTTTCTGCTCAAAATTTTCGCAAAAATTCGGTTTGCATGCATGGTCATTGACACGCCCACAAGAAGTGCGCTGCGCTCACAAACTCGAGTCTCTCTCCAGAGTGGCCGGCCGGGCCGGGCCGCCCTGATGAGGCGGGCGGAACACAATGTGACAGCAGATCTGGCTGTGCACGACTCTGGACCCGGCTGCAGCTGATGCTGGACCCGCAGCGGCTGCCGGCTGCAGGCGACTTGCATCACGGACACAATGTAACACTGGGCCAGCTGTAACGCTATCGGCCGGCTAATCACACCGACTGACCGGCCGGCCACCAGTCATCCGCTGCATCCTGGTCGGTCATCATCCGGCATAACGCCCCGCCGTGTCACCCTAACGCCACTGCTTAGTGCGATATTCCAGACAAATTAAGTCATCATGAAGGATTATACAATAACTTTTCCTCCTGCAGCGTTAGGCGTTAGCCGCGTTACGCGCCGCCCCGCGCGCCCGCTAACGTGACTAATGAGGAGCAGCCTCTCTCGCGCCAACAGCCGCGCGGCGACATTAGGAAAATTGGGTAAGGCACGCTAGACCAGCAGCGGCGCGCTTGTGAAACTGAGAGCGTGACGCGTCAAGTGACACGACGTGACGGTGTGCGAGTGAGGCGTGACGGCGAGGTGACGGGCGGGACGCGCTGGAGGAGGACCTCCTGCTGCAGGCTGCGCCCGTGTCTCATTCATCTCTACGCAGCATCCCTAATGAATGGGGGTCAAGGTCGTCGCGGACCGAGGAGGAGTGAAAAGACAAGGAGGCGCGGCGGAAATGTGAGACATCCCAGCAGGAGGGCTGCGCGCTGCACGGCCGCGACGGAAACGTTTGTTTTGAAACCGCCCGAGTTCACGTGATACTGTACCGAGGGGGCAACCACTTTATATGTTAGGGTTCACCAATTTCTTCATGGAAGAGATTTCTGCGGATTTCGTAAGATTTCAACGGTTTTTACACCCATATTTCGCCTGTTTTTTGCTTTTTTTGCAAAGATTTCGAGAGATTTTGGGCATGTAAGGTGACACAAAATTTCTGAAGTGGTTGCCCCCCGTACTTTACCCAACTGCTGTCCCGTATGAACCGCATCGACCTCAGTCGTCGGTCAAAATGTTCTTTTTTTTTCTTTTAAAGAGGTACATTGCAGATATCTCAGTTTTTCCAAAAACTATGTGTCGCTCGATTGAATTGGGCGCGCAGAGCTGCGGCGCTAGATCACGCTCTATAAGCCTTGGATCACGCTGGTCGCAAAGCAATTACGCCCCGGTCGCAGCGTGGCGTTATGCCACGCACACAATGCACTAAAGAGGGCCAAGGGTCCCGGCCGGTGGTCCCGGCCTGGACCAGGCGGGCTCTTTTTGTGCGGGCGCGGCTGTGACACTGCCCAGCCCACCCCGCCCCGCCTCGCCCCGCCCCGCCCCGCCCCGGTGCGGCACCAGCACCACCACCACAACAGCGCACTGCATCATGGCGACATGCCGAGTCGAGCGCCAACGAGGACCGTCACAACACAAGCAACTCTGTTAAAAGAATCACCAATTTCTTTTTCGTGGATAAAATGACTGGTTAAAAAATTGCACTATCGAAAATTAACAAAGATTGTTTGAAAATTTTTAAAAGTTGTTAAAATAATTTAAACAAAAAATAGAAAAAAGAACAGTGCTCCTTTATTATAGAAACTACTCCCTTTAAAAATTATAAGCACAGAGTAAAGACACCGCGGATATACTTTAAATTAGATCGAAGTGGGCACGAGGACGGTGCGGGTAGGACCCGCCGTGAGGGCGACAGAGACGGAGCTAGGCGCATTGCGACATGACGCGCACTAATGAAATAAGCGACTTCATTTTGACGACGGAGCGCTGCCCTTTCGGTCCCCGCGCGCGGAGTGGAGACGCGGGCGGCCTTGACCTCCAGGAGGGGGATGGGGCTGTGGAGGGGGAGTCATCCCCTGATCACGAACAAGTTGGTCACAAACACACTGCGAGGAGACGGCGCGGCGTACGAAAATGAAAGTCAAAATGTAATCGGCGAGGTATTTGTCGGTGCGCGCCACAATGCGTTACATAAGGACGTCGTAGGGTCTGATGCAACGAGAAGGGGAGCAGAGAGAGAGAGAGAGAGAGAGAGAGAGAGAGAGAGAGAGAGAGAGACAGAGAGAGAGAGAGAGAGAGAGAGAGAGAGAGAGAGAGAGAGAGAGAGAGAGAGAGGAGCGAGATGACAAGGGACGGCCGCTGCTGGAGCCCAGCCCCACGGCGCTGCGCGGCGTCCACACTTTGAGAGGGCCGCGTCCGAACGCTCGCGGACGCGTTTATTCATATTTGTTTTGCATTTCTCGCGGCGGCATCGGCATCACAGACCGGAGAGAAAGGTCTGGGCGGCGCGCACTTTCGAACGCAGTCGGGTGAACGGCCCGGCCCGCGCTCTTTGCATTGAATGAGCTCGTCTCAGACAGACCTACGCACGCACCGCTGCTGGCCGCTTCGCACCAAGTTTGTATTCGTGTTCGTGTTAATCCGAGATCAAGCGAATGGCAGGAAAAATTTATGTATTCTTACAAAATTTCAGCGATGAAAACAGTTTAGCCCAAAATAGTTTTTTTTTTGTTAATTTTTCTTTTATGATTCAAACAGAACATGATATTAAAATTAAGTAAGTATGACGCATCATAGGCAATGTTGTGGTTATACATTTGAACAAATCAGCCTGAAATTACAAAAAATAGAAACGCTTTTTATTTTTTTAAACATTTTCTACTACATTACACGGCACATTTGCAAAGCACGCGCGTAGGTATGGTGTCGCGGAATGTTACTTCCACGCGCCCGTCAGGTTCGAATGTATCGCCTATCGGTCGCCCCGCCCCGCCCCGCCCCGCCCCGCCCCCGCCACGAGTGCCAGGCCAGTCAGGCCCTAGCAGGGCGTTATTATTAGTGCCGCCCGCCACATATGACGTGTCAAGGGTGTTGTCAATTAGGGAGACAAATGCCGGCCGGCGAAAGGGAACGGGGCAGGGCGCGGCGGTGAACGGAAGGACTAGTGGACGCGCCCGCGCCTCGCCGCGCCTCACCTCGCCTCGCCTCACCTCACCTCGCCTCACCTCACCTCACCTCACCGGGCCCCGGCTAGCGCCCTAGGTCAGCGGCGCCCCGGCACCCGCCCCACCCGCCCCGCCCGGCCAGCCGAAACCACAGCAGCCTTTTGTCTGACGGCCCCGCACTACAACCAACACTACCCAATTACATTGGCTTCCAGCCAGCAGCGGCTCATAGGCCCGTCAAACGTGACCCCACATAAAGGTGACACGCCTTTTCCCGCGTCAGAACCGCGCTACAGTATTGAAAAAAAAAACTGTACCGCAAAAAGGAAATCTAGGAAACAATACATTACTAGGAGAAAATTAAAATAAAAACTCTTTTGCGCTTTTTAACGGTGTACGCCACGTAGCTGTGCTGTGGGTCCCTCTATTCTTGAGAAGGCGGGTAGGCAATCCCGCATACTGATGCACCGATACACCCGGTATACAGACGATAGGAGTTAGTAAAGCAGAGGGGGGGGGGGGAGCCTAGTCTACCCCGGTGCGTTCCTCTGCTTGCGTCAGGGAGCGGGCGCGGCCCTGAGAGGCACGCACAACTGTACCAGCAGCGCGGGGCGTTACACAAAAGATAACGCGAAATATTAATGAAAACGTGAACAGTCTGACGTGCGATATATATATGCGCAGGTCAAACAGCAACACCAGCAGCGTGCCAAGTAGTTAGAACAACGCGTTAAACCAGCCGTAGTCAGAAACACTACGCGCGATACTCTGCCGATCTTGTAATCGCTTCAACGGTTTTGCACCTTTCGTGCCGAGACACACACATAAAAATGCACCGCAGTAACCAGCACCGCGTGTCCGCTAGCGTCTGTCACGTTACAACGATTACTCATAGTAACGCGACGCGCCCGTCAATGAGATGCAACGCCCACACCCACACACACACACACGACCTTAATCGGCGCCGGTTATCACGGGGACGCCGTCAATCTCTCGCAGGGCGCAGGGCGCCGCGCGCGGTGATTTAAGCCCCTAATTTGGGGCCACGACGCGCCTGCAACGCAACGGGCCGTGCGCGGCCGCACGCACGCGCCGCCCCGCCCCGCCCCGCCCCGCCCGCTGCAGTGACCTTGGGGGGCGCGTCACGACCCAAGGACTGCTGGAGGGAAAAGGAGCGCTGCGCCACGCCACGCCACGCCACGCCACGCCACGCCGCGCCACGCCGCGCAGGGGCACTGCTTCCGCCACGGGACCACGCACTGCACTGCACCGGGGCGCCGGCTGGCTCCGGGTCGGTCGGGCGCGAGAAACACCAGCAGCGCCCCAAGGTGCGAGGCGATACAACGGCGAGTAAAATATTATCCGACTCACCATGCTGATGTTCACGCCCTGGGTTACTGGGTGTTCGCCGCCAGTTGTTTCAGCGACTCCAGCGACTCGGACTTCACAGCGACCCATTTGCCTGTAAAAATAAAGAATTGTGTTTGAATTGTATTCTAAGAAATATGGCGAGTCGAAGGCATAAACAGTTTGTTTTTATTGTGTCTTTTTTTGCGTGGTCGAAAATTTAGAAAACGCATTACTGCAGATAGATAGGGATTGGTAGTCGTGAGTAGTTTCCAAGGGCCGAACCGCGTCGGCTGCTTGATCGAAATTTGACAAATTGGCAGCCATTGGGCTACTCTGTTATTTCATTAAGAGGCCCATCTGATTGTCTGGTGTGGGCGGGGCGGGGCAGCGGGTGCGGGCGGGGAGCTTTGTCCTAGTCTGACCCCGCTAAACCTGACCCCGGAGGCAGGGCCCCCGCGCTCTTGACCCCCAGGCGGTGCCCCGCTCGCCACGACCCCGCCGAGTCGGGGAGGCCACCCCGCCCCCGCCCCTCGCGCGCCCCACCCGTCGCAGCGCTACCTCGGCCCACCCAGTTATTGGACCTAAATACTACACACGCAAAAATAATTATAAGCTAAAAACCAAGCTATGAGAAAAATAGAAACACTGCGGTGCGTTATGGCGGTTTTAAAGGAAGAAAGAATTCATTGCGCAACATTGAAAGAAGTATTGTTTTCACCTCAGAAACGGGACAGTCGCGAATGAAATCCGGCTGTGATCCCAAGGAGAAATATTATTATAGATAAGCCTTAGGTATATAGACAGCCACAGCTACCCCGTGTGTCACCGCTGCTGTCTCCCCCCACCCCGCCCCGCCCCGCCCGAGGGTGTTCACATACCACAGTGTCGCAAGGCGCGGCGGGGCGGGGCGGGGCAGGGTGGGGGAGGACAGAGGGGTCTTCACATTGCATATTCCTCACGGGGGGAAAAGCGAATGCAGTTCACATATCGAGTAACATGGCGTACCGTGCGCTACCCGCCCCGCCCCGCCCCGCCCCGCCCCGCCCCGCCCGTGGCGCGCCGGGGAATGCAAGGTGGAGCAGCACAAGCACACAGCGGGCCGGGCGGGGCGGGCGGGCAGGCCTCGCTGTGACGCTGGGGACATACGTGCTCATGTGCACAGGGGTCAGTGGAGGCGCCGCGCTGTCCCGCCCCCGCCTACCCAACTCCCTCGCCGACACCTTCCTCTCAGCCTCTTCCTGAAATCAGACACCGCCACACCTCGCTACTCACTGACACTGCAGCGCGTTAAGCCTATGCGACGCTGCCTAGCTGCCCATAAAAGTGTAACAGTCATTATAAAAAAGTTTATGCACTACTGTTTGTTCTCAACATATAATTTAAAATCCACTTTTTTTTAAAAAAATAGATTTTAAAAAAATGTTTACAAGATTTGCTTCGAGAAAAGACACTTTGCCTGTAAAAATACCGGCGGGTGAGCAAGTCCTCAACCAGGTGGGAGCTACAGCAAAACTTCCTCATTGCTTTCCACGTTTGCAAGAAGTAGGTGCTCGCATAGGTAAAATGGGAGCCGTCAGCTCAGAGTCAGGCATTAGGGGAAGGGGCGGGGGAGGGGGGGCAGATTTTAAGGAGCTAATAGCTAACGAGGCGAGGCTGGCCTGCGGTCAACACCAGCAGCAGCAGTCACCGCGGGGCGGGCAGCGGAGAGCGGTGGGGCAATACACAGCCGCAGTGCAGAGCGACTAATGAGGGATCAGCAGCGGGATCTGCACCGCACCAAGCGGATCTGTATCGCAATAACGCGGATCAGCCCGGGCTGGGCTACGGCCTCCGGGATCGCGCATGATCGAGCCGCAGCGGGGCGGAATAAGTATAGCGCGGATTTCAGTGCATGATGACACAGCTTGTTTAAATTCGGCGCTGGCAAAAAAAAAACTGTCTACGCTATTTCTACGCGGGCGCAAATCAGTAAATGGTTGATAACCACTACACCGTTACTCCACACAAATAGCGAGAAAAATTGTATTTTAATGCCCGTCGAGGAGAAACGGTTTATGTGGAAATATGAATGAGGAACTTTTTTTGTTCAGAAACACCTCGTTTCCACGTTTTCGACCCATCCCTCCTTTTCCCCTTTCGGCCCGCGCAAAGCCCCTCTGCGCTGCCCTTCTTCACCGATCGCGATGATCGAGATGAAAGACTCTCGAATGGCCGATGGCGCGATGGGCGTGGCGGCGGCGCGCGTTTTGAAACTCGGGCAGTGAAGCATCCGATTGCAACGTGCGGGGCGTGGCGGGGCGTGGCGGGGCGTGGCGGGGTGCGGTCAGTCAAGTGGACTGGGTCACACAACCGGGACGCTATCGGCCGCACTCCTACACGGGTCACTCGCGGTAGAGGTACTGTGGTCACACCCAATGGCCCAGCGGCTGGACTGCATCTCAATGTATCATCAATTTTTGTTGCCTAAATGTGAGTGTAGACGGTCCACTAGCGAGGGGAAACTAATCTGAAATTTTTGTGTACAAATGTCCGAAGTCATTCTAAACTTTCTGAACTTGTTCTTAATTTTTGAAAAATTTCATTGCAATTTCACGGAGCACGAGCATTTCAGAGTTCTCGATCGCGACATAATCTCGGAACTCTGTTTAGCACGTGTCCAGCGGTAAGGAGCTCACAGTATACAGCACTTGCAGTACACCTGAGCAGGACTCGGCCTGCCTCTCCATTCGCGTTGCACTCGCTAAATCATCGGACCCCGCGCCTGACTGACGCACGCCGATGATGATTTGGGCCCCTAAGGCCTCGGACCAGGCCCCCAGAGGGGTTGTCTGGAACTGGAAGACCAAAGCGGGGCTGACGAACACCACAACGAGCTATTGATTTATGGAGACCAGAGCGGCATCCGGGGGACGGACCCGCCCCGCCCCGCCCCGCCCGGGCTCGGCCCTGCCTCACCGTTACCATTTCGACACAAACCTCTACGCCAAAACGGGCTCCACCAAGTCACTAACGAAGGCCCTGACCTTACGGATGACATTAAACAGGTTTTACGCACTACTTATTGCAAGTTACTGCACTGCCTATTAGTATTTTTTTACCAAATGTCTATTTCATATATGAATTTTAAACTATTTTATTTTATTTCCCTATGAATGATTTTTATTGTTATTTAATTTTTGTTAAGTAGAACTGTACACTAACCTGATTTCAAGCCCCATTTCTGCAAGTCGGCGCCTTGCTGTGGGCCCCCCTCCCCTGGCGATTCGTATCGAAGCAGTTTGGCAAATTTGATCGCCATCATAGTTTTTCGCGAGCGGTCGACCACCCGGGCCGCGTGGGGCGCGCAGGGGTCGCGAGCAGCCAGGCCGGCAGAAATAGAAACGGCCTAACTCGCGGGCCGACGCGGCAGAGATACGTCCGACATGGGCATGATGACGGTGACGAAGGTCGCGATGGCGGCGATAGTGTGGGGAGAGCCGGGCCGGGCCCCTCATAGGAGACATTCATATGACCTCATGAGCCCCCATAGGCCCGCCCGATAGGGAGTCCCGTACGGTGCAGGACGACCCTGGAGGCGGGCAGGGTCACTGCTCGCGCAAAAAATTCAAACTTTTTTTGGCGAAATGCAGAGCGATTTCCACAGAGTACCAAAACTCGAAATTTCTCATCGAAGTTAGAATAGAGTTCATAATCATAAAATTCACAACATTTAATTCAAATTGATTGCAGTTCAGATATAAATACATGGCGCCAGCCCTGCCCAGCGTTCAAGTCTCCGAGCATGGCGCTGTGCAGTGCGCACACACGCTCTCTGTCTCTCTGTCTCTCTCTCTCTCTCTCTCTCTCTCTCTCTCTCTGTAAGAGGGGAGGGGGGCACAGCAAGGCGGAGCTGATAAAACGTAGGCTTCAAGCTATATCGACATGACACGGGTGCGCGCGGCTCCCACGGTCCCCACCCCGCCCCGCCCCGCCCCGCCCCGCCCCGCCCCACCCCGCCACGCCACGCCACAGCGTGCTGCATATTGCGTTGTGACTGGACTGTCCTGCGGGCTCAGCCGCTGCTGCTGTTCGTCCTTCTCTTCCTGGCATTGTTCCCCATAAAAGCCGTCGGGACGGCCGAGTCCCGCGCGATGCGATGACCGCTAATATCCACATGCGCCCCCTACTCGTGGTGAAAGGCGAATGTGTGTGTGTGTGTGTGAGCGTGCGACGCAAGGAAAAAAAAGTCGTACGGGAAAATTCGTCATCACGTCGAAAGAGTATGGACCAAGGGATAAGTACGCACACACGCGCATTATTTTTTTCTGTCGACATTTTCGAGCCGTTTTCCGGTGGGCCTGCTTAAGCTAACGACACCCGCGGCCAGGACCTGCCGTTAGTGCTTTTATATTGCACCACACACACACACACACGTGACTCACAGAGTGTCGATACAAGCCCGCCGCTGCCGAGTGGCCTCGACGGCCCCAAAAGAAGCCCGTCGTGCGATCTACTATAGGAAGAAATGCAAAGGCGAGGCATAAAGGGAGGGGAAAAAAACGGGAGCACACGCTGTGGAGTGCGCGCGCGGTGTGCGAAATCGTTTATGGCAGTTCAGTAGCCGCGCGCCCGCCAATGTTCTCCAAAGATAATGAGCGAGTCATTCGGTCCAGATAGGAATCTGAATCTGAATCGCCGCCCGGCTCAGCTCCGCGCCGCGCCCAGCCAGGCCTCCGTGAAAGTGCAGCGCGGCGGTGACCTTGGCGACATCGACAGGACAGCGCGACCATCGGGCGGCGGCGCGGTCATGTCATTTGTACGGCGCGCGGACCTCGGCGGGGCGGATTCAGATTCAGTTTCGAGAAGATGTCAAGGTGACGCTAGGCGGGCGGCGCCAGTGCTGGTGGCCGCTTTCGGCAGCTCATCTTAAAGTGACTCCGCCGGCCCAAGCGCACTCACACAACTCTCCCCAGAATAACATCATCTTAAAGAGGATATTCGAAGTTAATAAAATACTATATTTTTCCCATTTTTCCTTAGTTTTTGACCGGTGACGCCCAAGTGCCTGCTGCAGCCCCATAAAACGGCTGTCCGTGCGCCGTGCACTTCCCGCACACCCCGCGGCCACGCTACGCCACGCCACCCCCGGGGCTGATTGATGCAAAGCTGCACCACGACGAAACTGAAAGTACACAGGCAGCGAGAGTGTAGGGAGAGAGAGAGGGGGAGGGAGGGAGAGGGAGAGAGGGAGCTGGAGAGGGAGAGAGGGAGCTGGAGAGGGAGAGAGGGGAGGGAAAAGAGAGGGACATTTGGACGCGCTTACGCTTGAAATCGCTTATGCAACGCACCTAATGTGTCAAAGTCGTAAAACGGACCAGGAATCAAGTACCGCACTGGACCAATGCGTGGATGCAAAATTTATAGCGAGTAGCAGACGGTGTGAAGTAGCGACCCCGATAACCCAAAAAGAGTGCGGAGCCCGTTTCACAGCCAAGGGAGCTATTGGAAACCGAACGGGGAAGGCGCTTATATATGTGCTAGAGTAAAAAGCTGTTGTTAAGTATACAGAGTAGTGAGGTGGACAAGCCAGCAGGTATCGTACTCCAGATAGGCGAGTGTCAAAGTGGGTGCAGCAGAGCAATGATGAAATACCAATACACAGTGACATGCACTCGCGACCTCAAGACGACTTTGAGCCCCTCTCGCCTCTCTCTCTCCCCCTCTCTCTCTCTCTCACCTCCCTCTCTCCCTCTCTCTGTGCATACACACAGGGCGGTACCGCCGGAGGAACTGCGCCAACGATTACATCGGGCTGGCGGCGTTACAGGCGCTGCGCGGCGGTGGCAGAGAGACTGCTGTCTCAGATCAGTCCACAAAACGTCGCTGACCGATAAAAATGCAACATAGTTGGCTCCTACGATCGAGAAATACACACATCTGGGTCGAGCAAGTGAAGGGTGGCGATTAAAATGGCAGGAAGGGCCTGTCTGGAACGAAATCCCAAAGAAATGAGAATATAAAAATCATTCGAGTGTAATAAAAACAAAATCGCGAAGCGAAGCTCTCTCTGAGAGCCGCAAAACTTATGACATCCACTCACAAGCTGTAGGATTTTTCAGCATGTTTCACTATTTCTTCTATATTTAATTTATTAGACAGGAATATTATCCACCGCATTTCTGAATATTAGCTCCCGACCGTCTGAATATTGTTGAGACGGGTGGTGGATAATGTTGAGACGTGCGGTGAGCACCAATCCTCTGGCCGGCTGCCCAAGCTTTTTATTTTTCGCGGTGAATATTGATCACCTAGCCGGCTACCCAGGAGCTTTATACCGGGAGTATTAATCCTCAGGGTGGTTCATCTAGGGTTGGCGTTTATTTTATTTTTTTCGGGGTATTTATTCCCTGTGCGGTATGCAGCGGATTTACACAGGAGTATAAATGCACTGATGCAGCCGCGAGCTCAAGCCCCCTCGCCTGTGCTTACCAGTTACTCTACAATATTTCTTTTCCTCCATTTTTAAGAATTCTTCTCAACTTTTCCAAGAGGCGTCTTCCTCCTCGCTGGTCACCTAGGGCGTCGTGTCGGCCCAGCTGACTGATCGAGTGTCGCTATCGGCAGAAACGTATCGCGGGCGCCGGGCCGGGGCGAAGGTCGCATTCCCTGCTACTGCTACAACACGTGCCCGCCCGCCCGCGGTACGCCCCGGCCGAGTTCTCCGAATCGAATTTCGGACCGGACAGCAGAGGGAACGGACGCGCTGCAAAAACGTTAGAGCGCGTCTCATATTCATCAAACGTTATTTCCCAACGCGAACAGCGGCCTGGTGGGTGCATCCCGTACGCGGCGGGGGGCGGTACAGGACAGGACGCATGAATCATAATAGAAACAGAGAGAGAGAGAGAGAGAGAGAGAGAGAGAGAGAGAGAGAGAGAGAGAGAGAGAGAGAGAGAAATTGGTCCGCTCAATGGTAGTCCCCGCAGGTCTCCCCGACGCGTACGCTTCAAGCAGGAATTAGCCAAAGGACGTCCAGGACACGCCCGGGCAGGGCCAGCGGCGTTAGAATGTTGTCCTGCCGACGCCTGCTGGCCCGCGGCCCGCCCCGGCCCGGTCCCTGTCCTTCTCGCCTCCATCTGTGTCACTGTGACAGATAACCATCGAGGTATCGATCACTTCCGAAGTTACAATAATAGATGGTTGTCACCCCACGAAATTATTCAATCCCTCCGCCGTGATAAATGTCTTACAAGTATTTACACGCGCGCTCTTTAGTGTCAATCGCTGTCAGTGCAGAGAATTGGAAACTTTTGGAAGGAGGGATTTCCTTTCCGTTGTCGCTTTCAGAACAAGGGCGATGATGAAACCAAATGGGGGCCGGAGATTTTCTGGGTTTTCCCCGCAGTGTACTCGACCTAGCGCCGCGGCCCGAGCAGGACATTCTTTCTTTTGTCCAGCCTTGCCCTAGGTCCAGGTCCTGCGGACTCCAGGACTCCAGGACTCGTTACGGCGCCGTGGGAGAGGGCAAGACACTTTTTATTATTCCTTGTCGAAGCGTTGAGCAACGTAAGTGTCGCTCGACCTTGGACCTAGCAGAAACTGGAATCTCCGCCCTCCCTACAATTGAATCGGATGAGTTGACGAAATCACCAACATTCGTAAAAAAAAATGAGGTCAGGAATCTTAGAATAGATCCCAATAGAGGAGCCGCCTTTCAAAGTGTTTGCGCCTGGAGGTGAAAGGGTACTGAGCCAGGCGAGGCGGCTCCCCTATATGACCACCCGGTGTCGCCCGGTGTGTCACGAGGAGTGTTCATGGAGTGTTTCTTGTCCAGCGGTAGCCCCCAAGGTGAGACAATACGATTGAACGCCGTAAAACCAGGAATGCGATCAAACATGATGATCGATCTCCTTATTCAGCCACTGTTCCGTTTTACGATAATGTAAACGTTTGACAAGACTCACGCACTCTTCAAAGCTTACGACCATTTGCCAGAGGAAAATGAATTTCAAATCAGTTATTGGACCAAATCCAACCATTAAAAAAAACCTCTCTCTCCCTCTTTCTCGCTTTCAGCTCCGGAGACATTCCGCGTTGACGAACGCCATTCACAGCTGAATAGTCCAATGGATGAGCCGTGCCCTTGACCGCGTCACACAGAATCGATAGTTGTGTCGATACATAACCGAACTGTGTATCGAAACGCAAAACGAGACGGTCATCTATCGAAGACTTCCGGGTCAACCCAACTCCTATACCTCTCTCTTCTTAGAGTCCTGATAAAAGTGTCGTCACAAAAAAGTCTCAACAAAAAAAACCTTCATCAATTAGTTTAATACACTTCAATTTTTATTGTATAATCTGCTTGGCGCGCTGCACCGGCAGAGAGGGAGGGGCTTTCTCCTTGTTCTGCGTCATCAACGCTTTATTTTCATTGTGTTGGCCAGGCTGCATGCGAAGGGAACTCCCCCATGGTTATATGCCCACCCGCCCAATTAAGGGGGGCTCAACAAAAATTACACGCCCGGTGAAAGCAAATGCGAAGAGGCAAACTGCGTTTTCGGGAATTAAAAAAGAATAGGTGTGAGGTGCGGGCACACACGGGCACGCGCGGGGCGTTCTTCGCGGAACAAAAGTCAAACAGCGCTCGTGGGTGAGCGCGAGCGCCACGCTCCACTCACAGTAGGTTTCACCCACATCCGTACAGTACATCGGGAGCTTCACAAAACACATTCACATACATTTTCAACTCTTTAAAAATAACCTTTTCAGTTAGAATTTTTTTTTTTTTTTTTTTTTTGAAAATTGCAAGTGTTCCTGCACGCGCCCTCCAGTCTCGTCTCGTGTCGAAACATAGACTTGTTGCCTCGCCGACAACTGTTGTCTATGCGGAGGGAGACTGCGGAAACAGGACCTAGTTGAGCCCCGCGAGGGAGCGGCGCTGGTAGCATGGACGTATTGTCTTAAGTTGAGAAGCCATTACTTCTTTCACGAGCGGCAGTAACCCTACGGCAACCAGTTTTTTGTTTCGCCTCACCGGGAGCGGAAGCCATGCGGATGCGTCTATCTCTATCTGTCTCCCCCCACCCCCTCTCTCCCTCTCTCTTGTAGCCAAACACACGCCTAGTCACCAGCGCGGCACACTTGAGAGAAAACTTGAAGGAAACAAAAGTGCCCGGTAGCTCCGCGTCACATAATCTCGTGGAGGTCAGGTCAGCCCCAGCCAGGGGGGCGTTCAGCACCTCGTTGCATAAAACGAGACTTATCTCGCAATAAAACAATACGCTTCATCACAACACGGTTTTCTAGCACTACTTCGTTATCAGGCAATCAGTTATTGCCGAGAGAGTGACCCGCCCTGCTACATAGTTGTCGCAATGCTCGGTCAGGGTAGCGACCTGGACTGGACGCCGTGCCAACAAGGGCCGCATTAGTCTGGTCGGGCGGGCGGCCGCAGCGCCAAGCCTCCAGCAAATTACCAACAGAATTTACTCACAAAATTTGAGCTCACGCTTTCTTTTGCAGATTTTTTATTAGAAGGGAAAACTCTGAAAAACTCCCATAATTTGAGAAAACCTCCTCAGATTTTGAGAGGATGTCTCCTCAAAACCTGAGGGAAATTCCCATATTTTTTGAAGAGACTTTCTCAAAATCTGAGGTTCACTCGAACTATGTCTAAGATTGACAGCTGATGCAAGCACTTCGCGTAAAAAGAGGTCAAAACTGAAGAGACGGGCGCTCAGAGTGGCGCCCTTGATTTTTGGCAGAGTAGACCAGCCTAATTGGATGCACGTGATTCTCACCTTCGCTGCGCCTGAAGCGGGTCAGGTGTTAATTGGTCCAGGGGATCAAACGCAAAGTACGAGACGAGCCTGACAGGTCGGGTCCCCCCCGGGGGCCCCCGCGCCCCGCCCCGCCCCGCCCGAGGCCCCCGCGGCCCCCCGCGACCACCGGCACGCCATAAGAGATTGCAAACGGGGAGGATAAAACGGAGGGAGGCGAGCAGCAAAAATTGGAGTTTCCTCTCACCGCCGCCAAGACGAACGTGTCTGAGGCCCGTCACAATTTTACGCCCGTCCCTCCCCGGCTCCCTCCCTCCCAGGGTTGCCTCACATTCCTCGTGATTGCCAGTCGAAAAGAGTCTCGCGGGGCTGCGCTGCGAGTCTCCCAGCAGCGGGAGACTACCAGGGCCGGGACGTGAGCCGCACGTTACGGGTGGGCAATGCCATCGCACGATACGGGAAAAGTTTGAAAAAGCAAAGCGTGACGGGACGGCGAGTAACGTCGTCACCCCGCGATTGACCAACGACAGAGCGTTTCCAAACGGGCTGGCCAAATAAGACATCTGGTGCACACGGTGCCGAAAATGAAGGGGGAGGAGGAGGGGGTGAGTGAGGAGAGAGAGAGAGAGAAAGAGAGAGAGAGAGAGAGAGAGAGAGAGAGAGAGAGAGAGAGAGAGAGAGAGAGAGAGAGAGAGAGAGAGAGAGAGAGAGAGAGAGAGAGAGAGAGAGAGAGAGAGAGAGAGTAATCCCGAAAGCACGCGTGCGCTCCTTTCAGGTGGCGCCTCGCGTATTGTATCCGCGACGAGGAGGTTCCTGTTGAGCTTTGGCGCGCGATCCCTTTACGGGTCGTCCCAGCGTCAGTCACACTCGCGCGAATAAACCGCGGCCATTTACATCGTCTCATCATCATTTTGGCGGGTCGTTTGCGAGCGACGGCTCCGTCCTAATTTCGCGTCGGTTTGTATCATCGGGGCGTGTATTGTTTCGTTGTACAATGTGCTCCGGCCCTGGCGCGATGGCGGGGAGTGCACGTCCGGGGTAAGTGCTGCCAATCACATTCCCATTCTACGGCAGAGCTCTACACTACTTTCTATGGCGCGGCTCGTAAGACGACCGACGCCGTTCACTTTGCTTTTTTCTCGCCCGCGCTCGGAACCGATTTTTTCTTCCTTTTTTGTTCTCTTTACTATGTCTACCGTGCTTTTTCGCCCTCTTTCGTAATAGACTTTTGGTAGATAAGAAATCTCAGCGACAGACAGGCAGGGCGGCAGGAGCAAAGAGCTCTCGAGGGGCCGATTAGTGGGTCCTACGTGCCGGAGGGAAGTCATCCTACCCGGACGCTTCAACAAGAATCACCTACTACTCGAACTATGTTATAGGCACTGTCATTTCAAAAACATTTTAAAAGAAAATTTTTCATTGGAAATCTTCATTAAAATTTTCCGGAACCAACAGTTTTCTGCGTCGTGTGATACACAGAGTTAAAGGTCAGAGGACTTTGGAAAAAACTACAACATTGACACAAAGAAATGGTTCAGCCCGATCCTCTCGCGCGACGTCGCGGTGCGAATTCGTCGCGCGACCGGGGTATCTCCGCCATGACTTGGTGCTGCACGTGCCGCTCACGTAGCCCACGGCATTCCACCCAGAATGTCCGTCGGGGGCGGGTGGGGCGGGGTGCGGTGGCGGAGCAAGTGAATAGGCAAGACGGAGGCTCTCACCAGCACCGCCAGGCCGGGTGGCGCGGCCAAGCGTGGCGCCACTCCAGAAAAACGAGACGATCGACAGAGTGACCTAATAATGTCTAGCCGTGGGCCCCGCCCCGCCCCGCCCCGCCCCGCGCTGCTGGCCCGCAGCCCACACGATGGTCCTCGCATTCATTGTGGGCATAGGCATAAATACGCGCCTGACGTAATGCCGCAACAACCAGACAAAATGCGACGAGGAAAGGCAAGTTTCCTACTTGTAAGCGCATTGAATGCAGTATTTTTAAAAAATCATAGTTTTACAGGTGTCACACAATTAATTATTAAAGTACTTCACATATAATAACGACCCGCACATTAAGTTGAATTTCGGCCTGTTTTACCCTCCTTGTGAGAATACCTTATTTGAGCACGCGCCATATTCTTAAACTAACATTTCAGATTTGCTGCATCCGTCGCACATGAGGAGTGCACTCGGCGGCGTCCAGTGCGCGAGCGCGGCCGCGACGCCAGACGTCCCGGCGCCGCCAGGCAGCGTCGCGGCGCCAGCGGCCCCAGCGGCCCCAGCAGATGCCAAGGTCGTGAACCTCAGCAGCGCGGTGCGGCACGGCACGGTACGGTACGACACGGCAGAAGCACCGACGTCGATAGCGTGTAATTCGCTTTGCATATAAGGTGCCGTGCCGGCCCCGCGGCGTCGCGACGCCGACCGACGCCCGGCCCGGCCCCACCACGAGCCCGCCCGCGTATCTCAGGCGCGTATCTCTGCGGGGAGGGGCGCGGCGTGAACGTGAACTCGAATCGGGATCATGAGAGGAGAAATTGGCAAACATTCGACACATCACGACGCGACGCCCGGCCCGACGCCATCCTGCACGGTTACACGAGCTTTTGTCGCATTGACCAACCACCCTGGCCGTGCGCGTCCGCTACGCGCGGTACGGTACGGCCCCAGGAGGGTGTGACACTGGAACGCTTCGCGGTGCTGTCCAGGGCAGCACGACTAGCAAAGTCGTAGCGAGGCGGGGAAACCACTCTGAATTTGGGTGCACAAGTGTCGTGATTTTTTGTAAATTTTCCTAAATTTTTATGACTTTTTTTTCCTGACTTTCTGCATTATTTCTGAACTACAAGGGTGTACAAAAATTTGTTTTTCCGCTCGAGTCACAGTCATTCGAAATAAACTGTGCTCATCCAAAGCCAAATAAAATATAAAATTTAAACACTAAAATTGATCCCACTCAATCGCCTCTCGCTAAGCCCGCCCGCAGGCGACGCGTGTTGGCCAGCAGCGCCGCGACGCCCGGGCGCCGGAGTGACTCGGACGTTTGGAACATTAACGGCGTCTAAATCACCGCGAGGTGAGGGGCGCCGCGGCGCCGGCCGGCCGGCCGGCCTGGCCTCCTCAGATAGAGCTGTATTTTTTCCTCCCCATGAATCACTCATCCATTGCCAAAGCTAAAACTGTTACAGACCCGCGCGTTCCCTTCCCAACTTCTGTTTTTATTATTGTTTAAAAGAAAAATATCTACATTTTTTCTATTAATCCTTTCAGACGGGGCCACGCTTTCACACGCGTGTGCGTAGGTAGGACCCTAGGCCAAACTCCCCTGCGAAAATAATCGATGCTCCACGGTAACGCCCGCCTCGCCCTCTCTCTCTCTCTCTCTCTCTCTCTCTCTCTCTCTCTCTCTCTCTCTCTCTCTCTCTCTCTCTCTCTCTCTCTCTCTCGCACAGCCTCGCCAATCCGCACCCGGCCCACACGGCACGTCGACACCGCGCGCCCCGAAAAAAATAAAATAAAGTCAGATGTGAGTGCGATTATGAAAAATTTGCATAACGCTGCAGGGGATGGACCCAGGCGCGGAGAGGTTGGTTATGGCAACAACCGGGAGGCCTCTATCCTAGCTGCGAGCAATCTGTGTCTACTACTCTGGAAACAGTCATGGTTTACTTTTTACATTTTCAACGTCCCGATGAAGTTTCCAGTCAGGCAGGTATTTCAAAGGCAGCTGGCCTTAATGTGCATAAATGTTCCTCGCAGTGTCGTATAAGTCGATGGTAAAATTTTCGTTGTCCCCCGATGAAAATGAAAAAATGCACGTCCGACCGTGAGAGGGGACATGAAAAAAATGCTCCGCACGGAAAGTGTTTATCACTGCAAAGCGGGGAGGCGATTTTTATTTTCGGGGGCCGGTTGGACCAGCGGCTCCGGGGCCTGGACCGCGTTGACCTGCTTGCAAAGACTTGGCATTGCAACCGGGGCACTGAGCCTGGTTCAAGTCGGGCCGGGCCTGCAACTCCCTATAAGCAGTTAGGCCCCACAGGCGCGAAAAGCTCCCGCGGCTGCTGCGGGCCCAATGGCTTTAACGTGGCGGGGCGTGGCGGGGCGTGGCGGGGCGTGGCGGGGCGTGGCGTGGCGGGGCGGGGCGGGGCGGGGCGGGGCGGGGCGTAGCACTGCGCGGGGGTGAAGGCCTCCAGCACGCCGCGCCGTCTAGTGTTTCTGCGTCGGGGTGCCGCGGCGCGGCGTGGCGTGGCGTGGCGCGGCTAGTGGTGGCCATAGCCGATTAAGACGCCGTCGACGTTGGGGCGGACCAGAGCGCCAAGGCTGTCCTTTCACCAAACTAGTGCCGCGCCACGCCCCGCCCCGCCCCGCGCACTCCCGCGCAGCGCCGCGGCGGCCCGCCCCAAAAACCATAAATCAATGCATTAAAAGTAATAAAAAGAGAAGAAAAGATAATTTCGCAATGCGCGGCGAGGCGGAGCGTGGTGTGGTGAGGCGCCGAGGGCCTAGCGGGGCGGGCGCGTGCGGCCCTGCGCCGCGCCCTTGCGCGCTGACCTCCGCAAACACGGACGACAACCACGAGTTATTCTGCCCTTTTCCTTCCGCAGACCGTTTATTTTTTATTATTATTATTATTATTTTTCGTTCTATTTTGCCGCACTTGTTATCACGACCTCTTTGCGCCGGTGCCACGGGGGCCGTTGCATGATTGCAACAACAGCAACAACATGCAGTGGAGGATGCTTCTCGACGGTCAAGGCCGTCAATGCGAATTGCGCTCAGAAAAATTTAAAAATTAAATAAAAGCAAACGTTTCTGGAATATCTATATATAGATATACTGAAAATTAAGTAGAAAAAAAAGAGGTGGTGGTTTTTTTCAGCGTTTTGAGGCGCCACCTGCATCACTGCACCTGCTGCAGTGGCAGCAGCAGGCGCCTCCATTCACACCCAATAAACGACTCCCGAAACCAGTCGCTCAAATTGAGATACAAGCAAAAGGAAAGAGAGCGCGAGAAACATAAATAAATAAAGAAATAAAACGCAGCAGGAAAAAATTTGCATATATATACGCGACTCACACGCGTGAGGAGGGTCTGCCCGCTGACACGAGTGAGGCGGAGCCCGTTAGGGATCCACGGGGCCACCGTACCAACAGCACAAAACATACAACACGAGTGCCATTCACACACGCACACACACGTGAAGTAAACGTGGCCTGGCCGCACATCGGCGCCGTATGTGTGTATTTTATTGACGTGAAAAGCACACGCTGGTGAGCACATTGGCCGTTTACGCGCGCAGACGCCCGGCGCTCGTATGTGTGTGTGTGTGTGAGTGTAATCGTATGCCCGTGTAAAAGGCACGCTATATCGACCATTCAATGGATCGACAGGCAGCACCGTTTTCATTCATTGTGAAATTCGTAGGTGCGGCGCGGGGCGGGCGTTCCAAAAAGCGCGGAGCGGAGAACTAAAAATGACTACAACTACTACAACTAAGCCGTGCCGTGCCGTGCGGCGCGAGCAGTAACGCAACAGTCCGTCTCTCTCAGTCATTCATTTCGTGACAGGCTCGGCCCGGGGCCGGGCCGGCCGGGCGTGGCGGGTCCACTAGACTAAACTGACCGCGAGATCGACCTGTCATCTGCCGTCAGCGACCGGGTCAGATTATGTCCGTCTAGGCGCCGCGCGGCCCCGAGCTGGCCGTGAGGTGCCTGCGAGGCGTCCGTGAGGTGCCCGTGAGGTGTCCGTGAGGTGCCGGTGCCTGTGGAGGGTCCAGAGGTACCCATGAGGTGCCCGTGGCGTAGAGGTGCCAGTAAGCTAGCCTACGCGCTGCGACCTCTCTGGTGTCCCTTGGGTATCTCTCATTTAAGCTTCTTTTTAGCACTAACGTAAGCAGGAGAAAATTTGCGAGCCGCGGTGCGGGCGGAGGTCATCCACCGGGAAGAAGTTTCAAACCCTTTTCCGTTCCGGTCCGCGAAAGTAGTCGCTGCAGCTTCGCATGCCGCCCCGCCCGCCCGCCTCGCGCTAAACCTCTCGCCTGCGCGGGGAGAAATTCGCAAATCCTGCGTTTGGGCACGGCGCGCGTGGCGGGGCGGGGCGGGGCGGGGCGGGGCGGGGCGGGGCGGGGCGCGCGGCGCGCACGATTGGCGAGCCCAGGGAAGTATTTTGCTCGCATTTCGCACGCAACAGGAAACGAATCGCACACAGTATGCGCACTGGGATGAAAAGAATCCGACTTTTCGCGATGAAAGTGTTATGTCTATTTTTTTGTTGCAATTTGTCGTATGTAAAATAAGTCTTATTCAGTACAAAATACCTCGTGAGTAACAGGCAGGTCGGGTGAGAGTGTGCGGGGCGCTCACAGAACCCTCCAGCTAATGGTGGCGCTCGCACTAAGTGTGCGCGGTTCAGGGCCAGTGTCGGCGCCGCGCCCCGCCCCGCCCCGCCCCGCCCCGCCCCGCCCCGCCCCGCCCCGCCCCGCCACGCCCCGCCACGCCGCGCAAAGTGGGCAGCAAGGGCTGCAGCCACCGGGGCGGCTGCGGCTCTCACGATCAACAATAGGCGAAAATAAACGAGTGGTCGACAAAGTCTCTCACCAACACACAAACGCGTTTACACTCAAAGTATAGTGGTTTCCACCGAGACCAAGGGGGCCCGTTTGGTGAACAGCCCTGATTGGTCGGGTCCAGGCGAGGCCCCCCCCCCTCCCTCATTAGCGAGGCCCGCGGACTGACCCCACCTGGGGCCCGGCCCCGCCCCGCCCCGCCCCGCCGCCACGCCCCCGGGGGCACCGCGGGGCCGACCCGTCTGATTTATCGACACTAATTCATGAAAATGACCGACCCCCATGCGAATGAAGGTACTTACAGAGTAGTAGTAGGCGGGGCGGGGCGGGGCGGGGCGGGGCGGGCGGCAGAAGTACTCGCGATGAAGACATCAACGTATCGGCCTGGCGACTCGACGACGCGGTGCGCCTCCCCGCTCTCCCTCCGCCGCGACGCCCCTGCTTCGCCCCGCCCCGCCCAGCCCCCGGACCAAACGCGATAGTACGTGACGACAAGGATACGAGTGTCCTTGGCGAGAAACGGAATCGTGAGAGAAGTGAGAGAGGAAGAGTTCAGCTTTACATTGTAACGAGCGCGACAATTATACGCGACACGCAAAGAGAGAAAGGAAGGAAAAAACAAAACACGAAAAAAATATGTAACTGTATAATGAGGGACGAAGTCATGTTTCCCACACACCCACCCACCCATATACAAGTTAACCGCGGAAAGTATTTGCACACTCGTTTCTTTCGGGGTGAGCGCGCGACATGACGTCAGAGGCGCAGACAGAGTGTGTACCTCAATTCGCGTTCATTTCCGTCGGCTTTTGGAGGCTGCCTCCGCCGAGGCAACCCCAATCCAAGTCATAATTATTATATCACGTCATTTTGCAAGAGCGGATATCTCATGATTAATATGACTGGACGGGCGGTTTGGCGCTACTCAAGTGATTTCACCCCGGGGGAAACAGAGGGGTTAGCTAGCTGCCCGCATGTCTGACTATCTGCAAAAGCGGCAGGTCGTCACACACACACACACACACACACCGCCTATTGCGAATCCATTTCGCAAAACTTACGTGACACTAATTATGGCGAAGAACTGCTAGACCAGACGGGAGGACCTCGAACATTTCGGCGGGGCGGGGCGGGGCGGGGTGAGTGACGCCCGATACGACCCTCAACGGCGTCCACGCGTCACTGCCAACCTCGCGACAAAACAAGGCCGCCCTGGAGGTAATAGTTGAACCGGCAGCAGGGCGAACTCAACGGAGGAAAATACACGCAAGGGGAGGTCTGGAAAAGCGTGCCGAGGCAGAATATTTATTCTCGCCCTTTCGCGAACATTTACCTTGCAAAATGCCGTGCGTGATGCGGCCATCCAGGGCGGACGCAGACAAATAAGACAAGCTCGCGGTCCGCAAATAATCCTCCTCCTCCTCGCCAAAATATTAAAAGTAAAAATATGGAGGGAGGGGTAGAGCCACGCAACTGGCACGCGCGGCCGGCGGAGTTACGGGGCGGCCGGCGGCGTCCAGCAGATCGCTCCGTCCTTGTCGCACCTGTGGCGGGGCCCTATGCTGGGCACAGGAGTGCCCCGTGAGTGCGACAAGGACAGAGCGATGCTCGGAATCAGTCGGCAGGTCTGCGCGGCGCGGCGGGGCGCGAGCAGAGAGCAGAGATCATCGTATGGCCCGGCCAGCCCCTCGCCCTGCCCTGCCCTGCCCTGCCCTGCCTCGCAGCCACTCCCGAGGATTCACTGTTATGGGGGTCGCTATCGGCGGGATCGTGAGAGAGCTCAGCGCCGCCCTGGTGGGCCCCGCCGCGACCCGCCCCGCCCCGCCGCGCTGCAGACTGCAGGCAGACCCACCAGGGGGCGCCAGTGCACCGGCAGCGCAAGCGCCCCGCCCCGCCCCGCGCACAGCGCGCATGTTCAGCGTTACTCTTCAGACGACACGTTACGCACCGCGTGCTCAGCTCGCGCGGGTCAAATCGAAACGTGACAGGCCTCGCTGCGTCATTTTTCGGGGGGCGTTTTAAGGGGCGAACGATAATCGCAGCGCTGCGATCTGGGCGCGGAGCACGAACGCGGGGACATTATTTCGAAAAGAAAATCTTATGCAAACTGCCTAAAATTGCGACGCACGAAACGACCGCGTAGCGTAGCGCGGGGGCCTGCCTCCCCGAGGCCCCGCCGCCGCCCGCCGCCGCCCCGACCCACACACACACACACATCACTCGCATAGCCGACTGGATGAAAACTATCGAGATTCGAGAAAACGATATCATCGATTCCTGTCGAAACAACAATTTTGAAATGCGAACAGAGCAGAGCAAGGTCTCGCGTACAGCGCGGCGTATCGAGTTCCGCGCCTCCATCAAGATGCTTGTGGTCTAGCCCAGCCCAGCCCCCATCTCCTTTACCATTCATGCCTCCTACTCCACGCACGCGCCGGGCCAGACACGCTGGAGCAGACACGCGGGAGCAGACAGGCAGCAGACAGACAGCAGACACACAGACAGACACTCTGCTCCCGCGCGCAGCGCCGCGGTGCGCGGGCCGGCCGACCGCGGTGCGTCCAAGTCGAAGCTGTTTCAACAGACTCCATCAAGTCGTCGATTCCACCCCAATAAATAACGGAATAACCTACTCTGAAGACGTACCGCGGAGCTTGTTAACGTCATAATGACGGAGCCCGGGCCGGGCCGGGCCGGCCGCTTGCGACAGTGACCGCAGCGCGGCAGGCTCAGCGCCACCGGAGCGGGTCATGCGTCGTCCGGCTAAATAAACGCGCCAAAGAAAGAGCGAAAACGCAATCGCGCGCATGGTATGGAGAAAAATCGGGAGCGGGAGGGGGATTTCATATTTTCCCGCCAAGCGCGAGCACAGGAGCGGCGTAATTGGCTTTGTCGCACCTGCACGGGTTTGTACAACGACCAGGCGGCGGAGGGAGCAGAGCAGAGCCGAGCCAGGCCAATTGCAATGTGGTGTCGCTCGGCGTGAAAAGCGATAGCAATGCACCGCGCCAAACAAGTGCAGCGCAGCGGCGGAGCCAGGCGGCAGGTAGCGCTGGTACTATCACGCTGTCGGCCAAGCCCCTGGCTCTGGCAAGGCCCGCGGATTAACTGCAGGATCACCGGGTGTTGAAAGCAGATAGGGCTGTGTGTCAACCCCTGTGCTTGGAGCCAAAGGGAGAGGAGGAGGCGGAGGAGGAGGTAAAAAGTGAAGCGCATTGGTTGCATTTCTTTGATAATCATCGCAAAGGGAAGTGTTTTCCCTCGGTTTTCCCTCGCGCGCTCCCACTCCCAGCGCGCGCGCGCGCACGCCTGCTCTGGAACTTTCATGCTCAAGGCATCTAGTAAGTCTGTCAGATTAGTGTTTCTGGTACACTGAACGCCGCCGACGCGCGGGGCGGGGGAGGGGAGGGGGCAGCAGACAGACAGCGCGCCATACTTTAAGCTTTCATCGTGGAAGCCTTTCCGGAACGGAGTGCCTCCCGTTTTTTTAATCGTTCTCTCGTCCAGCCTCCGCGGGGCCTTGTTTATGAGCCTGCGGCGGCTGGGGCGCGCACACCTCGGGGATAGTTCTCAGGAGGGGCGGACCGGACACTCTGAGGCCGCTGACGGCGTGCCGCGCGGACAAGCCCGAGACGCCCTGCCCGGCCGCGGGGCAGCGGGGCTCTGCCCACGGACACCTCGGGGATAGTTCTAAGGAGTGGCGGACACCCTGAGGCCGCTGACGGCGTGCCGCGCGGACATGCCCGAGACACCCTGCCCGGCCGCGGGGCGGCGAGCTCTGCCCACGGACACCTCGGGGATAGCTCTAAGGAGTGGCGGACACCCTGAGGCCGCTGACGGCATGCCGCGCGGACAAGCCGGAGACACCCTGCCCGGCCGCGGGGCGGCGAGCTCTGCGCACGGACACCTCGGGGATAGGTCTTGGGAGGGGGAGGGCGGACAACTCACGACGGACACCCTGAGGCCGCTGACGGCATGCCGCGCGGACATGCCCGAGACACCCTGCCCGGCCGCGGGGCAGCGGGGCTCTGCCCACGGACACCTCGGGGATAGCTCTAAGGAGTGGCGGACACCCTGAGGCCGCTGACGGCATGCCGCGCGGACATGCCCGAGACACCCTGCCCGGCCGCGGGGCAGCGGGGCTCTGCCCACGGACACCTCGGGGATAGTTCTTAGGAGGGGGAGGGGGAGGGCGGACAACTCACGACGGACACCCTGAGGCCGCTGACGGCGTGCCGCGCGGACATGCCCGAGACACCCTGCCCGGCCGCGGGGCAGCAGAGCTCTGCCCACGGACACCTCGGGGATCGTCTGCTAGCGTAAGGAATGAGGCAGGAGGGGGGGGGGCAGAGGGGCACAAGGAGCCAGCGAGCGGAAATTGGGCGCCGCGCCGGGCAGGGCAGGGCAGACCAGGCGCGGCGGGGCGCGGCGGGTCCAAGGCAATGCTCGGAATCATTCGCGCAACCCTTTTCCCAATTTCTGCATATCTCTGTGACGTAACGGGGACCGTGCGTCCGTGCGCGTCTGTGTGCGTGAGGAGGGGCCCCTCAGGGGGCTCGCCTCGCCCCGCCCCGCCCGGGGCCGCGGGCGCGTGCCAGCCTGGACGGGGAGGGGGGGGGAGGGGGGCAGCGGGGGCCTCCTGACCGAGGTGGGGCGGGCCGGGGCGGGGCAGGCGCGAAATGGCGTGCGGATAACTGCCTTCGTTTAGCGAGGAATGCGCTCAAATTACAAGATGGCCCGACGCGACGGCTGGCCAGCCCGGCCGCCGCCCGCCCAGCGCGCTGCCCCGGCCCGCCCCGGCCAGGCCCGTGTCCCCGTGGGACTCTGCTCCTCGGGGACGTGCTTCTTGGCGCAGGCCAGGCGCTGCTGGTCCTGAGTGAGAGGGAGAGAAGGGTGACAGGTGTGGAGCGGAGCGGCACGCAAGGTCGCCCCGCCCCGCCCTGCACGCTCACTTTCCCTAAAAGAAGTACATCATTGTGCGGGCGGGCCGCGCCGGGGCCAACAGCAGCACCAGGACATGGCAGATTTATGCTCCCTTAGGAAAGAGAACTGCGAGGAGTGGGCGGTTTCACTTGGGTATAGAGAGTGGTGTATCGACACACAGAGCTTTAGAAACGGTAAGATAGTAAGTACGTGATAACATGGGGGCTGAGCTCTATGGCTTTGTGTCGTTGCCAGTAAATTCAGAGATTCCGACTAAGGTAACGGTAAAAGACAGACTTAATAAAGATGATTATTCTCCAATGACCTGACATGAAAATGTGTCAACTGGGAAAAAATATTGATGAGGACTTACCGTGGATGATGAAGACATGATGATGATTGTTGAACGGGCAGATGCGAATAATGAACCAGTGTGAGGAAGGATGAAGGGGACAGCATCTTGTACATCTTGATATGACTGCAATAATTAGAGAAAGACTCATATATATTTACACTTTAAATAAAGAGTTTCCAATAATAAATTCTGTGTCAACAAGTAGTACCTGTGAGTTTTTCCAAAGGTTACAGAAAGCGACACATATTCTACCAGTGAACTTTATCACTGGCTGCTTGATTTTCAAAAATCACCATGCATAATGAATGCAAAAAATAAAAGTTAATGGTGGGCTACTTAGATTGAGTCAATAAGTTTTACACAAGTCAGCTTGACAATCTTTTCCTGAGCAGGCATTCTTCTATGTGGCTTCTAGGTTAGTGACCGTTTTAAAGTTCAGTTCAAAAATCGTTCCCATTCAAACCAAGATTCTTTGACGTTTGTAGGCCAGAAACCAAAAATAATCCGTCACACGTCACACAAAAACATAACCAAAACACACAAATACTCATCTTCTTTTGATAAACATTTCAAATCCATTTCAAATATTTTCATACGAACTTCCAGTTGCTTCCAGTCACCATACAACCCGCCAAACTTCAAACGTCTTGAGACGGTTACACTGCGAGCTGGCGCATGCGCCTTGCGTCCTGCGCGCTAGGAAGGCAGGCGGGGCGCGGGGCGGGGCGCGGAGCGTAGGGGTAGGTCGCAGGGGAGGAAGGGAGGAAAGGTGGTTTGAATTTGTTCTAACCGCTGAAAACAAAAACTCGCCAAGTTCGAAGGAGCAGGCGGGTGATTTAAATCGAAAAAAGGCCCGGGCTGACAGGTCACATTAACTTATCATGTTTTCTTTAGACCCGAGACCCGTCCAGAAAATCATAGAGAAGACTACGAGGGATGGGAGGTTAGGTGGACTCGGATGGCGGACTGATTCGGTGAGCAGGGGCAGGGCGGGGCAGGGGCCTAATTGATTGTGCCATCGCTGTTCCGCACACAACGTCATAATTGAGACCCTGGTTTTATTTTTGAGTTATAATCGCCCCCCTGCTCGATTTATGGCTCTGTTGGTCTGGTCGCTGAGCTGGGCGAGCAGAAGGGTACTGGGAGGGAGGAAGGCGGGGCGGGACTGCCTGCGAACATCGCCAGCCCGGGCCAGGCGGGGCCGGCGCGGCGCGGCGCGGCAGCGCGGACAAGAGGTGACCAGCTGACCTGCGTCCCGCGTTATGGAATAGCGGCCGCACTCTGCTTACCCCCACCCACCCCTAGCCCTCTTACCATGTTGCTCAACTGAGGCGCAGAGGGGCCATCGGCGATAACTTGTGTTGTCGCTGGCGGGGACGGGGCGGGGCGAAGGCGGGGCGGGCGCGCACGGGTGCTACGATGGAGCCGAGCCCGTGCGCGCCGCCCCAAAGACCTTCCGGAAAGCACTTGCATTTTATTTCCCGACCGTTTCCGGCTTTCTTCCCCGGGCGCGGGCGCGCGCGTGAGCGCCGCCCGTCTGGGAGACACTACTCGCGCTTTATCGGGTATTCTCAATTAGTTTTTATTTTTATTTCCCTTTGTGACGCCACTCTGTTAACCACGGTATAGTGGCAACACGAGCTGGCCGCGGCCAGAGGTACACACACACACGCGCGCGCGCGCGCTCTACGGCCCCGCGGAGCGGGCGGAGTGAGTGTTATTATCTCAACACAAATATTTACTAAACAGGGCAACGGGGCTACCGAATCCGATCGGCAATCAGGTGCAGCGGGCTGGGCCGGGCCCGCCTTTGGGCCCCGAGGGGCCCGCCGCGCCGGCCGGGCTCCGGGAGGGGAGGAGGAGCGGGGTATCTTTGCGCCGGAGCAGGGCTTTGAGCACACACACCAACAGGGAGATAACAATCAGAGCCAATCAGGCGTTTCGCCCGTTTGCTGTTGTTGAACACGCGTGGCGAATGTTTATGGATATTCGGAAATAAGAAGTCGTCGCCATCGAAGGGATGATTTAACGACGGAGGACGCCGTCCAATGCGATTGCTGTTACGTAAATCGACGATTAAGCAAGCTTAACATTTAGAAAAAAAAAATTGGCAATAATTGCGTCAAACGCCAAACTTCTTCAAAGATCTTGAATGAAGTTATTTTTCAAACAGAAATGAAGTAAAAGCAGCATGCTACGTGACATTCAAAAAACTAGGTCAAAAGTTGGTGGAACAAACCCCTCTGCTCGGTGGCCGCGAGGTGTCGGCAGTGAGATGACACCGCGCTGTCTGACGCTGTCCTACTTTTCCCCATATTTCAGAGATGATTTGCATACTGTCCAACGCGTCATTACGCGAGCAGAGCGGCTGCTGCTGTTTCTACACAATTTCCCGCGGCGAGCCTGCCGGCCATACCCCCCCCCCTCCACCGCGGTGGGGCAACCCATAACCTAGCCCAAGCGCGTCCAACAGTCAAAATCGTCAAGACTCGTCAGGGCGTGTGCCGCGGTGCCGCCGGGCCGGGCGGCGCTGCCAACGTGACGCCGTCAAAACACATATGCAAATGCGCTCAGAGCAGAGCGGAGTGTGAAGAAGCGGGTTGTCGGCCGGGCGGGGCGGGGCGGGGATCGGCAGCTCAGCTTGACGCCGCAGCGCCGCGGGCCACCCCGCCCGCGACCCCACCCCGCCCGCGACCCTGCCCGGCGCGGCGATGAGGCCAAGCTCTGCGCCGAGTAGTCTCATTTGTCGGAGTCCCAGCCGCGCTGCACCCCGACTGGTGCTGAAGACACTTATCGCCTGCTGTCGATATGTTGTTCCCCAAGCCTCAAAACGCCCAGAAAAGTATATTTTGCAAACACAATTTTTCGAGCCAGCACTTGTCAATTTTTTTTGTCTCAGTTTTAACCGCAGCGCACCCCGCCCGACGCACGACGGTATCGACCACCGCACCGCGTCTTGCGCAAAATAGGCGGAAATGAAGGAAGAACGCGTTGGATATGCAAGGACTTGCGACACGCCCAGGACGTATTGGTTTACTTCCAGGAGAGCTGCTTGCCCGCTCGGAAGGACCTGCGGGTTGGGCGGGGCGGGGGGCGGGGCGGGCGGGGCGAGGCGGGGCGGGGCGAAGCAGGGCGCGGCCGGGCCGGACTGCATCCTGGGCTGGCGCCGCGCCGCGCCGGGACAGATCACGCATGACTAATACATTAAGCGCAGATTCAGACTCCCGAATTGAATAATCTGACAGGGACTAAGTGACGCCGTGGGGAGAGATGCAAGAGGAGGTAGGGGGGAGCCCTGCGGACTTTCGTCCACGCCCGGTTAGGCGTTAGGCGACGCGTCGAGTCGAGTCGAGTGGAACGCCCCGATGCGTGGGAACGCCCAGCTCGCGTTTCCGAACGCCTTTGGACCGGCCTGGACTGGGCGCCTCGCCTCACCTCGCCTCGCGTGGGTGGCTCGGCGCCAGGCCAGGCCAGCGGCCGGGGGTCCCACCACACCCTCTGGAGTCTCCTGGGAACGCCTCGATCCCGCCCCGCCCCACCCCGACACTCCGCGTGCAAGGTGCAGCCGCACCAGCCTCGGCACGCCCCGCCACGCCCCGCCACGCCCCGCCACGCCCAGAACTGTCTGATCCAGTTAACGATACTCAGGCCGCCGGGAGCCGACGCTACGGCGCATGCGTCATAACGTCAGAACGTCACACTCTGGGGCGTAAGTTTACTAGCCAGGCAAGCCTTCGGCTTAAATGCTGAGCTCAATCCCGCCTTAAGAACAATGTATTTGTAAGATCGGCCTTTATACTGGTGCTCATCGTTTGTCCGACCTCTTTTTGTCTGACCTGGCCGAATTAATTTCTGCCACCCGTGATAGAAGGAAAAATTAAAATAAAAAATACGCGGTACTTGAACCACTACCCACCCAGTGCCTTGAGCAGTGCCGATACCAATGACGCTACGCGGCCGGCCCAGCACCGCCTGGACAGCAGGCGTGCTGATGCCACCGGGTTCGTTTCTTCGGTGACTGTGGCTTCCCGCGCACCATGACTCCTAGTGGTCCGGCACCTAGTACCGTAACGTCGTAGCCGTGCCGGCATAGTGTCCGCCCGGAGAGTGGCAGGACGAAGGTTCGAATCTTGCATGAAATTTAATTTTTCTGAGGACAACTTGGAGTGGAATTCAAACCCCCCATTCCAACTGAGCTCCCTCGTGGAATCGCCGACGGTCTAGTGGTCTAGTGGTGCCGCGAAAGCCGTGGGGTGTCTGTGAGACTCGGCACATGGGGCCTGGTTCAAACCCAGGTAGGTTCTTCACTGGTAGCGACAGCGGGTTGCCAGGAAGTTCCGTCCCATGCCCACGACTGGTGGTCGGTCGTGGGGTCATAAGTCCTAGAATCTGGCTCCAAAAACAGCTTTTCCATGCTCTGGGGACAGGGCAGTTCGGTTAACCACCGTACGACTAAATCTGGCAGTACGGGGATCAAATCTGTCGAATTGCGCGACAGGATCGTAGTCAGAAAAGCACCGGTTCCCATAAGAACACCGAAGTTGTCTGGCTGCCACGGGGGGTAAAAGCCCTGTGCCTGGCGGGAACCGCAACCTCCTTCGGGAGGTTTACTGTCGCAAAAATTTTCCATGTTTTCACGCCACCCTTTCACTTGCAGACCACGTACGTAATTTTCAAGTTTAAGCTCGAAAATGTTTGTATGCTTTCGATATATTGTTGCCCAGGCTTGAAAACGCCAACGGAAACTCTTCTTTGCTAGAGACGTCACCGGTACCTCTAAAATAATTCGACCATAGGGTCATAAACACAGGTGAACCCCTAACTTTTGCTTGGGAGCCAAAACTTGCCGAGTGCAAACTCGATTCACCCTTGCGAACGCTTTGAGGTACTTTTCCTGGAGATATCTCTCCGCGCCAGACCCGCGTCCGGCAGTCCCAATAGGGTTTCCGTACTCCGCACGATAATTATTCAGTTATACAGTGTCTGACGTAAAGCCCGCGGCTGGGCCGGGCCGCGGCTGCTCTGGGAGGAGAGCCAGCCTCCTACTCTCAGCTTGGCTCCGTCTCCAGCACCCCCCCCCCTCCTCTCTGCCCCAGTCATGTGAAAGGACCTCTCAGCGCCCGGCCGGCCGACCGGCGCGGTCCGTGCGGAATCTGGAGCACTGCTCTTGTCCAGCGTGACCCTCCGTGCTCCGTGCGGGACGTGACGGGGGCGGGGGGGGGGGGGGGGGGTGACCCCAGCGCAACCACTCCGCGCAAGCTGACCACGAGGTCTCTTTTCTTTCGTACTCTGGGCGACGCGAGCGCGAGCGGGGGCGGGGCGCGGAGGCGTCGCGGGCCGCCGCCCGGCCGGTAGGCAGCCCTTCCGCCGCCCCGGGGGACTGGCGGCCAGCCAGGCGGCCGGGCCGGGCGGCGCGAGGGTGGGCGACTACTGCCTCGCCTCACAGCATCCTAGATGGACCAGCAGGGCAGGGCAGCGGCTAGCCGCACGTACGCGCCGCCCCGCCCCGCCCCGCCCGGGCCCTTACGCAACGCCTTCAGACATTGAAATCAGGAGCGTGCAACAGTGTTGTTCGGCACGAGGAAGCGAAAGGAAGCACACGGCGGGCGGGGCGGGGCGGGGCGGGGCGGGGCGGGGCGAGGGACGGGACGGGCACGGCGGCGACCGGGTGAACCCATATGGCCCCGCGACCGCAGCAGGAACCTCGCAACTCCGCGGTGCGCCCTGCCGAGATAAGCCGCGCGTCTCGTTCGGACAATCACCCTGCCGCCGTACGAGGTGCGGTGCCCGGCCCGGCCCGCGCGGCGCGGAAGTTGTAGAGTCGGACACCCAGCAGTAACCGCAGCAGGAGGGCCCGCCCCGCAGGATCCCGCAGGGCCAGCAGGGCCCGCAGGAGCATCTGCCACCGGGCCGGCAACTCCAAAGGCGGCGCGCGCCCAGAGCGCCTGGAGCGGCATGCCGCACCGCGACGGAAGTGCGTTCCAGAGGCTGCCGGCCGGCCTCCTCGCCGAGACACACAGACGAGGCCGCGACCGCAAATATGACCAGCCCAAAAATATCACTTGCGCTGCGCCGCGCCGCGCGGGACTTGGCGGTACTTTGGTACTTTCACCCGTCTGCTTATTGGGCGGGCTGGACCGATGACCACAGCAGGACGATCATCGTCTGCTCGCGGGCCTTGCGTAAGGTGAGGCCGGGCCGGGGGGCGGGGCGGGGCGGGGCGGGGCGGGGCGGGGCGGGGTGAGGCGGGGCGAGGGCCGCCGTCATGGCCGGCGGCGGTAACGGCCGGGCTTATTCGCACTAATAAATCAGCCGGCTATCGAAGCCGGGGCGTTATGGGCAGCCGCCGCTCCTGATTGGCCGGCCGCGGCGGCCGCGGCCGCGTCGTGCGAATAATGATACGTAAAGAAAGGCAAAACGAAAACGTTGGCTGCGAGCGAGAACGGACGGACGGCGCACGGCGCGCGGCACGGCGCGGCGGGCAGAACGGCACCGGTTTTTCGCACGGCGCGATGGAGCTTTCGTGATTTTGACCGGAGTGGGGAGGGGTAGGGGGGGCTGTCTGCGTCACAGCTCGCGTGGCGATGCGCGCCGGGCGCTCTCCAAGGGGAGCATGGTATTTGACTGCACGCCCCGGACCGCCACGGCCGCGCCAAGGCCCTGAGCCCCACGGCCGGACCAGACCGGGACGCGACGGACAAGATGGCATACGGATAAGGGATGACGGGTGGTGCCGCGCCTGGAGTACGGCGCCCACCCCGCCCCGCCCCGCCCTGCCCCGCCCCGCCCCGGACTGACCCGCGTCTCCGCCAAGCAGTGCCGCGTGTTGAAAGAACGCGGGTTATATTTTATTCGCGCGGGCTGATTGGTACACGGGTTGCATTGGGGAGGGGGGAGGGAGGGGTCAGCGCCTGTGAGGTAGGCAGCGCGGGGGCACGCGTGCAGGGCGGGCCTGCCTACGCGCGTAGGGGCTCCACGCCGGGAACACGCCGCCGTGCCGTGGACTTGAAAGGAGACCGCCCACATCGCCCACCCAGCCGCATCGTTACGCGGAGACGGCCGCGTTGTCACTACTCTAACGATCCCCCAATGGAGATATAAAGACGTTTTGACAGGAACATTCTGCTCGCCTGGGCGCTGCTGGCTCCCTGGAGGTGTTGTGTTTCACTCCATCCGGACTAGCCGCTCAGCCTTAGCCAACTACTGTACTGGGCACCGGCCAGCCAGTGCCCGCGGAAAATCAAGACCTGTGTAGCCCGTACGGGAGAAAACACACAGCGCAAAAAATCTTTCCATTACAACTGATAACTGTGTAGAAGGGAAAAACAGCTAGTGAAAATTATTTGCATTATAACTTTTCGATGCTTCTGCATGAAGCATGCAGTTTAAAGGAAGTGAAGTGAAAAAAAAGTATCGCACCCGCGTCCGAAGGTTGCCTAGAACATTAAAAAAGAAAAGTTATAATGGAGCGTCTGGAAGACAAGGCTAGGCTAGGTCCCTAGGCCAGAGCTGCTGGCCGTCTGGCTGGCTGTGCCGTGTTGATGATCGCGAAATTATCCGGTCTGAGATAAGGCGGAGGAAATTTGTGCAACGTTACGCACACACAGCGCACGGCACCTCTCTCTCTCTCTCTCTCTCTCTCTCTCTCTCTCTGACGCGCGCACACACACACACACACAGATATGCTCGTCTGAGTTTGGGCATCCTCTCACTAAGTACCGGCGCGGCGCGGCGCGACAAGGTGCTGACAATGAAGAGCATGTCGCCGGGCTGGGCGCGCACAGCGCCACCTCGCCACGCCACGCCACGCCACGCCACGCCATGCGAGGGGATGTCGCCCCGCGGATGCCGTTATCAGCACGCGAGCTAACGCGGCCGAGGCCAGCGTGTTATGGCACTACAACATACTGCTATGCTTTGCCCTATTTTAGAAAAGGGGTAAAATAGAAAAAAAATATAAGGATTTAAAAAATAAACTATCCAAGGTACAAGCATATTTCGATCGAAATTTTAAAAAAAACGGAAAGAGGGAAAATTGTTTTCTGATCCTCTCTATTAATACCTTGTATGGTTACAAACGTCAGCGATCATCCCAAGGTGTACGTGCAGCAGTAGTTGGAGACACAAAACGCCAGAAAGGATGCTGGAAGGAAAGGGCGAGAGAGCGAGAGAGTGAAAGAGACAGAGAGAGGTGCCGAACGGGAGCGGCATATCAAGCACGCCGACAGGTCAGCGTTTGATGTCTGATGCGAAGGCGTCAAGTTTATAAGGCAGTGAGGTTATTAGCACTCTGAACACGCGGGGCAGCGCAGAGCACAGCAGCTGAGAGAGAGGAGAGGAGAGGAGAGGAGAGGAGAGGAGAGGAGAGGAGAGGAGAGGAGAGGAGAGGAGAGGAGAGGAGAGGAGAGGAGAGGAGCGCGCTGAGGAGATTTATGTTTGGTGCGAGCGCGGGGAAAAAAAACTAACGCGAAACATTTCTATTGGAAACCTGAACATTTTATAGGAGAGAATTAGATTACTAAATCGATAAACTAGAGAGAGAGAGAGAGAGAGAGAGAGAGAGAGAGAGAGAGAGAGAGAGAGAGAGGACGACGTTTCCAAAAGCGACACGCCGGCCTGTCGCGGCCGTACACGACTGCTTCATCAAGACGATCAAGACGCCGAGAGGCCGAAATCGCCAAAGGGGCGCAGGGCAGGGCAGGGGGCTTAACAACAGTTATGAAAGGAGAACAAAGCAAAAAGACCGGCAGCGTCACGGGCCGAAACAAAACATGACACCCTACACACGATTGGAGCTCCGGACCGGACGCGGAACTCGTTATATTCCACGAATATCTTCATCATCACCTTTTACCCTCCGACAACAATCGAGCCCACAAGACAAGGCTTTGTCTTGGCCTCAGGGCTGTACCTTTGACGTAACTAAAACATTTGCTTCACTTTTTTTTGAAATGGGAATTTTTTTTTTTTTTACGAAGTGGCATACAATTTTTTATTTCAATTTTAATGCTGCTTGTGGCCTTCCCAACCTCTGATTCTGGCTGAACACTTCCCGCGTTGGAAGGCTGTGAGCCCGGAGCGGTACGACGGGATAGTGGCCTGATCCCTGATCCCTATCCCGGCCCTGTCCTTTCGCCGGCCGGATAGCTGCACCATTATCCCTGTGACGAAATGCGATCAGTTAGGGCCTTCTATTAATTGTCACCCATAATTGTTAAGAGGCCGGGTAGGGCCACCCCGCCGCTCGCCTCCCCGCCAAAGGTCAGGATTTCGCCACGTTCGCCGAAATCGATCCCAGCCGTTGTCACTCTAAACCAAACACGTATGATAAGCCATGAAGTCAAGTTTTATGCACTGCATAACACTCGTCACATTTCTCATCAGGTATGCCGCCCTAATATTTTTTTTCTTTGTTATCCGACGTAACAGATTCGAGTTTCATCGCGTAAAGAAAAGTGGGGGAATCAGGCCGCTGGTGCTGTAAATTAAGTTTGTGGTGCCCTACAAACGAGAGGCGTGTGGATGAGTTGTTTATGTGCCCCAAAAGAGTTGAGGGAGGGGAGCGGGAACGGCGCTGAAATCAATTTTCAGAAGTGTCGGAAACTACCGGCCGGAATAGTATCGACCCGCACCCAGCTGGGTCAGGGCGTGATCGGGAAATTGAAATAGGATGGGATGGGCGCCCAATCCATCAGCAGGGCCTCGTCTCTCTCTCTCTCTCTCTCTCTCTCTCTCTCTCTCTCTCTCTCTCTCTCTCTCTCTCTCTCTCTCTCAGGGTGTGCCAAGCGCGAGAAAGGCAACAGGTAGAGAAAGGCGGACGGACGGATTCATGCCAAAAACGCCACAGAGCTCGACTGAAAAGCTCGTGTTTTTCTTTCAAAATGTTATCAAACACTGCGCGGAAAACCAAGACGTGTTCATGCGACAACATCCCGTGTCTTGTTACCCAATACTAACGATGCATCAATCAAGGTGTCTTCGTGTTCCAAACACACACCGGATGACAGACATCGATAGCCGATCTGTCGCTCCAATCCGGTGTTGTAATTCAATAATCCGCTCAGCCTTGCAAGCGGGCCCTTAGGTTTTGAAAATAACACTGGTCAATAAAAATAAAACTACTGAACTGCTGGGTTTCTTTTTACAAACACTACACAAATTTGAATATTTTTCAAACTAAAAGGTTACAGGGGCAATTTTTAGGAAGAGAACAAATTAAAAATTTCGTGCTTACACAATCGCTTGAGGAATGCTCGAGAAAAAAAAATTCACGACATATTTGCAAAATATTCAATTTTCGCAATTGCGCGCCGTCCGCTCCGACCTTCTCTTTTCTCACGTGTTAATCCCGGACCAAATTAATTTCCCTTCCGGAGGTTCTGTCTGGGCGAGCAAGCACGTGTCCGCCACTGTTTCGAAAGGGCCGCCCCTCATGTCTCGAATGCAGCGGGCCGCGCCACGCCGCGCCACGCCACGCCACGCCACGCCACGCCACGCCACGCCACGCCACGCCACGCCACGCCACGCCACGCTGCACCCGCCAATCACCGGGCGGCTGCAGGCAGGCAGGCCGGCCGGCCGGACCCGCCCGTATCACTGACAGTGAATAATTGGAACCGGTGTCACTAACTCGATAAACATGCCGTTATGACGAGGACGACACGACACGACACGCGCCCTGCTCGACATCTCTCACCGTTTTGCGCGGGAAAGGTTAAATTATAGGCCGCCCGGCCGCTGGTTTGGTTAGGAACGCGATCAAACTAGCATGACATGTCGTAAATGTGAGGCAGACAGGTGTCCCACAGGAGGACACTGGGCGTGGGACGTTGCAATATTTTTGGAGGGCAAAGAGTTTGAAAGTGAGTGGTTATTAGGTGAAAAAATACTGCCACACGCCCGTAGAGGTACACAGAAATATAAAAACATGAAACGAAACAGAGAGGCGGACAGAAAGATAGACGGACGGACGGACGGGCGGACATACAGGCAGTGGGTCATGGTGACAGTGTGTGGTAAACATGCAATGCGCTTTAGCACAAAGGAAGGAAGCGCCCCACATGCTGCCCTACCAACCTAATTAAAAAAAATAAAAAAAATAAGAAAACAGTTGCTGCTTCTTAGCGATAAGGCGAGCCGGCAGGCGCACAGAAGCAGGCATGGCGTCGTTAAAGTCACACACAGTGGCTGAACACTACCTACCCCGCGGGCAGCGCGCGGCGGCGGGCGCGTGTGGAGCCTAGCCGAGCCCACCCGGACCCACCCGGGCCCAGCGCGGCTAATCCCATCAGATTAATGAGACCGAAAATTATCGTTATCGTGTCGCTCCCTAACGCGAGTTTGTTTTCCGTAACCTGTTCGCGGCTAACGAGTAGGTCTAGCGAGTGTATGCGAGAGAGAGAGAGAGAGAGAGAGAGAGAGAGAGAGAGAGAGAGAGAGAGAGAGAGAGCGAACAAGTGTGTGTGTGTGTAAGCGTTCTACTGTTTAGATCCCGCTCTGTTGCCTCTGTTATTTCTTACAAAATATGTTTCACTTCTAAACAACTCTTTTTTCCCCCTTCCCATGTTGTTTTTTTTCGGTGTACACGAGTATCTCACGGCGTGCGCCGCGCACACAAAAGCACAGCAAGTGTTCATTCGGCCGAATAATGCACTCGTCCATACACCCTGACGCAACAACAGGCGCAGCGTGTGTGTGTGTGTGTGCACACTTACACACACACAGGCGCGCGCGCGCAGGGGCAGGGCAGACAACTGCTGCCGCGGATCAGATCGACGAAACTCAAAATTATAGCTCGAGCTAGACGACTGGATCTGCTCCCTGGCGGCTCAGCGCAGCTCAGCTCAGTCAGTCCGAGTAGACTGCATGAGACAGTGCGCGTGCTGTTTATGTTTACGGCTCGTTGGTCCTGGAGCTGGAGCCGCTGGAGCCGCTCTGGAGCAGGCCGCCCCGCCCCGCCCCGCCCCGCCCCGCCCCGCACAGCCAGCCTCACAAGCCTTAATGATGATTTCGTGTTGTCAGTTTTTGAGCGGCGGAGGCGGTGCGTCACCGCCTGGACCTCTCGGTACGATTTACGCCTGTCGATACTGCGATTGGCCTATTTCCGAGCAGCACGGTAGGACTAGAGCCAGAGTTTTGTTGCACCGTACGAATGCGCTGAATCGGGAATGGCCCGATGAAGAGATAGGTTGGGATGAAAAAAAAAAGAGCGCTTTTTTCCTTGGCTATCGGCATGTGTGTGGTGGGCTGTCCCCCCTGATCCATCTCGAGTTATGATCCAGCAGGCTACATCTTTATTTTATATCGGAGCTGAAAGGTATACGACGTTAATCTAGAGCAGGTACGCGTGTTGCAGTCTCGTCAAAAAAAAAGGCAAAAAAAGAACAAGACGCATCGTAGATGAAAACGGTATGAAAAAAATATTGTATTTCTTATTATTGGTGAACGCAGGCGGTGTACGTTTAAGGGCGGCAGGGCAGGGCAGGGCAGGGCAGGGCAGGGCAGGGCAGGGCAGGGCAGGGCAGGGCAGGGCAGGGCAGGGCAGGGCAGGGCTGGTCTGCGCACGAGGAGTCGATCTGCGCATGCGCGCATATTGCTAAAGTGCTGGCGCCATACGGGGCCACGCAAAACATCTACCGCAGATGGGCGTGTCGGTGGGGCTTTATATTATTGTGTGCGTGTGTGTGTGTGTGTGTGCGCGTGCGCACGCGCGTACTTGAATGTGCGTAGGTAATGCAGTGGTTAAAACTGCATTACTTTGAAGGCGACTCAAGTCGTGGGGAAAAATATTTCAAGGAATCGGTTATTTACACGTATTTTTTTTTTATGTCTTTCTCGGCGTGGACAAAATAAAGAGACAGAGACAAAGAGACAAAACTTTCGGTGGACGGATGGTTTTAATCACGTATATATTCTTCTTTGGTAAAGAGATGATGATGATTGTGACGATGACGATAATGAGGAGGAGTTATGGCGATGAATGACATGAGCAGCGATGTTCACGGTGGCGAAGTAATGACGTAAATGCTATGGAAGATGACATGGGATGTTGTAGCTGATCGGGCGGCGGGGGAAGCCCCCTGCGCCCGAGGACACGGCGCGTCGGGGAGGGCTGTTGTGTTCAGTCTTCTCCTCCGGTCATGACCTCCATGAACTCTGCAGCAGCAACGTAACAGACCAACGTTAGAACGTGTTACAAATGACTGTATGAACTTCACAATACGCGTTTTCTTTTTAATTTTTAAAACAGATCCTTACCGTCGAAGTCCACGGTGCCTGAGCCGTCAGAGTCAATCTCCTGGATCATCATGTCCAGCTCCTCGGCGGTCACCTTGTCGTCCAGCTCCCGGAGGATCTCCCGGAGCACCTGGGTGGTGATGTAGCCGTTGCCTGGAACACCACGGCACCCGGTCAGACTCGCGCCCAAGCTCGTGCACGCCGCTGTGGCCCCGGGCGACGCTGGGTCACGTGGGCTTTGGGCCCGGGCCACCCTGTCGGGATGTGTAACCCGAACGAGCCGGGCCGGGCCGGGCCGGGCCGGGCGAGCCCACATATGTATATGGTCTAGTGTAACTTCCTAGAAGAACTCATTTGCGAACCGCTTTCCCTAGGTCGCCCCCCCCCTCCTCCCACACTACACCTCGCGGCCTAGAGCGGCGCGGCGGCGCCCCCCTGCACCGCGGGCGTGGCGGGGCGTGGCGGGGCGTGGCGGGGCGTGGCGCGGCGGACGCGCTGCACCTGTCGCTATCGCTACGCCCCACCGCGCCGGAGGGGCGTCGGGGCGCCGGGCACGCGTCGGTGAGCGTCGCGGCGGCCGGCGTCGCGTCTACCTACCCTCCTTGTCGTAGAGCCTGAAGGCCTCCCTCAGCTCCTGCTGCATGGTCTCGCTGTCCTCCTCAACCAGGAACCGGGAGGCCAGGGTCACGAACTCCTCGAACTCCAGCTCGCCGGAGCCTGCGGACGAGCGCACGGAGGGTCACTATCGACGCCAGGCGGGGCGGGCATTCAAATGACATATTTTTTCGCGCGACTTGGCGCCTACCGTCAGCGTCGACCTCGGCGATGATCTCCTCGAGGACCTTGTCGGTGACGCCGTGGCCCAGCATCTCGAGGATGGTGCCCACCATGGTGGTGGGGATGCAGCCCGTCTTGGCCTGGTCGAAGGCATCGAAGGCCTTCTTCAGGACTAAAAAGGAAAAAGAAAGTATGGGTGGAAACATGTCGAGAAATTAAATTTTAATCTTACGCGCCATTTGTAATTCCTATAAAATACTTACGGGCAACCTGGTCCTTGGAAAGATCTTCCTGTAAGCGTATAAAAATTGAAGAATTAATTTAAGTTTCGTAAAAAAAAAAAAACATTGGTTATATTTTTACTGCGACATAGTGACATTAAAACCCCTAAATCGCGCCAACTGCTTAACGTCTTCCGCCGGAAATACGCAAGTCCCGATGCGAATGGCCGACACCCAAACGAGATAACGTCCCTGCATCTGGCGGGCGTATCCCTCGGCCCTCTAAAAATATACTACCTCTACATCAGAGATGGGCGATAGGGCGCTATGCACTGCTTCCAAAACGGAGAGAGGGAGAGGGAGAGAGGGAGAGAGAGAGAGACACCCGCCCACAAACTCAGGGTGTTCAGCCGCAATAATATTGCAGGGGTTTTCGCGCGGAGCCGCTTGCCACTCACTGCCTAGCCCGGGCCGGGTGGGGCGCACGTCAACACACGAGTCGTCAGACACCTGCCTCCCTTGACCTGTCACTCCCCCTCCTCCTCGGCTAACAGCGCTCTCATATCTCCCGACTATTTTTATTGTTCGGCCGCTGCTCTGCTCTGCTCTGACCTGTCCGTCTCCTAATTATACTCATGACCTCTCTCCTCTTTTCCCCCTACGAGCTCCGCGGTTTTTATTATGTTCGTAATTTTAATTATCAGACGGTAAAAGCTTGTTTTACGCCAAATGTATTTTCTTCGCGGAAAAAAAGTCACTTTAAGAACATTCCGCCCCGAAAAAAAAAACAGGAACAATTCTAACGTTGATCGTAGCGTCGTTTGCAGCTACTGTAGCAGGCGCAACGGCCTAAACAAGCGCCCGTTAGACCTCCAATAAATATTAAAAGGGGGAAGGTTAGGTGGCCCGACCCAGCCCGGACGGAGCAGAGCATTGCACCAACGAGCTGCCCGAGGCCCCACCCCGCCCCACCCCGCCCCACCCCGCCCCGCCCCACCCCGCCTTGCCTAGCTGCGTAGTGTTCGATTCCTTTTTATTGCGGAAGCATAGTGCCCACCACCACACTGACACCGGTGGCCCTTTTGGCCCACGCGTCGGAAACTTTAGCGGAAATTTCGAAATAGCTGCACGAAAGTTCGTACAATATCCCTATGACCTGACAAACACATTTTTTTTACGTTAGCCATTTGACCCCAAAAAGATTTTTTGTTCTCGGGAACAGTACGGAGAAACTGGATTTTACTCATTGGAAAAAATGGAAACTGTTATGCGGAGCAAGTAGGAGTCAAATACGGGAGCGGCGCCGACCTCGGAGTCCGCAAACGGTAACAGCAGGGGCGGGGCGGGGCGGGGAGGGGCGGGGCGGGGCGGGGTCCGGATGGTCTGTGTGCGGTCACCCGTGCTCCTCCACAGCATGCACCACATCCAGCGCTGGACACGAGCCGGCGCCCCACCCCACCCAGGCGTGGCCTCCATGGTGCGCCCCGCCCCGCCCCGCCCCGCCCCGCCCCCCGCACGTGTGGACCGCAGGCGCCCGGGTTACATACGCTGCAGGAAGCGCATGCGCAGTCGAGGATCACTCGCATTAATTATCCCCGCGGACCTCACGATAATTTCGATTTTATAACCGCAAAGAAACAGCAGCTAAGCCCTCCCCCTCCCCTCGGGACCTGGCGGCGAAACCTCTTCGGACCCCGAAGAACCACGTGGGCGCGCGCCCCACCACGTGCTGGTCAGGTACCAGACACCAGGCACCAGGCGCCGACCAACACTGGCTTTTTATTCGCAACGTAAGGACACGACGGTACGCCCCTTCCTCGGGTCGCTGACGCTTCTTGATAGACTTCCCGCGCACACACTTGTTTCACTAACTTCACAAAACTTCGCAATGCCTTCTATTTCCCACAATTATTATTCTACTTCCTCGGGTCGGAGCGGGGCGGACACACACTCACCATGTCTGCTGGTGGTGGTGTGGTGTTCGCGGACGGGGTTCAAGTGCGGGACTGAGGTGCCGCGGCTCCGCGTTCGCGCTTTCGGGACGCGCTTTCGGCCCGCGGGGTTAGTCGCGGGGCGCTGCGGGGCGCGGTGCGGTGCGGCGGGGTGCGGTCTGGCGGGGCGGGGCGGGGCGGGGCGGGGCGGGGCGGGGCGGGGCGGGGCGGGGCGGGGTAGGGTGGGGCGCCCTGCTACTGCCTCACTTTTGGCTTGGCGCGGGATTTCAATACGACAGACAAAGCGACAGGAATGCTCCTAATAGCATCGGGGCCGCCGAGCCGGCCCGGCCGCCACCCGTCTGAGCGGGAGAGAGGGGGTGGGGTGGGGCGGGGCGGGGCAGGGCGGGGTGGGGCGGGGCGGGGCACCCGTGAGGACGTTAGCCAAGACAGACTACAATCGTTGATATTACGGTAGCAGAGTTATTTCCGCAGTCACTCGGTCAGTCGGTGCTAGGTCTCTCTCTCTCTCTCTCTCTCTCTCTCTCTCTCTCTCTCTCTCTCTCTCTCTCTCTCGGGGCTGAACACGAGGGCAGGGGAGCGGAGGGCGCATGACGCAGCGCCCGCTGGTCCTGGGGCTCAGGGCGGGGCGGGGCGGGGCGGGGCGCCGGCCTCCACTCCCTCACCACACCTCGTTTGTATCGTTAAATTCGATTAAGCCGTTGTTAGTCCGTTGGCGACACATCCTTCTCTCCCCCTTTCTACCCCCCTATTCCCCCCCCCCTCCCCCCGAGGAGCATGCACTAGTCAAGACCAGGGTCACGCGCTCGGTCCTCGTCCACCTCACTGGCGCGACAGTGACCCGCGCGGCGCGACCAGGATCACGACAAGACACAACAAGAGACTTCGAGAGACTTGTTTGAGTCTCTCTCCCTCTCTCCCTCCCTCCCTCTCTCTCTCTCTCTCTCTCTCTCTCTCTCTCTCTCTCCCTCTCTTCCTCCCTCCCTCCCTCTCTCTCCCTCTCACTCTCACCCCCTCTCTCTCAAATAAACTCCCCCCCCCCCCTCAGTCGTGCGGGGGTGGGTGCGGGGTGGCCGACAAGGAAGTGTCCGCTGTGGCGGAAAGCGCGTCCCCCGCGTCCCGTGATTTGCTCCCCAACCCGAAACAATAACCAATGGCAGCGTGGGCCGGAGCACGGCGGCGACACGTGGTTGGCTGGGGACGCCCTGGGCCTCCCCCTGCCCCTCCCTCCTCCACCTCTGCTACCCCTATACCCGTTTGCGCCGGGTGGGCAGCGCTGTCCCGGAGCCGCAGGCTGTAAAGTAGAAGCCGAGAGGGGAAAATTTAAACGTACAGTACCTGTTGTGTTTTTATATAAAAAAATAATTCTAGAGTCACACCTACCTGCCCACATTCTCTCATGTCATCATAATAAAACATATCTCTGGCAGCAGCCGCCGCGAGGAGTGGACCGTTTTCCTCCAATTCAAATACAAATTTTCGTCCAGCATTATTAATAATGGTTGCGAAAGTGTCTGATGCGGCGCCGAACGTCGCGTTTAGATCGCGGCTGTAAATCAGTCGTCCTCGCTGCGCGCCTTCCTGCTGCAGCGAGCAGGGCCCGCAGGGCCCGCAGGATACCCGCAGGGACTCCGGCGGGCCAGCAGGGCGGCCGCAACAGGACCGGCCTGCAGCAGGCGCGGGCCCAGGCGCGGGGCAATTTGGATTTGATAGGGACACGGGCGTTTTATCATCCAAACTGACCATTTCCAGAACACTCAATTATCGCTATTATGGGGAAATGCCCACCCGAGTGTGCGTGTGTGTGTGCGTGTGAGTGATCTAGGAACAGGTATGGCTGCCCCCGCCCTGCGCCCTGCGCCTGCGGGGCCGGGCAGAAAAAGATAAAAAACAAAGTAGGGCGAAAGTTCATAAATTATGTGACACGCGCTGGCCGGCCCCGCCCGGCCCACGCATCCCTCACACCTGTCGATGTGAACAGTCTTCGGACGGATAAATCATTACCATCCCGCGTGTCGGCTGCCAATATTTTTTTTCGCGGTTGTGTAAACACAAGTTTTCCATAATAGTGATAAACTCCCCAGGCTAGGCTGCAGGTGTTTTGAGGGGAAAATGAGTTACGGGTGAACTAGTTATAAAAAGGCGGCCGTACATGTCAGCTGTCAGGTCTGCGACCAGCGCGAACACGATGCTACTATTCTTGAGATGGGAGTAGTTTGCTCCCTCCACGACATCAATAACGGCGTCCAATCAATGAGAACAGCAGGGCTCCGGCGCGTCCCCCGGAAACGCCTGTGGGGTAGGCAACAGCCTCGCATGAGCGCACGCGTGTAGGCGCAGTGCCTACCCGGCAGGCGCCCTGGCCGCCCCGCCCCGCCCCGCCTGCGTCACCCATTACAATACTTTCTCGCTCGCCCTGGCGGCCCTCCCCTCACACAAGAAGCTGCTATAACCACGTGGTTAAGCCCGCGACAAAGGCCCGTCCCGTCAGCGTCGCGACGACCCTGGCCCGGTCATCTGGGCCCGGCAGGCCCGGGCAACAGGCGGACGTTTCGCCAGTGTCCCGCGGCGCCCGCCCCGCCCCGCCCCGCCCCGCCACGCCCCGCCACGCCGCGCCGCGCAGCACCTGTTCTTGCCTCGTCACACAGGGGGGGCTGTGTGCCCACAACATTGAGTGTTACAGCAGCCATGTGGCCAGCCTGGCTGCTCCACCGCCTTGTAAATCTCGCTGTTCTCTATTTGTCCCGGCACCGCCGCGCATGCTTGTTATTTCCGCTGATGTATACAACTTATTATTTCCGAGTTGAGCCAAATTATCCAATACGACTGAACGTCGGGCGACGGCAGGTGGTATGGCATGAGGTTTATTTTTTTACCCCGCTAGTTCCGTAGTTACGGCTGCTCGGATTAATAAAAGTTGCAGTGCGGTGAAATTGGATTGGATGTGAGGTTGGAAAGGGTCCACATGGCAGGGAGGTCTGGTGACTATCTGTGCGGAGGGAAAAATCTCACTTGGGTTTAAGCCGCGTGACGGCTGTGTGGGGTAGAACTTTTTCCCTCAGAAAGGGGGTGACCGCCTCCAGGTTATGGTCAGCCTCCAGTGACACGTTTCATACGACGCAGTAACGCAGTAATTTCAATTTTGCGAATGGAGGAAATAAATTAGAGAGCGATCCGCATGAGCGGTATGACTCAGTACGCGTGCTACTGCGCTTTGATGGTGCGACAGAGTGCAGTCATTCAACTCAGTTGGCGCCGCAGCGGGGGCCATGCGTCTGCTAGGTGTCGCGGGCGGGGCGGGGCGGGGCGGGGCGGGGCGGGGCGGGGCGGGGCGGGGGGGGGCAGGGCGGGGTGGGGTGAGACGAGGTGGTGGGGCGGAACGCCCCGTCTCTCGCAGAGTGGTACTTAGGGCCCGCTCTGCACATCATAAGCAGGGGGAAGAACGGCGCCAAAATATCGGAAACGAAGCACATCGCCGCTTGAAATAAGTCACTTTAAAATTAACTCAGCGAAGTGTGGGTGGTAGAGAGGGGGAGAGAGAGAGAAAGGAGAGGAGAGGCTACCATGCTGCTTTCGTCGAAGCTTGTCAGCGCGAGAGAGTCATAGTCCTGCGACAGCGAGGCCAGTGTGGGCCAGTGTTGGGGACAGAACAGAGAGAGAGAGAGAGATAGAGGGTGGACGCGCTGAGGAAGGGGAGTGATCCACTACTAGGCGCTCAGTAGGGCTGTTCGGCGGCCTTGTGTGTGGGAGGGGTGGGGGGACAGCATGACAAAGTGAAGGTGTTGGGGAGGGAAGGGGAGGCGCGCTCACGCACGGTCAGTGGGGCGGGGTGGGGCGTGGCAGGGCGTGGCGGGGCGGGGCAGGGCGGGGTGGTGTCGGGTAGGGTGCCTCCTAGACATACATTATTTCGAGAGTGGCGCTCGTAATGTGTGATGTTAACCGTAACCAGTGTCATGTCTTGAACCCTCTTCAAAAATCAGTATATAATAATAATAATAATTTCCCTGCAGTAAGTAATTTTTTTATTTTTTTTGGCAATTCTAATTTAATTTTTTCACTGTGTACTGTGAGCGGCCCGTGCACACACCGCAGCTCGGGTACATCTGCGGGGAGGTCATCGCGTCCCGCGCAATTGAGCGATTTTTGCTCGCGGCGTTCTGCGAAACAGTGCAGCGCGGCGCAGCGGAGGGGGCAGCCAGCCAGGCCGACCCGCGACCAGTCAAGCCAGTCCCCGATTTGATTTGAGATCCATGATCATTAATGAGAGGCGGGGCGGGGCGGGGCGGGGCGGGGCGGGGCGGGGCGGGGCGGGGTGGGGCGGGGCGGGGCCGAGAGGCAGCCAGAGACTCAGAGACTTTTTCGGGGCGTCGTGTAGAACAAATGACTCATTAGTCCCTAATGGAATCGTCAAGCTAGGCTAGTCGTAGCGCGGCGGTGCGAGGCGGGGCGGAGCGGGGCGGGGCGGGGCGGGCGGGGCGGGGCTGGCGGAGCGGGGCGTGCGGGGCGGGGCGGGCGGGGCGTGTCATTCGTATCCGTCCTGCGATGTACATCTGTAGCTGTCTACGCCGGAGCCTGTAATAACGCCATTGCAAAAGAAGTGCTGGCCAGCAACGCGTTGCCAAACACATCAATGACTGAGACATCTATAACACGCAAGAATATTTGTGATACTCTACACACCAACTTATTGTAACTTTTTCGTAAAAACAAAAAACGTATTGATACCAGTGAGATTCACCCCCTCCCCTCCCTTTCACTCAGCCACCTCGATTGTAATGCGCAGCTCGGCGTGCACATGTAGAGGGAGCTTTATCTCATGTGGTATCGTAATTAACACGGAGCGATGAGTGGGCTCACACACCATGTGCCCGCTCCCGAGAGCCAGGGACATTCACTGCATCGCGAGCAGCCGATCCGATCACTGATAGTAATATCAATCACCCACCACCGCTGTCTGGCAAAAAGTGTGCGACATTCTTCAGTTTTCAGTGTACAATCAGTCGCAAAAGACTTGACCCTGCGATACCCCATGCGAGAGGGCTGACTGCCCATAAGGAAAGCATGGAGAGTCCGTAGGGCGCGGGGTATCCACGAGTCAATTATTCTTTTGCGACTGATAGTACAGTACCTCCCGCTCAACCGCAGCAGGGAGCAGGGGCGGGTCCACCACGGCCCGGAGCGAGGGGCGCAACAGTACAGGTAGTAAGTAGTGCGCGTGCGTGCGTGTTCGGCCCTGACCCTCAGGGTGGGCGCGGCGGGGCGGGGCGGCAGCGAGGGCTGCAAACAATGGTAGCACGGGGCGGGGCGGGGCGGGGGCGTGGTGGGGGCGCTACAAGACGCTACTGGCCGGGCCGGCCGCGAGGCGAGGGGCTTACAGCTGGTTGGGGTCGCAGCTGTACCACGAGAGCCTGGGGGGCGGGGGAGAGGGGCGACAGGAGCCCCTGCTCGGCTCGGCTGCGGGCCAAAAAGCGTGGCTGTGTGGCGGGGCGAGGGAGGGGGCGACAAGCTACGGGTTGCGGCGGGCGGGGCGGGGCGGGGCGGGGCGGGCAGGAGGGGCCAGCACCGCGCGTGCGCCGCCGTGCGCTATAAAATCGTCTCTATTTGAAATTATGAAGGAGCTGGTGCCCGGGGCAGGGCGGGCGGGGCGGAGCCGGCGGCAGGACGTGGACAGGTGGGCAGGTGTCCTGGGCTGGGCCTGCGGGCCGCCACGACCAGGGAGATGTATGTCACCCTAGCGCCCCGTCCCGCCCCGCCCGCCCCGCCCCGCCCCGCCCCGCCACTGCACGTTCATCTCGCGTTGACTCGCATTGGTAAACACGCCGCCCACAGCAAGCATGCGTCTTACTGCTGGCCCCGGCCCGCGCGGGGGTGAGGCGACCCGGTGGAAATGACACAGTGTGCTGCTGTGTGATGGCTCCACGCAGGATTGCCTCCTCCTCCTCGTCCTCCTCCTCCTCCACCACCACCTAGACTAGACCCCATACCACCACCCCACCACCACGCAGACACAACCAACTCTCCCAATCGCAACTACTCACATTATCCACCAGCAGGAATCAGGATTTTGCTGGAGTCTCAAAAGTCCTTTAGCGTCCTAAGGCGTCGAGTTTGTCAAGCAGGACGGGGCGGGGCTGGGCGCAGTGCGCAGTGTTCCGGATCGGTCCGGTCGGGGTGAGATCTCACACCGGACCCGACAGGCGCGACGCACGGGTGAGAGCGCGTCATCCGTCTGTCGTACACTGCAGCCGGCAGAGCCGGGGCGGGCGGGGCGTGGCGGGGCGTGGCGGGGCGTGGCGGGGCGTGGCGGGGCGTGGCGGGGTGCCCTGAGGCTGGGGACGGGTGGAGAGGAAGGCACGCACGGTGAATTAGTAGCAGAGTGGCAACTCAGGCCGAGTCCAGCGCGCGCCCGCGCCCGGAGGGAGGGGGCACTTGTCGCACCGCGTTTGTGTTAGTGCGCTAGTGTGTTAGTGTGTTAGTGTGTGTGTGAGTGCCATGACAGCCAGCTCCGATTGCACAAGCGTTGGGACACACGCCCCACCGGAGCGGTATGCAAAAATCCTGTGGCACGGAGCTGTGCTGGAGTCTCCAGTGGAGACCTGGAGGGTGGAGGCTGCGGCTGCCGCGCCCCGCCCCGCCCCGCCCCGCCCCGCCCGCGGGTGGTCCAGACCAGATCGGTGTCGGAAGCGGTGGGGCCCGCGGCGGCCAGGGCGCGCGGCTCGGTGCTAGACAAACTAACTGCAACGCGCAATTTGAGAAAAATAAATACGCGACACGCGAGCAGGATTATGGTAGTGCAGAGTTATTTTCTGCAAGGTTACAAGGCGGTAGAGACGAAAAATACGAGCCTCTTATTTTTTTTGAGAAGACAAATAACTATTGTTTAATTATTTTCTTCCGGAGATTTTTTTTACAGAGATAGGAAATGTTTTATTCGCCGACAAACTTCTTTTCTTTTTCTTCCTCTCCTCCCATCATCACAGCCAGGAACTCTGCAAGATAACAAATAAATGTCATGTTTGTTTTCTTTCCAATAAAATTAAAATGATTCCAAGCCGCACTTTGCTCTCTCCGCACCTTCAAAGTCTACAGTCCCCGACCCGTCAGCGTCGATCTCCTCGATGATTTGGTTCATGTCCTCCACGCCAATGGTACCATCCAGCTCCCAGAGAATCTCGCGGAGCTGGTCTGTGGTGATGTAGCCATTACCTTAAGCAAACAAAAACTTATCTTGAAACAAACTCGGTAAATAATAAATAAAAACGGCGAACAAAACTAATTTTGCACCGACGGGTATCGAACCCAGGGCCGCCGTTTGTCTGTGTATCAGAGTCGACCCTTCTCTCGAACCTAAGTGTACATGAAGTGCGGAGACAATTTAACAGGCGAGCCGTGCGGGGCGACGTGTTGGCTTAGCAGTCGTGCTGAGCGAGAGAGAGAGAGAGAGAGAGAGAGAGAGAGAGAGAGAGAGAGAGAGAGAGAGAGAGAGAGAGAGAGAGAGAGAGAGAGAGAGAGAGAGAGACGGTGGTTGATCGCGATACACGCCCGCCAATGCTTCTCGCATAAACGTCGCCATTACATAGCTGTCCGTGCTCTGCGACCCACATTTGCCTGCTGCATCGTCACCGTCATAGGCCCGAGCCAAAAGCATTGTCACTGCGACAGTGTCACAACACTCAGGGTCAGCAATACATTTTTGAAACCGTTTCGATGCAGAGGAATGCGTGCCACTTCCAACACTTCGACCCGAGCAACGCGTCACAGCGTTACGTTACATTTCCCCAGTAACGATCACACTTTTAACGCGGACCACCGCACTACTAACCTTCTCTGTCGAAAAACAGGAACGCTTGTCTGAGTTCGTCGCGCAGTTTGTTGGGGTCCTCCTCGACGATGAACCTCGCGGCCAGGGTGGCGAACGCGTGGAAGTCCAGCTCGCCCGTGGCTGGCGTGGGCAGAGCAGACCGGAGCGTTAGTCGCGGGCGGGGCGTTCGTCACGCGGCGCGCCGGGGGACAGCCGACCACCGCGACACGGGTGTCGAATGGGCGGCCTACCTCCACGGCGCGCCGGCGCACCGGCCAGCGCAGCGTCACTCACCCCAAGTGTCCACCTCCTGGATCATCTGCTGTATCGCTATTTTGTTGAGGCCGGCGCCGATCTGCTCCATCATGTCGTATATCTCGTCCACGTTGATTTTACCCGTTTTCTGTTTGTCGTAGTCCTCGAAGACGCGCTGCAGCACTGTGGTGGAGGAGGGGGTAGGATTATCAACGGGAGGTAAACCACCGTCACAGCGTTACCCGGACACTGTCACACGCGTACGCGACCGCGAAATGGATGACAAGAACATGTAAACATAGTGCGGTACTTACTCTTGGTCTGCGATTTCGTTAAATCTTCAACCTGGAAATAAAGACGAACTCGTTATTCGGAGAAGACGTAAGCCCGGTAAGAAACATCGCGTTTAAAAAGCACGCGGTGCGGATGTCCGTCAGAGTTTCTCTCCAAACGCTGGTCAGGCCACACGTACTCACCATGGTGGCGGCTGGGTGATCCGGAGGGTGTCAACCGCTTGGGAGCGCAAGTCACAGTGGTGAGCCGTATCAATCAGCCTGCTGCTGGCGGGAGGAGGGGAGGGAGGGAGGGGGAGGGAGGGAGAGGGAGGGAGAGGGAGGGGGAGGGAGGGGGTGACATGTCGAGGGCGCTGCAGGTCACCCGTATAATTAGCGGACCGAACCCTTCCCCTTGACCCCCGCGCGTGGCAATGGGGCAGCGCCAGGGAGAGCGAGAGAGAGCGAGAGAGTGAGAGAGAGAGAGAGAGAGAGAGAGAGAGAGAGAGAGCGAGAGAGCAAGAGAGAGAGAGAAACGTTTTGAAGCTTGGGCAACAACATATCGAAAGCATACAAACATTTTCGAGCTTAAACTTAAAAATTACGCACGTGCTCTGCAAGTGAAAGGGTGGCGTGAAAACATGGAAAATTTTTGCGACAGTAAACCTCCCGAAGGAGGTTGCGGTTCCCGCCAGGCACAGGGCTTTTACCCCCCGTGGCAGCCAGCTACTTCGGTGTTCTTATGGGAACCGGTGCTTTTCTGACTGCGATCCTGTCGCGCAATTCGACAGATTTGATCCCCGTACTGCCAGATTTAGTCGTACGGTGGTTAACCGAACTGCCCTGTCCCCAGGGCATGGAATAGCTATTTTTGGAGCCAGATTCTAGGACTTATGACCCCACGACCGACCACCAGTCGTGGGCATGGGACGGAACTTCCTGGCAACCCGCTGTCGCTACCAGTGAAGAACCTACCTGGGTTTGAACCAGGCCCCATGTGCCGAGTCTCACAGACACCCCACGGCTTTCGCGGCACCACTAGACCACTAGACCGTCGGCTATTCCACGAGGGAGCTCGGTTGAAATGGGGGGTTTGAATTCCACTCCACAAGAAGTTGTTGTCCTCAGAAAAATTAGATTTTTGGGCAAGATTCGAACCTTTGTACTGCGACTCTCCGGGCGGACACTATGCCGGCACGGCTACGACGCCACGGTACCAGATGCCGGACCACTCGGAGTGATGCTGCGCGAGAAGCCAGAGTCACGAAAGAAACGAACCCGGTGTCATCAGTACGCCTGCTCTCCGTGCGCTGCTAGGCCGGCCGCGTAGCGTCATTGGTATCGTCACCGCTCATGGCACTAGGTGGACAGTAGTTCAAAAGCCGCGTCTTGTTAAAAAAAAAAAAAAATCTGTGGACCAATTGTTTTTATCCGCTTTACCGTCCTTGTGACTCAGGCCCCGCCCTGATCCCTACTTCCGACGCCCCTGAACCCTAGGCAAAAAAGACTACTCGGCGTCCAGAATTTTTTAAGTTTTATTTTGAAGCCTGCGTCAGTGGGTCTGATAATTTCTCTTGTGTACTTTTGTTGAGTTGATGTCGATTATGAAGTAGCAAGTCACTGATCTTATCAAAAAGTGTTGCTTGCTTTAAAACACAAGTTTTTTTGTTTGCTGTGGTGACTTTAGCTTAGGTGCGGTAGTTGAACAGGAAAGGTTACCCTGGTATGCGCGGGGCGGGGCGGGGCGGAGCGAGCGGGGCGGGGCGGGGAGTGGGTGGGGTGCTCCTTGGCAGTGCTGCGGGCGTGTCCGTGTGTCGCCTCGGCCCCGAGGGGCATCCCAGGCACGCGGACAAGCCGCACATGCACCGTGGTATTTGTGATGGTATTTGGCATGGACAAGCAACGCTCTTTTGTCTCGAAAATAAATCTTTTATTTATCAATCAACCCTTAAATATTAGTACTACAAGACTTACTTGTTAGGAATGCATTAAAGATCAAATTTAAACAAGAAAAAAAATTATGAAGGGTAAAACTCGATTTCCCGACCAAACATTTAAGAAAAAACAACATAACACAAAAGAATGAGCTGATGGACGGTGTCTGCTTCCAGGCAGGAGGCTCCAGCGAAGAGACGTGCGTCTCTCAGTCGTCGCCGCACATGACAGCCATGAACTCTGAACAGAGAGGGAGAGTCAATCGATTAGAGAGACACTCTACGCGTGGCAATTAGAGACCCCCCCTCCCCCCCCCCCCCCCAGGTGTGAAATGCGGTCGCTGCAGCGCCGCCGGGGCGCCGTGCCAGGCCAGGGCGTAGGTTGGGTTGCCTACCCCGCGCGGCGGCGCGCGCACTCACCCTCGAAGTCCACGGTGCCCGAGCCGTCCGCGTCTATCTCGTCTATGATGTTGTCCATGTCGGAGGGCGTGATGGTGTTGTCCAGCTCGAAGAGGATCTCCCGGAGCTGCTCCGTCGTGATGTACCCGTTTCCTGTCACACGTTTCCGGATTATTGGTTAAATCCAGCACTCCATATTAATTATTAGTAATTGGTCGGGACGAGACGAACCTTCCCGGTCGAAGAGAAGGAAAGCCTGGCGAAGCTCGTCCCTCAGCATGGAGGTGTCCTCCTCGACCATGAACTTGGCGGCGAGGTTGGCGAACTCCTCGAACTCGAGCTCACCGGATCCTATTACAGACAGTACAACACACGCTGCTGAGAAAAAAGTCATGTGACGTAAACTGGCATCCGTTATGAATAAAATAAAATATGTCAAAAAACATTTTAAAGTAATAGTTGAACCTAGTACTTATTAGAAAACTATAGTTAAAACTATTTTTTTTAGGAAACATATTTTATGAAATGTAAGCCCTGGCCATGGCAGACGTTTGCAAAGCACGCCGCTCTCCGCTCACCGTCCGCGTCCGCCTCGGCGATCACCTCCTTGAGGGCGTTGCCCGACACCTTCTGCCCGAACATCTCCAGGATGGGCTGCACCATGTCCGTGCCGATGCAGCCCTTCTTCTCCGTGTCGAACGAGTCGAAGGCCTTCCGAAGCACTGCGGTATGGGAAGGAAAACCGACACAGTTTGAAACCACCGCCGCAGAGTTTCGCACACACCACTTTGTGTTTATGACACAGTCTACAGCACATTTTTAAATAAATAAAACGAACTAATTTTCGGATGAAATGCACTCGATGCACATGGGCGATACACACGTGTGGGTGCACGTGCACGACAACGGACTGTACTCACTCGCGATCTGCTGCTTGTCGAGGTTCTCCTGCAAAAGACAAAAGAGAGCAGACACTTGTTCATTCGTTCCAGGAGCGCGGTTTTCAAAACGACAAAACTAGTCGATATTGTAAATGTGATCAATAACCGATATCGGCTGGTGCCGGCCTCACCATGGTGCCGCGGGCCGGGCCGAGCGGAGCGTGGTCAGCGAGTGGGTGTCGTGTCGAGTCCTGGTGGCGGCCGCGGCGTACGCTGACGGACGGGAGAGGAGGCCGGGGAGGAGGAGGAGGAGGAGGAGGAGGAGGAGGAGGAGGAAGAGGGGGCGGCCGATCCGATCTGTCAGCGGCGTCGGCTCCTGCACTTTATAGTCCCGCACCGCTCAGAGCATCAGCTGTACTTGACGTTTCACGGGCGGCGCGGTGGGCGCGGTGCGGCGCGGGGGGCGTGGCGCGCCAGGGCCCCGCACCGCATTGCCCGCCTGAGTGGAGTGAGTGGACCGCACCGCGGCACGCGGTGGGCGTCGCGGGGCGTCGCGGCGCGGAGTCAAGATCAGACCCTGCCCGCCCCGCCCCCCTCCTCGTCCCCATGCCACCCCGTCATCAAACTTTTTAAGTGGCAAAAGTGCCAAAACAAATGTCTTCAATGAAAAAAAAGTCGTGGAGGACACACGTACTAATGTGAAAATAATTTCATTCTTTTTAAATGATAAATTAAGGATACACGACTATGTATTTAGTTATCAGTAGCAGTGTCCATAATAAACGGAAGGTCTCGGGAAGCAATTTAATTTTTTTTAAATATAATTTCTTAAACTGCGGAACGCAGCCCTGCCGGCCGAGTGCTGAGCGCGTTGAGTACGCCGCCGTGGTGCTGGGCTGACCGCGGCGACACAGCCGTCAGGTGGGTTGCCTAACCACCCGGCGCACCTGACGAGCCCTAAGCGTACCTACACGGTAAAAACTTCGTCCAGGTTGGCAAGCAGTCAGGGTTTTCTTATGGAGAAAACACATTGTGACGCCTTGGTTTTTGCAAAGCTGCTTGGAAACCTCATCGTAGTTTTTACCGTGCAGTTTTCAAGTTGAGAGAAATAAGACGACACTCCGGAAGCTGTGAGTGAAGACTTTTTTTTTATGTAGGAATGCATTGCCGTTTTACAAGCAAAACTTAGAAGTTAAAGGACTTTCAAGACGTGTGGGCGTGCTTATCCGGGTCCAACCGCAGCTTGCAGCTTCAGTCATCCCCGCACATGACAGCGATAAACTCTGCAACACGGCGAAAATGGGAAACAAGAATAAGAAATCCCGCGCCGAAAAGAGTTTTACTTTGGTCGGGCTGGACTCACCCTCGAAGTCGACGGTGCCGGAGTCGTCCGCGTCGATCTCGTCGATGATCTGGTCCATGTCGGCCTCGGTGATGGTGTTGTCCAGCTCCCACAGGATCTCCCGCAGGTGGTCCGTAGTGATGTAGCCGTTGCCCTCCCGGTCGTACAGCAGGAACGCCTCCCTCAGCTCCCCTTTGATCTTCTCCTTGTCCTCCTCGACGAGGAAGCGGGCGGCCAGGATGCAGAACTCGTCGAACTCGAGCTCGCCGGAGCCTGGGAGGAGTGAGGACCGGAGGGGTGTCACACTATGCCACGCACGAGAAGAATAAAAACACACAGAAAGACATCTCGCTTACCGTCGACGTCCACCTCCTGGATGACGTCCCGGAGGACCTTGCCGCTCAGCTTGTGGCCGAACAGCTCCAGGATGGAGCCCACCAGGTCCGTGTGGATGCAACCCTTCTTCTCCTTGTCGAACGAGTCAAACGCCTTGCGCAACACTTGGCCAGAAAAATAATTACTTCTCAGGGGATTTGTTTTTTGACAACGGGGTTGGGATTGTCTTAAGAAGACCATGCTCGCAACTAATACGTGAGGTTGTCAACATTTTGGAAGCAAAACTCGAGAAAAAATGGTAGAACTGGACTCACTGTTAATCTGCTCCTGAGAGAGATGGTCCTCCTAAACGAAGCCAAAAGTGGGACACACAGATCAGACAGTTATCTCTCATTCCGGAGCACGGGCGGGCGGGTGTGATGGGCACGGTGAGACCTACTCCGTCGTTGAAGTCGGGGTTGGACATGTTGGACTGCGCTGCCGGTAGGAAGACCCGTTCAGAGACTGGTGCAGGAGAGCGACTGGCACCTGGTGCTCGTGCTGGTGCCCCGCCCCGGGCCACCACGGGCCGGGCCAGGCGTAACCAGCTGTAGGACCTGACCAGCCACCTCGTCACAATTAGACTGACAGGCATTTTTATTGCGCCCGGCGTGCCAAGATGTTCCGTATGACGGGGGCCGACAGGAGGGGTGGAGGGGGGGGGAGTGGCGGATCAGAACCGGACCATATCAGGGTGGGAAAAAAAGAGAGAGAAAAAAATTAGAAAATGAAACACAGTGGTTTGTACAAAATTACATATTTATTTATCATCATAAATACAATGCAGGGCATCATTTAAGTAGTAAAAAATAACCACTAAAACTGGGCTTGGAAGAAGCTTCCTACTACAATGTTATTATTGCTTTACATGTAGTCGTATTTCCCAGTTCTACAGTGACTACTTTAAATCATGGCATATATAGACATCATATTGTTTTGAGTAGAGCAGCTGATTGCTGCAGGATATATTGCTGTATTTTATGGTAACTCATTTGATACCCGAGTCGAAATCAGCAAATGACTCGAAGAAACAACAGACCTGGATGTTTTACATGTCCTCTTTAAAACCCATCCGAGGGTTTTGGTTTTTTACAAGTCCCGCTGTTTGATGCAATTTGTTTAAAATCAAGTTCTACTTACCTAACGTAAATTACAATAAAGAAATGGCAATCGAGTATTTTGTTTTCTCGACATTTTATACAATACATTAAAAGACAGATGTAATAAGAATTATGTCACATACACACTTCCATTTACTCATGATCACACACACATACTCACATATCATTCACTCAATGGAATGTTGTTCGTGTTTTTTTCACACTCAGTCAAGTTTTCCTCAAAACAGGAATGCAAAATAACTCGGTTAGACTCCCACAAATACACAACAAAACGTTGCAAACTATTAAAATAATTTGCTTGAGCAGGAACCAAGAAAGTGCAATCTTAACAGAACAAAAATCACAAATTTATAACCGGGAAACAAACACATAACAGTCCAGCACAAAGAAAAATAAATAAATTTTGACCAGGCAACGTCTTTACAGGTTGTGATTTTTTTTCTTTTTCGACACACTCCATCACATTCCACATCTCACCTCCCTCTCCGGCAAGGAAATTTAACTGTCACTTTGAAGCACAAAATACACGTGCATTAATGAGTTTCTTTTTTTATATCAACAATTTTGCTATGCCTGCCAAAAAATTAAAGAAAAAAAAGATTCAACGATTAAATAATGAATGAAGCAAGTGGCACAAAGTGAAGGGCGATGGAGCGTGGCCCCCCTGCATTTCCCTACCCACATGACACCGCTTAACGACCGCGGCGTGGCGGGGCGTGGCGGGGCCCAGGGGGGGACGCTGCACTCCGGGGCCGGGCCGGGCCGGGGTCGGTCACTTTTAAGTGGCCATGTTACGCACACTGACCAACCTCAATGCGGCTGGCCGCGCCGCGCCGCGCCGCGCCGGGACGATGGTCAGTAAAAGAGTGACGTAACATAACGCCGCTGCTCATCCCGTCTCGTCCCGAGGCGTTCCCCGTCCCGTCCGGCGGGGCGGGGCGGGGCGGGCTGCCGCTTATACAAAGGAAGCTAATAAAACATAGCCGCCAGGCGGCGTGTCCAGCAGCCGCCCCGCCAGGTCCTTGTTAGGGCGGGCGGGCCACCACCCCGCCGCGGGCCTCCGCCACCGCCAGCTTATTGCCTCCAAAATGTTTCCGCAAGTAAGGTTTTCAAATGGCGAGTGGCGTGGCGTCGGTGAGTCATTATCCGCGGCGCGGAGGGGCTCGGCGTAACGCTACGGTCACGTGACACACGGGTATTGACTCACCCAATGAAAGCGTCGCGTTACACGAGGCAAGGCGGCAATAACAGATGGCTTTTCATTTCGAGTTAACACACTACGAGAGTGTCGCCGAGAGAGAGAGATTTCAAAGTGACGACGTCCTGGACAGTGAGAAAGGTGGGTGGAGGGGGAATAATTACTCCAGGGAGGAGGGACGTAAAGCGTTCCGGCGTGCGCGAGCAAGTGCAGGAGGAGGACCCCGTGGAGGACCCCTGGAGGACTCCCTGGAGGACCCCGTGGAGGACCCCTGGAGGACCCCCCCGGAGGACCCCCAGCGAGGTCCCTCGCCGCGCCGGTAGAGGGCGCCCTGCAGAGAAACCTCTAAGGACCTCAAGGACCTCGTCATAGCAGCGTGTCGATGGCGTGCACCACGCCGTTGGTGGCCGGGATGTTGTGCGTTACGATGAGCGCCGCGTTCGCCTTGATCCGACCTGCAACACGCCGCGACCAAAAAAAACTTGCATCAGTTCATTTCCTTATTTTTCAATACTTATCGGGCATTGCCAGGAAGCTGGTGAAAATTAAAATTGTTGGAGAATTAATTTACTTATTCAGCCCTTTTTTGTATAACTTTCATTCAACTTTTAAAAAAATCGGGAAAAAGCAACATAGAGAAAGGTGGTACATGGAAGGTAGGAAAGTCTCTTCACAAAGTCCGGCGCGGCCGACGGGTACGCCCCTTCCGCGCTCCGTTGACGAGAGGCGGTACGCTACGGCACCCCGAATTGACACGGACCTGCTAGTAGGGCGGGGCGCCCCACCTCACCCCGCCCCGCCCCGCCCGCGTAAGGCGGCCAGACATGCCCTGCGGACAGGTGTGCATGCGTGCATGTGTGTGTGTGTGTGTGTCGGTGCGGGGGCGGTACGGTACACAGACATCGGACAGGCAAGAGGAGGAGCAGCAAAGAGACGCGAACCTGACCCGTCATGTAACGTCTGCGGCCCGGCCGGCGTGGGCATGTCGCCGTCATACGGTAATTCTGTGTAGGAAACGTTTAAATTCACCGCGGGTGTATTGCGTCACAAAGTACTCCTCCTAATACATGAGTGTACGCTGCTGCGGTATGTGCTTTTTTCCCTCCCCGGGCGCCGGCGGCGGTGGTGAGCGCTGAGCGCCTGCTTCGAGTCGATCAGGAAGGGCCTAGCGACGCGACGCGACGAGCTGCGCGCGTGCGCGTCAAAGAGGCTGCAATCGCCTGCGTCTGTTATTCAATGTTTTATCGGGACCGATACCGGTTTAGCGAGGAGGATTGCACTCTACTATCTCCCCGTGAAGCTCGTGTGGAGGTCCTTTACAAGTCAACGAGCCGCGGGTTGCACCTCTGGTACCGCGGCGCGGGCGGGTAACTGTGTGGGTGATGACCCCTGCTCCATAAAGCACTAATCCCCAACACTGTTGGGCAACGACCACATTCCGAGAGCTGCTACCCACTAGACGTTAAAAAACGATGAACAATAATGGACTTTAATCTTTTTGGCTGTTCTTTTATGAAGAAGATAAACATGAACCTCTCGCCTTTTCCTTTCACGAAATGCTGTAATACAGTACCGCAATGCAGTCGCCAGGTGCCGAGTTCCTCTCCTCCTTATCCCTCCACACTTTTTGTTTTTTAGCCTCTTTCTCCAGCTGCCAGTTTCACTGCTCCGTCCCGCCGGGCCCGCCCCGGCTGCTGGGCTGTATCCCCCCGGGATCACCTCCGCACTATCCCGCGTGGATTAATCCAAATCTCGGGGATCTCGGAAACAATTCACTCGCGGGAGCTCAAACGTGCTCGCCGATCCGTATCTTAACGAGGGAAACGCTTTGCTTGGCCTGGCCCCGGAGCACAGTGCACAGCGGGGCGGGCCGGGGCAGGCCTAAATGAATGGCACTTGTTTCGATTCATCACGTACGTCTAGGGGGCCAAGAGGAAGAAGACGGCCTCCTCGGAGCTGCCCGGGCGCCCCGCGATGGCCTTCGTCACACGCGCCCCGCAGCGCCGTCACACGTGCAGTGTCACAGCTGAGCACACCCTGAGAGGCGCACGGCACGCGCACGGCGTGACTAGCCTGCCATGACAAGCGTCCTGTCACATTTCAAATTATTACAAAACGACTCTAGTGGCGTGCGGCGAGTCCCGCCGCGCTCGAAGCGCTCCGATAATATGTAGGGCGCTATTGCGCAGACGCGTGCCTGCCGCGGCGTCGGGACGGCGTCGGGACGCCACGGCCACGTGGTGCGAATACAATAATAAGAGCGATGCGCGCCCGGCCCGGATCATCTGTCTTCCGCGGCGGCGGCGGTTGAGACACACGGCGGGGCGTCGCGGCGCCGCCGGCAGACTGACCGACGCCGACGCCGACGCCGTTGCGCCGCTCGGACAGGAGGAGGAGGAGGCCGTTTTCTCGACGGGCTGGGCAGATGGGATGGGCCTGGCGGGTCCTTAATGACGACGCGGAACGGCGTCGCTGTAATCGCTGCGCTAGCGCGCTGGGTGGCGCGCGCCGCCAGGCCGGCCGGGCCTCCTCGCCCAACCGCTGTATCGTTATATAGGGAAAACGTGCGCACCCAGCCCGGCCCGGACAAGAGGCGGGCTTATTTTCTCTCCTTTTTCTGACCTCGTAAATAGTCAAATCCTCTCTCCTCATACTTCCACCACCTCGCATCTCTCTCTCTCTCTCTCTCTCTCTCTCTCTCTCTCTCTCTCTCTCTCTCTCTCCCTAGCCCGCCATCGGAATTATAAATTTCGTTCGAGAAAGCAGAACTCGATATAATAGAGACATGTGTGTGTGCCTTCCTCTTTCTCACACCCTCCTGGAGCCGCTGCGGAGATTCGGCCCGGCCCCGCAGCAACAAGCCGCTGCGCTCGCCCCGCCCCGCCCCGCCCCGCCCCGCCCCGCCCCGCGCCTCGTTTCCTGCAGCCGGGTCGTCTTTCCGAGCGAGAGCTCTTCACATTCGCACAGAGCGCGGGGCTCCTCCACGGGTATCAGCCTTCACGGGTACCAGCCAGCAGCAGCCTCCGCGGGTACGAGCCCTCACGGGTACCAGTAGTGTGTTTAGACACGGCTGGGCTGGGCCGGCGAGAGGGCCGCCCTCGCCAACAAGCAGTCGCGCGTCCAGCCCGCCGCCGGGCCGGGCAGGGCACCTGATCGGTACCCGCTCGTGGGTGTGCACCGCTCAGCTCAGGCGGGCGCGTACCCGTACCCGCGCAACTCAGGGAGGCGGGTATAAAGCAAGGTGTTATTACCGCGATAAAGTAAAAGGGAACGGCAACAACAAAGTAGGGAAGAGTACTGCCAGCCGATGGTACCCGGGAGGTAGCCGGGAGGTACCCGGGAGGTACCCGGGAGGTCCGCCTGTGCCCGGTGGTTAATAGCACAGTGCCGGCCTGGTCCGGCCCGGCCCAGCGCCCGTGGCTATCGCCTGAATCGCCCGTAAATTGTTTTCAATAATAATTTATAGCCCGATAGTGATTGGCTCTTATAGAGAAGTGTGATTCAAGCGCCTTTTTTTTTTTTTTTCATTTTGTTGGTCCGGGAAAAAAATAGGGAGGAGCACAAAAATTGAAAAGTAAATTTGCCTGCAGTGAACATTCTTTACATAAAATAAAACGACAGTTGGTATGGTAAAAGGGTTTCGAGGTGCCCTTTGAAGCAGCGAAACGAGCGGCAAGGACCCTTCTGAACGGCCTGCAAACACCTAGTACTGTGAACCCGCGGCGGGCCTGCCTGCGGTGAGCCATGGCATACTGCAGTACGGTCTAGACCGCAGTCAAGCAAACGAACACACGAACACACACACACGGCGCACCACATTCCAGAGTGGCCCCGCGGCGTAATTCCCACCACAATTGTTACGCAGGTAATGACGACAATATTATGCCGCCGCCCAACGCCGGCCAACACACATATGCAATTCTCTGCAACGCACAGGTAAATACCTACGCAAATGCAGAGAATTTAAATTTGCGGTTACTTGCAAATATTTTTTCTAAAAATGAAGAAATAAAATGGCCAAACATTACACTACAAAAATGTGTGGGAAAAAAAGAACTAGGGTATTATATTGAATCTGGACTCATTATTTCGCAAAAGACAAAAATGTCAGAGTGCCAGAGTTTCGGACCCTACCCTACATTCTACACTGACCTTTTTCCATCCGACTGACACCCGCCCCGCCCACGTCGCAGTCCAAACTCTTCAAAATCGTGACTGCTGCGTTCTACTGCTCGCTCACAACTAAACCTTGTTGCGTGACGCGCCCGGCGCGGAAGATTTTGTATTCGCGGCCCGGATTCAGATTCGGATTCATCCCGCCCTATCCGCACGGGCCAAGCCTCGCGGCATCCGCTCGTAATTCCCGCCCGCCCGCGATACGAGGCTTCTGCCAGTGCTATAAATCTAGCCGCATCAAAATAAAGCCGTGTGTGTGTGTGTGTGTGTGTGTGTGTGTGTGTGAAAGTCTATTCCGTAATGCGCGATGCTCATAGCAGTTCTAATCCTCCCCGCGCCGCGGCGCGTCCGGGTCAGCTCAGGTCAGCTCGGGTCGGCAGCCCAGCCTCCCGTCCGCGCTGGAGCTGGAAGAGGAAGCCAGGCGGTGCCAGGTGCCATGCCCACGCCCGGCCCGCTCGCTCGTGTCAGCTCGTGTCAGTCAGTCAGTCAGCGGTCAGTCACTCAGTCGCCGAGCGCGCGCGCGTAAAAGTCATTGTGAGAGAGTCTGTTAATCTTATGCAGCAGCCGCGCACCGGCTTTAACACCGCGTGTGCGAGAAGAGAAGAGAGGAGAGGAGAGAGGGGAGAGTAAATGTACGGGGGAGGAGAGAGGCGGGCAAGTTCCCGACAGGTTTATGTCGTTGGGTCGACGAGCGCGCCTGGCGGGTAGGCCGCCCCGTTAAGCTCGGCTGAGTGCCGGGAGTGCCTACCCTCCAGGCGGCCCGCGGGTGTTCCGGCGGCGTACTCACCATCCTCGTTGACGATGGTGATCTGCTTGCCCCGCGCCATGCTCTCCCGCACCTGGAAGTACCTCATGCCCGCCGAGTAGAAGGTGGTGGGCATGATGTGCTTGAGCACGAGCGCCCGCGCGCCCGCGCGCTCCGACGTCAGCCTGGCGAGCTCGGCCTCCTTCAGGCCCTGGAAGGCGCGCTCCGTCGGCGCGAACACCGTGTACGTCTTGCTCCCTGCGCCAAAAGAAACAACAAGAACAAAAATTAAAATGAGGACAGCGGGTCACGGGTCAGCGCGGGCCGGGCCGGAGCGGGCGGGGTGAAAGACACGTGGTCTCGATGCTCCAGTTCCGCGCATGCGCATAACACAGGGCGCACGCGTCAGGAAGCACCAGCAGTGCCGTGCCCCCCGGGGCTCGGCCCGGCCCGGGCAGGGGTCAGTGGGCCCCCGCAGCCCCATACCGCACACGGCCGGCCGCGCGGGACGAGCCCCCCGGGGGGCAGAAGGGCAGACCCGACCAGACCGCGTCACGTGGTGCATCCGTTGCGCAACGCCCTCGCCGGCCTATGGATGGACCCCCGAGGGGCGCCGCGGCGCCTGGTCGAGGGGAGGGCGTCGCGGCGCCGCCCAGCGTCCAGCTCCCCGCCGCGCCCTCCACCCGCGCGGGGCATCCTGGGGCAGGCCGCCGCGGACACCAGGAAGACCTGCGCGTTGACCGCGACCCGTACCGGCTCCGGTTTAACGTTCGTTCCACGGCGGCCCGGCCCATCGCCCGCTCCAGCGTGGATACTCTCTATTTGCCTTGCCCTTCTCAGCCGCGGCGCACAATGGTGACGGAACGGCCGATATCCTAATTCGGCGCCGTTTTCTCGCCCCGCGTCCGCGAGAGAGGCCAGCAGGCTGATTTGATGGCGGCCGGGCCGGCCGCATCGTCCAAACCGGAAGTGGTCAATGTAGTAGCTGTAGTGGTAGCGCGCCCGAGCCCGAGCCGCGATGTCGTGGCGTGCCGCGAAAATGAGACACTATTATTGAGTTTAGTTGCCGGCACCGCTCCCTCTCTGGACCTGGGCACGCGGTGGCTGGCCGTCCGATCCAATCCAGCCCCGCCCCGCCCCGCCCCGCCGCACCACCGTAACGCCGCCCCGCCCCGCCTTTAGCCACAAGCGATCGTGGTAATAGTCCCGCGGGGTCCAGAGATTCCATCTATAAAACTGCAAGCCGCGGCACCTGCTGTCAACGCGGGGACGACGCCGCGCCGGACTGGGCCGGAAATCTAAGTTGCGGAAAACCTACATATCGTATCGTTCCTCAACAAGAAGTCCAATAACAGCAGCAAACGCATAGGAAATAAGGTGGACACGAGCCAATCATCGTAAGCCAAGAAATTGTAATCGCGACGGCGGTGCAGCTGAGTGCAGCAGGTGCACGGTGGCGTTATTGTTTCTCGGGTGCCATGCGGGCGGGGCGGGGCGGGGCAGGGCGGGGCGGGGCGGGCGCGCTGCACACGGCGCTCTGCCTGTTAACTGCCGCGGCCCGGCCCCGCCCCGCCCCACCCCACCTCACCCAGCCGATACCTGAGCAATGAGTGAGACATTAGCCCTCTACAGCCGGCGCTGCCTCCAGCTCCTCCAGCTCCTCCAGCCCGGCCGGCACGCAGCGCCACACGAAAGTGGTCTCCGCCTGCCATAAGCGTCTTCTCCAGCGGCCGGCTGGGCTGACTCCAGCGGCCTAAGCAAGCCGCACTCCATCACCGTCCTTGCCGTAAAAAAGAGAAAAATCTCACACCGCCACTGGGTAGACCGAGGAGGAAACAACTCTGAAATTTTTGTACATCTTATGCTTCAAGAAAATTCACAAAAATATAAGACATTTGTACACTAAAATTCTCCTCAGGGTAGACAATGCGGAATTCGGTGACCGCAGCAATAACGGCACTCTGACGAGAAGCAGTAAGCCATCTTCGATTCCCTCGCTCCAGTATCTTCCGGAACAAGAAGTGCGCCTCCAGCAGGCTCCAGCAGTCTCCACCGCGGCTTCCAGCCACTTCCAGTACATGAGCCTTCCCCCCCCCCCCCTCTCGCAGAGGTGTGGTCCATAAGCTCTCGTATGGGCGGGGCGGGCGCGCCCGGCGCCCAGGCCGAGCCCAGCGCCTCGCCGAGCGGTGAGCGGTAGTTAAAACGTTCTCGTTACCGTAACGAGAAAGAGTTCACAAGGCGACCGCAGCGCTACACACGGCACGCGCCGCGCCACGCCGCGCCACACCGCGCCGGGCTCGTGGGACGGGACGGCTGGGTGAGACTTTTCGTCACCCGTTTCGCTCGCGCCCCGCGCCCCTCCCCGCCCCGCTGCGCCGGGCCGGGTGGCTCTTATCTTTCTCCGTCTCTCTCTCTCTGTCTAGCCTTGCTCTCTCACCATCTGCTCCTTATCGCAGCTGAGGAGGAGAACCACGTTGGGAGCAGGCCAGTACAGCGGGCGCACGGAGCTGGAGCTGGAGGCCACCCATGTGTGTGCATGTATGTGTGAACCCAACGGAGTAGTGGTAAACGCATGGAAAGTGCGATGCGATGCCTGGAGCCCCGTCCGCCCCGCCCCGCCCCGCCCCGTCCCAGTCCAGCAGGCCAGCCTAGCCTGGCCGCAGTCAACGCCTAGCTCGCAGGCCATGTGCTTCCTGTTTCTGCAGAGAGGATATTTTTCTCGTGGCAACCCTTACATTGAGAGTATTTTTTAGGCACGAAGTAGCCATGGAATTTTTTCTCAAGGGCTCTTGTCGTGTCGCGAATCACCGGCGGGAGATACGGGGCCAGTATGACATTATTTACCCCAAGGCTCAGCTCATTATCGGAATATGATTTTAAAAAAAATGTTTTAAAAAAAACTCACCCGTGAGCATGTCGGACAGGCCGGAGGCGCGCACCGCGCGCAGGAAGGTGCCGAAGCGCCGGTCCTTGTCGGCGGTCATGGTCTGCACCAGGTCGCCGACGGGCAGCGGGAACATGACCCTGTCCACGGCGTGCGCCACGCCCTGGGGGATGGCCAGGTCGCTCAGCTCCTGCAGCACCTGCGCGCCGTTGATGGTGACGACCTGCGGACAAAAAACCAAACGCGGCACGTCATGCTGGGTAATGTCATCAGAGGAGGACGGGAGGCGGGAGGGAGTTGGAGGAGGAGGAATGAGAGGAGGAAGAGGGGGAGGAGGAGGAGCTGAGGGCGGACAGGTTATCTTTACGTCATCTCGGCGGTGCGGCGTATGAGAAGTAAGCCGCTCACGATAAACCAGCTAATATCCGCGATCAGCCAGCAGCCAGCCTGCCTGGAGCAGCACAACACCCGCTGGAGCAGGCTGCCAAGAGCCTGCTGGACAATGCCTGGCCCTCCTGCTTCCGGCCCTGTACCTGTCGGCCGATAGCGCCCTGGCCAGCAGGTCGTGTTCACTCACGCACCTGGACGTCGTTCCACTCGTCGTCCTGCGTCGTGTAGGTGTTGACGCGGAGCTGCGTGCCGGCCAGCGACACGCCCGTCATCTCGTCCTGGAGCGACGCCAGCCTGAAGGCGCCGGGGATGACGTGGTGCAGCAGCAGCTGGGGAGCAGAAGACGGCCGACGTTCAGCACACACAGGTCGCCATGTTTTAAAGAGTATGAGAAACTGTCATAATCTAAGCGAGGCGACGGGGAGGCAAGGCGCAGGTGCCACCGCGCGCTCCCACGGCGCCACCCGCGGGCTAAACCGTAACGAGAGGGACACCCGCTGGAGGACGAGACACAGCGAGAGAGAGGGAGAGAGAGAGGCAAGTGAGTGAGTGAGTGTTCTCTCACGATCATCCCGACGGGCGCATGTGCGGCTGTAGAAGGGCCCGCGCTCGGCCGGCCAGGCCCGTCCCGTCCCGGCCGGTGATAGGTCCAATGCCAAGAGAAAGGGCGATAAATTGGATCTTTACGCGTCCCGAGGGCCCCGGCGAGGGTCCGCCTGCTACTATTGTACTTTCATAACACGGTGCCGCAGCGACTCGAGATAGACCGTTTTGGTCTTGAGCGGCGGGGCGGGGCGGGGCGGGGCGGGGCGGGGCGGGGCGGGCGGCGCTGTTGTTATTGAGCTGAGTGCAGACTGCAGCTGCCGCGGGGTACACGGACACTGTCCGGCCCGGGGGCGTCGCGGCGTCCCCTTAACGGGCGTCCGAATAACTAGAGCGTCGTCGCCGTGGCCGCCCTGCCCTACCGTCCCGAGGCAGCTGTTAGAGCCGCCGCGTCACCCTGGCCCGCCCCGCCCCGCCCCGGCCCAGCCGGGCAGCGCGGCGCGGCGCGGCACTGGTCGAGGATGGCAAAATAAAATTATAGGACTGGCTGGATCCAGAACGCCCCGCCCCGCCCCACCATCTCACTCGCAACTACTGATTTCCACGCGGAGCGCCGTGACCGGCCCGCCCTGCTCGCCTCGGCTCGGCTCGGTCCAGCAGCCGTGGCCGCACCGCGGTCCATGGGACGGTGGTAACCATGGCGACGACGCTATTAGGTTATGCCACACCGCTCCGCTCCGTCCCCGCCCCGTGGGAGTACGCACCCCGCTGAGCAGCCTGGGGTTCTCGCGGAACTTCTCCTCGGCGCGGTCGGGGCCCCCGAGCTGCACCAGGAGCGTCTTGAAGGCGCGGTCCGTGGGGATGAACACGGTGTACGGGCCTGCAACACAACGGCGCAAAATATTTACCATTTGAAAAATATTGATCGCAAGAATGGCCGAAAGAAGTAAAAGCTACTGGTGCTTCTTGGCCTCTGTGAGGTAAGAGTCTTACCGGTGTCGTTGAGGATGCTGTCGAGCCCGGACTGCCGCAGGAAGCGCGCCATGGCGTGCAGGCCGTTCCTCTTGAGGACGTCGATGAGTGAGTCGGGCGCCCTGTCGGCCACCCGGATAGCGGAGATGTTGGCGTACTTGTGGTTGACGGGGGAGCCGCTGTAGAGCGAGCGGTGGTTCTTGTCGGACGGCTCGTCGGAGTCCCTGTCGTAGTACGAGGTGGTCGGGTCAGGGTAGCTGGGGACGTGCGTCTCCGGGCTGTACAGGTCCTTCTGCCGGAGCTGCGGCTCGACGGAGTACGGCCCGGGGCCGGGGTCGGCCGTCGACGAGGGCAGCGCGTTGTCCGGGATGGGCGTGACGGTGGGCAGGAACTGCTGGGTCGGGGAGTAGTAGTTGGAGGGGGCGGCGCTCGGCGTGGAGCTGGGGACCGGGCCGGGGCTGGCGCTGGGGATGGAGCTGGGGCTGGGGCTCGGGTAGGACGGCGACGAGGACGCGGACACCTGCCAGCTGGCCTCCGGGTTGGTCGTCGGCTCCGTGAAGTACGAGTTGGGCCGTGGGCTGCTGTGCGTGGCGGGGACGGCGTCGGTGTTGTAGTACGGCTGGCCGGCCGTCACGTAGTCCGTCGTGTTGGAGACCGTCGGCGAGTACATGTCGTACACGGTGGATGGCGCGGGCGACGTCGGCACGGAGGAGTAGGTCGGCCGGGCCGTCGACGAGGAGAACGGGTAGTCGTTTGGGGCCGGCGTGCTGTAGATGTTGTTGGGGCTGGACAAGTCGCCGGAGCCGCTGTTGACGTACACCTTGATGTTGTTGGTGACGGGGTCACTGCTGTAGCTGGTCGTCGGGGTGCTGGCCGTGGTCGTCGGGCCGTACGTCGGCGACGACGGTGACGCGACGGAGTCCGTCGAGGAGCCCCTGACGGGCGGCGCGACCGTGGTCCTCTTGGCGACGGTGTTGTCCCTGGACGGCGGCGGCAGCTCGATCTCGCCGGCCTTGATCTTCTTGAGGATCGAGTCGACGCCGTCCTCGCCGCCGCTCTCCTTGCTGGCCTCGTTGCCGCGCACGCCCTGCACCTTGTACGAGCCGTCCTGCTGCTCCTCCAGCAGCACGAAGGTCACCTTCTTGTCCGGGAGCGCGCCGCGCACCGGCTCCAGCCGCCCGTCCTCCGTCTTGCGGATGATCTCGAAGTCGGCGCCCTGCGGGATGACGCCCTTGGTGAGCTCGTCGAGGACCTTCTTGGGCGGCTTGGGCGTCGTGGTCGGGCTGGGGGTGGCCTTGGGCGCGGCGCCCGCCTTCTGCTTGGCGAGCAGCGCGTGGGCCTCCTTGGCCGGGAGCTGGATCACTTGGTACTTCTGGCCGCCGGAGGTGATGATGGGGCCCGTGGCGTTCTTCGGCAGCAGGTCCGTGGAGGTCAGGATGTTGGAGGGCAGCACGCCGGCCTCCGGGTCGAGCTTGAGCTGCTGGATCAGGTCCTTGCGCTGGCTGAACTGCTCCTGGAGCTGCTTGAGCAGCTGCTCCTGCAGGTCGGGCGGGTGGACGATGTCGTCCGTCTTGAGCTTGGGCGTGGACTTGGTCGCCGGCCGTTGCGTGGAGGGCTTCTGCTGGTAGGTGATCTCGATGATCTCCTTGGGCGGCTTGGTGGTCTTGCGCGGCCTGGGCGGCCGGGTGGCCTGTTCGGACTGGTGCGCCTTGGTGATCTGGTCCAGCAGCTGTTTCCGGTCCTCCTGGAGGTGGATGGCCGACGAGTAGTCGCTGGTGGTGGTGGGCACGCCGTCGGCCTCGCCCTGGCCCTGTCCGTACTGCAGAAGGTGGTTCTCGAGCCGGATCTTGGCGTTGCGCGGACGCTCCGTGCTGCGGGCCTGCTCGGCCTCGGACACGGCCTCGTTCAGGTGCTTGACGCTCACCAGCGAGTACTCCTCCTCCAGCTCCTTGGGGAACTTTATCTTGGGCAGGGTCGGCTGCGGGGTGGGCGAGAGCTTCGGCTGCTTGCGGTCGCCGAAGTACAGGGGCTTGCCCTGCACGGAGGAGTGCACCTTGGGCGCCTCCGTCACGATCTGTGGCCGGGTGACGGGGATGACGGGGAGGTCGTGGATGACCTCGGAGCGCGGCGGCTGCGTCCGGGACGGCGGGAACGGGGTGACGGCCGGCTCGAAGTAGTCGGGGGTGGTCTGGTGGTTGCTGTGCAGCGGCTCAATCTTGTTGGGCTGCTTGTTCTGGTGGTTGTTGAAGCTCTGCGAGAAGTAGTTCTGCGAGGACGTGGCGATCGTGTTCTCCTTGGCGTACTCGGCCGAGCTGTAGCGGGGCGGCTCGTGCTCCTTGGGTGCGCTGGGCCGCGCGGCCACGGGCTGGGGGTTGATGAACAGGGAATCATGCTTGGGCGGCTGTCGGTAGTTCTGCTCGCGAAGAGGCTGTTCACGCAGGGGCTGCTCACGGAGAGGCTGTTCACGAAGAGGCTGCTCACGGAGAGGCTGTTCACGCAAGGGCTGTTCACGCAGAGGCTGTTCACGCAGGGGCTGTTCACGCAGAGGCTGTTCACGCAGAGGCTGTTCACGCAGGGGCTGTTCACGAAGAGGCTGTTCACGCAGGGGCTGCTCAGCGAGCTGAACCCCGCCGCCGAAGTGCTGGGGGAAGGACAGCAGGGCTGCATCCTCCAGCTGCGGCTGCTGCACGAACAGCACGGGCTGCACGGGGGCGAGGCCGGGGCCGAGGCCGGGGCTGCCCGGCGGCGGCAGGAAGTTGACGGTCGGCTTGTCGGCGGACAGCGTGATCTTGTAGGTGTTGGGCTGCTCGACGTCGCTCTGCTGGAAGCGGAAGGGCGGCGGCGGCTGCCTGGGGATCACGTTGAACTGCTCCTGGTGGGACTCTGGCCGGCGCAGCTGCTGGCTGTACTCGGGGCGGGGCGGGCGCGGCCGCAGCGGCCTCTGCTGCGGCTGGGGCACCACCTGCGGCTGCAGCTGCAGCTGCTGCTGGTGGAAGCGGTGGTGCTGCCGGATGTCCTCGAGGATCTGCGACTGCTGCTGCGGCGACAGCTGGTGCAGGCGCGGGTCGAACCGGGGGTCGTCCGGGAACCGGAACTGCAACACGACGAAAAAGGAGAGGGAGGGTTAGGTAGGTCTGCAGGTAGGTCTGTGCGGGACGCTCACGTCAGCGGGCACGCGTGAGTCACTCTGCAGCTCGACGTGCTTCGAGTGGACGCGCAACGCTCGACACCTCAGCGGGGCGGGGCGGGGTGCGGCGGGGCGGGGCGGGGCGGGGCGGGGCGGGTCCATCAGGCCGATGGCCGGGCGATAGTAGCTATTATGACCACGGCTGTACTGCGCTGCGCCGGCCGGGGCGAGGTGGGCGCGCCGAACACTTTATCCGACAAGTGTTATTGCCACACCGTCCCGTCCCGTCCCGTCCAGTCCCGCTCTCCGACAGCACGGCGGGGAGGTAGGCGGCCGCGCCGCGGCGGGGTATGCTTCCACTGCACCTTCTCCACCCGCCTGGCAAAAAAAAAAAACTATACTCTACTCTGCAAAAAAAGCACGCGCTACATCTGTAAGGTCGCGCATCCGTAGCGATCGGTACTTTCGTCGGCAGCTGGCTGTAACGCCGCCAGTCGCCAGGGCGTTACGTCTCGCGCGGCACGGGCGTGTTGAAGCGTGACGCACAAGGCCCCAGTGTCACGCTCGTTTAACAGCATAACCAGCGGCGCTCGATCGCTCATGCAAGCGAATCAGCTCTCGAGAGCAGCCCAGCCGCACACTGGGCAGCGCAGCGCCGCGGACCTCCGGGTTCCGGTCCGGGCGGCGTTTTCCTCCGGGAATCCGTGAAAACCCGTGAAACACATATCGCTGCTGACTAGCTGATCCAGGACACAGCGGGACCTTTTCTCTCCCCAGCAGAGAAAGTCGCCTCCCGAGGACCATCCGGTGCCCTGGCCGACTACAACAACCCTCCCTCCCTCCAGGACCACGCGCATCCCGTCGTCGGGAAAACGCGATTACACCCGCCGACGAGCCGACGATGACGCCAGGACTGTGATCCCGCTCCTCTCGAGAAAGCGCTCGCGTAGGGATGGATGCTGCGGGGGGATTCATCCCGCTCTAATCCCGCGCGCCGCGCTAGAGGAGCGCATTGTGAGGGTTAAGGGCAGCACGCTGCGCGGCGCGGCGCGGCCAGTGCGGCGCGGGGGACAATGGCGGAGCCGCCCGTCATCCAGCAGGACAAGCACTGCACTATCATCGGCCGCGGCGCGGGCCGGGCCGGGCTGAGCCGGGCCACCGCGACCAGCACGGCGCTTAATACCGAAACAATGCGACAGAACCGCCCTGTGTGATTATTATACCCGGCTCATGGGGAGTAATTGCTGCAAACACCGCAGGCGAGGCGTCGGCGACATTTTATCTCGACAGTAATATTTTCCCTGCCGGTTTCGTTCGGCCCGGCCGGGGCGCAACTCTCTCCCGGACCGATGCTGCAGCCTGTCGCCATACAGCACTATTCATAACTTATGAATCATAAGGCGGCGGGGCTCAAAAATTTCTGTCGCCAAAGTTTTTATTGGGCCGGTCGCCTTTCGGCCGGTGCGGGTCGGGTCGGGTCGGGCGAGGAAGAGAGCGGGTTTGACATGGTTTGAGACGCTGCGCCGCGCCGCGCCGGGCCGGTGACAGGAAGCTCGTCACATTTCGCAACGGGCGGCGGGGCGGGCCGGCATAGCGAGCGCGCTGCAGACAGAACGAGCTAAGCCCTCCCCTCCCGCTCCTCCAAATCATCCTTCTACGCGCGAAGATGAGGGAACAAGTTGGCACCGGGACAAATGTGTCACTTTCGCGGGGCAAAATGTTATCATCATCTTCATCTCTCATCGGGTGGGAAAGCGTGGACGACACGCGTGACACGCGGGGCGGGGCGGGGCGGGGCGGGGCCAGGCTGACCGCCTGCGGAGCCGCGCAGGTGCCCGCGAAACACAACAGAGCTTTGAGGGTAAATGCCGCGCATTAATAATTTTAACTTGGCTTAAAGGAAACTAAGTTGCCGAAAATATTTTTTTCCCGACAGTTTTCTTTAAGTTTTTGGCTTAGTTTGAACTATTAGACTTAAGAACTGTAGAACTGATCCCCGCTTGCGCACAACCGCGATGCAGCGATGAGCATCGAGCTGCTCGATCCGTTATCCAACCTCCTCACCCTCACTGTAATGCAGTGCGCGCCGCGTCGGGCCAGTGCCGGGGTAAACACTTGTTGGTATTTGAGCGGCCCGCCACACGAATAACAGCCAACGCGACCCCAAAGTGACGGCGCGCTGCCGGCTAGCGCCAGCGGGGCGGACAGGTTATCGTTTATGACCAGCCCGGCCCCAGCCCCGGCAGCAGGGCGGCGCGGCGCGTGCGAGACTACCTCCGGCAGGGCGTTCCTCACCATAATGCGATGAGACTATGAGGAATTACGGCGCGGCCCGCAAACGGGTTCCTCCACCCATATCATTGGCATTACACACGGGGGAGAGAGAGATAGAGCGAGAGCGAGCGAGAGAGAGAGAGAGAGAGAGAGAGAGAGAGAGAGAGAGAGAGAGCGAGAGAGAGAGAGAGAGCAGGTGAGTGCGGGGGTGTGGCGGCACAGTGTCGCAACACACATGAGGGTGTGAAAAGGCCTGGTCTGCCTGACTGTCCTGTCTCTCCCCTCGGCCTCAGGGCAACACACACTGGCACTCCTCCGTGACGTCCAGCAGAGGGGAGGAATGGTCCAACGCCGCGCGTGATGCGCGCACGCCTCTCCTGTCGTATTGTCCTGTTGGGCAGTGAGGAGAGAGAGAGAGAGAGAGAGAGAGAGAGAGAGAGAGAGAGAGAGAGAGAGAGAGAGAGAGGTGGGCAGAAAGAGAGAGGGTGGTGACGGCGCTGGCTGGGCTCAGGTCACCCTGCCTCACAGCAGGCGGTGCTGCGCGGTGCACCAATACGGCCTCTCTCTCTCTCTCTCTCTCTCTCTCTCTCTCTCTCCTCGTAACAGGCCAGACCGGCCCCAGTGGCCTACTGCAGACCTGCCCTGCCCGGCCCGACTGCTGACCATCCTCATGCCGTGGCGTAGGAGTCCGCCCCGCCAGCCGGCCCCCTTCACTCAGCGCGGCCCTGCAGCCGCCCGCAGCAGCCTGCCTTGCACTGCACCAGTGCTGCCAGATAAGTAGGCGAAAATTCCCACGAATACACCAGCTGTGTGAGGCGGACGGGTATCTCCGCCTGTCTACCAGGCGCGAACTCCCCACACATGAGACTGCTTTTTGCCTAGTAGGCAGGCGGAGATACCCGTCTGCCCCACACCGGTGTACTCGTGGGAATTTTCGCCTACACATCTGGCAGCACTGCCACTGCACCGCTGCACTCAATGCGCGGACTGATTGGCACAAACAGCTGCAGGTGGCTCAGCGGCGGCGCCCAGCTGCCCAGCTGGCCCAGCGGGGGGGCCATAAAAGGTCAATGCTCATTTACATCTGTAGCGCGCATGACACGCGGGTTCGCGGTGGGAAAGCTCTCGCAAACGCACACACACACACACGACGCACACTGAGTGACGTGCAATCCACGCGGTGAAGGGTGCGCGGCAGCGCGAAAAAAAAAACTTTTAAAACGCCCGAGCAAATATAACGCGTTGGCAAAACTGTCGCGCGAAAGGCACGGCGCGGCCGGGCGGGGGTGGCAACACTGCCAGGCCAGGTCGCCAGTCACGTCTCCATTCCCGCCTCTTTTTCTTGCCCCTTTTTACTGCCGGGCTGTTGGCAGCAGCGGTCGCGATGGACCAATGATGATGGTCGGACTGCAGTGTGGCGCAAAAGGCAGAGGCAAAACCAGTGCAGCTTCTTAACCGCAATTATAGCTGGCCGGGCCGCACGGACTGGCCTGGTCCAGGACCCGCCCCGCCCCGCCCCGCCCCGCCCCGCCTCCGCAGCTTCGGACTGGAGCAACTCATCGCAAACGTTTGTGGAGTAACGGCTGCCAAATAGACTCCCCCGCACAGGGAAGTACCTGTCTGCGCTCTCTCTCTCTCTCTCTCTCTCTCTCTCTCTCTCTCTCTCTCTCTCTCTCTCTCTCTCTCTCTCTCTAATAAACCTAAACTGGACCCCTAATAAACAAAATTCAAATTCAATTTCCCCCTAGTCAGATGCGCGCGTTATTTTATTTTCAAACAAGTAGAAGATCGTGTTTAAAACAAATATAAAGGCGCGCAGAGCGCAGGTAAAACGAGCCTGGCCTCCGGGGGCAGCGATCGCTTTGACGTGGCCGATAGCGAGTCCCCTGCAGGGGTCCCGGTAGCGGCCCGGCCCGGCCCACGCCGGTGAAATACTGCCTACTGTCCGCCGCGCCGCGCCGGCCGCGTAACCGTGACGGGAGTCAACGCCGTGCTAATGAGACTCTCTCTCTCTCTCTCTCTCTCTCTCTCTCTCTGTCCGCCCACCGGGCGCTTCACTTCACCGCCGCCTACAGGGCCCGGCCCGGCCCGCTCCGGCTCCCTATAACGAGACGTCTGCTTGCATCTCTTCCCTCTGCTGCAGCATGTCCGCGTCCGTCCACCGCCGCCGATTATATTGCGACGGCTCGGGGCAGGAAATGTGTTTTAGGCGCGGCCAATCAAACGAGCGGCGGCAGCGCGCTAATCATAGCACACGTCCTGCCTTCTGCTGCACCGGTCGGCCCGGCGCGGCCCGGCCCACCCGCCCGGCAACGCCCGCACCGCAATCGTGATGGACCATGGGAAAAAAGTGAGTGTGTGTGTGAGTGTGTGAGGGGGAAAAGAAGGCACGGTGTTGCCTCAGCGCGGGGCGGGTAGGGCGACGGAACACACACAAAAGGATGCGGGGAACGCGCGGCGCGGCGCGGTGAGCAAAGAGAGTCGGCGCGGTGGTCATAATGGACATGATCGTCCTCTCCGTGGTGCCTCCGCGGCGGCCCGTCCCGTGCAGTACCAAACGGGGAAGGCCCCGCGTGAAAGGCAAAGGAGAGGCCCAACGATGGTTTTATGTGTTTTTTTGGCAGAGCGAAAAAATGTAAATGTGCAATAACGTGTGCGCAACACCGCAGAGCACTCAGTCGCATGCAGGGAATTATTTTTTGTAATTCAATTATTTAAAAAAAAAAAAAACTATTGCTGTCGATATTGCGTTAAGGTGCGGCCCACTTTTAACCACGGTGTAGAAATAAAACTGCGAATGTCATTCGATAACCGTGTAACTGCGGTGTTATACAGTACCCAGAGAGGTCTCTGGGGTATACATAACGCCAGGACCTTATCCGGCGGCAGCAGCGGTGCGGTGCCGGGACAGAACAGGACCGCCTCAGTAACATCATCGGCATTATGCAGTTTTTCGCAACCAGCGCTCCCGATTCCATTTCTTTCTCTGTCTCTCCCGCTGACATTGCCTTCAAATACGGAGCACCCCGGCCAGACCCCCGCCCCGCCCCGCGCCCCGCCCCGCCCCATCGGTGACCTGCTTCTCAATGGCCGACGTCAGGGCATGGGAACCCGATGGGAAAGGGGGCGTCGAAGGCTCCTCCCCGGCCGTGCGCTTCCGACGCAGCCAGTGACCGCTTGACCGGCGGGGCGTGGCGGGGCGTGGCGCCCTGGGGTGGGGTGGGGCGGGGCGGGGCGGGGCGGGGTGCCCCGTGCTGGCGCGGCGCCAGTCCCTGCATGGATTGTGCAACACCGGACACTACCTGTGCAGCCTGCACTCCCTCCGGCCGCCCCGCCCCGCCCCGCTGCACTGGAGAGGCGAGGGCCTCGCGGAAATGACTAGGCGTGTGTCTCATTCGTCGAGACTCTGCGATTGACGATTGTCTCATCAATCTCCCCTCGTCCCTCCCGCACACGCTCGCCACGCGGCGGGACACACCGTCACACGCCGTCACACGCGCCGTCACAGACCGTCACACGCGACGAGCCGCCCGCGCCTCGCCTCCCACGGATCTCATCATCATCCAGCGACCCGTACGGCCGAGATGTTGCCGTCGCGAAAACTCTCCGGCTTCGCCGTGCACATGCAAAACTAACCCTCGCAAAAAAAAAAAAAATTGTAAGGAAGTCTTAATTGTTTTTTAAAGACACATAAAAAGATTTTGAGGCACACTAAGATTAACACTCTTTAACCCAAATTGTACGGTTTATGTAAAAGTACGGTTCTAACATCAAAAGTAAAATTTCTTTGTCGCTGGTTGGGTTTCCCCCGGAGACGGCGACCTAACGCCGGAGCTCGAGGAGTCTCCGGAAGAAGTCCGTTTTGCCTGCTTGGCGGGGCGGGGCCCCGGAGGCGCCCCGGAGGCGCCCCGGAGGCGGGCCGGAGCCGGGGGCACCCGGAGCGGGAGCACCTGCCGGGGGGTCCGGGGCCGGGGCGGGGCGGTATTGTTTCGGCCCGAGCTTCATAATATCCTGTCCCTCGTGGGAGCGCTGCAGCAGTACGAGCTGCAAAGCGAGTCGAATCGTCACCGGCGCTGCTGAGAGGGAGAGAGGGAGAGAGGGAGAGAAGGAGAGAGAGAGGGAGATGGAGGTGGATAATAAAAGAAATAACTTCCGATTTATTGTCTCCCCCTGCAGGTCATGCGCCGGCCACCTGGCTGGAGTCTCCCTCTCCAGGTCAACCTTCTCCAGCGCGCCCCGCCCCTCCCCTCGCGCCATCTCATTTCCACTTCGTTGTCGCCCGACGTCGGTTTAAGACGCCGCGCCGCGCCGAACAAGAAAAAAAAAATTAGAGTTAATTTTCTGGCGCGGCGTCCCCCTAGACCACTAATACCTCTTGCTAGGCTCGGCCACGTGGAACTAAAGCGAGGCCGTGGTGGAGGATGGGAGGGGGAGGGGGAGGAGGGGAGAGGAGGGCGGAGGGAGGGGAGCGGGTGCGCTCTGAACACGTTTACGCAACCCCGCAAGTCTACGACGAGCAATTACGAGCTGTTGGCGCGCTTCTTACATACATGTGTACACCAGCAATACGGCCGAGCAGAGGCGAGGCGAGGCGACCACCTTTGACCCGAATAGCTTCGGCCGGACCAGGCCGGGGGGACGGACGCGGTCGTAGCGCATCGCACCGGTCATGACGCGACCAGTACGACCGTGCGCGCAGCGCGGGGGGTGGGGGAGGCGGCATCGATAATACTCCAGGGGGGAACAACTCTCAGTTTTTGTGTACAAGTGGCATGATTTTTCTTTTAACTTTTGTGAATATTTTGATTTATTATAGAATTTTCTTTTGCAAATTTTGCTTTGATTATTCCTGAATTTCTGTGAATTTTTCTGAATACTCCTGAACTTTTTTCAATTATAAGGTGCACAAAAAGAGTTTGCTCTCCCCTCGAGAACACTCCTGTCCACGACGTGTGCGGCGCTTAGTGTCGTAAAGCCTCAGGCTCAGTCGTCACATTCTCTTCCGAGCGGTCATGAATGAAATGTCCAGCCCGAGGCACATGTGTCATGACAATCGCGATGAATGACGTGTGCGATACGTGCATATAGTATAGTATAGTGTAGTAGTGCAGAGGCGTCACACATCAGACGCCATTCATTCGGGTAAAAATGCCAGCCGTATGATTCACGTTTCCTCTTCCGTTGCACTAATTCCCCGCTTCCTCTCGCCCGCCGCCCCGCCCCGCCCCGCCCCGCTCGCTCGCTTTGTGTGTGAACAGCCCAGTGAAAGTCCTCCTACTCCTCCTCCTCCTGCAGCTCAGGCGAGGCGGGCGCCGCCAGAGGCCAAAGCCGCGACGCGCCCCGCCCCGCCCCGCCCCGCCGCACCGCGGCAAGAATGGAATAAAGTCAAACTGGGAAAAAAGAACACGTCGCCGCTCGGACCAAAGGCGGCACGGATAAATGGAGCGCTTTGAAAAGGATATCGGCAATGCAGAGCTCGCCTGCCACCCTCTCCCTCTCCCTCTCTCTCTCTCTCTCTCTCTCTCTCTCTCTCTCTCTCTCTCTCTCTCTCTCTCTCTCTCTCTCCTGTTTGCTATCGCTGCTGTCCCATTCATCCGGTACCGGGCGCGCGGCGCCGCTCCATAGTACTACTCGCAGTACAAGGTGCGCTAGTAGTAGTAAAAAAAACCGTGCCAGTGAAGCAGTTAGCCGCAGCCATTCATTGCTTTACTTTTTACTCGCCTTTCATTCAATCGATAGCAGAGCGCCTCGGCCGTGCGCTTTGCTTGCATAATGCGACGCTATCATCATCTTGCGTTACGGGAATCCGTGTAACGTTTCCGAGAAGGCTTCGGCTCGCGCACTGCGCGCGGCGCGGTGTGGCGCGGCGCGTCCGGCCCGGACCCGGAGCTCCATGTACCTGGCCATGTACTACAGGGAGTTATTGTGAGCCTTTTAGAGAGTTCTCGCAGTTGTGTGTATGTGTGTGTGTTTGCAGATACGACCACAGAGTGGGAGAAATAGCTGTAGCAATCAGTGCTAGCTCGAAGAAATGATACGCAAAAGTAGTTTTCCGGATGAGAAAAATAAGTAAGGTGGGTTGAAAAGGGAAATTTCAGACATGAAGTCGCGAGACGCTGCTGAACACCCCAGCGAATTAAGGATACAACACGTCGAAAATAGCTAAACACTTGTCAAAATCGTTGTGTTAAAAATGTCGCATATGCGTTTTTCAGACAGAACTTGTTCTTCAACTGGCGTTTTCCCACCGTGGAGCAGGAAAAACATTTTTTCCAAATTCTTTCTACCTGAGGTAGGTCACTAAGGCCCCACCGCGGGCATCATATGTGAGAGGATGATGTTCCCGAAGGGAAACGCAAAACGAATACAAGTCCCGCCCGGCGTGCCCGGCTGCAGTCCGTGATGTAATGTTGTCCAGTGACTGGAGCCTCCAGCCGCACCGCGCAGCAGGAGGGCGACTGGACTCACTGGACGGGACGGGACGGGAAAGTGTGACCTTCCCTCTCCGTCGCTCTCACACGCCGAGGCGCCGGCAAATTAGAAAGAGAGAGGGAGGGAGAGGACACACACGGCATATGGTGAAGCCAGTGTCCGAACCGGACAGCCAGCGGGGCGGGGCGGGGCGGGGCGGGGCGGTATGCAAATCATCCACGTTGTTGTTCCGTTCCGTTTCGTCCAGTTCGGGCGGGGCGGGGCGGGGCGGGGCGGGGCGGGGCGGGGCGGGGCTGACCAGACCACCGGAACGGAACATGCTGTTCACACGGGCGCACAGCACGGGCCCAGCCCGCCGGCATCGATACCACGTGGGGCCGCACAGTCTCCGCTCGCCCAGGCACTAGTGCACTAGTGCATAATTGAGTATGTCAGGGTCGGTGAGAGGGAGAGCAGAGCATCACTAGATAGAGAGCAGATACGCTAGATACAAGGTACCGCCTTTTATCATCAGCAGGCAATCTCATAATAAAAACTTGAGAAACACGCGGGCAATTTTCATTCGGAAAATGTGACAGAACAAGACAGCGCTGCCTAAAGTCTGCAAGAATTCGTGAAGAATTATTAAAAAAAAAAAAAAAAAAAGCCCAAAATCGCTTTATTACATGCCAAACGTTCTATAACCGTAAAGCGCGATATAAGATCCACGATGGGCGTCGACCACAAAATAATAAAAATCACAAAATTCCCCGTGACTTGACCGCGTTAGTTATTAGGTAGACAGTTAGGCCGCAATAAACGACTCAACGAAACAGCGCGTTCGAGAGAAATAACAGCCCTACGTAGTGTCTGTGAGCGGAGCGGGGCGGAGCGGCCCCAGCAGCGGCCGCAGGTTTAAGAGCGTTGAGTCACGTGCTCTTAATTCTGTTGTAGTCGTGTCGCAACGTCGCCGTGTGTATGATGATTACATTACTAACTGCTGATGGAGTCAGCGAGTGTGACCGGCGCCGGGGGAGATCGGGACGCCGAGATGAACCCGCAGCCTCCAGCCTCCGGCAGGGCGGGGGCGGCAGAGCGGAAGGGAGACAGTAAGGGCGTAATGAGAGTGAATTAAAGGAAGGAGGAAGGGGAGGAGGGGGAGGAGGGGGAGGAGGAGGAGGAGGAGGAGGAGGAGGAGGAGGAGGAGGAGGAGGAGGAGGAGGAGGAGGAGGAGGAGGGAGGAAAAGAGAAGCGCCGTGCCTTGAACTTGGCGCGACATACACACACCCACACACACACATGCAAGGGGGTCTAGGAGGCCGCGTGTTGTGTTGGCGCGCATTCTCAAACGCAAGGCGCGCGTAACGTGTAGCGGGAACACACGAGACCCGGGAAGTTTAAAACCGATATGAAAATACTACATGCGGGAAGTAACTGACTTTATCTTTCCCATCCCAAATCTTTAAAAAAATATTTAAAAAAGATATAATGAAATATGAAGTGTCCTTGAAAGTAGCGACTTTATTACTCAAAATGTAAAGGAAAATGAAGATTAAAAAAAAATTGTCGGCTTCACCTGAACACCACAAAGAACGCCCTTTCCAACGTCAGCCCCATTTCTTTGTCCTCCGCGAATAGTACTTAGCGTAGAGTATGAGGGATTGATGCAGGATTTTTTGAACAATGGGAGGTGCGCGGGAACGGCCTGGCTGCGAGGCGTGGCTGGGCGTGGCGGGGCGGGGCGGGGCGGGGCGGGGCGGGGCGGGGCGGCCGGCGCACACGCATGACGACACTTTAATGTTTGCAGCGAGCGCGCCGCGCCGGACGACGCGAAGAAGCGGCCGAAGCTCCGCGACGCTACGCTCCGCACCATGTCATTAGGCAGAGAAGAGCAGCGCGCGAACTGTTCGAAAAGAAAAGGGTCGGCGGGAAAAAAATATACGGGCATAATGATAGTCGTGGAGCGCAGCGCAGAGCGCAACATATCGGAAGTCCCCGCCCTGCAGGGCGCCCTAGTGCACACTGCGCCGCGCCGCGCCGGCACACACGGGGGTCGTAAAGGGAATAGGGGACTAGGAAAGGTCGGGTGAGCTCTAAAACTGCGGGGCGCCCTGCGCAGATCTGATAAAATATATATATTTTTTTTTTCCTCTGAAAAGAGATCTCAATAAGGAAAGGCAGTGGCGAGCGGGGTATTCTTCTCGAGTATTTCCGGTCGAAAAATACCATCCGCACGAACCTGCACGCGCATTGGGAAACACGTGATGCGGCCCGCGACCACAATGTGGTCACCACCGCAGGCGGTCCGGTCCGGTCCGGTCCGGCCGCAGCTGTTCTCTTTCCTAGATTAGATCAGCCGCCCTGGCGCCGCGCTGGCGCGAGGATCGCAAGGTGCCAACGAGTTGCCAGCGCATCGCGGGGCGGGGCGGGGCGGGGCGGGGCGGGGCGGGGCGCGGCGGGGCGGGGCGGGTCACCCCGCCTGCGGTCAGGACGGGCTCCACCACATCAGCCGCCACTGACGCCATGCCACCGAACCAGCTCAGCTGATTGCAAATAACAATACCAACGCGAAAAAAAAAAAATTGGAAAAATTACAGCAGCAAGGGCGGCGCCCTCACGGAGCACCATAACGACGCATTCCTGTGCGGAGTGCGGAGCGCTATTTTAGATTGGGCCTCGTGTTTCCCTCCCCGCTGAGCAGCCCGGAGGCGAGGTCCTATCGAGTTACAGCCCCTGCGGTGTGGTCACTGCCCGCTGGCACGCTGCGGCGCAGAGTATCGGGCAGGGCCGTGGGATGGGATGGGATGCAATGGGATGGACGGCCGCCCCGCCCCGCCCCGCCCCGCCCCGCCAGGTTATGAAAGGAACGGATAAGAGGTTTCGGAAGGAAAAGAGCAAAGCGACTGACTCGACCCGTCCCGTCCCGTCTCTTCCCTTCCCAGCCCGCCGCGCCTGTCTAGCATCGGCTCCTTCCGGGCGGCAGCGGGGAGCGCCGAGCGCCGCTAGGGCGAGGCCGGGCTACCTGCCCAGTACTCCACCAACACGGCTTTCTTGGGCTGCAAGCGAGAGGGAAACAACTCGGAATTTTGGTGGACAAGTGTCCTCAATTTTTCTGAATTTTCCTTTTGTTTTTTTTAAAATTTTTGTGATTTATCTTTATGATTTTTTTTCTGAATTACGAGGTGCGCAAAAATTTCAGAGTTGTTTTCCCCTCGGCCACAAGTCACTGGGTAGTCAGCGGACGATAATCAGCGCGCTATATGGCATCATCGGCGGCCTCGGCCTCAGATGTTACTCGTCGATGATCAGGGAAGTCCCCGTCACAGATGGGCGTTACAGTGTAGGGCGACACCTGCAGCTGGCGGGCGGGGCGGGGCCGGGCCGGTGCGTGCCGGTGACGTCACCGTCGCGTTCCTATGGTCGCGATGACGCCCACGAGCCTCATTAGGACGGCCCAACGCAAGTACACGCTGGCGGGCAACGCCCAAAGCAGCGGGGCGGGGCGGGGCGGGGCGGGGCGGGGCGGGCAGGGAGCAGGGAGCAGGAAATTCGCAGTGCGAAAGCCCAATACCCTTTCTCCTGGCCTGGCTGGCGCTGCGTTCACCGGCGCTCTGCTGTTGCTTTTCCCTGACCCAACGTAACAGCGTGTGTGAAGAAGTGCAACTGCTAACGCGGGCACATTTTCTCCCCGCCCCGCCCCGCCCCGCCCCGCCACGCCCCGCCGTGCAGCCCGCGTTAGTTTAACGCGACGCCGCGGCGCCCTGGCGCCCGAGCGTCGGGTCGGGCGGCGTCGCCGTCGGGCACGGCGGCGGTGCCAGCGCGCCCAGCTGACTCACGACCTCAGGCCGACGGACGCCGCGAGGACCGACAAGGACGAGAGAGAGAGAGAGAGAGAGAGAGAGAGAGAGAGAGAGAGAGAGAGAGAGAGAGGGGGGGGGGGGGACTAGAAAAGTCCTGCGTGTCTTCTTAAACGAGTCGTGAGCAATGAAGGGCCCGGCGCGTTTTACAAAATGGACATGGCGTGGCGTGGCGTGGCGTGGCGGGGCCTGGCGGGGCGTGGCGTGGTGGGGCGGGGCGTGGCGGGGCGTTAAGAACAGGCGAGCGCTTGCTCTTCGCACCTCCCTCCCCTCCCCTCCTCCGCTTTGTCTCCTCCCAATGGTCGCCGCGGACCCCCAGACAATGGAGTCGCGACCTGGCCGGCCGACCGGGACGCCTCCGAAAGCGCCGGCGCCCCGGTGGTGATCCAGGGCGTCTCCGCGGACGCGAGCCTCGCGACGACTGTACGGCAGAGGAGAGGAGCGCTTTCGGGAGCGGCCCCAGGGTCGGGGGAGGAGCACTGTATACCGCCCGCGAAACAAGTGTGTGAATGAAGCACGTGACGAGCTGCCGGGGCGGGGCGGGGCGGGGCGGGGCGGGGCGGGGCGGGGCGGGGCGGGGTGGGGCGGCGCGGGCGGGACTTTCTCCAACAAAGTGTGCGCGGAGCACCGGCCTGCTGTCTGCCCTGCCGCCCCCGCCGTACCGCGGAGGCGTCGTGGTGTCCGGGAGCAGCGCGCGCTCAGGCTCAGGCCAAAGGGCACGCCGCGCCGGGCCGCGCCGGGCCGCCCGTCACAGCCGTCACACCGCGCCGTACCGGTCAGTCGGCTGCCGTCACAGCCGTCACACCGCCCCGCCGCGCTGCTGCTCTCGTAAACGCATCAACGATGGTCGATCCGAAGGGAGGGATCTGTGGACACCTTACAGGGTAGAGCGGCGGCACCCAGAAGGGAAGGAAAAACCAGAGCACGCCGCACCGGGGCGGGGGCGCGGGGCGTGTCCCTGGAGGAAGCGGGAGATGGCATCTAGCCTCACGCGCTCGAGGGGGCACCCCACCCCGCCCCGCCCCGCCCCGCCCCGCCCCAGACGTGACTGAGTAATGTGACATAAACGCCGCGCGCTACCGGCCGCCGCGCCGCGCAGGGCCGGGCGGGGCCAGGCCAGGGCGTGTCCAGGAGCCATCCATCCGCTGTCCCTTTAAAAGTCCGCCACGCCACGCCACGCCACGCGCAAGACTCGGTAAGACCGACACCTAACATTCAGGGGCCGAACACAAATGACGCTATTTTCCCTCTCCCTCTCTGGGAGGAGTATCTTTTCTGTCACGGTTAGACTGGTTTTCACGCGAGGTAACAGTGGAAGATTTTTGAGCGTACGGTGGAAATACACCAACGGGGACACGCGTGCTACCGGGGCGCTGCGTTTATCACCTGGAATTGCAGACCGGTCCCGTAAAGTGACGTAACGTAACGGAGATATGCTAAGAGGCGTCGGGAATCTGCGGTCTCTGGTTTACGTTTCCGCGCGCGCCGGTTGGGTTGGGCCCTGCCGCCGGCCCGGCCCGCTCCACCCGTGAGGGACTCGACGACAAATCGTAGACAAGATAGGGGGAAAGCCGAACAAGGGGCCCCAATTACTCACCGGAGCAAAATCAACATTCAGCGACCTGGGCGCTTGTGCTCCTGCCCGCCTGCCTGCCGGCCTACACCGTTACAAAAACACGGGATATTTCCACGTCGAAACGTTTGTTTGTCTGCTCTCGACCCCAGCGCGCGGGGCGGCGCGGCGGCCGCGCGGCGCTCCGCTGTGAAAGCGGACGTGGTTCTAGGAGAAGAGCCCCCCCCCCCAACCCCCCCCCCCGGGCCCCTCCGCTAGCTACCACCAATGTCCCCTCCATCTCATCGCCGGCAGGGCAATTTCGCACATTTTCTGAGAACCGCGTGTGATTCGCTCCTCTGCCTGCATGCGTTCAAACACGCTGTTGCTTATAGTTCCGGACGACGAGGCTCTCGCGAGGCTAGCGCCAAGGCATTGGGTGTCTTGGACGATTTGAAAGTGTAAATGGCGACATTTTGCATCGTACAGCGGTCACTGAAGAATACTGGTCCATTCAATGAAAATAAATTAAAAAACTACATCGAGGTTTCTTTTACTTTTTTTTTTTTTTTTTTTTTTGTTTGATGGGACAGGAGTGCCACGGTCAGACAAGTGGGTCGCGGAGGAGATCCGAGCAGGATGACGGGAGAGATGGCGTCGCGGAGGATTCCGTGAATGCCGGAGCACGCCGGAGCAGCAGCAGCTCCGGGCGCAGTTCTGCTTTCCAGAGCACAGCCGGCGCGGCGCGGCGCGGCGCCCGGAGCCACGGGCCACCTTACGTCGCGTACAGTCATACGCCATAAGAAAATTCATCGCAATTTTTTTTTTTTTTTGACATACGTTGAGACTTTGAGTGCATGTTTCGGCAAATGCAACGAGTGAAACACAACGTCATCGCCGCAGCACGGCACACGAGCCACTCGTAGAGTGTAGCTGTCCGCGGCCGGGGTTCGATTACCATTCAGCTCGACATGGTACCACAGCGCGGGTCGCGTCGCGTCGCGGCGACAGGCAATATGAGCAGATTACAGCGAGTACCTCACGAGAGCCTCATGGCGTGGGTACCTCGCGTAGGGGTACCTGCCTCCAGCCGGGGCCGAGCCGGGCGCCTGCACTTCCTCTCAACGTCCGTCGTGAGGGTACCGGCCGGTACCCGCCGGAAGAACACGGCGGAGGTGGCACGCGGCACGGGCGGGCGGGTGTGTACCGGCGGGCGGGTACCGGCGGGCGGGTACCGGCGGGCGGGTACCGGCGGGCGGGTATCAAGTCACCGAGCCCCATCGTTCTTTATGTGATCTGTTCTCCATGTGACACGGCACACAGGGGGGCTTTCAGCTGACAGCTTTATGGGCGCCCAGGGCGCGCGGTGCGGTGAGCGCACAGGCAGGCGCTCTCCTTCGCGTCCGCCCCGAGAGCGCTTTCCCCTGCGCTGCGCCGCGCGGCTAAAGACGCTCAAGCCTTCAGCGGGCCTTCAGCGAGGCGCCCCTACGGAACAGTACAGGAAAGCGCCCGGCCCGGCCGTGCCCGACTATCGCAAAACAATTGATGGTTGTCCATTACTCGGACGGACCGGCGCGCCCCGCCCCACCCCGCCCCGCCCCGCAGCGCCCCGCCCTCGAAAATAACAGCAGCAACACATGCGGCAGTGGCGAGCAGCATTGATGCATAGAGGAGCAGTGGGGGGTATGGGAGCCTCCACGTGGAGGGACTATTGTAGGGCTTTCTCCTGATAACGCCCCCCGAATTAGGCGAGAGAGAGAGAGAGAGAGAGAGAGAGAGAGAGAGAGAGAGAGAGAGAGAGAGAGAGAGAGAGAGAGAGAGAGAGAGAGAGAGAGAGAGAGAGAGAGAGAGAGAGAGAGAGACAAAGAGCGTGGAGAGGGATGTAAAATACCACTGCACCCATCAAAGTCCCCCTCTCAGATCGAACTGAACTTTCAAACGGGACGGGACGGGGCGCGGGGAGAGCGGATGCAATAGGAAATAAGGGAGCTGAACGGGTTGCAGCGGGGCTGCAGAAATGTCCTTGCGCGGCGAGGCGCTGCAGGGCGCGGCGGGGCGGGGCGGGGCGGGGCGGGGCGGGGCGGGGCGGGTACGGCTCCTAGCCCGGCAGCAAGGCGGCAGCACGGGAGGTCACGTCTAGGGTCGCGGCTGCGGCCGCGGCGGGGGCACGGGGGTGTGAAGGGAATGGTCGCCCGCCCCGCCCCGCCCCGCCCCGCCACGCCGGCTGGTGCGGCAGAGCGAGGAATTCGCCGGCATGGCAGTGCGGCTGCTCCCGGGCTGGACTGTCACCGCCTCTTACCGCATCCAGCTCTGAGCTGAGCCCCACGCCTCGCCGCCCCGCGCGTGCACTGTGCGGCGCTGGCATTTTCATATAGTACTACCACAAGACGTTCACTGAAATCAGGAACGTCCTCAGCTAAATTTGCTCTCGTGGACAAAAGAGCAGAGCAGTGCGAAGAAAATATTCTAAGGTCTTAAACGCCTTTAAAAACCGGGGTGGTTCTATACAAAAAACAAAAAACACTTTGCGCTGTGGATTTAGAATTCCCGCTTAGCAAAAACCATACAGTGACCGCAGCCACATATCCTGCAGTACCGCATACTTTTATCCGCAAATAGGAGGCAACGGTGGCGGCGACGGCGGCCACCCCCGCCGCACCCCGCCCCGCCCCGCCCCGCCCCGCCCCGCCCCACCACACACCCATTACTGCCGCTGACCCTAATCGAGCTCGAGGCGCTGCGCCGCGCTTCCCTTCCGCGGCCGCGGAGGTCGCGGGACCCGGCGGGACCCGTCCCCACCGGCCCTCCACTGTCAAAAACACTCATGTTTATCCTCGCGCAGAAAGAAATGCATATTAAACGTGGATATCACCCGAAAAATAAAGGTGTAAATTGACAGATAAATACCTTTGCAAAGGCATTAATTTTAATTATTTGGCGCCTTTTGCAGCGCTCTTAAATTTATTAGAACTCCTTAAAGGTAATTGTTTTTCTAGTGATGTACCGGACTTGGTCTATAACTCAAAAATTTTTACTTTATGCGTGAAAAGATAATATTATAACAAACATGTTGCATTTGTTTGCAGAGGTACGGACGCGGCGCGGGGCCTGGTCTCGGCCCACTCGCGCGTTCAAGTCCCCAGCGAGGCGTGGCGTGGCGTGGCGCGACGGTCCGCTCTGCGGTCAGCGGCGAGAGGCGCCAGCGGATGTGCATGGCGACACACACACACACACACACATTATGTCTTCACTTACAGCACGAGGAAAGTGAAAATAAAATAATAGTTAAAAAAAGCACACGAGCAGAGTTGCGGCCGCCGCGGCACTTGAACGTAACCCCTCGACACGAGCAATAAGCATAAGCGCGAGGTCACGTGGGTCACCGCGCCGCGGAGTGTCGGTGACGCGGGCAGAGCGTGGCGGGAAAAAGAAAGGGAGGAGAAGGGAGGGGAGGGGACGAGAGGGGACGCACTTACTGGCTTTCATGACAGAGTTCATGATACGGATAGAGTAAAAGGGCCCGTTTCATGTGTTCGTCGGCATGCGCCTGGACCGTGAGAACAAAAAATAATAAGTATGTCTCCGGACGCTTAGCTGAGATGCGGCCCAGAGCGCCTGCCGATCGCAGGGTAGGCCACCCCGCACGGCGCCTGAGCGCGACGGGACTGCCTACGCTGCAGGCGCTCGGGGGCCAGCAGCACGAACAGAGCAGAGGAGGGTGACAGAAGGATGGGAGGGAGAAAAGAAGAGGAGGAACTGCAGTTACCATTGCGGCTCGTCGCCGCTAATAGTACATGTACACCGGTTTTGAGCACAAGAGACAGCGGGCACCTTGTCACGCCCGCTCGTTCCTGGAGGTAGTGATGTCCCTCCCCGGCGCGGCGGTGCAGCGCGGCGCCTAGCCTCCACTGCAGACTACTTCCGCTCCCCGTGGTCACGACTTCCCCCGGCACACCGCCCCGCCCCGCCCCGCCCCACCCCGCCCCGCTCGCCACCCAGCGCAGGACTATCCGATGCAGGCCGGCTATCTGTCCACGCCGTACGCCGCACGCACGCACACACAAAGTGTATTAATCACCACATTTGAGGATGACACATGAGGATGGGAAAGGGAGAGTCTGTCCGAGAGAACGAAAGACGCAGAGGCGGAGGAGGGGGGGGGGTATGTGATGGCTGAGAGATAGCGATGGTCCGGTGGGGCCAGAGGGCCGGCCCGGCCCCCACAATTATTAATACTTCTCTCTCTCTCTCTCTCTCTCTCTCTCTCTCTCTCTCTCTCTCTCTCTCTCTCGGAGCAGACAACTGCTTCCTTCTGCTTTCGTCCCGCCCCGCCCACGAGAGACAAATCACGGCCTCCCCTCGCAGGTAAAACAAACGTGAGAATGTTAGCTTAGCATAATATATGTCTCGTTTCGCAACTCGCGGCGAATAATAGAACATGTTTCCAGTGGCGCGCGCGCGCGCTCGAGACGGCATTTCGACAGGGGATTAGGACCGGGATATTTTAAAATGCATGAGAGGTCGCTGAGGCGCGCGACAGAACAGCGTCAGGAGCATCCTGGTCTCGTCGCGTCGCCTAGGCTGAGGTGTGGACGGACAGACATCCGCGCGCAAGAGAAAAGTGTGGCAATAATCACACCTGCCACCAGACTGGGACGGGTGCGGTGGGGCGGGGCGGGGCAGGGAGGCGCCTTGCGGCGGGACCTGTCGAAGAACACCGGACTCCTTTTAGGTGGCATCGGGAATTCGATTGGGATTGGATTGCACAACACGCGCGTCTCTCTCTCTCTCTCTCTCTCTCTCTCTCTCTCTCTCTCTCTCTCTCTCTCTCTCTCTCTCTCTCTCTCATTTTCTGCTCAGCAAGAGATGCGGAAAGAGAAGGGGAGGGAAAGGTACACAGGAAAAAAAAAACACCTTGTCACGCCAGTAAAAGTACAAAAAAAAAAAAAAAAAAAAAAAAAAACGCGAAAGTTCTGAACTTTTTAGCCACTTGGTTTAGATATGGGGCTATGAATTTGCGAAATTTATTTTTACCTGGGCTTGCACGAAGCAAGGTTAAGGATACCTCGCAAATGGGGGCCATAGAAGGACATGCGGGTAGCTTCGTTACTGGGCCTGTGCCCATGATTTTCATTTTTTTTTTCAGTGTGCCAAAAGAGAAGGGGAGCAAAGGTTTGCGCAGCGCAGTCAGAGGGGGGATATCGGTAGATTAAGACATACGTCCTCTTCTCTCCTCTCCTGGAGGACGCGGCGGGCGGGTCCGTCCGTCCGTGCTAATGGCCTCACTTCTCCAGCTCCAGCTCCAGGGTGGTCGCGTATACGACGGGGTCGTAAGTTTCGCGGGGCGCGCGGCCAGGGCGAGCAGTGAGCGCGAGCGGGTCATAGAAAAGCGAGTATTCCCACACGCGTGTGCGCACGCACAATCCCCTTCACTCACACACACACAACACAGCCACCTAGATTCCAACGGGTAATAATGACACGAGGTCACAGTAGGGTAACACAGGGGGGTCTGGTGCAGCCTCTAGGTCGGGTCCGAAGAGAACATCCATACGGCTCGAAAAAGAACTATACGGGTGGTGATGAAATTAGTGCAGGGTAAATACTCTCCCTCTGTCTCCCTCTCCCTCTCTCTCACCCTCTCCCTCCCTCTCTCGCTCTCACGACCTTCGATCGGGCCGCAGTTAACACCAGCAGCGCTATTGTCGACACGACATACCCACGCGGCGCGGGTGCGAATCAGATCAGCTAGCCGGCCCTATTCCTATTGCAGAGCAGACCCGGGCCTTGAGCCACTTGCATTGTTATGATGACGCGGCTTGCGAACAACAAACAATTATAAAGTAGCGGCGGCCGGCCGGATAAGGAGAAGGAGAAGAAGATCAGAATCGTCCTGCTGGGCCCAGCCCGCGCCCCGGGGCAGGGCGATACAGCCACCCAGAGCCCCTCGCACACGGTCACACGAGTGTGTGTGTGTGTGTGGCGCAGTGGGTGACCGTTCACTCATAGCGACCGCGGGGCGGGAGACCTCACTCCTACCCTATAGCCCGTTTGTCGGGACAACTTTTACTCGCTTGCGTAAGGAGTCATACATGATGCGGCTGATGCTCACACACACACATATACATGTATAAACAGTCCCACGCGGTGTCCGGTCGACCGGTCCGCTCGGTGACGTCTGACCTCTTCTTTACGTCAAGCAGGCGTCCCCCAGAGCCGTGCGCGCCGCCAGCCGCCAGTCAGCTCGACTCAGTGGCGCTGCATCGGCCGCTGAGGTTTGAGAGCAAAGAGAGTAAGAGGAGATAATCATCTCACTCTGGGAATAACTCAAAGAAACCCGTGTCGGCTGCTGACGCCGGACCGGCTTACGCAGCTGCGCGACTGACATTTCTCTTCTCTCTCTCTCTCTCTCTCTCTCTCTCTCTCTCTCTCTCTCTCTCTCTCTCCGCGGTTCGGCCACCCTGGGGCGCAACACGACACTTTAACGGTTTGTGCGTGAAGTCGCCGTAAAGAAGGCCCCGCAGTCCAGATGAGACGACCCGCCGGCCGACCAGCCGACCCGGCCGACCCGCCCCGCGGCGGTAAATCAAGGCGAAACACAGGCCGACCGGCCGACTTATTGGCGCACTCGCGGCAGATGGATAAAAGTCGGCCAAGGGCGGGAGGAGAGGAGTATCGACGGGAACGCGAGAGACAAGAAGAGAGAGGCGGGCGTCCGTCACGCCGAGCCGAAACCTGGCCCGTCGCATGTCGCACAGGGAGGTACAGAGAGAGAGAGGACGGCACGGAGGCTCCGGAGGGGCACCAAGCGACGCGCCACCGGGCCACAAATTTTAAAAAATTATATTTATACAAGCCGACTTTTTATGTTTTCTTCGCCTTAAAAACGGCCCGCAGAGTTAGTGACAAGTCAGGTGTTAAACAAACGCAATTAACTTTTTTTTTTCCTTTTTTCTTTTAAATCCTTAATACCAGTGGGGTGTGACGGAAGCCCGCTGCTGTAACGAAAGCGAAAGGTAAAAAGAAAAGAAGAAGAAGAAGAGGTAAAAGTAAAAGAAGCTGCGGTGTTGGTAAAAATAAAAGGCAGTCGGCACAAAAGGCTCGTCGGCAAACACGCAGCGGCCCGCCCCGCCCCGCCCCACCCCGCCCCGCCCCGCCCCGCCCCGGCCGGTCGGTTTCGCTAATGACAGCAGGCCGACCAACCCTCGCTCCCAAATAATTAAAGGACGCACATCAGTCACGTAATACGGACGGGCGGACGGACGGGCCGACGGCGCGACGGAAGTATTTTTGACGAGTATCGAGCCGTGTTACGTGCGGAGCGCCGTCGCGTGCCGAGATACGCCCCGTCAGCGGCGCCGTCGAACGGTCACCCAAACGGCGCGGACAGTTTAGATGTATATATGTAAACGAAGCGAGCGGGGAAAGGAAAAAAAAAAGGTGGCGACGGTGACGTGATTTGAACCCGAGACCCGCGCTCGCGCGGTGATGGGGCGGCGAGGCAGGTTTCCGTAGCAGCAGCGGTTTCGCGCGTGCCCGCGATACAAACGAGCGATGCCGCGAGAGACCCGCGAGAGATAAAATAGACGACTGGGGCGGGGCGGGGCGGTGCACGCGTCGTGTCCGGAAATGACGCGAAGGGAGGGAGCGAGGGAGATTCAAACCGGTGCGGGAGTGTGTCGCGGCCCGGCCCGAGCCCGACACCCGCCTCCGCGGAGAGAGGAATGTTTTAAATGAGGGCGATTTGTAAACGGCGCGCCAGGCAAAAAAGTTTAGAAAAATTCCAAAGCGACTTTTTCCTTTTCCAAAAAAAATCTGTTACGTTTCCTTTCGGCGCGTTTTTATCTTGAAAAAGAAGGGTAAGCGAGCCGGCATGCTATACTAGCCGTTTCCTTTTTTGTTCCCTGATTTTTTTGACTTTCGATTGCTGCCCCTGACCCTGTTAGTTACGCCCGACGGGAACTAGACCCTCTTCTCTTGGTCCATGAACACAGTTTTTTTTCTCCTAAAAGCGGAGCGAAAAATCAGGCAAAAACAGCAGAAAAGCTAAAGAGGAAGTAGAGCAGCATGTAGGTCAGGTGGGGTCATGAGGGCCGTACCGCACCACACACACACACACACACACACACATCAGCTGACTGACCGCAGCGCGGGGCCGTGCCGTGCGCTCGAGCAATTCATTGATACTTGAGTCCCACCCGGGCGCGCCCAAAGTGAGGCAAGAGATTGATGAGTGGAGCGTTTTATTGTCGACGGACCTCGCGAACCTCGGCTGATTAGTTGATTGATTGATTGACGGATTGATTAATGTGACGGAGGGAATGCCCATATACAGCGATGCGCCTGCCTAATGTCATTTGACTCATTACGACTGGTGTCAAACGGAAAAGGGCGAAAGGAAGAAATGTGTGTGTGTGTGTGTGTGTGTGTGTGTGTGTGTGTGTGTGTGTGGTGGGTAATTACAAGCCGTACGTGGCAGGTGTATGCGCGGCTCGCAGCGCCAGGCTAGGCCAGCGCCTAGCCTCTCATGGGGGCTGCGAAAAGCTTGCCGATGGTAAAAAGGTTGCGCAATACGCTGCGCGCAAAAACATCTCTCTATCCGTCTATCTGGTGCTCAGCTCACAGGCAGGCACACAGGGGAGAACCGGCCGGTGCCGGGGCGGCGGTAAACCGGAAACCTACCGCACCGCGCTACTGAAGACTCGCCCCGCCCCGCCCCGCCCACCGCCCGCACAGTGTGCGGGCAGGCAGGCCGGCCAGCCTGGGAGAATAACGCAGAAAAATGAGCCGCCATAACGAACACTGGGCGATAGTGTTTATATCTGCTCGATTAAATCGAACACGATAAGCTCTACAAGTTGTATACACGGAGCGTGGCGGGGCGGGGCGGGGGCGCGGCGACCAGGCCGGAGCGGCGGTACTCCTACAGCAAATCACACCATCGCAACGCCGGAGAACGGAAGAATGTGACTCCGGGTGTTTGGGGTTGTTTTAATGGAAAATAAATTATTAAAAAAAAAAAAACAGAACAGCCAGGAAAGAAAAAGCGGGCGAATAGCTCTGGTAATAGCCCCGCCCGCCCGCCCCCAGATCAGCACAGGTTCCGCCCAAAGCTCGACCCTGGGCGACAGGACGCGACCACCGCAGGCCTGCGGGCCTGCAGGCAGGCTCGACCTGCGTGACCGGTAGTCATAGGCCAGCAGGCCGGGCAGGCCTGTCAGTCGAGCCCGCCCCGCCCCGCCCCCCGCGAGCACCCTTCTTCCTCGTGGGGCCAGAGCGAGCTGAGCAACAGCTTCAGGTTTCGCCTTCTTATATTTATTGGCGAAAAAAAAATGGCTTGACTTTAAACACGCCCCTTAAGAGGCGCCCGCCCAGTTTGCGGGGTGTGAGGTGAGATAATGCGCGGAAAGTATTAGGAAAATTTGGAAACACTCGGAGCGATTGAGACACGCGTACAGTGAGTAGTGTGACGTGGTGCGCACGTGTGCGGTGGCCCGCGCACGCCCTTGCACGTGCACGCCGCTGCTCGACCGATCGGCACGTGGCCGCGCGTTTGCCGCCATTACAGCGCCGCCCCGCGCACACCACGTTTCACCCCATTTTGCTTTGTGTTACCCTTTTATTTTATTTTTTTTCGCAATCCCGTAATCCTGCCCCGGTCAGTGAGCGTAGAAACCCATACTGTTGCGGCCGCGGTGTCACAACCTATTACCCGAATGCATATACCCTTAAGGGCATGGCGCAACAGTGCGACGGGGAGGGGAGGGGAGACCCTTATTTAAGGGTCGCGAAATAACAGGCTCCCTCCCGGCGCTGCTCCTGCCCTGGCCTGCGCCGCCCTGCCGCGAGCGGCTGACAGTCCGCAGAGCAGTCCGGTGGTAATAACCTCACGAGTCCGTGACCGCGCCGCGCGCGGGGGCTGGCGCACGAGCACGCACGCACGCACGCACGCACGCACGCGCGGGCCGACGGACAGGGGCGCCCCTCCCCTCGGGCGACGCACGGACACCACGGCCGCACGGACTACTGCGGGGCTCGACAGGTCAGCCATAGGCAATACGTGCGGGGCAAAAATAATATTTTTTAAATTTGTGAAATTTGAGCGGAGAGAGGCCAGAGCGTACAGCCGCAGCCGCAGCAGCGTCCTGCTTTCTTGTTTCCAGTGAAATCTGATGTTTAATTATTGCTTGAACCCTCGCTGCGATTAGAGAGTGCGGCGACCGAACAAAACGGCTGGCGGGGGCTGGGCTGCATCGCTCAAGGAGGTCCGGGAGGGAGCGGCTCCTCACCCCGCCCCGCCCCGCCCCGCCCCGCCCCGCCGGGAGAGCGCAGAGAAGACAGGCTCGGGTTGCAAATCGTGAGGTTGGAATTGAAGCAAACGTAAACGCGGCGCGGCCGCCACCGGAGCGCGCGGCGGGGAGCGGCGGGGCGCACCGCGGTCAAGATGACGTGCACGACGGAGGACGAGGAGGAGGCGGAGGAGGACGAGGACAACGTGGAGGACAAGGAGGAGGAGGAGGAGGACGAGGACAACGTGGAGGACAAGGAGGAGGTGGAGGAGGACGAGAACAACGTGGAGGACAAGGAGGACGAGGAGGAGGGCACGGAGGAGGACTACAAGGTGGAGGGCACGGAGAAGGACGAGAAACGATGAAGGCGCGAGAAGAAGAGAGAGAAGCGGGTGGAACCGCAGTGCGTCTGAAGCACAGGGCTGCTCTGGCTGAGGGCGCCGGGCGGGGCCGGGCCAGCGCGCCCAATAACGATATAATTGAATCACCGTGCTGGGGCGGGGCGGGGCGGGGCGGCGTGTGGCGTGTATTCATTACCGACTAATCGCAGCGCCCCGCCCCGCCCGGCCCGGCCCGCCCGGCGACGTGCGAATAACAACACCGCGACTGCGCATAACGACCCGGCTGATGGATGGGGGCACCGCACCGCACCGCGCGACAGTCGGGGAGAAGAAAAGAACGGGAGCCATAAAAAAAGAAATGAGCGGGAGAGATAAATAAATGAAAAGAGACAGCAGGGAGAGAGAAAAAAAGCGACAGGTGGAAGGAGCAGGCGGTCGCCTCGCCTTTCATATAGGAGCGTGCGGTACGGCGAGCGGGCACGGGCGGGGCGGGACGGGACGAACTTCCGCCACGCCACGCCACGCCAGCACCTGTCGCCCCGCCGCACCGGTCGCGAGGACACGCCGCCCGCACGAAAGTGCATCACATACCTGCATCTCCCTCCCGGTCGAAAAGTGCATCACGCTTTGCATCTTCCTCCTCCCGGTCGAGAGCGCGGGGCGACACTAAACTGAACACACCTTTCGCGCGCTGCCATTTGTCACACATTATTTGCACACACTTTCACTTATTGACCTTTTCCGCGAGCGGATGCGCGGGACGGACCCGTGGCGACATCTAGGACTTTTATGCGGAAACACAAGATGACGTGACGGGTGGACCTGCACTGCGCCAGCACACGTCACGGGAGAAAAAAGGTAAAAGTAAAAGAGACACAGCGAAAAAAAAAGTTGGAGGAAGAGAGCTTCTCTGAGGACTCGCCTGCCATCGCGCTGGTGTCTGAGAAGCCCCCGTTAAAACATCAGACCCAGATCCATAGATACCAGACATATTTACCCGACCGCGTGCGGACAATGACGGGGGAGGGCGTTCTCACGCAGCGCCCCGCCCCGCCCCGCCCCGCCCCGCCCCCACTGCACCCGCACGCCGCCGCCGCAAGCCAAAGGTACAGCCAGCCTGCGGCTGCACCGCAAGGGCCCATTCACAGCTCGCTGAAATCATCAACGAGTGGGAGGGAAAGAGAGAGAGAAATGTGAGGAGAGGTGAGAGAGGAGGAGGGAGGAGAGAGGAGAGAGAGGAGAGGAGAGGGAAGGAGAGAAGAGAGCAATAGAGCCTGATCAAACAAGCGGCGCTCTTCGCCGTGCAGACCAATCACGGCAGCGATAATGCGGGAGGACAAATGAGAACTCGGATAATGGTGATGAGGCGGGGCGGGGCGGGGCGGGGCGGGGCGGGGCCGTTCGCAGGTGCGGCCGCAGCTGAACCGTGCGGAAACTTTACAGTGAAGCACAATCGCAAATCAATGCGCCGTGCTCCTGTGAGGCGGGGCGAGGCGGGACGAGCTGTAGCGCCGTGAGGGTAGGCCGCCCCGCCGGGCACGCGCGTCCTGCGGGCTGGCCTACCCCGGCCCCTGCCTGCTCCGCCACTAGTTCACGGCCGATAGTTCGGCCCGCTGGCCTGGCCCAGGGCGCCCAGGGCTCACGGCCAGCTCCTCCCTCTCCGCCCACACCCAGGACTGACTCCCTCGCATGCGAGCCGCACCACGCTCCGCTGGGCGCACGAGCGTGCGAGCGTGCGCGTGCGTGCGTGTGTGCGAGCGAGAGCAGAGCACGCGACGAGCGGCCCGCACCGCACGCCAGTCCGTCTAGTTCGAACACGGGCCGCTCAGCACCTCGCACTAGATGACGCAGGTGGAATACATTTTTTTTTCACTCGCCGAGCAATGTCCAGGTGACTGGCCACCCAAGAAAGCGTCAACTTGATTTTCTCGCGTAATTGACATTTTATAGAACAGCTCGCTTATTGGTTCGAGACAATGTTACAGTTCCAGTGCTCTTAAGACACGTGTTCTCGATGTCGTCCACGCCGTCCCGTCCAGAGCGCGAGGCGCTGGAGATCTCGGCCGGAGCCTCGCGCGAGGTGTTTCCGGTCGAGGACGTCGCCGTGGCGCCACCGCCGCTCCGCCTGACGTGCCCGCTGAGGTGCGACAGAGAAAGAGAGAGGGGGGAGGAAGAGGAAGGGGGTAGAGGAGAGAGAGGGAGAGAGAGAGAGAAACGACAGCAGTAGTCCCGTGCCCGCGGGAGTCCGACGCCGTCTAGGCGCCGAGCAGCGGCGGCGCGGCGGCGGCAAAATGTGCAAAAGGCGACAAGAGAGAAAACTGGATAACGTGCTGTATAAAAGTGTGGCGTGGCGCGGCGCGGTGCGGAGCGCGGTGTGCGGTCAGAGCGCCGCTCCGCTCCGGGCCGCTCCGGGCGCAATAGTTCACGTCACATTTGAAGTGGGCGCCGCGCCGCGCTCAGCCGCGCTGCTCCACCTGCGCCTGCAGCGACGGCTGCCTGCCTGCAACCTCTGCCCTGCCGCACACTCACACATCCGCAAAGTGTTTCCGAACCGAACCTCAGTTTGGCAAGAAAGGAGAGAAAAAAAAAGAGAAAAAGCCATTTTTCTTTAAAAGTCGCGACGAAGAAAAAGTCTCAGGTGATCAGTTTTGCTTACACGCGACACGAGACAAACAGTTATCAGAGTTGGACGGCACCGAAAAAAGCAAATCGGTCCAATGGGGCTGGGGCTAGGCGCGGCGGACGAAAGTGAAATGAGACACGCCGCCACGGGCGGGGCGGGGCGGGGTGGGGGGGGGCGGGGCGGGGTGGGGCGGGGTCACTCTCCTTAGGGAGGCTGCACCGGAGGTGCCCGCGGCCACTTTACACGCTCCACGACGCGAAGAGATTTCGGCGAAACTTCCCCCTCCGCCCCGCCCTCAACTCCGCTGATTGATAGGGTCTCTCTCTCTCTCTCTCTCTCTCTCTCTCTCTCTCTCTCTCTCTCTCTCCCTCTCTCCCTCTCTCTCTCTCTTACACTCACTCGGTCGAGATTTTTAATGGCGATATTCGTAAAACATTTTACACCTCGTATATATCTCCCGCTGACGGGCGGCGTGCCCCGGTCGTGCTGGCCGCGGGCGCCCCGGGCCCCGGGCCGGGCGGTGGGAGGGGGAGGGGGAGTCTCACTCTTCGCGGCTTCAATCAAAGCGGAACAAATGGCTTAGTTAGTTTTTTCTAGGCACGAAGTAGCCTTATGGATTTTTTAAAAATTTATGAATAGTCAAAAATTTGTACAAATGTTGTTTGAAAGATTTTAACCCACAACTCTACAACACTCTGAATATTTCTTTACCATTTCTATCATGACAGATTTGATAAATTATCAGTATACTCTTGCACAAATCAGTTAAACGTGATAAAAACTCTTTCTGGGCGTGTACCTATTGACGGTACCGCCCCCGCACCGCACCGCCGCGGCGCGGTTCAGTTCGGCTCGAATCAAACCACTTGCACGGCGCTTAATGGGTTAATGGGACTAAAGACAAGCCCGTCGCTCCAGAGCGCTCGCCTCGCCTCGCCTCGGCAGAAGATTCGGAGGGGAAAACTTTCTTTTCCTCTAATTTTTTTTTCGACCGCCTGTGGACTTGCCCGGAGAGCAGGCCAGGCGGGCCGGGCTAGCGTTATCACGCGAGAAGCCCGAGCGCCACATGGTGCACTCGTCCCGCCTGGTCCCGCCCCACTTCCATACCTCGACTTTTTTATTTTTAGTTCCTTCAATTCATATCGAGGAGCGCGAAAAAAAAGAGGAAACGGGAGCGCTAGGTCAGGTGGCATATTAGGATGGAACGGTACGGTCCAGCTACCTGGTCAAGAAGAGGAGTCAAATGAAACACTGCGCGCCGGGCCGGACCGGAACTTGAGCCTGTTGGCTCGCAGGGCCAGCAGGACCAGCAGGGCCAGCAGGGCCAGCAGGACCAGCAGGGCCAGCAGGGCAGTGCAGCAGGGCCGGGCCGGGGGCGGAGGGCTTGAGCCCGATGGTTATATTGTGATTGCGCGGCCAGCATGTAAGTTATCACTTCCCTCCCGCCGGCAGGCCGGGCCGGAGCCGAGGAGCGCGGCTTGTGCGGCTATCTAAAGCGCGGTCACGGCGAGAAAACAAAAAACAGGAAATTTCGGACGTTGGGCGGGTCGTTTGTTAACCCGGTGGAAAACTCGACACGTCCGCCCAAAGCGGCGCCTAACGCAACCGAGGGAAGGGCCTTAGGCCCTCCTGGACCTGGAGAACGAATCCAGGCGGACTTTCAAAGCAACCGGACCAACATCGTTTATTAGAGACTGGTAAGTCTGCGCGGGGCCACATGGTGGTCACGCTGGTGCCCCCCCCCCCTCTCCCTCCCGGCGCCTGCAGCTCTCCTGATGTTCCTCCGCCTCTCGATCAAGGCCGAGCGCACGGACTAAGCTCCGGATAATTACAGTGGATTCCCGAAATTGGTGGCGGGCAGGTAAAAGAAAGAGGGGGGGGGGGGACTGCACCACATTACCATAGCAGGGCCTTGCGCGCCAGAGGGGAGAACTTTCTATTAGGCGTGCTCTGGTTCGGCACGCGCCCCGCCCCGCCCCGCCCCGCCCCGCCCCGCCCCGCCCCGCCCGGACAGTCTGGGCCGAGCCGTGCGTGAGGCGGGACACTTAAAATTTGAAGAATATGTAAGGAGCATCGGATAACGCTTCTGATAAGAAGAGAGCAATTCCACCTTCAAAGAGGTGTTCTAAATAGGGGGGACAGGACTGTCAGCTACGCCGCTGCCCCGCCCCGCCCCGCCCCGCCCCGCCTCGCCCCGCCGCGCCGCCACATCTCACGAGGAGCCAAATCGTCGCCTGCTCGGCCCGTCTCATTTCAACGCTCCCCCTCGCCGCTGGAGCTGGAGCTGGAGAAAACTGACAAGTCTCTCTCGGAGGCACCTGCCCGCCTCGCTCCCGCCTGCTCCCGCCCCGCCGCCTCTCTGACGGTCTGCTTGACTTCAAGTGCCCCGCCCCGCCCCGCCACACCACACCGCGCCGAACCCGGTGCAAAACGGTATCTTAGGTTAGATCTCGCTGCCGTATCTAGTTAGCCGATCTCTCCACCCAGCCCGCCGCCAGCCGCCACTGAAGATGGCCAGCGGTGGGGGCGTTTAGAACAGTGCTGATAATTGTTCCGAATGCACCGGGCGGGGCGGGGCGGGGCGGGGCGGGGCGGGGCCCGGTGCCCGCGTGGGTCTGGCGCGGCTGGCGCTGCGCTCAGTGCTGATCCGGACGCAGCCCCAGCGGGAGCTGATGGGCCATCTCGTGTGTGTTTGGTTCCTACCTGCCCGCCCGGTCGGGGGCTCCTAATGGAACGGGACGCGTTCAAATTTCACCGGGTCGTCGTCATCATCGATGATGATGAAAGGCAATCTGTCTGAGCGGCGGGGCGGGGCGGGGCGGGGCGGGGCGGGGCGGGGCGGGGCGGGGCGGGGGGGCGGGGCGGGGCGGCGGCGGGGCGGGGCGGGGCGGCGGCGCCGGGCGGGCCCTGTAGCGGGTCCGTTCGTTTATCGCACTCGACCGCGAGAATGTGACCGGCCCGCCATCACGTTAAAAGAAATTGATATTTTCACGACACTCGCATTATCACACAGTTAAAATTTTACGACGTCATGTTAGCGCGGTTTATGTAATAACAATTATTACTCATCTAAGGGAAATCTCCCAAACCTGAATGTGAGGTAAATAAACTAAGATCAACTTGAGAGAGAGGAGTTGCAAGAGAAAAACACGGGGGCTAAATGTCGCCCTGTCGCCCACACCGGCTGCCGGGCGCCCCGCCCCGCCCCGCCCCGCGTCAGATCAGCTCGATCTTTACTGAACCGGCGACTCCGACTCTCTCGTTGAGTTTCACCGGCAATCACGACCAACGCACCCGGCCCTGCGCGAGGCTAAGTCAGCCCGGGTAAAGTGGGGTACAAGGTGACAGCAGCATAAGCGAAAATTAGGCGCGGCTATTGAGTCCGTGGTAGTAACATTATCGAGCTTGGAGACGCTGCAAAACGGTAGCCATCGCCGCAAGTGGGTGCTTTTCTAATTATGCATATTGATGAGGCAGTCGTAAAACCACCACCGGCCGTCTGAATCAAGGTGCAGCTCGTCTTACGCCAAGCCGTCAAGAAGTCGGAAGCCAACAGCCAGGCGACGCGTCCGACGACTCCAAACCTCGAGCGGGCCGCCCCGCGCCGCGACGCCGCGGGCCCGGTGGCGCCAGTCAGGAAGAAAGTTCCACCTGCCCATGGTGATTAGTTGCATTCGCTTAAATAATACTACCATCCGGGCCCCAGCCAGCCCTACCCGGAGAATACATTATACTGCCATCACATGCAGAACGATTGCGTCACACACACACACACACACACACACACACACTATTGTCCCTGTCATTCCCCGTGGGGTCCGCAGCTCGGACCATAGGGCGTAAGGTCGGACTCGTCATGGTGAATTGGCCCCCTTCACTCATTTGGACAGCTACACGCCGCGCCACAACACATCACAACACTGCACTACTTGGTGTCGGCTAATGTGAGGCGCCACACACACACACACACTCACACGGTTGGGAGGTCGTGAGGATCATACTGCTGAGACAGCTGACGGGCCGGCATTGTTGCATTGCGCAAGGGAACGCCCCGACGGAACGCCCCGGGGGCCACCCCACCCCCACCGCGCCCGCCCGCCACGCCGCTGTACGCGTGGGTGTGTTACATTATTTACACGCCGTCGTATGTAATAACACGCGCCGTTTCACTGTAACTTTTACTACGTTTCCGGCTAAACAAATGAGCGTCATCGCGGTAATATAAGCGGGCTATAATACAGTAATAAGCGGGCTATAAATTTTTTTGAGAAAACACGATGTAAGACACACGGCGTTATTATAGCTTAACGCTATGGGAGGAAGTTACCACCAGGCTCCCAGCGGTGGCCATAATACAAGAATAAGACTAATAAAGCTCGTAGAGAGTGCGGAGCCATCGGCTCCAGCTCCACGCAACCGCCGCCCCGCCCCGCGCGGCCCCGCCAGGACGGACTACTTGTTGTGCGCCAGCAGCCTACCCGCGCGGACGGGTTGCCTACCCGCGTGGACGAGTTGCCTACCCGCGCGGACGAGTTGCCTACCCGCGCTGACGAGTTGCCTACCCACGCTGACGAGTTGCCAACCCACGGAGATGAGTTGCCTACCCTCGCAGACGGGATGCCTAACCGCGCTGACGAGTTGCCTACTCGCGCGTGGGCGTGGTGAGCGCGCGCTGCGGCTAGAGCAGGCTGTCAGCTGTCAGCTCGGAGAGGAGGCACCCAGTACTGATACTACCGGCACACAGTACACCACCAGCGTCGTGCCCTCATCGCCGTCCTCCTACACGGAGGCCCCCGGGCTTAACGTATCCTCCGCTGGACTCACCTGCTGAAACTCGCGGTACTCGGCCGGCTCGGCGTCATCCTCGCCGTCGGCCTGGTCCGGGGCCGAGGTCACGTCCTCGGCGGGCTTGGGGTCCGAGGCCCTGGAGGCCGACGACGCCGAGGTCCGGACGACCGCGACGGCGACCCCCGCCAGGAGGAGCAGCAGCGCCGCGGCGCTGCGCCTGGACGGCGCCATCCTCGGGGACGTCGTAGAGGGCACCACGATGCACAGCACCACTGGTCGGCGCACACGCACTCACACACTCACACACACTGTAATCCAGTAGCGCTCCCTGGCGGCTGCGCTCGGCACGACGCGGTGCTTGTCCTCGCTCTGCACGACCTTCCGACGCGACGCTCACAGACTCACTGCCGGCCGCCCGGGCAGATCTTACTGTTTTCTATTTCGCTGCAAGCAGATCTCATTCCGAGCACATTCTCTGTGCCCCCTCCTGGGGTCCTCTGCCCCCACCGGGGCGCGGGGCTCGCCGGGCCCGCCGCGCAGGCCGGAGCCCACCGGGCTGGGCCAGGGCAGACGGACCCCCACCTTTCTCCCGTGCGGGCCCGGCCGGGCCGGGAGGAGCCGGGTGCGCGGTGCGGCGCGGTGCTCGGCGGCGGTGCTCGCCAGTGGCCGGCCCGGCGGCGCGGCGGAGCGACGGCACGGGACGGGACGGGGGCAGCGACTGCAGCGCAGCGCAGAGCTTTCTCCCACCACCACTGGACGCCGCCGCCGTCCGTGCCGCGCCGCCGGGGAAGTCCATCGGCGCCGCGGCGCCCGCCCCGCGCCCCCGGCCGCGGCACCGAGACCATCCCGCGAAACAGATTCGGGTGGCCTGGGTCTCGCCTCTGCGCGTAAAATATCATTTCATGACACCAAAATAACAAATAACTCTCACAGGTTTCCTACTCGTTCAAGTAATTCACAAGACATGAACACACTTACGTGTGCGACATCCGCACACGAGGGTCGCCAGTGAAATAATCGCAGAACATTCAGGATTTTACCGCACGCGTAAACGAGCTAAACGCACCACCACAACCTCTCGGCAATGCACTCTTATAGTGGCGCGTTACTTAGTGTCTGAGCCCGCGGGCCGGTCCTCATTACAGGCGCGCGCGGGGAGGCTCCTCTCGCGGTAATGAGGTGCTCGTCGAGGCGCCCCCGCAGCCCCCGCGAGGAGCCCCCGCCGCGCGTGGCCATCGGCGCCATGAGGGAGAGGACCTGCGAATAAGTTGCAGCAGCCCGTTCGCCGCAGCGCTGCGCAGCGCGCCATAGGCAGGCGTGCCTAGCTCGGCGCGCCTCGACGCTTTGCCGATTTGGACTACAAATTGTGATTGCGGCATGTTTGCGACACTGCTGCAGCAGCTGCAGGTGGTACGGCCGCCACCGCCGCCCCGCCACCACACTGCGAGCGTTCATTGGCATGCATCGCATGCCGACCCGACCGGCCGGCGGGGCGGGGCGCGGCGGGGCGCGGCAAAGGCGTTTGACAAATGCGAGATGCGCGCGGCCTGATTCGAGCCTTTTGCCAGCCTCGCCTACTACGGGCGCGCCCCGCCCCGCCCCGCCTGCAGCAGGCCCGCAGGCCGCTGCAGGCCTCCTGCTGCACGCGCCAACAGGCCCGCCTGCGGGATGGTAACGGCGCCCTATCGGCGACAGTATGGGAAGGACGTAAGGGAGCGCTGACGTGACCAGCGTGGCTTGCGCGACGTTAACGTCAAACTGACGCGAAGATGCGGCTCAATTTAAATGTTCCCGCCGGAGGCTGAGGTACTGGAGCTCCTGTAACGTACCGTAAGCCGTCACCGCCACCGGCCAGCAAGTCTCGAACAGATGACCAGACGTAACTTTATGTCAGCGGCCCGGAGTCCGGAGGGAGCCGGAGCTCGTGCCGGAGCCGCCGTGCCAGCAGCGCGTTTAACGCCACAATTACGACGACTCCCACCTGATCGCCACCTCGGCGTCGCGTACAGGCTTTAGTTGAGGTTACTTATGTGAGCCGTAATACTCCTGAGGGTACCGCCCGGCCCGGTACCCCGTTCAAATGATACACGCACATTTACAAAGGTGGTTCTGAACATGAACGTTCTCTTTGGAAATAAATTAGAGAGGAGTGTAAAGACTGGTTTGCAGCCTGCGTTGCACTATGATGAAGCGTGTCCTTGCAACAACCATCCCGGGCAGTGTGCACTTGCGGCTTAAAACTCGTAGGAGAGGGATAGGGAGGGAGGGAGAGGAGAAGGAGGAGGACGACGAGGAGTGTCGACCGGGTGAATTATGGCACCTGAAGGAAAAGGAGGAGAGTCTCGCCGCGCGAGGGACAGTGCCGATCCGAGAGTGGCGTACCGAGAGGCCCCCGCCGCCCCCGGGCGGGGCGGGGCGGGGCGGGGCGGGGGGGCGGGTGATGGCAGCTCATAAGGCACGCCGATGAGAGATTACACACGGCCGGCCGGCCGGCGGACGATTCCCGCGGATCAAGGAAGTGTGCAGGGCGTGGCGGAGCACTGGCGCGCGCCCGGCCCGGCCCGCCCGGGAGAGGGCAGCACTATCGAGGGACGTATCGAGAAAGCACCACAGCCCGGCCGCGCCCCGCCCCGCCCAGGTCCGCTGGACCGACATATAGGAGCAGAGAGTAGGGGCTATCTCATATAAAGCTAGCCGCTGAATCATTTCCTCCCTTCCTGGTCTTTGCGCGGATAAGTACGAGTACGAGCAGTAAGTGCGACTGCGGTGCGGACGCTGCGGCAGGGCCGGGCCGGCCCGCCATACTGGCCCAGTTGACGCCACCACCACCACCAGTACCAGGACCAGCACCACTACCACTGAGCTCCTCTGAAAAGCTATACTGTCCGCGAGCTTGCCACAGCCCCGGGCCCCGCCCCGCCCCGCCGCGCCCCGCTCGACGGTCTCCGCTTTCCTTGCAGAGCAGTGGATCCGACGTATTACCCTAGTTTGCCCGCCCGGGCCGGGCCCTGCTGCCCTGCGGCGTGTCCTAACGTCCTGTTGCACTTGTCGCAGGCGCTGCTGCAGGCGCTGCCGCAGCCGCTGCACCTCTCAGGTTATACAGCAGCGACCTGGACCCACCCAGAGCGCGTGCATACGTCGAAGTGCACGGGCACGCGCATGTGCACGAGTATGTGTGTGTGTATGCGAAAGGGAAAGCCTTACAGTTATTGTTCGCATGCAATAAGCAACACACACACACGCCTTGCATAGCAATATCGGCGCACACAGGGGCCGGCCACGCGACACGTTCGGTTCGGTTCGCACAGCGATGCACGAGGAAAGGATTATTTGAGCGCGAAATCGACACCGCCGCGGTGCGGGGCGGGGCGGGGCTGCGTGCCGGACGCTCGCGCCCAGCCCAGCCCAACGAGTGCACGACCTGCATATCGCGTTTCAGCGGCTGAATGAGGCCCGCCAGGGCCCCCGCGGGACGGGACGGGGCGCCACGTCCTAAACAGCGTTTTTCCTGACGTCTCGCGGAACATGAAAAACGTTGCGTTAGTCGTCGGTCAGATTATGTCTGAGTTAAAGTTTAGTCTCCTGTTGGGTTGCTTCCGGGGACTATACGGTTTCTCGAGAGTTTTACTGCTGCCCCCGGAGCCGCGAGGGGCTACTTTGGGGTGACCCCGAGGCAGCGGCGGGGTAGGGCGGGGGCGGGGCGGGGGCGGGGCGGGGGTGGGAGGCCGGGTTCTATTGCCCCAATAGGCCGTCATAGAAGCTGATGGCCGCCCCGCCCCGCCCTGCACTCATGTCTGCGCATGGTGCCCGCCGCGGGCGCTGCTGGGAAACGGACCGCCGTGAGAGGAGCGGCCAGCGTGGCCGGCGGGCGGGGCGGGGCGGGGCGGGGCGGGGCGGGGCGGGGCCCCCCGTGGACATGATGACATGACATGAGTTAGTTGCGTACGTCCCGCCCTGCCGGGCGCCGGGTACAATGATACTGCCAATAGCGCTAATGGCGTTAACGTCAGCGGGTGATGGACACCGCGATGGACCACCGCCAGCCCCGACCATACCAGTCCGCCGGCGGGGCGGGGCGGCCGTCGGATGAGAGCGTGCCTGCCCCGCGCGCTAGGGCAGGTGTGGGGTGATATGCCGGGGGTAAAAGTGGTGCAATCATCCCGGTATAACCACAGATAGACCAGGGGGTACCATCCCAAACCGTGACCTATCCCCCGGCATATTTGTCGCGGGGGTAGTACTGTTACCTCACCGCGGGGCCGGGCCGCGCCGGGGGTGTACTAGAGAGACTGTCTCTCTTACGTGCCGCTCAGCGCGCGCGAAGAGGACGCCCGGTACGGTAAATGATAACTTACTGCAGGATCACGTTATGAACGGTCGGGCGGTATGAGTTAGAGAGGCGCACGACAAAGCCCTGCCCTGCCCGTCCCGGCCCGGCCCACAAAGGGCACAAGGCTCTCCATGTGCGTGAAAGTGGAGGGACTGGAGGCTCCCTCCCTCCCGCAGAGAGCTCCCCGCTGCTGCAGCTGGAGGTCCTCAAGGCCGCGGTGCAGGCCGCTGGGCGGGGCGGGTCAGGGCAGTGGAGCGGAGGGGAGGGGTTTAATAAACTGGACATTATGACACACGGGGCCCGTGGTGGAGCGGAGACTTCCGTCTGGGGGAGAACCGCGAAGCCGACGAAGATGGGGGAGGGGAGGGGAGGGGGATCCGGTTCCTGGTGGCGCGAGCCACTCATCGGATCCGGTCCGGTCAAGCGCGCGCGCAGCGTGAGTCCCCGGGCCAGGCCAGGCCAGTTCCAGTAAGCCCCGCGCACGGCACAGTCACCACCAAAGTGAGTGACAACCTTAGTCACGAGGAGAGAGGGACGGTGCAGTGCGCCCCGCCCCGTCACACGAATCAGTCTGGTTTGTCTGCATCTTATGCAATTTTCCAGGTGACTGAATGTCTCTTGTTTGTAAGAGACCAGTCGTAGAGGGTCCGGACGTACCGCTCCGCTCCGGCTGCACACTCACCCAGTCCCTCCTCACCTTCCTCCCACGACTCGACTCGCCTCGACTCACCGGAAGCGCGAGCCAGGCCGCGGCCGGGCCGCGAGCTCAAGTGGTGAAGTGCTGGAGAAAGGGGAGGGGGAGGGGGCGTCGCGGCGCCGCGCGTCGGCCAACGATGGGAAAATGGGCTTGGGCATGAGCTTGAAGGGGCCAGGGCGCAGCCGTGTATTCCAATCAGGCGGGTCGGGGTGGGGCGGGGCCGCACACATACCTATGGGACAGACAGTGGGGTGGGTGGGGCCTAACCTAACCCTCTAGTGCCCCGCCCTGCCCTAACCCACCTAAACTAACTGCAATGCGGGCGCGCTGCGCACTACACTCGCACGACTGTTTTAACAATTGCCATGTTCAACGAGTTGTTCATTGTTTGAGTGTTTAGGCCTCTCTCACCTCGGGTCGTAACTCCTGTCGGGGGAGTTTTGCAGAAACGGCGCGGCGGAGGTGGGGAGGCTAGGAACGCAAACGCAATTAAACGAGAGAACTTTAGTTGCCACCGCACTGGGCGGTCGCAACAGCTGATGAAAGGCAAGGGAAAAAAGGCGACGAGTTCACATACGCGTGTGCATATGGGGCCCGGGGCCCGGGGACACAACGCTCACGCGTATGCAAAGCGTAGGTACCTATTGCGACGGCCGGGCCCCGCCAGCAATGCGGTTCGCGAAAATGTAGTAAAGATTCCTCGGAGTGGGACGCTTCCCTCCGAGGATGCACTCACATGTTGGGCCGCTCTCCCTCCAGTTTGCACGGAAACCTATCGCCATTCACACAATACAAGTTTCACTTACATTATCCCCTCCATGATGGCTGCCGGCCGCCGTCCTGCAGAATGCTCCTCAGCGCAGCGCACAGCCCGCAACATGATCCAGGCTAAAACAAAGATGATAAATCTTGTCAGGTTTTGCTTCGATAACAGTTTTTTAAACTCCGTTTACTCGATTGGTTTAACTATTCTAACCCTGCTGGACCGACGGCAGTCGTCCCGGCCAAAGAAAACTCGCGCATCTCGGCTCGGCGGGGGCCGGGCCGGGCCGGGCGGGACTGACTGGGCGGGCAGGGGGTGTGGCCGTTACGAGACTCTCGACATTCGAACTTTCGATGACGTGCCAATGTTACCACCTTTGAAAATGTGTTCGTTATGATATGTATGGAAATTGGCAAATTTGTTATTTGCTTAAACTACCCGTAAAAATCGTGATTTTAACAGAGCCGGTTTCTGAAGAAATCATACGATTTTTATTTTACTAGATTTATTGAATAAAAAAAAAGTTTCATCATCAAATTTAACATTCTTGTCAAGTCCACACTCTAATATTAGAACAATGACAGTTCAGAAACTTATATTGTCTGCAACTTCTCCTCACTGGTTTAATGATCTATAACTTTAATCACACAACCAAAAATGTGAAATTTAAATATCAACTCACTTCAAGCTGTGTATTTAAAGTTATAACAGCATATGTAAAATAATAATGTAAAAATAAAATACAATATGTTTTAGTGCTACTTAAATTACGCAAATGTAGCATAAAATCTTTCTTAATATTACATTCATTTCAATATTAATTTTAAGGAATGCAGAGAATCAAAGATTGACATTATTCTAATTTGAGTAGTGACACACCAAAAACAAAAACTAACAAAAGAAAACTAGAGAGCAAATGGCATGATGGTGCTCTTACAATGCTGCTCATCACTCATCGCTCACCGCTCACTCATTTTGTCCCCCTACTTCTATATACGTCGTCAATACATGATGTCCTTGGACTTATTCAATAGGAAATATTGTTGGAAGAGTATTAAACCCAAGTAGGGGGACAAAATGAGTGAGCGATGAGCGATGAGCAGCATTGTAAGAGCACCTTGACTTTCAGATAACATAAAATAAGGTCAGGTCAGTGGGTATGTACAGAATAAAGCATACTTCAAATTAGCATTAAGGTTGCATTTAAATTCCCATATGGCCTGACACTTCTAGTACTTTTAGGAGAGAGGAAACATACTGGCCACTCCTTATTTGAAATGGCACAAAAAGGACTAGAAGTATCGGTCCATTAGGGAACTAGAACACAATCATAGGTCCTTACAAATAACTACATAAAACAATTATCACAAATAATGAAGTACACTTAAAGTAATCTTGACATCACTAAAATAAATTTGTAAAGAAAATAGAAAATCAAATAAAGACATTCCAAAATAAAAGAGGGCGATTTAAGGCAACTAAATTTACTATAATTGCTATAGTACAGCAGCAAGCATCAAACATTCATCTAAATCCATAATCACAGTCCATATTCTTATTCAGTCGTTTCCGTACAACTCACACTAACTCAGAACTGCTCCCTTTTCTTCTCAACAGTTAATACAATCTATTTCTTTATTTACAAAGAACAAAAAGTTAGGGAATGGAACACACCTTCTGCACGTAGTCACAGCCTTAGCACAGGATTTAATTGATCAACAAATGACATAGAAGTTTTATTTAAAATAATGGACCATGTAAAACATAGGAAAACAAAGACGTCATTTAAGTACAATCAGAGACAAGCAACGACACAACTAACATACAACTATCTTTGCTATCTATAGAATGACTCGTAAGAAAATTAGTGCTAAGAAGGCATGCCGTTTTCGGGCGGTACTGGCCGGCCGTTGGCGGCGGGGGCGGGGGCGGAGGTCGGCGACGGGGCCGGCGGGGATGCAGGGGCCGCGGCTGCGGGCGCCGCGGGGCCGTTCACGCCGTTGGGCCTCGCACTGTGCCCTAGCTTGATCCAGGGCTTGGTGAGGAAGTGGTCGTCCGGTGTCTTCCTGGCCGCCCTGTTTTGGTGGCCGCTCAGGTCCTTGTCGAAGCCCCGGTCGAGGAGCAGGTTCACCTCCGCCGCCTCCTCCACGCTCGAGCCGAAGCCCTTGAAGCCCCCCTGCTTGGCGAAGAAGGCCGTGAGCGCCCTGAAGCGCTCCCGCTGCAGGCGCCGCTTCTTGAGCGCGATCATGGAGCGGAAGGCCTGGGCGGCGGCGGGGCCCGCCAGCCCGTGGTTGTGGTACAGGTGCCTCTTGAGGTGGTTGGACTGGCGGAAGGTGGCGTCGCACAGGCGGCAGGAGTAGGGCCGCTCGCGCGTGTGCGTGCGCATGTGCACGCCCACCTGGTGGCTGAAGCGGAACGTCCTGGGGCAGAGCTTGCACTTGAAGCGCTTCCAGCTGGCCGGCCCCGGCGGGCTGGCGACGCTCATGGCCTCGTCCAGCATCGCCTCCTGGTTCTCGGACCCGTCGTCGTCCTCGTCGAACTCGTCCCAGTTCTCGGCGTCATCATCGTCGTCGTCAAGCCCCATGGCGTCCTTGAAGATGTCGTCGTGGTAGTCGTCGTCGTTGAAGGGCCCCGCCTGGTCGGCGAACTCGTCGTCGGAGTGCGGCTCGGGGGGCTCCATCTTGAGGATGAAGGCGGGGTTGGCGTAGGCCAAGGCGGGGTTGGGGTAGGCCAGGGCGGGTCGAGGGGCTCGAGGCGTGGCGCCCCCGCCCCCGCCGGCCCCGGCTTTGCCAGCGGCGCCGTTGCGCGCGCGCTTGGCGGCGGGGCTGGGGGCGGGCGCACGGGTGCGGGCCAGGCTCTTCTTGGAGGGCGAGAGCGTGTGCGCGCGCACGTGGATCATGAGGCGCACGCTCGCGTTGAAGCACAGCCCGCACGTGTGGCACTTGAACGGCTTGGCCACGTCGGGGTGGGTCTTGACGTGCGCCATGAGGTGCCGCAGGAGCGGGAAGGTCCGCGCGCACGCGGCGCACTCGTACACGGAGTCCTTGTCCTCCTCGGGGCCGACGCTGCCCGCCGCCGCCGCCGCGGCGCACGCCTCGCACGCCGCGTGGTGCACGTCCGACGACCAGACGCGGTCGCAGCGCTGGCACTTGTACATGACCACGGCGCAGTTGTTGTTGGTGTGGCGGATGAGGTCCTTGGCGAGCGAGAAGGTTTTCCAGCACGCCAGGCAGCGGTAGGGCTGGGGGCGCATGTGCCGCGCTAGCATGTGGTCCCTGTAGCCCATCACGCCCATGACGGCCACGTCGCAGATGGGGCAGTTGCGCCACCCGGGGCGCGTGCCGTCGCCCCGGCTGGGGGCGGACGCCCGCGACCCGGTCTCGGACAAGGCGGGCGACGCCTCCGGGCTGGACAGCGGCTCATGCTTGATGGCGGCGTCCGAGGTGCGCGCGGGGCGCTCCGGGCTCTCGCCAAACATGACGCTCATCGCGGCCTCGACGTCGTCCTCGATCTCCACGTCCACCTCCTCGTCCTCGTCGTCCAAGTTTCTCCGGATGGGCACGGCCGTCCTGAACACCGAGGGGCCGATGACCTCATCGTCGGCCTCCACCTTGACGGTCAGTCTGTAATTGTGGTCCGTGAGGGGGTGCAGGGCGTCGTGCGGCGGGGGCGTCTCGACGCCGGCGTCCTCCTCCGAGGGCAGGTCGACGAGGTGCCGCGGGTGGGCCTGGGCCGCCAGCTCGTCCAGCGGCGGCGACCTCATGGGGTTCGAGACGTCGCTCCCGAGCACCACGACGGCCACGTCCGGGGCGTCGGGGTCCACCACCTCGACGGCGTTGCGGTCCAGCAGGGAGCGCGGGCCGGGGCGCAGGTTGGCCCGCGAGCACGCCGCCGGCTCCCTCCCACCGTTTATCAGGCCACGCCTCACTATGCTCACCATGTGGGGTCTGAGGATTGCGGGTAGGCGGTGCGCGCCGTTCTTCGGCGTCCTGGCTGTCTCCATCGCACTTACCTGTGCAGAAATGTGGAATAAAAATCATTAGTGTAGATAGTAAAAAAAAACTATTACCTCAAAACACACTAGGATACAAAAAAATGGTTGAATTTTGACTAAAAATGTAATAGCCGAATTAATTCAATACATCCATAAAGACTTAACAAATATACATGGACCGTACCTAAGTAAATTTTTGGAGTAACTTCTGTTCTAGCAGCTTCCAAACATGGGACGGACAGCCACACGCCTTCAAGTCCACAGCAAAAGTGGCGGGAGAGCCTTGCCGCCAGATGCTGCCAACAGTCCAAGAGTAAAATTAGAATAAAAGCAAGATTGTGTCAGAAGCATTGGTAAATTAGACAACTATCTATCAGTACAGACTGGTTGAATATATGTCATAATTTTAATTTATTAATTTAAAATTTACTTTTTAGAAAACTGAGAATTTTTTTTTTTTTTTTGTTAAAATAATTACATAATTTTTAAGAGGCACCTTTTATTTTACTAAGTAACAGTAATTAAAAAGATAATAGATTTACTTTAATACTTTCAATGACTTTATGTTTTGAATTTTATTGCTTGTTGTCCCTGTTTAGAGTGCTATTGCACACTCCGATAAACCAGTGCCAATCTTTTGCAGTTACTTGTAAAAGTTGTTTTATAGTGTTGTGTTTAGAATTCCTTTGCTTTTTGTCCCTTTCTCTCAGCAGCCCAATCGCCTTTGAATTTTTGCGCCGTTTAGAGTACTTTGTTTGCACATTCCGATTCACGTTCGTGTCCTTAGCAGGTTAAGGCGCTCATGGAATCACTACAGCTCTTGGCTCGTCACATTGGCTTGATCCAAGAGGTAGAGTTCAGTTTCATTGACATGATAAGATAGCCCATGATATCCTCACTTAATAAATTAGAATGCAATATTCATGGATGGGCGTTTATTTACTTTGAGAGTATACCTGAATATCGCGTCAATTTAATTTTAAGTTTAGCTACGATCAATGTAATTGTAACTCAACCATGAAATACAAAGTTTTTAAAGAAAGTCACTACATGAGTGAGCAAAGTCGTTCTTCCTAAAATTATTATAGCTAATTAAAATTAGGAAGGAACTTCTGGGTCACATTTAGAGTACATAAAAGGCAAGAAAAATTTGACTATTCTGGACGAAGTGTTGTGGCTGCTAGGTTATGTTGCCCATGGTCTGACAACCTCACTTTGACTTTCGCACGCACAAAGAAGTTTTCTGGACAAAATGTAGTTTAAAAAAATTAAAGCTACTTACAGATGCAACGAATGTCGGATTGTCGTTGAGTACTTTCGTATTTATCCTTGTCGGGACAGTCAGGACACTATTGGCCGGCCGACACCCGTGCACTCGGCGTAAAAATCCACACTTCTCTTCTTGCTTTTTCTTCTGCCAGCCGACATGCTCATCATGAGCGGCCAAAATTTTCGAGAAAAATCGCTACACATGTATATTTGAACTACAATCGGTGCACCAAATATCTGACGCAATTTTTCGCGAGATAAACAAAGCTTTGTGCAAGGGCCGTACGGGCATAGCGGCGCGCGCCGTCCGACGGTGTAGAGTACACTGAGGGAGGGGGTAGGCGAGGGGGGGCGGGAGGGGAGGAGAAGGACGAAGATGTGGAGGGGGAGGGGAGGGGTCGACGATGGCGCCGCCGGGCGCCGCACACATGGATTCCAAAGCACATGTCCTCAATCAGATAATCTGCCGTCGCCGTAAAGAAAAAAGAATGAGAGATTAAGCAGCTGTTCTTCCACTTTAAAAGTTACGGAAGGGATTTCCAGTAGTTTTCCCCGACTGTTGAGCAGTTTCGACGGGAGTCAACTAGGCCATCACAGTATTTTTAATGTTAAAAGAAGGAAACATGGCCGGAGTTCAGGAATCAAGTCCACCAGGAAACGTTTACTTACCTATTCACTTCGCGCTCTGCTGCAGGCCAACGAGTGCGTGGAGCAGGACGGCGACCGGGTCGCAAGAGGTGGTCACCCTGCCCTACAACATGCGCGCGATCCCGTCCCGCTCCGCCCACAGGCGCCGGCGGCCGGCGCCAGGGGCGGCCAAAAACACCCCCGCAGAAACACATACTGTACTTTCGGGTTGAACCCTCCCCGGAGATTGATACCGTGGGGTCTCCGGGAACATGGGGCTGACCCACACGCTCCGGGCCGGACCCCGTGGACCTCCTCCGGGGCAGGCTGGCTCCGGGCCGCACAATCAGCTCCTCGGAACCGAAATGAAAAGGAAAACGCGTGTTGGCAATGTCGTCATGTCGCTGAGGGGAAGGGACACTGCAGCGGTACGGGTACGGGTACGGGTACGGCCGGACCAAATGAGATTGCGGCATGATTCATTCGGCCCTGCCGCACCGCGCCGCGCCGCGGTGACCCAGACGCACAGGCACAATGCGCCCTGGACACACGCGCCGTACGCGACGGACATTACGACGCGACGGACAAAAGGGAAATAATAGCGGAGACGCAAATGTCCAGTCCAGGTGTGTTGGCAAAGAAGGTCAGGCACGCGGGCCGGGCTCAGTCACTGCGTCATTTAATGTCCGCCCCGCCCCGCAACATATTCGCCACGACAGCCTGGGTCCTTCCCTTCCGGGACATTATTTTGCATGGCTTTCTTAACACACGTCCTTCCTGCCCCGCCTGAGGATGGGACCTTATAAAAGCGCGCTGACCGGCCCGTCCCCCCCCCCTCTCCCCTTCCAACCCCTGGGTCATTTTACCTCAGCGATGGTGGGCATATCTCCTTCGCGGCGTGCGATGTGGCGACCCGCGGGGGGCTCCTGCAGCACTGGGCGGTCGGCGGTCGCTGCCCCGCGCCGCTCTGATTGAAGACCAGCACCTGTGGTGTAAGGGCTTGCGCACTGTTAAAAAACGAGAGTAGTCAAAACAGTAAACCGTAGAAAACCGCCATTGACGGCAAAAACGTGATAGGCGAATGCAACCCGCTTTACTCAACTGCGCGTAGGCTACCTGTTGCCTACTGCCCCGGCAGGCACTCGCAGGGTGGTGCTCTGGAATACCCAGACTCGCGAGTTACGGCCACAGGGGAGAGCGAAGGACGGCGCATCCATGTGAAGGTTGCCGTAGGGGCCGTAGGGCGCCCCTGCCGCCTGCAGGCTGCAGGAGCCGGGGGTGGGGCGGGGGTGTGGCGGGGCGGAGGGCAGGGGGCAGGGACGAGCCACCAGGACCCCGCGGGTTGCGTCATAATGAAGCAGCTGGGGCGGGGCGGGGCGGGGCGGGGACAGGCTAGCTATGCGGCCCGGCCCGGCCCGGTCAGGCGGACGCAACCTGCCTGCCTGCCTGCGCTATGGGCTACCGTGCGGTGCGGTGCGGCGCGCCCGCGGCCGCGGGGCGGCGCTGCCCCTGGCGCGGCGGCCCCACGCTGGCGGCGGCGCGGCGTGGCGTGGCGTGGCGTGGCGCTAGGCTCCACACCACCACACTTGTCGCCTCTCCGCGAGGCGCGACTGAGACAAGACGGGACGGGACGGGACGGGGTAGAACCCGCGTGACTACTATTCAAATCCCGCACAGATACGTGCCTTCGCGCCGCGCGGCGCCGCGCCCGCGGCCTGGTTCGTGTGCTCCAGAGACGCGCCGCGCCGGGGAGCAGGCCCTGCTCACACACACGCTCTGACACGGTTCCGAAAGAGAATCTCGATCGCAACGCAAACCACTTTACACAGCCGAGCCGAGCTCAGTCCTGCCTGCGGTCGGTTCTCTTTTTATTTCTTTTTCCGTGTCGTCACTGCTGCAGGCAGGCGCGTTATTTGGCGCCAGGGCAAGTGTTGCCAGAAAAGAAGGCAATAAGGCGGCCGCAAACACAGTGGAGTAAAGCTGCGCCTGCCTACTAGGCAACACGTACGCGCCTGTTCTAGGGATGCAGCCCGCTTTACTCCAACTGTGTTTGAACGCCCTATTGCCTACTTTCCTGGCATCATTGGCCAGGGCCGCGACGGCATGGCGCCGTCGGGTTCAAGGGGAGCCGAGTTGAGGCCCAACTGGAGACAGAGGGCGGTCTAGTCGGTCTGGCGGCGGAGCAGGACGGGACGAGGGCGGGAGCGGGGGCGAGTGATCGGCCCGCGGTGAAGGGTTTTCGCCCGGCCCCGCGGTCTCCGGCCCGGCGCTAAATCAAAACAATTGCGGTCGGGGACTTTGGGGTTGGAGCCGAAACGGGGAAGGTGAAGGCAAGGACGCAAGAAAAAAAAATGTGCAGAGTAAAGTGATTTATTGTGCTGCTGCTGCCTGAAATATTATAATAACGATAGTAACAATAGTGCTCCGCGGCTGCTGCGGATCAGTCAATGTGTTGTGTTGTCACCTGCGTCTGACGTTTATTGCCCCCACCCCGCCCCGCCCCGCACCGTTCCACCCCGCCCCGCCCCGCCCCGCCCCGCCCCGCCCCGCGCGCTACCCGCCACTTACTTGAGCCCGTTCGAATCTCAAACAAAAACTCCCTCGGCTAGGCGCCTCTGAGGCGTGAATGATCGTGATTGACCCCCTCGGCCTCGCCTCGGCGCGCCGTTTGCCTGCCGCTGCATGCCCACTGCGAGCAAACTATAAAACGGCGCCGTTGTTGTTCTTCTTATTGTTGCTGATGTTGTTGTTGATGTTGGTTGCGGTACCGTTCGGTCAGCGCGTGATGAAAGCCTTGTGATTCATGTCGACGCCCCGCCCCGCCGGAGCAAATAATATTCAGAGTCCGCTCCGCCCCGCACACCGGGGGGCGCTCATGTTCTTTATTGTGATATTCTCATTGCGACAGGAAACCTCCTCCTCCGGGGCGCTCCGGTGCACTTGCGCTGAGCCGTCAGCTGATCGGGCTGAGCGAAGCCTCGTGGAATTCCCCCTGCCCACCCGGCCCGGAGCAGCGCGAGCAGCGCCCTCTTTTGAATCCTGGTCACGTTTACGCGGGAAAAGGGAGCAAACGGTTCCGCCGCTGTCGTCTGCTTCTCTGCGCACGGGTCAATTGAGTAGTGTTAGAGGGATGAGAGATTGCGTGTTGAAAGTGTCACCCCCGCCCCGCCCCCTCCGCCCAATTCCAAACTGACATGGACATCATCTGGTGGACAATTTCCTCCTTACCTCAAAGTGCGCAACGGGTTACGAGACGGGTCGCAGAGGCGTCGCGTAGCGTCGCGACGCCCAGTCAGACTCACGACGCCTTGCCTTCTGCTCTGCGGATTCGCTCCGCCCGGACCGATTCCCCAAATATAACCCTTCTGCCCGCCGTGGGGCCACGGGGGCCGAGGCGTTACGGCGTTACGGCGTGTAGCAAGTCCTCTGCCCCATTTAGGCCCCTCTCGGCGAGAAGTCCAGGTCAAACGGACCGTCACGCGATGCGTCCCAAAGAAGGCCAATTACGCGAACCAATCGTCCCGATTTTCGTCACGTTTGCGGCCGGGGAGGAGAGAGGAGCACAGACTCACCAGCGTTACTCATCACTCCTTATTTTCAAAGGGTAAAAAACTATCATAAAAATAGTGATTTAAAATAATGTGGTGGGCGGTCTATTTGATTTTTGCATTGTGATTATTTCGCGCACGCTCACCGTATGGTGCAATGACGACCCATTAGTGCAACGGGGGCGTGGCGTATTAGAGACTGTCACATGACACTCCCTATACCTGCACCCTTTCTCTCTCGCACCCACACACACACACACACGCAGCTCTACACGCAGGTACGCATTACATATTGCGATCGCGACCTGATTCGCGCCTTCCCCCTCCACACACAGACACAGAAAAAAAATTTAAAAAAATAATTACGTGGTATTTGAACCACTGCCCACCAGGTGATATGGGCAGGGCAGTGTCGATACCAATGACGCTACGCGGCCGGCCTATCAGCGAACGGAGAGCAGGCGTACTGATGACACCGGGTTCGTTTCATCGGTGACAGTGGCTTCTCGCGCAGCATGACTCCTAGTGGTCCGAAACCCGGTACCGTCGTGGCATCGTAGCCACACCGGCATAGTGACCGCCCGGAAAGTCGCAGAACGAAGGTTCGAATCTTGCCAAAAAGTTTAATTTTTCTGAGGACAACTTGGAGTGGAATTCAAACCCCCCGTTCCAACCGAGCTCCCTCGTGGAATCGCCGACGGTCTAGTGGTCTAGTGGTGCCGCGAAAGCCGTGGGGTGTCTGTGAGACTCGGCACATGGGGCCTGGTTCAAACCCAGGTAGGTTCTTCACTGGTAGCGACAGCGGGTTGCCAGGAAGTTCCGTCCCATGCCCACGACTGGTGGTCGGTCGTGGGGTCATAAGTCCTAGAATCTGGCTCCAAAAACAGCTTTTCCATGCTCTGGGGACAGGGCAGTTCGGTTAACCACCGTACGACTAAATCTGGCAGTACGGGGATCAAATCTGTCGAATTGCGCGACAGGATCGCAGTCAGAAAAGCACCGGTTCCCATAAGAACACCGAAGTAGCTGGCTGCCACGGGGGGTAAAAGCCCTGTGCCTGGCGGGAACCGCAACCTCCTTCGGGAGGTTTACTGTCGCAAAAATTTTCCATGTTTTCACGCCACCCTTTCACTTGCAGAGCACGTACGTAATTTTTCAAGTTTAAGCTCGAAAATGTTTGTATGTGAGTGTATGAGAGTACCTCGACGAACGCCGCTTACAAACTTACAACGGACGCGCTAGCATTGCAATAAACCACGGTCCCCGCCACCCCCGCCGCCCCCGCCACACCCGCCGCCCCTGCCGCCCCTACCACCCCCACCCAGAGCGGCTGTCGAAACACAGCGCCGACGCGACACCGCCCCGCCCCGCCCCGTCAACTGTTTGTAGTGTCGTACACTTAAACACTTTTTTTGCGAACCCATTACGGATGGAGATGTCCTCCCGTGTGGCGTGCACGCTGCGGACCCGGAGCCCCTGAGGCCCCCGAGGCGGGGCGGCAGAGGGCAGGGAAGGCGTAACTACGTTCGTTAAGCGCGCGGCCGAAGCGATTCTGCAAGCCTCTGGCGCCTCTAGCGGAGGAGCAGCTGTGCCAGCCTGCCACGACATATTTTTTTGCAGTGTTTGTAATTACTCGCGAGCGAATGTTTGCACTCGGGAGTCGTCGGGCAGGGCGGGCGGTGTTGCATCAGGCCTACCAGTATGGTACCGTTTGGTCCAGCCGGTCACCCGGGCGGGGCGGGGCGGGGCGGGGCGGGGCGGGGCGTGGTGGTTGTAATGAATCACCCGGCCCGGCAGAAGAAGAAGAAGAGAGGGAGGGAGGGAGAGATGGGTAACGATTATTTTGTCTTTCGCGCGGCGCAGTCGTAACGATGCGTTAATTGTAGGTTCTGGGTCGGGGCAGGTCAGGTCGGCGCCAGAGCTTGAGCAGGCCAAGTAGGACCCCGTCCCACTCCGTACCGGCCATGTGCGATGTGTATCGCGGCGGGTGGCGGCTGCGCTGGGGCCTGCTGCTCCTGCCCCTGCTCCACCTGCCCGATGACGTGCCCTGCCTGGCCCTGCCCCATGGCCTATCCACGCGTACAGCGGTTGCTCCATGCAGGATCCTCCAGGACCGTGTGCTGGGCGCCACCGCAGCTGGAGAGGAATCTGGAGAAGCGGCAAAGGTTCTGAGCGGCGGCAGCACAAGCACTGCGGTGGGTTCGGTGAAATAACCAGAAATAACCGGGGGCGGGGAGGTGCGGTGAGGGGAGGGCACTGGGCACTCCTGTCACCCCGCCCCGCCCCGCCCCGCCCGCCTCCGGGGACCCTCCCGAGATCCGAACCAGCGCGGCGGCCACCATGGCCAGTATGCGGATGTCCAGGCAGGCAGCGCGGCGCGGCGCGAGGAGTCAGGGGTCGCGCATTACGTGAACACTGGTCAGGCGCCGCCGCGCCCCGCCGCGCCCCGCCCCGCCCCGCCGCGCCCCGCCACGCCTCGGCTGCATGCCTGCTGCTGGGCCCGGACGGCCGGCCCGGCCCCGCGCCTGACCGCGCGCTTCGCAGTCGCATACCACGCGGGGGCGCGGGCGGGGCGGGGCGGGGCCGCGAGGGGGTCATCTCGACCTGGCCACGGCGAAAGTACCTGCTGCGGGTGGGGCATTAGCGGACACGGGGGTGACGGCCCGCTCCAGGGGTCAGCTTCAACTGCAGCAGGGGCGGCTGACCGCTCGCGCCTCGCACCTGTCAGTCGTCACCCCCGACCTCAACACCGGGTTGACACATCAAATCCAGAGGGTGCTGGCTCCTACGAGGGATCGCCCCCGCGGAGGCTGCTGAAGGATCCTATCAGCCCCCGGCCCCGCCCCCGGGGGCGCGTCGTCCACCCCCTGTTCGCCGCCGTCGCGTCGCGTCGCCCCAGCAGTTGCGTCACGACCCGCGGCAGCCGCGGCGGCGGCGGCGATGGCATGGCGGGGCCCCGAGTGAAAGGAGAAGTGACCCGGGCCGGGCCGGGCCGGGCCGCGCCGGGCAGCTCAGGAGGTCACCTGGCCGTCCCGTCCCGTCCCGTCCCAGCCATCCAGCCCCGCCCGACCCGACCAGACCCGCGGCGCGCGTAGCGTAGCGTAGCGCACGCCACCTCGGAGCAGAGGAGGAGGAGTAGAAGAGGAGGAGGAGAGGAGGAGAAGAACAAGGTGGAGGAGGACGCACCGCTCCCTCTTCAGACAAGCACTACGCGCCGCCGACAAACGCACAAGGCAGATCGAGATCAGATCGGCTGACGACTGTCGAACGCGTCCCGATCGCCTGTCGAGCCGGCGCGGCGCGGAGGCCGGGCCAGGCCGAGCTGAGAGCAGCCTGATTGCCCAACGCCTCCCGTCAACCCGCGTGGCAGTGGCAGAGTGCCTTTCGTCGTATGGAGTAAGGGGTTGGTTACGCCCCTATACCCCCGGTATACCTGTCACCGGGGCAGAACCATCAGCTCACACCGGGAGAAGGGAGACTGGAGCAGCGTAGGGTGTCCAGTCCTGTCTAGCACTGGTGTCCGGTCCGGCCCAGTCCGGTCATTGCTCAAGAGCGCGAACAATACCGCCGCATGCTCCAGGTCCTCGGCGGGGCGGGGTGGGAGAGGCTGGGATGGGAGCACCAGCGCCACCCGCCTCTGCGTGCCTCGCGGTCACTACGCTTCCACCCGCCCCGCCCCGCCCCGCCCCACCCCGCCCTGCTGCACTACGCCACGCCAGTCGCTCATTTCCCCGGCATGTCGTATAAATCCTGCTTTCCCGCCGACACGAACATCGTGATTATAGTCGTTTCCCTCGTCTTTCTTTTCCTCCGCCGAGCGGCCGGTGCGCGGCGCGGTGCGTTGCGGCGGGCGACGACATGTTGACGGCGAGCTCCGGCCCGGCCCGGCCGCCGCCAGGGTGCGGCCGGAAGCGCTCGGATGGGGTGGTCGCCGACAGAGTTGAGCTTCACCTCACCGCCCCCCATCCAGCGTCTCCAGGGGTGGCAAAACTTTGGATCAGAGTACCTCCTTCCGTGCTGTTCTTGACCGTCAGGGACGTCGGCGTGCATCAGATGCGCTCCGGGGGGCGCGGGGGTTGGGACGGTTGCCCTCAGGTAAGCCTCGATATTTATTTCTAATTTTTACCCCGTTCTTGCGTTGGGGCCGTTCTAACGCCTGCGGTTCCCCGCTTAAGTTGGCGAATCAAAAGCGAAGCAATGGGACGGAGCCGAGTACTGGGCGTACCGGGCGGAGAGGGAGACGCCTATTACTGTCATCCCGCGGGGATCCATCGCCATGGGCCGAGGCGGGGCGGGGCGGGGTGGGGCGGGGCGGGGCGGGCGGTGTCGTCTTTCTTAATTGCTCGCCGAGAGCGGCGAGGAGAGGTCGCAGTGGTGAGGGCGTTGGGGCCGGTTGGGGCGCTAGAGAGGCGTGGCCGATGGCTTGCGGCCGCCCCGCCCGGCCCCGCCCCGCCCGCTGCGGTCATCCGTTAATTTGAATAAAGGGGGCTAAAAGCGGTTCTGCTACATTGCGCAGCGGCGGCCGGCCGGGCCGGGCCGCAGAACCAACGATTAGAGTGTCCTGCACTGCCCTGGATAAAGTGCCAGTGTTCGAGTCTCGTCTCTCTGATTCAGAGCATCGCTCTCGTAGCCCTGTCCTTGTCGCACTCGTGGCAGTGCCCTATGCGAGGCGTGGCGGTACCACGTGAGTGCGACAAGGACGGGTAGCTACGAGAGCGGTCCCATGAATCGGTCCGGTGCATAGAACGCCACTGCGCTCCACTCTGCGGCCTGGAGACATCTCAGAGCGCGGCTGCCCCGCCCGGCGCGGCGCGCGGCGCCCCGTGCGGAGTGCGTCCAGCAGACACGCGCGTGCGTTGGGCTGCCTATCAGCACGGCGCTCCAGCGCACGCCAGCGCACGCGGAGGAAAGGGTGATGCACCGCGGTGCGCTGAGTCAGGGGGCGGGGCGGGGGCGGAGGCGGGAGGCGGGGACCGGAGCGTGGGCGGGGGAAGGGTTGGGGGCAGTAGGGGAAGGGCATTGTCCGGGGCTCACGGATGACAGCGGCCCGGCCTGGGGCCTTGACCCCTCCAGCTCCAGCTCCAGCACTTTAAATGTCGCACTCGCCTGCGGCCCGCGCTGAGGAGGAATGCAGGGCGGTCCGGACCCAGGCCGCAGCCGCCAAACTTCACTGTACGTCCCCCGCCCGCCCCGCCCCGCCCCGCCAGGGTCCTTCTTAATGACATCACCGAGGATCTTCACAGCGCTCGTCTAAGAGCGGACATTGTCGTTCCAGCAAGAGACGACACCGTGTTTCGCGAGCCCGGGTCCTGGCTGGCTCGGGGGCTTCCGTAAGACCTGAGAGGCTGAGTATGGGGGCAGCATGATGGCGTGACCTGTGCCAGGGCAGTGTAGTGCTCTACAGGCCATGTGTGCGATAAGGTCCCTATGGCTGCTGCTGCTGCTGCAGCTGCTGCTTATGGCTTGTACTTCTTATCATATCGCCAGGGAGCTTCCAGTAGGCGGCCGGCTCCCTCCGCTGCCTGTTCAGAGTTTCCGTCGGCTCAGCCAGCTGCTTCCGTTCAGTTCCGCATTTCCCTCTATTCATTCTAGCCGATTTGCCAGTGTCAGCTACATAGCCTGAGCAGTCCAGCCAAACCAGAAACTACAATTCACCTGCGCCTTGCACTTGCCCGCCCTCCTCGTGACGGGGGCTGGACTGAGCAGGACACTGTTGTCACGTCGCAGGGGGTGGCTGTAGGGCGAGGGGTGGAGAGGGGAGGAGAGGGGAGGGGGCTCTGCGAGGGGGGAGGGTGAGGGGATGAAGGATGAGACAGGGTTAAGTTTTGATCGGGCTATTGCGTGCTTTTCCCCGTGGACTGCTGCGATGAATGGAAAAACTTAAACTTGCTGCTTGGGCTTGGGGAATTGGATCGGAGTGCTTTTTACTGCTCAGTAATGTGGATGGAGAGGACAGGTAAGATTATCCTAAACTAGAGGATCAAATTTTTGCTCTGAAGAGATGTCTTTGTTGTGAGAGGACCTGTCAGTTCATATGACGTGATTTACGCAACGAGTTAAAAGTATCCTCGAAATATTGTAACTTCTCTTACTCTTTGCCACCACTGTCATTGTTCTCTTGCCATCCAAGAAACAGTGAAAATCGTTTGAAAAGCTTTGAGGAGGTTAGGTCCTGAAACTGTTTTCATAATGGTTAGCATTGTTTCATCACTTTGAGAATCACACACTAATTACATTTTGTACTCTATAAACTGTATGTCTTGTGAGATTAACATAAGTCTGTTCAGCAAAAAACATTTGAGCATCTGCCGTAAAGCTGAGAAGTAAATCTGTAATCGCAGCCCCCAAATCTGAATTAGTTTACCATAACTATTACTTTAAGTAATTTTTAGTGGTCTTTATGCTGTTGATCTTGTTCAAAGAGTCAAAACTAGAAAAGATTTATCAGGCCACTGAAGAGATGCTAATTTGTTATTGAACAAGACGGCAAGCTCATTCCTTCTATGTTGATATCGTTTAATATTTGCTCACTCAAAGTTTTATTTCTGTCAACTGACAGTCATTTTACTCCGCTTCTCTCACAAACGTCTATCACATTTCTAAGCTGAAACATTAACTTTCAGATCCCTCTTTATATTGACCTGCATAACTCTTTCAAGCTTAATTTGTATATCGCAATTGCTCTCCATCAGTAAGCTATCTTTCCTTTTCTTACTTTTCTTGTATTAAATGAACAATTTATATTGTACCACCTGAAACAATATTGTTTGGAGCTTTAGTAATGTCATAATTAAAACCAAAAATATTTTTGTTTCAAGATAAAACTTTACCAGCGTATGCTGTTTTAAAAATTTTGAATTCTGTGAAACAATTATGTTAAAATTTGGTTTGATTTGAAATGAATACAAAACAGCTCAGATAGCTTGCTTTAAGAAACTAAATTGGATTGTATTAGAGCTATACACATTTAATAACATGACTCAATAACCTCAACACTCCAAACATCTGTGAGGCTTGGTGATATGGCCATCCTGTAACTGACTTCTTGAACAACCACCTGTTTTCTATAACTCACCTTTAATTATTGATATTGCATTTTACATTTTCTTTATTTTAATGCATGTATACTTTAAACTTAACACATTTCTTTCAACTGCTATTACTACTCTTTAGACATCCAAACAGTACCTGTCAGACACCTTAAGAGAACACAGATGACCTCATTAGACAACTTTCACTTCTCCCACTCCACTGTATGTGTATTTCAAGGTCAAGTCCATGGCAAATGTCAGACTCCAACCTGCTTATTCTAAATTATCTTACTATTCTGTGTCCCTTTTAAATAAGACATCAATCTTAATAGAGAATGATTTATATTTTTAAAATAAATATACCACATATTACAAAAACAATTATACTACCACAAAATTTTTAACACTGACAACATTCAGGTGGAGAATTTCAAATACTGACCACTGAACATGAAATAAAAGTTTCCAGTTATGATAACAAATAAGGCCTTCTTAAAAAAAATCCTTATTTGAAAAAAAAAAAAAAAAACAACCTAATTTTTCTAATTCATTTACAACATATGATTACTGAAAATTCCAATGCTTTCGCTATGTACTGAGTGGAACACACTCTAGGGAAGGCCAATGTTGTCCCTCCAAACTAATACTTGAAAAAAAAATTTTTTTTTGACAATTTAATTTTTTGTTTTTAAAATGTTACAATTTATTTGCAGACCATGGATCAGAAAGATGTTTTGGATCTTAGACAGAAGAAGAGGTCTGCAGATTCATCAGAAATTCCAATATATACATCAAACATTGATCATCCCCTTGATCTGAGTATATCTAAAATCAAGAATTCTTTAGGCAGAACACCTGTAAATAATTTTGAAAACTATGTAAGTTTTTCTCAAAATTTAATATTTTTATTCCATGCAAAACTGCATGTAACCCCAAATTTGTTTTATTTTCAGCTTGACTATTTCCGCCCCTCTGTAATTAGACGTAATCTTTACTCCACACCAAATATTTCAAGTCAAAGATCTAGATGGAATCACAGGTCTCATCCATCAATTGATAGTGATTCTAGCTTTGAAAGTGAACAAGAAAATGAATATTCCCAAAGTGGAACCCTTGAAAAAATCATTAGAAGAGAAAGTACAAGTACTACAGACACAGAGAATGATTCTGAGACATGCGAATCAAGTTCCACCATATCTTTGGGATTTTACAGGGTATGTTAGTTTTGAAATATTTTATATCATTTTTACATTCTCAAGGCAAAATATTATATTTTTATTATTAAATGTATCTCTTTTCTGTTCCAGGAGTTGCCTGCTTTGACTGCTAATGTATCTTTAGACCAGAAGAAAAGAAAAAGTATGATTTTAGAACTGTCGTCGTGTCAGGCAGAAATAATGGAACCAGAGGAAGTTCAGTCAGAATTGGAGAATCACGCACAAAAGGAGCCTTATGCAGATGACAGTGAGGAAACTGATGAAATAAATGCCAATTGTCTTAAAATTATTGAAACGGTATGATCAGAAGTGTAATTTTAAGTGCTTTGATGTTGCATCAGCAACCACCTAATTTTTCGTTTTTGTACTATTTCAGGAAAGTTATATTGAAGAACTGATTCAAATGCAAGCTGAAGAAAAGAAAAGCCCAAAATCTACAAAAAATATTTCATCTGTTATTCAAGAAAGAGCTACAAAGTATATAAAGGAAATCCATAAAACAAGATCAGATATTTGTTCAAGTGGTCTTAACCTTGAGGTAGATGGGAAAAAAAAGCAACAATGTCTTAAATGTAACGAAGAGTTTTATAGTGCTGCTGCATTATTGAAGCACCTCATGACCCACTCATCCCTCAACCCTGGGGAAAAGTTGATTAAGTGCCCTGTCTGCACAAAGAGGTTTTCAACATTAAATACATTAGAAAATCACATGCAGAAACTTCATACAGGAGAAATGAAGTATGTATGTCATTCATGTGAATTGCCTTTCAAATACAGTACTCATCTGAGAAAGCATATGATAACATCCCGTTGTGGAAAAGGGACCAAGAATAACCCCCAAGTTTCCATCTAATGCCATTACTGCTCTTCAAGCTGTATTCTCACCCAAAAGAGAAAATTTTATGAGATGTTTTTCACATTTGTATTTATTGGTATTTCGCACAGTTGTGCACTTTTTATCATGTTGTTAAGAAAATTTCACCACACAAATGAAGTATTTGTCATCATCAGACTGATTTTGTTAATCAAATTATCAATTTACTTCCCTGCACAATCTTAAAACCTTTAAAGAGCAAAGTCGTTTTATATAATCAATTAATATGAGTGTGTGAGTTCCTCAATTTTTCTCAAAATGTGTTTACGCTTAGTCCTTTTAAGGGGACTTAAAAACCAAAAACACTCAGACCATCCTGTGACTTATTTATCTTGAATTTTCATTCCCTGATGGGGATCTCAAGTGTGTCTTTGTTGTTAATAGTCTTCGTTATGCACTGTTTAAATCTGAAGCAATAAATTTATCAAAATAAGTATAGAGAGTAGCACCTTTTGGTTTCTCTATGGAAGTAGTGCAATAATTTTGTTACTTTATTCATAGTTACAGATAGCATGATGATATATGTCTTGAATTCTGTGTTGATCAGCAATAACTTCTGCACCCTGTTTACTATGTCTTAAATTTTTATACTTTCACCTAGTACATTAGTGACATGTTTTGTCATCTTGTATAACAGTAATATGATGGTGTTCTTTGGTTCCTTATTGATTAGCTGGTAGCATTTGGTCACCAAAGATATTTAGGTCTTCTGTGACCTTATTTGTGGCATGAGACTGTTCAATATTTATTATAGTTTAGGTGAAAGCTTTATTTTTTTTTGTGTTGCTTGAAGCAAACTGACTCTTGGGTGTTATGTATTTCCATTATAATTTCCAAAGACAATCAGTATTTTATCCCAAAGAACACACCTGTGTATGCTTTATAAAATATTGTTCCTACTAGCACTGTATGTATTAACTATCTTGAATTGAACTACAGCAGATGAATTATTTTCCCACTCCATGTACTGATCAGCCATAATTAACATTGTTTGCATAATTTTAAGCTTTTATTATTCACTCATTACTCACACTAAAATGCAAAGATTTCTAATCTATTTGATAAGTGGTTAATATTGATTAAAACAAGCCATTAAAAACTTGACCCACCTGTTTTACAAGTATCGTACAAATAATGGTCACAAATGACTCTATGGGTTAATATTTTCTGTTCTCATGGTTCTATTATTTCCTAGTTATGATCACTGTTCAATGTAGTTGCATTAACCTAGCTGTGTCTGTTGTTTATAGGAAAGCAAAACTGTGCTCTTTTGAGTAATATCTTGGTGATTCACTTCAACATTTTGATACTTTTCTAGTGTTAAGGCACGCAAGGCTATACATAATTTTAAATTTTTTCCATGATCCGTCATAAGATATGGGATCTTAGTGTCTTATTTTCTGTTAATTAGACACTCAAATTTCTCCTACAATAATTATAGAACAATAATTTTGTGTAGCTCTTAGGTCATGAATGCTCAGTCTTTTTTAAATTTTGTGTAAAATTCTTTGGTTTATGTTCCAACAGATCAAAACTCAAACTCTTAACTCAATACATTTTGTTAATATTTTTATCTACATTTCATCCTGTTAGCATGTCAAAGTTTATTTCTAATACCACTTGCCGTACTTTTCCTCTAGTCTGTTATTCTGAATGAGTACAAACTTATCAATTGAAATTATTATATTTGACTAGAGTAAATAAGGTGTTAAAGAGACATCATTTGTCCTCAGACTCTGCTCATTCCTGGGAACACAGAGCCCCACAAGATGAACAAATCTTGTGCATGAAAATTTTTGCTTCAGTGCTTGGGCTTGTCAAGTGCCTTTTGTTTTGTTTTTAATTGGAAAAAAGTGAAACTAAAAACAAAACTTTGTAAGCTTTTTGTAAGGATTTTCTCTATGCTCAAGTTACATTTTGCAGCTACTGTACTCACTTCCCTGTAATGACAGAGACATCTACTTGTATAGTATATAAGGGATAGCCCGAGCATAAGTTTTAGATGTAATGAAGTACACTCAGATTCCTTCAAGTAGCTGGTAACAATAATTTTAAAAGGTCTACAAGATTACAATGAAGTTAAAGCCAAAATGGTATTAGTTTTTTTAGGCAGAGCACTGATTAATATGGATAGATATTTAGACTGATAACTTGATAGATCTCTACTTTGCTTTAGACATTACATTTATTTGTAAGGAACACTTTCTCACTGGCAATGCATTCTAATAATACATATCTACAGGTGAGATTCTTTTGGCCTTGAATTGGTTGTGTACATAAGGTACTTTGGAGTCTCTTTTTCCACCCCTGTTGACAATTGCAACAGGACTTGAATCGACACAGTTCTGTTGTGAAATATGTCTATTTTTTGGCGTGTATTACAGTAGTTTGACACAATGATTAAAAGATGTTCATCAAGCAACTGTGTTTTACTAGAAGAAAATAAACCCAGATCATGTATTAATATCTTTATTGAAAATATGCATCAAATTAGAATATTTATTTGATAATTAAAGCTCCTTACCACATTCAGTGCAACACCACCTCCTTGGTTAAATGTGAGCAGTGGTGAACCAATTCTCACACTGAATGTGGTAAGAAAATAGATATCATCAGTCTTTGATAGCTCCATGACAGCTTTAATAAAGAGGTAAAAACAAAACACACTTAACATTTCATCTTCGGTGCACAAAAATAACTGTGCAACTACGACTAAATATTAAATCGAGCTATTTCAAAATGGCCCCATATTATCTTCACACATACTCGTGAGAGAAAACCCTCTACCTTAAAATTCAAAGATCACATTTCTATCATTCTGTGACAGAAGATAAGAAAAAATAACAGCTTAAGTGTAAGGTAATTCATTACTAATTAATCATTGGACAGATCATATCACACAAAAAACGGATATTGAGCCATTAGAATATCTATCTATAGTAGTAATACAGTTATATAAATAGCTGCAATTATTTTGAAAATGGATTCTGCTACAGACATATTGATACCTATGTACTTAATAATGCATAGCGAAGTTAAATCAACATTCATAAAATCTAGGAATAAAGGTTGAGTAACACAAAATATTTTTAAATCTGAAAGGCAGTGGTAAAAGCAAACTTAGTATTTAAAAAAATAGTAAATAAGAAAGCACCTTACTTATCATAAAAATATGCAGCAAACTGACTCAAAAATTTCAGGTACTAAAATAATAGACAATTTATAAAAGTTAAGAAAGTTTATAAAGTAATTTGGTGAATAAATACAGTATTTTTAAGGGGTGCTTAAGCCTAGATCAGTATCTCCATCTACAGCCTTAGCATCTTCATATTTCTTTTTTCGTTCTGAGATTCGTTTACATCGTGGACAAGAAGAGGACAGGCACCTTGTGTGAAAACAAACACCACAGTCTCCACATCGTGACACTCGAGCAATTTGCCAGGGAAATATTATCTCTTTAGAAGAACATAGCTCGCACACAAATCCACGTGCAAGGCAAAGCTGAAAAAATACATGCCTTTTTTTAGAATTAAGAACCAAATAGGAAAAAAAAACAAAAAAACTGAGTGTTGAATGGCAAGCAGTACCTCACATTGAGATGTGTGCTCATTACCAAGAGCAAGAAGAGTTTGAAGACGAGAGGCAAGTTCACCTTGTTTCACTTGTTCAAAATCCACCATTGAGTAAACATCAACTTCAGAGAACATGTAATGTGGTTCTCTTTCAAGAACTTCTTGTAATCTGTAAAAATGTATAGAGAGATAGATTTAAATTATACAGTGTTAAATAATCACGTTTCCCTGCCTTTCCAAACTTTAGAACCTCTGAGCTTTAATCACTAAAATAAGATCCCCAGTACTTCAAGAACAAGGGAAGAGAGAAGATTCTTGAGGAGGGAAAAAAAATTTGTACAGTATTGAGTCTGTTACTTACTCTTTTGCAGTGCGGCAGTTAAAAATAAAATCTTTCATGTAGTTTAGCTGTTGTCTGAATTTTCTACACCGCTCCAAAGATCTAGCTTTCCGATAAAGACCAGGATTTAATGCAGCCACATTAAATAATGGGTCCATAAACATTGAATCAAGCAAGCGATATGAGAAATTTGAAACAGGGTATCTTAAAGAAAGGAAAGTTAGTATAAAATTAATAGATGAATGCACCATGGGGTAAAGAAGCATATCAAAAGAGAAAAAAAAATATATATAAAAGAAACTTAACACCAACCTATTGAAATCCCATTTAGTCAAAACCCTGGCAGGAATAATGGCTGTCTGATTTGAGTGACACCCAGTGCAAAAGTAGCGACCAAGATATTCACAATACCGATAACGATGGGCATACGAAGGGGCTACTTTCATTCCACAACCAGCACATCGATAATTTTGCTTTGCCATAAGTGTGCGTCTCCTAGAATAAAGTAAATGCAATCGTACCTCCAGTATTGATTTCGTAACGATGAGATTGAAGACTACAAACCAATGTATACTTACACTGGATTCGGATGAACAGTGAAAATTAATTGTGGCCGTGGAGGTGCCCACTCCATATTGCCTCGCAAAGGTGTAGCTGCCTGACGCATATCCTCATCCACAACATCATCAGGACTCACTGGCCAGCTATTTGGCAAAGGGAGAAGCTAGAAACCAAAGGAAAAGAAGATATTTAAGAAAAGTGAAAAGATTAGATTAGATATTTGGTTACAGTTCTTTTAAGTTGGTTTACATAGTAGAGGTACTCACCTGCTGATCTGTCTCCTGTTCAGAGACCAACCACTTCAAATCTGATGCCCGAGGAAGCTGTTTTTCACTGAACTGACTAATTAATGAAAGAGCAACACTCTCAGCAGACCAGTTTGAATCTTGAGTTGCACTCACAGGTTCTTCACTAATAGTATTCTTAGATAACTCAGCTTCAGAATATAATGATGCCATTGATACAGAAAGGCCTAAAGAAAGACAATTGAGTAATGAGCAACTTTCAGGTAAATTAAACTTGACTAAATAGAATGCTGGGATAAAAAGGCACACTGACCTGAATCTTTAAGCACTGATATACTTTGGGAATCATCAAGTTCCATGTCTTCAACCCCATCAGTGGACATACTATCAGAAGGTGTACCAGGGGGGGTAGACAGTGGGCTCACACTTTGGTCTGTTGTTGTAGTATCTGTTTTACCATCACTCAAGAGGGTCACTCCGAGGATAAGACGACGTTGCTCTTCTTGACGTTGATGGCGCCGCAGTCGTAGTCTCTGTTTCAATTGAATAATTTCTTCATCAGACTCATCAGCTCCATCTTCTGTGGTTGGAGCTGTCTGGACCTCTTTGTTACATTTGACCTGTAACCATGGGTTTTCAATTTTAAAGTTTGCAACAGTAAATTTTTAAGCATAAAAATCTATATTAATGAATAACAAAAATAAATCATTAAGTCTCATTACCTGTTCAATTGCAGAAATCATTGCCTCAGATATGCTAAAGTGAGCATTTTCTCTATCTAGCTCAGCATTTGCCCTTGAGAACTGCCCAGATGAAAGGAAGGAGAAAAGGCTTTGCCCCTCTACCGGTCGAGGAAAATATCCTGTGGACATAGGTTGAACACTGTTTCCTCCATCCTCCATAAAGCTTTTCCGAGACCAACTTAATGGAGTTCCTGCGTTATTGAGAGAGGATCCTTTGCTCCCATCCCATAAGTTGGAGGCAGACCCTGGCCTTCTCTTGTCACTGTTTGGAAATTTTCAAAATTCAGAGGAAGTAGAGAATGGAGAGTACTACAAAAAGTCTCAATCATTTGTTACTTACATCGGTGATAATAAAGGTGGTGACTTGCATGGAATCATTCTGTCGCATGTCATTGAGCGAGTCATTTTAGTTGAACCCGATTCCTTCATGTGAGTCTTCAGATCAGAATCAGATTTGTTTGATTTTCTTGATTTTGCTAATTTTGTTTCTTCATTTTTAACAGGTGTTGATTCATCTTTGGCTGTTCTACCTTTTTTCCTCTCTAAACTTTTTGCCAAACTTTTCACTGATACTTGCTTACTGATGTGGACCTTTTTACTAAGCGTTTGTCTACTCTGTCTGGACATATCAGGAGAATCTGAATGCTGAAGTCCTGAGTAATCCACTTGAATAACACTTGGTGATAACTTTGACACTCCAATAGATGTATCAACAGCAAAGAGTTTGCTTTCAACTGTTGATGACCGGTTAGGAGTAGTTAAAATATCTTTCACAGAACGGTAAGGGGTAGATGGAAGTGTTTGAGAACCCCTATGCCCTTTGGTTGATCTAGAACTGTTACTTCGAGTAAGATTCCAACGTTTCCTGGAATCTTTCACACTATTTTCTGAGCTTACATTGTCTTCACAACTCACAGCTGCACCCAGCAGACAAGGCAAACTACTCCAAGCTTTGATTTTATCAAAGCTTATATTTGAGCACCCATTCTTTGGTTCAGTAATCACCTCTGTACATTTTGGATGTAAAATAGGTGGAGAAAGATCTTCTACATTACACAAAGTACTGGTCTTCTCAGGTTCTTTGACTATTTCACATTTACTTATTGGAGCAACTGATTCATCAACAGTTGGAGCAACATCCAGATCATGACTTTCTTCACCTCGACTTTCAATTACATCCATTGTGGTCTTAGCTTTAGCCCATAAAGAGTTACGTTCAAAAGTTTCTGGATATGATGAGCAGCGTCGATGAGTCTTGAGTACTTTGGGGTTCCATTTTGTCATGTACTGAATACAGAAAACAAAAGAAAAAAAAATGGTTGAAAATGATATAAATTATTGTGTGGAAGAGAAATTAAATGACATAAAAAAAAAATGTATCTTACCAAACATGGATTGATTTCAGTGAGAAGAGTAGGTTGATTATGTTCCACAGCACGTAAACATATTAAAGCAGCTTCTCCAAATTTTTCTTGACTAAGGAATGCATTACTTTGGTAACATGATAGGAGGTGCTCACGATCAGAGAGGAGCCATGACAATTTTTGTGAAAGAGTGTGTGTTTCAAGGCTAATAATAAAAAAATATATAAATACTTATTACAATTTGTTAAAACAACTGAAAAAGATTTTTCTGTCAGTATTATAAAATTGACAATACCTTTTATACAACCAAGTTAAAGCTTTGTCACTAATGATGTGTGGTGGCACATGTGATGACTCCCTGTAAGATTCTAAGACCAATGTAGGTGATGTTGCTAAATTTGGTTGCAGCCAGCTCAGGCCATTGATAAATACCCACAAGTCTGGTTCACCCTGAAAGATGAAAAGTCACGTAACTCAATTGTCTCCTTACTAGACACCAGTTTCAGGTTCCTTGGTAAAATTTCTACATACCTCTTGATTAAAAACTTGATAACCATGCTTGAAGATCCGCTCCATGGCACAATGGAGGCGGTTGAGACCTCCGTAAATGGACCAAACATTGGCCACCTGAGATATGAGCAGCCCCTCAACTGTTCTTTTGAGTAGCAGTAGAAGCTCTACTTCATCTCTGCCTGCCATTGCCACAAAGCAATATTCTTTCCATCCATCCACTTTCCTTGACTGAGACAGAAAAATAAATATTTGCACATTGATGGCTGAGACAACTATTTTCACATCTGTGGGACTTTCTGAGTTTTCCACACAGTGTAAAAGGTGATGTGTCATGAGCATCTACCATTAGATAACAAATAGTTAAAATAGTTTCATTATGATTCAACCAATGCATATAAATTTCTACAACTAAGATTGGACCTCACATAAGAGAATGGTTGACAACAGTCTAACATCTACTATGAGCATGTAACATGCAAATAGAGAGCAGTAGACCCTTGAACCCTACTGGAGACAACAGTCCACCTATAGAAGGCATCTGGACTTCACAAGGGTTTTAGTGACATAAGTCCTATGAGTTTCAGTGGACTTAATTTCTGATTTAAGTGTCTCAGAGTAAAACCGACGGTTAAAGAAAAGAAGAGAATAATCCTAGACATTCATCACCAACTTTTAAAAAAACAATTATACAGAGTGAGAGGGTTACAACATAGAGGCAAATTATGTGACTTTAGGTGTTGATGGAATTATCATTTTTATGGAAGTAAAATTATGAGAGATCAAATTCTTTTTTCCAATAAACTTGAGACAGAGGAAAACCAGTCAAAGGCTTACAGCAGAACGCGTGAAGTGTGATTATTATATGAAATATATTATGAAGACTGAAGGTTTAACTAACCTTAATACGCCTTCATCCGTCATCCAGCAATCTCAAATAGTAACGTAGCATTCCAGCTCCATTGATGTGAAGTTTACAGAACACCTAAAACGAAACGAATTAACACAGACTGTTGACATAATCACATGTTAACTCCGGGGAAAAGAAGTTGTCTGTTTTCTTCCGACTGAGACTAGATCCTCCCATCTCAGCAATCAAAACATTCGTCCTACGGCACGGCACTGCCTTGCGTTCGAAATTCTTGTCTTGTGATGTCACAGCGCAAAACGACATCAAGGAGAGACACGTACAGAAACCTGTCTGCTGTTACCACGTCCTCTTTCTTTTCCCCAATTTTGAAAGTTTCTCCGAAACTAACGTAACTAATTTATTTTAATTCAGCATTAATTCTAGTAATTCGGAAAAATGATTGGGTCAAGTAATCACCAAAACCATTCGGATCCCCGACGTGCCGACAGAGAGCGACGGTAAGGAGGTTAAGGGTCATGTTGATTATCATCAACATTAGTTGCAAATATTCTGGGACTTCATGTAATATACATCACGTTAAACATATTGATACATGCTTCAGGTACAAAGCCCCAGTGATCAATTCTCAGGTGCCCAGCCCCGGGGAAGATATGACACCTGACTACACTAATATTTTGGGGATGATCTTTTCAATGTGTGGGCTTATGATGAGAGTAAGCAATCATACAGATTTCATGTTTGGTGGTTTCCTCCAAGGAATATTATCATTAATTCATTTTCCCATCCTTTTTCCAGCTGAAATGGTGTGCCTGGGTAGCCCTTTATTGCTCATGTATAAGTTTTGCCAATTCCAAAGTTAATGATGATACGAAACAAATTCTCAGCAGCTTCATGTAAGCTTCAATTTCTATTCAATTGTTGTCCTTGAAATAACATACTATTTCATCACATTAATATTTTTTCCTGTTCATCAGGTTGTCAATCTCAGCTGTTGTAATGTCGTATCTACAGAACCCTCAACCTATGACTCCACCCTGGTCCTCTGTATTTGGTTAATTAAAACCACTCTCTCCATTTTGTCACCCCAATCAAAATTTTCCTTTTATATGAATCATACCATTAGCATAAACATCTCATAAATAAAAGTTTATATTCATTCTACTTATTGTATTTTCATATTTTCTTCCCAAACAGTGAATTGTACAATTCTGTCACTGCTTCTTCATTCATAGTCATAGAAGGCTGAGGAGCCATATAGTTAACAAGTTTAGGATGGACAGTGTATCGTAGACGTCTGCCTTTAGTGGCTTTTACATCAATTTTCCTCTTCATTTTACTTCTTATCTTCTGCAATTCAATCCACTGTCTGTAATCATATACAAAATCAAGTTGAAGAAGAGACAAGAAAAACATAAAAGACCAAGAGAATTTAAAATTCAATATATTCAGACCTGCCAAGTTGGACTGGGTCTGTAACATCAGCAGATCTTCTTTCAATGAGTTCTCGGAGCAGTTGATGATAAAAGTCACTATCGTCAAATATCTCTGGGTCATATTCTTTACTGACATCAGCCACACTTTTAGATTCCTGAGCCATTGTAAAACCATGTCAAGCATTAATTTCAAGTAAGTCTCTTCTATCATGAAATATAAAATAATGCATATTAGACACAAACCTGATTTTCAGCAGACACATCATCAGTTTCCTCTTTAGATTTTGCAGATTGATTAGTATTTTCAAGGGGCTGTCCTAAAATATGGTACTCAGAACGTCGTAATTGAGTTCTTCTCATTACTCTTGATTTATCAGCCAAGATTTGTTCAATTTGTTTTAATGTTGACTGTTCAAAAGCACTAAAATTCCTACTAGAACTACCATGGGCAACCTAAGATAGAAAAATGATGGGAATGAGGTGTGAAAACTAGGGAGAGAAAAATTTCATTGTTAACAGTATCCATTACAAAATTAAACAACCAACACACCTGAGTTTTACTATTCCATTTTTGAATTGTTGCATCACGGTATGGAATGTACTTGGCATGCAGTGAAGAAATAACCTGACTCAAATTTTCCTTCTTGATTTTTTTCTTGGGGATTTGTTCAGAATCAGAATCATCTTCACTCTCGTTAGCTCTCTTTGGATTTTCCTCGTCTTCAGAGCTGGTGATCTCTTCATCCATATCATCCTCAACCTTAGCACTAACATTAACATCATCCTTTCCATTAACTCTGAAAGAATAAAAATTAGGAGGTAACAACAAGATTTTCAAAAGCTATAAATTAAATATTTAATTTATCAGACAACTCAAAAATACCTTTTTCCTTGCACTAAATTTTTTGTTTCTGGGTATGATTTTAAAAGTCTTTCCTAGATAATAAAAAAGGAACACAAAGTTTATAAACAATTAGAAGTTGAGTGTGTTCAAAATTATTATTTAATTGTATCTACCTGCAGGTCTAGTAATGAAGTCATCAATTTTGTTAGCCTATGCTTTGACTTAGAGACGTGCGATACAAATTCAGAGCCACCCTTTTCACGGAAGATTGGGTAACTATCATATTGTGGAAGTTGGTTACTGAGAGCCAAAGATTTCTGCAGCTGAATTCGGCACTCAACAAAGTTATCCCAAAGATCTACAAGCCATAGAGAAATCGTGTTTACTCAAAAACTCAAAGGATCTTTAAGCTTTTGCAAGTTCTGTAAAAGCAATAACTTGGAGAACAATATGAAAACATGCCAACTTACTTAGTTGATTACGAACACAATTCCCCTTTTTAATCTCTTGGCTCATGTCTTTGTTAGAAAGGTGCCTAAAATTACTGCTATCATCTTGTGAACCATTTTCTATATCACTCTCTTCTTCATCCATTTCCCCATCTTCACTGTCATATTCGACAGAACCCTCCTCCTCTTCTCCTTCATTTGACAGGTCTTCGTCATCTGTATCACCGCTGTCATTCTCACTCCCACCATGCTCATCCTCGTCGTCGTCGTCGTCATCATCATCATCTTCATCAGTTTCTGCACTTGACTTTCTGCAAGATTTGAAAAAAATATTGTAAGAACTGCAGAACAAAGTTTTAAGAATCGTCAAAATAGGCAGATAAACTCATTGAGGAAAACCTCTGCCAAATTACCTTTTTGTTGGTTTGGCTATACTTTCTGAGTCGTCACTATCTGATTCTTCCATACCATTTGCTTCACTTCCTTCAGAATCACTTTCAAGCTCTTTCCTTGAAGTTCTTCCTCCTTCGTACCTTTTGTCTACTGTATCTAAAAGGTGTGCGTTGGACTTTCTCAAAGAGCTAGAGTGAACTGAGTCATCAGGAAACTCGTCATCAAAGTCATCATCAACAACACGGGCTGTAGTCTCTGAAATAAGAGGAATAAGAGGAAAGATACGAATAAAAAGTAGGAATTAATGTGGAGAAAAGCATGTGAAATTTTTGGTTATTAATAACCGAACCTGTGTGAATGTCATCTTCTGGGTCAATTGACTTGTTTTCATTTGCTAAAAGAAACGATATGTTGTCTGCCAATGTCTTCTTTCTCCTTTTCTGGGCAATCATGTTGTCGTTAATAACAAAATGAACTTAACTTTAAATAACAAACAACAAATGTCCTGGCCCTATTGCAGACGTCTGAGTACACACACGTGTGCTAGTGTGAGCCGTCCGCCGACAGAGGGCAGCACTAGCAGCAACGGCCCACCGCGCTCAGCTCGCTCAGCTCAGCGCGCCACATACGAACACGTGCGCTGCTGAGGGCGGAACTCTGGTAAGTTATGAAAAAGAAAATTGCTCCCGAGTTTCCCGAAAAAACTCTCTGCTAATTTCCTTCAGGCCCACAGGGCCCACACCTTCGACGTATTTTTTTCTCTTCCTATTTTAGTCCTTGACTTGTGCCCAAATAAATTTACGGACATTAACGAAGTCTGTTCAACCGACACCTGATATTTGGGAAATACTGAGCATTGTCAGGAGAAACAAAAAAGGCATTTCTTTTAAGCATATAAGTTCTTTGCTGCTTGTGCGGTGGTCACATTTTGTGGAAACCTAAATTTAGGACGGAAGCGTGGGCGGGCATGGGAACAGCACGGCCGACACCGAGTTAGGGGTGGACTTGGAGGAAACTCTGGAAAACTTGTCGCATGGGGGGGGGGAGGAATGGTGTCTGGTCCGGGCAAGCCAGGCGCCACGCCACGCCACGCCGCGCCCCGCTCATCACAGGCTGGAGTCATTTTGACGTCACGTATTGGTCCGACATGGTCCCCAGGCCCAGCTATGGTCCCAAGCCAGGCCGCGGACGTGTCGGAGGGGGAGGGGGAGGGGTGGCGGCGTGGTGGCACCGCGCGACGGGGAGGGGGTAGGGGGCGGCCCAGGGGTGGGCCTTGGGCGGCGGTGCCCGCGAGCGGGGGCGGCAGTGGGCCAGAGGGGTGGGTGGGTTGGCTGTGGGGATGGTTCTCGCCTGGCGGCTGGCGGCCGCATGGGGGTACAGCGACGCCAACCATAGCGCCAGCCCTGCCTGGAGCCAGACCCGTGGGGTGGGCCGAGGGGTGAAGGGGCGGGGTGGGGCGGACAAGGGGTGTCGAGGTGTGGCGGGGTGGGGCGGGGCGGGGCGGGTGGCGGAGGTGCGTAGCCCCTCTCGGCTGGGCTCGGCGCGGCTCGGCTCTGGTCGGGGCCCAGCTCGGTTTGGGCTTGGCCAGCTCTGCCGGGGGCGGGGCGGGGCGCGGCGGGGCGGGGCGGCGGGGGCGGAGGCGTTCTCAGTACGCGGCGAGGCGCGGCGACGTGCGGAGGGGCCAGGCTCGCCACCAGGCACGCCACCAGGCTCCGAGGCCTCGCCTCACACAGACTCGCGGGTCGTTGTCGTGCGCGGCGTGGCGTGGCGTGGCCGTCAGCCGCATTCGAGTCCCGCCCCGCCCCGCCCCGCCGCTGGCACCGCACCGCCGGGGCGCTGCGCTGCGCCGCGCTGTGCGTGCCCAAGCAGGCCTCGGCCGCGGGTGTGCCGCGGGTGCCAGCCATGCCCGGGCACGGGCACCACCATGCTGACCCCTAGTGCACGCCGCTGCCGCTGCGGCCGCCGCTGTCTGCCAGGTCCTCGGGGCGGGGCGGCCCCGCGCGGGGCGAGGCTCGGGACCGGCCTCTGCCCTTAGGCCCCCGCCCCCCGGGCCCCCCGGGCCCCCCCGTCGAGCCTCTCCGCAGATCATGTGAAGTGAACAGGTGAGTGAGCTGCTGGTGCTGTCGCTGTCGTGCCAATAATACCTCGGGGGCTCCGCGGCCTGGCCTGGCCTGGCGTGGTGTGGCGCGGCGCGCGACTCCGCTACGCGCCGCTCGTTATTGCCAGCTGACGGGACGGGACGGGACGGGGCGGGACGGGACGGGGCAGGAGGGGCCCGCGGCCGCGGAGTGCGACCGGCGCAGCGCGGCCCGGCGGCGCGGTGCGGGTAGGGGCGGCTCAATAGGACTGGACGGGATGGAACAGGACGGGACGGGACGGGGCGGGCGGGTCAGCCACCCACAGCTCGAGTCCGCGGCGGGCCCGACGCGGCGCGGCCCGGCACCGGCGCGGGTACCTCGCGGCACGGGTAGGGGACGGGTGCGGGCGCCGCGGAGATCTGCCCCAGTGTTGCCAGAGGCAAAGAAAATCCCACGAGTACACCTGTGAGCAGGCAGACGCGGGTATCTCCGCCTGCCTACTAGGCAAACTCTCCATCTCCACACATGAAACTGCCTTCTGCCTAGTGAGCAGTCCTAGTGAGCAAGGACGGTATAGCTGAAAAGAACAATTGGTCTACAGAAACAAAATTTAAAAAATAAAAAAAAAACACGCGGTTTTTGAACCACTGCCCACTTGGTCCTATGAGCAGTGTCGATACCAATGACGCTACGCGGCCGGCCTAGCACCGCCCGGAGAGCAGGCGTCCTGATGACACCGGGTTCGTTTCTTCGGTGACTGTGGCATCTCGCGCAGCTAGGCATCTGGTACCGTGGCGTCGTAGCCGTGCCGGCATAGAGACCGCCCGGAAAGTCGCAGAACGAAGGTTCGAATCTTGCCAAAAAGTTTAATTTTTCTGAGGACATTGAGGAACTTGGAGTGGAATTCAAACCCCCCATTTCAACCGAGCTCCCTCGTGGAATCGCCGACGGTCTAGTGGTCTAGTGGTGCCGCGAAAGCCGTGGGGTGTCTGTGAGACTCGGCACATGGGGCCTGGTTCAAACCCAGGTAGGTTCTTCACTGGTAGCGACAGCGGGTTGCCAGGAAGTTCCGTCCCATGCCCACGACTGGTGGTCGGTCGTGGGGTCATAAGTCCTAGAATCTGGCTCCAAAAACAGCTTTTCCATGCTCTGGGGACAGGGCAGTTCGGTTAACCACCGTACGACTAAATCTGGCAGTACGGGGATCAAATCTGTCGAATTGCGCGACAGGATCGCAGTCAGAAAAGCACCGGTTCCCATAAGAACACCGAAGTAGCTGGCTGCCACGGGGGGTAAAAGCCCTGTGCCTGGCGGGAACCGCAACCTCCTTCGGGAGGTTTACTGTCGCAAAAATTTTCCATGTTTCCACGCCACCCTTTCACCTGCAGAGCACGTACGTAATTTTTCAAGTTTAAGGCGGGATTGGGCTCAGCATTCAAGCCGAAGGCCCCTGATCCCCACTTCCAACGCCCCTGGATACCCGTCAACCTACCGGTGTATTCGTGGGAATTTTTGCCTACTTATCCGCTTCAGGGGGAGCTGTGAAGCCGGTCTGGTCCAGGGACCGGCGCCAGAGAACGCCCCCCCCCGTCTCGCTCACCCCCCCCCCGGCTCACCGCTCCCCGCCCGCCTGTCGAGACGAGACGAGACGCATATTATGACTTTCATAATAGATGGATCCTCTTGATCTCTCCGGCCAGGCCGCGGGAGTTTACTTCCCCCCCCCCTCCTGCCCCCCCCCCTTAATCTTTGCGGAGCACCGGGAGTCGCAATGGATCTGTGATGGAAACCATGGAGGGGCTGGGGGTATGGGGGCGGACCGGTGGAGGGGTGGAAAGGGAAAAGGATAGGGGGGGGGATATGGGCGTGAGGATCAAACATGACATATTTTTCGCGCCGCGCCGCCGCGGAAACCGCGAGGGAGGCGTACTTGACAGGCCGAATAGTTCCGCACGGCGAGGCCCCACCCCCGAGCCCTTGCCGCTTCCCTCTTGACCCACATCGCTATTCAGAGACATATATCGACACTCTCGCACCCGCGGCGCGGCGCGGGGCGGGGCGGGGCGGGACCGCCAGGGGTGAGTGAGTCGTGCGCAACATTTTGTTTTTCTGACGCGGCCGCGGCCACGGGCAGAGTGGCGTGCAATGCCAATCAATGCCACACGCTACGCCACGCCACGCCGCGCTGTGCCGTACCCGTGATAAACGTTATATGGGTTCGGCGGCGGCGTTTCGGCCTCTCTCAACAAGCCGCGAGTCAAGTGCGGTGTAGAGGAGGGCGGGAAAAGTAGCGTACCTCCCTGCTCTAACAACATCCTATACCTGTATTTTTATTTTATTTGCAAATTTTCACGACAGCGAAGAGTGAGATCCACTCACCTCTGTTTAATAGGGAAACACGTAATAATCTATAGGTAACTGCAACATGTGTGCCAAAGGGGAACGAGAAAAACAATCCCGTACAATCTAGAGGCCCCACCCACTAGTCGCGTAAACTAGACGACATGAATGTGTGTGTGTGTATGTGTGTGTGTGCCGCGCGCGTCCGAGAGGCATTCGAGCGAGGAGTCTAGTTACAGTTCGGCTCGTGTGGTCGGGGCGGGGCGGGGCGGGGCGGGGCGGGGCGGCCGGGGCCCGTGGGTTTGTGTATCGCTGAGGGTGCTGTGGGCGTAGAGGGGGGGTGTCGGTACAGAAATAGAGATGAACACGAAGTAGAGGGAGATTGAGAGCGGGAGGAGAAGGGAGGAGGGGGGGGGGGAGAGGGAGGGGTGCGGGCGGGGCAGGTTGCTTCGATTAAGCATGTCACCCAGTGCGATAGTCGTACCACCGCCCCGCCCCGCCCCGCCCCGCCACGCCCCGCCACGCCCGGGCTCTCGCCTCCAGCGACAAAAGGGCCTGTAGGACGGCTTGCTCGCGTCGTGGCGCTATGGATATAGCAGGCGCAGCCGGCGCAGCCCTCTAGGCCTGAGTGTCAGGAGTTGGTACCTGGCCTGGCGGTAGTCATTGTGGGCTTGGGTTGGGCACTGCCCCAAAAAGTAGCCATATAAACAACCAACTTTTAGGGATATGCATCTTAAATTAGTGTTGTGCGACAGTTCCATTGTGGGGACCGTGTGGGTGTGGGGACCCCTCCAGAGGGTAGGTAGGTACCTGGTGCCAGGGGGTGGGGGCGCGGCCTGGCAAGAGACTCGGGAGGGTGTCTGAAAGGGCGTGCTAGTCCTTGAGCAGGATTATGGAGCGGCTCGGAGGAAGCCGTCACCCCGCTAGCGACCTGCTGAAGCCCCCCTCACCCTCCCTCTCACCAGTCTGAAAGCAGAGTGAAGAGAGGCGTGCTGGGTGAGAGTGGCGAGAGCGTCCGGGATGAAAAAGGGGGGCTCGTCCAAAAACGAGATTACATTTGTAGCTAAAAGGGATGGGAGGTGGGTAGCGGTGGGGGCGCCTGCCTTGTCGGGCGGCGCTGAGCACTCCGAGGAGGGGGTGTCTCCCCGGCGGGGCTGGGCGCGGCCCGCCAGGACACGGTGCGGGCGGCGGTGACAAGAGTGTTTTTCCCTTTGTTGCAGGAGACGGCCAGGCCAGGGATGTGCCGGCCCCGCGTGCACCGGGTGTCCCTGCCCCTCGCCGTCCTGCTATGGTTGGGGGCGGCGGGGGCGGGGTTCGGCTGGGCGACGCCTGTCGCGGCCGGGGGCGGCGGGGGCGGGGGCGGCGGCGGTGGCAGCGCGTCTAACCGCCTCGAGTGCCCCGAGGTCCGGCGCTCGCCGCCGGCCGCCGCCCCCGGGCCCAGCCTCCTGGCGCACACGTGGCCGCCCGAGGTGAAGCAGGCCCTGGGGGCGGCGCGCGGCCTGTGGGCCGCCCTGGACCAGCCGGGGGCGGCGCAGGGCCCGGGGGCGGCCGACGCGTGGGAGCGCGCGTCCAGGGGGCTGCTCAGGGACCACCGCGCCGTGGAGGCGGTGGCCGTGCAGAGCCCCAGCATGCGGCTGCTCGTGTACCGCAGGTGAGTGTCACATAACCTCCGTCAGGCCTCCGTCAGGCCTCCGTCAGGCCTCAGGCCGCTGTCCGTACCTAACCTCACCTGTCCTCTGTACACGCCAGGCCGGACGGGCCGCGCACGCTGGTGGACAAGGCCCCCAACGTGGTCGGCGCCAAGGGGTACTGGACGACCCTGGAGGCGCGGGCGAGCGGCGCCTCGGCGGCGGCGCCTGGCGCCGGGCCCGGCGAGCCGCTGGTGGGCGCCGGCCCCCTGGCTGCGGGCGCGGGCGCGGGCGTCCGCTCCGAGCTGCCCGCGCTCCTGTGGCCGCACCCCTTCTACGACTGCAACATGGGCAGCTGGCTGTTCGGCCCCGGGCCCGCCATCCACAGCCACAACAAGTGAGTGCAACAAGGAGCAGCGTGGGAGGGGCGGGGCGGGGCGGGGCGGGGCGGCGACTGGAACCTCCAGACAAACCGCGCGCTTCTTCGAGGGAGAGCTACTTTATTTCGCCGTGACGAAAATTACGTGCTAGATATGTACCCCCGGGGGGAAATATGCATTAGGGCTTACAAGTATTCTTCCCAGCCCTGACTGGGTTGCGCGCTGCGGGCGTGGAGGCGTCCCGTCCCGCCTCGCCTCGCCTCGTCACGTGACTGCGCCCTGCCCGGCCCTGCCGGCGGTATGCTTTGTGCCGGGCGGGCGCGCGCTGCGGGTGGCCTACCCGCCCGACCGCGGGCGCTCGGCTCGGCGGCGGGGGGTCGCAGATGCATGAAAACGATCTCGTGACATTACATTCGCTTTGCGTTCCATTCACGGGCACGCAAGAGGTGGCGCGGCGTAGTGGAGCTTCGACGTTGGCCGCGCGGGGGAGGGATGGCGTGCCACCGGATGTCGCTTGGCTGCCGAGTTACAGTCGCAATTGCGCGCCAAAGAGAGAGAAAAGGAGAGCCGCATGGGAGCCGCAAGGCGGTGGGGTGGGCGGATTTCTCAGATGCTCATAAAAATGTGATGATGATGTTGTGTTCCAGCACGGGCGTGGGCGTGTTCTTCAACATCGCCCTGGTGGAGGTGGACCCGTGCGACAGCACGTGGGGGCCGCTCCTGTACGGCGGCCACCGCTGCGACCCCAACACCACCCTGGTGAGTCAACCCCTCCGCACCACCCGTCTCAATGAGTTCTCTTTTAGAAACAGAGCTGTGTCGACAGTTTTTCTATAATTTTTTAAATATGTTAGCGAACTCTGACTAGTTTCTCTGGCGGCCCCACAGTGCGTGCCGTTCCACCTGGGTCACGGCCTCGTGGGCCACGGGCTGCGCAGGATGTCCTACCGCTGCCAGTGCCGGTACGGCTACGGGCCCGTCAGCCCCCCGGGAGGCAGCCCGCCCCTCAACGACACCTACACCGAGCCGCCCAACTTCATGTGAGTACAACGAAGAGGGTGGGGCCTCCCCGTCCCCGCCTCACCCCGCCCCGCCCCGCCACGGCACGGCGGGGTATAATGCCCACGCATTTGAATTTCCCCCCTCCATTTATTGCTTTTTCCCCGGCGGAGGACCCTCCCCCCGGCCCCTCCCCCTCCTCGTCTCCCGGCATCATTGGCCCGATAGTCGTCGTCGCCGTGGTGCCGCGCCGCTCTTCCGCATCCACTTCCGGCCGCCCCCCTTCCCCGTCCACTTCCGGTTCCGGCTCCGGCGGCGGGGCGGGGCGGGGCGGGGCGGGGCGGCCCGCTCCTGTTCCTTCGCCTCCCGGTTAGGTGGCGCCCCGCCCCGCCCCGCCCCGCCCCGTACCGCCCGGTCGACTTCCCCTTACACAATGCTTGCCTTTCAGGCGCATAATGTCGACAAACAGGCGCGGGGCGGGGCGGGGCGGGGCGGGGCGGGGTCGGCCATGGCCTCACTTCACCGGGATGGGCGGCCGGGCCGGGCCGACGCCCCACCGCCGCCAACCCCATTCCTGCACTACACCAATTTTTCACCCTCTCACCTCCCTCCTCCCCCCCCGGCCTCCGCTGCCGCCGCACGCCTCCCCGCTCCCTCGTCAAGTGTCCACACTACCACCCCACCTGCCAGGCCGAGGCCCTCCCACCAATATTTCAACCAAACCCCTTCTTAATGTTGCCCCGCCCCGCCCCGCCCCGCGCCCCGCCCCGCCCCCTCCTGTGCCATTGACTGCCACGTGCGCCGCTAGGACGGCCCCGCCGGGCCCCCCGAGGTGTCCGTAAAACAACCTCTACATCCCGGCTTCTCACTCCCCGCCCCGCCCCGCCCCGCCCCGCCCCGCCACGCCACGCCCGGTGCTCTCCACCGCGCACTAGCCGCCGAGAGGAGAGGGCTCCGGCCGCCACGATAAGGAGTACTCATCCCGGCCTTTTAGAGGCGCCGACAAAGGAAAATCGTAAATACCGGAAGGGTGGACGGGAGGGTGTTCTATAACAGCGAGTTTTCGCTTCGGCTAGAAAAAGCAAAGAACGCAAAAAAAGATCGCGTCTTGCGTACGCAATGTTTTTTATTTTATTTTTCTTCGTCCCCAGTCTCTTGTGCGTCCTCCTCTGCCTCTTTTCGTCCTCAGTCTCCTTCGTCCCCGGTCGCCCACACTCCGTGGGTACGCCTCTTACTTCTGGTGGCTTTCACTTAATTATGCCATCCCGCCCCGCCCCGCCCCGCCCCGCCCCGCCCCGCCCCGGCCCGACAGCAGGCCGTCCACACCGAGCCGGCCGGGCAGGGCAGAGACACCCTCTGAGTTTTAATGCCGTCGTCCTGGACGGTAAACCAAAGGCGTTGGGGGCGGGGTGGGGTGTGGTGGGGTGCGGTGGGGTGGGGTGGGGTGTGGCGGGGTGTGGCGGGGGTGAGGCTCCCTCCTGGTCTCCGCCATCGCCCTGCCGCTGCATCCTGACGTTTGTCGTTCGGCCCGGGCCCGATAGGTGTGAATGACTGTGTCCGGAGCAGTTCGGAGTTGTACTGACAGACAGACAGACAGACAGACAGACAGACAGACAGACAGACAGACAGACAGACAGACAGACAGACAGACAGACAGACAGACAGACGGATAGAGAGACAGACAGCGGACGCGCGGACGGACGTGCTTGGCAGCTGCTCTGCCTGCTCTGCCCTGTGAATAAAATAACGCTGCATTGATCCGCGAGCGTGCCCCGCGGGCAGGCGGGCGGGGCGGGGCGGGGGGCGGGGCGGGGCGGGGCGGGGCCTGCAGCGCGCGCCTGCTGCCGCGCCGCGCCGCCGGGCCGGCCACCACGCCCGCTACCATCAGTCGAGTCGTGCTTGGGCTGAGCCGCCGCCGGGCTGTACGGGGCGGGGTGGGGCGGGGTGGGGCGGGGCAGTGGCAGTCGGTCGGAGTGGGATGTTTGAACAGCGGGGTGGCAGAGGGAGGGAGAAAGGTGGTGGCAGTTCGCTCCACCCTCTCATGATCCAGTGCAACCTTTGCCCTCAGAGATAAAGACTGATATAAGAATTGCTCAAACCTCACTGATCGCATCGTTAGGGTCAATAGTCAATTTTTAAAAATTTAAAACCGAAGGCGTTTTTGCCGCGGCTCTCGCTCGATCGTAACTCCCTTGGCCAGATGGAGGCCGAGGAGGAGTACCATCGTCATACATGATTATTATCCTGGGGGTATAGTCCTTCACCTCACACCGGGCGCTGCCTACCACGGCCCCTGTCACCGCCGGGGTAGGCAACCAGGCACGCAGCCGTGCGCCGCGGCGGCCTACCGCGCGGGCGGCCTCCACCGCGTCCTCCGTGCTCCCACGACCCCCGCCCGCAGGTAGGGGTGCGTTCTCACGACTCACCCCCGCCCCGCCCCGCCCCGCCCCGCCCCGCCCCACCTGCCAAATGAACCTCGGTGGACGAGAGCGTTTCTTCATTTAAAAGCAATCAGTTGGTGCCATTAACTGTGGCCAACACAATTCCAGTGACGCCGTGGGCATGCCCTGCCGGCCCCGGCCCTGGCCCTACCAGCAGCAGCACCAGCTGTGCTGACGGACGGCGGGATGGGGCAGAGGACTTCTGCTGCGCTCGCCCCGCTCACCCCCGCTCTTGTCAATACCCCACCAGTTCTACCCCCCCCCCCCCCTCTCTCTCTCTTTATCGCTCCCTACCCCTTCTCTCTCCATACCCGACCCTCAGCCTGGATCGTGCACCAGCCCCACTCCTCACTTCCTCCAGCTCCAGCTCCATCTTCATTCTGATCTCCAGCTCCCGGCTCCAGCTCCATTTCCATCTCCCAGGTCCAGCTCTAGCTTCAGCTCCGTCTCCAGCTCCTTCTCCAGCTCCAGCCCCAGCTCCATCTTCATTCCGATCTCCCTCCAGCTCCCAGCTCCATTTTCATCTCCCAGGTTCAGCTCCGTCTCCAGCTCCTTCTCCAGCTCCAGCTCCTTCTCCAGCCCCTGCTCTTGCTCCAGCTCCAGCGGGTACACACCACGCCACGCTTGATGGCCCGTCGTGGTTTTCGTGTCGACACCACGCTACGCTCCACTCGCCGCGCCACACCGCCACTCGATCAAAACCGTGCATCTTTCTTTCCATGGCCTTTTTTATCCTCTTTCATAGTTTCTTTTTTATTCTCGTGTCTGCAGTTGCTCTTTTCCCCCACACCCTCCCCTCCCCCTCCTCCTCCAGTGCCCTTTTCTTCTCAAGGGGCCCTCCTCTTCGTTCTAACCGCTCGCTCTCTCCCCCCTCTCTCTCAGACCGCTAATGAGCCCTCCTTTTTAAGTCACGCTGTAACCGGGGTATTATCTCTCTCTCTCTCTCTCTCTCTCTCTCTCTCTCTCTCTCTCTCTCTCTCTCTCTCTCTCTCTCTCTCTCTCTCTCTCTCTCTCTCTCTGTGTTTTGTCCCTCGGATGCTGTGAGCAGGAGCCATTCGGGTAGCGTGTTCACTAGACGAGCATGGTGGGATAGGGCTGCTACCTCGTCAAGTTAAAAAAAAACAGAGAAACAGAGGGAGAGGGAGAGGGAGAGGTGGGGGGGGAGAGAGAGAGAGAGAGAGAGAGAGAGAGAGAGAGAGGGGGGGGGGCACAGCGACGATAAGAGCGCAAGGAAAATTGTTAATGTTGTGGAGGAGAGATACGGCAGAGTCTAGTTCATCTTCCTCTTTCCCAACACCGGGGGCTTGAGGTACGCACGCGGCGAAAACAACAATAACTCTTTGAGAGTGCACACGTGTGTGTATGTGTGTGGGTGTGTGGGTGGGTGGCGCGTGGGGGAGAGAGCCAGTACGTAACTTTTACATCGGCTTCACGTCAAGTCGAAATTTTATTAAGTGTACCGTATATGACGCAAACTTGCTGCCGGAGGGTGTACTGGCGCCCCCCCCCCCCTCCACAAAACAACAATAACAACAGCTCAGGTGCGCATTTACGGGGGGGAGGGTGTTTGTACCTCTCGGTTCACGCACTATAGATACACTGTCCAGCCCGACCAACCCTCCCTGTCCCCCTCCCTCCCCCAGCCTCCCTCTCCCTACCACGCATCATACCATTAAAACTTGCACACCCCGCGTGGTACAGAGTGCGAAGGGGTTTGGGGGAAGAGGGGCGCGTACAGCGTGGAGCGGGCTGCACTTTGACTTCCCCGAGATTTTCATCTACCCCCCCCCTCCTCTAGCCCCTCCCCTCCTCTTTAGCCCCTTCCCCCAGTCCCAATTCCTTCCCACCAGATGAGCCGAACAGCAGAAGTGGTTCCTGGCGCGCGAAGGACTCAGAGCAAGTTGGCTGGCTTGAACAGAGCCGAGCCGAGCCGAACCGAGAGAGCGGCGACGGCCCGAACCGAAACGAGCAGAGAGAGAGAGAGAGAGAGAGAGAGAGAGAGAGAGAGAGAGAGAGAGAGAGAGAGAGAGAGAGAGAGAGAGAGAGAGAGAGAGAGACTGGAGGGGGCTAGAGTGGGTGGAGAGCGAGAAGGAGAGAAGGACACAGAGAGTAGGAGAGATTGGCGAGGGGCTTGGCGAGAGAGAGGGAGAGATATTCCCTGTTCTGGGATCGATAGGGGCGCTCGGTGCTGGCCTGGTACGCTCCTCCTCCTCTCTCTCTCTCTCTCTCTCTCTCTCTCTCTCTCTCTCTCTCTCTCTCTCTTCCTCTTCCTCTCTCTCTCTCTCTCTCTCTCTCTCTCTCTCTCTCCCTCTCCCTCTCTCCCTCACCGTCTCTCTCTTATTTGCTGTCCATTCTCACTCACTCACTGTATGTGTTTGGAGAAGGTACTCTGAGCAAATGTATTGCACGGGGGAGCTTTGGGGTAATGTGTTTGGAGAAACCACTCTCTGCAAACGTGTCTGTCGTCCGCAGAAGTGACACTTCAAAAACGTCCCCCAGGTGAGAGGAAAAAGGGAGCCGAAGCGGTCGCCGAACCTCCGCCTACGCGGTTATGAGGCCGGTGTCCTAGCTTACTGCACTGTAAAATTTTAAGTCGTCACATGACGACAAAGTCAGTGCTAAATTTTACTTTTGACAGGTTCGTCACATGACAAATGGTTCATCACAGTGTGACGAAACATTTAGGTCCTGTGACGAAAGATTCATGCCATGTGACGACTGTTTCATCACACCTCTTGTGACGAAATATTCGTAGCAATATTTGTCGTCACATGACAATTTGGTTCAACAGTGTAAGCCATACAGCTGACATTGTTTTTTTCGCCGGGGCGCGACGTAACGTGACGAGAGGTGACGAGAGGTGACGAAAGGTGACGAGAGGTGACGGTGGCGCGAGGGCGGCGGGAGCAGACGACGCGATGAGGTGCGGGCGAGGACCAGCGGGGTAGAAAAGCGCATCAGGCGAGGCAGGCCGGGCCGGGGCGGGGCGGGCGCCAGGCGCTGCCGCCACTGCCATGCCGGCCAGGGCCGGGCCCGCCGGGCCGGGATGGGAATCCAATTTATTTTTATTTCGCTCCCGTATCGGCCGGGCCGGGCAGGAGCGCCGGCGCCCCCAACTTGTTTGTAAGGAAACGAGGTGAAAATTTAGAAGGCGGCGCATAGAGGCGCGATCCCTTCTGAAACGACCCGGTGCGGAGGGGGCGGAGGGGGTATCGGTCGGGTGTAATAATAGTCGGGAGCAATAAGCAGGTGGGAGGGGGGGGGCATCAGGTGGGGTAGGTAAACGGGTGTGTGCAGGTCTCCAACGCCGTCCTTAGATCAGATACTACACAAGGAAGGCAAATGAAAGTCCACCGTCTAGATGCGCACGATGTAGGACGGGGCATACAGCGGGGGCGGAGCAGCTCGCCTCGCAGCACGCTGTCACGTGATTGAACGGGGTGGACCGTACCGTGCCGTGCCGTGCCGTGCCGTACTGGCACTGGTGGCGGGTGACGGTGCGGTGACACTCATCGAGCGCCCCTGCTGCGTCACCCCCACCCCCGTCACTCCCTCCCTCTCTCTCTCTCTCTCTCTCTCTCTCTCTCTCTCTCTCTCTCTCTCTCTCTCTCTCTCTCTCTCTCTCTCTCTCTCTCTCTCTCTCTCCTCCCTCTCTCTCCCGCCTGCCACTCTCCGCTTTAATATCGCAAAGGACACACACGTGCCAACGTATCGTTCATTGAAAATAAATCGAGCGTCGCTCGGCAACGCGACCATCGATAGTTTATGATCGCATAACGGGAGGGCCAGCGGAGTGACAACCCCATCCCTCTCCCCTCCCCTCCCGTCCCTCCCGTCCCTCCCCTCTCCTCCCTCCCCTCCACTCCTCTTCCCTCCCCTCCACTCCCTATCCCAGACACGACGGGCCCTTCCTACCCGCCAGTGTCCTTGGGCGGGTGGGGGTGGGGGAAGGGGAGGAGGCTGTTGGGGAATGTATGGCGGGGGAGGAGTGGTCCAGCCCAGCATCCCCGCCCCGCCCCGCCCCGCCCCGCCCCGCCCCGCTCGGGCGGCCGCGGCTCCAGCCAGCGCCGCTCCGGCGGCTCCAGCCAAGCGCCAGGATGAAATTCTGTTTGGAACAAATCCTCCAAGAGGTGGCCCCGCCCGCCCCACCGCGCCCCACCCCGCCCCACCCCGCCCCATGGGTAGACGACTCCAGGGCGCGGGTGGAGGGGCGGAGACAGCCCTAGGATCATGTCGTTGTGGCCTGGAGCGGAGGTCCGTCACCCGGGAGGGACCTCCTGCTGCGGTACATGGAAGAAAAAGGTGGAGGGAGCGGGAGTTGAACCCGCCCCCGCCCGCTATCGCCTGACGGCTGCCCCGCCCTGTTCCAGGTGCGCGCCGTGCCCGCAGGACGAGCCGCGCTGCGGCAGCACGATCGCCTGGCAGGCCGGGGTGCGGACCGGCCTCAAGATCGCGCAGGGCGCCCTCATGGCCATCGCGCTGCTGCTGGGGCTGGTCGTCTTCAAGAAGCGCAAGTGCAAGGTGAGTGTCAACCTAACCTAACGCTTTCGTCATTTTTGTTCTCCCTTGGCATTTTTTTTTTATTTTTAATTAAAAAGTCTTTTATATTAAACATCAAAATTCACAGTTGTTGTTTCCCCCTCGGCGAAACACCCCACTCGCAGTCGTGCTAAATGTCGGGCCCGGGGGGCGTGCGTGTGTGTCGTGTCAACTCGCCCTAATTATTCTTATCACGAGAGTAACTGGGAGGGGGAGGGGAGGGGAGAGGAGGGGCGTAACCTCGGTCGGCGAGCCGGCGGCTGCGGTGGACTAGCGGCCTAGCCGCCCCGCCTAGCCCCGCCCCGCCCCGCCCCACCCCGCCCGGCTCAGCACGCCGGCCGTCGGCGGCCGGAGTGGGCTGCAAGCTCAGCTGGAGGCAGCTGTGGGCGGGCGCGGGCGGCTGGAGTGGGCTGGAGGTGGCTGGTAGCGGCTGGAGTGGGCTGCTGGAGTGTTGGAGGGAGTCGGCTGGAGTCGGCTGGAGGCTCAGCTGGTCTGGAGGCTCTCCACGGCTCCCCCCGCGCCGCTGGCACGGCGCGGCGCGGCCACCGCCAGCGCCTGCGGTCGGGCGGGTAGGCCACCCGCCTCGCTCGTGTGCAGGGCGCGCGGCCTACCCCGCTCCCCCACCACCTCCAACACCCGGCCCGGCTGCAGAACCGAGCGGAGGAGGGGGAAAAGAGGAACAGGGGTAATTTTACCAACGATTTGCAATTGAAGGGCACGTGCGGGGGGGGGCGGAAAAAAAGTTGTAGAGCTGTGTTTTGGGCGTGACGGAAAGGGGAGGGAGTAGGGGGAGGGGGGGCTCGCCCAGGCACCGCGGCGGGGCGTAGCGTGGCGGGGCGGGGCAGATGTATGTTAGAGGTGTACTGCGTGTTGAAGAATCTCTCCGCACCGCGCGCTCCGGCCCCGGCGCTGACAGCCCCCTACCTACCTCCCTCACCCCCCACTCCTGGGACAGTCGCTCTGCGCCGCTCTCCAGACTTTGGCTGGCCCAGTCCAAGTTTGTGCGGGACAGGGGGCGTCGTGGCAGGGGCGGGGCGGGGCGGGGGCGGGGCGTGGCGGGGGCGGGGCACGGACGTGCGGGGGCGGGAACAGGCAACGTGGCAAATTGCTGAGCGGTCCAGATAGAGGGGGGAAAACTGCGGGAAGGTTGCGCGGGAAAGAAGGGACAGGGGAGGGGAGGGAGGCGGGCTGAGATGAAGGGAAAGAGCTTCATCCTACTTATTAATGAAAGTCTTTTTTTAAACTTCTGCCGCTGTGCGGCGCTACTCGCCGTGCTGCTGTGCGCTCGCCGCGCCGCGCTGCGCCGCCTCTGCCCTGCTTTGTACGCCCACTCGGCCCGCCCCGCCCCGCCCCGCCCCGCCCCGCCCCGCCCCGGCCTCCGCGCCAGGGGCGCCACGGCCGTCTCGTGCACATGTCAATTTCACGCTGAGATAGAGGTGTGCAGATATGCCCTTTGGTCGGAGGCTGGCACAGACCCGCCATTGTAGTCAAGGCTGCGGGCGCGGGGAAAGGGGGGCGGGGGAGAGTGAGTGAGAGAGAGAGAGAGAGAGAGAGAGAGAGAGAGAGAGAGAGAGAGAGAGAGAGAGAGAGAGAGAGAGAGAGCAGCGCAAGGGCGGGCCGTGAGACAAACGGACTGGGGGAGAGAGTCGAGTAAAGGGCCGTGCCGTGGAATGGAAGGAGGAAACGTATAGCTCACCCGGGCGGGGCGGGGCGGGGCGGGGCGGGGCGGGCCATACCGGGAGTTGTTCGTTTACTTGTTTGTATAAGGATGTTGATGTAGGGGGCGGGGTGGGGAGGCGAAGGGTTGGCTGGGTCCGACAGGGGCGAATGCGAGGGAAGAGGTGGATAGGGGGGTGGGGGGTGCGAGGCGAGGCGGGGCGAGGCGAGCAGTAAAGTCGCTTCTGGTAATTGGAGTGCAGCATGTGAGCTCCGAATGAGCTGGAGACTAACAGCTTGCCGGAGAAGAGGGTGTGACGCGGGGAGGGGGGGGGGCTCGCCCTCGCGACGTCCCCGCGCGGTATTTACAAGGCTGCCCTGCCCTGCCCTGCCCTGCCCTGTGCGCGTGTTCGGCTGCCAAACGCCTGCCATGTCGCTGACACTGACGCCGTGCTCCTCTGCCCGCAGGTCGTGGCGTCCAGCATGTGGGTCATGCTGGAGATGCTGCTGCTCGGCGCGCTGCTCATGCAGACCGCGGTGAGTCACTGCGGAGGATGTCATGGTCGCGGAAGAGCAGGGCGAACATTTGCGCGGCTATGATATGAAAAGAAGTGGATTTTGTTTCCGCCTCGCATTACCTGTGGACGGTGTGATCGTGCAGGTGGTGCTGCGCTTTGTGGAGCCCAGCCTGTGGATGTGCCTGCTGGAGCCGTGGTGCCGCGAGATGGGCTTCGTCATCTGCTACGGCTCCATCATCCTCAAGCTGTACCGCATCCTGGTCGAGTTCCGCACGCGCAAGGCGCACCGCTGGGTGCTCAAGGACCGCGACCTGCTGCGCCACCTGGGCGCCATGGTGCTGGCCGTGTTCGCCTACCTGGCCGCGCTCACCGCCGCCTCGCTGCACTTCTACAACGAGGGCTTCCAGCTGCTCGACACCGTCACCACCAACGACGGCATGGTCTACCCGCACTGCAAGGTGTTCTGGTGGGACTGGGTCACCCAGGCAGGTGCGTACTGCTCTCTCTCTCTTTCTCCGACCTTTGTAGACCTCAGCTCGAGGGGGAAACAACTCTAACATTTTTGTACACCTTATAATTCAGAAAAAGAATCAGAAACGAAAAACTCACGAAAATTCCAAACTATTCAGAAAAAATCAGGAAAAATCAAAGCAAAATTTACAGAAAAAAATCAATGAAAATTTTCACAAAAATCACGAAAATTCAGAAAAATTACCCCCCAAAAATTACGACATTTGTACACTAAAATTCAGAGTCGTTTTCTCCCCGCCTGAGCTTCCGTTTCGAGTGAACCATATATTAACCTGTCGCCTCGCCTCGCGGCCTGCAGCGGAGCTGGTGAGCCTGTTCGTCGGAATCCACCTGGCCTGGGTGTCGCGCTCGTTCCGCACGCAGTTCAACGAGCGCGCCTTCCTGTGCGCCGCCCTGTTCGTCGAGCTGCTCGCCAGCACGGCGCTGTACGTGGGCCAGGCGGCGCGCGTCGTCACCCGCACCGCCAACCTGTCCCCCACCACCGTGCTCGTCTTCTACTTCGTGCGCGAGCAGCTGTCCGTCACCATCGTGCTGGGGCTCGTCTTCATCCCCGTGGTGAGCGTGAGGCGCGGGTTCGAGTCCCCGCTGCGGTGCCGTGCTTTTCTCCCCCCGGCCGCCCCGCCTGACGGTGCTTTGTGTTCCAGCTGTGGCTGGCGCGCCGGCAGCCCGCCGCCAGGAGCCTGCTCCCCGCGCTGGACAACCTGGGCAAGCCCGCGGACGGCACGAGCGCGGCCGCGGGCACCGGCTTTCACTCCAGCGACGTGGACGTCACCGAGGTCACCCTCAAGGACATGAACCCGGACGACATCAGAGTGAGTAGCAGAGCTCTGCCCAGTCGCATTTTAATCGCCCCGAAAATTAATACCCCCTGTATACCGAGGGGGGTACAAGATACCTAGGCGTTTTATACCGGGGGGTATTAATTTTAATAAAAAGCGCCGTATATTTTCCGCACGCTCCAACTGAACCTCCTCCTGGAATTTCCAGGCGGAGCTGAAGCGGCTCTACACGCAGCTGGAGATCCTGCGGAACAAGCAGATGCGCCACAACAACCCGCACATCTCCAAGCGGCGCGGCGGACGCAAGGTGGCGCACCGGCGCTTCTCGCTCCAGGTAACGCACGACCGTTCCAGTTCCAGGTCCAGGCTCTGCCGCAGGAGGGCAGCCCTCCTGCATCCAGGACGCCGACGAGACGACAGACTCCCCCCCTCACCCACTGTGTACAGATATGAAAACACACCGCCTTCCCAGACACACAGCAGGGCAGTATGAGGTGGGGCCGGGCCGGGCCGGACCGGACCGGGCGGTGCTGCGCCGACAGGGAGGGTGGGCGGGGCGAGGGGGCCGACCGGGGAGGAAACGACTCTGAATTTTGGTGTAATGTCGTGAATTTTTGTAAACTTTCTTGAATTTTTTTGACGTTTTTGGTATTTTTCCTCAATTTTTTTTTTTTTTAATTTTTCTGCGCCTTTCTAATTTTTTTCTGGATTTTCCTGATTGTTTTTTTTAATTAGAAGGTGGACCAAAAATTCAGAGTTGTCACCCTCTCGAAGCTGACTCGGCAAGGGAACAGTGCGTAATGCGGACGAAGTGCCCTCGGGCAGGGCAGGGCAGGGAGTGAGTTTCGCGTACCTGCTTTGTAGAGGTGATTTTCTAAGACAAGATCCGCTGTTAGGGCTCGCGGGCTTGTGCCGGCCCGGGCAGGGGCCGGGTCTACAGGTGGGACCGGACTATACACGCGGGGGAACCGGTGGAACCGCGTCGAGGAGGTGCGCGACACGAGTTATAGGGACAGGGGTTCCTCCGGGTTCCTCCGGGTTCCTCCGGGTTCCTCCGGGTTCCTCGGGGTTCCTCCGGGTAACCCGGTTCCTCCGACTAACCCGGTTCTTCCGGGTAACTCGGCTCCTGTGGCACTCGCGTACAGTCCGGGGAATGTCCGTGCCGTTCACACGTGCGACTCACGGGGCTTACTGATTGCAAACTTACGCACTGTTTCTGTCCGCACGCCGCAGAAGAGGGGGAGCAGGGAGAAGGTGAGTGGCGAGGACCCGGGCTGGGCGGCGGGGAGGGGGCGGCCGTCGGGTCGGGACGCCGTCGTCGGACCGACGCCACGTCGACGTCAACGTGACGCCGGCCGGTCGGCGTCGTGCCGCCCGCGAGTCCCTCTCCTCCCGTCTCCGACTGGGATGAGCGCTTCGGAATGCTTTTCATGCTTCCTTTTTGTTTCTTCTCCTTTGTGTTCCAGCACCATTCTTATATTTATTTTTTAAAAACGACGGCGTATTGAGATAATGTAAGAAAGTTGGTTTTCGAACCATACAAAAGGCTGCGGTCAGCCACGCTGTTGTTTTTCTCCCTTTTACCGTAGAGTGTGTGTTTGTGTGGACACGTTTGCTAGTTATTGCATTTTCTGCGCGCACTTTGAGTGGCATGTACGATGCACTGTGCACCTTTCGGGTGGCATGGAGTGAAACCGCCTCGCTTTTTCAGCGTTGTTTTATTTTTTTAATTTAATTTTACCTTAGCTTTTTTGTTTTGTTACACGGATTAAGTTGCGCTTTTAATTTGCTTTCTAAAAAATTTAAGTCAAACGCAAGCCGCTATCGAGCTGCTGCCGCTGCTGCTGCAAACTCTGGGGGAATAAGGTCAAACCTCACCAAATAAATAAACTACCTTAACTGCCATATAAACGGTATTTATAAACACACGTCGCGTCACACAAATTAAAACTTTATTTGACACTACTTCGGAGGGACAACGCATCCCCTAACATGAGACAATCAATCCGACTCGTGGTGAATACTCGCACACTGCTCACTTGAATCTGAGGTATCTAAAAGTGTCGTTAATATCCGCCATAAATCAACAATCAATATCGAGAAGCAACTAAATAAGTCACCTGTTTAAACTGAATCAGTCGTCGACTGTCTTAACTACCTCGCATCGACTAAACCGGAGATATCATCCCAGCGCACAATATCATGTATCAACCTACATAAAACGTTTCTATTTTTTAAAAAGAATATTGCAGTTGTACATTTTATTTTTCTAACGCTGGATTTTTTGAAGAATGACTGTTGAGAACTGTAGTAGTCATCAAAATGCTTCCAATAAGATGCGTCTTCGTATTGAAAGAAAAAAATTTTACCTCTTGCTTTACCAGTACCTCTTCCTGGTGTGTCCGAGGGGTCCGTCACTAAAAACAAATCAATGTGCACCATAAAAAAAATCAGGGAAAAAATCAGAAGAAAAAAATCAAGAAAAAATCAGGGGGAAAAAATTAAGGGGGGAAAAACAGAAGAAAAAAACCACGAAAAACCAGAAAAAGTGGTGTACGCTTGACTTTTTAGTGAAGGACCCCTCGGGTGTGTCCCTGTGCGATCCCGTCCTTCCTCCCGGCCCCGCCCCGCCCCGCCCCGCGCTCCCCGGGGTGCTCGCGCAGTGCCTGACGGCTGCCCGCCGCGTGTTCCAGGCGCTGCACCACCGGCACATGCGCAGCTCCGCGCGCCACCACACCGACGTGGAGGTGACGGAGGCCGAGGGCTCGCGGACGCCGGAGGACTCGGTCTGCTCGCAGGAGGGGCCCTCGGCCGTGTTCAACGACGGCCCCTCCACCTACTCCGACTACGGCTACGGCACGCCCAGCGTCTCGTACAAGGGCTCCAGCTCGTACAAGTAGACGTGCCTGCCTGCCTGCCGCCCCGCCGTGCTTGTTAATCTTGTTGTTGTTAATTGTTGGCATGCTGCGCGGACACCGCCGCGCGTGTGTTTTGTCTCCCGGCCGGGGCGTTGCGTTTGTTCTGACGCGCCGCGCCCCGCGTCCGTTTTGTTCTGCCCGCCGCTAAGAGGCGCGCAGAGTGTTGTTGGCGCGGCCAGGGTATGCGCGCGGGTATACCACATACCCGCCGCCCTGCGCCCGCGTCTCAAAGATTTGCGAAAATCTTTGATTTTGTCTTGTTTTGTGCGGGTCCTCGGCGTGGGCGGTCGGGGGCCGCGTTTGTTCGCCTCATGGAAGTCATGTCTGCCTCGAGGCCGAGGCGGACGGCCCATGAGGTTTTGTTGTTGTTATTGTTACGATCGTGGGGCTTGTCAGTCCCTTACTTGGTGAGCCCGGATTGAACTCGCCCCCCCCCCCCCCAGCCCCCTTGTACGAGTAAAAAAGTGGTGCAAGTTGTAGCTTCCTCATTTAGTCGGATGCAAGTATTTTTACCAGCGTCACTCAAAGAGTGGCGTAAACCTTCAGTATTTTGCCATGTATATCATTGTACAGTGGGGCGCGCGGCCCCAAATAGATGAGTTATCTGTGATTTTAAAGCGTTTAAGCATAAGCAAAGTGACAAGTGATATTTCTTGTTTTCAAGTGCTAACTCCCTGCAATTGAATAGATTTCCCCCGAGACTATAGTCCTACGAACAATTTGTAATTGTCTCGCATTGTTTAATTGCGTGCGTTAGTTTTTAGCAAGAGACTCGTTTTGCTAGTGTAAAAGAAAATAATACTATTACTTCTCTCCCGTTCCTAGTAACGGGATGGCACAGTAAAATGTACGACGCTCAACAACATTTATTTTACGAGCATGACCGCTTTGCTGGGCAGTTTTTCTTTTTTAATTCAAGAACACCAAAACGTGAGTTCAATATTGACCAAAGAGAATGCCATATACTGTTTTAAATTTATTTTGTGTATTATCTGGTCCAAAAATTATCGTCTACGTTTTTTGCTCAAACTCTTAATTTTACAGGGTTGAATGTGTAACAATACGAATTTCTCTTTAGTGAATGCAGCACTGAGTATTTCCCCTCTCGCTCTTTTCACCCCTATGCAAAGACAATTAAATCTGTCCGGGTGTCTTAAGTCGGGGTCAGGGTGAATTATCGTCGTTCACTTGAACCAAAGACCTCGAACTTATAGATACTCTCCGAATGGTGCCAATTCTGTTTGTTTCACTGTCACGCTTGAAGTATTGTCCTTTTGCAATTTGACCCTCAAACATCCGAATTGTATTTTCAAATCGAATATTGACATTTTTGACGTCACCTCCTGCTAGTGCCAATACTTCATCCGATCAGTTTATCATTTAGGTCTCTTAGTTTCTGTGGAGAGAATGCGCGACAACAGGAACAGAACAGGATGGATGCGTTATTTTTACCCGCCGCGTAGCGCCTAGCAAACGGGGAGTAGGCAAGCCCGCCACACACCCGTGTGCAACGGGTCTGCCTATCCTATCATTGGTGGGCGCTATGGACTCCGGCATAATCAGGAAGAATCCCAATGTTACAATGCTCAAGAGTAAAACTTTGCGACTTCTCCTTGGTTTCGTCGCGTACATGTTGGAGTCGATTTTTCCCCTCCTGTTTCGTTTACTTCGTCGTGTATCGGCGCTCCTCGCGAATAATTTTGAGTCCTGATCTATTGCAAAGCCCGGGTCATCGAAAACTATGGACAAAACAGCTACAAACACAAGGTTTTCCATACCGTCAACTTCATTTTGTGCAAGCATGGTGCAACTTTTCCTGTATACAAAAAGAAAAGAAAGAAAAAAAAAAGAAGAAAAACACTTTAAATGAAAATACATATCTAATAATCTCTCTCTAACCGGGCTTAGTTCATGAGTACTTAGATGATATTTCAATTCAATTACTGTCTTTCAAATAAATATTTGTGTCAATGAATTACAATAGTTCATAAGTATTCTCTGTAATTTTACAAGTGTAATTTACGGGCAAATATTTGTGACATAGCCTTTATATTCAGAAGTTGACTAGAATTGGAATATTCTGCCGTTAAAACTATTATAATTCGTGTATTCTTGCTTCAGCCTTGATTGTGATGCTCAGTTAGACAACAATTAGTCTTCTTGTCATACCTCTTATCCCTGCTTTAAAGCTAAACATTTAAATAGAGGAAATAGTCCTGCTTTTATGTGTGTGTATGTGTATCTTTTTGGTAACTTTGTGTAAATTTGACTTTATGTACTACGTAGCATATTGCCACGTGTCTGATGGAAAGAAAAGGACGCATATTCAAACAGCTTAGAATCACATTAGTTAATCTGCCTTGTACAAAGTACCTTTTTGTATTAGATTCGAATGGACACAAATTGACTGATCCTACCATTAGGCAAGCAAATATAAAGCTTCAAAATTTTAATGTAAGAATAGACAAAGATATACTGGTTTTCACCCAGTACTTTTAGTTCTAGATTAGACCACAAGCCCAAGATGTCTTTCATGGCATTATTGCAATGCAATTAACTTCTTTGGTAAAAACTCCCATTCTATTGAATGTGCAGCATAGCCCGCTTTTATGCACATAACACATTAATGAAACTAGATCTCTCCTAATGGATGATAGCCATCAATACTACTTTATCACTCTCTCAGCAAAATCATAAATTACAATTTACAGCATCATTTTCATAATACTTGACTAACCCATCCTTTTAAATAGCTTTAACATGATGCTTGAGTTGTGTTGTTCATTCTCAAACCTGAACATTCTACCTATAATTCCATCCATAACTTTCAACCAGTTGTAAGGTTGCAGCTCTTCTGGAATGTGATACAGGCTTCTGAATACATTGTAATTTGGCTTAAGCCGTCCCCTCTCAAGTTGAGAGTATTATCATCTTACATGTAATATGCAATGTGCCGTTTACATTGATCAAAAAGTAGGGCTGAAAACCTTGCTAGTAACCAGTAGATATTAAGTAGCTAGTAAATTTAATTAAACAAATGGCATTTTGGAAACCTTACGTGGTTTCCCAACTAGGTAGACTTTGACAAATAAATTACAAACTGTACATAATAAATATGCCTAAGAGGGACCAACAAATCATGAAGCTAAGAGAATGTTGCATAAGGAATCTATGGCACTTTGATAAACCAAAGTGTCAAGACTTAAATAAATTACGGTCGCTCTTGCCACAATCTTGTAAGTAGTAGCTTGTATGAGTGCCATTTTGACTTATCATATATTACAGTACATTGTTTCATTTTACCTATCATGTGCATAAATGGATGCGAGCTCATAACATTATTTGTATGGTCATGTTACAAGAGAAAAAAAAAGTACTGTTCACAAATTTGAATTGATCATTGACAATTTAAGTCAATTTGCCCTTCCATTTGACAAGAAAGAAATGCAACAAATACACAAGATAAGATAATAACACAAATCATATGTAAAGAGAAAACATAATTTGTATTACAAAGCTACACTGAGTTGCATCTTCAAATACACTGTTGCTTACTGCTCTGTAACTTTTTCTTTCAGCCATAACAGAATCCTTAAAATGAAACTGAACATCTTCTGTAACCACAGTGGCACGGAGGTGGTTTGTCAAAAAATATGTCTGACAAGTTGAAATATTAATTGAGTATTCAACATGGGCATTAAGAGAGATTGTATCTTTGAAAATAATATCCACTTGGGATGCAAAAGGTACATCTAAAGTTACTATAGCTCCTGACAATAACTTATTTTCGGGATCTCTGACTTCTATAGTGTAGTTTTCTTCATAAGAAGTATTTCCTTCCTGGTTGAAGGGAGGGTACCAAAGACCAGGTACTTGGACTCCACGCAGAATTATGGTTTTATTTGTTGTGAAATAAGTGGTAAAGCGTTTAGATCCTACTGGGTAGCTTTTAGTAGGGCCACCGAGAGCCAATGCGTCTTTCGATGAATCCTCTGGCCTGCCCACTTCCCACTGCAGAGGCTTAGAAAGTCTCTTCTTTCTCTTCACCCTGAACATCTCTGATATTCCTCTTGAAGTCGTTTGGGAACAAACCCAACTAGGAAGTTTGCTACTATGAGGAACCTACAAATACAAAGTAAAATACAGTAATAACAATTTTCAAATTTAAAAAATATAGAAAAAATTTCCATTTATCAAATTCGAGTTCATTTTGAATTACTCACAGTTAAACAACATAGTATTGACAGCATCTCCTCTTTTGTGAGAAAAGAATCTTTACCACTGCAATAAGCTACAAAGTCTTGTGGTGTAATAACCAAAAAACGAATTTTTGCCATTATCTGGAAAAAAATTAATCTTAGTAAATGGAATGAAACTACTCCAAGAACAATGATGTACCTTCCCACTGCAGTATACCTCAGGATCAATAAATTCGCGTTTACTAAAATGGTTTGGAACAATGCCTGCTTGCCGGCATTGTTCCACTGCCCATGCATCAATTGCTTTTAAAATAGTTTTTTCTGAAACATTTAAGGTTTCCATGTCTACTATAAAGCGTACAAGTGGCTTCTTCACATTTGAAAAAGTATCCCATAATGATGGGTGAACTGCAAGAAACTAAAGGTGATTTTTAGGATTGAGTGTTTCAACAATGACACAACTGCAAAAAATATGGATTAATTTAAGACATACATCACAGCATCCCGTAGCCAACTGCTTATCATCACAATCTAGTGCCAACTCAAATGAACGCCAGAAATTGTCAGGAGTTATTTTATTTAGCATGCATTCTCTCGTTAATTTTAACAGATGTGGAATATCATAATGTAGAGCAGCTTTGTAAATGTCACAAGCTGCCTCAACAGATGGCATGACAAAAGAATCCAAGTACATGTACCTAAATTAAATATTGGAGGGAAAAAAATTAAGGAAATGAGCATTTTCAACTATTAATAATGTAATGGAAGGTGTAATACATACTGAAGCAGAACTTCAAAGACTTCTGGTTTTAAGTCTATGCAGATATTAGTTTTCATTAACAATAAACTACTTAACTTTGCACTTGTCATTGACAAAACAACTTTGTGGCAACTAAATGTCTGTGTGGGAAAAAAAGGAAAAAGTTTAAGATATTTTCTTAAATTTTATACTTTAACCTGACAAGCCTTGAAGCAACTTACCTTTTGCTTTTCACCATAAACACAACAGACTGAGCAATCAGAAAACTCACACTTATCGAATATCATTTTGAAACGATCCCTAATGGAAGAGGTTGCTCTTTGCCAAGGTGGACAAGACTCAAAGGAAGCCTCTGATGGATAACTCAAGGAGAGATTACGGAGATGATCTGGGGTGGGGTTGGAGAGGCACACAGAACCTGGGTCACTTGGAGTGTCATTTGACCTATCACTGGGAGTGACGTTAGAAGGGTCATTGTTAGGATTATTACCAGGATCGCTAGGAACATTTCTATGGGCATCAATACGAGGAACTATATTAAGATCAATATGGGGATCAATGGGAGTGGGAGAGTCCGCAGAAATATGTGCTAAAGAAGGGTCAATGGGAGCCGGAATGGGATGAGAAGGGTCAGGTGGAGACTCAGTCAATGCATCATTAGGATGGTTGTTAGGAGTCTCAACAAGGTAATCACTGCTGTTGATAGTGGCCTCAGTTTCTGCAATGATCTCTTCAGATGAATGATCATTTAGTTGGCTATCAGCATTGATTCCTGAAACAATTGATATAAAAATGAGGACGAAAGAGAAAATTTTTAATATTTAAAAACAGAACTGTACATGCCTGAATCATCTGCTACATTAGACCATGCAGAGACTTCTGTGGCTGTGGTATCACCCGATTTTCTGCACAAACACAATACAATTCCAAGAATCAGATTAAACAAAACAGAGAAATCAAAACGGAATACCGAGGACAAACCTTTGCTTTCCAAAGCAAACTGGCTAACGTACCTTGACCTCTTCTTGTGAGGAGACGGCGAAAGCGGCGAAACAATCATAACCACGTCATCCTCCTCCTCCGCGGCAAAGAACGTATGAGTACTGAGTTTCCTCTTTGGCGACCCCATTTCACCTTCTGGAGCTTGTCCTGTGTATGTACTGCAACAACGCGAACAACGTTCTGACCAACAGCGCCGGTGAGACGCCTGTTGCATGCTGACACTCCATGTGCTCTTGTTGACAACCGCCCCCTTCTTCCCACCCTCTCCTCGCTGAAAGGGTAAGGGGAGGGGGAGGGGGAGGGGGAAGGGGGATGTCAGGGGCGAGATGAGTGGCATTCCCCGCGACCAGGGTTTCCATGTTCACTATGATTTATTTAAACAATATCGGAAAACAAAACGAGGCATTCCATTGCCGTGACTTAAAAAAAATTGAGACTTATTTTTTTGCGTGTTTTAAAATGTATTTAATTCAAACACACAGAAAATCAGAAAACATGTTGTAGAAAAGAAAGCTGAAGCATTACTGTTACTTTCACAAAATGGAAAAAGTGGATACACTTTTAAAGAACGTGAAATACAGGCAATAAACAGAAACAAATCAGAAAAAAAGAGTCATAGAAAAATTCAACAAGTAGTAACAAAGATTAGATAACCATATTTTTAACAAGAAAATTCAAAAACATAGGCACATCTTTTGGCACAATAAGAATCACAGCATGGTAATATTGACCGACAATTAGGACATTACTGAGCAACAAATTTATAATTGATACAATCAATTCTTCTGATCAAGCTATACAAATACATGGCAGCACTAATATGGCAAAGTATGGCACTGAGTAGCTATCTATTACTAGGACTTGCTACGACTTGTCTTCATTGAAAAGCTCTTGGGTTATTATAAGTTTAAAATTAAAAAAAATAAAAAATAAAAAAAAAATTACAAAGATTATTATGACACTTTACACATATCTTCATACTGTAAATCGTTGTCATTGTCTGAGCCAGTAGCAAGCTGACCACCTTGAAGCACATTGTTTACAACAGCACGTGCAAGATAGCCTGTTGTTATAGAGTGAGGAGCTGAGAAAAACTTGGACTGATCTTTGGTAACTGGTACCTTATGGTCCTGAAATCAATTTAATAGTAGGTTAAATGAAGATGATGTCACTGTGAGTGAGTTCTGTAAACAAAAATTTCTGGAATTTTAATTTCTTACCTTACAATACATGTGGAAAGCCTCAGTCACAAGCTCATCTAAATCTAAATGATTCTGGAACGTTAACTCTGGATTTCTCAGCAGAATTGTGGATATTATACAGAGAAGCTTAAAAAAAGTAATAAATAAAATTAATATAAATGTGAAAGTGGAAGGGATCTCAAAGCCTGTACTTCAATTTAGGGCACTTACTTCGACAACCATCTGCCTATAAGCAGGTTCCTGAATATGATTAAGCATCTCCTCTACTAGAAGAGCAAAGTTAAGCTCTGAACGGGTCATACTGGAGAGAGTTGGTTGAGCCGGCAAGTTATGACCTTGAACTTGGAGACCACCAGGAGTTCTTGTCATGACATCCCAAACACGATGGTAAAAGTGGGAGGGAACCCTACAAAGACATCCTTCTAACTGCCTCCTTTGCAATGGCGTCAAACTGAAATGTATATTAGTTCATTAAAATCACTAGCCCAAATGCAAAAAATTATTTCAATAATTTGTACACTGCATTTTTGTAAGCTACAAAATTGCAACCTACTTTTCATTTGATGCCCAATCCTTGACAGATAAGACTTTGTGAAGTAATTGCCGAACTTGGTAAGGGCTATGGTTTTCAAGAGACTTGGCATCTTGTCCTTGCATTTGCAAGTATAGTTTCATAGCCTCTAAAACCCATCTAAAATTTGTTTTCATTAACAAAAATTAAGTTGTTATTGTAATACGTAATTAGATTACAGTATTATTATCAGACTTACCCAACACGTATTTTGAGAATTCCTTTGAACATTTCTGGATTTGTTGCAATGAGACGTCCACAGTAGAGAACCACTTCTTGTTGCAATACTGCTTGAATGACATCATAAGGTTGAATCCGATGGTACATGATAGACTGAATTTCTGCAGGAGTCAAGGGTTTGTCAAAAACAGTCTCCTGGTGTCCTATTGCACCAACTGTGAGCTGATAAAAAATAAAAATGTAAAAAGTTTAAAAGGTGGAAGTTTTAAAAGAAGGGTAGACTTTAATGTCATCACAAGAGAAAATTCCAAGCATGATGGCAACACATACCTGTTTCCCATTTACAAGCACAGTTGTTATAAAAGGACTTATACTGTCAACTGTGTGGTGTAGCAAACTACTGCAGTATCTTACAGCTATCCAGTAATGTAAAGCACAAGCCTGCTGGTAAAGACTCCTCAGGTGTTCAGCCACTGGGAAGATCAGAACACAAGGTCTGCATGAAATATCTATATCTAAGGAAACTCACTATTGAAAAACACAAAATTTATTTACCAGTAAGTCCATTAACATCGTAATTTGGACCTTCTCGTTTCAATAAGATGCCAAACAACTGGCATTTGCCATGTAGACCAGGCGATCCTCTAATGGCATCAACAACTTCCCAAATAGGCTTAGTTTCCAGGTGCTGAAATATGTTTACAAAAACAAAAGTAGTGTTAGTTTTTCCTTAATAAAAAATGGTTTCCCTTTTTTTTCTGTATTACTTTACCAGAAAGCTTGCGCTGTCTTCAGAGTAATTTAGTGATCGGGGAACATCTGTCAAGCTCTGATAACCAATATACTCATGTTCCAATTGCTTAAATTGTTCAAATACCATTTCTGAGGTGTCAACTGTATTCATAAAATCCAAGTGTTCTGCAATAATAAAACTTATAAGAAGTTTAAAAAAAAAAAAAAAATTAAATTTAAATTGCATGACAAACATAAAAATATACATACCTATGCATGAGGAAGCAATTAAGTTTTGCAATCTTCCAATGCGTACTTTCACACTGTCACAGTATCCTTTCTTTAACATAGCCATAAGGTCCAACATTTCTTTGAATTGGGGATCCCTATTTTCAGAGGGTGACAGTCATGTGTTAATATAGGAAAGGATCATAACAATGAATAGCAGTAAATGGTAACAATATTTCTACCTCATGTGCTCCTCTCTTATTAGCAAACAAACAGTAGGACGTCCTGACAGGCGCCAATAGCGGCCAACAAATTGAAGCTCAGTCTTGATGTCATCAATCAACAAAGCCATGTCACTATACAGGTAAAATTCAGATACTTCAAATATGAGGGGGTAGCAGAGAACTGTCATACCACATACACGATACATCTGGGGAGAAAAAATATACTCAATTATACTATTGCAGGAATTTAAATCCCACATACAATATAATTTCTTTTGTTTGAAAACATTTAAATGACTCTCACCTTGCTTGTGCCAAGAGCTCCAACAGGACGCATAGGCCTACCCTTCAGCCCAATTTTCCGATTCACACCTAAGTTTTGATAAACTTCTTCCAGCTTACGAGAAGACCATATCTGTACAGGCTCGACTTCATGAGGTGTCTGTGTCTGAATACCATAAGTTGCCATCATGGCTTGCAGACGCATAGATTCAGCAATAAGTACAATTTGGACAACCAAGTCAGTGGCGGTTCCCTGAAGTACATAAGAATGTGATTGGTTTGGGCAGAACTACTCAATTTTCTAATTACAGAAATACATATAGTAATTGATTCAAAAAATAATTATTAATTTTTTGTTGATAAATTATTTATATTACAATTAGTTGTGAGCCACTTACAGTTGATGGTTTAGCCTTAATCCAACCACACATAAGTAAAGCACAGGAAATAAAAAAATATTCACTTCAACTGATATAAAGATTATACGCACCAAAATCTGGTGTTCATAAAAAGTTTTTTGATATTCAGTAACTACTAAGTTTGGCAAAACAATGTCTGGTTTAGTCAGTAACTGCTGTGCAAAGGAGAAGTGTAGAAAAAACAATTACCTGGAAAGCTGAATATCTACCACCCTTACGGGGGCGGTTAAACGAAGGTAAATATCTTCTGATGGGATCCAACTCATTTATGTGAAGCAGACCTCCTGTGAGGAGCTGAGCAATAACAAGCATAGCTTGATTCCAGAGGTATAAGCCACCATCGCCTCCCCGTCCCTCTTCACTTGGTAGTCTTACAGATGTACCAGGTTCCTGTTTTTCTATCTCAATATTTTCCTCAGGAACATAAAAATACATGGGTATAACAGGGTCTAGAAATTGTTAAAAGATTCGTTGTTAGGTTTGATTAACACTTATGTGTAAGATAATAAAAATAGAACTGCTTATAAAGAAACTTATATACAATTACAGACCTCCATTTATATCCTTCTTTATGCGAGGCTTCAAAAGATTTTGATATTCTTCTACTTGATCTGGTTGTGATTTAAATACTCCATCAATAATCATAAAAATGTAGAAGAGAGGCCACTCATTTTCTATGCTTTCAAAGTCCTATAAGTCAGTTTAAAGTAAAATTTCCAATAAGCCGAAGCAAAGAAGAATGAAATACTAATGAGGTTAAAAACATAAAATCTATCACCTTCGTCTCTCCCTCTTTATAAAATCTTCGTGAGGTGTCTTCTAAAGCAGATTTGTAACCATCTCTTCCAAAACGTTTAAAACCATACTGTCCTTTAAGTTTACGCACAACATTTGCTTTAGTTTCTGTGCTCAATACTTCCTCATGAGTTGCAAAAGCTGGGAATGATATGGTAGGAATCAAAGATGAATCCACAGCCTAAAAATAATTTTTTGCAGTTTACTGTTAAACATAACATTGAGGAGGATTGACAGAGAACTCCTGAATACTAATAAAATTATTAATTCACCTTAGAACTTGACTCCCTTGGTAACATTGTCTCAAATATACTCCGGTTTCTATTGTGAGCATCAATGTCTACATAGATGACAGACCATGAAGCACCTTTCTCACCGAATAAATTACATCCATTAATAGCTTCCAAAGCACTTTTGGCCATACCAATGGAGCTAACAGACAATAAGAAAAAACATCAATTTCAGTTTTGCAGCAAAATATTGGCCCACATTTTTTTTTAATGCCTTCAAAATGGTACAGATTTACAATTAGAAACTAACCTGGCATGTATTTCAGGAGTACCATCATTATATTTGCTGCCACGTTCCCACATACCATAATCCGGAGTTCGGTATGCACGCTCTACATAATAAACTAGGTTTTGGACAAATGCCACCTCATCTTGAGTGTAGATAATCTGAAGACCAGAGGTGATCATTTGTACCAGGAATATAAGATACAATGACACAACATCAATCTGGAAAATCAGGTAAACAATTTTAAAAATCCGTTTAAAAAATAGATTAACAACAAAACTACAGTTAGAGCTTTAAGGACCTTACTTGCAAATGGGTGTACTCATCATCGGACAAGATAACGTCTCCTGTTATGAGATGAAATTTGCAATGTAATGCATGTTTGTTACACTGATTCTTTTTGAATAACTCAATTCTTGGAGCTTGTTTTATCCAACATTCCAATATACCCCTCATACACTTAACAGAGGATTGACCTAGTTCATATGATTTGCCTCTGTCATCATCAATTCTCCTGTACAATTATAAAAAAGCAGCATATATGAGAGATTTATCCAAAAATTTTCAGGTTGAATCTGACGTAAAATTTAGAACAACTGTAAACTACCTATACGCTTGGTACAAACTCCAAATGGCAGCTGCACAATATATGCTTTCTCTAACACTTGCTATTTCTGTCTCTGTAGAAACAACTGGAAAAAGCCCAGTAATAGAGCTCTGATACCTAAGAAGCTGCCTCTTCACTAACAGGGAGAAAAAAAAAAATTAGTTTTCAAAAGAAATATCTCTACAGACAGGATAGAAGAGATGACTTTTTTCAAACCTATTCCATAGTAGATATCCAACTGGCGAACTGTTTCTTCATAGTTTGACATTTTTAATTTCATATCAATGTCCAGCTCACCAATGCTGGGACGCTGCTGAATTAATCTGAAATATGCAAAAATAAATTACCACACCCCTTTCAGGAAATGCTTAGCTTATACATAAATAAAAGATGATTTTCTAGAATCTTCATTTGTATGTGGATAACTTAGATTCTCTTTTATTTAACACGTAAAACCTATGCAGCACAGGGAGCATATACTGATTATCAAATTAGCATGCAGCAATAAGCCAAGAAAATTAGTCTTCAGAATAAGAAAAACAGAGCCAACCAACTAATTATCCTAAGGAAAAACATTAAAAAATATAAATTAGGATGAATTTAAAAAAATTGACAACAAAAACAAAAACAAAAAAAAAAGAAAGGGAAAAAAATAAACCTCTATGTTAATTGACTACATACAAAAATACTGTCTTCAAAACAAAACACAAAACAGTAAAAATGAGGAATACCTTTTGGAAAGCATTTTGATGAAAAGTTGAAATGTGGAGTTAAAAGCAAGGTGCGCTACCCACCAATGTCTTCTGAAAAAGCATCCACTACAATATTACACCACATATACTAAAGGCCATTACCATGTTAAAATATATCCAGATTTCTAAAGCGCACACATATGCTAGTCATATTTTAAAACCCCACCACCCTGAAAACGAAAAAAATAGTTTAATACTACTGACAAAAAAGGAAAAAAAGAGAAACTTGGCTTATTTAATTAGCTGAACAGAATATATAGAAGCTTTAAGCTTTTTACAGATGGCATATATACAGGCGAAAATATTCAAAATGGTATTTTATGACAGGCAGGAGAAAATATAGATTAGTGAAAAATAAATATGTAGTATCTCAAAACTAAATGTACTCCATGGTAACATTAACCTCAAGAGCACTACACATGAACTATCTATTAACGAGTTTTTGACGCTGACATGAGTCGTAAATGGAATAAGTCATTTACAGGCTTTACCAGCAATGTGATGCACCGATATTTTCGCACTGAATAAGCTGAAAGACCTAAACTTCAAGAAAGGTCATGTTGACTTTGGGCACAGGCACAAGTCGGAAAAACAATAACAACAATTGAATCAGCTGGTTGAGGGAGGAAGGGAGGGAGGAGGGGAGGGGATTCTTTTCAGCAGGCTGTGCGTGGTTCATATTGTCGCCACGAGAGTGCAGTGCATTGCCAAAATGAAATATGGCAGGTAAACAAAGTGTGTACATGCAATCCTTTTGTTCCGTGTAAAATCACAATTAGTTTCTGGTTTCTTTACCATTTTCGTTTATTTCGTTTCGTCAAGTCAAGTGTTTTACATTATTTATATTTAAGCGCCTAGTGATTTATATCCCCTACACACGATAGTATTTAATCAGAAGAAGACCTGATATTAAACGACAACGACATTCGAACTTTGGTTAGTAATGAATGTGGCAATGGCATAACTTGTGTACCGGCAAGAGGGCCGGCCGGTGACTTATTTCACTCGTTCTTTGCTATTCTGAAGGGTGCAAAAACAGGCTGGTGTTATACTTAATGAATTTGAAGTGTAAGCTGTCATATGCATTCCTCAGCCTTGGAAAAAGTTAACTAAATTTATGATTATGAAGATGATGATGATAACAGAGCTAGAATGCTTCTTGTTATCATCAGTCTATCTTTGCATTGTTGAAATATATAATCCTTTCATGAATGTGCCATTCATTAAAAAATATCAATAAAAAAATGTGAACTTAAGGATGTTTTTCTCATTTTATATTATTCAGCTTATGTCAGTGATAATAATTTGTTTCTGTTTCCTTTCTCAGATATCCACAGTGATTCCTTGATCCCTGGGAGGATGAGCTTGAAGCGTATTAGGAGACGTCTCTCACAGACTTTTCGTTTTAGCATTGAAGGCTCTCTCTCTGAACTTGCTGAACATTTAACTATTGAAGATGGAGCTGAAGTAAAAGAAAATGGTAAGCCAATTTATTCCTAATATATGATAAACTGTTTACAAGTAGATGTATTTTCTGCTTTGTGTGTGTGTGTGTGTGTGTGTGTCTTGTTTTACAAATAATTTTCCTTCTAGGTGTTCACGTTTTACCATCATATGCCGAGTTCAGAAAATTATCATCCTCCCACTCACGTATCTTAGAGACTGGAAATGGTGGCAGTGAGTACCTTTTACACCTTCTTTATATCTAAAACATGTCTGTGTCAAAACTTTGACTTACTGCTATTATCCGAGCAACAATTTGAAGCTAATCTCGAAAGGAAAGGGTCTAAAGAAAACTAGGAAAAGCGAGAACACTGTTGAGACATTAAATTTTAAAACTTGGGTATTTTGCTGATTCTAGATGCAATAAGTTACTAAACATCTTATATGATCATTTAAAAACTTGTCCATTCTACCAATTTTCCACCTCATTCCGTTGCTATATATCCAGATCTTCCCCCTCTCCTCCCCTCATGGTCGTTCCCCCACCATAGCTCCTCGTGGATCGCGGGTAGCCTACCCTACCCCTGCGCAGCCCGAGCGAGGCTGAGAGGGAGGAGGGCTGAGAGTCAGTGGAGAGTGGAGTGCGGTGAACAACGCACGAGCCGTGTCGTCGGGTTTCTCTTTTCGCCCGTAATATTATTTTTTGGTCGATGTGAACCAGTTTTCGCGCAAGTTAGTGAAGAAACGTGTAGATGAACTGAGGGTAGCGCTTTGTTTTTTTCATCTGGGGTTTTGTTCTCTGCGTCGGCAGGGGTAGTGTGAAAACAAAAGAAAGGTAGCTCTCGGCCATCAGCAGAGCAGAAGACGTTTCTTCTTGAAAGTCGTTCAACTGTGAATAAGTAGCTTCATTAGAGAGCTAATGTTTCCTGGCAAGAGGAGTTGAAGACAAATTTAATCTCAGCTTCTCCTAATTATTCGAAAGTACCATCACAATTTATAATTGTCAGATAACATGATCTGACTTCTAACCTCAAATTGCTCCAGCATTTGCATGTTTATTTGTGATGGACTGTGTATAGTAGCTGAATCATAACAAATCTAGTACACCTTCTAAAATTTGTACTTTTTTGGAGTTATCTCATAATTTTTTTCCCTTAAATTTCTTCAAAATTTCCTTAGCCATTACGTTACTCTATGCTTGCCATATTACTGACTAAATCTAGATAAATTTTATTTAAAAAATTAGACTTATTTTCTTTCAACTTCTCTTTGCCAGACATATATTTTCTGAGACTTATCAGTGAAGTGACAAATTCAAAACTGGTGAAAATTCTACAAGTGGCTTAAAAATCAAGATGGTACAAAATTAGACAGTGGTTTATCATTCACCATTTATAGAGAAGAATCAATCATGGATATCAAGGCTCTGCACAAAAGCAGTACATTCAGTTCGTTCACGGGTGGGACTCATAAAATTACCAACTGGTTTGCGGCACTTGGTGAACACAGGCGGAAATCTTCTATGAAAACGTCCAAAAGTCTGACTTTAGGTAAGCTTACGTTGCATATTTTGATACATTTCCTACATTTTGGCAATCCTTAAAGAGTATTCTGGAAGGAAATTCCAAGTCTACATAAGTCCTGCCATTCCAGGAATTTTTGTTGTCCAAACATACTGTCAGTTTTGATGATATTTATTTCCTTCTATATAATTTAAATGATGAAAGTTGCTGAAGTGAGGATCAGTCGGGTAGTGCAGGACCAGCCTGCAGCGCGTGCACCGCCGCATGTTGCACCGCGGCTGCGGCTGCAGCTGCGGCTGCACCGGGCCGCGCGGCCCGGCCAGGCCAGGCCACTAAAAATAAACAGAAACAGCCGCATGGACTTGGAGGGCTTGCAGTCGCCCGCCCGGCCCCGCCCGGCCCCGCCGCCTTCGCGAGACCTTTTGTTTCCCCGCCCTCCCTCTCGCTTTTGATTTCTCTCGGTCGTGCCCCCAGCGGGGCGGCGCGAGGCTGCTGAGGGTGTCCATGACGGGCACCGTGTGTACGGGCCCGCCCCACGTGACAGGACAGGGTGGTTACTCTCAGATGATCCCATCACGACCTGTCACGCTGCTTCCTGTATCGATAGCAGCCCGTACGCCGCAGTACAGAAGCGCCCCGCCTCGTCGCCCCGCCCCGCCCCGCCCCGCCCGTGTCCGGGCGGAATCCTGTTTCGAGAAAAAGTCGCTAATAGGGCGCAAGCGCGCGGGCCGCGCCGGGCGGGGCGGGGCGCTTTGAATGGATGCGGCTTCCGTGGGCAGGAGGAGGAGACCTTGAACCTTGATCCTTGCTTGGCAGATGGCCGTTAGCGGGGCGGGGCGGTGGAGCCCTCCCCCGGGGTCGTCGCCTGCACGGCAGCGCGCACTCCGCTCCCACACTCCTGCACCGTCGATAGGAGGAAAGTGATATCAATTTCGTTCGATTTCATGAAACAAAGACGTGGAGGGAAAGTCCACGCGACTGACCGCCCCGCCCCACCCCACCCCTCCCCGCCCCACCCCGCCCCGCGCCCGCACGTATTACACTTTTCAAAAATACGGCCAGGCTGTTGGACTCGACCGTGTCGTGCGGGGCGGTGCTCGCTGGCCGGGCGCCGCGCCGGGCCGCCCCGGGCCGCTCCAGTCATCCCCGTCCTTTCCTTTATGTCGGCCATGAGCGTAGCGTGGTGTAGTGTTGAGTGCGCGATGCGAAACACACGCCCACGAGAGCGCGCCCGCGCGCTTTCTGAAATTCCAGCGCTTCTTGCTGTGTATATGTATGTATGGATGTGTGTATGTGTGTGTACAGGGGGCTCCCTCGCGCCCGCGCGCCCCGGCCCGTGCCGCACAGTGTTGGTGTAAGGCTCGGCGCCCCGCCCGCCCCACCGCAGTCGTTCTGCTCGATAGTTATAACGCTCTGCACACACGGCCCCCGCCCCGCCCCGCCCCGCCCGGGCTACCTGAGCAGAGCCCTACCCGCCGCGGCTAATGCCGCGGGCTTACGCCGCGGAGCCCCCGCACGAGCGGAAGCGGGGCCCGGCCCGGCCCGCACAGCCGAAACAACTCTGCACTTGCTGTGCAAATTTCATGATTGTTTCGCCTCAGATTAAACCTGCTTTTTTGCATATTTTTTTATATTTAATTTTTCCAAGAATTTGTCCGTGGGAGGAAAATGAGATTAAGCGGTGAATGCAACTTTTGTAGTGGTTGTACCCCCTGGTGCATGGACCTCCCGGCCCGGGGCCATGGTAACTGTTGATGCCTTACTGTTCTCATTCCCGGCGGGGCCGGGCCGGGCCGGGCCGGACAGGCTCGCGCTGAGCGCGCCGCACGCACCCGGCCGGCACCCGCTCCACTGCTGCGCGGTGCTGCGCGGTCCCGTTGGCTGCCCTGCCCGGCCCGGCCCCGCTCAAACAACGTAGCATTCCACATGATAATGTCTAAAGTCGCGTTTTGCACTCGCTCGGCTCGGCTGACGGGTGACGGGACGGGCGCCGGCGCCTCTCCTGCGGACATGAATGTCATGGGGCGGGGCGGGGCTGGCGCCGTGCATGGTGCCGATGGCGCCGTGCCCTCCACCCTGTAGGGTCGCTCTGTCCTTGTCGCACGCATGTGGCGCGGCCGTAAGGAGCGAGAGAGAGAGAGCACTAATAAACGCCGTGCCTCCTGGGCTGCACCGATGCACGTTGCACCCACCGGCCCGAGGAGGAAGAGGAGGTGCAGCTGGACTGCCATGAGAGAGTTATCTTATCGATGAGTTCAGCGGCCCGACCCGGCCCGACCCGACCCGAAGGGACGCTAGGCCCGTGCTGGCGCGGCGGGGCGGGGCGGCCAGGTGCAGGTGGGCTGGGGCGGGGCGGGGCGGGGTGGTGCGGAGAGGGGGTTTGCTTTTCGAGTCCCAGCGGTGGCGTGCCCGAACCCCGCCGCCGCCTCAGGGGACGTCCGGTCCTCGGCGGAGGCGGGGCGGGGCGGGGGAGGAGGGGGCTGTTTCCAACTTATCACATATGCCCTCCGTGTCCCGGCAGAGGAAGCGAGCTGCATGTGTGTGTGTGCATGCACACACATGTGGCCGCCCGCGCTCGCCCGCTCCGCTCGCGTGAGGGATGTGGTGGGCAGCATTTATTGTTGTATAGTCTGGAGCGTGCTCCCTTCCCTCCCTTTCTCTCTCCCTTCCTCCCTCTCTCCTCTCTCTCCCCTCCTCCCTCTCTCTCCCACTTTTCCCTCTCCCTCTGCCGCCCCTTCCCCCAATCACGCCCCGCTCTAAAAGAGAGGGGTATAGGAGGGTGAAAGACTGAGGTCAGAGGCCGAAGTACTTCCCCAACCGCTGCTCATGTATTTTCGCCCTTCCGTCCGACTATTTTTAACTCTTTTTTTTCTCACACCTGCACTCCTACGTTTATATTCTGTGCCTCAGATGGATTGAGCACAAGCCCAGTGGAGGAGAGGGGGGGGCGTCGGGCGCCCCCAACGGCCCCAACCCAACCACCTTAACTTATTGTGCTTGGCGCTCCACATTTGTTTTCTCTTCCGCCTCCCCTCCTACTGTATACTTTTTTCTCGTTTGGATTATTGGAAACAGGACAGCGGGCGGGGCGTTGGTGGGGAGGGGGCGCTCGGGGTCAGAGTGAGGTCTTCCAGCGGCCCTAGTGTAGCATCAGCCGTGTGGGCTTAACCTCGGCTCGGGCCACGGGGCCACCGCTCCTACTCTATCGCCCCTGCTGCTGCGGGCGGGTGTGCGAGGAGAGAGCGAGAGAGAGAACAAGAACAAGAGCGAGAGAGAGAGAGCGAGAGAGACATACGAGGCTGCCGCTGTGCGGGGCTGGCTCCTGCCGTAGCGCCGTGCACGTCTGCGGGGTAGGCAGGCCCGCCGGGCAGCAGTGCCTCCGGGTTGCCTACCGCCCGGGCGCGCGTGCTCCGACACCAGCCGGCATTGCCTACCCGCGGCCCGACTCTGCCGTTACGCCCCTCGGGCCTGTGCGAAATAGGCTGTGAATGGTGCGCGGGCCGCGGCCGGTGGCCGGGCGCGGGCGAGCCTCGTCGCGTGGCCCCGCCCCACCACACCCCGCCCCGCCCCGCCCCGCCCCGCCCCGCCCCGCCCGGACGGAAGGGAACTGGTCCCTCATCGGTGACTGATAAGGTGTACGCGCGGGTGTAGGGCCCGCCCGCGGGTCGGGGCCCTTATCCCTTATCACCCTCCCTCGCTCCCCCCCCCCCCTCCCGGATCTGTAATTGCCCGTCATCTCGCACACGTTCTCGCGCGAGCTCCAGCTCGTACTTGGCCACCTCATTGCTCGCATGACGTGGTGGGGTGGTACTTTTTTCCTCTCCTCAGTCGTTTTCCTTGTACATATATATATTCTCCCGGGTCTGGTACTGTCGCTCGCCGCACCGCGCTCTGCACACGCAGTGCCGGGGCGTTGTGCCCCTCGGGGGGGGGGGGGGGGGGCTCTCTGCTGCACCTGGAAGGAGCCGGGCCGGCCCGCGCCGCGCGGTCCTCGCTCCGCACTGGTCGGCCTTGCGGCCACCCCCACCACCCCGCCGCGCCGCCCCGCCGCTCACCTCTGTATGTTACTCTCTCTGTTTCGCTCTCTTTTCTCTCATTTCGTTGCGCTTGCCTCTCTCCCTCTCTCTCTCTCTCTCTGCAGTCGCACGCCTAGCGCACGAGCCTTCTCTTCCTCACCCCCTCTTCCTCTGCGGTCGGGCTCCCCTCTGAGTGGGTAGGACAGGGCCCGACCCGCTCTGCAAGTCCTCCATGCTGGCTGTGCCGATAGTATAGGCGGAAGACACACGCCCCGTGTTGGGCCCCCGGCGCGGGCCCCGGGGCGTCTGTTGGTGTCGCCTCACCTCCCCGCCGGCGGGAGACCCACCTGCCGTACGCGCGGGGCGGGGCGGGGCGGTGGGGCTGGTAGCAGCCAGAGGGTTTGGAAGGGTCGTGGGCCTGGCCGGCCTGGCCCATGGGCTGCTTGGCGTGCATGCGGAAATTTTGTAAAAATAGAGCAGACTGACTGGCCTGCTGGCCAGACCGTTGAGCCCCTTGCCTCGCACGCCGCGCCGCGCCACGCCCGTCTGGCGGGTTGGGCCGGGCCGGGCCGGGCCCCCCGGTCCTGCTGGGGCCTAAGTGGCTGCTGTGCTCTAGGCTCGTCTGAGGGCCGTGCTGTACGGCATTGTGTGGGGCGGGGGCGCGGGCCGGGCGGGCCGGGCCGGGCGGGGGGCTTGTGAGCCGCGGCGTCGATGTCACCGGTCACCTGCACAACTCCAGTCTGACTGCTTGACTTCGGTCTGCCGCCCTTAGCTCCGCGCACAGTGCTCCTCCCTCGCTCACACCCACCCTCTCTTCTCCCTCCGCCCCTCCTCCTCCCCCCCTCCCCGCCCCGCCCCCCTGCGCAGCACCTGAGTTAACCTTGCCTTGTGGCGTGGCGCGGATGTTTGCAGAGTCTTGTCGCTCCGCTCCGCTTTGCACCGCGCCGCGCCGGGCCGGGGCCCTACTAGTGTAGGGCGTACCGTACCAGCAGCTGCAGCGGTACACGTGCCAAAAAACACGCATGTCTTTTCCTGACGATGAGACAAGTATTTGAAACGTCAGTTCCGTTGGCACCCTGTCCCACCCCGCACTACGACGAAGCTGTGAGTTCGATTGTCTTCGGCGCGGTCGATAGTTCTGTAAAGGCAGAGGTGTCGTTGCCCGCCCCGCCCCGCCACCCCTGTAGAGCCGCATACGCACCCCGCCGGGCCGGGCGCGTCCATTTCGCTCTATTTTATTTATCGTCGTGTTTATCGTGCATTCCCCGCACCCCCGGGCGGCGGACAGCTGCTCCCTCCCCCCGTCAGTGCCCGGCTCGGCCCGGCTCGGCTCGGCCAGCCCGGGGCACATTGCGGTGACGTCGGCGTCGATCTTCTTCTGCTTATGGCGCTTTTATCGCCGGTCGACATGTTAGCCAAGGCCAGGCCACCCCGGACCCTGGGCCCCAGGGGCCCCATAGACGGCGGCCGCCCGGCCCGGGGCCCGGCCCGGGGTTGAGTCACCATTGACTCGATGGCCGGCGCGGGCCGCGCTGACCGTGCCGAGCGGAGGTTCGGCCAGGGCTGCGCGCCGCGGCCGGGCCGGGCCGGGCCTAGCCGTATCTAGCGGGGCTTTACGCCTTATCTCTGCAGTCGACCCAAATACGCGATATTGGTTCGGCGGGGGCGGGGCGGGGCGGGGCGGGGCGGGCGGCAGCGTACCGCGGGTGCCTCTGCCATGACGCCATGCCATACCCGTGGCCGTGCCCCTGGAGCCGCGCGCCTGTGCGGTGCGTGTACTCCATGCGAGGCGCAGCATGGCCTTTCTTCCACTCCGTCGCCCAGTTCATTTCCGAGTCTGAGAGAGATTACTGTAATCTGCGATGACGACGTGTCCCCTCCCCTCCCCTCTCTGTAATGACCAGCTAGGCGACAGTGCTCTGCTCACCGCTCCTCGGCCGGGCCGTGTGACGTCACGGCAGCGCTCTGACGTCACAGTCCTCAGGGCGGGGGTTGGGGTGGGTGCTTCCGGCGGGGGTGGGGGTGGGGGCGCGAGTGGGCGCGAGCCGTAGGTGTGCTGCTGCTGCTGGATATTGGCATATCGCCGCACTCTCTCTGGCGCAGGGCGGGGCCGGCGCGGCGGGGCCCTGTCTCTCTCCCTCTCCCTCCCTCTCCCTGGCCGTGGGGGAAGGGCTTTGGAAGGGCGCGGCGTAGCTGCGCTGCGCTGCGCCGCGAGGCCTTGGTGCCTGGGTGCGCGGATCCCCCTCTGCGTCTGTGACCTCTAGGGCAGCCCGGGGTCAGCAGTTATAGCACCACACTGATGAAAACATTTAAAGAAACAATTACTCGTCCCTGCGTTTGATGAATGTGTACAAGTACAATTGTATTTTCTTTTATGTTCTTCCAGGTGTATTACATGAGAATTTACGAATTGGATCTGATGGCGAGTCTGAAGAGGCATCTGGGGCATCGGATGATGTTGTCTCACCTGTTAAATTGCGCCCCAAGAATAGGAGGCTTAGCGAAGTACGTATATAGAAATCCTATACTTTTTAAATTTTAATGTCACATTTTAGATTGCATTTTCAACTTTTATTGTAAGCTGTTGTGACTCACCTATACCTTTATTTGTTTGTTTGAGCAGCAAGACATAAACAAAAGATTGTCCCTGCCTGCTGATTTGCATTTACCCGAATCATTTGTTGCCAAGCAAAATGTTAGCCCAACCATAGATGGCCCTTTAAGCAGAGCAACAAGAAGACAATCTCTGTCAGAAATTGGTTTTGGTCGTATGGAGACTTATATAAAATTGGACAAACTAGGTCAGGGTACCTATGCCACTGTATTTAAAGGAAAGTCTCGCCTGACAGATAATCTTGTTGCTCTAAAAGAAATTCAATTGGAACCAGAAGAAGGAGCCCCTTGTACAGGAATCAGGGAAGTGTCACTTTTGAAAGACCTTCGCCATGCTAATATTGGTAAGTTTGACGCATTGTGCTCTTTTCTCTGTGCACTAAGATGAGTTCAAAGTAAGAGCATTTTCTCTCTTTCTTTAGTTACTCTCCATGATATCATTCATACTGAAAAATCACTCACCCTTGTCTTTGAGTACCTTGAGAAGGACTTAAAACAGTACATGGAGGACTGCGGGAACATGTTAAGTATGAACAATGTTAAGGTAAGACATTTGAATTTAATACACACACACACCAAAAAAAAAAAAAAAAAAAGGGGGGGGGGGGGGCTAATATGATGGTGGAGCAATTAAACTTTAAATTGCAATTTCGCTTTTTGCAGCTGTTTCTCTTTCAATTACTGCGTGGGCTAGCTTACTGCCACCAAAGACGCATTTTACACAGAGACCTGAAACCTCAAAACCTTCTTATAAATGAGAAGGGTGAACTAAAGGTACTGCTAAGTCTATTTATGTAGTACTGTCTATTTACATAATTTCTATTTGTTTCATTTTTTCTTAACTCATTTCCATTTCAGTTGGCTGATTTTGGTTTAGCAAGAGCCAAGTCTGTGCCTACCAAAACATACTCAAATGAAGTAGTCACTCTTTGGTATAGACCACCAGATGTACTTGTAGGATGTACTGAATATTCAACTCAAATCGATATGTGGTGAGCTAACTTTGTTTATGTGAAGTCTGTATTTTATTACATTATTTATACTGTTGCAATTCTTTTTGTTTGTTTTGGTGTTTGTAACTAATATTTTTTGGGGTGGATGCAGGGGAGTGGGGTGTATTTTCTATGAAATGGCACGAGGTAGACCATTATTCCCTGGCTCAACGGCTGAACAGCAGCTTGGGCTGATATTTTCCTACTTAGGAAGACCACCACCAGGGCCCTTAACTGAAATTTATGATAAGACTTATCAATTTGATGCTTGTAATGGTGTGTGTAATAGTGAAAATTTATTTCGACGGGACGCAATGCGACATAGCAAAGAAGTTAATCATCTTTTATCCAAGTTCCTCTCGGTAAGACTAACAGAATCCTTAACCCTTTCTCTTTATGATCATCACTTACAATATCCAATTATATTTCAGTATGACGCTAAGAAGCGAATATCAGCATCTGAAGCTATGAAACATCCTTACTTCCAATCACTGGGACCTGGTGTTCATAAATTACCTGATAGTAAGTCATTTATTTGCCTTCATTGCAATTTCTCTGCTTGCTTTTTTCCCCTGAAATAATATATAATTGTAGTATTGTTAGCCAATAATTCTGCATACTGATCTGAATGACTTTTATTTTTCAGTTGCCTCTATTTTTACTTTACCTGGAATCAAACTGACATGTGTGAGGAAACGGTCTTGTCGATCAATTTCCTGCACCTCTACTGTTCAGAATAGTAAAGTTATCTAAGATCCGTTCAGGGTCTAGATCCTGCTGTTAAAGTATGCTTTTGTGTGTCATACTTGCCTCAGTGAGGCTTTCATTATCTGTGATGCCAAGGACTACAGGGCGTTCAGTCCGCTCACCAGAACAGGCTTCTCTACTCAAAATCTCTTATCAATAGGCAGAAGTTTACTAAGAGAAGATTTTTCTATCTTGACCATTTTGAAAGTTTCCTCTGGTGCCTGTGAAATGAAGTGCATTTTATGTGAACTTATGTGCATATTAGATCTGCTCTTGCACTTCTGGACTTTTCCCTTAATGTGGAATTGGGAGCTGCGTGGATTAGACTTCATGTGCCAACATCTTAATATTGTTTGCAGCAAGTTGTACCCTGAATACTTAACTTCTTGTACAATTTGTTTGTCATTCTTTTGTTTTTTTGAATTCTAATTTAAATGTATTTCTTGCAATGACTGTTTGCAGATTTTTTTTTAAAGTAATTTATGACAGTGGATTATGTTTTGGGGTCTAGAACTGTACTGAGTAAATTAATCTAAGTTATTTTTTATATTATGAACATTGGGCCAAAATGTTAGGTCCCCCTCCCCTCCCCCTTTCCCCCTTAAAAAACAAAAACAAAAAATTATGATAGAATTTTACTGCTGATCAAATATGGTTTAACATTTGTTTTTTTATTTAAAACTTGGTTCTGTGCTTTGGAAGAGGAAAGTAAAGGTTTGTAAGGCACACTTGCCCAGTTACTTTTGTGGCTTAGAAATAGTTTACCAACAAATTACATATACCGTAAAACCCCCATATATCGAATTTTCGGGGAACTAAAATGAAATTTGAGATATGCAGGAATTCACTATTTAACGGTAATAAGTTAATGCACTAGAATATCAAAGGGGCCGGCCCATAAATTCAATAAAAGCGGGAATTCGATATAATAGGGTTTTATTGTACTGTAATATAATCCATTTTACATCAGTTACTTTAATTTTGTACATTTTTTTTTCCTCCAAATTGTCAAGTATCTTTGCAAACCTACATGTGCTGCAAAATATTTCCCTAAAGCGTTTGTATATTTTATACTTGACTTTAATCAGTATGTTATGGTTTGGGTCAAACCTCGCTGTTGATCAACCAACCCCCATAAGATTTATAATGATTAGATTTTACTTTTCAGATCATTTATTATGAGTTGTTCTTGATAAAACCTGTGTGTTTGTATTTTTATTCAAATTACTATTTGAGGGTTATTCCTAACTGTTAAAAACCGTGATTGTATCTCCCAAATTATTCAACATACATTTTGCGTCCAAAACAAGTTGGTTGGATCTACAAGTACTTTTCTTGAAGAAACTGATCAAATTTAGAACCAATTCTGTCTGTTTATGATGTGAGGTACGGAATTCTAAACATCATTCTCTGATCAATGGTCCGTCCAATACTTTGCTTTCATAGATGTCTCCTCTTTCCCTACATTTCTCTGAAATTGCAACAACTTTTAACAGATTTATATGATATGCATAAACCTATAGCATAGTAAAGATTCCAGCATCTATCAATAACTTATTTATTTGTATATGATTGTTGCTCAAGATTGTTGTTCCTCCCTGGAGATATCTGCACTCTTAGCTATTATATGAATCATTCTCTTAAATTTCAGACAGATGTGTCTTGCCCTATAGAATATAATCTTTTTACTCTCGCATTGCAAGTCTTCAACATAACAATTACAGCACCCGATAGTGGTCATTTGCCGGTTACATGAATCTAACAAACTTAGAAAATTCCTCAGTGCAAGAGTTCCAATTCCATTGCCTTCCACCGATCAAATTGTTAGTTTTGATATTATGTACTCATTTGGCAAGTAAAGATATTAGCTTTCCTATCTTACCAGGTATTGATGAACCTTGAACAAATGTACTTCAAAACAAAATACAATGAACAATATAGAGAATATTTTTGCGCTCTGTCATTGGACTTTGCTGTATTATTTTGTGGAAGTACCATATATAATGTTGGTTTTAGATATTGAGAAACTGCTGCGTTTATTATAATTTTTTGCAGCTTGTCAACATTGTTCAATTAATTTTTTAGAGTATAATAATGGACTATATTTTATTGGTTCTGTTTTTTGGTTCAAAGTTTATCTTGAGGCTAAAATATTTTCTTCTTTTATTAACAATGTCACTGGTTATTAAAGTACAATTAGCTGATATTTTTTTCATCTAATCCAAATTGTTAAGGAATGCGTGCAATGTGCACTGTTCTATGTCCTCTTGTTGGTCTCAGATTTGTTTAAAAAATTTCAAATCCATCCAAATTTTGTACATAATTGTAAGTGAATATTTAGGCTCAATACCTATGTAATGTAATACCATAATAACAATTAGGTAAAGATGTATGCTGCTCAAAGAGGTGTTTATTGGTACCAACTATGTTTGAGTCAAAGACTGCTCTTGAATGCCATTTGCTCCCTCTTCAATGGTCGAGAAATCCTGGAGAAATAATTGTTAGCAATATTACTGAATGGGTTACTTTTAATATATTGATCTGAGTGAAATGCAAACATCTTCTGCACCAAGAAGACAGTTTTTACAGTCGTTTTTAAAAATTTGAGTGATTTTATGTACTGAATCTTACAGAAGATTCATCTGTAACTCGCTTGTAACGTGGCTGGAATTTCCTTAGTTGCTTAATTCAGAGTCCCTCTCTTGTTTTCAAAATTTATGGTACAGCCTACACTTTAGTTTGTGAGATTTGTTAGTTTTGCAACTAGCAAAATGACAGTGCTGGGCTATCCTGTTTCTCAAATAACTAAGTCTCCTACTCCATCTACCATCTTACATTTTCAGTCAAGTTGAAATGTAGCTCTCATTTTGTGTGGTGTAAGAGAAACAATCAATGAATAATATGCAGGATATCTTGTGTTTTCCGTCCAATAATGGATAGATTTTGTGAAAGATCACATGATTTTCACCACCCCAAAGATAGAAATATTAATCAGAAAAGAAGTGATTCATCTGGAATACTTTCTATGGTACTATTTATAGTTGTAGTTGCTTGTTTCAGGTTATGCAGAGACTATTGGTAGGCTTGACTTGTTTTCTCATCAACTATTTCTTTGCGCACAACAGAATATAATGTTTTTGGAGGTATGAAATGTGTTACTGTTCATTGTAGATGGCATTGTTAAATGTTATTTTGAAGGCTTCATCATTTCATTCCAAGCATGTTCATTTCATTCTCTTTTGTCATTTGTTATTTAAAGTCATGTTTATCATTGTTATGTAGTGTAATTTGTAAGTTAGACCTGTTCTCATTACCAGCCTAGAGTTTTGTAATTTTTCGACAATCTTTTTGAAGTTTTTGCAGTGTCTGTATTGGAGAGAGGAGTTGCCTCCACTTTTATAAAGAATATTCTTCTTTGTTGTTGCTGTGTTGATTTCTATTTCATCACACTTTGGCTGTTTATCATGGTGTCATGAATTTTTATTATTTTTATTGATAATCATTGTGACTGTTTTAGTTTTGTGATTGTGGTATTTAGTTATTTAAGTTTTGCCATTTGGTTTATCTCCTTTTTATAGACTGAGTTAAATTAAAGCCTTCCAAACCCATGAAACTTGGCTCAAGACATGATGCCGAGGTGGAATGACTTGTAGGCACTGAGTAATGGGATGATTTTGCCCTCCTGGGTGTGGGCTCACCCATTTTGAACTCTTGTGTAGGGAATTACGTTGGTGTAGTGTTATTTAAATATATTTATTAGACAAATTTTAGAACTATGAATTATCTAGATCTTTTATAATCGATCCATCCATAAATCAAATATGTAAATGTGACAGAGTAAAAGCACTGTTAAGTCTTGTTTGGTGCTTTCATCATGTGGGTAGATGCATTCTAACTCACTCATTCAAATGATATGATTTTGCTTGAATATAAATGAGAACAACCCTTGTGAAACTATTTCCATGCTAATTCCTAAAAGCTGTTTTTTTTTCTTTTTAATTACTTTTTTTGATGACTAGCCAAGAGCCAAGAACCATAAAAATTATTTATGAAGTTGATATCTTGACAAAGTGCACTTAAGCTGCAACCTACCTCCTAGAAAAACATTTTAGTGAGTTATGATGGATCAGAGATTTTAACAATTTGTAGCGTTAGTAAACAAAGTAAAATGTATGTTTTGAGTATGTTTTGTTTGATGTGGATGCAATCTACCCCTCCTTGTGTTCAAGCTAAAAACCAACCAAAATTCTGTTAATGCCATTCTCGAGTTTTAAGAGTGTTGAATAATTGTGTAAAATAAATTCAGACATACTTCAAATGAAACTTGGTAGTTTTCCTCTAACATTTGTGAATACGCCTTTTAAAAGTTTTTTCAGGAGTAGGGAAAACACTACAAGCCTTTGTGCTTTGTAACTTTATTTTTTACACCATTGAGCAGTCAGAAAAACATTGATAATCGAAATGCCAAGGACTGAATGAGAAATGTTATTAGGCATTTGGTGTATTAGGAATGTCATACAATTTTGTCTTCATTGAAGAAACATACACGGCCATTGCACAGAATAGAAACTTTGATGGTAGGAAAAACAAAACTGAGGTAAGAGTGAAAACAAGGCAACAAACAAAAAGTCTATTGACTAAATAATACTTATTTTTCTTTCTTTTCTTTTAGCAGACTGTCATGAAGCTTGCACACATCAGGTTCTAGTAAATCATACAGTAAAACTCCATCTTCATCAAAATAATTTGCAACAGACTTTACAAATGAAGCTTCTCTCTTGCTTTTGCCCTTAGAACTATATAGAACGAGATCAAGGTGGTATTTATCATCAAACCTGGAAATTAAACAAATTCCTCATGTTGACCTCTATAATAATAAAAAAACAATAATAATCATAAATTAAATAATCAGTATGGGCGGCACTTACTTGTTCAGATAAGAACTGACTTCCCAAGTATTATCAGGATTGAATCCAGCAGGGTCTTTTTGAACAGCTGTTACAAATATACCCTTTTCCTTATAGGTGGTATAAAGAGTAAGAAGACCCATGAAGGCAAAGTAGGTGGACACACAAACAATAAGGATTGGCCTGAAAAAATAGAAATACAGTAAAACATTTCAGTTGAAATGGTTGTAAAGGTCTGCATAAAGAGGAGTGCCCAGTACTCACTTGGATTTTGGGAATGGATACACATAATCATATCCAAGAGCAAAGAGAGCCACTGAAACAGCTATGCTACACATGATCAGCCTTCCATCCATTAAACCAAAGTTTTCTTGATAGTTGTACTTTTTAATGAGAACCTAGAAAACAAATGTAAGAAATAACACATGGTTATTAGACTCCGTCAGATAAATCAATACATACAAGTGTCTAATTTTGTTGGAAAAAAAAAATTCATCTCACCTCCTTTACAGCATCATCGAGGGCATTCTTCACAGCCGATCCATCCCATTTGTTAACTTTAAAATACTGCAAAAAATTGGTAATACATAAAATGTCAAAACTTGTGTCAAGAGGAATGTCAGAGACAGAGTTCAAGTAAATGATGACACAGTAAAACCAATATGAATGAAAAATAAAAATTAAAGAAATGCGGGTCGACTTCCCACGGAAAATTCAAGGACGCTACATCAACTCTCACATCTCTTAAAAGAGAAAAGAATTGAGAAAGTTATGGGGTTATGTTTAAACGGCACATATTGGTGGCATCCAGTTTCCAGCGACAGGACAAGATACGTACAAAAAGGATCGAGTAAGAAAGGGTAAAAATCGATTTACTAACCGGCTTGTCATCTTCATCCTTATCTTTGTTGTTGCCGGCCATTTCTCAAGTAAATTTTCTGTTGACGTTTTCGTTTAGTTGACGCGGCTGCCCGACGACGACGGACGACGTTGCCCTCAGGTTTGCCGTTTGCCCGCCGGTCACTGCAGCGCCACGGTCGTACCGGACGAGACTCTTCGGGCAGGAACACAGGACCATCCCTCTCCTTCCCTTCCCCACTTCCCTTCGCCCGGAAAAATGCCGGATCTTAAACATTTTTCGCACGTTGCGACGTGTGCCCGTTTCCAAGGAGATCGGCGTGAAAGCCCTCATTAGTTTCAGCGCATTCTTTTTTGTCTGCAACCTTGGTTGACTTGTGATGTGGCCCAGAACAGCAAATAAAATCGATCGAGCTTGAGGCTAGGTGGAGGGTGCGATGAGATCCTTGCATTTATTCCGAATAAAGAGCTGCATGAATCCGGTCCCACATGAGTAACAAGGTCGCATATCGCGCGTGTGTAGAAAATGTCATCTGTTTAAACCGAACACATGTCGTGTAATGTATTCGCACTTCACGAAACACACAAGAATGTGCTTACTCCGCAAGGGTATTTCCGGCACGGGGTCGCGTCCGTCCCTGCTTAACCGTCCTCCCCCCACTCACGCGGGGTACGTAGCAGGGGTGACAGAGAGAGACGGCGCCAACTGGCTCTCAGCAGCACGCAGCCCGACGTGCACTGTCCCCATCCTGTCCGGTGGAGGTGTTGTGCCGCCAAAGTTTCCTTGGATTTGCTTGATCAGCTGTGCAGACTGCAGACAGGGACGATCCCCGTAAGTCCTGGATTAGGGTATGATTTGGTCGTAGCGTGTCACCTGTGGTAGGAGTTTTGGTAAGATCACCCGAATTGCTTTGCTTTGTAAGCGGTTAATGATGCAATATGGGTTAGCCCTTGTTCATCTCTTTCCCTTAGGCGCATTCGGGATTGTAGGCTGTCTGGTACTGGGAGTAACATTTAAATATTCCTGCAGGTTTTAAATTTTCTCCTTTTGGCCTGTTTTACTGGTTAGTTGCCGAGACAAAATGCCACACACCAATGGGCGCGCCGGGGGGCATGGTGATGTTGAGATGCAGGAACATGAAACCTTTCTTTTTACTTCTGAGTCTGTTGGGGAAGGTCACCCTGACAAAATGTGTGATCAAATAAGGTAATGATTAGTTTACTCTGATTTTTTATTTTTATTTTACCTGTACTGTAATTTTCTAATCCATTTCTTTACTTCTAGTGATTCCATCCTGGACGCTCACCTGAAACAAGATCCAAATGCTAAAGTAGCCTGTGAATGCGTGGTGAAAACTGGTATGGTCCTTCTTTGTGGAGAAATTAACTCCTCTGCTGTTGTTGACTATCAGAAAGTTGTTCGTGACACCATAAAACATATTGGGTATGTATCTAGTTTCTTATTTATTTTCTGCACACTGTTTTGGTATGACGTGAGTTATTCTACTTGCTACTTTTTCTTATTTCTTTTAGCTATGATGATTCCTCAAAAGGCTTTGATTATAAAACATGTAGTGTAATGCTTAATCTGCATCAGCAGTCGGAACAAATAGCTGCTGGTGTTCACCTGAACCGCAGGGAAGAAGACATTGGAGCAGGAGATCAGGGTCTTATGTTTGGCTATGCCACAGATGAAACTGAAGAATGCATGCCATTAACTGTGGTTTTGGCTCACAAGCTTAATCAACGTCTCTCTGATCTTCGAAGGGATGGTGATTTTTGGTGGGCTAGACCTGATTCTAAAACACAGGTACTGTTTAGTTTGCATAATTTTTTATTTTCTGTTTTGGAAAGGTGGGGGTGGTGTTTGAATATTTTAGCCTCATACCTACATACTTTATTATTATTTTTTTGTCTGGTAGGTTACTTGTGAGTATTCAATTGAAGGAGGGGCTTGTATTCCCAAACGTGTTCACACTGTAGTTGTCTCTGTCCAACATTCCGATAAAATTGATCTTGAAACTCTGAGAGCTGAAGTTATGGAAAAGGTTTGAATACTACTGTCTTGCTATTGCTCCAGCATACTTCAAAAACAAAAAAATATGTGTCTAATGATTAATTTGTATTGCAGGTGATCAAAGCAGTCATTCCTGCAAAGTATCTGGATGTGGAAACAGTTTATCATGTGAACCCTTGTGGGCTGTTTGTAACTGGTGGACCAGAGAGTGATGCTGGTCTTACTGGACGTAAAATCATTGTTGATACTTATGGTGGGTGGGGTGCACATGGTGGTGGTGCTTTTTCAGGAAAGGACTTTACCAAGGTTGACCGTTCAGCTGCATATGCTGCTCGCTGGGTGGCAAAATCTCTAGTGAAAGCTGGACTTTGCAGGTGCATAATTATTTTATTTTCACCTATATTTTGGTGTTTGATTGCTTAAGCAAATAATTATTCGGCTCTTTATATTACTCTTACAGACGATGCATGGTACAAGTGTCATATGCTATCGGAGTGGCAGAGCCATTGTCAATCACCATTTTTGACTATGAAACTAGTCACAAGACCTCACGTGAGCTACTTGAAATTGTGAAGAAGAACTTTGATTTGCGACCAGGAAAAATAGTCCAAGATCTTGATCTACGTCAGCCAATATATCAGCAAACTTCAACCTACGGGCACTTTGGACGAGATATCTTTCCTTGGGAGAAGCCAAAAAAGCTTGCTGGCTAAATATTTTTTCAGTATTTTATTTTCCTCTTTTTCTCTCCTGATTTTAGTGTTATCCAATTGTTATGAAAATGAATTTGTTACTCCTCTGAGGGTGGACTGAGCTCTCTTATTTTACTCATTTTAAATGAAATGTTAGAGTTATCGTAATGAAATGCTGTGTTACTGATAATTTCTCAAAATTGGTGTCACAGCACTGTTTAGAATTTTAAGAAAACATATGGATTGATGTAATATGAGTATTTTCTTCCTTAGTTACCTTTGTTAAGTGGTTGTCAAATTGAAATGTAGTTGTTGGTTAGTTGGGGTATATGTATTCCATTAGATTTAAATTAGATCTGATTATTTTTTTGTTCCTTTTCTTTTTAAGACACCTGTCAGTATTCTTATGCATGCCTTTAACCTTTTCCCCTTGTAATAGTTTAAGCAATAAACATCATAAAACAGTTTCAGAATTTTTTTACAAAATGTGTTCAACCATTATTCCAGTAAAGTTAAAGAAAAAAAAAAAATTGAAACAGAGGTAATTGAAAATAGCCCGCTCTGTAATTTCTCATATGCCCCCTCCCCGTCCCTTCCCTCCCCTCCACTCGCACCGGGACTGTGTTTGTTTTCACATGCTGTTTTCTACGGCGAACGACGATTATTTAAGTTTTCTTTGAGTGACAGACATGGTTCGATACAAAAACAGGTAGATCTATGACAATTATTGTTTAAGAGTCCTTTGACCTTTTTTCTATACATCCTTGAGTTTCAGAGAACAACCCACTAATAAAACAGTAATATAACCTCCTTGCCTATGTTGCCTTCCAGGTATATCGCCGTTGAAGTGAATCCGCTGGGTCTATCAGGGACAAAATCATTTTCTCTTAATGGTCGGGATTTGTACAAAGCAGTTCTTGATGCTGTCCAGAAGCTTCATGGGGATTTCGGTGTGGCCGCAATAAGTTCTGGATATTCAGGTGGGTCATTTATATCATGCGGAATTTCTAGTGATTTATTCTGTATCTTAAAACAAGTTCTATGTTTTTCAGCAAAATATTGTAATGAAATGACTAGGATAGCGCTGTTGCGTGCAAGACATGGCCCACATAGAATATTAGCCTCATCATTACCCACCGTAACACATGTTGGCCAAAAGGCTGCTACTTTGCGAACGATTTACACTGGTGCTACCATAAGGCACTGCTTATTGTTTCTTCAGGTATGTGAAAATACAACTTGAAATTAGGTTTCCAACACTGAACCCTTCTAAATTTTCTTTGAATGTTTTTTTAGAAATATCAACGAGCAGCTCTTGATAAATTGTGGTCAAAACAGCGAAATGATGAGGAGCGACAAGCTTTGGAGGCTGCTGTAATGGATCTCAGTGCTGTTGAGAGTTTTCAGCTGAAACGAGAACATCATGAGCACAAAAATTCCAACTAGGCTAACTTCTAATATTTATTTGTAAATAATTCTTGTTTGTATATCTGTATTATTTAAATACATTGCTTAGAAACATTTAATGCCAATAACCATTAGCGCATTACAACTCTTTTAACATTCCGTTTTATTTTGACAAATTATATTTACAGTAAAGAGGGAAAGCTGCCACAGACGTCGGCATTCAGTTGCCCATCACCCTGGGCCTTCCCTCTAAGAAAACCGTGCCATCTCTTTCCACATAGTCCAACGTAAAACGTTTTACTATTTAAGGTGAATGCACTAGGAGCGAGTATTACATGCAATTCCCCCGAAGCTGCAGCAGCGGTGCGGTGACTGGGTGGAACAACAACCACCGCGCCGGTCCGGTCCGGGACGCCCCACCATCTTCCGCGCAGCCAATGGGCGCCAGGGGTGGCGGTCCCCGCGGCGCCCCGCGTCCCTCGCGGGCCGGGCCACTAGCGCCGCGTGGTGGGGCGACGCTGGCGGCGCTACCCTCCCCCGCCCCTCCCGGCCGCAGGCCCCACCGCCCAGCCCAGCCCAGCTGTCACGTTGCCAGTTCACGTGCGACCTTGTTGCCGTGAACACACTCCCCGCAGTCCAGTTCGTGCCGCCCTCCCGCCGCGGCTGAACGTGCGCCTGCCTGCTGGAGACGCTGCGGCTTCGCTGACTCGGCTCGTCTTCGACGTTGTGAGGCCCAGTCCCGCCTGTGTTTAAATACCCGTGCTCGGGAGAGAGTCCAGCCCGGCTCGGAGTGATGTCGAGATAGAGACTATGGGCATTGATGCGCTGTCAACGCGGGGTTTCCCGAGAAGTGCGTCCTGCGGAGAAGTGACATCGAAAACAAGCTGTCCGCCCCTAACCAGGATTTGACACGGTTTTTAAGGTACGTCAGTTGTTTGAGTGTAAGCCGTCTGTGTGGTTTCGTTGGATTTTGCGTTCAAATTCGTCGATAGAAAGTGAGAAGGCACGAGTGTTGAAGGGAGGGAGGTAGCAGAAGTAGGGCCCTCAGAGTTCATCACCCCTACTGTTTACTACGTTATTTATTTTTGTTTATGTGTAAACCATTGTACGGAGTCAGAAAAAAAACCTCTGATTAAATTTAACATAAGGGGCAATTGACACCTGAGGTATACTAGTCTTTTTAAAAATCTTATATGGATTTTGTAATTCGGCAACCTGTTGCATCTAGGTTAGACTAGACTGCAGATTTCACTGGCACACGTTTAAGTTGTTTCTCATTTTGCTGAGCAATGTACATCAAAATTTTGAACCCACAAAAAAAATTACTTTTGGCCGTTTCTGATTAATGGATAAATACATTTGAAAGAATGTGCTTTCCATCACTTAAAGCATTTGTTAATTACAATTGATTAAGGTTATTAAAACATATTTAGAATCTTTTCACTTAGATGAAAGGTACGACTTCCCTCAGCTAAAGGCTGATTTTGTGCCTTGTTAATTGTCCTGTGGCATGATTCAAAATCTGTAAGGGCGTCAGTTTGAAAATGTGCATTCAGCACCTATCTAACCGTGTAAAGTGTTAAACTACGTCATGAATCCATAAGCTCCTTCCATATGTAAGGATTGCATTCAAAATATGGAAAATGACTAGAGATAAAAATTTATTCGGTTCCAAAGCTCCCGTAATAGATTTCAGTATTATTCGAGAGAGGAATTTTCTTATTCAGATGTTTTCAATCTGTTGTCAAAATTTATCCCGATTAGAAAGCTGGTTTAGAAAAAATAATTTTCCTTAACCAGTGTGTGTCTACAAAAATTTTGGGCATGGTCCTACAGCTGTTGTGTTGGGAGGTTTCCCTTACTGCCGGAAATGAATTATTTTCGTTCTGCCCCATGTCGGTTGTATGTAAGGAGTCTGTTGTCAGGAGACGAGATCACCTCTCCCCTCTTCCCCCCTCTCCACAACGCTTAAGATATGCTCGGCAGGCAGCCTGAGCCTGGGCCCAGCGCAGCGAGGGCGCCCCTGCCCCGTAGGCCACACTTGCACACCCGTGTCGAGCGGTTGCCTACCTGTCGGGCGCTCCCAGATGCAGCCTCCCTTACCTGTCCTGGCCGAACCACGGCAGCTGCCGCGTAGAGTGAATGCAGTGCGGGCCGCCCCGCCCCGCCCCGCCCCCCATTGCATGCATCAAGTACAGTAGCCTGTGTCTTTATACGATGGCGGCCTTGCCCTTGCCCACAGAGGAGATGAGGAGAGAGGACCCCGCCGTCGTCCGCCTCCACCTCGTCTTCATCCTCTCCCCACCAGAACTGACGCTCTAATCTCTCGTGCTAGATACCGCCTAAGCGCGGCTAGAGGAACTTTTTTATTTTTAAAACGGAAGCGCCGTACTGCGCAGCCTCAAATCTAATGTGAGGTAGGGGTGCTCTACATTGGGAAATGTACCCCTCCAGCAGCCGAATGATTCAGAGGATCACTCTCGTACATCTGTCCTTGTCGCACTCATAGGGTACTGCCATGCCCGACATATGACACTGCCGTATGTGCGACAAGGACGGAGGCACGAGCGAGAGTGATCTTCCTATGGCGTACCTGTCCGGTCCGTGCCGTGCCCCCCGGGGGCCCCCACACAGCACAGCTGGCGCGCTGGCCAGCCGGCCCGGCCGTACCGCTCCGCTCCGCTCTACCCCACGCTTTGACGTGACGCGACGCTACTTCTTGGCGCCGGGCCGCGCGGGGCCGCGCCCGGCACGTGGTCGCACACGTGACCCTCGTCCAGGCCCCCGATGCCTCACACGGCCCGGCCCGGGCGGCTCACACTCACGTGTTCGTGCTCGCGGTGGTGAAGGTCCTCCGCTAGGACTTCCCTGTCGCGGCCCTGTTCGCCGTGTTGAACAGCACGTCTCTTTACCCCCAGCCCCGGCACACACCCGGCCTGCCAAGGCTTCTCAGTTGCCGATGCGACGACGGTCCCGTCCGAGGAGCAGGATGCTGATCGGCTCCCGTTTCCTTCAGCGCCACAACCGTGATTCAAAAAAGTTCTGAAAGATTCAGAGAAAATCAGGAAGAGCTAAAGCAAAAATTGAAAACAAAAATAGTTCTAATCCAGGAAATATCACAAAAATTTACGACATTTGCACACCAAACTTCAGAGTTTTTCCCCTTCGGCTGCAACCATAAAGTACTTATGGCTGCAACGGAACGGAGCCGGGGCGGGCGGGCGTGGGCACCGTGTAGGGCTGGGCAGGACAGGGCCTTCCATCGGGTCGCTGAGGTATTCATACAGACTCTGAACCCTCCGTCCCGGCTCATGTGGGGGCGTCTGCTGCTCGGCGTGGTCCTAGATCAGGATGGAGTGCGTCCTCCCTCTCCCCTTGTTTGACCTTTCCTCGCGACCGCCAGCCACCCCTCGTGGCGGTAGGATAGGGTGCGGCGCGGGGCGCGACAGGCTCGGTTGATTTTTGCCCCCCCCTCCCCCCGCCTGCTTGATCATATTTCCCGCGTTGCATATCACTTTCCTAAAGGCTTGGAGGGCTCGGGTCCTCGCGCGTGGAGCCCCGTCCCCCCGGGCGTGCTGGTGCTGCGCGTTACCCCCCTGGGGGTAGAACCGGAGGAGAGCTGAGCTGAGCTGGGGGTGAAATGAAAACACTTGCTGTGTGTGTGTGTGTGCTGGCAAGTGAGCCGAGTGAGCCGCTCGGCTCGGCCCGGGGTCCGATAGTGTCCATGACGTAACGATGCTCTTGAAGGTGTCGAACGGTGTAAGCGTTTCATTTCACCCCGACCCTCCTCAGCCCAGCCCACGAGTTACGGCGTCACCCCGCCACACCCCGCCCGCCACGCCCCGCCCCCCGCCCCGCCCCGCCCCGCCCCACGGCGCGCCCACCCGCCGAGCTCCACCTATACACCCGCTGGGCCAGCACCCTTTTGGGATGCACTTCTAAATGGGGATAGACGTGCTAATTGTTGGGCTCCGTGTGCGCTATTTTGCGATGCCGCTTTGTCCTGGGCGATAAGTCCGGCCGCGGGACGAGCTGGTCGTGGCGGCGCGCGCCCGGGCCCGGGGCGTTTTAGGGAGACGCTCGTAAATATAGCAATCAGAGGATGAACTGGACCACGCCCGGGGTGCTGTCATGCCCGCACCCTCCCGTCACCACCGGCCCACCCCACCCCGCTCCACCCCGCCCCACCCCGCCCCACCCCGCCCCACCCCACCCCACCCCGCGTGGGCCGGGCCGGGCCGCAGCATCCACGCGGACGGCCTGCACGTGGGACCCTTTTCAAGACGGGCCAGTCGTACGGGGAGAAGGAGGAGGGGGAGGGGAGGGAGAGTGGCAGCCGCCCCGCCCCCCCGCCCCGCCCTGCCCCGCCCCGCCGCGGCTCCAGTCCACGCAAAGAACCCCACCCCTGCCCGCTCCGCACGCCGCGGGGGTCGCGGGGGCCGCGCCCTTAGCCAGGGGTCTTGGTCCTGGTCTTATTGGCCAGCGGGGCGAGCGGCCCGGTCCCCGGCCAGATAGACTGACGAGGCAGACACGCACATAGGGCTAAGGAAAAAAAAAACATTTCCGAGGAGCGCAAAAAAAATTTAGAGGGGAATAAATTTCCATGGTTGAAAAAAAAAACCAAGGCGTAAAAAAAAATTCCCAGGGGTGTAAAAAAATTGTGAGGAATGAGAAAAATTCTAAAAAAGCAAGACATTTCGAAAAATGTTGTAAATTTACGAAGATAGTTTTGACAGTGTTTTGGCCGCGGGGCTAAAACTGTACGGGTCCGATCCCGCCTGTCCTGTCCTGTGCGCATTGTCCGTTCATACTCCTCAATGCTCATTGCTCAATGGGGCCGTAGTGAAGGGGGCGTAGTGGAGCGTAGGCCTCGGCGTGGCCTGCTTGTAGGGGAAATGGGGCGCAAGTTGGGCATTGAGTGGGCTACCCCCTCCCCCTTTTACTCCCCTTGTCTGCGCCCTGGCGGCCATGGCTGGCCATGGCCCCACTTCTCCCCGGCGCGGCGCGGCGCTCTGTGTTATGTTCCGGGGACCAGGCCACGTGCCCAGGGCTGCGCTTGTGCTGCCTGCTGCCCTGCGGAGCGAAGGCCCACCCCCGGCACCAAGGTCTGCGCCCTCGTTTCTCGGGAATTCGCCTCCTCCAACTCGAGAAATATCTGAGGCATTCCCTCGTCGTTCTCCCCCGGGTCGGGGCAGTCGGGGCGGGCGCGAGACCTACCCCCTCCCCCCCCCCCCCCTCTCCCGCTGATTGGCGGTTACGTAAGGCGGCGTGGCGTATGCCCTGCCACGGCCTCAAGTGTGACGTCACGGGTGCTAGCTCAGCTCACAGGGGTGACATCGTGCACGTAACGCGAAAGAGTAAACCCTTGCTGGCTGGGGTAGTTCCGGTAAAGTACCCTCCTCCTCTCCTGTGACGCTGGAGGGGTGGGGTGGGGGGGTACGTCATGGGGGTGAGACATGCCGCAAACACCCACTCCTCTCCCTCCCCCTGCGCGAGCAACGAGTCGCACCGCTAACCTGGTGAAGTACACCCTCTCGGCCACAACCCCCGTGATCCGCTTGTCCGCTGCACAACTTCCCCCTTCCCCGGGGACCCGGCCACGTGTTGCCTGTAGACGTGCCGAGCGGCGCGCGCGGCAGGGCGCAGCACTACCACGTTCCGATTTAGCCGTGGCTCCTGAAAGACGGTCTCTAAACGGTCCTCCCTGTTCTGTCGTTCCTCGTGGTGCCCGCGTCGCCTTTGTCGCGCCAGATTCGAGCGAGGACATGGGAAGAACGTCGTGTCGTTTGCTCTACTCGACGGCTGTCACTTTTGAGTTTGGGGCGACGCGCTGTAGCTGTGTCCGCGGGCTGGGCTGGAACGAGAGGATCGGGATGGGGGAACCGGAGGAACGTTTAGTCTAGACAGTCCAGCAGGTGTCCTGTCAGGCGCCCCCGGAGCATGAACATGATAGGCCTGCTGGGGTTGGAGTTACGGAGGCGGAGCGGAGGTGCGGTAAGGAGGGTGTGGCGCGGGGCGGGGCGGGGCGGGGCGGGGCGGAGCGGCACGCTTGTACGATAACACGGCGGCCCTCTGTGTGTGTGTGTGTGTGTGCGCGCGCGTAGGCCGACTGTAGGGGGCTGAACCCGTACAACTGTGGTTAGCGCGCTGTGCGGCGCGGCGGTGGGTCTTCCCTCCCACTCCCGGCGCTCAGCGGCTGGTCGCTAGTCCCGCAGGCCCTTGCATGTAAAAAGCCTTCCTGATAAAGTACCGTGTTTAAAATGACCTTTTGGTTGCAGGATTTCGAGACGCGGCCCATTTCATACGTGTGGTACCCGACAACTGCGCGCCGTTCAGATCACAACCCATGATCCAGGAAGGTAATATACGTAGTTTTTGTAAACCTTTTGAGGTTTTGAGGAGTTTTTACCATGACTTCTAACTCCATTTAATTTTTTTTCTTTTTTTCCAGGAAGTCAACATGGACTGGTTGGCTATGAACCCCCAGTTTCACGGGACTTTTGCCCAGCTCGGTGCCCTAGTTGGAGACACATACAGGGTCAACGAAGACTGCCTAGGTGTGTAATAATGGAACCAGTGTGTCTTTGTCATGCAAGCTTGCCTATCTGGATATTGTTCCCATTAGTGCTAGATTATTTGACCACGAAATTGTGTATTTTCCAGGAACATTATGCGACATTTTGGCGAAGCTTACGATAGAGGACCGGACCCTAAGGACGTACCGCAGAGCCATTGGATTCGCCCAAGTTGTTAAGAAGGTTTGTGTCCCATTGCTTGCTTGATATATGACGATCCAGTACTGGTCAAGTGTTTTGGTATAGGTAAGAAGTACAGAATTTCCACTGCTGTGGATGGAAGCAATGGGCGGTACTTATTAAAAACATTTAAATGAAATTTTGTTTCTTAAATGGGGTTCTGTTTATAAATGAAGCTGAAAACAAATTTGCAACCTGGCCTTAGTGTAATGAATTTTGCTAATATTTGTTTCCCAGGAATTTTGTAAATAATGCAAATGTTTTGTTTCATTTTGTGGCAAATATTTTACTACATCAAGCTTATATGCACCTCAAGTATGTTTCTGTAGGGACTTTGTATGCTCCACCATATGACGACATATGGCTGTAAGAACTCACTAGTTTCTGTCATGTCATTTACTTGAACTCTTGTATGTACCTTCTCAAGTTGTGAGAGATGCATAAAAGATATTCTTGTGATATGTTTTTCAGGTGTAGTGTTGACTTCTTGCGCTATCCAAAGGGAATGCTACAGATAAGTATGGCGACCCTTCAGGTATTGTGTGGAGCACGATGGATTGGCGAGATCAGGAAGGCTAAAATTTGGTCACTGGGCAGACACAAGTTGTTATTTTTGCTTAAGATATCTGTGATAGCTGCAGTTACAATAAGCTTAGATCTGCTTGTATCATACTTGTGTGAAAATCAACCCGCTAGCATTTTCTTTTTGTTTTTCTATTTTTCTGAAAGCAAGAAGCAAAAATATCAGAACTTGCTTATATTTAGTGCACCAAAATATCAGAAACAGTGCAACTTGATGATGTATTGATATTGATGATAAAAGTGGTTCATACAAATATGTGGTTTACATAGACCAAAAAGAAATGCCACTTGCAACATTTATGTTAAATTTAAGATGGAACTAATTTTCTTTATGAATGATGTGCTTTTATGGTAGTATTATTTGAACTATTTTTAAAATGCTTACATTATATCTGTGTTGTATATTTCACAGATGCATAGGAGATTAACCATATTTCATGTTGAGTTGGGTGTTACTGAATTCTGTTAATCATATCAAAGTTTTTTCTTCAACATTTTATATTCAAGCACCACCCTCTCCTCCTCTTGATTTTTCTATTTAAAATAGACTAACATTTGCTTTTTTTTTTTTTTTTTTTGCATGGTTTTGCATGTGAAGGAAATTTTTCATTCACCTAGTTTGCTATTCAAATCAAGCTATTGTTTTTTTTTTTTGTTTTTAAATATCTTGTTTTTGGCAATGCTTTATCTTTAGCTCGCTTTGCTTTTTCAAATTGATATTTTTAAATCCGCTTGAATTTAACTGCAGTTAGTTGCCAGTGTGAAAATACTTAAATGCCTTCCGAAAAATGAAATAGAAACAACTACAGAAAGAAGACCCTCAGTTCCCGTTATTTTCTAGACTTATGATTAGTGATTAGGCTTATGTTTCCTGTCCTCAATTTACTTTTTGCTGTCTGATACAAATTTGGCATGATATTGATACTGCAAATCCGACAAATGTGTATGTTCATAGTCACCGCCATATTTTTCCATTTGACTGAAGTCATATGCTTTGTCTTTGGATATAACAGGAATGCCATTTTGAAATGCCGTGGTTAGCCGCCTGGTGCAGGTCCATTGTTTTGTCTCCTTACTTCACTGGAATGGTGAATGGACTGATTTCTGCTTTCAGGATTTGCTCCCTCTCTTGGTCGGAGTCAGAGATGACGCAAAGATCGTGGATGTCACCATAAAGTATGCCATTCTCTTTATAGCTCAAAAAATATAAAAAAAACAATGTGTATACTACAGTAACTAATCCCAAAAATTTTACCTTTCTAGAATCCTGCTCAATCTGACTGTACCTGTTGAATGCCTGTTGCCAATGGAAGTAATGCTGAAGACCGATGTGGGGCGCTATACTGTCATGGAACTTAATATGCTCCTCTCAACCAGCAAAGAAGCTTTTGTTTCTCCTCAGAGTACTCGTCCAGTTGTAGACCATATCAAAACAATTCTAGAGAAAGTAAGTGTACAAGTCTCAGATTTTTGTAGCTACAATTTTTTTTGTTCTTTAAATTTTGTATGGTAAATCAACAACCCCTTTTCTCTTAAAGGAAACAAAGTTGACACCAGAGGATTGTGAAAGCATCAGTAACTGCCTTCTTTTGCTCCGCAATATTTTACATATCCCTGAACACAGACCTGGAGTCGTCTCAATGCAAAATCAAATACTTTGGAATCTTTTTGCCCAAAATGTGGACAAAGTGCTCATTCAACTTATGACTAGCAAATATCAGGTAAATATTTTAATATCAGTTAGTTATATCCTGATACCCAATGAAAGACCTTTTTAATTTTCTGTCTGGTAATTTTTCAGACATATTGGGGAGTAAACATAGTGCAATTGATAGCATTAATGTATAAGGACCAACAAGTAGGCACGTTGCAAAAACTTCTTAATCTATGGTTCGAGTCTTCATTGAGTGATAGTAGTGAGGGGAATGAGAGTAATACATCGCCACAGGTAAGTGTGGTGTTTATTCTTACTGTGGGGCAGTCACAGTATTTAACTGCTTTGTGTTTTTTTATTATCACTAAAATCATTGTGATTCTAGCACCAAGCCTCTGGTGATTCATCATCTTTGATGACTTCTGATCCAACCTCTGACTCATCTGACAATGGTGGTAGTAATAAGAAGAGAAATCCATACCAGGCTGGAGATAGTAGCCAACGCATGAACACAGAATCAGATGACAGTCAGAGTAGTGAAACTGGCATGTCTACATCACCTGCTACTGATGCTCTTACTTCAAGCCAAGGAGATGCTATGGACAGTGACCATCAAAGCCAGGTATTACTAACCACTTTTCCAGAACTTGATAATGTCTTATCTCTTCTCTTGTTTTCCCTCTCTACCACTAATTTGTCTTTGTCCATTTTCTTTCCAGCCCCAGGTCAGACATGCTCATCCCCCAATGGGTAAAATTCGTGTGAAAAGTAAGTGGCAACAATAATTTCTTTTCATCATAGTAATTGACCCATAAATGTCTTCGCCACATCCACATGATACAATACATATTATTTTTTATCTTATCGCAGGTTTGTCTGAACTACAAAGCCGTAATAGAAGAATAGAAAAACACACTGATACTGAAAGTGGTTTTGTGGAGGTATGTCTCTGCAAGGACTGAAAAAACTAATCACATTATTTAAGTTTGAAACTATCTGTTTTTAATTTTTTGGATTGTTTGGTCTTGTCTTATCTAGGACTCCCCATCTTCTTCGGCTGGACATTCATCAACATGGTCAAGACACTCTATGGCTAAACCATCTCACAATCAAGGCCAGCCTCATGAATTATTTGGGCATGGGAAACACCATAGCCATTCACAAGATCCCTATGTTAAAACTCATGAAGGTAAACACAAGGACTCTCATTCAAAACTCCATCAGCTTTATGGCCCAAACCATACTGGAGCGAGTCAGGCTAAAACGCAGGCAAAGAAAGGGGAAACAGGCAGTGAAGTTTCCGATTGTGGCTACGGTACTCAGCAGGAAAATCAAGAATCAAACTCGACATCAAGTAATGAAGAAGATGCACCTCAACGGTCAGTTCCCATTTAATTCCTATTTGCTTGCAGTTTTTCCTATTGTAATTTAATCTAAAAAAACATTCTCCTCTTGCTTTTAGATGTGTAAAACATCAGAAACCTCAGCATATGCTCCAAAAAAGTCGATATTCTAACGGGAAACCAAATATAACACCTCAGGAAAGAAAAGAACTTCATAGGAAAAAACTGGTTAAGAGGAGCCATACCAACACGTCAGTACAATTTTTTTCTTTTTCTTTTATCACAAACATTTTTGTTGGAACAGTTTCCATCTTTATAATTTGTTTCTTTTTTTTCTTTTTTTCTTTCTCTATGCAGTATGCACATGAAGGCTCTTCTCCATCATGTTCCTAGTGATGAGGATGTTTCCAATCTTCTTAAAGAGTTTACTGTTGATTTTCTGCTACGGGGGTATGCCTGTCTCGTTAAAGTCCTTCATAACTGTCTTCTTGATGGAGGATCACTCCAAATGGACACCAGTCACTTCTTCTGGTTGGTGACATACTTTTTAAAGTTTGCTACTCAACTTGAACTTGACCTGGAACACATAAGGTTTGTGCAGTCAGTCTTTCATTTCATTTTGGATGTGGAAACTAAACATAATTATTCTTACCAGTATGCAGAAACCATCATTATCATTTTCTTTTCTTTGAAATATTTCAGTAGCTCTGTGTTGACAATTGACATTGTGTCTTATTTGACTTATGAGGGAGTCAATTTATATGAAGAACTCCAGATGAGCATACAGTGCTCTGGAAGAGACCTTAAGCCTTGCCTTAGAAGAATACATATGGTAGATATTGTTGTTTTCCTGTCAAAAGTTGTACTATGTTGTATTATGTGAAAACTATGCAATAATTTGTTGAATTATCAATTCAGGTTGTTACTTCAATTAGAGAATTTATTCAAGCTGTAGAGGCATATAAAAAAATTTCCCATTTAACAGAAGAGGATCGCAATCATCTCCTAAAATTACAATGTGAGTGCCATGTCATTCTTTAGGTGTATTTGAACTTTAACTTTGATATTTTCTAATATATAATGTTTTTTTTTTTTTTTTGTTTTTTTTTTTGTTTTCAGTACAAATTGCTGAGGTGCATGATTTAAGGGGCCTGTTTGTCCTTCTAATCCGGCATTACAACCCCTCTCTTCAGAGTCAACAATTTTTGCAAGATCTTGTTGTTACAAACCATAATCTTCTTATGTTTGTTGAAAACACTGTTAAGTTGCCTGAATTTCAGGCAGATTTTGATCTTGTTGAGCATATTAAACAGTAAGTCTATTCTTGTTCCATCTACATAAAACAAGTTTTAATTTTGTTCTAGTTCACAGTGTGTAACTTTTTCAGATTTGGCACAGTTGAAGTGATGCACAATTATGGTCTTCTTCTTAAAGATTTCTCGAACAATGGAGAATTTGTTAATGACTGTATCTTGACAATGATGCATCATGTAGCGGGGGACTTAAGACAAGTTTCAGTTCTTTTTCAACCTTTAATTCTGCGCTCTCTCTCTGGCATTTGGGAAAGTGATTGTGAATTATGTGACGTAAGCTCGAAACAAAGTTATGTGTGTTCTATCTATCTTAAAGTTTTTGAGAAGTAATTTATGGTTGTGTATTTTGCCAGGATTGGTCCGACCTCATTGAATATGTCCTACATAAATTTGTTAAAAATCCATCTTGCAGTAAAGCGAGCATTACATCTAAGCACACTGAGGGACGTCAAAACAGTGCTATATCTGAAAGCAATAAAATTGAGTAAGAAAGAGATTCCAAAAATATTTGCATTGGGTACTTAAATGTGCTGCTTATATGTTTCAGTTCTCAAACATTGCAATATGATTTTGCTTATAGGTGGACAAAAGAAGATTCAAATAATCTTTATTGGTATCACCAGCAGTGCAGTGGCTGTGAGGACCCAATAGAGGCAATTATGAACATGTATGAAAACAATGGAGTGCATGACAAGACAAGGATATTGGTAGGTTTGAAGTGTTAATTTGAGGCACTAGTCTACCCTCATTTTATTAATATACAATGTACAATTATTCCTTTTTAGGTTATTCAGCAATTACTTCAACAAGATGTCATTAATGAGCATCAGTATGATTCATATATGGAAAGAGAAGCCTTGGTGAGTTGTATAAAACGTAGTTTTAAAAGCTTCCATTCAATTAGTGGTTTAAATATTTTTAAATACCATAGTTTTATGGTCAGATGTTAAATTTTTTGTGTCAATACATTTCTTAGCAGCTTCAAAGTACTACTTTGAAGGGATTTAACTAGAGGATGTGTAAGGAATAGGATTATCAAATTCCTTCATTTCTCTTGCCTGATTTTCTTAAAAAAATAGCTTTTAGTTTTAGTCAGAATAGGTCTCATAACACGTAACTTCATCACTTTTGGCGTATAAAGCTTGCCGTGAGTGAAAAGTGGCGTTCTCCTGTATATTCGGCACAGAAATCTGCTCGCTTGGAGAATGCAGCCAGAGGAGAAACCGAAGAACAATGTGACGAAAATGAAGGTGAAAAAATGGAAGATGAAAATTTCGTACCTGCAAATGACATCAAAGTTCTTAAAGGTAAAATTCCACTTTCATTTCTTAAAAATATTTATCAGTTGTGATATTCAGCTGAACCTTTTTAAAATGGTTTTGGTCCATCTTTCAGATCAATTGGAGAGTGAAGGACATGGTAAAATGATTCAGTGGCTACAAGAACTTCTTCTGGAAGTGTGCTACGTAAAGATATCATTGGAAAAAGATCCACCAGTTGTAAAGGAACCTATTGCTCACATATATACCCGTAAGTTACTTACAGCTAATATTTTTGAGGAAAAAGTGGTCTTCAGTGGGTATATTGCCATTTTTTATTTTGCTTGCTTCTCCTACTAACATAATAACCAATTAGTTTCACTGCTTTCTAAAGCTGTCAGTAGACACTTGAGTTTTATTCTTCTCCTGAGCTCTTAGGCAAAATACCCAGTACAGTAATATGTTGGAAAATATGTATAGTCAGAATATGCCTTCGTCTTTTGAACTCTTTTTACAGCGCTTGCAGTGTAGTGTTTTGCTCAGTTATCCAGTGAGGATTCTTGGTGCTGTTTAGAATTTGGGCTGGTCAAACAGCATAAACAAAGATAGCTGGATTGGATGTAAATTACTTTGTAGTTTGGTGGTTTAGTGAGACTCTAGTGGTGGTTATGCTGAACTCACCAGGTGAGACATTCAAAATTCCACAAGTCAATGAAAAGACGTATTCAGCCGCTCTTTTTTGGACTAGTTGATAAATATCAACTCATTATTCCATTTTATGTTTTTCCAATGTGTAATGTTTTTCCACTTTTCCATCATGTAATTCTTCTCATTATCCCTCTTTTTTGTGTGTAGAGTATTGTCTCCCCATTCTTAAGGCAAGGAGTAGTCTTGTATGGTCTTGTACATATGATGAAATTAGTTACTTTTCATTTAGGTTTTTGATATCATAAGCTGGCTTTTCTCTATATTTTGGGTTATTTTTGTTAATTTTTTATTTCATCCGTTCTTATGTTAATTTTTTATTTCATCCCTTCTTATCTGTGATTTTTTTCTCCCCAATGCCAGGACTATGTCAGAGCACACCACTGGTTCCGTGGTACGTTGAACAAGAGCAATGTTTGCATTGCCCTGCGTTTATTCTACTCTTGCACAAACTTGGTCTTCATCTGGCTGGTGATGCAGGAAAACTGTTTCCACGTGTTCCCCACTTTTGGGCCACAGATGTTCTTTATCAAACTGCAGAAAAACTAGGCCCCATCAGTAAAGGTTGGTTTTAGTACATAAGACTTTTGCTGGTGTTTAGCCACCCATTACATATTGTTACTTTTTTTGCTCTGTCTTATTTTCAGAAAAACTAAAATTTGATTTGAATCTCTTGAGAAGTGGAGCTGCAACCCAAGATCTTACCTCATCACCTCCCCCTAGACTTCATAGTGACATGACTAGTTCCAACACATCAGGAAACAGCTTTGCTGAAAGAAGTCTGTTTGCTTTGCCTTCAGCTTCTAAGACAGCTCTGTCTTGGAGCAGATATACTCCTGAAGTAGTGTAGGTTTTTGAAGAAAAAAATGTAAAAAATTATAGGTACCAGTTTACACCTCTTAATTTGTTCTCTTTTGCTTCGCTGAAGCTCCTTTTTGTTTTATTTAAATTTTGTGACCTTATGCTCTTTATTTTCCGTTAATGGTGTAAGCTGAATGCTTGTAGTTTTTGCTACTGTAGGTCCTTGTAAATGTTCAATTTATTTTCACTGTTGTCTTTTTTTACAGGATGTCAAATATGCCCAATTGGCTCCAAGTTGTGCAGCAATCCAAGGCCACTCGCCTACCTTCAAAGTAAGCTCCACATTCTAGCTTGATAATTGACTTTCCTCTAAATTCTTTAATCATTTTTTGAAGGTACACAACTGTCTGATTTATATTTATTTTTATTGTTTTCAGTGTGGAAACTGCAAACATTCCAAGTGGTAGTAAGACTTCAATGTTTTCTACTTGCATTCCTGAAAGCCCCTTACACAGCAGCAACAGAAGTTATCAAGATGTTCAGATAAACAATGATTCATCTGTGGGTACAAACCGAGCTCCAACATCTAAATCAGGTGAACTTCGAGGGGTACCACAAGAGCAAACTGACATGGATACCAGCTCATAATACTTCTATCAGCACCTCAATGTACAATAATTATATCAGTCCCTGCCTAAATGTGCAGTGTTCTTCTGCTTTCTTTAAATGAAATGATTGGTTTATAGGAATAGTCAATCTAGGGATCTTCTGTGATAAGTTTTTGCTCTCAATTTTTTATGGAGATGATTAGGCAACATAGATAAAAATGACTGCATTATAAAAACAGGCATGAAATAGGTGTGATAGGTGGACATATCTAATGTCAAAAACAATTTGTTTTAGCCTGTGGAGCAGCTAATTTCAATCTAATTGTTGTTATAAATACGTAATTTTATTAAATTTGAAGTGTTAAACCTTTTTTCTGGTCAATGATATTGTATTGAAATTGAAATTTGCCTTTGGTAAATCTGTCTATGAGTAACACCTTTTCTTATGGTGAGTATCTTAAAAATCCCATCTTATCTGACCTGTTTAATAATGTAACATAGGTAAGTGTTTCATGTTAATTACGTTACCTTCTACCTATATGTACAAACAATTACCATACAACAGATTTTATTTTGTATAGCATTGCCAGATTTATGGTAGCTATGTTAAGTATTTTTTATTATTAATTCTCCTTTTAATTGTTTTCCTCTTGTTATTTCTTATAGATATCATGCATGTACTCTTGTATTTGTCATATATAAAGTTCAATTGCATTTGAATTGAAACTTTTGAATTGAATTTATTAATTTCTTATGAGGGCTCTGACTTGTATTTATTCAAACAGTGGGTGGCTTCCACGGATTTATGTCCTTTAAATGTTTTAATTACCTGCGGCTCCACCAAGAGTCAAATTATGTTCCCCCCCCCCTATTTGTTTTTTATTTGAAGCTGGCATTATTATTGTACATTGAATGCTCATGTATTGTGTTTGTCTTTTCACTCAAATTTTGTGCAGATGATCAAAAAAGTAGAAAAGCATTAAAAAGGTCTGGGTATTTCTTGCAATGTTTTTACTTTCTAATAAATTTGTCATTTTACATTAAGCTGAATCATCTGCTAAATTTTTCCTTGAGATCCAAAGAAAACAGATGGAAAAGAACAGGTTAAGAACAGGAGAATATTGTCTACAAATAAGCATATTTTATTTTCTCATATGGCAACAGCTCATAGTGTTGGCTATAACTACACTGTGATTGCATGATACAACAGTAAAAAATAGAGCAAAACTACACAGAGCAAAAGTACACATATACAATTAAACTGTTTAACTTATTCTTCAGTTTGTCACGGTGTGAAGTATATGATGATGCTGTGGCAGAATTCGTCCGTCAGTGCTGTGACTGTGGGCCACCGATCAAATAACACGGAAAGCCCACATGCACATCACACCGTCCGAACCTGCCTCCAAGAAAAAAACCAACAAACAAAACAGAAAAAGACACATGTTGATGAAAATTTATCAAATTAATGCATTAAAGAAAATTTGGTACCACAAGTATTAGTTCACTAAAAAGTCAATTACTCATAAAAACCAAATCAAACTCAACAATGTAGAAGACATCCTCGAAAAACCAGATTTATTTGAAAATGCCTTCCAGACTACTTTTCAAAAAATCTTTGTCTAGTGGTGGGCAATAATGTATGAGTAAAGAATTAATTTTGATAAAATTTCAAAAAATTGATGTTTTATGAGGAAGCAGATGCCGAGGTGGAGTGGAAGTGCTGGAGCGCGTCACCCCGGCCGCAAGTGTTGTGAGTGTGGGCCACCAGTCAAAACCACGGAAAGCCCACATGCACATCACAGCGACCGGGACAATAGCCTGGTTGGAGCGGGCGCGGGCGAGGGCGGGGAGCGGGGGCCGCGGGCGAGGGCGGCCACTGGTCTTCCCTGTCACGCGAGCTGCTCGGTCAGGTCGGGAGAGGGCCCTCGTTCTTGCTGCTGAAGACGAAGACGACACCAACCACGTCCCTCCTGACGGTCGCACTGAAACAAGGGTACAAAACAAAACTGGAATTAGACGAGTCGGGAACAAACACAAAACGCACTTGTCGAATCGATATCGAAAAGATCGCTATGCTAACACCGCGTATCGGTAGTAGAAGTATCTGACTTGCCCCAATGAATGGGCTGGTCAGGTTCGCGCCGCGCCGCGCCTCGCCCCGCGCATTAGCGACCGCGCCTCATAAGGATAGGGAAGCGATCCCCGGAAGCCAGGGCGGAGGGGCAGGGCGCGTCTGGCCGGCCGGGTATATCAGCTCCATCAAGACCCCCACCCCCACCCCGGCCCGGCCCGGCCCGGCCCGGGGACAGCGCACAGTGCGAGCGCGCCTCCGTCGCATTCCACGCGCTCTCCGCTCAGATTGTTTTGACTCCCGGCCGGTACGAGAGAAGAGGATACCCTCCGGAGGAAAAACGTGAGTGAACGGGATTTGAACTCAAGTCCAAAGCAAAGCACAACGACGCCGTACAGGCAAAAGTGAATGTGATTGTTCCGACATGTGCCATTTCGCGAGGGGGGGGGGGGGGTTACGTCCGTGGCGACGCCGTGACCCCGGGCGGGGCCGGGCGGGGACGTGGTGTATCTCGAGCCGGCGGGGCTGCGTACGGAGCGCGACCCGGCCCGGCAGCGCGCCCTGGCTGGGGCGGGGCGGCCGCGATCCGGACGCACCCCGGCCTGCAGCGTAAGGGGAAACAAGACGCGACGGCGCATGGGCGCGACACGGCGCGGCGCGGCGCGGAGACCAAACCCACACTGCAGCTGCAGCTGTAGGCCGGCTGTAGGCCGACCCGACCCGACCAGCCCAAGCCCACACCTCGGCACTCCCACGAGCGCAGCGCCTAGGCTGGCCTGGGCCTGGGCTCCTCTAGGGTTTTCGGAAGCGGGTCCTTCAGGCTGGTCGGGTTTTGGGCTGTACGCGCAAGGGAGGGAAGACCATGACCGGAGCGCGATCTGCTGCGGGGCGGGGCGGGGCGGGGCGGGGCGGGGCGGCCGGGCCCCTGGCGGAGGACCACACGTGTCCTGGCCCGGCGGGCGCGGCCCGGGAACCTCCACATGCTCCCGAGGGTAACGCCAGTGGTCGCGAGCAGGGTCCCAGGTACACCCGGGTCGCGTCAGGACTAGCGGGTGGGAGGGTCATGCTCCGGCCGGGCGGTAACGCCCCTGGGGCGTCGACGAGGTGTCCCGGGTACCCGACGGAGAGGGAGTCCAGCGGGGAAGGACCAGCCCCCGGCAGGACAGGAGAACTGGCTTACCTGGTGAGCGCGGTGGTGCTGGCTGGGCCGGGGCGCGGCGGACTGGTGAGCTGGCCGCGGACGACGGGAGGCCCTTGAGGCCCTCGGCGAGGCCCGGCCCGGCCCGGGGCGGCGCGGCACTACTTGGGCGGCGGCGCGGGCAAGTGCAGCGCGGGGCGCGGCGGAGGGTCGCGGAGCGCGCCGCGTGTCGCGTCCACGGCGTCCTGGGCGCGAGTGACACCACCGGCAGCGAGCACGGCGTCCACATCAGTTCTCACGAGCTGGACGCCGCGGCGGGCGGCGGGCCGGGCCGGGCCGGCGGGCCCCCCGGGGGCTCCTGGGGGGCCCGCGAGAGAGGGGGCCGGGGAGCGGGGCGGGGCGGGGCCCCCGCGGCCGTGCTGCACCGGTCAACGAGAAATGTGCTGGGCGCTGCGAAATGTTAGAGGCGCGCGGGCCGGCCGCGGCCACGACGCTGCTGCAGGCGGTGCACCCCGCCCCGCCCGCCCCGCCCCGCCCCGCCCCGCCCCGCCCCGTCCTGCACCACCCCGCCCCGCCACCGGAGCCAGTGCAGGCCGGGTCGCAAGTCAGGTCACGCCCGGGCCGGGCCAGGGTCGCACCCCTGCGCGTCCGGCCGGGCCGGCCGGCGACCTTGCCCGGTGTCCGCAGCTACCCTCCTCGCACCCCACCACCACCACCGCCACCAACAACCCACCCTCTATCTGCCCACGGTCCGCGTGAAGGTTGCGTCCCGGGCCAGGGCGCCGCGTCGCTGGGCGTCGGGGGGTACATCCATGGGGCCGCATGAGTGCAAACCTCAGCGCTCGGTCCTGGCGCCCCGCCCCGCCCCGCCCGCCGCGGCGTGCAGCCCACACGTGTGCGACCCGGTCAGTCCCCTCGCGGAACTGCCACGCCATCAACGGCGCCGCAAAGCTGCCTGTCCCCGCCCCCAGCCGCCCCCGCCCTCAACCCAAGCACATTACCTTTTTCCAGTCGTCTTGTCTGACCTGGCAATTTCCCTGTAAAAGCGCTGTCCAGCTTGGTTTTGTCCGACCTTGTTTACACGGGGAAATTGAAGGTAAAACCAATCTGAACGTCGAAGCCACTGGATTTTCCCTATAGGTTATGATGTTACAGTACAGTCGTCTCAGCAGACGATCCTCTTGATTCTTTTGATGGATCGAGAGCCCCCAACCCGCCCCCCGTCCCTACCCAACCAGCTTCAGTAACAGCTTTCAAATCTGCAAAATTCGTCAAAAATTATACAATAATAATCAACGAAAAAGTCTCTTTTTCGTCACGTTAGCTGCTTTTATTGCCAAAAAAATAGCAGGAAGCACATTCGCTCAAATCCGAAATTTTTAATGCATCAGTAACGAGTTTTTTTTTTTTTTCATAGGTTGGATTGAAGTTGGCAGCCTTGCAGTTACGGTTGGGGGCAGTTTGAAATGAGCAGCGCAGTGACGCCGCGTCTCGTTCGGTACGGCGTTTTTATTCGTTTTCACGGTTTGAACAAAACTTTTAGCATCTGTGCAAAGTACCGGAGTGAACATAAGATATTCAAGTAGTGTCAGATTAGACTATTCTTCGGCAAAAGTCATAAATCGGGACTGTGTGTGATATCAAGATCGCCAATAAGATGGCCCACATCCCGCTGGTCACCTGTGAGCTGCCATTTTGTGGAACGTTGACTGGATAAACGTCTCCGGGGGACTCTGCTGGTAAGTGTTTTACCTCGACGGTCTTGTTCAATGTCGGGCAGCGCTTTTTCGGATTTCGGGGAAATGCCAGGTCGGGCAGAGATAGGTCGGACAATCTAGCTGCACCGGTTTAGGTTAGGTCCTCGGTTTTCCGGAGAGCCCCTGCTGGCCAGCCGCTCTCCCTCCAGCGGGCCTCCCCCCCCCCCCCGGACACCGGACCTATGAACACGGTCCGGCCCGGCCCGGCCCGCCACATGCAGGCTCCGAAAGCCTACACCCGCCGAACAGAGCGGCCAGCAGAGTTTAGTAGTGTCCTCTCTCTCGCTCCTCATGGTCGCGCCCCATGAGTGCGACAAGGACAGAGAGAAGAAGGCACGGTGCGGAATCACCCTACAGGCCTCGCCCATAGGCTCGCCTTCGCGATGCTCGGCGCGGCGCGGCGCGCGGGGTCGCAGGGCTGCAAGGGGATATCCGTCTTCCTGTGCAGCTTGCCCCGCCGCGCCGCGCCGCGCCGGTCCTGGAAGCCGCCTGGTCTGGTACGCTACAGTTCAGTAACGGTGACACCTCCACGTCGGAGAGCCTATCGCCATGAACGCAGTGAAAACCCGCCTAGCGAAACGAAGCGTTATTTCTGCTGGCAGCGTCTGCTTGCTTGTGCCGGCCGTCACCCGCGAGTGCAACGGCCTGTTGCAACACCCGGGGCGGGGCGGAGCGCACTCAGCAGCCCGGGGCGGGGCGGGGCACCTTGCACCCCCGCCCCACCCTCTCCTCCCCTGCGCGCGTCAAGTCAAACGAAATAATTGCCGTTCTCGACTTTTCCGATGCGGAGAAAAATTTTCATCCCCCACCAGAGCTTTATCGTGTGCCGCCGCGAATGGTCTCGGTCTCGGCACGTGGGTTGCCTATTTCCAGCCCCTGTCGGGAGCGGAGGGGGTTGTTGCGGTGTTGTGGCTGGAGGGGGTGGCTGGGTGAGGGTGAGGGGGGCTCTACTTCTGGGAAGTCACAACCCCCTTCTCCCTCCCCAACCCCCTGCCTACACAGAAGCGTCGAGAACCGCGTAATTTATATAGCTATCAAAGTGAAAACGTAAAATAAACAAGCGACATCTGGTGGGGACAACGTGACCTCCCCAATGAGACACTGACCGCCCTGCCCCGCCCCACCCCGCCTCACCCCGCCCCACCCCGCCCCGCCCCGCCCCACCCCACCCCCCCCCGTAACGCTCCGCGCTAGCTAATCGTCCTTACGTAATTAATGAACTAATTGGGTATCGTTGAGCAGGCGCCCCCCCCCCCCCCCCCCAGCTCCTTGCCCTGCCGCGCTCAACACGGCGGCGGGGCGGGGCGGGGCGGGGCGGGGCGCGCGCGCACGGCGCACACCTTCAAGTGCTTTTTGCTCTCTGCGCGGTAATTATGAAAGGGAGTAATTGAAAACGGAAACATTGTTTTCCAGCGGGCCCCGCCCGGGGTGCGGGGCGGGGCGGGGCGCGCCCAGGACTGCCCTGCACTGCCCTGCCCTCCCCCACACGCCCAGCCCGGCCCAGCCCGGCCCAACCCTCGACCGCCATAATAAGAAACACCTAATAAACACGGCGCAATTGTTTCGCCATTCACCGTTTCTATAAGTTTCCAGCTCCTTCTCTCGCCCCGCCCCGCCCCGCCCCGCCCCGTCCCCACCCCGCCCCGTTGTTGCGGTTGTCGCTTCTCGGAACAATTATTTAGAATTTTGTGGTTCGTAAAACGCGCGCGCGCCCTCCTGTGTTGTCGTCTGCGCCCCGCGCCGTGTCATTCGTAAGGTAGCGGCTCCTGGTTCCGGCCGGGCCGGGCCGGGTGAGGTGTTTCAACCGCTTCTTATTTGTAATTTTTTAATAATAATAATAAAAAGATAATAAGATGGCCATGTCTAAAATTCCGCGTGCAAGGAGTGTTGGCGGCCGGGCACCCATCGCCGAGTACCGCTGGCGTCGCTCGGCGTCGCTCGGCGTCGCGGGCGTCGGCATGAGCGCAGGGCCGGGCAGGGCGCCCTGCTCGAGCCGTGCCGCCCCGCGCCGCGCCGCGGCGATAAGCGTGGGACTGAATGGGGTGGGCGGGGAGGAATAAAAGAGACACGCTGGGCCGGGCCGGGCCGGGCCGGGCCGCGGAGGGCGAGGCGAGGGAAGTACACCATGGCGGCAAACTGCGCCCCCGGCGCCCCGCCCCGCCCCGCCCCGCCCCGCCCCGCCCCGCCCGGCAGGTCGCCCCACCCTCTCTCCGCCTCGCGGCGCCGCGCGGTGCGGATTGGCTGGTCGCATGCCGCTGCATGGCCCCGTCCCGGAGGCCCCCGCCGCCCCCGCCGCCCCCGCCGCCACCCTCAAGCGCCCCCGCCACCCCCTCTCGCTGTTAGCAGCGCTGCTCCGCTAGTTGCTGCTCGTAATTACGAGGCTAAACCATCTTGATACGCCTCAATTTACTCCATTCTCGCATGGCGCGCCCCCGACTCCCTCCTCATCCCTCTCGTCTTCGCCCTGTGCCTCCCCTCTCCTCCTCTGTCTTCACGCCCCTTTCTCCTTTCCCCTCCAGGACCGTTGCTTCTCTCCTCTGTCCTCTCTCCTCTTCCTCTCTATCCTTTCAGATTCACTTAGTCGACGTCCCTGTACGGTGAGCCCCCTTCTACCCCCGCACTTGACGGAACAACCTGTTTCCCGTACCGCACCTCTTTTTCACCCCTTGCACCCCTCGGCGGGGTGGGGCGGGGCGGGGCGGGCGCCAGCACCCTGTACGGCTCATCTAATACTCGTTGTGGGCCCCGCCCCGCCCCGCCCCACCCTGGGTCTAGCCTCGGCGAAGGGGTGGGACGGTAGGATATTGCAGATAGACACATTGAGCATCACGTCCCTGCCCGCCCCTGCCCTGGCCCTGGTATGCCCTCCTCTACTGGCCCGTGGTCCCTCTGTCCTGCTCTCTCTCTCCCTCTCCTCCCCTCTGTCTCTCTCGCTCTCTTGTCTCTCTCCCCCACATTGCTCATCCCGGCCGGACGCTCGCCAATTACTTACAGGGGCCGTTTCCGGCTCCGCTTGCCCATGAGTTCGGCGCTGGCCGCGCCTCTCCCTGCCCCGCCCCGCCCCGCCACACCCCACCACGCCTCGGGCGCCCCACCGCCCCGCCCCAATAGGGCGGCGGTCACTCCCGCATGAAGGGAGGGAAGGGCTGGGCGGGTAAGGTCACTTTATGGCCGCGTGAATCTCCGCCCCGCCCCGCCCCGCCCCGCCCCCCGCCCCGCCCCGCCATTACTTCCGAGGCGGACTGGATGGCATTATCCTTTCCTGTTGGAGAAACAGTACTCAGTCCGGTCCGGCAGTCACCAGCCGCCCCTTGGGTATACAGTGAAGGGAAGGGAGAGCCCTTCAAGTGGAGTAGCGAACGCCCTGGGCCCTGGGCACGCCTGAGGGAGAGGGAGTAGTGAAGCTCGGCCCACTGCAGGGACTGTAATGTACTGTACTGTGCTGTAGTGTTCTGTAACTGTAATGTACTGTTACAGCGTGCTGCTGTTTGCGAGGTTTGAATATAAACGCTTCATCCCCACCGTACAGAGCCCTACTCTTCTCCCGCTGATTCGAAACTTCCAACTGCGTAAATTACCCGGGCCCCGCCCCGCCCCGCCCCGCCCCGCCCCGCCCCGCCCCGCCGCGCCCCGCCCCGCCGCGCTTGCTTGCAATAGGCGGAACGGGTCGCGCCGCCCCCGCAGTGCGTTTCGCCTTTCGCGGACCGTCTGTGATCGGCGACAATTCTTGGCTTTTCAAATTTCCGGACCGGTAGCTCTGCGCGACTCGCTGTTGCTTATCTCGGGCGCAGAGCTGGGGCCTAAACAACCCTGTCACCTCCCCCCTCCACCGCCCTCTCGCTCGTGCCACTCCTGCAGCCCTGCCACCGCCCTGCAGCCCTGGGTGTGAGGTGAGGTGAGAACCACAGAAAAAAAAATTAAAAAAATAAAAATAAATACTGCGGTATTTGAACCACTGCCCACCTGGTGATACCAATGACGCTACGCGGCCGGCCTAGCAGCGCACGGAGCGCAGCATGACTCCTAGAGGTCCGGCATCTGCCACCGTGGCGTCGTAGCCGTGCCGGCATAGTGACCGCCCGGAGAGTCGCAGAACGAAGGTTCGAATCTTAGCCAAAAATTTAATTTTTCTGAGGACAACTTGGAGTGGAATTCAAACCCCCCATTTCAACCGAGCTCCCTCGTGGAATCGCCGACGGTCTAGTGGTCTTAGTGCCGCGAAAGCCGTGGGGTGTCTGTGAGACTCGGCACATGGGGCCTGGTTCAAACCCAGGTAGGTTCTTCACTGGTAGCGACAGCGGGTTGCCAGGAAGTTCCGTCCCATGCCCACGACTGGTGGTCGGTCGTGGGGTCATAAGTCCTAGAATCTGGCTCCAAAAACAGCTTTTCCATGCTCTGGGGACAGGGCAGTTCGGTTAACCACCGTACGACTAAATCTGGCAGTACGGGGATCAAATCTGTCGAATTGCGCGACAGGATCGCAGTCAGAAAAGCACCGGTTCCCATAAGAACACCGAAGTAGTTGGCTGCCACGGGGGGTAAAAGCCCTGTGCCTGGCGGGAACCGCAACCTCCTTCGGGAGGTTTACTGTCGCAAAAATTTTCCATGTTTTCACGCCACCCTTTCACTAGCAGAGCACGTACGTAATTTTTTAAGTTTAAGCTCGAAAATGTCTGTGACATTGTCGTTCTCCTTTCTTTTCTTCGGAGGGTAAGTTGGCACACGTTGCCGGTGGCCGGTCTAGCCCGGCCCGGCCCGGCCTGGCCCCGCTCAAGTTTCTGGCTGACTCTGTCCCTGCTGCCTGGCGACGTTGCGACGGTAGGCAAAAGCCACCCCTCTCAGCAGAAATTAAAGGGGGGGGGGGGAATGTTAACTACCGCGCCTTTTGATAAAAGATTTTTGGCTTTGCTGTACTTGATAATTTTTTTTCTAAAGGCCAGCAGCAAACAACGGTTAGGCTGCGGTTTCAGTAACGCCCCTGTTCACGCCCCGCTCCCGCCGGCTCACCCAGGGTGTCTCCAACCTGTTCGCGCGCTAAGTGGTCAACAAGGAAGTAGTCCCCCCCGAGGGTTTCAATGCAGATGGGAGGGGAGAGAAGTATTCGATCCGCGAAATCAGGAGCAGGCGGATAATGCGGGACAATCAGCCGCGGACGGGAACCGAACCAGCGCCGCCATCTTGTTTATATTGTAGCGCGGAGAAAGGTAACGGGATGGGAGCCTTTGGGAGGCGGGTGGGCGAGCAGGAGAAGAAGTGCGAGAAGTAGAGGCGCCGCGCCGCGCCGGTGAGAGGCCGCTGCCGCACCGGGCCCGCCCCGCCCGGGGAGATGGGATATCCGCGCTGTACCCCCGTGTCGCCCCGCCCCGCCCCGCCCCGCCCCGCCCCGCCACGCCTTGCCCAGTCGGCTGTACTGTCCCTGTGCACACAACTTGTCGTTAATTGAGTTGGCTCCGATCAACGCCAAGATGATGGTGATTCCCCTCTTGGCGGCCGTTGGGTGTACGGCGCCGCACGGCGGCCCGCCCGACTGCCCCGCCCCACTGCCCCGCCCCGCCCCGCCCCGCCCCGCCCCGCCCCGCCCGGACGGTTGAATTATGCGGTGATCACCGACGATCGCTCGGCTCTAGATCGTCAAGAAAAGAGGGGGAGGAGTGAGACGGGCAGTTCAGTTCAGTACTTTCAGAAGTGCGAATAACGTCGGCCTTATTCTCCATAAATCAAAGCTATTTGCGATTCGCTAATTCATCGGCCCACCCGCCCTTAAACATCACAAAATATTTTAGAATTGTAGACGCAAGGCACTTCGAGCCAAGTAAGAAAATAAATCAGTAACAGAAAAACTTTAAAAATACGTCGGAAAAAAAAGTCCCTGAAAATGACGACGATTGCACGTGATATTCAAGTGCTATTTCCCCTTAGCGCCCCAGTCCCTGTACTGCCTCCTCTGTTCTGCTCTCGCTGCCCACTTGATTCGCAATCACCCTTTTCACCCGCTCCTCCTTGAAATCTGTCGGCCGCTCCGGGAGGCGCTCCGGGGGGCACCGCCATAGAGTCGCCGGGGCGGGGCGGGGCGGGGCGGGGCGGGGCGGGGCGGCAAAAGTGATTGTCGGCCCGGAGAAGAAGAGGCGAGGGCGGGAGGAAACATCTTTCCGGCCGATACGCTTGGTTTACCCAAAAGATGAGGCGGGCCCCCTCGAAAATGAAAATAATAAAAAGATTCCTAGACGCCACCGCCGCGCCCCGCCCCGCCCCGCCCTGCCCCGCCACTTCTCAGCTCCCTCTTTCGCTGTATTCACGTCCTTTCTGTTTTGCGCCCTCGTTTGGGCCCCCCGCGGGCGTGACTCCAGGTCCCACTCCTCTTCACTCCAACTACCCCTAACGCGCACAGGGCAGAGAGAGAGAGAGGGACAGAGGGAGAGAGAGAGAGAGAGAGAGAGAGAGAGAGAGAGAGAGAGAGAGAGAGAGAGAGAGAGAGGGACAGAGGGAGAGAGAGAAACGAAACTGCAAGAACCATTAAGATTGAAAGTGGTAATTAATTTACACACCCAACTTAACTTGATATTATGTCATGGAAATTAGTGGGCTTTAATAATGTCTATTTGTTGTTTGGGGAAGCCAACGGCGAGTAAAGTCTTGGCGTGCCTCCTCTGAAGTTTTGCTCATCTGGCGTTGGCTGCTTACCGCTCTTTCTTTTCTCATTCTCTCTCTCCCTCTCCCCCTCTCTCACTCTTTCTCTCTCTTCCTCCCTCCTCACCCTTCCCTCTTCCTCTCTCGTCAGAGCCTCCTCTACGCCTGCGCGCGGCGGTGTCGGCGGAGCGCCCTGAGGGTAGGCAACTCATTTGACACCTCGTCAGCCCCAACGATTAGGGGCGGCTGGTTGTGATTACCCGCAGCCACCTTTGCCTACGGGCTCTGAGGTAGGATAGAGAGGGAACAAGGCAAAGTCACAGAATAGGCCCGGCGTCGCTCAGAGTGCCGACATCCGCGCAAACGAATTCTCTCCGATAATTATTGAAAGGCTGGGTGCAAATTATACTAAAGAGTTATGGTACTGAACTTTGCTGCATCACGAAGCCAACATTTAGGTTTGCGAGCAGTTTCCTGCCAACAGAAAGAAAGTCAAATAAGTAGAATAAAGGGCAAGGGAAAAGTTAAGTTTTCATACAATTAAAAAGAAAACAACAAATAGTTTACACTTTTGAATTGCACTTAGCCAAAAATACAATGTATTCTACCTGTTAATCCTTTTTTTCGGACTTTGGAACCGTGTATTTGACTGGTCTTATACGGCAGAGCAAGAGTGCGAGAGAGAGATTGAGAGAGGCAAAAGGGCAAGTTCCATTGCGACCCTAATTTCGCCATTTTTGCTTCTTTCCACATCGTGTCGGGTGAAGTGAAGGCGGTGACGGAGGGAATAGGCCAAATGATTCATTTCCATCTGAATCCCTCCCTTTGCCTGCGCTTTCTTCTCCGCAGTATTTCCGCAAACATTTTCGTCTCTCTCTCTCTCTCTCTCTCTCTCTCTCTCTCTCTCTCTCTCTCTCTCTGTCTCTCTCTCTCTCTCTCTCTCTCTCTCTCTCTCTCTCTCTCTCTCTCTCTTTCTCTCTCCCTCTCTCCCTCTCTCCCTCTCTCCCTCTCTCTCTGTCTCTCTTGCCCGTTCTTTCACCGCCGAGAACTGCTTAGTTGACACAAAATGCTACGCGAAATACAGCCGTACATGTTGGCACAAAACAAAGTTGACCTGACCTGAATGTTTTGCACCTGCACTGGGTGGATGCTGAGACCCTGTCCTCTCCCTCCCCCTCCCCTTCTCCCTCTCCCTCCCCTTCTCCCTCTTCCTCTCCCTCACTCTCCCTCTCCCTCTCCCTCTCACTCTCCCTCTCCTGAGCTGGCGGTGGCCGTCGGCGGCGCGGCGCGGCGGCGGGCTACAGGTTGCACTCCCTCCCTGACTCCCACCCCACCCCGCCATATCCCGCCCCGCCCCGCCCCGCGCCCCGCCCCACCCCGTCCACATCGCCCCGCCCCGTCCGGGGACCCCAATGAGGGTGCCGGTGGTAAAAAAAAGTTAGGTCCGCAAGCCAGCCGCCCCCGGCCCGCCCCCGGCCCGTCCGGAGCTGAATAGCGACATAACTACAGATCAGTCGGCTGCATATTCATGAGGGCTAAAGTGCCCCATTGAGGGCGGCGACGAGGGGCGCGGGGGCCCCGCCGGGGCTGCGGCTATTGCCGCCATCGGCTCGGCCGGGCCGGGCCGGGCCCCGCGGGGTGTTCCCTGCGGGCGGGGCGGGGCGGGGCGGGGCGGGGCGGGGCGGCCTCAGCTCGCCGCTGTGTTGTCTCGGGCGGACCGGGGCGGACAGACAGAGCCTCTGATGAGAGGGTCAGAGCTTCCCTTGTCCTTGCGAAATGCAGAGTTACCCGTACCCGCCCCGCCTTGCACCGTAACCGGGCTCTATCCCAGTGTTGTTTGATAAGTAGGCAAAAGATCGTACGCACGCACCGGTGTGCGGCAGACGGGTATCTACGCCTGCCTACTAGGCAAAATGTATTCACATGTGTGGAGAGTTTGCCTAGTAGGCAGGCGCTTTCTTCTCTCCATTCTCCCCGTCCTCGCGGTCTGCTTTACCACGGCGAGGAGAGGGACACCTCCGCGCTGGGCCCCGGCGCGCCCCGGGCCGGCAGAGGGTTGGAAATGCGCCCGCTCATGCGCAACATTTTCCGAACCGTCGAGCCAGTCGAGAGGAGAGCGGGCCGATCCAGTACACTACATCCCCCCTCCCCCCCCCCCCACCTATCTCTCTCTCTACGGGACGCCGCGCCGCGCCGCACCGGAACTGTTCACGTGGACTATTCACCGGCCACTCAAAACTTTGACGAATAAACCCGGGCGGAGCGCAGCAGGCGCAGGCACTGAGGCGCCCCACCCCCCCCCCCCCCCCCCCCCCCCCCCCCCCCCCCCCCCCCCCCCCCGCCAGGCTGGAGATAAAGAAGCAATAACCAGAGCGAGTAGTGATACAGTGCTCTATACTTTTGTCGTAAATAAGTAATAGGAGAAAAATAGCTTATTGGGAGTTGTATACTGCTGGCCGGTGGCTGGTGGTCGGATAGGCAACCCGCTCGGCGCGCGTGTGTAGTGTTGCCTACCCCGCCAGGCTCCTCTCGAGGAGGCAGGTCTGTAGCCGTGCTGGTGCCGCTGTCGCTGTCAGCGCCACCACCAGGCCGGGGCCGGGGCCGGGGCCAGGACCAGGGTGTAATTGGGCATGCAATCGCTTGATAGCGATGGCGACACGGTCTGCCGCCTTCCAAACAGCGTTAGCCCGCGCGGCGCGGCGTCAACCCCGGCCTGGCTCATGCCAGCCCTTCTCTTTCTCCTTCCCGTCCCCTACCCCTCTCCTCCCGCCTCTCTCATTCTCACTTCTTCCCCCTTTACAATGCGTTATGCCTTCGCTTTACTTTTTGCCACTTCCCCGTCTGCTAACGCTCGCACACTTGATGACAGCGCCGCGGAGGAGGAACCGCCGCGCATCGACAGTCTTCCTTTTCGCGCACTCGCGCATTTCCTCTCCATTATTTTTTTTCTCCACGTTCACGTTCACGTTCACATTCGCAGAGGCGGGACAATGGCTCCTTTGCTTGTCTTGCGCGCCACCGGCACCCTGACGCCGCCGTCTTCCGCTTTGCTTTTACCTTTCCTGTGGTCGCCTCGCCCCGCCACGCCCCGCCCCACCCCGCCCCGCCCCGCCACGCCACGCCACGCCAAAGCGGCTATCAAGAGTCAGCAAACCCGGCAGGGCAACGCTTCATTTCCTGGTGGCCCGCGACGACGCGCCGACGACGGTCCGCGCGGTGTGTCTAGGGCCCTCCCCCTGCCCCTCCCTCCCCTCCCTCCCTTCCCTCCCTCCCTCCCTCCCTCCCTCCCTCCCCTCCCTCCCCCTCCCTCCCACGCTCCCGCCCTCTCTATCTATCTCTTTATTCGCCCTCTGTCTCTTCCCCGGCGTTATACTGTTGGTAACAGTGGCGTCCGCTATGCTGCGGCCACCGATAAGGGAAGAGGTCTTCCTCTAACCACCACCATAGCCTTTTCTGCGGCAAACACAACCCGCTCCGCCCGCTCCCCTCTCCCCTCTCCCAGGCGCGGCAGCCTGGGGCGGGGCGGGGCGGGGCGACGTGGTGTGGCGCGGGGCGGGGCAGGGCGTGGCGGGGTCTTCATCGCCCACCCTCACAGCGATGATAACACAATGCTTCACTGCTCTGTTACGCCTCTCTTTCTCACACCGCCTTCTCTCTCTCTCTCTCTCTCTCTCTCTCTCTCTCTCTCTCTCTCTCTCTCTCTCCTTCTCTGGCCCAGTTCTGTTCTCTCTCCCTCTCTGCTTTGAAAACACAGTCTTGTCGCACCTCTCCTTTGAAATAACGGGGGCAGGTGTGTGGTAGATGTCCGACGGGCGCCTCTAGGGGGTGGGGAGGGGGAGGGGGTCACCTCGGGAGGCCGGGCGTCGCGACGCTATAGGATATAGACGTCGCGGATGGAGGGGTCGGCGGATACGGCGGCGGGTGGCAGCTCGCCGATTACGACTCGCGGGCGGCGCGGAGGAGGAGGAGGAGGAGGAGGAGGAGGTGGAGGAGGAGGAGGAGGAGGAGGAGGAGGAGGAGGAGGAGGAGGAGGAGGAGGATAGAAAGAGGAGCGCAACGCGACGCTCGAGATAGAGACAGAAGGGGTAGTTAGAGGGAGGGCTGAGGGCGGCAGAAGAATAGCCTCATGAATGCGTCCCATTATGTCAGTGTGTAAATCCTATTATCATTTCGAAGCAAAAGTCCACACCTCCCTCTCCGGTCTTTCTTACACCCCCTCTTCCCTCTTCCCTCTTCCCTCTTCCCTCCTCTTCTCCCCCCTCTCTCCCAATTTCAGAGTGTACAATAAATTGTGTGATGAGTAGTGTCGAGAGAGAGAGAGAGAGAGAGAGAGAGAGAGAGAGAGAGAGAGAGAGAGAGAGAGGGGGGGGGGCGAGGGCGTGAGAACACTGCGGGCGGTGCTGTGCCTCCGCTGATATACAAATAAGCAGGCGAGGCAAGAAAATGGCAAAGTATAAAAAGGAAGTGTTATGGGTGACGGAGGAGGTACATTGTGAACTTGAGCGCATTATTACGGCTCTATATTCAGATTCTCTCTCCTCTTTGTCTCCTTTTATTCCTTTATTCTTTGTGCTCCTCCCGCCCCTCCGCACCGTCCTCTTGGAGCGCCGGCCTCGGCCTCGGCCTCTCGCCTTTTACCATTTCATCACCTTCACTTTTTATCTCTCTTTTTTTCTTCTTCCTTCTCTTGAGCCTGTCCTAGTGTTTTCGCATGACGTGCCCGCCCCCTCCCCGCGTGTAATTACGAGCCATTCACACTTTGTTTCTCTCGCTGATTGGCGGGGCCACGGAGGGATAAAGAGAAAAGACTCGCAATTTTGCTGTTTTTATCTTATTTTTTTCCCTTTTTGGTCTTAAGTTTACGATTTGTGGGTCTGAGAAAAAAAAGGAAGAAGCCAGCCGAGAGCGACTAACTGGGGCAGGGCGGAGCAGGGAGGCTGCACCGCGCCGTAAGCCAATATGAATACAAGGGCGTGATGAGCTCGGGAGCGGTGGAGGTGAATGCGAATGTGAACGCGAATGCAGCCAAAGAATAGAAAGAATAATTGAACTAGATTGAAGAAGTGCTACGCCCTGTATTAGTATGCATCACTTATCATCCCTCCTCGATTTACTTTCACCTCCTCTCATTAATTTATTTTCTTGTATAATTTCCCTCAATTTTTTCCCCCAATTTTCCGAAGAACGGGTGTCTGTAAAACTGCTTCTGCACGCGTCCCTCACACTGGAAAAACAAAGGTGCGACCTAATGCCTTTGAAAGGTGCTATACTCTAGCGCCTTTAGAAAGACGCGATTGTGTCAAAAGGCACTAAAATATAGCACCTTTCGGTCAAATTAGTGCCTCTGTAGGGGTGCTGTTTGAATAATGCCTTGGTAAAGGCACTATTACGAGTAGCACCCCTAAAAGGGTGTTATGTCCTACCTTTGTTTTTCCAGTGCAGTCCAACCAGGTACCCTCGTAATATTTTGTCTTACTGCTGTTCAGAAAAGTGACAATCCTGTTGTCGGTATGGGGACTGTTCTCCGCCGCGGCGCTGCGCCAACAGGGGAGACAGTGCTGTTCCTCCGGGAGAGGTAGGGAGGGAGGAAGGGAGGGAGGGAGGGGGCAGATAGATCTACTTCAGCGAAAGAGACGCGACACGAGTCGCGGGACGGCTCGACCGCGGCGGGGCGCGAAAATGGAAAGAAAGCACGAGCGATCAAATTACGCGAGCCCACTGAGCCAGTGTGTGGCTGTGTGTGTGTGTGTGCGTGTGCGTGTATGTGGGCTCAGGCTCAGCCCTATGCGCCTAGGTTTTCTTTAAGTCAGCATTGAATCGCTTCTCTTTTGCTGTATGAGTGTTTTTTTTATCCGTCTGGTTCCGCCTCTTCTTCTTGGACATGGTATGGCTGTATGTGTGCGCGTGTGCCTTGTAGAGATTTGAATGGAATAGGCAATTGGGATAGGGAGGGAGGGAGGGAGGGAGGGAGGGGGGAGAGAGAGAGGGAGAGAGGGAGTAAGGGAGGGGGGAGAGAGAGAGAGGGAGAGAGGATGGGGCTAAGCAGAGAGGGGGAGAGGGTGCTGGAACATACTGGAGGCTCCAGACTTGTAAAGGTATACAAACCAGCTAACTTGCAGAGGGCTGTGCTGTGCCCCACTATGCCTGTAACTCCCACAAAGACTCCTCCGGCCCCGACCCTCCTCCGAGGCGTGCCTTTGAAGGCTGGCCAGCCAATGCGACTCCACATGCAAATCCCTTATCGGATCCCAATCGCGTTGACGAAAATACTGGGCGCTTTTCATGCAATGGTGACGGCAAAACCAAAGAGGTTATATTCTTTATTCTTTTACATGTCATAGTGTCTCGAAATCCGGTTATAGCGTCGACTCTATAGTCCAGTATGCATTGCTAAACTGTAAAGTTTCACGCGTTGAAATTTTGTGTAGGAAGAGGGGGGCTGGGCGCGGCTGCCGCGAGCGTCGCGTTCCGAACGCGACAAACTTGTTTGAATGAGAGTTTAGCCAGTCAGCCACAACTAGCCTGGACGGGACGAGGACGCCTTCAGTCGTGCGGATAACGCGGGCCGGGCCGCTTAGAGCTGCGAATAATTATTTTCAGCCGAGGAGAGCAGAGGCGTGTCCATTGGCTCGTTTTCCGCGACGCGCTCATTGTCGCGTTTATAGTTTTCAGGGGATAATTTCGCGCCGACGACCACCACGACCACCATTTACTACACGGCCAAACAAAAGATTTTTTTAAAAATATTATAATATTTTGTGGTAAATGTACTATTTTCTTTCGTGTTAGGTACGCCTATTGTCCGGTATTATTGTCAATCATTTATTGAAAAATTATTTCTTCTTGAGAAGAGTGTGGTGATGCTCTTACTCCTTACTGCCATACGTCTTTGGCCTTGCGAGAGTTGTGGTGGCCGGCGCCCTGGCCTGGCTCTGCTCCCTGGCTGCGCCCTGGCTGCGCCCTGGCTGCTCCCTGGCTGCTCCCTGGCTGCTCCCAGGCGGCACCCTGGAGGCGTCCTAGAGTTGCCCTGGTGGCGCCATGGTGGCGCCATGGAGGCGCCCTGGAGTTGCCCTGGCGGTGCCCTGGAGGCGCCCTGGCTGCCGGCAGCTCGCTCTGCTCGCCTCCCTGCTCGCCTGGCTGCTCGCGGATGTCTGCGCTGATACCGCTCAGCCACAACTTGGCGCGTAAATCTCTCCCAATAACGCGGCAGCGCCCGTGGTGCGCCCCGCCCCGCCCCGCCCCGCCCCCGCCCCGCCCCGCCCCGCCATCACGGCACGCCGCCGCCGCCTGCAGAATTTCTCATAAACTGGTTGAGGAGCTTCGCTGTTCCCACTTCGTTAATGGCGCTGGCTTCCTGACCTCCAAGTGTATCGCTGCGCCGGGGCGCGGCGGTGCGGGGCGGGGCGGGGCGGGGCGGGGCGCGACGACGGGAGGGGCTTGCTGTCTGCCTGGTTTCGCGCCTCTTGAGCGAAAACTTTTCGCTCCCATTTATCTGCGTGAAATAAGCAGTGGGCGAAAGTTTACAGAGACTGTACACTCCCGGCCCGGCACGCCTTGTTATTATGATGGTTATTTAACCTCCGGTGCCAGGGGTGGGGGCGGTGAGGGGAGTTTGCAGCGGGGGCGCCAGCACTGTCTTGTGATGCGGAAAAAGGATGGCCCCGAGAGGTCTGGTCGGGGTGAAAGAGGAGGGGGAGAGAGAGAGGAAGAGGGAGAGGGGGGGTAATGTGCTGCGGAAGCCGGGGGTAGAATGAGACAGCGAGCGGGTGAACAGGGGAGTGGGGGGATAGAGCAGTGGATCCCCGCTGCAAATTGTCCCTAACATCGTTTTGGCATCTCATCAAGCGGTTAGAATCTCTGGCGTGGCGTGGCGTGGCGGAACGGGTCTGGCGCCCGGAGCGAGGCTAGGCCGGGCTAAACTCAAACTGCTGTAGTACGGGACGGGGCGGGGCGAGGTGAGGCGGGGCGAGGGGGTGACGCGCCCGCCCCGCCCCGCCCCGCCCTGGCCGGGCCGGCTCCAAGGAGAGAGACTTGAAAAGGGCAAAGAGCAAAGGGCGTCAACTCGCAAAAAGGGCGGTCGTCACAAGCGCAACCGCGAGAGACTTTTGGTTTCGCATTGTTTTTACCCGTCGTGCTGTGTACTCTTTACGAATGCACTCGAATTTTAAATTTGTGTGTTGCACTCCTGAAAGATTGATCAGAATCCATGCCAGGATACTCACCTGCTTGGCGTAGCCATTGCACGCATTATTTTCAGATTGAAACCCTCAGATCCGTGCGCTGGCCAGGCTACTGCCGGCACGGGGTGTATCTCTCTATATCCAAGGTCCTTCCCCGGCACCATCTTCAGACCCGCCCCGCCCCGCCCGCCTTGCGGCGACTTGCCTCGGCACCACGTCTCAGGGGGAGCTGGGACGGAGCCGGGGCGCAGAGGGTCTCTCTCTCTCTCTCTCTCTCTCTCTCTCTCTCTCTCTCTCTCTCCCTCTCTCACTCTCTCTCCCTCTCTCTCTCTCTCTCTGGGCTGACGGTATTCAGGACACGTTTGACGCGAACAGTCACACATCGCGGCCCTCCCATGGTTCTGCATTGTCACGCACAAAGAAGTGAAAATTCGGGTGCGGTGGTTATAATACGCGGCCATTGTGTGTGTGTGTGTGTGCGCCGCGTGCATGTGTGTGTGTGTGCGCGCGCGTGCGCGTATGTGGTCGTGGGTGTGAATAAGGACATGAGGATTTGAAAGAGAAAGGCCGGTACAGCCGAATGTTCGTCTCGTGCGACGCGATCACATTCGTAAAATAATTATCGAAATACAATAATAACCGCATCAAAGAAAAACGAACAAAGAGCAGACGGAAATAAAAGGGATACACATACATACGCGTACACACACACGCTCGTAAATCCATATCATACAAGAGGCTCGGGCCTGGGCTGGGAGGTGACGGTCGAGGCTACCACACCTCACCGGCGAGGGGGTGGGGGCGGGGGCGGGGGCCACCACTGTTTGCTCTACACAGAGCAGACACAGTTATCTCCACAGCTCACCTACCTCAAACAACACAAACTGAAAAGTTATCGACACTCAAAATGTGAGCTTATATGCGTGCGACAAAGAGGGGATTGGGGAGGAATTGGGATACCCACCCCATGGGTGGGGAGGGGTGACACTCGTTGACCCATCGCTGAACACTAATTGGATGGGCTCGTCCTAATTTTAGTCAAAAATTTAGAGATTTTCCTCTAGCATCAGTAAACTTATTGAGACGTCTGATGTCGTATATTTTCCTTCTTCCTACCCCCCCCCCCATCTCTCTCTCTCTCTCGCTCTCTCTCGCTCTCTGTCTCGCTCTCTCGTAAGATTGATCTGTTTGATCTCGCTATCATCGGCCCCACCGATCTGTCGGCCATCGCCTGGCCTGCCCGCCCCGCCCCGCCCCGCCCTGCCCGTCCCCTGGTGTTTACCTGCCTCGATAAAGGCCTTCTCCAATAGTGGCTTTGTACCTGCTGAACCTTAAAGCGTCGCTAGACTGCTGCCGCAGAGCCAGTGCACAACAAATGACTTTTCCAATTGGTTAAATATTAACCCTTTATAACTCAAGACGCTAATTTATTATTATTTTGGATTTTTTTAAACTTTTTTGCGAGCGACCAAATTGATTGAGGATATGGACAGCCTTATAGTATGTTCACGCGACAGCATCGGCTCACTGGGGCTCAGCTGAATCACCTATACTCACCCCCACACCCCTTCCTGTCCCCGCCTACCCCCTTCCTCCTCACACTCACTCGCATGATGTACCCCCCGCCCGCACTGACCGCAGTCCCGCTGTACAGGTAACACACAACAGCCATAGCAGTCGCATCCATCGCCTCGCCCCGCCCCGCCCCGCCCCGCCGCACCCCACCACCCCCACCTCAGCCCCGCCCCGCCGCGCTGTGTGAACGGCTCGAATGGGGCACAGCTGGCCAGATAAGTGAGAGACAAAGGAGGCATTATGCGTGGAGTGGATGCCGTGGATTGTGTCTTTGTGTCGTCTGCTGGCTGGCAGGCGGCGGCGCCCCGTGACGGGACCAGGACGGCGCCGCGGCGCCCCGTGACGGGACCAGGACGGCGCCGCGGCGCCCCGTGACGGGACCAGGACGGCGCCGCGGCGCCCCGTGACGGGACCAGCTCTTGTCCTATCCTCATGATTTCTGAATTTTTGACTTTTTCTAAGTTTTCCTCAATCATCCTATTTCTTTGTATTTTTCCCCTAATTTGTAAGAACGTGAGACATTATAATACGTCATGCACGTTCTCTTACATTCCCTATCTGGTATCGTGTGTGTGTGTGTGTGTGTCCTCCGCAAACCCCGCTGCATGTGTCATTAAATTGATACCTTGGCGGCCTTCCTTTGCCACTGCCGGTCTATCTTTCCAGAGTTGCGTGCGAGGGGTGGGGGTGGGGGGGAGTACGTCCATCCCATTCAGCAGTAAGCCGCTTATTTGTGGCTATAAGAGGGGTATTCTTTCAGTCGCGTGGGAGGATAGGGTTGGGGTTCAGATTCGGGGGGAGTGGGGGGGGGGGGGGAGGGGAGGCTGGTCACCCCGTCCGTCGCGGCGCACAGCACCCTCGCACTCCAGAGGGGTGGGGGAGGGGGTTATGGTCGGCGGCGCGCGGCTGGACGCAAGGCGTTTATATAGGTCTTGCGCGATTCTGATGAGCAGTGTGCAAATCGCTTCGGCTCAGAATGGTTTCAGTGATTATTCCGTCAGTTATGTCGCGAAATCGCGAGAAAATCATAAATTTGCCGGTAGCACTGCCCCTACACCTTATTTTTTAAAAAATTGCTAGAAAAAAGTACCACTTAAAAAAAGTAGTTGATATTTTTTTGGCAGTGTACGTCCACAACCAAACGATGCGACCATTTTATTGATGCCGCCGTTATTGCACATCAAAAGGGTTGGCCGGACTGGACTGGACTGACCCTTCCCTCGGATCGCATCCTCTCCCGGCGCCCCATAAAGCGATGCCAGCCGTGTCCGGGGGCGCGCGCCGCCGCAGCGCAGTGCGGCCAACCTCAGCGAGGCGAAAAAAAAAGGTGAAGAGGTCCAAAGGGTCGGAGAAAAAAAATAGTAGTCGTGTCGTGTCGTTGGTGATTTGAAGCCGGAAGTAGCCGCGGCCAGGGAATAGGCAAAGGCGCCGGGCACATGGGAGACCCTCACCGCAACTGGAAGCGTGCGGAAATAACACAATCGCTACAAAGTAAACTTACTTTTTTTTTTCTTTAAAAAAAAATAATTAAATTTGCTCATTTACTACTGTTTTAGGATTAGTTTTCTTTTTCGGACGGTGTGGAAAAGAGCCAGTATGGCATATCCAAAGCCTCCCTGTACACGCGAGGGAATTCCCATTCCCGCCTTTTTTCCTCCTCGAGGCCAGTCTCCCCGCGGCTCTTGAGCGCATCCTATAAGGACATATAAGACGGCAGTTTGGCCGCCCGACTGTGTCGTCTCTGAAGATCTAAACGCGCACCGGGCAGCGGGCGGGGCGGGGCGCGGCGGGCGGGGCGGGGCGGGGCGGGCGGGGCGGGGCGCGCTTTGGCGATCAGCACTTCACCGTAGCCGGCCTCGCCGCTCGGGAGTCGATTCGCGTGAAATACGACACTGTGCCGCAGTAGGAATTCTGGAAAAAGGGGAATATGCGGGGAGGAGGGGGTGTCGGCGACGTGGCTAGCCGGCCCGTCCGGTCTAGAAACACACTATATCAAAGAGAGGAGGCGGTGAAGGAACACACGCCGCCCCGCCCCGCCCCGCCCCGCCCCCCAGGACGAGCTATGTGCCCCCTGTCGACCTTCCCCTTCCTCACCTCCCCCGTCTTATCGACGCGTAGCAATGGCAAACGAAACGACTGCGGAAATGCGAAAGGCTGCCGTGCCAGAGGAGAGGAGAGGAGACTGACCGGTGAATCTGAATCTGAATGTGCCCGCCCCGGGCGCGGCGGGGTCGAAATAGACAGGGAGGGCGTTGCCGGCGTGAATTTTCTCAAAAAATATCGTAACGTAAAAGAAGAATCTGATCCCGTTTTTCCCTTATTTATTAAGAACTCACTTTCGTTGACTTTTTCACGGCTGTCCTGTCCGCGGCGCTGCGACGATGATGTAGGAGCTAGCAGTACACAGAGACGAACACATTTTTTAAAAATGTTATCGCAACAGAGTCATTTGCGCATCTAATGACAACAAGGCGCGAGCAAGAAGTTTAATTTTACAAAAAAAAAAAAAAAAAAAAACTGCCCCGCTCCGTACGTGTTCAAGAATAATTCTTACCGCCCCGCGAGTCCTGTCCAGGCGAGACCTGTCCCTTTCTGCCTCTCTCTCTCTCTCTCTCTCTCTCTCTCTCTCTCTCTCTCTCTCTCTCTCTCTCTCTCTCTCTCTCTCTCTCTCTCCCTCTCCCCCCCCCTCTCCCTTGAGGATTTATTATTCGCCTCAACTCCTTGGCCGGGCCGGGCCGGGGTGGCGCCTGTGCGCGCCGGGGCGGGGCGGCGCTAGTCGACACGTCCTCCCGCGGAAATAAGACCATGACGCCGGAAATAACATGGCGTCGGTGCGGTCCATAAAAAGGGATACAATATATTTAAATGACGGGCACGCGGCGTCGCGGCGCCCCGCGCGCTCCGGGCCAGGCGCCGCGGCGCCCTCTCACGTGGGTATGCCCCCCCCCCCCTCCGCGCATCTCCCGCTCCTTATGCAAGGATGCTTAATCAAACAGCATAGGTATCTCTTGCGAAAAGAGAGAAACAAACTCGTGGACTGAAATATGTTGTGATTTATTTTTTTTCTATATCAGTAGAACAACTTTTTACAAAAATGACCATGAGGTGCATGTGTCGATTTCGAACACGATACCACCTTATCTCACACTCCTCCAAACCTAACAGGAACCATAATAATAAAGAAACAAATTCTTTTCAACAAAACAAATCAACATTGAGCCTCACAAATTCAACACGAAGAACGGAAAACTTTTATTATTGACAATTTCTGACTTTTTTTGAGGTGGGTGATATGTTAACATTTATTCCGAGAAATTATTACGGTTAATTAATGTCATTCTGTCTGAAACTTGATCAGGGCTTTCATGTGTGTCTGAAAAAAAAAGTTCATACAAACAATGCGTAATTGGTAAAACAAAGTCCGTTCAAATTAACTTAGAGTCATTTATTTGGTAAGCTAACTTAGATCACAATCAGTTTTGTCAGGTTGCTGACTAAAAGAATGGCACTGGCTTCGACTAACTTGAAGTCGATCTTTCATCATCGCAATCCAAAAGTTCTCGCTTCGAGCGTCATACACGAAACTTTGTACTCTGACGGGGACCTCAGTGGAGGCGTTCTGTGCCGCTGGAGCCCAGCGGGGACGGGGAGGCCGGCGGCGACGAGGGCGGCCCCGGGCCCCTGCCGGCGGGCGGCGCGCCCCACCACGGCAGCCCCGGCGGGGCGGCGCCGGGGGCGGCGGGGGCGGGGCCGGGGGCGGCCGCCGGCCACAGCAGGCGCAGGCTCAGGTTCCCCCGGAGCGCGTCGACGGCGTCCGGGAGAACCGGGAGCGGCTTTCATATGACGTGCTGTGGCGTGAAGGGCGGCGCGCGCGGCAGGGGCGGGCTGCGCACGCGCGCGCGCACCAGGTCGGGCGAGGCGCGGTCCTTGTCGTCCTCCGGGAGCGTGAGCGGGCCCGGCCGCGCCGCCAGGAACGCGATGGGCCGCTTGACGTCGCCGGGCGAGGGGCTGCGCCGCGGCGGCTGCAGGGGCGGCGCCAGGGGCAGCGGCCCCCCCACCCCCAGGCCGCCGGCCGGGCTCAGGCTGAGCGGGCTGCGGCGCTCCAGGCGCTCCAGGCGTTCCAGGCGCTCCAGGCACTCCAGGCGCTCGCTGCAGCCGCAGTGCAGGCCGCAGGGGCTGGGGTGCGGCTGCGGGGCGGAGCCCCCCGGCCCGGGCCCGGGCCCGGGGCCCACCAGCGGCGGCGGCCAGGACAGCGACGCGGCCGCCTGCGAGTACAGCGACGAGCTGTACAGCGCCTGGAAAAACAAATTTAAATATTTAGGAAAATTGACACGAGGCGATAAATGTTATGGAAACACAACTGAGGGATCCCTCACTATAGATTTAAGCGTACACAGATTTTTCTGTTTTTCGTGTTTTTTTCCCCCTTGATTTTTTCTTGATTTTTTACTTAATTTTTTTATTGATTTTTTCCTTGATTTTTTCCTTGATTTTTGACTGATTTTTAAAAAGGTGTACACTGTTTTTTTTAACGAAGGGCCCCTTGCCAGCCTACTTCCTCACCTGCCACGCCATGTCGGCTATCTTGCTGGAGGCCTGCAGGTCGTCGGCGTGGAGCTTGGCGGCGTGCTGCAGGTGCGGGTACAGCGGGTAGGGCAGCGGGGGGAACAGGGCGCCGACGCGCGAGAGGAGGGCGCCGGCCGAGAAGCCCGGGTGCGGGGGCGGCGGCGGCAGGTCGGCGTGGCGCGCCGCCGGGCCCGAGGGCCCCAGCAGCCCCCGCGGCAGCCCCGCCAGCCCCGCCGGCAGCCCCGCCAGCCCCGGGATGGCGGCCATGTGGTGGGGCGAGGTGGGCGGGCCGTAGCCGCCGCCCGCCCCGCCCAGCGCGCCGCCCAGCGCGCCGCCCGCCCCGCCGCCGCCCCCGTCCATCTTGGAGACGAGGCTCTTGGGCTTGCGCCGCGGCCGGTACTTGTAGTTGGGGTGCTCCTTCATGTGCAGCTCCCTGCGGGCACACGGAGAGAGAAGCGTTGCAATCGGGGAAGAATCGAAAGAAAAACTACATGGTGCTGGTGGAAAACTACCTGCTGTAAAAAATATTTGACACGCCTGCATACCCGTGCATGACCATAATGTTCTATCTTACGTAAAAAATTGTTCTGTGTGCTGACTGTACAGAGTGCAATTTTGTTAAAAAATTTTAGTCGAATAGTCCTCTGCTAAAGTAATGTATATTAATTTTCCCCTCTCCCCTCCATCATTCGCATTTGAGCCGGTGCTGCCCTCACCACCGTGCACGTGTGCCGATGCCTTGCTCGCACGTGACTCACGGTGGGTCGGGCGGGAGGGACACAGTGGTCTCCTGTTTCCTGCTGCCCGGCCTGCCGTCCTGCAGGCCTGCCGGCCCGCGGCCACCGGCGCTATTCGATACGATACGATACGCGCGCCTATTTATAAGGACCGCCGTATCTCGCGGTCGAGTCCAGCACAGTTACGTCGAGAGCCGGTCCGCTCGCCTTCCGCGCGTCCCTATCTAATCGTAGATTGCAACAATTTCCAGGATGTGGTGCAGTCACGCCATCGCAGGAGCGGAATCTTTATTCTGACTCACCAGAGTCAAGCGCGTTAAATACTAAAAAAATGAACATAGCTGTTGTAAGTAAACAGCACGCAGAAAACCATCTTACTGAAAACGTCAATTACTCGAAAAATCAAGTGTACCCGCTTTACTGGGTGAACCATCGGTATTAACGGGGCTCTAAACTAGAAGGAGGCGCTCCTGCAGCGGGGGCTTTTGCATAGGGCGGGGTGGGGTGGGGCGTGGCTAAGGCGTGCCCGGCATACGGAGCTCGGGCGGGGCGGGGCGGGGCGGGGTGGGGCGCAATGCAGCTCCCGGAGACTGGGGTGAGGAAAAGGAGAAGAGACGAGGAAATGTAATAAGGGGAGGAGAGAGTGCGAGCGAAGAGCCGGGCCAGCCCGGCGCGAGCACAATATGGCGCTTTGTGTGGATTCTGCGCTATTGTGCGCTATTGTTGCCTGCCAAGCATCAGCTGCTGCCCCGCCCCGCCCCGCCCCGCCACCCACCCCGCCCGCGGAGGTTGTGGAAGGGTGCGGCGTCTGGGCCCCGCACCCCACCCCGCCCCGCCGCGCCCCGCGCCGTTGGCCCCCGTGCGACACAGATAGCGCCGCACGTCGCATCGCCTGGCCTGGCACTCTGTCGCCGTGGCCCGCCCCGCCCCGCCCCGCTCCGCCCCGCCCTGCCCCGCCCCACCCCGCCTCGCCCCGACCCGCAGCGCACTCTAATATGCCATTGTGTTGGCGACACGTGGAGGTAAATATTGGCGATATGGGGTCCTAGATAAGTACCTCGCTCCGGCCCGGTTCGGCGCGGCCCCGCTCCGCCCCGCCCGGAGCCCCCTTGGTGACTCCGGGCAGGCACTGCGACGACCCGGAGCACGGATCGGCGTCTTGTAACATCTCGCAAGGATGCCCACATAATATTCTACACACTCCCGGGTTATGTACTTTTTTGTACGTAGCTATGTAAGTCTATGTGCATGCGTAGCTTACGTAAAAAAATCGTACATAGTTACGCATAAATAAGCTTAAATTGTGCATAACTACGTACGATTTTTTGCATAATTGTGTAAGAAATTTTACGTAAGCTACGCATGCACATAGACTTACGTAGCTACGTACAAAAAAGTACATAAACCGGGAGTGTGTATGCTGCACAGTGTCCATCGTTTTCACTTTTGTAATTTACTTTTAAAAAGCCAGTGCCTAGAAACTACCACGACGAACGAAATATGTCTAATGTCTTGAAAATTGCGTTTATTTGGGGTCCTCATCTTCACAATCCTGTTGGTCCGAACACGCTACTTATTTTTCACCCCCGCCTTGTCCCTTTATGAAGAAAGACCTGCATGCCCAATATCCACCCCCCTCTCCTCTGTCTCTCTCTCTCTACTGTGCCGGGCTGGGGAAGCGTTTCCGGACCCGGCGTCGCCCCGCCCCGCCCCGCCCCGCCCCGCCCCGCCCCGCCGGCCCAGCGCGACACAAAGACAGGATTTGGTGCCGTTATCAACAACCGCGGGGTTGCCCTGCTCTGCCAGGCTCTCCCCCCCCCCCTCCCTCTGTCTCCTTCCCTTTTTGCCACCTGTTTGTTTCTTTACGGTCGCGTCTCATCTTTTCTATTCTAACGCGCGCGGTCGGTGCGAGGCGAGCTGCTACTGTAAGAGGGCCGCGGTAACACAGCGACCGCACCCTTGCATTGCACTTGTAAAGTAAAGTTTAAATTCACTCCACCTTTTCATTTTGTTTGAAAGGTGGAGCGCTCCCCGCGAGTTTCCTCCTCGACTCGGGCGCCTGACGTACCGAGGTAGGCAACCCCAACTCACGGGTGTTGGGCACCGTGCCTACCCCCGCAGGCGCGCTACCCGGGCCCGGCCGCTCCGCCCCGCCAGGCGTGTGGCACGGAGCGGGCGGGTTTAGATCTACTCCCACAACGGCCTGCGAGTAACGCTACAACGCCCGCCTGCACTGGTCGCCCGCTGGCGACTAACGAATGCTAGAAGAAAGGGGGGAAAAAAACTCCTGCTTACCAGACCGGACCCTCGCCGCCCGTGATAAGCGGTCGGGCCAATAATCTTCCTAGATACAGTATATTCATTTGTATTCACCAGGGCGACCCCAGCAACTAGTTCAGTATATCTCGGTCCACCCGCCCGACCCGCCGCATTGCATACGCCGCCCGCCCGCCCGCCCGCGGCCCGGGGCGAGGCTACGGGCCTCCCCGGGGTCTTTTTATATTCTATCTGCCAGCCGGAGGGATAGTGGCGGGGCGTGGCGGCCCGCGGCCGGCCTGGTGGGGCGGGGCGGGGCGGGGCGGGGCGGGGCGCGGCGAGGGTCGGTGTTGTGCAGTTTGAAGAGATTTGCACGGAGGTTGGCCCGCTGGGAACTCGAGGAGCTTCTCCTCTGGGCGGGACGGAGGGCGCGTGCACCCGCACGTGCCAGGGAGGGTGGAGAGAGAGAGAGAGAGAGAGAGAGAGAGAGAGAGAGAGAGAGAGAGAGAGAGAGAGAGAGAGAGAGAGAGGAGCAAGTCATTCGCACCCCGCCTGCACATTATCGCGCAACACTGCCTTTATTGAGATATTTTCCGTATAAGTGACTTTTGATAGAGTCGCTAAGCTGCGAGCGAATGGCCTGCCCCCCTGCCCCACCCCGCCCCCCCCCCCCACCCCTCCCCACCCCGCCTCACGGCCCGAACTGCGCCTGCGCGCCTGGGCTACTCGACGTTTTGAACGTGTCGCGCACGCCGCTCGCACTCTCCGTCAGAAGGTTAAAAAACACGTGCTTGATGACAAATTTGCTTAGCAGGTGTCGTTTGTTTTCTCTATTTTTTTATTTTACTTGGAAAATATTTCTGTGACAGAAAACAAATCTGAACGGCGCGATGTAAATGCGTTATTGTGTCAATTTTTAACCGTCGAACAAGTATCTAACTTTTAACGTGTATTGCTATACCGCATTGCGCGGTGAAGCGTGCAGGACGCTGTCTCTCGCACGTGTCTGTCCGTGCAGTGCACGTGGCGAGTGCTCCTCCACCTCAGGGAGCGGCCGGAGATTAGCTAGCACCGCAAGAGACTTAAATGCTCCTCAGCGCCCCCCCCCCCTCCCCCGCCCCTCCGCTACCCCTTCCCTGCAACATGGCTGCCCGGCCGGTGCGGCCCAGTGCCGCGATATTGTGAAGGGGTGCGTGTCGCGATTGTTTGGGTGCAACTGGCGTTCTGAGCGGGGTGGGGCGGGGCGGGGTGGGGCGGAGCGGGGCGTTCCCGAGTGCAAAGGAGAGGCAAGGTAGTGAAACGCGTCGACGAGACGAAGGAGAGCAAAGGGAGAGAGAGAAAGAGAGACACCCGCGAGACAACAAATGTGGGGGAAGAAGAGGAAGTGGTGCAAGGGAAGGCAGAGAGAGAGAGAGAGAGAGAGAGAGAGAGAGAGAGAGAGAGAGAGAGAGAGAGAGAGAGAGAGAGAGAGAGAGAGAGGCGCGAGCAGCCGTTGAGCCCCACAGAGATCGCGCCCACTGATACTCCCTCTATATACAGTCGGAATTGAATGGCGTGAAAAAGGGGGCGGTGCCAGACACAATGGGGATGATTTTCAGTGGAAAGAAGAAACACTTCTGCAATCTACACCACCTGACTCTGCAGATAGCTGGTGTTGCTGGGGGAGGGGGAGTGGAGGGGTGGGGATGGGGAGGGGGGTGAAGGTCGTACGACGGCGGCCGCGGCGCAAAGGATTTAGGTTTAGAGGCCGAGTGAGGCGGCTGGGAAATGGAAGCGTAGCGGAGGGGTTTATAAGGTGAAAGGGAGGGGAAGGGGGCGAGGGGAGGGTTCATCTCTTACAGGAGCCCCTTGTATGTTTACTTCACAGGACTGTGCAGTTCGGGGTGCGACGTACGGCTATCCCTCGCATAAGACGACGTGCGCAGTGAATCATTCGAATTTTTCAGGACAAACAGTACTTCATATGCGTAAAGATTTAAACTTTTTTAAACTTGCACAATTTCTTCCCTAGGCGTTAAAGAAACGTCTGATCAAATATTCCTTTTGTTGCTTGAACCTTCGCTCCTTGACCGCGCGGGCGAAAAAGGAGGGAAGTTTAACGCACGAGGCTGATTGTTTTCTTAGCGCTTAGCCGTGCATTTTCTTTTTGCAATTTCTTTGCCCACTAATACGTAAACTCATCCCATTCTATCCACGATAACGGGACGTTAAGTGTTTAAATTTACCCATTCTTTTAAAAAAAAAATCTGAACTCACCGGAGACGTTTGGCCTCGTCGATGAAGGGCCTCTTCTCGGACTCCTTGAGCAGTTTCCAGTCGGCGCCGAGTCGCTTGGAGATCTCCGAGTTGTGCATCTTGGGGTTCTCCTGCGCCATCTTGCGGCGCTGTCCGCGCGACCACACCATGAAGGCGTTCATCGGCCTCTTGATGTGCGACGAGCTCGACTCCATCCTGGAGTCCATCCTGGAGTCCATCCTGGAGTCGAGCAGGCCGCCCTTGCCTGCGCCCATCATGCCGGGGGAGGCGGGGTGCATCGCTGCGAAAGGGTTCAGCTCGTCAGTGACGCCACTATCACACCTCGGCTTGACTCGACTCCCCAGTTGTCACTCATTCTGTAGTGTCAATATTGTCTGCACGGGGAGATACGCCCCACGATGCGCTTGTCCTGTGCCGCGGCCGGACTCCCCATGAGCCACAGGCTCGTTCAGATAAGCAGACACAGTGATAGGGCGGACAGAAAGGGAATTGATTTCGTATCAACGTAAAGAAAAAGTTCAAATTTTTTCATGAAAGTGACATGACAGCACTGACAATTGAGATTTGATATCGTCCTGAACCCATTTATAATGTTTTCCATTAATTCATTTCCCTTAACTTTACCGATAGAACTCTTCCTTGACGGACAAATATTGGCATTCGATTTTTAAAAAATGTCAAAATGTGTCAGTAAGGAAATACCTCAGTCCAAAAGTTTGTGAGTTAATAGATTTGTCAGTCAAAACAGTTGTCAGTGGTCAAATAATCAAGAAATTTGCAAGACAAAATAACTTGACATTCCAAAAACATGTCAGTCAAAAAATACTTCTCAGTCATAGAGATCAGAAGGTTCCCAGAGGACTGCTATTATTTGCCTATCGGGTTGACCAGTCCGAGCGCGGATAGACCGTGGTACTCACTCTGCATTTTCCGCTTGTTCCAGGTGCTGTCCGGTCCGGGGGGAAGTCCCGCGACGCTTGCCTACGCGTGTCCGCGTCGTCCTCGGGGGCTGCTGGCCAGGCGGGCGCCGGCGCCGGCGCCGGGCCGGTCAGCCTGGGCGTCGGAGAGGGAGCCACCGGCGGCCGTCAACATGGTGAGTGTCCTCCAGCACGCGTACAAACACGGCGCGAGCACAACACTTGAACGCGAACACCACGTGGTCGAGCCGAGCCGGTGAGAGAGCGAGGGCGAGAGAGCGGGAGAGGGCGAGAGAGGGAGAGAGCGCTGGAGAGGGTTGGTGTCCTGCCCGCTCGGCGCCTGCAGGACGAGTGAGCTCTGCAGTGGCGCGGGACCGAGTCCTGGGCCGGGCCGGGCCGGGCGGGGGTCCTGGGTCCTGCCACCTCTCTGCGCGCTCTGTCTCTCTCGCTCTCCCGGTAGCCTCCCGCACTGCCCTCCCCCACTCCGCGCCACGCTCCCTCTCTCTCTCCCTCCCTTGCTCTCTATCTCGCTCCGTATCCAGCTATGGGTGATATATACAGTTTTTGTTTGCATGTGATATCTCTTTAGCTCCGGTTCCCGGGCCCGGCCCCGCGCTGGTTTGGGGGGTTTGGCAGGCGCATTACAGGGGTGACAAGTAACTGCAAGGGCGGCATCTACCCTACTTAGTAATTCACTGTAAAAAAAAAATCAGGTAAAGTCGTAAACCGTACAATCACCATCACGACTTCTGCAATTTACAATGAAATTTGACAGTTTATTATCGTTTTTTTAAAAATAACGATTTATAGCTCTTGTTAAGGCCAAAGTGAGTGGAACTATAAATATTAACAGAAGCATTTTTTTTAGTTCATTGGCGGTGGAGCGGTGGGTATCGAGCTATGCTGCCGCTCAAATCATGTTCGATAGGATAGAGACCCGGTTTGGGGCAAGGAAGTTAGAGGTCGTGCGGGTTAGAGAGAGAGAGAGAGAGAGAGAGAGAGAGAGAGAGAGAGAGAGAGAGAGAGAGAGAGAGAGAGAGAGAGAGAGAGAGACGGCAGGGGCACAGGGCGGAGTGAGAGGGACAGCGCCTCTCCTTGGAGGGGGAAGCTGAGCCAGGCTTGTGCCCAACCAGAGAGCCGCAATCGATGTCAGGAAGACTGTGCATTGGCCCTCTTGCCCGCCCCGCCCCGGGCCGCCCCGCGCCGCCCCGGGCCGGGCCTCCATCGCGCCCGCGCCCAGCGCCCCGCGCGCCCGGCCCGTCCGCAGAGCCGTCAAGAAACATTGGGGGGGGGGGGGGGCAGGACCCTGTAGAGAGAGGGAGGGGGCGTAGAGGCACCACCTAGCCGTCTAAGGAGCCGTGTCGGCTGCTATTACAGCAGCAAATGCCTAGTCTGCCCGCAGAATGAGCGAAGCGATAGGGGTCCCTTTGGGGAGAGGAGGCCCCCCCCCCCCTCCGTAGTCGTACCCAATACTGGGCGGCACTGCTCCGACGGCTACCCCGGTCCAAGGGGCAGGCTAGGCCTAGGCCCGTCAGGCATCTGGTCTCCGATAGGTACTCCTCTGCGACTGTTAAAACTAAAACACGCGGTCACTGGCGTGCCCCATGCTCGGCCAGCCTGCAGGCTCAATCAGAGAAAAAAGAATTTTGAAGTGTTTAAGTGAGTTAAAGTTTGACAAGAAGGACAATCGAATCCTCTTACCGCCGGCAGTTTCTTTCGTGGTGAAATGCTGTCAGCAACAATAACAAATAATGAAACAATAATAACAACCACCCCCACTGTCGGCCCCCACCCCTCTAATCACCCCCTACCACGCCCCGCCCCGCCCCGCCCCGCCCCGCCCCGCCCCGCCCCGCCCCGCCACACTCTCACCCCCTTCGCCAGCCACACCACCCCTTCTAAATCCTGGCCGTGAAAAGCCTCCCCAAATGGGCCCACGTTTAGGTTTTATTACGAGGAGGAGTATACACACTCTGCTGATAAAAGGGCCATAAAAGGAGTCTCTGGGACGACGCCATGGCGACTTTCTGGAAGTAAGGCGCGAGGAGAGGCGAGAGGGGAGAGAGAGAGGGAAGGGGTGAGAAAGAGGATGAGTACTGCCATCTCTCCCCACACGCCCGGCTGCGGGTGGCGACGGATGGAACCAGGGTGACGGAGGGGGGGGGGGGTAGGGAGAGTAAAGCTGCCCCCTCCATCTCCGCCTACAGGACATCCTTCGGGAGAAAACAAAAAATCATGAAGAGAGAAAATCGCGCGCAGCAGGTCGAAAACAGGCAGTTTGCGGGTGGCTTCTGTAGGAGCGGGGCGGGGTGGGGCGGTGCGGGGTGGGGTGGGGTGAGGTGGGGTGAGGTGGGGTGAGGTCGTTGCAAATGTATTACGAGGTGCAAAAACAGACGCAAACTCCTGCGCGCCTGCCGGCCCGGCCCGGTATCGCACCTCGCCATCACCCGTGCCCCGTGCCGCCGCCCCGCTGACAATACTCCTATCGGGGGCCCAGCCTACCCCCTCCGGGGCCCGGCGCCCCCCTCGGCCCCCGCCGCCCCCGCCCCGCCGCCAGGCGCCGCCCGGGGGGCCTCCACAGCATTGTACTCTTCGACAACTGCCCCCCGTATTTTGGGGTGTCGTTGTGTTGTGGTCGGTGCGGTGCTCCATGGGGAAGGTCGTGTCCGCCCCGCCCCGCCCCGCCCCGCCCCGCCCCGCCCCGCCGGGCCGCCTCCACCCGACCCCGTGCCCCGCCCAGGCCGTCCAGGGTGTCTTCCTCCACGTCCCGCCTCCCGCCGGGCCGGAACCAGCCCTAACCCTGCCGCTCTCACGAGCCAGATATCTTACCTGCTGACACCTTCCTCAACACCGCCCCATTTTCTAGCCCACCGGTGCACAGGCTTTTTGTAGTCATTTTTCGTTTTCCTTTTTTTTAAAAAAAGAAAATATGTGGTGTTGTGCGGTGTTTTATCCACCTGATCA